>CM043015.1:157181360-158510061 GCA_023690525.1 Holotrichia oblita | reverse complement strand
ATTCTCATAAACACATTTCAGCTATTGATACATTAACGGCAAAAGTTTACTTCAAAATATTAACGTTAGTACCTGGCAACAAGTGTTTCCTAATTGTAATGGATAAAATTTTCCCGAAATTAATAAAACTAGGGTTATATATGGTACATATAATTTTGACGTAGGTATTCATAGGTTGACTATAAAATTAGTTTTTTGTACTCGCTTATCAAAATATGTCATTTCCCGGTTAACATTTGCGTGTGAGAAAGTGACTTTCCAACACATGTGTTGGAAGTAAACATTGCATTAAAGAAATAAATCACCATTACAGTAATAAAGTATAATTATGAAGATGTCCATTTCACCTAAATTTGGTGCATTACAACTTGTAAATTTCATAAAATTAATTAAAAACTATAAAAAAAGACAATGGCGCCATCTATTACATACCTATATTATTAAATGCTGACTCAAAACAACAACGAATTTTTAACGTCAAAAATAATGTATGTTCTGTAAATTTAGTATTTAGTAAGTTTTGTTGTATCAAAAATAGGTATATGTGGAAATGTCTTACAGAAATATGTGTTAGGGGTAAATATTTATTAATTTAAATACGATAATAACAAAAAATACGTAATTGACTATTAAGCTATGTAATATTCGCGCTATAGTTATGTCACTACATCTTCTTCTCAAGTTCTTGGTTTAATATGAACATACAAAATAACGTTTTCATTCAACTACTGGCTCCCAATGCTCGATAGTGCTATTCACATATGAAAATTACTAAATTGTATATTAATTAAATAATAAGTAAAAGAGTATTGATACGATTATACAACTCATATGTATTAATTCCCTATACCTCTACTGGACTAATAAGTGATAATCAAGCACCGTGCTTTTTCATTAATAAGCGATAATCACCTTTGTTGATTTACCATAGCAACCGGTTTTAATCGTTGATTGTTCATTGCAAATTGCTTGTCAGTTACATTTCCTACCTGTCATAATTTGATTGAAAATGTCGCGAGACGGCGAAACTATGTTAGAAAATATTGATCAGACAGTTAAAAATAATAAACCTCTTAACACAATGCAATCTGAAAACTACATATGATCACAATTTATCAAATGTTGTAAAGTTCGATCACAGATATGTATTATTAATTCCTGTTTTTTGCTTTATTATGCATTGTTATTAGGCAGCTCAGAATGCTTGTCAGTGATGACATTTCCTATATGTATTAGTACCCGTTAGAAATTAACCTCAAAATGTCGTACCTAATTTAGTGAAGTTGCTTTATTCGTTGTATAATCTAAAGAATACAACTCTTGGTTTTGTGATTATCTGCAATAGCCGGATGGCACTCGATATGTTGCCAAATATTAATTCCACGAGTCCGAAGGACGAGTGGAATTATATCTCGTGTCAAGCCGGCGATTATCGATAATCACAAAACCACTCGTTGTATTATATATGATAATAAATACTTCGTTTTCTTCGATATGCTGTTCGCTGTTGAAAAACTAGAGAACGTTGAAACACAAATGCTGGGATTTGAGGAGGAATTATCATTATAAAATATTTGAGATAACCAGTTACTTCCACTTTATGAGAGATTGTTCAAACTTTTTAAACTGAACACACAATATTTTGTTTCATATTTGGATTCAAATTGCTCTAAGGGTCTATCCAATGTAGGGTTTTGGTACATTATACTGAGTGGTTCACTACATACAGTTACCAAATTTTGATAGTGGCTTAACACTCTGTACCACTTAAATAATTCAAGTTTAATATTTTTGCAGTGGCGTATTTCTTCTAATGTTACCTTACATGGTTAGCGATCTATTACAAAATTATCTCATATTTTTAATGGATCACCCTTTATTTTATATGCTCTGTAGATATGTATTTTATTATACTTTAGGTTTTACTCAGCATACCCTATACCCCTACACCCAACAGGTTTTACAATATTTAGAAATAAATCTAAATTTTGCGTTTTAAATGTGCGCTTTGCCTTAGTTAGCTCTGGCAAACAAATTATTTTACGTTATTGTTAAAATAATGATAGTAGTCTGAACGTTGATAATATTTGGATTTATATTTTAGATAAACCGACCTCAAGAACCCCTTACACCAAATTTTTGTGTTTCAATAATATTTTTATTAATATATTATTAATGTTATTACCCCAGATCCGCTTGGTATTTTAAAAATAACGTCATAGGAACATATTGGTTACCACCATCTGCCTATTATCAAATATACGTATATAAAAAAAAACAGGAAACTTATTTTAGATATTGTTTACATATTATAAGTTTACTTTTCATACATTACTAGTTCTAAATAAATGAGAGAGTGTTACGATTATAGAGATCTGCGTTCTATTTATGATTTTTAGTGAATTGCATATACAAACCATTAATTACTTTTACAACAGAGGACCTTCTAATTTATAATAACATAAAATTCTTTTATAATTTATTAATTCGTTTAATACTAAAAGGAATAATTCTAAAGAATCTTCAAATTGATTATTATGTAACATACCTATGCGAATGTTCTTTTCTGCAGCCGTCAATGTTACAATATTATATAATAATAATATATTAATATTACTAACTATAGAATATATAAATGATATATAAATATAAAATGTTCTCCTGTATGCTCATAGAAGCCTGTTACGATTTCGTTTTGCACTCATACTCGTAATTAATAATTTTATTTGATTCTTGATATGCTTTAATGTATATAACTCGAAGTATCTTTGAAGTAGGAGTTACTACAATTGGATACAATCCAAATACAAAAACTTTCAAACGGTGAGTAGCAGTAGGGCAGGATTAAAAATGCTCTGCACAACACCTTAATACGAGAAGAAATGAAACTATTGTGATGAAGAGAGATACATACATATCTACATCGAATCT
The DNA here is from genome assembly GCA_023690525.1 of Holotrichia oblita. Classification (NCBI taxonomy): domain Eukaryota; kingdom Metazoa; phylum Arthropoda; class Insecta; order Coleoptera; family Scarabaeidae; genus Holotrichia; species Holotrichia oblita. Next base: position 158,507,130 of record CM043015.1, on the reverse strand, counting down.
TATAGTATTCATTCCTTCGTAATACGATTTGCCATAGTAAGTAGCTCCACTATAACTCTATCAGTTTAGAAGATTTTTATATGAAATTTGACATATAGCATCTGTGTATAATAATGTACAAAATCTACGAAGCATTTTGCTATTAATATTATATACTTAAGGAAAGTTATGAAAAGAAATATCGAAGCATGTACGCTTTATATTAATTTTTCTTTAAAATATTAACCACAGTAGATACAGAGAAATGTTTCATAAGAAACGTAGATTTATATAGTGTGAATCGAATAAAAAAAAATTAGGAAATATCACAATTAGTTTATAAGCTAAAGTGGAGCGACAATTCTCATGTTATTTCTTTCCTAACAAAATATGCAGAGAAAAGAAACTCCGCCTAGTGAGCCTGTTATATTGTGAGTAAAGGCGAATTTACACGTATCAAGTAGCTAAAGGAAGTAATTAAATCAAGTTACTAAATTAAGTTACTTGCTTCGTGTAAATAACTCGATTTAGTACTTACGGAAGTATTGCATTTAGTAAACGACTTGAGTCAGTAAATAGAAACAACTTCTATTTACTTGCACAAGTAGCTTTCCCCACCCCTGTTTTGCGGCAACTAAACACGAACTAAACAGGTGTAGACATGTTTGATTAGTAAAGCATGCTAATTCAGAGGATATATCGGTTTTTTAGTAACTTGTTCAAGTTACTTGCTTTAGCTACTTGATACGTGTAAATTCGCCTTAACAGATGTGACGTAGGAAACCCCTACGTATTTGAGAGAAAAAAAGAATTATCATTACATTAAACGTCTGCATTCCAATTACCCTTGTACACCGTCTATTTAATAAGAAGCACGTACTTCATTATGTCGAACAACGATGTAGCCTTTAAATTACTTGAGGGTATAAAAAGATAGTGAGTAATGGATAGTTTTAGTTTTATGATACATTCTAATATTCATATAAAATAAAGTACTTATAGTAAATACTTTTACTTTGTGAAACTACTTTAATTAGTATTATTAACAGAAGTTGTAACCTTTTGAGGTAATTCCCAAAGTGGAATACATAGAGCCCTGTACACCTATAAGTGAATGAAATGGAACTAGTTTGTGATTTGTGGGGTGGCATAGATCGCTGCTAGTAATGCTCTCAACACCAAAATCATACAAAGCACTTTACATAAGAAAGAAACAAATTTAGCAATGGCCAATAACTGATTTAAATCTATGTGTAGTCAGTATAAAGGTGTATACATCGGTCAGTCAGGAGGCACTTTCAATATTAGATTAAAAAGACACTTTGTACTACACAATTACAAACAAGGAGTCCGTCTCTTTGAAAACAATTTTAAAAGAGACAATAACAACATAAAAATAAATATTACAGTCACCAGTAAAAGGAAACGAGCTTCTCCATATAGATTTTTTAGGTCCGCAATAAATCAATTGTAAAAGTTGTACATGACCAAGCTGACCCGATGTATACAGCCATTTTCGTATGTTGGTGGTGGAAGTGGTATATAGGAAATATGCCATAGTCAGTTTTTTTAGTTTTCATGATACCGGACTGCTTTGCAGTCAGATATGACTAACGAAGGTATTAGTGTCTGTGGGGAAAGAAACAATAGCATAAATAGTAGAAATATTGAAATAGTGTTTTTTTTTGTGCAAATGTAACAATGGGTAGGACCAATGATGAAAAAAGGAAATTGTGTTCTCGAAAACGTTTACGTGGTAATATAATTGCCCTGCAAAACTGCAGAGGTAAGACGTAATTGTTTTCCTTTTATATACTTTCTCGATTAGATAAACTTTATTCAGTGCTAATGTGTTGAGTATGTTAATTTATAAAATGCATAAATGCATAGAGATATCGAAATAAATGTATTTTTTACATTTTTTCTACTTCAAAAAGAAATGCAAGAAGTAAGATTACAACACTAGATGCCTCAACATGTAAGAAACAGGGAACTGTAGCGGAGGTAGTTACATTCTAAAATAATCAATAGTAGATATCCGATATTAAAAGGATATCATCATCTTCTAGGACAATCCGCAAAAAAGAAAAGTTTCTGAGATTGAAGAAGCTAGTGTTGATGGAATAACATTGTTTAATTTGACCTATTTCTTTTCTCAACTATGTAGTATATCACAACACGGGAACATTTTCGGTTGTACATTATAGGAAATCTAATCATGTACAAAGAAGTAAAACATGGATTAAAATCAACATTTCATTTTCATTGCAAGGTGTGCAATTGCAATTTCGATGTAGCTTGCACAGATCCAAATCAGGCCGATATCAATATGTTATCTGTCAATGGAGCTATTAATATAGGTATTGGGTTTGCAAATACCGAAGAATTTTTAGCTAACCTCAACATTCCCCATATGTCACATAAGATATTTATTAAAAACAGCAATCAACTAAATAAAAATTGGGAAGCGCTTGCTTTTTCTAAAATGGAAGAAGCAGCAAAGAAGGAGGCGAATTACGCACGTGAAACAGGTAATATCGATGAAAATGATGTACCATTAATAACAGTGGTTGCTGATGGCTGTTGGTCAAAACGATCTTACAGAACTAATTACAGTGCTCTGTCTGGGGCTGCTGCTATCATTGGTCATCAGTTTTGGGAAGTTTTATTTCTTGATGTTAAAAATAAATATTGTACTGTTTGTGCTAGAGCTGTTAGTAAAAACGAAACTGTAGGTGAACATCAATGATACAAGAATTATAGTAGTTCTTCTACAGGAATAGAGGCTTCAATTTTAGTAGAACACAGTTAGAAATTTAGTGTAAATAATTAACACTAGCCGGTGTTTATATAGGTCCACTCTTTTTAGAGTAAAATATGAACACGGAGTGCACGAGTAAATTTTAGAGTAAACATCTCTCTACGTAGTGCAAACATAGTTACTCTACTTTTACACGTTACAGATATATTTCTAGCCGATCCATCCAAATTCTTTCAGTTTGGACCACCTCCATTGACCAGCACCAGCTTCATTACCATTTAAAAGTAATCATAAAAATGTTTTTGTGGAAAAAAAAATCGTGCCTCGAAGCGGGATCGAACCCCATACCTCCGCATGACAAAGCGATGACATTACCACGGACCTACGAATTCCGATAGTTTTACATAGCGATTTAATGTATATACATAATCTATAACGAAACCTAACCTATACCGATTACAAAAATTATTATTTCCGCGTAGAATGGTAACGGCCTCGTCGAGTTCCTCACATCCTGCCGGCCGTAGGAGAGATGCCAAATTACCTCTACAAACACCAATTATTACAGATATAAATAATATAACATTGAAGTTAACACTGTTTTGATAGGAAATTTTACACTATCGTCTACCGTCTTTGTTTGGATGCATGCTTGCTATCCTTTACTGCTCGGTTTAGTGTAAAATTACTATTAGAGGCAATTTAAAATAGGTATATACTCTACATTTTTTACTCTAAAATATTTACCAGTAACACTAGACAGTTTACACGGCTCTGTTTTCGAACTGTGAAGGTTTTAAACAAAGTGAAAAAATGTTTGGTATTAAATATTCTAAATTGATAGCGGATGGTGATAGCAGTACCTATAAAAAATATTAGATAATAGACCATATGATAACATAGTTGTCGAAAAGATTGAATGTAGAAATCATGAAATTATGAAACTTTTGTAATAAAATGAAATCTATAACAAATGACACCAGATTTCCTTTAAAGTTGCGTAAAATAATTTCACCCAATATTTTGCGAATGAGACGTGCAATAAAAGGTGCTATTAACTACAGAAAGGCTAAAAATTTTACTACTTCCGACAAAATTTTAAAACTGAAGAATGACATTCAAAATAGTTTTTGTCATATATTTGGGAAGTATGATAATTGTGATAGCTATTACTGTAACAAGACTGAAGGTGATAATATGTATGATTCCATAAAATCGTGTTCAGATTTACATATTCGTTTGCAGGAATGCTTAAAAGGTGTTTGGCAACATAGTAGAAGTTTTATTTGTGATGTAGGCAGTAATATTGTGGAACATTTTAATTCCATTGTTGCGAAACATATTGGTGGGAAGAGAGTTAATTTTCCGCTGCGTGGCGCATATCAAGGCTGTTGTGCAGCCGCTGTTGTTAGATTCAATACAAAAACACCCTTAATGCATTTTAACCAACACATGAGTTGGCCCAAAAATAATACTGCAGCACAAATGGAAAGCAGGCGACTGTTGAAATGCCAGAGGAACCATAATCGGAATAGAAGTAAACTAAGAATTTCACACGTAAAAAAAACAAGTCGATAGTGACTATGGTGAAAATTTCTATTTATTATTTAAAATATGCAAGTATGTATCAACTTCCAGTCAACAGGACCCACCAATTGTTGTTTTAAAATTCCGTTTCATTTGTATAATACTTTTAATAGGTACCAATCACCCTGTATACATTAAACTATTTCGCGAATGCCGGTTGGTAGAGACAACTGGTGAAAGCGCTATTATCTTTACTACAAGGCAATAAAACGGCAAAAAGAAATCAAAATTAAAGGTGATCAGAGAAATATTTGCTACGGATTATTCTAAAATTGGCCGTAAGAAACATAAAAAAACACAATACTTAATGTAATTATGCAGGCACCATTTATGCTAATAATAATACAATATTATTTAAATTATATAAATAATTTACATGTGGAAAGTGATACAACTTTAAAAATGAATGTTACAATTCGAATTATTCGATTATATGTGTATCTTTTCATTTTTGTTATTAAATCCTGTCGAGTTTTACTTTGGTTACATTTGTGTATTTCTCTCAACTAGGATAACTAGCAATTCTTAAAGCATTTGTTGCAAGTGGACGACTAGAAATTACTTTCAAATCTGCTAAACTATAGATTGTGAATTTAGTTGTTAGTACTTGAAATATGACTCGTACTGAATGTGATGCAGATCTCACTTCCACACATACGAATTTTAAAATCTGTAAATAATTGTCCATGAAAATATTAAAGTTCAAGTAAAATTTGTAGACAGATACCAATTATTTATTATAGACTGAAGTAAATAATAAACTTCTTGTGTTAACCACATAACCTTGAACATGTAATATCGAAACGTTAGACAAATATTTATCAGCTATGTATAGATCTATTCTATTCTAAGCGTGTCGGCCAAATACACTTCAATAATTATCTAACAGTAAAGTGTGAAACAATATTTGAATTTTTATTGCGTGATTCTCGTTGGTGATATTAGCGTCCAAATTTACTTAATTACGTAACACAAAATTCTTACTATAGCTATAGAATACAGTTGTACGAACATCATTTGAAACAAGATCTAAAATTCAACAGAAATAACATATCGTAAATTGCGTACCTAATCATAATAAATAAATTATTTTTATGTATCATGCGTGTGCAAATAAGAAAAATGGGTTAAAGTTTTGTTGATCATAAAAATAAAATGTACCAACTGTAAATTAATATATACAGGCCACGATTACCAATTAGCATGTGGTATACTGCACTACGCACACAGCTTTTGTGTTGGTAAATCTTTCTACATATCTAGAGCCCTAAATTATGATATGATAACCATGATAGATAAACATTTTGGAAATCTAGTTTCATAATAACTTACAGAGAGAAATAAATAAAAATTTATAAAGTTGAGCAACTGACAAAATTAAAATGTGTATATGTATCTTTCAGTCTCAGATATATTTCCACTTTTAGTTCAAATACAACAGCAATTTATTAAATACCAATTTCTTTATTTATGCTGTAAATTTGCATATAGAAAGTATAAGAACAATCAATGATCAAGTAGAAATACTTGAAAGTTGGAAAACGTATTTTGTTTTTCTTTTTGTTTTTAAAGAGAATATTCTTATATCTTATCTCACAAAATCGATGAATGTTACAAATATTTATGACATTCTATCTCTTTTCAGACAATTGTTCTTTGCTCCTTGGCCACCATTCTAGCAACAGAAGTAGCACACCATGCCAGTAGCCAACATCAATCAGGGAATTTCCACACAGGTAACATCTTCGTAAACCGTTAAACTTCCTCCACCTCTACAGTAAGCTCACACGTAATCATTGTAGGAGAACATCACAGTACAAATAAACAACTAAAGAAATCCGGAAAGTCTCTAAAACATGACGAGGAATCTTCATCAAAGGGATATAGCGGGGTAGTCAATCATAGAAAAGACGACGCCGAAGGCGCTGGGAAAAAAAGCATTGCATACGAACATGATTCACAATCAGATCATCATGCTACAGGTGGTGGATCTCATCACGGAAATGAAGCAAGAGAAGCAGAGAGATCCAAGAAAGGTCACTCTGTAAAGGTAAGACATTTAATTAACCCTATCAATGAATATTTATTTAGCACTTCTCGTTATTAACCACTCACTAAGGATTGTAGTATAGTAAAATAGTATATACTTTAATTTGAGATTAGTACGAGTCGATCAGTATAATCAGATAACATTATAATTATTTTCAATTTCTTGATAAGCGAATAATACGGTAATAATATATTTATATGAGAAAATGACTAATTATTTAATCTTGATTGTAGTATAAACTGTAACTTTGAAAACTCGAGCGACGAATTGAATCAAGCTGCTAAATGCATACACTAATTTTAGAATTTACGACCAAAATTATACGCCTACATTGACATAAAAAACGTAACGGATCATATGTTTATTACCGCTACATTTAGAGGCATTCCTTTAGCATTATTTTTTACTTAAAACAAATTTTCTGCAATATTTCCTTTAACGAAATTTAAACTTTAATAAATAATAATAACTTCTTGGTTATATTTATTTCAACATATCTAATACAATATAACATCTTAATAAAATCAAATCTCTACCTCTATAGAGTATCAACTTTCGGCGTAGCTGTAGCTAGATTTTCCTTTCTTATCGATGTACTACTGAATATATCCAAAATTGTAGAAGAACATTTCCAATAGAAAATTTTATTATCCTTACGAATGTGATTTCACATCTCGCATTTTATTCCAGCCGCTGTGTATTCTGTTCAATCTCTGTGTATACTGCTATTTTTCCGGATGTGTGGAAAACTGTAAAACTTACACCTATTCATAAGAAAGGCAACACGTCTTTACGGGAGAACTACCGACCTATTGCAATTATGAATAATTTTCCTAAGGTTTTTGAGATTTGTTTATATAATACCATCTTCTCTATGTTTAGAGCTTTCTTATCGCAATATCAACATGGCTTTGTCGACAAACGTTCTACGGTAACTAATCTCGCCGTTGTGACACAATTCTTGTCTGAATCCTTGGATGATGGAGAGCCGGCTGATATAATTTATACAGATTTTTCCAAAGCATTTGACCACTTAAATCATTCGAAGCTTTTAATGAAACTGGACGTTCTCATTTCAATTACTCTTTAGGTCGTATTTATCTAATAGAAGGCAATACGTTAGTTTGAGGGGTCATCGTTCAAATTATTTTACACTGCTCTCTGACGTGCTGCAGGGTCCTTCTTATCTTGATTTTTATTAATGATCTACCGTCGTCTTTGGACTGTGGTAGACTTCTATTTGCCGACGACTTAAAATTATTTACTAAAATCATTTCCATCAAGGACCGTGAATACCTTCGGAAACAATTATATCTACTTTGTTTATGGTGCTCGGACAATAACTTACATCTAAATTAATATTTCTACATAAATGTAACATAATTTCTTTCTCGCGCAAATCTTCTGTAATGAACTTCAATTATCAAGTTAACATTATCACTTTAAACCGCTGCGATACTATAATGGATCTGGCAGTGCTATTCGATAGTAGTCTTACATTCAACGGTCATATTAGAAATAGCATTGCTTTCTGCTAGTTATGTAGCTAATTTTGTCCTCTAATTGGATGTACTTGTTATCTGTTGGGCAATAAATACTATTATTATTATTAATGTGTATTAATGTACAATTTAGCACAATATTCTATATTAAATAAAAACCATAATATTGTAACACTTCATTGGAATAAATTAAATCGTTAAACACCACCAAGTATTAGTGTTACCATGCTTATCCACAAAAACATTTAAGAACGAGGAAATCGTTGATATAGAGAATTAATTGTGTAACGTATAACAATAATTTTAACAACATTTACTTTTGAATGAAAATGCATACCACAATTTATAAACATTAATTTAAAAATATATCTAATTCATTTCTAAATCAATTTATTTTAAACTGTGATAATTACATTCAAGGACTACAAAAACACGTTGTCCAAAAACACTATTCAAAGGTTTACATTTATAAACTTCAAGCGTGAATTTATGTAAGAAATAATACTTCAATAATATGAGTTGAGGACTATAAGGTTTTGACAATGTCGTGGGTCCTAATTATAACATATTCCGGTATTGTGTATGAGTTAGAAGAACAAAACAAGTTTTTCATAACATTTCTTAATAAATTGAGACACACCTATTCATAACTCAAATCGAAATAAAAATGTTCGTCGTGTGATTCTTAAAAACAACATGAGATAGTAAATTATTATATTAATAAGCATTTAATTAAAACAAAACTCAATATGTCTTTTGGTTACGTTTGACTGTGAGTCTGCTAGAGCTGCTAGAAAAAGTAGGTTGGTAACTCCTTAATAAAATCAATTTAATGCAGTGGCCATGGTTCACTATAGTTAACCTAAGGTCTTAGTTTTGCCTTCTAATGATTTTCCGTCCACGTAACAGTTCTTGACTCTCATTACTTTCAAACATTTATACGAATTATTCCGTTGTTAATTCCTCTATCTCAATGCAACACAGTATTGATAATAAAAAGTTTCCTAGAATTAGGTAAACTCTCTACAGGATACTTTTTTGCCGAACTATTATACCGATAAATTTGCATACTACAAAATTTCTTCAAATTCAGAGTTTATTAGTGCATCTTCTGAATATTTGTCTTAAATTTTGTAGTGAGTGCAATTGCACCGCAATTTTAAGCTATACTGCCTCTGACACTACTTCTACGGGCTCTATCTGTGTAATTCTCGTGTGTGTAATTGTGTTTATGGCATTCTTAAAGCATTAGCTTAGCATTAGGTACTGTTAAAGTATTAATTGTACTACAGCCTGTATATACATATATATGTATGTACATTTACAGTGCGATTCTAAAGTGTCTTTCCCCTGCTAACTTTTGATCGGTTTAATAAAGAGGTTCCAATTTTGGGTCATTAATCTGAAATATTATATACTACATCCGTGAAGTAAAATTTCTATTTAGTTTCAAAGATTGACGATAGGGGGCGATAAAGTATCAAAATTTTAAATGGAACGGAGGATCGAGTGATACCTCATTTTAAAGGACTGGTATCATACCAAAATTTCATAACATTTTATCCACTCATATGAACATAGTAATAGAACGAAGTTTTATTTTATTATACATTTTATATTTCGTGCAGTCAACTCCTTAACATAAATTCAAAAAAATTTAAGTGGCTGTGAATTCTAAAACGCGTGTCTCTTATTAGGCCTATACATACCTTATAAATGTCATAGAATAGACTTTTATTGGCACAATTTTAATGCATCAAAGAAAGTTTACATTTACTATTGTTGATGATGGCACTAAAATTGTTGCCCGTGGATATCTTTCTGTATACATATGTATGTAAGTACTATTTTTATAAGTGTGCTTCTTGTTATCACAACCAATATTTACTATGCTATTCGATTTGTGATCGACAATCAGTTTGTACTCAGGAAGCGTGTGATTGCTTGCAAAGATTATAGAAACCTCCAAATCAAGATCTGACATGTCTATTTTTTTCTTCCGTGACAACATAATATCGAAAGCTTTATCAGCACTTGCCGTCTCGTGTACGACTTCTGACAGTACTTTTTGCCCAGACTGAAACACTTACACGATACATTAAAATAGGTGTTTTTATATGACAAAAATAAACTCAAATATAGTCAGGACAGTAATAAGTAAAGCGTGGAAATGAAGTGCCGGCCGAAGTTGGTTCAGAAGTCTTCGCAAAAACTATAAAAGAATTGTATTCTTCTACGGCGCTTTTGTAAAAACTTTTATGTTCTAATATTTACTGCATATGCACAGAGCATCTTCAAGATAATAGAGATTTATTAACCCCAAAATGATGTTTAGACAATGCCATTTAAGATGTGTATCAATTATGGAATATAATATCATGGGGATGGTGGCCATCACGTTGGATGCAGTTTTCGACCCTCTGCCTGAAATCGTTCAGCATCACATTACAATAGTAGTGACATCGCATTTGCTCCCATCCCACGGCGATAAGCTGAGCATTATGTGTCCCAAAAACGTCTGGTTCCCCGTTGTCACTGTGTATATTTGATAATAGAACCGTAAACACCATATTAAGGTAGCATTACCATATTTTAAAGTAGTAGTTGGCATAACATAAATAAATTACTAATATTACGAGTACTGGCAATTCTTAGATAAAGCTTTCAGTACCCGAAACAGTAGACCGATAAGTGCAATTTTTTATAGGAATAAGCAGATTTACATTACTGAATGTTTACCGTCTTATATGTTTATAATGATTGGAAAAATAGAAAGTTGAACACAACACGGAAAACCCGAGCTGTTTGCAATAACCAAATGTATTTTGTTGGCATATATTTTGTTAAGGATACTACACGCATTGCTACTTTAACTGAATACTAAATCAAAATTTGTTATTAGCAAACAAATTATTTTGTTAAAGGATTTGCGTGACGCAACAAAATAATTCGGTAAAGTACTTTCTTAACGTAATGGTAAACAAATAAAACAATGGTTTCAACAAAATATATTTGTTGTTTTTAACCAAGTTGATTATACATACAAATAACATATTTTTACCGCCTGTAAAGACCATCAATATTTGCTTAATTCAAAGAAATATTTAGTTAAAACACTTAAATATAGCCAACAAAATTATTTGTTACCAACAACTATATATTTGGTGAATGCAAGTAAAATTTGTTTGAGTCAAATAATCCCGTCTTTTCGTGAAGTAATGGTATAATAACATACACTGATTTTTATTTATATAAGATGAAACGTTTGCGTATATTCCGTACTAAACAACCACAAATGTAAAGCACTTTTAGCATAAATAATGATAGCTGTTCATGTCGAAACACACTACTTGTCCTAGATTATAGCATAAACAATATTCGAACGGTTTGTTTTAACCCGTGCAGTCGTAAACTTATTTTTACAAGAAAAACAAAGTTACAATTTTACTTCATATACTTTCTTGTGATGTGTTTCTAATTTTAGTGCAATTCGAATAACTAGCCGCAACAATAAGTTTGGGAGACCAGATTATGTATTTCGGCATATAAGGTAAAATAATGCTGAACATACAGAGATAAAATAGGTTATGTAAGTGTACTGAGTGTATGCTAATAAAAATATTAAAATAACAAGCGCGTATATAGTAACTTTTCGACTTTCTCTAGTGATATGGTTATGCTACACCTGTTAATGTCTTGTGAAATAAATTGCAGAACTAACTACTGAAATCACTTAGCACTTAATTACCTAGCGCCTACTTTGTCCGCCAACTGCACATTTCCAGAATGATTTTGTAATATCTTGCTTTGTGCATACTACTGGTTTTAGTACAATTATTTTTGAATAAGTATTTAAAATTAAATACTTCTGTATCTGTATCTCCAAAAGCGTAAATATCTAATATGTACCTCGAGCACTCTTTTACAGAACTGTTCATTCATTTTTATCAGATTTAATGAATTCCAAATTAGTACACCGCAAGATCTCATATTTATTGTGATTAATATAAATATATATAATAATAATAATAATAGTCTTAACAATAACATAGATAGGCACATACGCAATGTATTAATATATACGCTAACCACAATCGCATGGTGCTGCTTCAGAGAAGTCGTCTGATCTACCACCAGAACCAAAAACCATATGGAATAACATAACATAAGTTTTATGCTTAAAACTAACTAAATCAACAAAATCCGTGATGTAATAAATAATCATATGTGAGTACAAATCAACAGAAACTACAGACTATTGATGCTGAAACCAATAGCTGTCAAACGAATCTAATGCTATAAGTATCCAATAATTTACTGCTTCTCTACAAGATAACTACCGATAGTGCATCCAAATGCCTTCGAATTTAAAATCTTTATGGAAGTTGATTGACAGGGTGGTAAAATTGAGTGATTGGACACCTGTTGATATAACTGGTTATATCTATACGATTTTTTCGAACACTTTACTCATTGTCGGAACGAGGCTAATGGGTCGCAAAATCACCTAGAGTTTTTTAGGAATCGAATAAACAACCGAAACTTTCCAATAGTCCGGAAAAGTAATTTGTAGTATACAGGAATTAATAATGTGCGTGATAAAAGTGTATGAGGGATTATCAACCTAAGCATTGTAATATTGATGCCATCGTGACCTATAGCCACACTCCTAATGTCGTTGACTAGACGAATGATAGTGCTTTCATCAACAGTGTGAAAGTGGAATGTGGAATCTATATTGCCCACCGTTGCAGAAAGGTAGTTGTGGATGGTGTCTGTGAAGTCTCCAGATGTATTCGATGCGTTGTCAATGAAAGTATCATTCAATTTATTTGCATTGATAAAACTGCTAGGGATAGATCGCGACCTACTGCCACACAAACCCAGTCATCCAAACTCAGACCACATTCGCCTACTATCCCGGGACAACGATAAAAAGCGAAAGTAAGCACACCGTCCGCGTCGAATCGCGCGGATAAAAGAGCGACGTCAATTAAGGTCCTTGAATTCCTTGTTACACGTGTAGGTTCGTTTATCACTTGTTCCATACCGAGAGATGTAAACAGGTGTAGGAACAGTTCGGGGGACCTGTACAAGAGGGCTGTACAGGGTGCCTACCCAGTATGCGGAAGTCCAATAACTTAATTGATAAGAGAAATAATGAAACTTTTTTTATTTCACGTGCCTAGTTTTCTCAAGATCTACAAACCTAAAAAAATGTTATAAACTTAATAAAAACAAAAAAAAATTCAAGAAATTGTTTGACATATCCAGCGATGTTTTCTCAGCATAACATAATCCTATTTTGGAAGTTTTTTGTCACATTTCTTCAAATTTGCTATGCGGTAATCATCTGCTTGTATATATGGCATTTTAATGTTGCCTAATCTGAAATAAGAATCATTATGAAGACTAAGTATCAAATTCGTTTGAAAGAATTCAAGTTTGAAAGAAATTTGACGAGAAATTTCCAAAATAGGATTATGTTATTCTGAGAAAACATCGCTGGATATGTCAAACAATCTTTAATTTTTTTGTGTTTTTATTAAGTTTATAACAATTACCTAAATGGTCTACAAAAATATTCGCGTTCAATACGATTTCACAACAAATAGTAATGCAGAGATGTTTCAGTTTTTGTAGAAACAAGCCTACATCAATAAAAGAACTACTGCAAAATGAATAGAGATATTACACATAAGAACCTAATGATAATAAAACTTGTTATAAACTTGTTGGAGTAAATTTGAAGTAATACAAAAATTTACTCACCTTTTCCTATAATACTGCGGTTTTACCTAAAATTTTGAACTTAGGTATAGGGAATGCTATAGCGAAGTTGTAAAATATTTAATTCTGCGTTTTACTGATCAATAATATATGGACTGTTCCATTTAAATCAACAATTAATATATGTATTTTTTGACCTTTGTGTACTTATCTTTTAATTCCTGATTTATTCCCACTTAGAGGTCAATAAAACAATAAATAATTAAATACCAATTTATTCCATAACATATAATGTTATATGTTATTATTGACCTCTAAGTGGGAATAAATCAGGAATTAAAAGATTTAAATTAACAGAGATTTTTCATATTTTTCTTCGTCCAATTTGACATTTTCTGAGCACCCCTTATACTGTAAGTCAGTTTCTGACATGGTATTTTGAAGAACCGTTATTGCCTAACATTTGGTCAAAAATAGCTTTTCTGTTAATTTGCGTAACCACAAAATTTGCGATATTATAATGAACGAAAATTTAGTAAAAAACATAGCCAAATATCTCAAAGATCGTCAGTCTTTTCATATGAATACCATACATAAAGTCCCTTTTATTTTTCATGTAGATTCAAAATAAATGATAAAAATATAGGTTTGTATTTAAATAAACAAAATTGCTGTCTGTGCAGAGGAAATAGAACATTCTGTATAATCGGCATTATTTTAGGTGTGTAGATCTAGACACATGAAATAAAAAAGTTCCAATTATTTCTCTTACGAACCAAGATATTGGACTTCCGTGTAGTAGCTGGGCATCCTGTATATTATGACCGAAATACGTATCGTTTTCTCTTTTTTGATTTATTTTATTTATATATTATATTTATTTTGATAAAATAATTATAGTTTATTGCTTATTGATTTACTCAAACTGGAAATTAATATTAGCACACTACAGTTATATTTGGCAACTGAAGATAAACTCTACATAGCCAGTCAGCGCTTTCAATTTAAGAGTGTTCAACTTTAGCTTTACAAATGTTAACTTGACGTTCTAGATGGAAATTTACCTTCTTTTTTTCTTTAGCTTGTAGAACAATAGTCCAGTTATATTAAAGCAGATCGCTAGTGACCTATTGAATTCTCTGATTACTCTTTACTTTGATCACATTACATATGTTTCTTAAAAAATCAATTTCTACGTTCTAATCTATAAATAGCACCGCGTTTCCCAAGAAACGACAGATTGTTTTATTTTTTTGTCGATCAATCGTCTACTTCAACTACCTCGTTCAGATATGTTACAAATCTTAAAATAGTTTCATATTGAATCGCATATAGATTATTTTAAATCTAAAAATAACTTGAAACAATGCAACCTTACAGTTCGCCTCCATCCCGTCCTAACACCCGGGAACATTAATTAGATACCACCGTCCTTGCTATTGCAACTATTACTATATGTAGTATATTACTAAGGGATGATAGATGATGGATAACCCAAATGTGTGCATTATGTCGCTGTGGTGCAAATTTTTTTTTTTTTTTTTAATAAAAGTGATGTCCTTCGTTATTGTTTTCTTGATCGCTTTAAAACAGCTTCAAGAAAAGCATTAGCAAAATAGATGTTCATACCTGACGTCGAATGTTATAGAGTATTTCAAAGAAGGACCTTTATTATTACCGGTGTGAAAAGAGCAGTAAATTTTTTCTGAAGATACCCAAACATACCTAGACGCACTAACCTGTATTTACCCAAGACCATTTTTATAGAAAATTTAAAAATTAGATTGTTTTCCAAATTACAACATACAGACGTCGTACACTTGCTGTGCGACACCAGACCGATGATTGCTATAAATATAATCAATTTGCAGCGGGTTCCAAGGGGCACTACCAGAACCATGTTCATAAAAAATTAAAGAATTATATTCTTTTTCAAGCTAACATATACAGACGCCGCACACTTGCACTGAGATGTTACCATTCCACCTCCCTTGCCACCTATCTAATATATACTCCTGATAGTAACCATGCATTGAAACCCACCATTCTGATATTTTTCATTTCAAGAGTGAACATGTTTCGGCATAAAGACATAATCAGCACTGAATTGTCAAATTAGAATTTTTTAAATTTAAATGAAATGTATATGCCAGCATAGCCTTCTAAACTACTAGAGGTAATATACATACAGATAATCAGTATAGCTCTAGATCTATTGGGAAAATGCCACTAATTACCTGCAGTACAACTGTGGACGCAATGCAGAAAGCCGACGGTGAGTCTGGACAGCCAGCTTAACAGTTTTGTGAGGAACACCATTTAGCACTGGCGCTCTGCCACTCATTATTCCAACTAGCGCTTGTTCTAGTCCCTTCTTCGTGGCATTCCTGTCCTCCGAATTTCTAGACCTGCTTCTCAATGTCGCGGGAGAAAGGACACCGTGTGCGTAGCACTTTTGCTATGTACACGGCGTCCTTTGTCTTTTCGTATCGCCGTTTTTCTTTCAGAGAGACGGGCGTGGTTTTTCAGCTCTCGCATGGCTATTCTGTATCCATCGCCCCAGATGCCGTCTTCGAGTCTATTACAAAGATTTATTCATTGCTTTTTTTCTTTTGTCTGATAAGCCTACATAGTTTTCTCTTCAGTGTTTTATATCTGTTTTCCGCTTCTATTTTAACGTTGTCTAGCATAATTTTGTTCTTTGCCAGGTTAGTTAAAGTCCTTCTAACTGAAGTCCACTGATTACACTTATCTGTGATAGCGTCATTTCAGCAATATGGAAAAACTTATGTTGGCACACGGTTGGTGAGACAACCTTACTGTGGCTGACATCCCAGTGATCCTCATCTCAAGGCTTAAGGTATAGGCGTCCCAATAACAGGGAACAGACCCCTGTATAAAGGCGATTTCTTCGCTTTGCTCCTGTCGGCTATCTTGAAACAGATGTGTTCGTGATCACACAAACTTTCTGTCTTGGAACCTTCCATCCCTTCATCTCACTCGTGATGTTTTGCGTGGAAGAGATAACATCAATGTGGCTGCTGCTATTTCACCTGAGGAAAGTCGATATATGTTTGGTATCCGTCCACACCGCCCAATATTCATTCCTTCTATCGTTCACCAGGAATTCCCACAGACTTAATTTCTTAGATTGTTATATCTGGAGAAATCTAGCGACCATAAATAGCGAACTCTTTAAGGCAGAAATATATGTGTCCTACTGCGGGCTTTGTTTTAGATGCTATTATATTCTTATTGAGGAAAAGGACAGCTACATCCCGTTTATGATGTTTTATCCATTCATTGCTGTTTATCATTTTTCGGTTTGATTCGCTTATTTTCACTGTTGATTCGCTTGTTTTGCGGTGGCGTAGGCTAGGTAATATGTAGCTCGTCCTTTTCATAGATTTGTTTGCAGGACTTTCATGAGGTTAGTCCTGCGTTTATACTACCTTTCCTCTTTCTACTCTATTGAAATGTGATAAATGGATATACAAGTGATGGAACACGTTAGTAGGCTATTATAGCAGTTGCTACAAATGTTAATATTTTTCACTGAAGATTCCTTTAAGCTTGAGCAAATAACAATAATATAAGCATGCTTGCAAGTGTGAACACAAACCACTGACGTTTCTTACACAAAAATCATTGCAATCTATTTGACACACAAGAAGAGAGAAAAGATTAGTAAAATTGGTGGAAGTTCTGCAGAATAAGCTTCTTCAAGGTACTTACATTGTTTATACTTATTCACTAAATAATAATGTTTAAGCAACTTTTTAATATTTCTAAAATTTGAAATTTTTTAGCGCCCTCTACATCAAATCTAATATTTATGTATGGTTTTCGGGCTTTCTCGCTAAGCAGGACATAAAAATCAGTAAAAAAATGATTTTTCTTTTTATAAGTCCAGCTATATTTGATAGCTATTACGTAACTAATAAATTTTAATGTATTACAATTATTCTGAAATTTTCAAGCTTTTAGAGTGTCTTCCTTTGAAATTTAACATATTTGAACAATGATTTCTGTTGTAGGGCTTTAGAGAACAATACCATAAAAATGAACAGAGCAAACATGATAGCTACTACAGTAACGGACATAAAAGCGGCTCATGGCAAAATTTCGGCGAGAAAGGATCCAAGTTTCAGTCCAACAATGTCGCTAAATCAAATCATGGAAAACATGTAGTAAGTAAACCATATAAGTATGTAACCATGCATGTAATGTAAGTACTGAAGCATAAAAACACTGCAATTTTTTAAGTATTTTCATGTTTAAAAAAAAACATTATACTCAGTTAAATAGCATAATACTTCGTTTATCCAGTTGGCCGAAAAATATCTTTCCTGGGTACTTTCGTTAACTTTTACATAAAGCTAATTTGTTAAAGAAGTGAAATTTGGCACTAATATCCCATATAATCTTTACAATTATTCGATCGTATGTTTTTTTGTTGTATTAGGCTTCAACGAAGATATTGATCAATCTATTCATCTAAGATACCTTATTAGTCCAGATGTTAGAGCTTAATTGTGTAACCAAATTTAAAGAAAGAGACAGGTGACGCAATTTATAAATGCGATAAACATTTTCGACTAATTACTAGCAAATATTGTGTAACTGTGGCATTAATCTACACTAATCTTACATGCCACAATTATAAGTTGAAACAACAAATAATTTGCACTTAATTTTCACAGATTGTGCAATTAATTTATTATTAAAGGTAATACTTTGGCACGAATAGGTTCATAACTACAGAACCTATAACGTTTTCTACATTACCTATTTCTTTAAATATATCAATGTGCCGTTTCTAACCAAAGTACTGTTTCTTATTTATCTCAAACACAATACTGTAACTGTACTTTTAATTAACTATAAAGACAAAATTAACTGTATTATATTTAGTTAATATATAAATCTTTCTGTGCAGGTATTGAAAAGCAACGAAAAGCATGGTAAGCATACTAAGAAATCATCCGGCCATAAAAATGATGACCGCAAAGGACACAAATTTGAAAAGGCAAAGAAGGGCGGACATTCCAAACACGAAAAATGGGCAAAAAATAGCCAGCAAAAGTCCCAAAACAAACACAAATACAAATACGTTCCAACAGTTAAAAATTAGTACTTAATACTAACTTTGTAGTTTTAAGAATGTCCTTTATGAACTGTTTATTAAGATATTAGTTAAGAAATTCAGAAAAATTTTCAAATAGGTATATCCATATGTAGATATTTATTTTAGTAAAATACTTTTTTACTAATAATCTATATTTTATATATTATACACTTTACCGTTATTAATAAAGTTTAAATAAAGTAGTATTCCAAGTGTTTAGGTATGAATTTCGAATGTAAGTAATATTGTAGAACATTTAAATGTGGAAAAGCAGTAATCATATATAAAATATATAATATAAAATTCTACATTTTCGCTCCTCAAGTGATTGTAATATAGATATTTTTGCTACCTCGAAATGTTAAACAATCGAATTACAACTTCAACCTCCAATGGTTTCCAAGTATTTGAGCTTCCGTTCGATAGCTTCTGTAACCTCGAGGATAGGCAATATTATCTATGTGTATCTAATTAAATTGATTTATCCCAACTTGAAGACAATCAGTACTTTCTTCTTTAGGTGTAAGACTACAGCACCATTCCAACTTTTTTCCGCGGTAATCTACAACATTCTTTGCATATCATATCACACTGTTTACATTCTACTTCGAAATATCTCTACTCTTTAATAATAATCTTATGCGATATCAGATGGATTGTAACATTAGGCTGTACGACATAATTAATCTATGTTATCACCTGTAAGTACTTATCTTTCAACTCCTGAAGTATTTCTACTTTAAGGTCAATGAAACAGCAAATTAAGTAAATACCAATTTATTCAGCAACATGTAGTATAGTAGTGTAGTGTATTATGTTTTCGTATTTAATTAATTTGCTGTTTCACTGATCTAAAAGTAGATACACTTCAGTAATTGAAAGAAAAGTACTTTCAATTCCTGAAGTGTATCTTATAATTTGAGGTATCTGTTGGAAAGACACACCTGTAGCAAACAAACGCTTACTGCAGACTTCAAACAGCTAGGTTGGGGGCTTTTATGTGATGAATACAGGTATAGTGGCTTCCTAAGCAGTACTCCCCGTCATAGCTACCCTTACAGCAGCGGTTCCTCTATAATTTGATGCATGTTAAGTATTAAATTGCTTTGTTACAATCTTACCTCACGTAGGTAATGTTGCATTATTAGTTGTATCATAACAGCGCAGGCTATCTGCATACCACTTAACACTAGCAAGACCTTACCACTGCTCTATAATATGTTAATTATTAAGTACGTAAATGCCAAAACCTCCATTTTTCGATAAATAAGCTTCAATTTTAATTAAATTAAGAATGTAGGTAGCTAAATCATTTAAAATTTTAATAGTATATTATGCAACGAGCATTTAATGATAGCTATTAAGACACGAGTATTGTAATGAATACGAGTGTCTTAATAGCCATTAAATGCGAGTTGCATACACTATTTTTTCTACGACCCCATAATATCATACCACAGATTAATACAGATAGCTCGGAATATAGACTTCACGAGAGTCCAAAAAATTCGTTATACAAAAGGGTAACAGATGGTACTACAAGTACTATCTGAATAAAAATATGATATTATAGCTAATGAATGAACCTTGCGAAAACACCCAAAGTAACCAATACCTTAATTTAATGCATCCTAATACACTACAGGTGGTGCTACAGTCAGTTATATATGTAATACAAGATAATTTGTATTAATAATTCCATAAAATTTAAAACACTACATTTATAATTTCAGGCACCATAAAAAAACCCAAATATATGAAAATATATCGATATATAAGTAAGACTGCAACAGAATAAGACATATGTATGTATGTATGTATGTATGTATGTATGTATGTATGTATGTATGTATATATAAAATTCATCCTATATATCATTGCCCTACATTGTGAAGGAATTAAATATTTTTGTGTGGCTGCACGCATAAATATAATTCCCAAAATATATTATATATTTTTTACGTCCAAGATGTGTATAAGTTATCAATGAGTGAAAACAAACTTATTTCAAAATTAAAGGATTTGTTCAAAATAAACGGGAGATACACAGACATATGTATATGCCGTGATGTTAGATACTTATTACGGAGAAGAAATTTTAAGGAAATTGTATATGTATTTTTAAGTAGAATATTTCTTGATATTTGCAAGGAAATAATTAATTATCTGTAGTGCCTGTAGCGACGTGGAAACTTGCATGGAATTGCAAAATAAATAATATATCTACTGTTCGTTTATCAATGTTAAGCAGATCAAAATAAAGCGATTGTAATGAAAACTATGTATTCTGGGTTCTATAATATTCTTATTTTTTAATTTTTTTTGTTTACAACGCATATTTTATGAGTAGAATAAAAAGTAATTAACGGTAAAAAACAACTACAAACAATTCAAATATTCGTGCTATAATGTGTAATTATTAGGCTGCATGTTGTCAGTCCGTACTGTACTAGTTTTATACTGTTTTGTACCAAAAACCAAACGGTGTACCACGCTGGTTAATGGAATATAATCAATTTTGAAGCGAGTACAAGACATAGCTGTCATAATATCAGAATTTCAAAATTAGGTATGCTATGGTATTATATTAATTATACATTTATTATGAGATATTTATAAGTATACTGCTAATAATAATTATACATTAATAAATTTAATTTTTTTTAATTCAGAAGAAGAACATTATTTGCCATAACATAGAAAATTAGTGTTTAAAGTTAAAGAATAGGTACTTTTCTAAAATATAAAAAAAATTGTAAAAATCTAAAGATACATAATAGCGTAAATATTAAACCTATTGCTAGAAACTATTCAGTAAAAAAAGCATATTTCGGATATGTATATCTTCATTTTGTCCCCAATTTAATTCGATATTATAGACTTAGGAGGAACAAGCTTACAGTTAACTAGGAAACTGGATCGAATAGGCTCCACAATAGAATAGAATAAATAACTGTCGAATGTACTTAAACGAGGCATTTTATTATTGCAAGATTTCAGTGAAACAAAAGTGTACATTAATTAGCAACTAGACTATCTATGAACTAACTAAAATAACGTTGAAACGAAACAAAGTAAATGCAAATTTCAAAAACCAACTAAATTCTAATCTTAAAAACGATTTAAACTGCAATAACGAATTAAATACTAACTTCACAACTGATAAATGTAAATAACGAACGATACGGATCGATAACTATTTATACATATAAATAATATATACATATATACATATAAGTAATACATATAAGTAATAAGTAATGTATGTATGAATGTGCTACCACAAAATAAATATTCCATTCAGCAATATGTATTAATCTAATACACATAATATGAAGAAAGTTAGAGTCAGCAAAGATACCATAAAGAAACTTGAAGTTTAATAAATACAAATATGTACATATGAACATCAAATAAATTTCGTGTCATAGTTTCTGGCTATAAAAACGTATTTCCTAGTTTGCATTTGTGTTATTTAGTTGATCAAAATATCTTTAGATATGATTTTTTTTCATTTTAAAATGGTTGAATATTTTATAAGAATGCCTACTAAACAACATTAAATTTAGGACATAAATGACGTTATTTATATGTAATTATTTCGCTTTATATTTACGTGGTAATTATGGAATTAATTAAAGGAATACCTTTGCATGTAAAATAATGTACTATCAATCAGCAATTGTTTTTTTTTTTGTTACTTATGGAATACAAATGGTGGAAATACCGTGCGATACAAAATATTTACTTTTTGAATACTTTTTAATACGATAACACAAACTTTTGAAATTCATCTGAAATTCTCCTGTTATGATAGGTTTATTTTTTACTCGCCTCATTTAAATCGATTATAAATTCTAAACCAGTGCAGTACAAAATGTTTGGTTTGTGGTACAAAATGGTATAAATCCAGTACAGTACGACAGCACATTTGAAATTTGGAATGCCGATATGGGGAGCTCAGTTCCTACTTACGATCTATCATATCTCTAAAACTAACGAGGTACAAAATGTTTGGTTTGTGGTGCCAAACGGTACAAAACTAGTACAATAGCATGGTGTAAGTAAGAAATTTACATAAAAATTGACGAAAATGTGTCTAATTCGTGAACAAATTCATGTGATGCTTCTGCTTTACATTTTTTAGATAATTCACGAAGCGACTTCACAAATTTATTCATGAATAAATTGTCAGTGTAAAGCCACCTTTACAGCTGAATATAGGAAAGTTTTCAAATGTATTGTGCAGTGGAAATGTCAGCAGAACATCCTAACCAATCCTAATACACGTACTTTGATTACAAAGCTAATTATCTAAAGTCGGTTGGAGGTAGACTCGAATTTTCGCTCGAAACGTAAACTCTCAACACTTTAAATGAGTAATTCACTCATTACATATAAAAGCACAAGAATATTTAACTAACATCTCGAAAAATAAGTATTCATATATCGCAAAATTCTCATTATTTGGCATGCAGTTAAAATCGGCCGAATTGGTAGTACAAATAACAATAACAAAAATAATAAATTCCTTACATCAATCGTTAAAGATGTTGCAGCTCAATAAGAACCTTGATACAAACCTCCAGAAAGCAGTCCTACTGAATATACCGAAATAGTTTTAAATCTGGATTTTCTTTTTTCTGGGTTCACACGATACATACATATATAGGCGCAAACCGACATTATATATTAACACAATAACTAAAACATAGAAAGTATAAAATAAAATATTGTGTTTATCCTCGGGGTAGCTCAAAACTTTTATAATAAAACAAACGCGATGACGAAACGCATATATATAAGAAATAGTAGTTTATTTATATTAGAATTATTTTGCTGCGATTTGCAACACATCGTTCCTTGTTCTTTTTACATCTTACATAGATATTTATATAATAGGATACTTCATTCAATACATCTTTATGGTGCATATACACACTACACTATTAGATCTGCTCTGTATAGATTTTTCTAAAAAAATGTCTGTAAAAATTAATTGTGTGTGACTGTGTAATAATAAGTAATGTTCTTATACAATTGGGTATTGTGTTTCTATAAAAATGCATATGTTCAACAATCTTATTTAAATGCGTCCTCTATAGTTCTATAGTGGTTACTAGTGCTGCCGGTAAAAATTGTGCATGCAGAAAATATTTTGTAAATATTATGTACTAAGCTATAAAATTTTTCTCGCCATCTGCTGATAGTTACGGAAAGTTGAAAACGATCGTGGCGTCTTCTGGTGGTAGTTACGGTATAAGTGTCTCCAAGTTTTTAAGGTTGAACAATCTATATTAATCTGTGACCATCTGTCGAATATGTAGTCGCTGCCATATTGAATATTGAAATGTCGCATTCCTATTGGATATACACCTATATCGTAATGAAAAATCTGTATTCCTATTGGATTAAACTTGTAACATAATAAAAATCAGGTTCAGCATATCTAATAATACAATTAAAGTATGGGAGTAGAAAAAACAAATTTTATTCTAGACATACTATGTACTTCTATTTAGCTTTCAAATATCTTACAAAATGTCTCTGCAGGCAGACTTGCCACGTGCGAAGAACTCGTTTTCTTGTTCGCTTCTTATACAGCTAAAGATAAATTTTAAAATCAGCCAAATCCGAATGTTTGAATATAATAGACTTCAAGTGTAGAACATCAACAAAAGTTGATTGAATGTTACGAGAAGTAAAGTAAGACATATTATCAAGTACTGCTCTAGATTGCTGTATGCTAAGGTTCATATAGGTACTGTACAAATCATACACCTATGGTCGGTGCTTGACTTAGTCACGAACAAAATTAGCTTGAGAACTTGAAAATCATAATAACTAGAATACTCGTAGTGCTCTCCTCGAAATTTGATAGAAAATTTCTACAAAAAAAGTCTTGCAAAGCTGGATTCGCAAAAAAAGAGAAAATATCGCAAAAATAACCCTAATTGTCCCTTTCTTTGCAGACGTAGGCTTAACAACAGAAGATATCAAAAGACTTTTAAGACTTTTTTGTAGAGCATGAAATCTTCTCCAAAAAAGTCTGCGAGCGCACTATTCTAATTGTTATGTTTTTTACGTTATCGAGCTAATTCTGTTTGTGATTAAGCCGAGCCCCGACCATAGTTGCAAGATTTGTACTGTGTAGCGGTACATATATTAATTTTGGAAAACATTTCTGTAAAATTAAATTATTTAAAAAATGAGAAGTTCGCTAATTTCGAATAATAATAGGCCAATTACTAAAAAAATAGTTTTATTAAAATAGACATGTAACAAAACGGAATCAATCTATAAAATTCTTTAGGTACTATTAACTTTGGTTTATTCTTTACTCCTACAAAATATCAATCGAATGTAAAAACAGTGTACAAAAATATAGATAAATAGTATAACCTATAAATAAGTAGAAAATCAATTTCAAACTCTACTTTCTGGTTGTATATGTATAGGGAAAGCAATTTATTTGCTAGTAGCTGCATCCTTGGTCTTACTCACTTACCTTTACATGATACCAGTGAATCCCATGTTACCGACAGCTACACTTACATACATGTACAAATATTATCCCTCTTGCCTCGTCATTTCATACATCCTGAAATTATAACTTAAGTTTAATTAAATCAACTGCAAAAATTATTACGAAGATTAAAGGGAGTAGGGAATTCTTATTTTATTTCTTATATCCCAAATATATTAGTAAATTAAATACAAGCCACTGATGCTGCAATTTCATATGCTTTCCAAGCATGCTCTATAGGATTTCAATATATACTTGATTAGTACTCATCGTCAAAATTCTTCTTCTTTGATAACGATGGTGGACAACTGATTAATAATATTACACTAATATCCCCGTTGAAAGTAGTGCACACCATTAAATTAGTGTAAATTCCATCATTCGTCTGATTGTCGTTTATTGCTATTAATCCATTTTCCAGAATTCTGGCAAGTAATAATAAACGACGGACTGACGGATGCAGTTTCCACCATTATGTTAACACGAAAGAACTGCTTACAAGATGTAAGTCCTCTCAGAAAGTTATTAATAAGGAAATTTAGAACAAACTGTGAAGATATATTATTACACATACTACATACGCATCTAGCTCACAACGGAGAGTAGCGTCAAGTAACTCTGCAAAGTCGCCAAACTCACAAAGTTACATTTTTACTGTATTGTTTATGGAGACTACAAACTGCAGGTCTCGCTGTGTAATTGGTGTGTGTAAAAGTGTTTCAATGCCTCCAAGACCTTGCAGTAAATAATGTTACGCTGTTAATTACGTTGCACGAGCGAATGGTAGCCGGAGCGGAATAGCGGTCTAGCGAGACGTTTGCATAAGCGTTACCGATAAGATTCAAACCCCAAACCATAAGCACTGGTTTGCCAAATGGTAACTCGACGTGTAAACCACGCTAGAGCCGAAAACCTTCTGACAAACTAGCTAAGAAAGAAGCTATCAAATTGAAGTTTCATCTAATAAGATGAACTTCTGTACATATTTTATAAACCAAAGAATAACAAAAAAAATCAACGAAGAACAAAACATTATTTCTGCCAAAGATACAGTACAGTCAGTTAATAGCATTTGGATTAAAGCGAATTAAATATTGTTTTTTTTAATGTGTCGTGGGTGCTTAGTTACAGTGACTCCGTAAACTGTATCGCTTGTCTGGCTATCACTGCAACTCTCGCGGTGTAGTTTTGTGTGTGTAAGTTGTGTTTAAACGGCTTTGTGACAGCATCGACAGCGTTAATATTATATAAATTCTGTTATAGCAAGTTTCTTAATTGCTAAAAATATATCTACATACCATACCATTTAATTAATTAAATAACTGATATTAAATAACGTTGCCACACAAACAGACGCATACACCAGTGTCACTCACAATAACAGCTACAGTTTAAATTTCCTAGAAAATTATATAGTACGAGTATAATTTGAATACATATTTCTATGTCCTGATTGTTCATAAATCAATTTTCATCGAAGGTATGGTTAATGGCAAGGCATTCAAAGCGTATGACATTCCATTTATAATTCATCGATCTCGTGATTGTTAAAGAACCGTTTCTTTATCTTGCATATTAAATCGCATATAAAAACCTCCACAATTCCTTTATTGACTTAGTTTTCGATTACAAAAGCAGGGAATTATTCTCCGAATAGCAGTATTGACTGAAATTTTAAGAAAATAGTAAATTTATGTTAATATTAAAATAGTGACTAGTACTTTTTAAAATGATAAGCAGTTTAATTATGACAATCATAATATTATTTCACAGCAGTGCTTCTGAAAAGGCATCAGTCAAAATTTGTAAGTCGTAGGTAAAGTAATATACATACACAAATATACTGTCAACTGAAACTGAAAACATGCGTTTATGGATATTCACAGTAATTACTCTTGCTATTACAAAATGTATATATTATGTTGTCTGTATTTGCAGTACCGGTTTGCATTATCCTATCAGAATTATAATCAAGTCAGTCTTAGCTTTCACGCTTGACGTTGGTTTGTACAGAACGCTCTGTACAAAAAGAGACATTCAAGAACGCTTCAGGAAATTACCATAAGAGTAAGGGCAAGTAGAAATAGGATATTGAAATTAAATGCAGGAAACCACTATGAGTAAAATATTATCTGTATAAAGTAAGTGTATTTAATTTATGATACGTGCAAAACTTAAGTGATAAAAAATTCTAATATATCGGCAGAATACTATAGAATCTAAAACGTAACGCATAGATTCAATTATAACTCACCTTTTTTTTCATGAAAAGCTTAATAAGTTCCAGTTTTCTTTTTATATTTCCGTAATTTTAAACAGAAGAGCAGGCCATAATAGTTATAATTGTATTGACATTTTTTAATTACCATCAGGAAAAGCACGCACTCATTTTCAATATCTTCAAATAGGCTGCAGTTGCTAATAGACAGTCCTAAAGCAGTAAACATTACAATTTCAAATGGCACTACGTCATATTATGACATTTTTCAGTTTTACATAGTATTTGAAAAAACTTTCATGTAGGACAGCCTACATATACCTATTCTTAACACTTTAGAAGATATCTTCTAAAGTTTCAAGGGGTTATTTTCTATTTCATCCGAAAAAAGATCTAGGCTGTATAAAGAAATGGTAAGAAAAACTACACATTGAATATTTTAACGTAGGTATAAAATAATGTATGTACCTACATATGATACTTACAATTAGTGGCGGTTTGACCAACTATAGTTAACCTTGAGTTCAACTAAACTGTTGATATAACAAACAATAGCCTTGAAACTTTAGCATAAAGAGTTTCCCCTTCAAACAAAAATCGATCTGTCTCGGAGTTTATTGGTATTTGTTCTTCTTCTTCTCGTTTTCGACTTATTTTAAGATGGATCGTTTTCATTGGAATGCTCACTCAAACTCGTTTAGGTAACGCGAATGACCTCCCATTACGCACAAAGTATGACTATAGAGTACCACAGTAAGAACAACCGGTTTCTCCCACCCACTTCGCTTTCCATGGCGACGGAATGTTGGAATTTAGTTCGTAGGTGCATTATACTGCATACAGCATTATGTATGTCGTGGTGGAAGCTATTGTGAATCTAGACGCCTAACTACTTCAGATCCGCAGCATATACTGCACTGTTTTAGAAAATATTACTACTAGCATTTACAAAGAAGATATATATTTTTTAATAACGTAATGATTATAAATGTCACGTTACATAAATACTTAGAAAGTATGTATCATTTTCGAGTATGCACATAGCAGTAATATTTATTTATTCCTTGTCGACGATTTTTTATCTAGATTGTACCATCATAATTAAAAATGTGACAGCTAAGCCAGAATTTCATAATTTATAAAGTGTAGTCGATGTATCCCAAAACAACAAACGAAATCTAACTACAGTGTGTTTTCAGATTCTTGTTCTTTTGTGTACACGAGCCCCTTCTCATGTCAGTTAGCCCAATGTTAGATTTTTCAAAAAATAAATTTAAAGTATAAATATAGTGTGCCCAAGATAAGGATCCTAAGCATGGGAATCTCAGTATCTGTAGGAGATACAGCTTAGGTTAAATTAGGAAAAAGTTGCGTTCTTTGAAGCTTCTTTACATGCCGTTTAGAAACTTGAAAAATTGTCATGGCCTGCTGAGATATTTGGGAGAAACGGGAATTTGACAATATGGATTTTATTTCTTTCTGACTTTATTTGAAGAGATAGCAAAAAACTAATAGCACTTTCTCATTGGCACTTTTAAGGTACCTCATGACGGTATTTTTAGATTTTATATCCGACATTTTGTTTTCGAGAAACCATCATCAACTTTATTTTTTTATATGGCCCGAAAAAGAAGTACACCCGGTATCTGATTCCATTTTTTTATTACAAATTCAACGATGTATCACGTGCCATATTTTTTTTTTAGTTTAGAGGAAAATTACAACAAGACGGCGCAGGGTCCGTCTTGTTGGAAGACAAAATCTTGTCCTGATGTCAAGTGATTTTCCATAATCGGTAAAAGAGATTCTTCTAAAATCTCTAAATATTTCTCTGTGTTCACTATTCCGTCAATAAATGAAGTTTCCTTACACTTTTAGATGACATACTGCCGCATGCCATGACTGATGCAGGAAATTTCATTTTTCTTTTAAGACAGTTGGGGAAATGCTTCGTGTTTTCTGCGGATAACACGACTTCTGCTATCTAATAATAATAATAATAATAATTGAAAGAAGTACTTGACCGTTTAATATATATATAATTGATGGCAAATTAATTAATTTACCATCAATTATATTATCTTAATAATAATAATAATAATAGTTTTTATTGTCATAGATCTTACAAGGTATTGACATTGTCACTTAGACATATCTATACAATAAAAATAGCACAAACATGTAAGGTGTATAAAACGAAAAACACAATTCAAAGATTTACAAACAAATAACCCTAGTATTAACGCTAAAAGTAACACCGTGAAGAGCTCATCTTGTTACATCATTTAAAAATTCGTCAAAACTATTGTTAAACTTTGAATTTATTAAAAGAAAGGAAAACTACATTAACATAAAATAAATACATTAAGTTACGTAAATAAAATAACTGTATGTCATATCGTTCCGACCCGGCACGTCTTCACCCGTGTACGGCTACCTTACTACTGCCCTTCCCACTACCCGGTTCTTCCTCCAACAACTCGGCCTCGCTACTCGAGGAATCGTCCTCGATTTCCTCTTCAGGTTCCAAAGTACACCACGGCTTTAAGGCATCGGCGGCGTAGACAGATTCAAATTTCCGTTGCGTGCGCTGGGCACCGGGTACATCGCTCAGTAGATATCGATCATTCCCTAGAACCTTGGATATTTGATAGGGTCCTTTGAATCGTGGTCTGAGCTTTCTCGATTCTCCAGTTGCGGTTGGTTCTCGGTAGATTAATACTAGATCACCAGACTGATAGTGTCGTGCAGGTCTATGATGCTTATCAAAGTATTCCTTCTGCTTTTCTTGCATACACTGGATTTTCTTTAAAGCTTCTCCTCGGATCTCATCAAGGTTTCCAGGTTCCTCTTCCGACAGTGCCAGCACTAGTTTATTTTGTAAGGCGTTTCTTGGTTTGTAACCCAACAGCAAAGTATGTGCGGACTGACCCGTGGTCTTATTTATAGTAGCATTCAGGGCATACTGCAATTGTTGTAAACGCGAATCCCAGTCGCGTCCGTCTTCTCGGGCATAAGTCGTCGTAATAACGGTCATCAACGTTCGGTTATACCTTTCTATTTGACCGTTTGCGCGAGGAGTCGCAGTAGCGTTTTTAATATGCGTAATATCATTATCGATGCAGAAACTTTCAAACGTCTTTGAGGTAAAGGCAGTACCCCGATCTGAAATTAGCCTATGAGGTGGTCCAAATACCGAGAATACATCCGCTAGCATTTTAATTACGTTATTAGTCTTCGTGTCCTTGACAGCTTTGATAAAGATAAACTTTGTAAAATTATCGATGTAAGCAAGCACATACGTATTGCCTTTGCTACTTTTTGGAAACGGTCCCAGATGGTCGATATGGGCCGTGTGAAATGGTATCGGTACCCTTTCAATGTTGTACAATTGCCCTTCCGGTTTTCCGGCTTTTCCCTTGTGATAAGCACATTCGATGCATGAACTGAGATAGGATCTCACTTTCTTTGCCATCTTCGGGAACCAGTAGTACTGTTTAAGTTGCTCTAGCGTTTTGTCATAACCGAAATGACCCATGTCATCGTGACATCCTTTTATCACTCTCCATCGTATACCTGTTGGAACTACCCATTTTGTACCACTCTCTGTTTTCCTGTATAACCTGTTTCTGTCGAGTTTGTAGTCCGTATGCATCTGTTTCTCAGTGTTGTTCTGGGGTTGTCGTGCCAGGGTGTTTCGTATTTCTACCAATTTTGGGTCTTGCAACTGCATAGTTATCAACCAATCGTCTTCGTCGATTCTCACACTTAAAACGGTCAGAGCTGCCGCGTCTGATTCTTTCGCTTCTCCAGTAGGATGGCGACTCAAGGCGTCCACGTGTACCATATGTCCACCACCTCGATGCTCGATATCGAAATCGTATTCCTGTAGTCTCAGTACCCATCTAGCGATACGTGGCGTTAGATCTCGCTTTTTCATAACGGTCTTTAGAGAATTGCAATCGGTTACCACTTTAAATTTACGTCCTAATAGATATATACGGAATCTTTCAACCGAATCTACCACTGCCAGGGTTTCTAATTCATAACTATGGTAACGTTCTTCAATATCGGATGTTTGGCGACTGAAATAGGCGACAGGTTTCAAGGGAGTATCGGACATTCGCTGAAGCAAAATTCCAGCCAATCCACTTTTGCTCGCGTCCGTATGAACTTCGAATGTAGCTTCTGGGTTGTACAGGGCTAATACTGGTCGTTGAGTCAAAACATCCTTCGCCTTTTGGAAAGCTTCTTCTTGGTTGGGGGTCCATTCCCATTCTTGATTTTTCCTAGTCAATAATGTAAGTGGCCTCATAATCCAGGCATAGTGTTCAACAAACTTTCTGAAGAAACCGGTAAGTCCTAGAAACTGACGCACCTCATGAACATTCTCTCTGGCCGTTTGAAATTTCTAACCGCATCGATCTTAGCTTCACCTGGGCGAACACCATTACAGTCGATCTCCATACCAAGATATTCTACAGTTTCGAACAGAAATCGGCACTTCTTCAAATTTAGTGTCAAACCTTCTTCCTTTAGCACTCCGAATACACGACCTAGTTTCTCAAGTCCTTCGTCTACACTCTCACTCGCGATCAGGATATCGTCCATATAAATTGTCACTATTTCTGGTCCTAATTCTGCAAACACTTTTCTCATTAAACGGTTGAATACACTCGGTGCGTTTACTAGTCCAAACGGCATGCGTGTAAATTCGTACAAGCCGTCATTCGTCACGAACGCAGTAAACTGTCGACTTTCCTCTGCTACCGGCACTTGATAGTAACCACTTGCAAAGTCCAATGTAGAAAAATATTTCTTGTTAGCCAGATGGTCTAGTTGTTCCTCCATTGATATTGGCACCATATATTCCTTCTTAGTTATAGAGTTCAAACGCCTATAATCCACGCACATGCGCGTTCCTCCAGTTCGTTTTCCGACGAGAACGACCGGACTTGCATACGCCGAATTTGATGCGCGCACAATACCCGCCTGAAGCAGTTCGTCTACTGTCTGTTTCACAATATCGCGTTGAGCATATGGTAGGCGATAAGGTTTACACGTCACAGATTCTGATGATGTCAGTTCAATGTCAATTTTCACTTTATCAGTTACTCCTATTTCACCGAAACAATTTGCAAAACATGCTTCGTTATCACGGATAAGGCTCTGCAGTTGTGCGATGTCTTCTTCAGCCAAATTTGGGTTAATTGCGTAGCTCATATCCATTGTCTTTCTAGGTCCACCATCAACCTGTTCTTCTTCGTACATCGATTCAATATTTGTTACCGGCGATTCTGTATCGTCCATCTTTTCCAGTTCATGGGTGTTGTTATTTCTATCTAACCCATTATCTTCTTCTAATAATAGCTGACTTTCTTTTTCGTGCTCTATTGCATCATTTTCTTCATTTCCCCATTTTCCTCTTATTTTCTCGATAGTTAACGTTTGTCTTTCTTTGGTGACTTTAATATTTGGTTGATCCAAAGCGCTTCTACCAATGATTATCGTATCTGCTTGACAATCATCTGGGACAATGAAAATTTCCGTCTGTATTTCGATTCCATCGACCATTATTGTGTATTCGCATCTGCCAATCGTTTGACATTCGCCTCCACCAAATCCTCGTAATCTAACTTGACAAGGATTATATGTACACCTCAGTCGGTTAGCATCTGTGTGTTTTAAGGTAACCACTTCACTGCCCAAGTCTATGAAAGCAAGGATTTTCTTATTATTTAAATAAATAAATTTGTGGTACGGGTCTTTCAAGGTTTCAACTATTCCAATACAATTTACATTTCTTGGCGGCTGCAATGCACAATCTTTTGCCAAATGACCGACCTTTTGACATTTAAAACATCGAGCTTTCCTTTGCGGTTTGGGACATTTTAAGGAAATGTGTCCGTATTCGTTACAGTTATAGCACTTTTTATCGTTTTCCGTCTTCTTATTGTCTGGTAAATTAGTTACCGATTTGGTGTACGCATGCGGTTTGGTATGAACATTTTGCATTGTGCTTTCGTAGTTCTTGATTTTAGTTAGTAGATCTTGTACATCGCATGGTCCACTCATTGCGAGCATTTTCGATAAATCTTTATCATTCATACCAGCCACGATATATTTAATGATGGCTTTTTCACTCAAATTTCCTTTGCTTGCGATTGCTTTCATACTATAAACATAATGTTCGTACGATTCGTCGACCCTCTTCTTACATTTACTTAATTCAAAATGGATGTCAGCGTCGTCCACAGCAGTCGGAAAATCTAATATTAATCGCTCTTTGAAGGTATTCCAATCGATAATTCCTTCTTTCCCTCCCTCGAACCACATTTTTGCAGCTCCACTTAATTTTGCAATGGCATTAAATAGCAGAGTTCTATCATCCCATTTAAAAATTTGCGATAAATTCTCGACAGTTCTAATCCATTGAGTAGCAGTAGAAGAGTTTAACTTACCCGGATCAAATTCTGGAATGATCTGCAGGGCGTTATTGTGATAATGTACGTGTTGATTTTCATTACTATTCCTTGACTTTATTTCTCGTGCCAGTAGTTCCTTTTCTCTTTCTAATAATTCTCTCTCTTGCATCAGTAGCCTTCGTTCCCATTCTATTTGATATTTTGCGTCACCTATTCCAGACGTAACCTCCATGTTACTCCGCGTCGTCGAATTTGCTCCAAATTCCGTAATTTCACGTTCAAATGTGGGACCTGTTTGATCCAACGTATTTTCCATCGCCTGTTCGTTGTCTTTAGCACTCATTTCACGTTCAGTCATTTTCGTAGTTAACTGTATATTGATCGTAAGTTTCACGTTAAATATTTTTACATTCGCACTGTATATCTAATCAATTTTATCGTTTTGTTAATTATGTATATTTCGGTTTAGTTTCCACAGTTCGTATACGTTTTTCTAACTTTTAAAATCGTTCCCGTTTTTCACACTTTTCGTATTTTTCCCACGTAACGCAGATGCTTTTTGCTGTTATTGTTTACTACGTCTCCGTACAAAAACTAAACACCTGCTCTTCCGTTCTCGTTGCACGCATATATAACGTATATGTGTCCCTACTCACTCGTTCGCATTCGTTTTTATTTTCGCGTATTTCGTATTAGCGCGTTGGTTTCAATATATGTATTATAATTGATTTATCCCGCCGCTGCTATTTTGTTAAACTTTGAATTTATTAAAAGAAAGGAAAACTACATTAACATAAAATAAATACATTAAGTTACGTAAATAAAATAACTGTATGTCATATCGTTCCGACCCGGCACGTCTTCACCCGTGTACGGCTACCTTACTACTGCCCTTCCCACTACCCGGTTCTTCCTCCAACACTATAAAAGCTCTTGTCAATAAGAAACTCCTTTACATTGACATCAAATCTTTTTTTATTACGTGAGAGTTTGAGGTAACTAGGAAGAACGTTGAAAGCTTTGATTGCAGCATAATACGGTCCTTTCTCATATAAAGCAGTCCCATGGCTGGGAACAGATAAATCATTGCGCCTATCGTTATCATATTTGATTTAGTCATGTCAGCAGTTCTAGAAAAGCGTATTTTTATTAAAAAACTTCAGCAGCTCGTAGATATATAAAGAAGGGAGATTAAGAAGATGCATTTCTTTAAAGTAGTCTCGACATGAAGTTCGACGCGGTAAAAACAAAATACAACGAATAATCTATTTTTGTAAAAAAAAAACACTACGAAACAGCGTACTTTGTCCCCAGGCCAATATGCCATACTTTATACGAGAGTAAACATACGCAAAATAGAAGGTCCTTAATGTAGACAAGTTTACATGATTTCTCATATGATACACAGAACACGCTGCTTAACTTACAGTTTAAATTATTAACATGATCACACCAAATCAGTGAACTATCAAAAACTACACCCAAAAACCTCGAATTTATTGATTGAGGTATTGATTTATGGTTATATTTAACATATGTTACGTTGATTAAATGCAAGAAAGCTGGTTTTGCTTATATTCAGGTGTAATCGATTTTCATTACACCATCTCATCATATCGAAAATAATTTGTGTACTCCGCAATGACAATCCCTCACATGAATCACTCGATAATACAACTGATGTATCGTCTGCATACTGGTGTATCTCCAACACAAACTTCGAATCCGGACTCATTACTCCACTCTACTGCATCCCATTGCTGGAGAATCCAATTCATATGTTTCTTTCGCCAATTTTATTCTATTTTTCTTTTGCTATAATGTCAAAAGTGGGTTTTCCTTGGCATGACATGAAAATTCAAATTTTAGTAAAGTTTGTTCACACATTTTTATTAATTTAACTTACTTTGTAAATTCCATATCCCTGTTTATGGGCCTCTCTGTGACACGTGGCACTGGAAATTCGTCTACCAACAGCTTCATTTCACATAACACTCAACTCAAGATAATCTTGGATCGAGTTGGTCTTTACTGGATGTAAATCCATTTTCAATGTGAAATAAAACAAACAAATGTTTAAGATTTACACTATATAGTATAAATCTTAAACATTTGCACAACGGGTTTTTTCAATAATTCTTGTCAATACTCGTCTACCACCTTCAGTTATCTTTCTCATTTTTTTCGCAGGCCTCGAAAAACATGGATATCACACGGTGGGTCAACTGACATGAGAAGGGGCTCGCAAAGTGTATTTTTCTTATTTTAATATATTCATCATAAAAGGTAGAGATACAGTCACTGTATAAAGTGCCATAGATTAAAACTGCTATTTTTTTAGCAAGTGTGTAGTAATTTCCGTCTGATCAAAAATAATTAGTAATTTAATAAATTAGGAATATATAAAGAACCCTTATCTTTTAATTAATATATCATTAGTTGTACGTTCTAGCTTTCACAAATGAAAGGATTCCATGTATTGAGTTCTTGAAATATGACCTCAGTATTGTAGGATTGTAAAATCTATATTTCAGAAAATTGGTCACATTCTTTAAATAGCTAACAAAAACAACCTTCATAATATCGAGATAATGAAAGTAGGTAATTAGCGAAAGTAAGTTCCTTTGCGGGGTCAAAGGTTAAACTGCGCTGATAACAACATAGTATGCCTACTCGTAAAACCACTAACTTGTTCTACAAGCTCTTCTCTTCTGTATTTATGGCAATAGGTCTTCTTGTGACTGTCATCGCCAGAGATCGCTGAACAATGAAATTGAAAAAAATGTGATAGTTTGCATTGCGCGTGCCAATGGCGTTCACGTACTACCGTTGTAACAGAATGCTGGACGTCGGGATTCAATTCTCAATAGGAGGATTACATTTTTCTCAGAGAATTGTATTCCAATCTATTACCGTTAGGTGGTGGGAGCAAAATTTAAACACAATTATACACACACAAACTACACAACAGGAGTTGCAGTGCTAGTCGCACAAGCGATACAACAACTAGTACCCGCCACGCACCAAAAAAATATATATAGTTTAGTAAAAAAACAAGATTGTTGTGCTTCTTGACATCGGAAGTAGCAGCAAGATGATATAGCCCACACTTTGGTCCTATTTAACAGGATAGAATTGCAAAAAAATAAAAGAAACAATTCAAGTATCACGAAAAAACAATAAACATCGGTATCACCTCACACCACAACTTTCACAACAGTCCTTGAAATCACTCCCAAGTATCACGAAGTAAAAAGGCACAAAAGGAGAATAGAATAAACTGACGAGTGAGTTTTTCCTTGTTTTTACTTGCATTTCCTATTTCTAGACTCAGTATTTCACATGTTATTATGTTATTTTAACCATTTACTAACTTGTGACAAAATATAACAAAACTACGGCTGTCACTCCTAAACAATTAGGGTTAAAGCGGGGACAGGCAAAAGTATATTACCCCTCTGTCAAGATAAAAGAGTTAATCTTGGTCTTTCAGCGTCTTGGTATCAGCTCCAAATTTAATTTTAAACTTCAACAAGGATACTAGTTTAATATATTCACTTTATTTATAAAAATATTTCATGGTATGCCTCTTCAACTATAGCGAATTACCTACGTATATTACCTATAATCCGTACCTTTATCTTTGTGTACTGTTAGGTCGTGGCATTAGAAATTTCCAATACATAGGTTCTTTCATTTGTAAACCGAAATTATTCTAAGCTACAAGGTCTGGCTATTTAATAATAAGACTGCGTGCGCAGAGGCGTCCTAGAGGAGTAGGGAGGAAAACGAATATAGCGTTATATAGCTGGACGTGTCTTCTAGTCCATTATGAAAACACGTTTTTCTCGCTGTAGTAGTATTTCTTCTATACAGGTTAGAAACGAACGTGTTTTTATCTTGCGCCGATAACAGTGTGTGACGAACAACACGAGCAACAGATCAAGAGGCCTATGGTGAGAATTCTCTCACTCGTGCACGTGTTTTCAAATGACATAAAAGGTTTTCTGAAGGCTGAGAGCACACCGAAGATGATCAACGTCCAGGTCAACCTATGTCTGTTTCAACACCGCAAACCGTGAACAAAATCAATCAAATTGTGCGCGGAGATCGTCGAATAAGTATTTGGATGATTACTGAGACTATAAACGCCGATAAAGGAATGGTCAGAAAAATTTTACCTGATGAATTGAACATGAACAAAGTCTGTGCGAAGTTGATCCCAAAAAATTTGATCCCCGACCAAAAACTCGCTCGCCAACAGATCTGCTCTGATTTTCTTGAAAGATTAGATGAAGAGCCTGAATTGATGGGAAACATCATAACTTACGATGAAACCTGGATATTCCAATACGATGTTGAAACTAAGCGGCAATCCATGCACTGGAAAACTCTTCCATCGCCAAGAATGGAAAAAGCAAGGATGTCAAAATCAACATTTAAAGTCATACTAATCGTTTTTTCGACATCAGCGGCATCGTGATGACCGAATGGGTTCCAGATGGTGAAACTGTAAACTAAACTTACTATTTAAACGTTTTGGCAACACTGCGAGAGCCAGTTCGTAGGAAACGGCCGGAGTTGTGGAAAAACAAGTCGTAGATCCCCATAACGCACTGTCTGTGAAGCGTTATATAGCCGCTACAGGCACTTCTCACGCACCGTTCTCGCCTGATTTAGCACCCTGTGCCCTTTTCTTGTTTCCGAAGATCAAGTCTGCCTTAAAAGGAACCCGGTTAGAGTCGATGGAAAAAAACCAATGGAACAGTGTGCGGCGAGAGGAGGGGAGTACGTTGAAGGGGAGCACTCGATTGTAGAATAATTTTTAAAATAAAACTCTTTTTCATAAGCAGTCTCGTTATTTAATAGGCGGACCTCGTATACTATTTCTATTTTTATGTATATTGTTAGTTTCATCTATGTTTTCTGTATATTTCAGTAGGATAATATCGAATAATTTTATCTTTCGTCATATATCAACATATATCTCTAAATCCTTATCGCAAAATCCATTTTATAAATAATGTTCTCCCTCTGCAGTCTTTTTACAAGGATTATTACTGGCTAATACCTCATATTGAGGTTATATTTACATGTCAGTTTTCAGTTCATATCGAAATTCAAGTTTAAGCGTGGCTTAAACTTAAACCAATTTCTAATGCGGCTCAGAGTTTAACTGTCATTGTAATGCACTGTAAACTCTAAACTTGAATTTAAACAAAATTGGGTTTACTCGTAAACCGACACTGAAAAATCGGACATTAGCGATACAATACAGCCATATTTTTTATATCAATTATTACATCATCCGATAGTAGATATAAGCAAAATTCCTCATAAATATTAAAAGTTGAAACTACATTTAAAGTAAATGATCTGCCTAAATGTATAGCTGTAATTACATATACCGGGTGTCAACGAAATCATTTCCGCCATTTATTTATTAGTTAAAATATAACTTTGAAATTCGGTGTGATTGGTGGGCTTCTTCGGATGCACTCAGTTTCTCTATAGCACTTCCGGTCAAATCGGAAGTGACGTTAATTTTAAATTTTTAAATAATAATAATAATAATAATAATAATAATAATAATACTCTTTATTTCGAACTATGGGGAACCATAAAAAACAACGTCAAAAATAATTACAATATTTTACAATAACAGGTAGTCGTTAATACTGTAACAAGTTAATGTAAGAAGATGCTTTTTACAATTGTTTTTGAAACTTCTTAGGTTACTACACAATTTTATATTATTCGGTAACTTATTAAATAACTTACATCCTAAAAATGTTAAATTTCTTTGGAATAATGAAGTTTTGTGTATCGGAGGTAATAAATAATTTATTTGTCTCGTGTTGTATTCATGAGAAATATCAATCGAGAATTCTGGCTTATTCTTAAAAACAAAACAAAGTACTTCCAAAATGTAAGCATCGTAAAATGTTAATATATTATTGGATTTAAAAGCATTTTTACATGATTCTCGGTATGCTAAGCCGAATATAGTCCGTATAGCTCGCTTTTGCAGCAACAGAATTCGATCTGTGCCAAAACCAGAGCCCCAGTGTATTATTCCATAGGTCATCCTAGAGTAAAAATTTGAAAAGTAATATGTTTTAAGAACGTGTGTGCTACATGATCGTTTTAAGTTATAGAGGGCATAACATACTTTAGATAATTCTTTGCATAAACTATCCACATGTATTATTTCTGTGCATATTCTGTTTCTTCTAAAAATTTGCCGTTTAGTGCAGGTCAACTTTTGACATTTCTGTCAAAGATGGCGATCTGTTAAATTTATCCATTAAAGTGAAACTGCTTCGCAACAATTGTCGAAATGTAACAACCATCAAAGTTTCACTTTAATGGATAAGTTTAACAGATACCGCCATCTTTGACAGAAATGTTAAAAGTTGACCTGCACTGGATGGCAAATTTTTAGAAGAAACAGAATATGCACAGAAATAATACACATTGTATTTAAAAATTTAAAATTAACGTCACTTCCGGTTTGACCGGAAGTGCTATAGAGAAACTGAGTGCATCCGAAGAAGCCCACCAGTCACACCGAATTTCAAAGTTTTATTTTAACTAATAAATAAGTGGCGGGCTGATACAGACATGATCTCTTTGACACCCGGTAAAACGAATAGGTCTTTTAAATCGTGGTATATTCATATGTTCTAAGCATAGATGCTTCTAAGACCGGCGAAACTAAACTAAAGGAGGACATTGCATCAATTATGCAATGGTTATGAAGAGGATAGAAATGAAACACAATTATTTACTTTATTAATATTTATCTCTATCAAGAAGTTCAAATTCATCAGAACAATAATGCCGTCGTTTTAAATAAATGTATATTTTATAAATTCCAAATATTAAAATTACAGATACTAATACAACTGCCATGGTTGCATAAATAACCGAGTGTACTATTGTTTTATTAAATTCATTGGTGGAATTTTTTGTTAAATTAACTAATTTCAGAAGAAACACGTTATCTTCCAACGTAATACTAGTTTGTTTCAAAGTATCATTTAATTTATTTGTCGTTTCCGTACAATAAATACCTGCAACATTTTCTTTGTCATAACTGAATTCCTCATTTATCGTATAATTAACACGATTGTTAGTAAAAAAATTTATCATGCTTGTTAAAAACTCGCAAGTCAAGGTATTATTTTTAATGTTTATCGTTACAAGTTTGTGAAGATCTGACACAATTGATTCATATTCTATATTTTTTAAACGATTTCCTTCAACATCTATAACTTGCAAGTTGTATAGATTGCTAATTGTATTATAACGTAGTTCTTCTAGCTGATTATAAGATATATTTAACACTTGCAAATTATTTAATTTCTGAAAAAGTCTACCAAACCCTTTCATTTTGTTTTGAGATAAATTTAAAATCTGTAACTTTCTACAAAAAATAAGTACATCTTCCGGAATATATGCAGCACTAATGTTTTCCGCCTGCAACTCTGTCAAGCTAGTCAACCCAAAAAACGAAGCATCGTAAATGTTATCTTCTATAAAATTATGAGATATGTTAAGAGAAGTAATGTTTAATAATCTACTGAAGACATTTTCTTCGATCAGTTTTATTAAGTTAGATGAAACATCGATTTTTTTTAAGTTAATGCTATTCGAAAATGCCTTCAGTGATGCTAATCTATTATTGGATAAATGTAATTCCTCAACATATGGTAAATATTTCAAATCTATACCCTCTATATTGTTGTTATTCAAATTTAGATATCTCAAATTTGCAATATTTGCGAAGAAAGTATCCAAAAGCACAGTTATATGATTATTTCTAAGATTTAAATATTTTAACTTATCAAAATTATATAACACTTCCTCATTTAATTCAATTAATTTGTTGCCTTCAACATTAAGAATCTCTAGCTTTGGTAAATTTTGTAATGTTATCAACTTTTGAATTTTATTATATCCTAAACTTAGTATTTTTAAATTTAGCAACTGGTCCATGTGGTCCAAGTGTGATATTGAATTAAAATCGAAATAAATTTCCTCTACATACATTAAACAAGATATATTTCCCAATTCTTCGATATAGTTGTGTTGCAAATATATTTGCTTTAGATTATAAAGAGTACAGTTGGATATGTTAAATATCCCTTTAAAA
This sequence comes from Holotrichia oblita, assembly GCA_023690525.1. NCBI lineage: Eukaryota > Metazoa > Arthropoda > Insecta > Coleoptera > Scarabaeidae > Holotrichia > Holotrichia oblita. The sequence goes on along the minus strand of CM043015.1, from coordinate 158,465,066 downwards.
TTATTATTGTTTAAATTTATTATTGTTAATCCTTTTAAATTATGAAAACCGTCAACAATTGAGTTATTTAAAGAATTATTTTTAAGTATTAGTTGTTGCAGATCGTCCAACCCATCAAAATAGTCATAATTCATTTGATCAACTTTACTATGCCTTATATTTAATAATCTCAATTTTCTCAATTTCTTTAATATATTAGAATTGCTTAAATGGCAGGATATTAAATTAATTTCCCTGAGCTTTGGTAAGTGTTTCGCTATGTGCCAGCTTGTATTCTTGAAATCTGAATACTCAACCGTTAACTTAATTTCATTATACACAACAGCGTCAGTTAATTCTGACATACTTTCGTTATCCAGATTATTGCAATATAGATCGTAACCATAACTATAGTATTGATGGTAGAAAAATTCCTTCTTGCAAAACGCTGCTAGTACCATGCCATACATATGGAAAAGATATAGTAAAAACAATACCGCCATTGCATCTGGAAAGAAAAAATCTAAATCAATCACAATAAATAGAAATCGAATAAGATATATACATATATATATGTCCGTAATTTTTTGAATTTCCAACATTGTAAATTAAGAAACAATACTGTCCCCATCAACCACTACTTGTTATTAGACTATACTAAAGTTTGAGAACGCTGCGTCGTGGCTGCGTCATTTAGTTAATGTTTGATACCCATTGAGAGCAGATAACCTCGTCCATTTTGGTGATAAGAGAAAGCAAATTTTGTGTGCTCATCAAGCGTTATTTTTACAACCAACAAAAAACATCAAACAAAGCAAGGCTAGGTTTCATAAATACTAGGAGGACCCTTCACCATCAGAATCAATTGCGAAGAAGTGGTTTACTGAATTTCGTTGTGATCGCACAAGCACGACTAACACGCCTGCGTGAAGTTAGCCCCCCCCTCCGTTTTCGAATTTCGAAATTTTGAAAGTAGTTCCAGGTTGTTCTAAATTATTCCAGAATTTTGGAGAAAAATGTTAAAAAATTGTCCAGAAAAATCGAAAAAACTGTTTTTCTAGTCAGCCTCCCCCCCCCTACCCCTCCCTCCACCCTTCAAAATTCGAAATTAGATAGTTGGTGCAAGTCGAAATATTTTTCGTAATATACTGAACAGCCGTGTCTCTTATAAGGTGTTAAAATTATCACATACATATATTTTGGTTCCTCGGAGGTCTAAATACTTTGTTTCCATTAGTAGAATATATGGTTTTCTTTTCCGTATAGTTTTAGTTTTCCTTAATAACATGTTTGTATTAATGTATGTGAGTAAGTACTGCTTGCTGCAATAAACCTAAATTGGATAAGCTGTTTAATTTGCTATATTATCGTTAATTACATTAATAAATAGCCTGTTATATTGTAGATGTCTGCAATAATATATTATTCCTGATAGAAAGCTAAAATCTTGGAACAATGTAGAACAAACGTAGAACGAACGTAGAACAATCGTAGAACAACCTGGAACAACTTTCAACATTTGGAAATTCGAAAAAAAAGCGTTACTTAAATTTTGTTTTTGTCATTTATTTCACGAAGTATACATTATAGAAAGCTAAAATCTTGGAACAATAAAGAACAAACCTAGAACAACCTGGAACAACTTTCAAAATTTTGAATTTCGAAAAAGAGGCGTTACTGAAATTTTGTTTTTCTCAATTATTTCATAAACTACACATGACAGAAGGCTCAAATTTTGGAACAATGTTCAGAACAACTAGAACTAGGTATCTACATTAAATAATCATTTGCGTTTGAAACATCCTATTCAGCAGATAGGACCCGAGTTCGCTCACAATTTTTCACAAACGTGATAGTGTGACAACTTCGAAAGAGCGTTGTTCAACTACAATCCGAAGCAGTTTTTGCACTGTTTCATAACCGTAAACGAAATCTGGATCCACCACGACACACCGTAGACGAAGGAGCAGTCGATACCGGACGAATCAGCACAGAAGAAAAAAAAGGTGGACCAACAAGATCTTGAGGATATGCACGGTATAATTCACATAGATTACCTTCAAAAGTAAAACACTTTTATCAACGAATATTACTGCAACTTATTGGAAACACATCAATCAAGAAGAAAGTGTTCTACCCTCAGGACAATGAGCGGATATATAAGTGCGTAATCGCCCTAGTGAAATTTAATAAAGTGTGCCACGAATTGCTCCTCCATCACCATATTCTTGAAAGTTGGCTCACAATGACTATTTCCTAAATGAATGGCTTGGAGGAAAGAAATTTAGCTCTAACGATGAAATCATCACTCAAACGAACTCATACTGTACATGTGAGAATGGCAATAAATGTGGAGGACCAAAAATTATAGAAACCTTGGAAGGAATACATTGAGCGACAAAACGTTTATCTGGTGAAAAACTATCGTATATCCAAATTACGGGCATATTGATTTACCGTCGTAGCTAAACATTTCAACCGAAAATCAGTATTTTCTGCTACATAAAAAGTAAACGAGGAGCTTGGCCGCATGGGGTCTAGAAATTCTCTTCGACTATAAACATGTACAGTGACCTTCAAATGTATCCGGACACATATAGATAGAGAAATACCTTAAGCTCAATATTTTATTCCGAAGAGCCAGTTCTAATATTTTAATATTTTAATTTATGCTATACTTACATACATATACGCGTTTATATATTGCGATGATATTACAAGAGCGACAAACTACGGTCACACTCAGCAGATGGTGAGTGTGCGGATCTTTGGAATAAAGTATTAACCGCCAGGTATTTCTCTATCTAGACGTGTCCGTATACATTTGAAGGTCACTGTACAGCATAATGTGTCACAATTTTTATACATATATAAATTTCATGTAATGTTACTTTGTCATAATGGTTGTGCAAACCACAAATTTTAAAGCAATGTTTCTATATGTACTAACTTCCGAACTGAATTAATAACAATTCAAAAAATCAATGCTTAAGTAACTCAATCAACGCTACTATATTTTCATAGATTTTCAGTTTTTGTTATTTCCTTTATGTAAAGTTTACCATTGGACGCAGTGACTAAACATTACTTTATCAGTTGGTGTAATTACGTGTAAAATCGAGATGTTTTTGATTATGTAACTATACTATTGTAAACACTCAATTTTATCGTTCCTAACTAATACGAATATTAGGTATGAGTTTTGTTTTACGCAAAGTTTGTAAGTTGTGGAAAATGTTTGGCTTAGCCTCGTAAGATAAGAACCCGAGAAACACAATAACGAAGGAAAATATTGAAATTGTCCAAAAAGTGGCGTTTTAAATTACCATATACCTCATAATGTATAAGGTCATCTAAGCTATCAATACTTAATAAATACCACAAATTAAATTTATTACATCAGTCTTTTTCACATTACTCATTTAAGGCAAAGAAGTATACAGTTAAGTATGTAATTGGTTTATGTACAGCCAAGCAACAAAATGTGTATTAACCTTCAATAGTATTTTCTACGCCACATTACATACTTGGTTACAATTATTCTTGCTTTATTAGATGCACTTTTTATACTTGTATTGTATCGATATATTTGAAGGTGAGTTTTCTGCAATGGGTTTCTGATTGTGATATATTACTCTGATCGATTACCAAACCTTAAGATTCGCAATTCTTGCTTGATTTCCCGAATCTACTATATTTTTATCTGTCTCACACAAATCATAAATTTGCTTGATTTCTCAATGAAATAATATAGTAATTAGACAAATTTGGAAGTTAATATTGAAATAATTATTATACATATTTTTACATGAATTCTAAAATATTACGATGAAATGTACACGTACATTTAACCATCAACACCAAGATATCAAAGGTTTCCACGGTTCAAGTCTCCATTCTGACAGTTTCTGGGCTGTTTACTGTGTCATAGTTGTGTAAATATATAACACAAAAATAAATAAATAAATAAAAACAAAATAACAATAAAAATACAAAATCTACTAAACTCGTTTCGCCGCTAATGTAAGTGGCTTCTTCAGGAACAAAAATGAGTAGGGGGAGTTTACTAGATTTCGTATTTTTTGTACTTTTATAATATGTTGTTTTGTTTGTTGTTTGCTTTTGTATTGTATATATTTACACTCTTATGACGAGATTAAAATCTGGAAGCCCTTATAAAGAAATAAAAGTAATGGTAGAGAAATTGTCACTGCTTCTGGCAAGTCTAGAATTAATTTCAATCAAGTTCTGTCAAATGCAATATATATAGAAAATGTCGAAAAAATATTTTTTTAAGACATAGCTGAGTTAAAAAGTGTGTCTAATAAGACACACTTTTTAAATATAAGAGCTGCTCTGTTTGTAGAACCTGTTTGACAGTCAGAAATTGTCAGAAACCCAAATGTGCAATGTAAAAGTACATAATTGTGTATATCCAGCAAACTTGTGGATAATATATTCATGAGGTTGCTTTTGATAGTTGAAAAGTATCAGCAATTGGATCTTCAAACAGACATAATACTTTTTGAAATCTGGACATTATTAGTTTAAACTACAGTCATTCTCTCAAATATCAACGATTGAACTAAGAATTTTAAAAATAGGAAAAAAACCAAACAGAAACTCTATTCCATAAAAAAAACGACCATTAATTATCATATTTTATCAACTACCAGATATCGAGTCGAGTGACAAAAGTATTTCAATTCATATCTTAAGTGAACTACTTTTGTTGATTTTCTGTAGAGTTACGAATTTCATATCATACATACTTTATTTTCACTCTTCTGTAGTATCATATAGCACTGCTATATCATGCAAAACATGTTTCATTGTAGACCAATGGGGATTTGTATGGATCAAAATTTACATTAACTTACAATTAGTGAATGTCCCTATATACAAATGATATGAAAGAAAAGAATGATGTGATAAACATGCTTCTATAGTAAAGAACAATAAACACTTCCCCACAATGCTACCAAAACTAGATTAGGTAGGTTAACATTAAAGCAATTAAAAAAAGAAAAACCTTAAACAGCCAATTTTGTGGAAGCTGCCTGTCAAATTGAATGTTGTTCAACTGTTTATCAATGTTTCAGCGTAATTACATAAATCAGTGACTGTTTCGATAATCATTTACTGTTAGATGACTATCATTAAGGATAATATGAAGAAAACGAATATTATCTTGTCAGTTACTCCTTTGTTTAAAAAAACGGTTATGCTTATTATATCGCGATTCAAGTTAACAGTTATCAAATTTGAATACTCGTTAAACTAATTAAAAATATAAAATATAACCACGATTGCAAATCTCGTATTAGCATCTCGTAAAACAACAAAACATCTAAAAATAGCATATCTATAGAACGCAATGCAAGTGAAATTATGTATAGCGGTAGTGATGAAAATATAATAACTAGGATACTTTTAATACTAATCTGTATAAATATGTAAATTTCATGTAAATATCTATAAAATACTGCATGCGTGCACCTAACATTATTAAGTATCCATATAAATCTACAGGAGAGAAAATGTACAGTAACTTACCGCCTCCACTATTAGCATACATTTTGTCTTTGGCTACTGCACTGTATCACATAATCAACAATTACAACAAAATACGTGAATAGTTTCAAAATTTATACCAAAAAATATTAGCAACCTCACTTATCGGCCTCTGTTACATATTTACTTATTGTCAGTTAAGAGAAAGTGCATTTTTAAATTAGTCGCTGTTGCATGAATTTCCGAATAACACTGTTCACGGTTGTAACCTAGAATGCACTGCTGTTCTGTTAAAATACGCAATATAAGTACACATAGTGTTGGTATTGTTTGAACTACGAAAATAAAAAACAATCCTAAAAGAATGATTTTTTTTTCAAATAAAGGAATAATGTGCTGCTTACTAACTTCTGTTCAAAAAATTGCTGAAAAAAATCGCTTTACTGTGTTGCTATTAAATGGCATGAAAGTTTTTCGCTATTTATCACTGTCAAATTTAATACAATATAATTATTAATATTCTGTTCGAGTTCTATTCAAATATCTATCGAAAGAAAATTAAAATTTGAACTTAGTTTTGAAATATATACTTGTTGGATATAAGTTCGTTACGCCAACAAAATTGAAAATGTAGCTAAAATAAATAGACTAACCGACAACAGCAATTTAATTTTAACAAAAAATACCTCTTCTCAAACAGAAAACCGCGCAAAATATCTAACAATAAATATTGATTAACAATTAGTGTCCTTCCTCTTCTGAGGTCAAGCGCATTTGTTCTTGTCCCTCTTAGTCCTCAATGATGGAAAAAAAAGTGGTTATGTAGAGGTCATTCCGGGAATATGTTCTAGTGTGTTCATAGGCAGCTATCACCAAAAAGGTATAGGACTAAAACTCCAAGATCCGTCCAATATCAGTGTTCCTGATGAACAAAGGGGCTCCCAGATTAACCTGGTAACACAATTTTGAAAGGTTTCCGACCGGTTCATACAAATCTTACTTAGTTAAGGACGACTAAGTTAAGGCACATAAAATTTGATTTTGAAGATACCAAGCTTTTGAAAAAAGACAATAATTGTAAAAGAAGATTAATTTACGGAACGATATACCTACGTACATCAAAAAGGAAAAAACGCGATCAATTTTAGAACTGATATTGATAATTTAAGCCTCATTTATAATAATTTAATTCGCGGCTGAATTTTATTATATTTAACTTCTTGACTAGGCTTTTTGCCATGTTTTTACCTAGTCCTTCAACAGAATTGTTAGAGCTTGACCAAAAGTACATTGGTATACGGATAATTCAAATCATTTTTATTTCTATAATTATTTCAGATATTAATTTTGTCTAATTTATTCTTAAAGAGGAAGCAGTGGTGCATTGGATATTGTGTGGTTAAAGTGCATAAACACTTCAACTCTCTAAACACCAAAAACTGTTAACTAAAAATCATTTCGACAGCAAAGCTGTTATTATCAAGACGATAATATATATATATATATATATATATATATGTATATAATCTGCAAGACGATAATGATAATTATAAATAATAATTAGTTAAAGTTTTAGTGTTCGAATAAATTGTATGCTAATTTTTTTTACACCGTAGAGGCTGTTATTATTAATGTCGTTATAAGAACGACGGCTATGTGTCTGTCTCTAACTTTCTGCATCTACTACGTATATACATTTTCAGCCGATTTTTCATTAACAATTCACCAAGTTCACAAGAGATCAATAACTAGAGAACAAAAGGTAATCGCTATAGCAATCTTAGAATAAGCATGAATAAATCAATTAACTGTTGTTTATAGCTCTCAGGGTCCCGCTAAACAATATATTCACCATTTGCACACCATGACAGGCAATTTGAAATCCATATTGTAACATTATAATTGTTTCAACTTTTCAGAAGCGTTAAGTATCCCAACACCGCGCTATTCGTTCTAGTCAGTTTGTTCCGTTAACTTCATTTATGTATATTAAAGTTCCGCACTACTAAAGGACGTAATTATTATACTATGTAATCGTAAGTACTCTTGACAAAATAAAAATATTTGAAAGTAATTTAAGCAACTATGTTATTGTTACTAATTCTGTTTTATACAGTGTGTTTCAGTTTACCTGAAAACAACCAAATAAATTGTTTATTAGCTACGCAATTATTATTAAACTTATGATAGTGGCCATTAAGATTAATATTTTTGTAAGAATGAATTTTTTTGGAGCATAAATTTGACCAACTATGATTAAAATGAAAACTAGGGTTTCTAGTAAAGTCATATTAGCGCTGCAGACAGAGCAAAAAATTATTAAGAAAAGCTGTCGCTAATCACTAAAATAATACGAATACGAAGTTTCGCTGAAAAATTTTAATCTTGAAATTTTACTATATTTTTGTATGAACTAATTGAACAAATTCTTATCTCAAATATCAAAAGTGCAACGAACCATCAAAACAATTGGAAATACATTAAACATTAAATTGTAATTTTGTAAGACTTATTAAATAGGAGACATTTCAATTAATTGTAAGTTGCCTTGAAGCAAAATACCTTTATCTATTTTTCTTCTGTTATTCTATACAACCCATCGTAATATTTCCGGTGAAATTTCAAGGTAGGCTTGTCGGATCCTCTCGCATAGGTCCATTCTTGCGTTATGGAAATGGAGCCCCGTCATGCTGTAAATACAGTTCTCGTCTTACATTGAGTGGTAAATCACCAATCACATCCATTAATTCGGTATTTAAAAAATTTAAAAACCTTTGCGTGTTTAATGTATCGAAAAGAAAAAGGGGCCAACGATCCTTGCATTTTAAAATACCACAGCACACATTCAGTTTTGTGAATATTGTTTTTTTAAATTAATTATAAAAGTTGGAGTCTTCGCTGCCCAATATCTGCAGTTCTGTGATGAAACTACTTCTATAGTGGTGAACGTAGGTTCATCAGTAAACATTTTTTTTTTCAAAAACTCTGTCATTTAAAAAATTTCCTTGGCACCATAAACAATACCCGATTCTTCTATGCAAATCCCCTTCTTCAAGGGTGCGCAAGAATCTTGGGTTGTAGGATTTTAAATTATGTCTACGTAAACATCTCTAAATTTTAGTGTAAGTGATATTTAAATTTCTATACATACATATCTCGTAAACTTATGCGAGAATTATTACCATATGCTGCTAATATTACTTCATCATCAGGATGCCTTCGATTATTTAATTGTTGTGGTCTTGGGTTACTGACAGTTCCAATAGCGTTGAAAGGGCAATTCACGTGTGCAACTACCCCATGATGGATAGGTCGACGTTCAGGATGTCTCGCGTTGAATTCTATAGCAGATTCTAGACAGGAGCGTACATTATCACCAATTAATATATCTATGAACATATAAAATTACCTACGTTTTCGTGAATAAGACTTCTTTCTTCAGTGGAAGAAATTGACATTTAATATGCGTCAAAATACTAATAAACTAATAATATAAATGGCCATGCTTATCAACAAAAATGTATAAAAAACAAAGAAATCATTGATATATGGAATTATAATTACATTCTTAAATAATATTAAAGGATATATTAGTGTAAGTTTAATATAACTATAAAAATAAAATTGAATTGAATTATTCGTATATCAACGTATTTTTTGTCAAACTCTAACAATTCTGTTCAAGGACTAGGGAAAAACATGGCCAAAAACCTAGTCAAGAGCTTAAAATTAATAAAATTCAGGCGTGAATTAAATTATTATAAATATCGATTCAATTATCAACATCAGTTCTAAAATTTAGCGCGTTTTCTTTTTTGATGTATATCATTTCGTAAATCAATCTCTTTTTATAATTATTTTCCTTTTTTTAAAATTATAGTGTTTTGAAAATCAAAATTATGTCGTCTATCTTTAGAACGCTTAGACAATGCAGATTCAGCGGTGATGTTATGTGTAACAGTGTATTAATGATTATAAATTCGTTTATTTAAGTATTGTTTGGTTTGCTCGATATTGCATTTATTACAATCTTAACAATCTAATTTGTAAACGACATTACTTTGATTATCGTTTTTAATGGGTGTTTTCAAATTTGTGAATAAGTGTTTATTGTTAGTAGGTATGAAAGTTATGTGAATGTCTGATATTTTTAATTCGTGTTTTATTGTATCGCTTAAATTGTTTATGTATGGTACAGTGTGGTACATGTTATGATTTGATTTTGTACCTGTGTTATATATTTTATTTATTCTTTTTATTCTTAATTTATTATAAAACTCTTTCGGATAAATGTTTTGGTGAGATAATTTAATAGCATGATCTACTAAACAGTTGATTACGCTTTTTTGTTAATTTACCGAAATGTTTGAAAAATAGTTTAAATATCTAGTACTACTAGTGTCTTTAATGTGCCAGTTTATTTTGATATGGGTGTTATCGTGTATTAGCTTTACATTTAAAAAGTTTATAGAATTTTAATTTTCTCTTTCAAATGTAAATTTTAGTCTATCGCGGTATGTGTTAAATGTATGTAAAACATGATCAATTTTATTATGCAGCATATACAATCATCTACATATCGCCTATAAAATTGTACATATAAGTTTAATTTGTTGAGTGAGACTTGAGATATATTGTGTCATTGTACTGAAAATATGTAGAATTTAAGCAAAGTTTTGCACCAATAAGTCGAATAATTTCAACCTTTTCAGGAACACTAACACTTAAGTAAATCACTAAACACTTCAACCCACTAAACACCAAAAACTTTTTACTAAACACCTAGGTAAATACACTGCTGGAAGTAATTGAAGAGCACACCCTATATAATCTGAACGCATGGTTCTAGCGGAATCAAATTTGGTATAGAAGTAGTACTTCACTAGTATAACTAACCCTCATGCGGAGAGCGCCGTAACATTGCTGAGAGAAGATACATCAATAGCGGGAGTATCCTCCGCCCGCTGCGCGTACCATCGCTACACGATGAGGCATGCAGACAATAAGTCGCCATATGGCAGCCACCTCAACTGGCCTCTATAGCTGCTCAGTGTTAGCCGGGGGAGCCGGATAACATTGAAGTGTCCGAGCGATAATATCCCAGACATGTTTGATCGGATTCAGATCCGTAAAACGAGCTGGCCATGGAACCATGCGTATACGGTGCTCTTCCACAAAGGCCCATACAACACGCGCGACGTGCGGTCGAGCGTTGTGGTGCATGTATAGCAAACGTGGGCGCCGCCGAACGTAGGGAAGCACAACGGGTCGTAACACCTCATCTACATATCGGCAACCCATCATCGTTTGCTGTACACGCAGCAGACATGTACGTCCTCCATATGTAACAGCACCCCATACCATAATGCCCTACTGGCGCGTAGATGCTCCCCAGGTCGCCGACGAATCAAAATTTGCGCGTCACCAACGCCCAATTCGAATCTTGATTCATCGGAAAACAAAATGTACCTCCACTCGGCAACCCACCGATATTCTACCCACTGATAGAGTGTGCAGCGGTATCCGGGAGTGAGTGGAAGCTGCTGCAGCGAGCTGGCAGTCCACCCTCTACCAAACTGGAACTGCTGGCCAAACGGCTCCAAGTTGCATTGAGGACAACGTACGCGACGTTACAGCGCTAAGCAGAAGGGCGCATTCCTCACGTGCTGTGGCCGCGCGCCGCCGCCCGCAGATGAAGGCGTGTACGTCCTACCTCAGTCCATTCTTGCCATGCTCGTTGCACAGCCGACAACGACCGCGCTCGAAACGGCGCGCGATTTCACGGAAGGATACACTCGCCATGTGCATCCCCACAATCATTCCTCGCTCAAACTCGCTTAAGTAGCGCGATCGACCCGCCAGTATGCAGCGAATACAACTACATACTGGACCTTCACACCACACCACAGTATAGTACCTATTCAGTAGAGACACTCGCTACAAATTCGTGTTCTTACCCCTACCTGTTGAACGATGCGTGAAACCCAGTGCGCATTAGTAATATACACGGCTGCTCTTTATTAATACGAGCGCAAATGACCTTTGCGCATTTATTCTCCGCCTGTATATTCGCCCGCTTATGTGCGAAAGCCAATGCGTAAAGAAAAACTCTGTCCCCGAAGATCAAAGGTGCCGACAGAGTGACCCTACTGGATAGATACTATACTGTGACCACACTAAGAACAACCGGTTTCTCCCACGCGCTTCGGTCTCCATGGCGACGGCTTGTTCCGCCCATCTGAGCCGCTTAGTAAAAAATGCGACGATAGCAAAAGTCGAAACTCGCTACATAGACTTGCCTGTAGGAAACCTTCATGCTCCGCAAATTTTATGGATGCGTAATATACAGGGTGGCCATTGGAAAACGAAACGGCATTGATTTTGGGATTTAATAAATGCTCAGACATGTCAACTTTGTTTTTGAGGGGACATCTACTAGGCATATAAGCAAACCTTCATCTGCAATCCTTTGGGCAGTGTGGAACTGATCCCAAAAATCTTAAATCGAAAGTCCTGTAACATATTAAAAGTTAATTTTTGAGCATTATAATGAAATGAAATGCCATAAACTAGGCATTTCATTGTAAAGAGAATCGAAAGACCTTTCAATCGAGGTTACAACTTTCCATTTAAGATTTTTGGGATCAGTTCCACACTGCCCAGGGGATTGCAGATGAAGGTTTGCTTATACGCCTAATAAATGTCCCCCTCAAAAACAAAGTTGACATGTCTGAGCATTTTATTTTTATATGACATTAAATGCCCAAAATCAATGCCGTTTCGTTTTCCAATGGCCAACCTGTATACGCATCCATAAAATTTGTGGAGCATGAAGGTTTCCTACAGGCAAGTCTATGTAGCGAGTTTCGACTTTTGCTATCGTCGCATTTTTTACTAAGCGGCTCAGATGGGCGGAACAAGCCGTCGCCATGGAGACCGAAGCGCGTGGAGAAACCGGTTGTTCTTAGTGTGGTCACAGTATAGTATCTATCCAGTAGGGTCACTCTGTCGGCACCTTTGATCTTCGGGGACAGAGTTTTTCTTTACGCATTGGCTTTCGCACATAAGCGGGCGAATATACAGGCGGAGAATAAATGCGCAAAGGTCATTTGCGCTCGTATTAATAAAGAGCAGCCGTGTAGATTACTAATGCGCACTGGGTTTCACGCATCGTTCAACAGGTAGGGGTAAGAACACGAATTTGTAGCGAGTGTCTCTACTGAATAGGTACTATACTGTGGTGTGGTGTGAAGGTCCAGTATGTAGTTGTATTCGCTGCATACTGGCGGGTCGATCGCGCTACTTAAGCGAGTTTGAGCGAGGAATGATTGTGGGGATGCACATGGCGAGTGTATCCTTCCGTGAAATCGCGCGCCGTTTCGAGCGCGGTCGTTGTCGGCTGTGCAACGAGCATGGCGAGAATGGACTGAGGTAGGACGTACACGCCTTCATCTGCGGGGCGGCGGCGCGCGGCCACAGCACGTGAGGAATGCGCCCTTCTGCTTAGCGCTGTAACGTCGCGTACGTTGTCCTCAATGCAACTTGGAGCCGTTTGGCCAGCACTTCCAGTTTGGTAGAGGGTGGACTGCGAGCTCGCTGCAGCAGCTTCCACTCACTCCCGGATACCGCTGCACACTCTATCAGTGGGTAGAATATCGGTGGGTTGCCGAGTGGAGGTACATTTTGTTTTCCGATGAATCAAGATTCGAATTGGGCGTTGGTGACGCGCAAATTTTGATTCGTCGGCGACCTGGGGAGCATCTACGCGCCAGTAGGGCATTATGGTATGGGGTGCTGTTACATATGGAGGACGTACATGTCTGCTGCGTGTACAGCAAACGATGATGGGTTGCCGATATGTAGATGAGGTGTTACGACCCGTTGTGCTTCCCTACGTTCGGCGGCGCCCACGTTTGCTATACATGCACCACAACGCTCGACCGCACGTCGCGCGTGTTGTATGGGCCTTTGTGGAAGAGCACCGTATACGCATGGTTCCATGGCCAGCTCGTTTTACGGATCTGAATCCGATCAAACATGTCTGGGATATTATCGCTCGGACACTTCAATGTTATCCGGCTCCCCCGGCTAACACTGAGCAGCTATAGAGGCCAGTTGAGGTGGCTGCCATATGGCGACTTACTGTCTGCATGCCTCATCGTGTAGCGATGGTACGCGCAGCGGGCGGAGGATACTCCCGCTATTGATGTATCTTATCTCAGCAATGTTACGGCGCTCTCCGCATGAGGGTTAGTTATACTAGTGAAGTACTACTTCTATACCAAATTTGATTCCGCTAGAACCATGCGTTCAGATTATATAGGGTGTGCTCTTCAATTACTTCCAGCAGTGTATTTACCTAGGTGTTTAGTAAAAGTTTTTGGTGTTTAGTGGGTTGAAGTGTTTAGTGATTTACTTAAGTGTTAGTGTTCCTGAAAAGGTTGAAATTATTCGACTTATTGGTGCAAAACTTTGCTTAAATTCTACATATTTTCAGTACAATGACACAATATATCTCAAGTCTCACTCAACAAATTAAACTTATATGTACAATTTTATAGGCGGTATGTAGATGATTGTATATGCTGCATAATAAAATTGATCATGTTTTACATACATTGAACACATACCGCGATAGACTAAAATTTACATTTGAAAGAGAAAATTAAAATTCTATAAACTTTTTAAATGTAAAGATAATACACGATAACACCCATATCAAAATAAACTGGCACATTAAAGACACTAGTAGTACTAGATATTTAAACTATTTTTCAAACATTTCGGTAAATTAAAAAAAAGCGTAATCAACTGTTTAGTAGATCATGCTATTAAGTTATCTCACCAAAACATTTATCCGAAAGAGTTTTATAATAAATTAAGAATAAAAAGAATAAATAAAATATATAACATAGGTACAAAATCAAATCATAACATATACCACACTGTACCATACATAAACAATTTAAGCGATACAATAAAACACGAATTAAAAATATCAGACATTCACATAACTTTCATATCTACTAACAATAAACACTTATTCACAAATTTGAAAACACCCATTAAAAACGATAATCAAAGTAATGTCGTTTACAAATTAGATTGTTAAGATTGTAATAAATGCAATATCGAGCAAACCAAACAATACTTAAATAAACGAATTTATAATCATTAATACACTGTTACACATAACATCACCGCTGAATCTGCATTGTCTAAGCGTTCTAAAGATAGACGACATAATTTTGATTTTCAAAACACTATAATTTTAAAAAAGGAAAATAATTATAAAAAGAGATTGATTTACGAAATGATATACATCAAAAAAGAAAACGCGCTAAATTTTAGAACTGATGTTGATAATTGAATCGATATTTATAATAATTTAATTCACGCCTGAATTTTATTAATTTTAAGCTCTTGACTAGGTTTTTGGCCATGTTTTTCCCTAGTCCTTGAACAGAATTGTTAGAGTTTGACAAAAAATACGTTAATATACGAATAATTCAATTCAATTTTATTTTTATAGTTATATTAAACTTACACTAATATATCCTTTAATATTATTTAAGAATGTAATTATAATTCCATATATCAATGATTTCTTTGTTTTTTATACATTTTTGTTGATAAGCATGGCCATTTATATTATTAGTTTATTAGTATTTTGACGCATATTAAATGTCAATTTCTTCCACTGAAGAAAGAAGTCTTATTCACGAAAACGTAATTTTATATGTTCATAGATATATTAATTGGTGATAATGTACGCTCCTGTCTAGAATCTGCTATAGAATTCAACGCGAGACATCCTGAACGTCGACCTATCCATCATGGGGTAGTTGCACACGTGAATTGCCCTTTCAACGCTATTGGAACTGTCAGTAACCCAAGACCACAACAATTAAATAATCGAAGGCATCCTGATGATGAAGTAATATTAGCAGCATATGGTAATAATTCTCGCACAAGTTTACGAGATATGTATGTATAGAAATTTAAATATCACTTACACTAAAATTTGGAGATGTTTACGTAGACATAATTTAAAATCCTACAACCCAAGATTCTTGCGCACCCTTGAAGAAGGGGATTTGCATAGAATAATCGGGTATTGTTTATGGTGCCAAGGAAATTTTTTAAATGACAGAGAGTTTTTGAAAAAAAAATGTTTACTGATGAACCTACGTTCACCACTATAGGAGTAGTTTCATCACAGAACTGCAGATATTGGGCAGCGAAGACTCCAACTTTTATAATTAATTTAAAAAAACAATATTCACAAAACTGAATGTGTGCTGTGGTATTTTAAAATGCAAGGATCGTAGGCCCCTTTTTCTTTTTCGATACATTAAACACGCAAAGGTTTTTAAATTTTTTAAATACCGAATTAATGGATGTGATTGGTGATTTACCACTCAATGTAAGACGAGAACTGTATTTACAGCATGACGGGGCTCCATTTCCATAACGCAAGAATAGTACGTGCATGGTTGGACGAGAATTTTCTTTAAAATGGATAGGTCGTAATAGTGCTTTAATCCAATGGTCACCGAGGTCGCCGGATATTATCCTACTGAGCATTTTTCTTTGGGGAGTTATTAAAAATAAGGCATATGTAATTGGACCTCGAAACAGAGAGGACCTATGCGAGAGGATCCGACAAGCCTACCTTGAAATTTCACCGGAAATATTACGATGGGTTGTATAGAATAACAGAAGAAAAATAGATAAAGGTATTTTGCTTCAAGGCAACTTACAATTAATTGAAATGTCTCCTATTTAATAAGTCTTACAAAATTACAATTTCATGTTTAATGTATTTCCAATTGTTTTGATGGTTCGTTGCACTTTTGATATTTGAGATAAGAATTTTTTCAATTAGTTCATACAAAAATATAGTAAAATTTCAAGATTAAAATTTTTCAGCGAAACTTCGTATTCGTATTATTTTAGTGATTAGCGACAGCTTTTCTTAATAATTTTTTGCTCTGTCTGCAGCGCTAATATGACTTTACTAGAAACCCTAGTTTTCATTTTAATCATAGTTGGTCAAATTTATGCTCCAAAAAATTCATTCTTACAAAAATATTAATCTTAATGGCCACTATCATAAGTTTAATAATAATTGCGTAGCTAATAAACAATTTATTTGGTTGTTTTCAGGTAAACTGAAACACACTGTATAAAACAGAATTAGTAACAATAACATAGTTGCTTAAATTACTTTCAAATATTTTTATTTTGTCAAGAGTACTTACGATTACATAGTATAATAATTACGTCCTTTAGTAGTGCGGAACTTTAATATACATAAATGAAGTTAACGGAACAAACTGACTAGAACAAATAGCGCGGTGTTGGGATACTTAACGCTTCTGAAAAGTTGAAACAATTATAATGTTACAATATGGATTTCAAATTGCCTGTCATGGTGTGCAAATGGTGAATATATTGTTTAGCGGGACCCTGAGAGCTATAAACAACAGTTAATTGATTTATTCATGCTTATTCTAAGATTGCTATAGCGATTACCTTTTGTTCTCTAGTTATTGATCTCTTGTGAACTTGGTGAATTGTTAATGAAAAATTGGCTGAAAATGTATATACGTAGTAGATGCAGAAAGTTAGAGACAGACACATAGCCGTCGTTCTTATAACGACATTAATAATAACAGCCTCTACGGTGTAAAAAAAATAGCATACAATTTATTCGAACACTAAAACTTTAACTAATTATTATTTATAATTATCATTATCGTCTTGCAGATTATATACATATATATATATATATATATATATTATCGTCTTGATAATAACAGCTTTGCTGTCGAAATGATTTTTAGTTAACAGTTTTTGGTGTTTAGAGAGTTGAAGTGTTTATGCACTTTAACCACACAATATCCAATGCACCACTGCTTCCTCTTTAAGAATAAATTAGACAAAATTAATATCTGAAATAATTATAGAAATAAAAATGATTTGAATTATCCGTATACCAATGTACCAATGTGGTCAAGCTCTAACAATTCTGTTGAAGGACTAGGTAAAAACATGGCAAAAAGCCTAGTCAAGAAGTTAAATATAATAAAATTCAGCCGCGAATTAAATTATTATAAATGAGGCTTAAATTATCAATATCAGTTCTAAAATTGATCGCGTTTTTTCCTTTTTGATGTACGTAGGTATATCGTTCCGTAAATTAATCTTCTTTTACAATTATTGTCTTTTTTCAAAAGCTTGGTATCTTCAAAATCAAATTTTATGTGCCTTAACTTAGTCGTCCTTAACTAAGTAAGATTTGTATGAACCGGTCGGAAACCTTTCAAAATTGTGTTACCAGGTTAATCTGGGAGCCCCTTTGTTCATCAGGAACACTGATATTGGACGGGATCTTGGAGTTTTAGTCCTATACCTTTTTGTGTGATAGCTGCCTATGAACACACTAGAACATATTCCCGGAATGACCTCTACATAACCACTTTTTTTTCCATCATTGAGGACTAAGAGGGACAAGAACAAATGCGCTTGACCTCAGAAGAGGAAGGACACTAATTGTTAATCAATATTTATTGTTAGATATTTTGCGCGGTTTTCTGTTTGAGAAGAGGTATTTTTTGTTAAAACTAAATTGCTGTTGTCGGTTAGTCTATTTATTTTAGCTACATTTTCAATTTTGTTGGCGTAACGAACTTATATCCAACAAGTATATATTTCAAAACTAAGATCAAATTTTAATTTTCTTTCGATAGATATTTGAATAGAACTCGAACAGAATATTAATAATTATATTGTATTAAATTTGACAGTGATAAATAGCGAAAAACTTTCATGCTATTTAATAGCAACACAGTAAAGCGATTTTTTTCAGGAATTTTTTGAACAGAAGTTAGTAAGCAGCACATTATTCTTTTATTTGAAAAAAAATCATTCTTTTAGGATTGTTTTTTATTTTCGTAGTTCAAACAATACCAACACTATGTGTACTTATATTGCGTATTTTAACAGAACAGCAGTGCATTCTAGGTTACAACCGTGAACAGTGTTATTCGGAAATTCATGCAACAGCGACTAATTTAAAAATGCACTTTCTCTAACTGACAATAAGTAAATATGTAACAGAGGCCGATAAGTGAGGTTGCTAATATTTTTTGGTATAAATTTTGAAACTATTCACGTATTTTGTTGTAATTGTTGATTATGTGATACAGTGCAGTAGCCAAAGACAAAATGTATGCTAATAGTGGAGGCGGTAAGTTACTGTACATTTTCTCTCCTGTAGATTTATATGGATACTTAATAATGTTAGGGTGCACGCATGCAGTATTTTATAGATATTTACATGAAATTTACATATTTATACAGATTAGTATTAAAAGTATCCTAGTTATTATATTTTCATCACTACCGCTATACATAATTTCACTTGCATTGCGTTCTATAGATATGCTATTTTTAGATGTTTTGTTGTTTTACGAGATGCTAATACGAGATTTGCAATCGTCTTTATATTTTATATTTTTAATTAGTTTAACGAGTATTCAAATTTGATAACTGTTAACTTGAATCGCGATATAATAAGCATAACCGTTTTTTTAAACAAAGGAGTAACTGACAAGATAATATTCGTTTTCTTCATATTATCCTTAATGATAGTCATCTAACAGTAAATGATTATCGAAACAGTCACTGATTTATGTAATTACGCTGAAACATTGATAAACAGTTGAACAACATTCAATTTGACAGGCAGCTTCCACAAAATTGGCTGTTTAAGGTTTTTCTTTTTTTAATTGCTTTAATGTTAACCTACCTAATCTAGTTTTAGTAGCATTGTGGGGAAGTGTTTATTGTTCTTTACTATAGAAGCATGTTTATCACATCATTCTTTTCTTTCATATCATTTGTATATAGGGACATTCACTAATTGTAAGTTAATGTAAATTTTGATCCATACAAATCCCCATTGGTCTACAATGAAACATGTTTTGCATGATATAGCAGTGCTATATGATACTACAGAAGAGTGAAAATAAAGTATGTATGATATGAAATTCGTAACTCTACAGAAAATCAACAAAAGTAGTTCACTTAAGATATGAATTGAAATACTTTTGTCACTCGACTCGATATCTGGTAGTTGATAAAATATGATAATTAATGGTCGTTTTTTTTATGGAATAGAGCTTCTGTTTCGTTTTTTTTTCTATTTTTAAAATTCTTAGTTCAATCGTTGATATTTGAGAGAATGACTGTAGTTTAAACTAATAATGTCCAGATTTCAAAAAGTATTAGGTCTGTTTGAAGATCCAATTGCTGATACTTTTCAACTATCAAAAGCAACCTCATAAATATATTATCCACAAGTTTGCTGGGTATACACAATTATGTACTTTTACATTGCACATTTGAGTTTCTGACAATTTCTGACTGTCAAACAGGTTCTACAAACAGAGCAGCTCTTATATTTAAAAAGTGTGTCTTATTAGACACACTTTTTAACTCAGCTATGTCTTAAAAAAATATTTTTTCGAGATTTTCTATATATATTGCATTTGACAGAACTTGATTGAAATTAATTCTAGACTTGCCAGAAGCAGTGACAATTTCTCTACCATTACTTTTATTTCTTTATAAGGGCTTCCAGATTTTAATCTCGTCATAAGAGTGTAAATATATACAATACAAAAGCAAACAACAAACAAAACAACATATTATAAAAGTACAAAAAATACGAAATCTAGTAAACTCCCCCTACTCATTTTTGTTCCTGAAGAAGCCACTTACATTAGCGGCGAAACGTCGAGTTTAGTAGATTTTGTATTTTTATTGTTATTTTGTTTTTATTTATTTATTTATTTTTGTGTTATATATTTACACAACTATGACACAGTAAACAGCCCGGAAATTGTCAGAATGGAGACTTGAACCGTGGAAACCTTTGATATCTTGGTGTTGATGGTTAAATGTACGTGTACATTTCATCGTAATATTTTAGAATTCATGTAAAAATATGTATAATAATTATTTCAATATTAACTTCCAAATTTGTCTAATTACTATATTATTTCATTGAGAAATCAAGCAAATTTATGATTTGTGTGAGACAGATAAAAATGTAGTAGATTCGGGAAATCAAGGAAGAATTGCGAATCTTAAGGTTTGGTAATCTATCACAATTAGAAACCCATTGCAGAAAACTCACCTTCAAATATATCGATACAATACAAGTATAAAAAGTGCATCTAATAAAGCAAGAATAATTGTAACCAAGTATGTAATGTGGCGTAGAAAATACTATTGAAGGTTAATACACATTTTGTTGCTTGGCTGTACATAAACCAATTACATACTTAACTGTATACTTCTTTGCCTTAAATGAGTAATGTGAAAAAGACTGATGTAATAAATTTAATTTGTGGTATTTATTAAGTATTGATAGCTTAGATGACCTTATACATTATGAGGTATATGGTAATTTAAAACGCCACTTTTTGGACAATTTCAATATTTTCCTTCGTTATTGTGTTTCTCGGGTTCTTATCTTACGAGGCTAAGCCAAACATTTTCCACAACTTACAAACTTTGCGTAAAACAAAACTCATACCTAATATTCGTATTAGTTAGAAACGATAAAATTGAGTGTTTACAATAGTATAGTTACATAATCAAAAACATCTCGATTTTACACGTAATTACACCAACTGATAAAGTAATGTTTAGTCACTGCGTCCCATGGCAAACTTTACATAAAGGAAATAACAAAAACTGAAAATCTATGAAAATATAGTAGCGTTGATTGAGTTACTTAAGCATTGATTTTTTGAATTGTTATTAATTCAGTTCGGAAGTTAGTACATATAGAAACATTGCTTTAAAATTTGTGGTTTGCACAACCATTATGACAAAGTAACATTACATGAAATTTATATATGTATAAAAATTGTGACACATTATGCTGTACAGTGACCTTCAAATGTATACGGACACGTCTAGATAGAGAAATACCTGGCGCTTAATACTTTATTCCAAAGATCCGCACACTCACCATCTGCTGAGTGTGACCGTAGTTTGTCGCTCTTGTAATATCATCGCAATATATAAACGCGTATATGTATGTAAGTATAGCATAAATTAAAATATTAAAATATTAGAACTGGCTCTTCGGAATAAAATATTGAGCTTAAGGTATTTCTCTATCTATATGTGTCCGGATACATTTGAAGGTCACTGTACATGTTTATAGTTGAAGAGAATTTCTAGACCCCATGCGGCCAAGCTCCTCGTTTACTTTTTATGTAGCAGAAAATACTGATTTTCGGTTGAAATGTTTAGCTACGACGGTAAATCAATATGCCCGTAATTTGGATGTACGATAGTTTTTCACCAGATAAACGTTTTGTCGCTCAATGTATTCCTTCCAAGGTTTCTATAATTTTTGGTCCTCCACATTTATTGCCGTTCTCACATGTACAGTATGAGTTCGTTTGAGGGATGATTTCATCGTTAGAGCTAAATTTCTTTCCTCCAAGCCATTCATTTAGGAAATAGTCATTGTGGGCCAACTTTCAAGAATATGGTGATGGAGGAGCAATTCGTGGCACACTTTATTAAATTTCACTAGGGCGATTACGCACTTATATATCCGCTCATTGTCCTGAGGGTAGAACACTTTCTTCTTGATTGATGTGTTTCCAATAAGTTGCAGTAATATTCGTTGATAAAAGTGTTTTACTTTTGAAGGTAATCTATGTGAATTATACCGTGCATATCCTCAAGATCTTGTTGGTCCACCTTTTTTTTCTTCTGTGCTGATTCGTCCGGTATCGACTGCTCCTTCGTCTACGGTGTGTCGTGGTGGATCCAGATTTCGTTTACGGTTATGAAACAGTGCAAAAACTGCTTCGGATTGTAGTTGAACAACGCTCTTTCGAAGCTGTCACACTATCACGTTGGTGAAAAATTGTGAGCGAACTCGGGTCCTATCTGCTGAATAGGATGTTTCAAACGCAAATGATTATTTAATGTAGATACCTAGTTCTAGTTGTTCTGAACATTGTTCCAAAATTTGAGCCTTCTGTCATGTGTAGTTTATGAAATAATTGAGAAAAACAAAATTTCAGTAACGCCTCTTTTTCGAAATTCAAAATTTTGAAAGTTGTTCCAGGTTGTTCTAGGTTTGTTCTTTATTGTTCCAAGATGTTAGCTTTCTATAATGTATACTTCGTGACATAAATGACAAAAACAAAATTTAAGTAACGCCTTTTTTTCGAATTTCCAAATGTTGAAAGTTGTTCCAGGTTGTTCTACGATTGTTCTACGTTCGTTCTACGTGTGTTCTACATTGTTCCAAGATTTTAGCTTTCTATCAGGAATAATATATTGTTGCAGACATCTACAATATAACAGGCAATTTATTAATGTAATTAACGATAATATAGCAAATTAAACAGCTTATCCAATTTAGGTTTATTGCAGCAAGCAGTACTTACTCACATACATTAATACAAACATGTTATTAAGGAAAACTAAAACTATACGGAAAAGAAAACCATATATTCTACTAATGGAAACAAAGTATTTAGACCTCCGAGGAACCAAAATATATGTATGTGATAATTTTAACACCTTATAAGAGACACGGCTGTTCAGTATATTACGAAAAATATTTCGACTTGCACCAACTGTCTAATTTCGAATTTTGAAGGGTAGGGGAGGGGGAGGGAGGGGGCTGACCAGAAAAACGGTTTTTTCGATTTTTCTGGACAATTTTTTAACATTTTTCTCCAAAATTCTGGAATAATTTAGAACAACCTGGAACTACTTTCAAAATTTCGAAATTCGAAAACGGAGGGGGGGGGGGCTAACTTCACGCAGGCGTGTTAGTCGTGCTTGTGCGATCACAACGAAATTCAGTAAACCACTTCTTCGCAATTGATTCTGATGGTGAAGGGTCCTCCTAGTATTTATGAAACCTAGCCTTGCTTTGTTTGATGTTTTTTGTTGGTTGTAAAAATAACGCTTGATGAGCACACAAAATTTGCTTTCTCTTATCACCAAAATGGACGAGGTTGTCTGCTCTCAATGGGTATCAAACATTAACTAAATGACGCAGCCACGACGCAGCGTTCTCAAACTTTGGTATAGTCTAATAGCAAGTAGTGGTTGATGGGGACAGTGTTGTTTCTTAATTTACAATGTTGGAAATTCAAAAAATTACGGACATATATATATATCTTATTCGATTTCTATTTATTGTGATTGATTTAGATTTTTTCTTTCCAGATGCAATGGCGGTATTGTTTTTACTATTACTTTTCCATATGTATGGCATGGTACTAGCAGCGTTTTGCAAGAAGGAATTTTTCTACCATCAATACTATAGTTATGGTTACGATCTATATTGCAATAATCTGGATAACGAAAGTATGTCAGAATTAACTGACGCTGTTGTGTATAATGAAATTAAGTTAACGGTTGAGTATTCAGATTTCAAGAATACAAGCTGGCACATAGCGAAACACTTACCAAAGCTCAGGGAAATTAATTTAATATCCTGCCATTTAAGCAATTCTAATATATTAAAGAAATTGAGAAAATTGAGATTATTAAATATAAGGCATAGTAAAGTTGATCAAATGAATTATGACTATTTTGATGGGTTGGACGATCTGCAACAACTAATACTTAAAAATAATTCTTTAAATAACTCAATTGTTGACGGTTTTCATAATTTAAAAGAATTAACAATAATAAATTTAAACAATAATAATTTTAAAGGGATATTTAACATATCCAACTGTACTCTTTATAATCTAAAGCAAATATATTTGCAACACAACTATATCGAAGAATTGGGAAATATATCTTGTTTAATGTATGTAGAGGAAATTTATTTCGATTTTAATTCAATATCACACTTGGACCACATGGACCAGTTGCTAAATTTAAAAATACTAAGTTTAGGATATAATAAAATTCAAAAGTTGATAACATTACAAAATTTACCAAAGCTAGAGATTCTTAATGTTGAAGGCAACAAATTAATTGAATTAAATGAGGAAGTGTTATATAATTTTGATAAGTTAAAATATTTAAATCTTAGAAATAATCATATAACTGTGCTTTTGGATACTTTCTTCGCAAATATTGCAAATTTGAGATACCTAAATTTGAATAACAACAATATAGAGGGTATAGATTTGAAATATTTACCATATGTTGAGGAATTACATTTATCCAATAATAGATTAGCATCACTGAAGGCATTTTCGAATAGCATTAACTTAAAAAAATCGATGTTTCATCTAACTTAATAAAACTGATCGAAGAAAATGTCTTCAGTAGACTATTAAACATTACTTCTCTTAACATATCTCATAATTTTATAGAAGATAACATTTACGATGCTTCGTTTTTTGGGTTGACTAGCTTGACAGAGTTGCAGGCGGAAAACATTAGTGCTGCATATATTCCGGAAGATGTACTTATTTTTTGTAGAAAGTTACAGATTTTAAATTTATCTCAAAACAAAATGAAAGGGTTTGGTAGACTTTTTCAGAAACTAAATAATTTGCAAGTGTTAAATATATCTTATAATCAGCTAGAAGAGCTACGTTATAATACAATTAGCAATCTATACAACTTGCAAGTTATAGATGTTGAAGGAAATCGTTTAAAAAATATAGAATATGAATCAATTGTGTCAGATCTTCACAAACTTGTAACGATAAACATTAAAAATAATACCTTGACTTGCGAGTTTTTAACAAGCATGATAAATTTTTTTACTAACAATCGTGTTAATTATACGATAAATGAGGAATTCAGTTATGACAAAGAAAATGTTGCAGGTATTTATTGTACGGAAACGACAAATAAATTAAATGATACTTTGAAACAAACTAGCATTACGTTGGAAGATAACGTGTTTCTTCTAAAATTAGTTAATTTAACAAAAAATTCCACCAATGAATTTAATAAAACAATAGTACACTCGGTTATTTATGCAACCATGGCAGTTGTATTAGTATCTGTAATTTTAATATTTGGAATTTATAAAATATACATTTATTTAAAACGACGGCATTATTGTTCTGATGAATTTGAACTTCTTGATAGAGATAAATATTAATAAAGTAAATAATTGTGTTTCATTTCTATCCTCTTCATAACCATTGCATAATTGATGCAATGTCCTCTTTACGAGTTTAGTTTTGCCGGTCTTAGAAGCATCTATGCTTAGAACATATGAATATACCACGATTTAAAAGACCTATTCGTTTTACCGGGTGTCAAAGAAATCATGTCTGTATCAGCCCGCCACTTATTTATTAGTTAAAATAAAACTTTGAAATTCGGTGTGACTGGTGGGCTTCTTCGGATGCACTCAGTTTCTCTATAGCACTTCCGGTCAAACCGGAAGTGACGTTAATTTTAAATTTTTAAATACAATGTGTATTATTTCTGTGCATATTCTGTTTATTCTAAAAATTTGCCATCTAGTGCAGGTCAACTTTTAACATTTCTGTCAAAGATGGCGGTATCTGTTAAACTTATCCATTAAAGTGAAACTTTGATGGTTGTTACATTTCGACAATTGTTGCGAAGCAGTTTCACTTTAATGGATAAATTTAACAGATCGCCATCTTTGACAGAAATGTCAAAAGTTGACCTGCACTAAACGGCAAATTTTTAGAAGAAACAGAATATGCACAGAAATAATACATGTTGTATTTAAAAATTTAAAATTAACGTCACTTCCGGTTTGACCGGAAGTGCGGAGAAACTGAGTGCATCCGAAGAAGCCCACCAATCACGCCGAATTTCAAAGTTATATTTTAACTTAAATAAATGGCGGAAATGATTTCGTTGACACCCGGTATATGTAATTACAGCTATACATTTAGGCAGATCATTTACTTTAAATGTAGTTTCAACTTTTAATATTTATGAGGAATTTTGCTTATATGTACTATCGATGATGTAATAATTGATATAAAAAAATATGGTTGTATTGTATCGCTAATGCCCGATTTTTCAGTGTCGGTTTACGAGTAAACCCAATTTTGTTTAAATTCAAGTTTAGAGTTTACAGTGCATTACAATGACAGTTAAACTCTGAGCCGCATTAGAAATTGGTTTAAGTTTAAGCCACGCTTAAACTTGAATTTCGATATGAACTGAAAACTGACATGTAAATATAACCTCAATATGAGGTATTAGCCAGTAATAATCCTTGTAAAAAGACTGCAGAGGGAGAACATTATTTATAAAATGGATTTTGCGATAAGGATTTAGAGATATATGTTGAAATATGACGAAAGATAAAATTATTCGATATTATCCTACTGAAATATACAGAAAACATAGATGAAACTAACAATATACATAAAAATAGAAATAGTATACGAGGTCCGGCTATTAAATAACGAGACTGCTTATGAAAAAGAGTTTTATTTTAAAAATTATTCTACAATCGAGTGCTCCCCTTCAACGTACTCCCTCCTCTCGCCGCACACTGTTCCATTGGCTTTTTTCCATCGACTCTAACCGGGTTCCTTTTAAGGCAGACTTGATCTTCGGAAACAAGAAAAGGGCACAGGGTGCTAAATCAAGCGAGAACGGTGCGTGAGAAGTGCCTGTAGCGGCTATATAACGCTTCACAGACAGTGCGTTATGGGGATCTACGACTTGTTTTTCCACAACTCCGGCCGTTTCCTACGAACTGGCTCTCGCAGTGTTGCCAAAACGTTTAAATAGTAAGTTTAGTTTACAGTTTCACCATCTGGAACCCATTCGGTCATCACGATGCCGCTGATGTCGAAAAAACGATTAGTATGACTTTAAATGTTGATTTTGACATCCTTGCTTTTTCCATTCTTGGCGATGGAGGAGTTTTCCAGTGCATGGATTGCCGCTTAGTTTCAACATCGTATTGGAATATCCAGGTTTCATCGTAAGTTATGATGTTTCCCATCAATTCAGGCTCTTCATCTAATCTTTCAAGAAAATCAGAGCAGATCTGTTGGCGAGCGAGTTTTTGGTCGGGGATCAAATTTTTTGGGATCAACTTCGCACAGACTTTGTTCATGTTCAATTCATCAGGTAAAATTTTTCTGACCATTCCTTTATCGGCGTTTATAGTCTCAGTAATCATCCAAATACTTATTCGACGATCTCCGCGCACAATTTGATTGATTTTGTTCACGGTTTGCGGTGTTGAAACAGACATAGGTTGATCTGGACGTTGATCATCTTCGGTGTGCTCTCAGCCTTCAGAAAACCTTTTATGTCATTTGAAAACACGTGCACGAGTGAGAGAATTCTCACCATAGGCCTCTTGATCTGTTGCTCGTGTTGTTCGTCACACACTGTTATCGGCGCAAGAAAAAAACACGTTCGTTTCTAACCTGTATAGAAGAAATACTACTACGGCGAGAAAAACGTGTTTTCATACTGGACAAGAAGACACGTCCAGCTATATAACGCTATATTCGTTTTCCTCCCTACTCCTCTAGGACGCCTCTGCGCACGCAGTCTTGTTATTAAATAGCCAGACCTTGTAGCTTAGAATAATTTCGGTTTACAAATGAAAGAACCTATGTATTGGAAATTTCTAATGCCACGACCTAACAGTACACAAAGATAAAGGTACGGATTATAGGTAATATACGTAGGTAATTCGCTATAGTTGAAGAGGCATACCGTGAAATATTTTTATAAATAAAGTGAATATATTAAACTAGTATCCTTGTTGAAGTTTAAAATTAAATTTGGGGCTGATACCAAGACGCTGAAAGACCAAGATTAACTCTTTTATCTTGACAGAGGGGTAATATACTTTTGCCTGTCCCCGCTTTAACCCTCATTGTTTAGGAGTGACAGCCGTAGTTTTGTTATATTTTGTCACAAGTTAGTAAATGGTTAAAATAACATAATAACATGTGAAATACTGAGTCTAGAAATAGGAAATGCAAGTAAAAACAAGGAAAAACTCACTCGTCAGTTTATTCTATTCTCCTTTTGCGCCCTTTTACTTCGTGATACTTGGGAGTGATTTCAAGGACTGTTGTGAAAGTTGTGGTGTGAGGTGATACCGATGTTTATTGTTTTTTCGTGATACTTGAATTGTTTCTTTTATTTTTTTGCAATTCTATCCTGTTAAATAGGACCAAAGTGTGGGCTATATCATCTTGCTGCTACTTCCGATGTCAAGAAGCACAACAATCTTGTTTTTTTACTAAACTATATATATTTTTTTGGTGCGTGGCGGGTACTAGTTGTTGTATCGCTTGTGCGACTAGCACTGCAACTCCTGTTGTGTAGTTTGTGTGTGTATAATTGTGTTTAAATTTTGCTCCCACCAGCTAACGGTAATAGATTGGAATACAATTCTCTGAGAAAAATGTAATCCTCCTATCGGAGAATTGAATCCCGGCGTCCAGCATTCTGTTACAACGGTAGTACGTGAACGCCATTGGCACGCGCAATGCAAACTATCACATTTTTTTCAATTTCATTGTTCAGCGATCTCTGGCGATGACAGTCACAAGAAGACCTATTGTCATAAATACAGAAGAGAAGAGCTTGTAGAACAAGTTAGTGGTTTTACGAGTAGGCATACTATGTTGTTATCAGCGCAGTTTAACCTTTGACCCCGCAAAGGAACTTACTTTCGCTAATTACCTACTTTCATTATCTCGATATTATGAAGGTTGTTTTTGTTAGCTATTTAAAGAATGTGACC
Organism: Holotrichia oblita; assembly: GCA_023690525.1. Classification (NCBI taxonomy): domain Eukaryota; kingdom Metazoa; phylum Arthropoda; class Insecta; order Coleoptera; family Scarabaeidae; genus Holotrichia; species Holotrichia oblita. The sequence continues at coordinate 158,435,821 of CM043015.1, read as the reverse complement.
AATTTTCTGAAATATAGATTTTACAATCCTACAATACTGAGGTCATATTTCAAGAACTCAATACATGGAATCCTTTCATTTGTGAAAGCTAGAACGTACAACTAATGATATATTAATTAAAAGATAAGGGTTCTTTATATATTCCTAATTTATTAAATTACTAATTATTTTTGATCAGAACGGAAATTACTACACACTTGCTAAAAAAATAGCAGTTTTAATCTATGGCACTTTATACAGTGACTGTATCTCTACCTTTTATGATGAATATATTAAAATAAGAAAAATACACTTTACGAGCCCCTTCTCATGTCAGTTGACCCACCGTGTGATATCCATGTTTTTCGAGGCCTGCGAAAAAAATAAGAAAGATAACTGAAGGTGGTAGACGAGTATTGACAAGAATTATTGAAAAAACCCGTTGTGCAAATGTTTAAGATTTATACTATATAGTGTAAATCTTAAACATTTGTTTGTTTTATTTCACATTGAAAATGGATTTACATCCAGTAAAGACCAACTCGATCCAAGATTATCTTGAGATGAGTGTTATGTGAAGTGAAGCTGTTGGTAGACGAATTTCCAGTGCCACGTGTCACAGAGAGGCCCATAAACAGGGATATGGAATTTACAAAGTAAGTTAAATTAATAAAAATGTGTGAACAAACTTTACTAAAATTTGAATTTTCATGTCATGCCAAGGAAAACCCACTTTTGACATTATAGCAAAAGAAAAATAGAATAAAATTGGCGAAAGAAACATATGAATTGGATTCTCCAGCAATGGGATGCAGTAGAGTGGAGTAATGAGTCCGGATTCGAAGTTTGTGTTGGAGATACACCAGTATGCAGACGATACATCAGTTGTATTATCGAGTGATTCATGTGAGGGATTGTCATTGCGGAGTACACAAATTATTTTCGATATGATGAGATGGTGTAATGAAAATCGATTACACCTGAATATAAGCAAAACCAGCTTTCTTGCATTTAATCAACGTAACATATGTTAAATATAACCATAAATCAATACCTCAATCAATAAATTCGAGGCTTTTGGGTGTAGTTTTTGATAGTTCACTGACTTGGTGTGATCATGTTAATAATTTAAACTGTAAGTTAAGCAGCGTGTTCTGTGTATCATATGAGAAATCATGTAAACTTGTCTACATTAAGGACCTTCTATTTTGCGTATGTTTACTCTCGTATAAAGTATGGCATATTGGCCTAGGGACAAAGTACGCTGTTTCGTAGTGTTTTTGTTTTACAAAAATAGATTATTCGTTGTATTTTGTTTTTACCGCGTCGAACTTCATGTCGAGACTACTTTAAAGAAATGCATCGTCTTACTCTCCCTTCTTTATATATCTACGAGCTGCTGAAGTTTCTTAATAAAAATACGCTTTTCTAGAAATGCTGACATGACTAAATCAAATATGATAACGAGAGGCGTAAATGATTTATCTGTTCCCAGCCATGGGACTGCTTTATATGAGAAAGGACCGTATTATGCTGCAATCAAAGCTTTCAACGTTCTTCCTAGTTACCTCAAACTCTCACGTAATAAAAAAAGATATGATGTCAATGTAAAGGAGTTTCTTATTGACAAGAGCTTTTATAGTTTTGACGAATTTTTAAATGATGTAACAAGATGAGCTCTTCACGGTGTTACTTTTAGCGTTAATACTAGGGTTATTTGTTTGTAAATCTTTGAATTGTGTTTTTCGTTTTATACACCTTACATGTTTGTGCTATTTTTATTGTATAGATATGTCTAAGTGACAATGTCAATACCTTGTAAGATCTATGACAATAAAAACTATTATTATTATTATTATTAAGATAATATAATTGATGGTAAATTAATTAATTTTATATATATTTATATTATCTTTATATTAAACGGTCAAGTACTTCTTTCAATTATTATTATTATTATTATTAGAGAAGTCGTGTTATCCGCAGAAAACACGAAGCATTTCCCCAACTGTCTTAAAAGAAAATGAAATTTCCTGCATCAGTCATGGCATGCGGCAGTATGTCATCTAAAGGTGTAAGAAAACTTCATTTATTGACGGAATAGTGAACACAGAGAAATATTTAGAGATTTTAGAAGAATCTCTTTTACCGATTATGGAAAATCACTTGACATCAGGACAAGATTTTGTCTTCCAACAAGACGGACCCTGCGCCGTCTTGTTGCAATTTTCCTCTAAACTAAAAAAAAAATATGGCACGTGATACATCGTTGAATTTGTAATAAAAAATGGAATCAGATACCGGGTGTACTTCTTTTTCGGGCCATATAAAAAAATAAAGTTGATGATGGTTTCTCGAAAACAAAATGTCGGATATAAAATCTAAAAATACCGTCATGAGGTACCTTAAAAGTGCCAATGAGAAAGTGCTATTAGTTTTTTGCTATCTCTTCAAATAAAGTCAGAAAGAAATAAAATCCATATTGTCAAATTCCCGTTTCTCCCAAATATCTCAGCAGGCCATGACAATTTTTCAAGTTTCTAAACGGCATGTAAAGAAGCTTCAAAGAACGCAACTTTTTCCTTATTTAACCTAAGCTGTATCTCCTACAGATACTGAGATTCCCATGCTTAGGATCCTTATCTTGGGTACACTATATTTATACTTTAAATTTATTTTTTGAAAAATCTAACATTGGGCTAACTGACATGAGAAGGGGCTCGTGTACACAAAAGAACAAGAAACTGAAAACACACTGTAGTTAGATTTCGTTTGTTGTTTTGGGACACATCGACTACACTTTATAAATTATGAAATTCTGGCTTAGCTGTCACATTTTTAATTATGATGGTACAATCTAGATAAAAAATCGTCGACAAGGAATAAATAAATATTACTGCTATGTGCATACTCGAAAATGATACATACTTTCTAAGTATTTATGTCACGTGATATTTATAATCATTACGTTATTAAAAAATATATATCTTCTTTGTAAATGCTAGTAGTAATATTTTCTAAAACAGTGCAGTATATGCTGCGGATCTGAAGTAGTTAGGCGTCTAGATTCACAATAGCTTCCACCGCGACATACATAATGCTGTATGCAGTATAATGCATCTACGAACTAAATTGCAACATTCCGTCGCCATGGAAAGCGAAGTGGGTGGGAGAAACCGGTTGTTCTTACTGTGGTACTTTATAGTCATACTTTGTGCGTAATGGGAGGTCATTCGCGTTACCTAAACGAGTTTGAGTGAGCATTCCAATGAAGACGATCCATCTTAAAATAAGTCGAAAACGAGAAGAAGAAGAACAAATACCAATAAAGGCCGAGACAGATCGATTTCTGTTTGAAGGGGAAACTCTTTCTGCTCTTTAGCAGAAAGAGTTTCCCCTCTAGCCTTGAAACTTTTTTCAAGGCTATTGTTTGTTATATCAACGGTTTAGTTGAACTCAAGGTTAACTATAGTTGGTAAAACCGCCACTAATTGTAAGTATCATATGTAGGTACATACATTATTTTATACCTACGTTAAAATATTCAATGTGTAGTTTTTCTTACCATTTCTTTATACAGCCTAGATCTTTTTTCGAATGAAATAGAAAATCACCCCTTGAAACTTTAGAAGATATCTTCTAAAGTGTTAAGAATAGGTATATGTAGGCTGTCCTACATCAAAGTTTTTTCAAATACTATGTAAAACTGAAAAATGTCATAATATGACGTAGTGCCATTTGAAATTGTAATGTTCACTGCTTCAGGACTGTCTGTTAGCAACTGCAGCCTATTTGAAGATATAGAAAATGAGTGTGTGCTTTTTCTGATGGTAATTAAAAAATGTCAATACAATTATAACTATTATGGCCTGCTCTTCTGTTTAAAATTACGGAAATATAAAAAGAAAACTTATTAAGCTTTTCATGGAAAAAAAAGTTGAGTTATAATTGAATCTATGCGTTACGTTTTAGATTCTATAGTATTCTGCCGATATATTAGAACTTTTTATCACTTAAGTTTTGCACGTATCATAGATTAAATACACTTACTTTATACAGATAATATTTTACTCATAGTGGTTTTCTGCATTTAATTTCAATATCCTATTTCTACTTGCCCTTACTCTTATGGTAATTTCCTGAAGCGTTCTTGAATGTCTCTTTTTGTACAGAGCGTTCTGTACAAACCAACGTCAAGCGTGAAAGCTAAGACTGACTTGATTATAATTCTGATAGGATAATGCAAACCTGTACTGCAAATACAGACAACATAATATATACATTTTGTAATAGCAAGAGTAATTACTGTGAATATCCATAAACGCATGTTTTCAGTTTCAGTTGACAGTATATTTGTGTATGTATATTACTTTACCTACGACTTACAAATTTTGACTGATGCCTTTTCAGAAGCACTGCTGTGAAATAATATTATGATTGTCATAATTAAACTGCTTATCATTTTAAAAAGTACTAGTCACTATTTTAATATTAACATAAATTTACTATTTTCTTAAAATTTCAGTCAATACTGCTATTCGGAGAATAATTCCCTGCTTTTGTAATCGAAAACTAAGTCAATAAAGGAATTGTGGAGGTTTTTATATGCGATTTAATATGCAAGATAAAGAAACGGTTCTTTAACAATCACGAGATCGATGAATTATAAATGGAATGTCATACGCTTTGAATGCCTTGCCATTAACCATACCTTCGATGAAAATTGATTTATGAACAATCAGGACATAGAAATATGTATTCAAATTATACTCGTACTATATAATTTTCTAGGAAATTTAAACTGTAGCTGTTATTGTGAGTGACACTGGTGTATGCGTCTGTTTGTGTGGCAACGTTATTTAATATCAGTTATTTAATTAATTAAATGGTATGGTATGTAGATATATTTTTAGCAATTAAGAAACTTGCTATAACAGAATTTATATAATATTAACGCTGTCGATGCTGTCACAAAGCCGTTTAAACACAACTTACACACACAAAACTACACCGCGAGAGTTGCAGTGATAGCCAGACAAGCGATACAGTTTACGGAGTCACTGTAACTAAGCACCCACCACACATTAAAAAAAACAATATTTAATTCGCTTTAATCCAAATGCTATTAACTGACTGTACTGTATCTTTGGCAGAAATAATGTTTTGTTCTTCGTTGATTTTTTTGTTATTCTTTGGTTTATAAAATATGTACAGAAGTTCATCTTATTAGATGAAACTTCAATTTGATAGCTTCTTTCTTAGCTAGTTTGTCAGAAGGTTTTCGGCTCTAGCGTGGTTTACACGTCGAGTTACCATTTGGCAAACCAGTGCTTATGGTTTGGGGTTTGAATCTTATCGGTAACGCTTATGCAAACGTCTCGCTAGACCGCTATTCCGCTCCGGCTACCATTCGCTCGTGCAACGTAATTAACAGCGTAACATTATTTACTGCAAGGTCTTGGAGGCATTGAAACACTTTTACACACACCAATTACACAGCGAGACCTGCAGTTTGTAGTCTCCATAAACAATACAGTAAAAATGTAACTTTGTGAGTTTGGCGACTTTGCAGAGTTACTTGACGCTACTCTCCGTTGTGAGCTAGATGCGTATGTAGTATGTGTAATAATATATCTTCACAGTTTGTTCTAAATTTCCTTATTAATAACTTTCTGAGAGGACTTACATCTTGTAAGCAGTTCTTTCGTGTTAACATAATGGTGGAAACTGCATCCGTCAGTCCGTCGTTTATTATTACTTGCCAGAATTCTGGAAAATGGATTAATAGCAATAAACGACAATCAGACGAATGATGGAATTTACACTAATTTAATGGTGTGCACTACTTTCAACGGGGATATTAGTGTAATATTATTAATCAGTTGTCCACCATCGTTATCAAAGAAGAAGAATTTTGACGATGAGTACTAATCAAGTATATATTGAAATCCTATAGAGCATGCTTGGAAAGCATATGAAATTGCAGCATCAGTGGCTTGTATTTAATTTACTAATATATTTGGGATATAAGAAATAAAATAAGAATTCCCTACTCCCTTTAATCTTCGTAATAATTTTTGCAGTTGATTTAATTAAACTTAAGTTATAATTTCAGGATGTATGAAATGACGAGGCAAGAGGGATAATATTTGTACATGTATGTAAGTGTAGCTGTCGGTAACATGGGATTCACTGGTATCATGTAAAGGTAAGTGAGTAAAACCAAGGATGCAGCTACTAGCAAATAAATTGCTTTCCCTACATATACAACCAGAAAGTAGAGTTTGAAATTGATTTTCTACTTATTTATAGGTTATACTATTTATCTATATTTTTGTACACTGTTTTTACATTCGATTGATATTTTGTAGGAGTAAAGAATAAACCAAAGTTAATAGTACCTAAAGAATTTTATAGATTGATTCCGTTTTGTTACATGTCTATTTTAATAAAACTATTTTTTTAGTAATTGACCTATTATTATTCGAAATTAGCGAACTTCTCATTTTTTAAATAATTTAATTTTACAAAAATGTTTTCCAAAATTAATATATGTACCGCTACACAGTACAAATCTTGCAACTATGGTCGGGGCTCGGCTTAATCACAAACAGAATTAGCTCGATAACGTAAAAAACATAACAATTAGAATAGTGCTCTCGCAGACTTTTTTGGAGAAGATTTCATGCTCTACAAAAAAGTCTTAAAAGTCTTTTGATATCTTCTGTTGTTAAGCCTACGTCTGCAAAGAAAGGGACAATTAGGGTTATTTTTGCGATATTTTCTCTTTTTTTGCGAATCCAGCTTTGCAAACCTTTTTTTGGAGAAATTTTCTATCAAATTTCGAGGAGAGCACTATTCTAGTTATTATGATTTTCAAGTTCTCGAGCTAATTTTGTTCGTGACTAAGTCAAGCACCGACCATAGGTGTATGATTTGTACAGTACCTATATGAACCTTAGCATACAGCAATCTAGAGCAGTACTTGATAATATGTCTTACTTTACCTCTCGTAACATTCAATCAACTTTTGTTGATGTTCTACACTTGAAGTCTATTATATTCAAACATTCGGATTTGGCTGATTTTAAAATTTATCTTTAGCTGTATAAGAAGCGAACAAGAAAACGAGTTCTTCGCACGTGGCAAGTCTGCCTGCAGAGACATTTTGTAAGATATTTGAAAGCTAAATAGAAGTACATAGTATCTCTAGAATAAAATTTGTTTTTTCTACTCCCATACTTTAATTGTATTATTAGATATGCTGAACCTGTACTTTAATGATGTCCATTACGATACAGATTTTTATTATGTTACAAGTTTAATCCAATAGGAATACAGATTTTTCATTACGATATAGGTGTATATCCAATAGGAATGCGACATTTCAATATTCAATATGGCAGCGACTACATATCTGACAGATATAAAAATTAATCAAACTTGACAGTTGTCTGTATCTATTTGAATATAGTAAAAAATTAAAGAAATACGTATGGTCACAGATTAATATAGATTGTTCAACCTTAATAAAAACTTGGAGACACTTATACCGTAACTACCACCAGAAGACGCCACGATCGTTTTCAACTTTCCGTAACTATCAGCAGATGGCGAGAAAAATTTTATAGCTTAGTACATAATATTAACAAAATATTTTCTGCATGCACAATTTTTACCGGCAGCACTAGTAACCACTATAGAACTATAGAGGACGCATTTAAATAAGATTGTTGAACATATGCATTTTTATAGAAACACAATACCCAATTGTATAAGAACATTACTTATTATTACACAGTCACACACAATTAATTTTTACAGACATTTTTTTAGAAAAATCTATACAGAGCAGATCTAATAGTGTAGTGTGTATATGCACCATAAAGATATATTGAATGAAGTATCCTATTATATAAATATCTATGTAAGATGTAAAAAGAACAAGGAACGATGTGTTGCAAATCGCAGCAAAATAATTCTAATGTAAATAAACTACTATTTCTTATATAATATGCGTTTCGTCATCGCGTTTGTTTTATTATAAAAGTTTTGAGCTACCCCGAGGATAAACACAACATTTTATTTTATACTTTCTATGTTTTAGTTATTGTGTTAATATATAATGTCGGTTTGCGCCTATATATGTATGTATCGTGTGAACCCAGAAAAAAGAAAATCCAGATTTAAAACTATTTCGGTATATTCAGTAGGACTGCTTTCTGGAGGTTTGTATCAAGGTTCTTATTGAGCTGCAACATCTTTAACGATTGATGTAAGGAATTTATTATTTTTGTTATTGTTATTTCTACTACCAATTCGGCCGATTTTAACTGCATGCCAAATAATGAGAATTTTGCGATATATGAATACTTATTTTTCGAGATGTTAGTTAAATATTCTTGTGCTTTTATATGTAATGAGTGAATTACTCATTTAAAGTGTTGAGAGTTTACGTTTCGAGCGAAAATTCGAGTCTACCTCCAACCGACTTTAGATAATTAGCTTTGTAATCAAAGTACGTGTATTAGGATTGGTTAGGATGTTCTGCTGACATTTCCACTGCACAATACATTTGAAAACTTTCCTATATTCAGCTGTAAAGGTGGCTTTACACTGACAATTTATTCATGAATAAATTTGTGAAGTCGCTTCGTGAATTATCTAAAAAATGTAAAGCAGAAGCATCACATGAATTTGTTCACGAATTAGACACATTTTCGTCAATTTTTATGTAAATTTCTTACTTACACCATGCTATTGTACTAGTTTTGTACCGTTTGGCACCACAAACCAAACATTTAGTCCCTCGTTAGTTTGAGAGATATGATAGATCGTAAGTAGGAACTGAGCTCCCCATATCGGCATTCCAAATTTCAAATGTGCTGTCGTACTGTACTGGATTTATACCGTTTTGTACCACAAATCAAACATTTTGTACTGCACTGGTTTAGAATTTATAATCGATTTAAATGAGGCGAGTAAAAAATAAACCTATCATAACAGGAGAATTTCAGATGAATTTCAAAAGTTTGTGTTATCGTATTAAAAAGTATTCAAAAAGTAAATATTTTGTATCGCACGATATTTCCACCATTTTAACTTATATTCCATAAGTAACAAAAAAAAACAATTGCTGAATGATAGTACATTATTTTACATGCAAAGGTATTCCTTTAATTAATTCCATAATTACCACGTAAATATAAAGCGAAATAATTACATATAAATAACGTCATTTATGTCCTAAATTTAATGTTGTTTAGTAGGCATTCTTATAAAATATTCAACCATTTTAAAATGGAAAAAAATCATATCTAAAGATATTTTGATCAACTAAATAACACAAATGCAAACTAGGAAATACGTTTTTATAGCCAGAAACTATGACACGAAATTTATTTGATGTTCATATGTACATATTTGTATTTATTAAACTTCAAGTTTCTTTATGGTATCTTTGCTGACTCTAACTTTCTTCATATTATGTGTATTAGATTAATACATATTGCTGAATGGAATATTTATTTTGTGGTAGCACATTCATACATACATTACTTATTACTTATATGTATTACTTATATGTATATATTATTTGTATGTATAAATAGTTATCGATCCGTATCGTTCGTTATTTACATTTATCAGTTGTGAAGTTAGTATTTAATTCGTTATTGCAGTTTAAATCGTTTTTAAGATTAGAATTTAGTTGGTTTTTGAAATTTGCATTTACTTTGTTTCGTTTCAACGTTATTTTAATTAGTTCATAGATAGTCTAGTTGCTAATTAATGTACACTTTTGTTTCACTGAAATCTTGCAATAATAAAATGCCTCGTTTAAGTACATTCGACAGTTATTTATTCTATTCTATTGTGGAGCCTATTCGATCCAGTTTCCTAGTTAACTGTAAGCTTGTTCCTCCTAAGTCTATAATATCGAATTAAATTGGGGACAAAATGAAGATATACATATCCGAAATATGCTTTTTTTACTGAATAGTTTCTAGCAATAGGTTTAATATTTACGCTATTATGTATCTTTAGATTTTTACAATTTTTTTTATATTTTAGAAAAGTACCTATTCTTTAACTTTAAACACTAATTTTCTATGTTATGGCAAATAATGTTCTTCTTCTGAATTAAAAAAAATTAAATTTATTAATGTATAATTATTATTAGCAGTATACTTATAAATATCTCATAATAAATGTATAATTAATATAATACCATAGCATACCTAATTTTGAAATTCTGATATTATGACAGCTATGTCTTGTACTCGCTTCAAAATTGATTATATTCCCTAAACCAGCGTGGTACACCGTTTGGTTTTTGGTACAAAACAGTATAAAACTAGTACAGTACGGACTGACAACATGCAGCCTAATAATTACACATTATAGCACGAATATTTGAATTGTTTGTAGTTGTTTTTTACCGTTAATTACTTTTTATTCTACTCATAAAATATGCGTTGTAAACAAAAAAAATTAAAAAATAAGAATATTATAGAACCCAGAATACATAGTTTTCATTACAATCGCTTTATTTTGATCTGCTTAACACTGATAAACGAACAATAGATATATTATTTATTTTGCAATTCCATGCAAGTTTCCACGTCGCTACAGGCACTACAGATAATTAATTATTTCCTTGCAAACATCAAGAAATATTCTACTTAAAAATACATATACAATTTCCTTAAAATTTCTTCTCCGTAATAAGTATCTAACATCACGGCATATATGTACATATGTCTGTGTATCTCCCGTTTATTTTGAACAAATCCTTTAATTTTGAAATAAGTTTGTTTTCACTCATTGATAACTTATACACATCTTGGACGTAAAAAATATATAATATATTTTGGGAATTATATTTATGCGTGCAGCCACACAAAAATATTTAATTCCTTCACAATCTAGGGCAATGATATATAGGATGAATTTTATATATACATACATACATACATACATACATATGTCTTATTCTGTTGCAGTCTTACTTATATATTGATATATTTTCATATATTTGGGTTTTTTTATGGTGCCTGAAATTATAAATTTAGTGTTTTAAATTTTATGGAATTATTAATACAAATTATCTTGTATTACATATATAACTGACTGTAGTACCACCTGTAGTGTATTAGGATGCATTAAATTAAGGTATTGGTTACTTTGGGTGTTTTCGCAAGGTTCATTCATTAGCTATAATATCATATTTTTATTCAGATAGTACTTGTAGTACCATCTGTTACCCTTTTGTATAACGAATTTTTTGGACTCTCGTGAAGTCTATATTCCGAGCTATCTGTATTAATCTGTGGTATGATATTATGGGGTCGTAGAAAAAATAGTGTATGCAACTCGCATTTAATGGCTATTAAGACACTCGTATTCATTACAATACTCGTGTCTTAATAGCTATCATTAAATGCTCGTTGCATAATATACTATTAAAATTTTAAATGATTTAGCTACCTACATTCTTAATTTAATTAAAATTGAAGCTTATTTATCGAAAAATGGAGATTTTGGCATTTACGTACTTAATAATTAACATATTATAGAGCAGTGGTAAGGTCTTGCTAGTGTTAAGTGGTATGCAGATAGCCTGCGCTGTTATGATACAACTAATAATGCAACATTACCTACGTGAGGTAAGATTGTAACAAAGCAATTTAATACTTTACATGCATCAAATTATAGAGGAACCGCTGCTGTAAGAGTAGCTATGACGGGGAGTACTGCTTAGGAAGCCACTATACCTGTATTCATCACATAAAAGCCCCCAACCTAGCTGTTTGAAGTCTGCAGTAAGCGTTTGTTTGCTACAGGTGTGTCTTTCCAACAGATACCTCAAATTATAAGATACACTTCAGGAATTGAAAGTACTTTTCTTTCAATTACTGAAGTGTATCTACTTTTAGATCAGTGAAACAGCAAATTAATTAAATACGAAAATATAATATTACCTACATGTTGCTGAATAAATTGGTATTTACTTAATTTGCTGTTTCATTGACCTTAAAGTAGAAATACTTCAGGAGTTGAAAGATAAGTACTTACAGGTGATAACATAGATTAATTATGTCGTACAGCCTAATGTTACAATCCATCTGATATCGCATAAGATTATTATTAAAGAGTAGAGATATTTCGAAGTAGAATGTAAACAGTGTGATATGATATGCAAAGAATGTTGTAGATTACCGTGGAAAAAAGTTGGAATGGTGCTCTAGTCTTACACCTAAAGAAGAAAGTACTGATTGTCTTCAAGTTGGGATAAATCAATTTAATTAGATACACATAGATAATATTGCCTATCCTCGAGGTTACAGAAGCTATCGAACGGAAGCTCAAATACTTGGAAACCATTGGAGGTTGAAGTTGTAATTCGATTGTTTAACATTTCGAGGTAGCAAAAATATCTATATTACAATCACTTGAGGAGCGAAAATGTAGAATTTTATATTATATATTTTATATATGATTACTGCTTTTCCACATTTAAATGTTCTAGAATATTACTTACATTCGAAATTCATACCTAAACACTTGGAATACTACTTTATTTAAACTTTATTAATAACGGTAAAGTGTATAATATATAAAATATAGATTATTAGTAAAAAAGTATTTTACTAAAATAAATATCTACATATGGATATACCTATTTGAAAATTTTTCTGAATTTCTTAACTAATATCTTAATAAACAGTTCATAAAGGACACTCTTAAAACTACAAAGTTAGTATTAAGTACTAATTTTTAACTGTTGGAACGTATTTGTATTTGTGTTTGTTTTGGGACTTTTGCTGGCTATTTTTTGCCCATTTTTCGTGTTTGGAATGTCCGCCCTTCTTTGCCTTTTCAAATTTGTGTCCTTTGCGGTCATCATTTTTATGGCCGGATGATTTCTTAGTATGCTTACCATGCTTTTCGTTGCTTTTCAATACCTGTACAGAAAGATTTATATATTAACTAAATATAATACAGTTAATTTTGTCTTTATAGTTAATTAAAAGTACAGTTACAGTATTGTGTTTGAGATAAATAAGAAACAGTACTTTGGTTAGAAACGGCACATTGATATATTTAAAGAAATAGGTAATGTAGGAAACGTTATAGGTTCTGTAGTTATGAACCTATTCGTGCCAAAGTATTACCTTTAATAATAAATTAATTGCACAATCTGTGAAAATTAAGTGCAAATTATTTGTTGTTTCAACTTATAATTGTGGCATGTAAGATTAGTGTAGATTAATGCCACAGTTACACAATATTTGCTAGTAATTAGTCGAAAATGTTTATCGCATTTATAAATTGCGTCACCTGTCTCTTTCTTTAAATTTGGTTACACAATTAAGCTCTAACATCTGGACTAATAAGGTATCTTAGATGAATAGATTGATCAATATCTTCGTTGAAGCCTAATACAACAAAAAAACATACGATCGGATAATTGTAAAGATTATATGGGATATTAGTGCCAAATTTCACTTCTTTAACAAATTAGCTTTATGTAAAAGTTAACGAAAGTACCCAGGAAAGATATTTTTCGGCCAACTGGATAAACGAAGTATTATGCTATTTAACTGAGTATAATGTTTTTTTTAAACATAGAAATACTTAAAAAATTGCAGTGTTTTTATGCTTCAGTACTTACATTACATGCATGATTACATACTTATATGGTTTACTTACTACATGTTTTCCATGATTTGATTTAGCGACATTGTTGGACTGAAACTTGGATCCTTTCTCGCCGAAATTTTGCCATGAGCCGCTTTTATGTCCGTTACTGTAGTAGCTATCATGTTTGCTCTGTTCATTTTTATGGTATTGTTCTCTAAAGCCCTACAACAGAAATCATTGTTCAAATATGTTAAATTTCAAAGGAAGACACTCTAAAAGCTTGAAAATTTCAGAATAATTGTAATACATTAAAATTTATTAGTTACGTAATAGCTATCAAATATAGCTGGACTTATAAAAAGAAAAATCATTTTTTTACTGATTTTTATGTCCTGCTTAGCGAGAAAGCCCGAAAACCATACATAAATATTAGATTTGATGTAGAGGGCGCTAAAAAATTTCAAATTTTAGAAATATTAAAAAGTTGCTTAAACATTATTATTTAGTGAATAAGTATAAACAATGTAAGTACCTTGAAGAAGCTTATTCTGCAGAACTTCCACCAATTTTACTAATCTTTTCTCTCTTCTTGTGTGTCAAATAGATTGCAATGATTTTTGTGTAAGAAACGTCAGTGGTTTGTGTTCACACTTGCAAGCATGCTTATATTATTGTTATTTGCTCAAGCTTAAAGGAATCTTCAGTGAAAAATATTAACATTTGTAGCAACTGCTATAATAGCCTACTAACGTATTCCATCACTTGTATATCCATTTATCACATTTCAATAGAGTAGAAAGAGGAAAGGTAGTACAAACGCAGGACTAACCTCATGAAAGTCCTGCAAACAAATCTATGAAAAGGACGAGCTACATATTACCTAGCCTACGCCACCGCAAAACAAGCGAATCAACAGTGAAAATAAGCGAATCAAACCGAAAAATGATAAACAGCAATGAATGGATAAAACATCATAAACGGGACGTAGCTGTCCTTTTCCTCAATAAGAATATAATAGCATCTAAAACAAAGCCCGCAGTAGGACACATATATTTCTGCCTTAAAGAGTTCGCTATTTATGGTCGCTAGATTTCCCCAGATATAACAATCTAAGAAATTAAGTCTGTGGGAATTCCTGGTGAACGATAGAAGGAATGAATATTGGGCGGTGTGGACGGATACCAAACATATATCGACTTTCCTCAGGTGAAATAGCAGCAGCCACATTGATGTTATCTCTTCCACGCAAAACATCACGAGTGAGATGAAGGGATGGAAGGTTCCAAGGACAGAAAGTTTGTGTGATCACGAACACATCTGTTTCAAGATAGCCGACAGGAGCAAAGCGAAGAAATCGCCTTTATACAGGGGTCTGTTCCCTGTTATTGGGACGCCTATACCTTAAGCCTTGAGATGAGGATCACTGGGATGTCAGCCACAGTAAGGTTGTCTCACCAACCGTGTGCCAACATAAGTTTTTCCATATTGCTGAAATGACGCTATCACAGATAAGTGTAATCAGTGGACTTCAGTTAGAAGGACTTTAACTAACCTGGCAAAGAACAAAATTATGCTAGACAACGTTAAAATAGAAGCGGAAAACAGATATAAAACACTGAAGAGAAAACTATGTAGGCTTATCAGACAAAAGAAAAAAGCAATGAATAAATCTTTGTAATAGACTCGAAGACGGCATCTGGGGCGATGGATACAGAATAGCCATGCGAGAGCTGAAAAACCACGCCCGTCTCTCTGAAAGAAAAACGGCGATACGAAAAGACAAACGACGCCGTGTACATAGCAAAAGTGCTACGCACACGGTGTCCTTTCTCCCGCGACATTGAGAAGCAGGTCTAGAAATTCGGAGGACAGGAATGCCACGAAGAAGGGACTAGAACAAGCGCTAGTTGGAATAATGAGTGGCAGAGCGCCAGTGCTAAATGGTGTTCCTCACAAAACTGTTAAGCTGGCTGTCCAGACTCACCGTCGGCTTTCTGCATTGCGTCCACAGTTGTACTGCAGGTAATTAGTGGCATTTTCCCAATAGATCTAGAGCTATACTGATTATCTGTATGTATATTACCTCTAGTAGTTTAGAAGGCTATGCTGGCATATACATTTCATTTAAATTTAAAAAATTCTAATTTGACAATTCAGTGCTGATTATGTCTTTATGCCGAAACATGTTCACTCTTGAAATGAAAAATATGAGAATGGTGGGTTTCAATGCAAGGTTACTATCAGGAGTATATATTAGATAGGTGGCAAGGGAGGTGGAATGGTAACATCTCAGTGCAAGTGTGCGGCGTCTGTATATGTTAGCTTGAAAAAGAATATAATTCTTTAATTTTTTATGAACATGGTTCTGGTAGTGCCCCTTGGAACCCGCTGCAAATTGATTATATTTATAGCAATCATCGGTCTGGTGTCGCACAGCAAGTGTACGACGTCTGTATGTTGTAATTTGGAAAACAATCTAATTTTTAAATTTTCTATAAAAATGGTCTTGGGTAAATACAGGTTAGTGCGTCTAGGTATGTTTGGGTATCTTCAGAAAAAATTTACTGCTCTTTTCACACCGGTAATAATAAAGGTCCTTCTTTGAAATACTCTATAACATTCGACGTCAGGTATGAACATCTATTTTGCTAATGCTTTTCTTGAAGCTGTTTTAAAGCGATCAAGAAAACAATAACGAAGGACATCACTTTTATTAAAAAAAAAAAAAAAATTTGCACCACAGCGACATAATGCACACATTTGGGTTATCCATCATCTATCATCCCTTAGTAATATACTACATATAGTAATAGTTGCAATAGCAAGGACGGTGGTATCTAATTAATGTTCCCGGGTGTTAGGACGGGATGGAGGCGAACTGTAAGGTTGCATTGTTTCAAGTTATTTTTAGATTTAAAATAATCTATATGCGATTCAATATGAAACTATTTTAAGATTTGTAACATATCTGAACGAGGTAGTTGAAGTAGACGATTGATCGACAAAAAAATAAAACAATCTGTCGTTTCTTGGGAAACGCGGTGCTATTTATAGATTAGAACGTAGAAATTGATTTTTTAAGAAACAGATGTAATGTGATCAAAGTAAAGAGTAATCAGAGAATTCAATAGGTCACTAGCGATCTGCTTTAATATAACTGGACTATTGTTCTACAAGCTAAAGAAAAAAGAAGGTAAATTTCCATCTAGAACGTCAAGTTAACATTTGTAAAACTAAAGTTGAACACTCTTAAATTGAAAGCGCTGACTGGCTATGTAGAGTTTATCTTCAGTTGCCAAATATAACTGTAGTGTGCTAATATTAATTTCCAGTTTGAGTAAATCAATAAGCAATAAACTATAATTATTTTATCAAAATAAATATAATATATAAATAAAATAAATCAAAAAAGAGAAAACGATACGTATTTCGGTCATAATATACAGGATGCCCAGCTACTACACGGAAGTCCAATATCTTGGTTCGTAAGAGAAATAATTGGAACTTTTTTATTTCATGTGTCTAGATCTACACACCTAAAATAATGCCGATTATACAGAATGTTCCATTTCCTCTGCACAGACAGCAATTTTGTTTATTTAAATACAAACCTATATTTTTATAATTTATTTTGAATCTACATGAAAAATAAAAGGGACTTTATGTATGGTATTCATATGAAAAGACTGACGATCTTTGAGATATTTGGCTATGTTTTTTACTAAATTTTCGTTCATTATAATATCGCAAATTTTGTGGTTACGCAAATTAACAGAAAAGCTATTTTTGACCAAATGTTAGGCAATAACGGTTCTTCAAAATACCATGTCAGAAACTGACTTACAGTATAAGGGGTGCTCAGAAAATGTCAAATTGGACGAAGAAAAATATGAAAAATCTCTGTTAATTTAAATGGAACAGTCCATATATTATTGATCAGTAAAACGCAGAATTAAATATTTTACAACTTCGCTATAGCATTGCCTATACCTAAGTTCAAAATTTTTGGTAAAACCGCAGTATTATAGGAAAAGGTGAGTAAATTTTTGTATTACTTTAAATTTACTCCAACAAGTTTATAACAAGTTTTATTATCATTAGGTTCTTATGTGTAATATCTCTATTCATTTTGCAGTAGTTCTTTTATTGATGTAGGCTTGTTTCTACAAAAACTGAAACATCTCTGCATTACTATTTGTTGTGAAATCGTATTGAACGCGAATATTTTTATAGACCATTCAGGTAATTGTTATAAACTTAATAAAAACACAAAAAAATTAAAGATTGTTTGACATATCCAGCGATGTTTTCTCAGAATAACATAATCCTATTTTGGAAATTTCTCGTCAAATTTCTTTCAAACGAATTTGATACTTAGTCTTCATAATGATTCTTATTTCAGATTAGGCAACATTAAAATGCCATATATACAAGCAGATGATTACCGCATAGCAAATTTGAAGAAATGTGACAAAAAACTTCCAAAATAGGATTATGTTATGCTGAGAAAACATCGCTGGATATGTCAAACAATTTCTTGAATTTTTTTTTGTTTTTATTAAGTTTATAACATTTTTTTAGGTTTGTAGATCTTGAGAAAACTAGGCACGTGAAATAAAAAAAGTTTCATTATTTCTCTTATCAATCAAGTTATTGGACTTCCGCATACTGGGTAGGCACCCTGTACAGCCCTCTTGTACAGGTCCCCCGAACTGTTCCTACACCTGTTTACATCTCTCGGTATGGATAAACGAACCTACACGTGTAACAAGGAATTCAAGGACCTTAATTGACGTCGCTCTTTTATCCGCGCGATTCGACGCGGACGGTGTGCTTCCTTTCGCTTTTTATCGTTGTCCCGGGATAGTAGGCGAATGTGGTCTGAGTTTGGATGACTGGGTTTGTGTGGCAGTAGGTCGCGATCTATCCCTAGCAGTTTTATCAATGCAAATAAATTGAATGATACTTTCATTGACAACGCATCGAATACATCTGGAGACTTCACAGACACCATCCACAACTACCTTTCTGCAACGGTGGGCAATATAGATTCCACATTCCACTTTCACACTGTTGATGAAAGCACTATCATTCGTCTAGTCAACGACATTAGGAGTGTGGCTATAGGTCACGATGGCATCAATATTACAATGCTTAGGTTGATAATCCCTCATACACTTTTATCACGCACATTATTAATTCCTGTATACTACAAATTACTTTTCCGGACTATTGGAAAGTTTCGGTTGTTTATTCGATTCCTAAAAAACTCGTGTTCTTACCTTAGGTGATTTTGCGACCCATTAGCCTCGTTCCGACAATGAGTAAAGTGTTCGAAAAAATCGTATAGGTATAACCAGTTATATCAACAGGTGTCCAATCACTCAATTTTACCACCCTGTCAATCAACTTCCATAAAGATTTTAAATTCGAAGGCATTTGGATGCACTATCGGTAGTTATCTTGTAGAGAAGCAGTAAATTATTGGATACTTATAGCATTAGGTTCGTTTGACAGCTATTGGTTTCAGCATCAATAGTTTGTAGTTTCTGTTGATTTGTACTCACATATGATTATTTATTACATCACGGATTTTGTTGATTTAGTTAGTTTTAAGCATAAAACTCTAGTTATGTTATTCCATATGGTTTTTGGTTCTGGTGGTAGATCAGACGACTTCTCTGAAGCAGCACCATGCGATTGTGGTTAGCGTATATATTAATACATTGCGTATGTGCCTATCTATGTTATTGTTAAGACTATTATTATTATTATTATATATATTTATATTAATCACAATAAATATGAGATCCTGCGGTGTACTAATTTGGAATTCATTAAATCTGATAAAAATGAATGAACAGTTCTGTAAAAGAGTGCTTGAGGTACATATTAGATATTTACGCTTTTGGAGATACAGAAGTATTTAATTTTAAATACTTATTCAAAAATAATTGTACTAAAACCAGTAGTATGCACAAAGCAAGATATTACAAAATCATTCTGGAAATGTGCAGTTGGCGGACAAAGTAGGCGCTAGGTAATTAAGTGCTAAGTGATTTCAGTAGTTAGTTCTGCAATTTATTTCACAAGACATTAACAGGTGTAGCATAACCATATCACTAGAGAAAGTCGAAAAGTTACTATATACGCGCTTGTTATTTTAATATTTTTATTAGCATACACTCAGTACATTTACATAACCTATTTTATCTCTGTATGTTCAGCATTATTTTACCTTATATGCCGAAATACATAATCTGGTCTCCCAAACTTATTGTTGCGGCTAGTTATTCGAATTGCACTAAAATTAGAAACACATCACAAGAAAGTATATGAAGTAAAATTGTAACTTTGTTTTTCTTGTAAAAATAAGTTTACGACTGCACGGGTTAAAACAAACCGTTCGAATATTGTTTATGCTATAATCTAGGACAAGTAGTGTGTTTCGACATGAACAGCTATCATTATTTATGCTAAAAGTGCTTTACATTTGTGGTTGTTTAGTACGGAATATACGCAAACGTTTCATCTTATATAAATAAAAATCATGTTATTATACCATTACTTCACGAAAAGACGGGATTGTTTGACCCAAACAAATTTTACTTGCATTCACCAAATATATAGTTGTTGGTAACAAATAATTTTGTTGGCTATATTTAAGCGTTTTAACTAAATATTTCTTTGAATTAAGCAAATATTGATGGTCTTTACAGGCGGTAAAAATATGTTATTTGTATGTATAATCAACTTGGTTAAAAACAACAAATATATTTTGTTGAAACCATTGTTTTATTTGTTTACCATTACGTTAACAAAGTACTTTACCGAATTATTTTGTTGCGTCACGCAAATCCTTTAACAAAATAATTTGTTTGCTAATAACAAATTTTGATTTAGTATTCAGTTAAAGTAGCAATGCGTGTAGTATCCTTAACAAAATGTATGCCAACAAAACACATTTGGTTATTGCAAACAGCTCGGGTTTTCCGTGTTGTGTTCAACTTTCTATTTTTCCAATCATTATAAACATATAAGACGGTAAACATTCAGTAATGTAAATCTGCTTATTCCTAAAAAAAAATTGCACTTATCGGTCAACTGTTTCGGGTACTGAAAGCTTTATCTAAGAATTGCCAGTACTCGTAATATTAGTAATTTATTTATATTATGCCAACTACTACTTTAAAATATGGTAATGCTACCTTAATATGGTGTTTACGGTTCTATTATCAAAAATACAGAGTGACAACTGGGAACCAGACGTTTTTGGAACACATAATGCTCAGCTTATCGCCGTGGGATGGGAGCAAATGCGATGTCACTACTATTGTAATGTGATGCCATTTCGTTCGACGTTAGAACATCGTATGTCTGTATGCGACCCGTTATTCGAAATGACGGAGCTGTCATTACTGCGCAACAATTATTTCGCACTAATTTTAATATTGGTCGACGGGGAGCCGTTCCATCTCGCAATACCATCGTAAGGTGAGTGAATAATTTGAGAACTGGGAACATGATGAAAAAAAGGTCACCAGGTCCACAACGTATGGTAAGAACCCCCGAAAATGTAGAGATGGTGAGGCAGTCCTTCGCGATCTGCCCGAAGAAATGCAATTGAATTGAATATGAATCGGGAATCGGCGAGGAAAATTTTGCATAAGGATTTAAAATTTCACCCATACAAAATACAACTTGTTCAGAAACTAACTGAGAGAGATTTTGAAGTTCGTGACGATTTCACTACGAGAATGCAAATGATTATCGAAGAAAATGTGGACCTATAACGTTGTCCGCAACATGTTCCCAGAAAAACTAATTTCGGGTTTTGTGTCCAGATCTGTCAATTTGTGACTTTTTTTGTGTGGGGTTATTTGAAAAGTAGTGTATATTTTCACAAGTCTCGAAATTTGGACGACATGAATGATGTTATTCGTCAGGAAATCATCATGTGATGAACGATTTCAGGCAGAGGGTCGAAAACTGCATCCAACGTGATGGCCACCATCCCCATGATATTATATTCCATAATTGATACACATCTTAAATGGCATTGTCTAAACATTATTTTGGGGTTAATAAATCTCTATTATCTTGAAGATGCTCTGTGCATATGCAGTAAATATTAGAACATAAAAGTTTTTACAAAAGCGCCGTAGAAGAATACAATTCTTTTATAGTTTTTGCGAAGACTTCTGAACCAACTTCGGCCGGCACTTCATTTCCACGCTTTACTTATTACTGTCCTGACTATATTTGAGTTTATTTTTGTCATATAAAAACACCTATTTTAATGTATCGTGTAAGTGTTTCAGTCTGGGCAAAAAGTACTGTCAGAAGTCGTACACGAGACGGCAAGTGCTGATAAAGCTTTCGATATTATGTTGTCACGGGAGAAAAAAATAGACATGTCAGATCTTGATTTGGAGGTTTCTATAATCTTTGCAAGCAATCACACGCTTCCTGAGTACAAACTGATTGTCGATCACAAATCGAATAGCATAGTAAATATTGGTTGTGATAACAAGAAGCACACTTATAAAAATAGTACTTACATACATATGTATACAACAATTTTAGTGCCATCATCAACAATAGTAAATGTAAACTTTCTTTGATGCATTAAAATTGTGCCAATAAAAGTCTATTCTCTGACATTTATAAGGTACATATGTATAGGCCTAATAAGAGACACGCGTTTTAGAATTCACAGCCACCTAAATTTTTTTGAATTTATGTTAAGGAGTTGACTGCACGAAACATAAAATGTATAATAAAATAAAACTTCGTTCTATTACTATGTTCATATGAGTGGATAAAATGTTATGAAATTTTGGTATGATACCAGTCCTTTAAAATGAGGTATCACTCGATCCTCCGTTCCATTTAAAATTTTGATACTTTATCGCCCCCTATCGTCAATCTTTGAAACTAAATAGAAATTTTACTTCACGGATGTAGTATATAATATTTCAGATTAATGACCCAAAATTGGAACCTCTTTATTAAACCGATCAAAAGTTAGCAGGGGAAAGACACTTTAGAATCGCACTGTAAATGTACATATATGTATATGTATATACAGGCTCTAGTACAATTAATACTTTAACAGTACCTAATGCTAAGCTAATGCTTTAAGAAAGCCATAAACACAATTACACACACGAGAATTACATAGATAGAGCCCGTAGAAGTAGTGTCAGAGGCAGAATAGCTTAAAATTGCGGTGCAACTGCACTCACTACAAAATTTAAGACAAATATTCAGAAGATGCACTAAGAAACTCTGAATTTGAAGAAATTTTGTAGTATGCAAATTTATCGGTATAATAGTTCGGCAAAAAAGTATCCTGTAGAGAGTTTACCTAATTCTAGGAAACTTTTTATTATCAATACTGTGTTGCATTGAGATAGAGGAATTAACAACGGAATAATTCGTATAAATGTTTGAAAGTAATGAGAGTCAAGAACTGTTACGTGGACGGAAAATCATTAGAAGGCAAAACTAACAGGCAACTGAAAAACTTGTTTTGTTCTTCTAACTCATACACAATACCCGAATACGTTATAATTAGGGCCCACGACATTTTCAAAACCTTAGAGTCCTCAACTCATATTGTAGAAGTATTATTTGTAATATAAATTCACGCTTGAAGTTTATAAATGTAAACCTTTGACTAGTGTTTTTGGACAATGTGTTTTTGTAGTCCTTGAATGTAATTATCACAGTTTAAAATAAATTGATTTAGAAATGAATTAGATATATTTTTAATTAATGTTTATAAATTGTGGTATGCATTTTCATTCGATAGTAAATGTTGTTGAAATTATTGTTATACGTTACACAATTAATTCTGTATATCAACGATTTTATCGTTCTTAAATGTTTTTGTGGATAAGCATGGTAACACTATACTTGGTGGTGTTTAACGATTTAATTTATTCCAATGAAGTGTTACAATATTATGGTTTTTATTTAATATAGAATATTGTGCTAAATTGTACATTAATACACATTAATAATAATAGTAATAGTATTTATTGCCCAACAGATGATAAGTACATCCAATTAGAGGACAAAATTAGCTACATAACTAGCAGCAAGCAATGCTATTTCTAATATGACCGTTGAATGTAAGACTGCTATCAAATAGCACTCCCAGATCCATTATAGTATCGCAGCGGTTTAATGTAACTGTTAACTTGATAATTGAAGTTCATTACAGAAAATTTGCGCGAGAAAGAAATTATGTTACATTTAGAAATATTAATTTAGATGTAAGTTATTGTCCGAGCACCATAAACAAAGTAGATTTAATTGTTTCCGAAGGTATTCACGGTCCTTGGTGGAAGTGATTTTAGTAAATAATTTTAAGTCGTCGGCAAATAGAAGTCTACCACAGTCCAAAGACGACGGTAGATCATTAATAAAAATCAAGATAAGAAGGGCCCTGCGGCACGTCAGAGAGCAGTGTAAAATAATTTGAACGATGACCCCTCAAACTAACGTATTGCCTTGTATTAGATAAATACGACCTAAAGAGTAATTGTAATGAGAACGTCCAGTTTCATTAAAAGCTTCGAATGATTTAAGTGGTCGAATGCTTTGGAAAAATCTGTATAAATTACATCAGCCTGCTCTCCAGTCAGACAAGAATTGTGTCAGGACGGCGATATTAGTTACCGTAGAACGTTTGTCGACAAAGACATGTTGATATTGCGATAAGAAAGGTCTAAACATAGAGAAGATGGTATTATATAAACAAATCTCAAAAACCTTAGGAAAATTATTGATAATTGCAATAGGTCGGTAGTTCTCCCGTAAAGACGTGTTGCCTTTCTTATGAATAGGTGTAAGTTTTACAGTTTTCCACGCATCCGAAAAAATAGCAGTATACACTGAGAGATTGAACAGAATACACAGAGGCTGGGATAAAATGCGAGATGTGAAATCACATTCATAAGAATAATAAAATTTTCTATGGAAATGTTCTTCTACAATGTTGGATATATTCAGTAGTACATCGATAAGAAAGGAAAATCTAGCTACAACTACTCCGAAAGTTGATACTCTACAGAGGTACAGATTTGATTTTATTAAGATGTTATATTGTATTAGATATGTTGAAATAAATATTAAATATAACCAAGAAGTTATTATTATTATTATTTATTAAAGTTTAAATTCCGTTAAAGGAAATATTGCAGAAAATTTGTTTTAAAAGTAAAAAATAATGCTAGAGGAATGCCTCTAAATGTAGCGGTAATAAACATATGATCCGTTACGTTTTTTATGTCAATGTAGGCGTATAATTTTGGTCGTAAATTCTAAAATTAGTGTATGCATTTAGCAGCTTGATTCAATTCGTCGCTCGAGTTTTCAAAGTTACAGTTTATACTACAATCAAGATTAAATAATTAGTCATTTTCTCATATAAATATATTATTACCATATTATTCGCTTATCAAGAAATTGAAAATAATTAATTAAGCTTTTAACTGCGAAAAAGTAGTATATTTAATTTCTAATGTTATCTGATTATACTGATCGACTCGTACTAATCTCAAATTAAAGTATATACTATTTTACTATACTACAATCCTTAGTGAGTGGTTAATAACGAGAAGTGCTAAATAAATATTCATTGATAGGGTTAATTAAATGTCTTACCTTTACAGAGTGACCTTTCTTGGATCTCTCTGCTTCTCTTGCTTCATTTCCGTGATGAGATCCACCACCTGTAGCATGATGATCTGATTGTGAATCATGTTCGTATGCAATGCTTTTTTTCCCAGCGCCTTCGGCGTCGTCTTTTCTATGATTGACTACCCCGCTATGTCCCTTTGATGAAGATTCCTCGTCATGTTTTAGAGACTTTCCGGATTTCTTTAGTTGTTTATTTGTACTGTGATGTTCTCCTACAATGATTACGTGTGAGCTTACTGTAGAGGTGGAGGAAGTTTAACGGTTTACGAAGATGTTACCTGTGTGGAAATTCCCTGATTGATGTTGGCTACTGGCATGGTGTGCTACTTCTGTTGCTAGAATGGTGGCCAAGGAGCAAAGAACAATTGTCTGAAAAGAGATAGAATGTCATAAATATTTGTAACATTCATCGATTTTGTGAGATAAGATATAAAAATATTCTGTTTAAAAACAAAAAGAAAAACAAAATACGTTTTCCAACTTTCAAGTATTTCTACTTTATCATTGATTGTTCTTATACTTTCTATATGTAAATTTACTGCATAAATAAAGAAATTGGTATTTAATAAATTGCTGTTGTATTTGAACTAAAAGTGGAAATATATCTGAGACTGAAAGATACATATACACATTTTAATTTTGTCAGTTGCTCAACTTTATAAATTTTTATTTATTTCTCTCTGTAAGTTATTATGAAACTAGATTTCCAAAATGTTTATCTATCATGGTTATCATATCATAATTTAGGGCTCTCTTATTTTGGAGAAGATATGTAGAAAGATTTACCAACACAAAAGCTGTGTGCGTAGTGCAGTATACCACATACTAATGCGTAATCGTGGCCTGTATATATTAAATTACAGTTGGTAAATTTATTTTTTATTATCAACAAAACTTTAACCTATTCTTCTTATTTGCACACGCATGATACATAAAAATAATTTATTTATTATGATTAGGTACGCAATTTACGATATGTTATTTTTGTTGAATTTTAGATCTTCTTTCAAATGATGTTCGTACAACTGTATTCTATAGCTATAGTAAGAATTTGGTGTTACGTAATTAAGTAAATTTGGACGCTAATATCACCAACGAGAATCACGCAATAAAAATTCAAATATTGTTTCACACTTTACTGTTAGATAATTATTGAAGTGTATTTGGCCGACACGCTTAGAATAGAATAGATCTATACATAGCTGATAAATATTTGTCTAACGTTTCGATATTACATGTTCAAGGTTATGTGGTTAACACAAGAAGTTTATTATTTACTTCAGTCTATAATAAATAATTGGTATCTGTCTACAAATTTTACTTGAACTTTAATATTTTCATGGACAATTATGTACAGATTTTAAAATTCGTATGTGTGGAAGTGAGATCTGCATCACATTCAGTACGAGTCATATTTCAAGTACTAACAACTAAATTCACAAACTATAGTTTAGCAGATTTGAAAGAAATTTCTAGTCGTCCACTTACAACAAATGCTTTAAGAATTGCCAGTTATCCTAGTTGAGAGAAATAGACAAATGTAACCAAAGTAAAACTCGACAGGATTTAATAACAAAAATGAAAAGATACAGATATAATCGGATAATCCGAATTGTAACATTCATTTTTAAAGTTGTATCACTTTCCACATGTAAATTATTTATATAATTTAAATAATATTGTATTATTATTAGCATAAATGGTGTCTGCATAATTACATTAAGTATTGTGTTTTTTTATGTTTCTTACGACCAATTTTAGAATAATCCGTAGCAAATATTTCTCCGATCACCTTTAATTTTGATTTCTTTTTGCCGTTTTATTGCCTTGTAGTAAAGATAATAGCGCTTTCACCAGTTGTCTCTACCAACCGACATTCGCAAAATAGTTTAATGTACCTATTAAAAGTATTCTACAAATGAAACGGAATTTTAAAACAACAATTGGTGGGTCCTGTTGACTGGAAGTTGATATATACTTGCATATTTTAAATAATACGTTGGAAATTTTCATCATAGTCACTATCGACTGTTTTTTTACGTGTGAAATTCTTGGTTTACTTCTATTGCGATTATGGTTCCTCTGGCATTTCAACAGTCGCCTGCTTTCTATTTATGCTGCAGCATTATTTTTGGGCCAACTCATGTGTTGGTTAAAATGCATTAAGGGTGTTTTTGTATTGAATCTAACAAAACGGCTTCACAGCAGCCTTGATATGCGCCACGCAGCAAAAAATTAACTCTCTTCCCACCAATTTTGTTTCGCAACAATGGAATTAAAATGTTCCACAATATTACTGTCTACATCACAAATAAAACTTCTACTATGTTGCCAAACACCTTTTAAGCATTCCTGCAAACGAATATGTAAATCTGAACAAGATTTTATGGAATCATACAAATTATCATCTTCAATCTTTTTACAGTAATAGCTATCACAATTATCATACTTCCCAAATACATGACAAAAACTATTTTGAATATCATTCTTCAGATTTAAAATTTTGTCGGAAGTAGTAACATTTTTAGCCTTTCTGTAATTTATAGCACCTTTTATTGCACGTCTCATTCGCAAAATATTGGGTGAAATTATTTTACGCAACTTTAAAGGAAATCTGGTGGGTCATTTGTTATAGACTTATTACACTTATACTTTTATTACAAAAGTTTCATAATTTCATGATTTCTACATTCAATCTTTTCGACAATTATGTTATCATATGGTCTATTATCTAATATTTTTTATAGGTACTGCTATCACCATCCGCTATCAATTTAGAATATTTAATACCAAACATTTTTTCACATTGTTTAAAACCTTCTACTAAAATTGTAGCCTCCATTCCCGTAGAAGAACCACTATAATTCTTGTATCATTGATTTCGTTTTTACTAACAGCTCTAGCACAAACAGTACAATATTTATTTTTAACATCGAGAAATAAAACTTCCCAAAACTGATGACCAACGATAGCAGCAGCCCCAGACAGAGCACTGTAATTAGTTCTGTAAGATCGTTTTGACCAACAGCCATCAGCAACCACTGTTATTAATGGTACATCATTTTCATCGATATTACCTGTTTCACGTGCGTAATTCGCCTCCTTCTTTGCTGCTTCTTCCATTTTAGAAAAAGCAAGCGCTTCCCAATTTTTATTTAGTTGATTGCTGTTTTTAATAAATATCTTATGTGACATATGGGGAATGTTGAGGTTAGCTAAAAATTCTTCGGTATTTGCAAACCCAATACCTATATTAATAGCTCCATTGACAGATAACATATTGATATCGGCCTGATTTGGATCTGTGGAAGCTACATCGAAATTGCAATTGCACACCTTGCAATGAAAATGAAATGTTGATTTTAATCCATGTTTTACTTCTTTGTACATGATTAGATTTCCTATAATGTACAACCGAAAATGTTCCCGTGTTGTGATATACTACATAGTTGAGAAAAGAAATAGGTCAAATTAAACAATGTTATTCCATCAACACTAGCTTCTTCAATCTCAGAAACTTTTCTTTTTTTGCGGATTGTCCTAGAAGATGATGATATCCTTTTAATATCGGATATCTACTATTGATTATTTTAGAATGTAACTACCTCCGCTACAGTTCCCTGTTTCTTACATGTTGAGGCATCTAGTGTTGTAATCTTACTTCTTGCATTTCTTTTTGAAGTAGAAAAAATGTAAAAAATACATTTATTTCGATATCTCTGTGCATTTATGCATTTTATAAATTAACATACTCAACACATTAGCACTGAATAAAGTTTATCTAATCGAGAAAGTATATAAAAGGAAAACAATTACGTCTTACCTCTGCAGTTTTGCAGGGCACTTATATTACCACGTAAACGTTTTCGAGAACACAATTTCCTTTTTTCATCATTGGTCCTACCCATTGTTACATTTGCACAAAAAAAAACACTATTTCAATATTTCTACTATTTATGCTATTGTTTCTTTCCCCACAGACACTAATACCTTCGTTAGTCATATCTGACTGCAAAGCAGTCCGGTATCATGAAAACTAAAAAAACTGACTATGGCATATTTCCTATATACCACTTCCACCACCAACATACGAAAATGGCTGTATACATCGGGTCAGCTTGGTCATGTACAACTTTTACAATTGATTTATTGCGGACCTAAAAAATCTATATGGAGAAGCTCGTTTCCTTTTACTGGTGACTGTAATATTTATTTTTATGTTGTTATTGTCTCTTTTAAAATTGTTTTCAAAGAGACGGACTCCTTCTTTTGTAATTGTGTAGTACAAAGTGTCTTTTTAATCTAATATTGAAAGTGCCTCCTGACTGACCGATGTATACACCTTTATACTGACTACACATAGATTTAAATCAGTTATTGGCCATTGCTAAATTTGTTTCTTTCTTATGTAAAGTGCTTTGTATGATTTTGGTGTTGAGAGCATTACTAGCAGCGATCTATGCCACCCCACAAATCACAAACTAGTTCCATTTCATTCACTTATAGGTGTACAGGGCTCTATGTATTCCACTTTGGGAATTACCTCAAAAGGTTACAACTTCTGTTAATAATACTAATTAAAGTAGTTTCACAAAGTAAAAGTATTTACTATAAGTACTTTATTTTATATGAATATTAGAATGTATCATAAAACTAAAACTATCCATTACTCACTATCTTTTTATACCCTCAAGTAATTTAAAGGCTACATCGTTGTTCGACATAATGAAGTACGTGCTTCTTATTAAATAGACGGTGTACAAGGGTAATTGGAATGCAGACGTTTAATGTAATGATAATTCTTTTTTTTCTCTCAAATACCTAGGGGTTTCCTACGTCACATCTGTTAAGGCGAATTTACACGTATCAAGTAGCTAAAGCAAGTAACTTGAACAAGTTACTAAAAAACCGATATATCCTCTGAATTAGCATGCTTTACTAATCAAACATGTCTACACCTGTTTAGTTCGTGTTTAGTTGCCGCAAAACAGGGGTGGGGAAAGCTACTTGTGCAAGTAAATAGAAGTTGTTTCTATTTACTGACTCAAGTCGTTTACTAAATGCAATACTTCCGTAAGTACTAAATCGAGTTATTTACACGAAGCAAGTAACTTAAATTTAGTAACTTGATTTAATTACTTCCTTTAGCTACTTGATACGTGTAAATTCGCCTTTACTCACAATATAACAGGCTCACTAGGCGGAGTTTCTTTTCTCTGCATATTTTGTCAGGAAAGAAATAACATGAGAATTGTCGCTCCATTTTAGCTTATAAACTAATTGTGATATTTCCTAATTTTTTTTTTATTCGATTCACACTATATAAATCTACGTTTCTTATGAAACATTTCTCTGTATCTACTGTGGTTAATAATATTTTAAAGAAAAATTAATATAAAGCGTACATGCTTCGATATTTCTTTTCATAACTTTCCTTAAGTATATAATATTAATAGAAAAATGCTTCGTAGATTTTGTACATTATTATACACGGATGCTATATGTCAAATTTCATATAAAAATCTTCTAAACTGATAGAGTTATAGTGGAGCTACTTACTATGGAAAATCGTATTACGAAGGAATGAATACTATAAGATTCGATGTAGATATGTATGTATCTCTCTTCATCACAATAGTTTCATTTCTTCTCGTATTAAGGTGTTGTGCAGAGCATTTTTAATCCTGCCCTACTGCTACTCACCGTTTGAAAGTATTTGTATTTGGATTGTATCCAATTGTAGTAACTCCTACTTCAAAGATACTTCGAGTTATATACATTAAAGCATATCAAGAATCAAATAAAATTATTAATTACGAGTATGAGTGCAAAACGAAATCGTAACAGGCTTCTATGAGCATACAGGAGAACATTTTATATTTATATATCATTTATATATTCTATAGTTGGTAATATTGTAACATTGACGGCTGCAGAAAAGAACATTCGCATAGGTATGTTACATAATAATCAATTTGAAGATTCTTTAGAATTATTCCTTTTAGTATTAAACGAATTAATAAATTATAAAAGAATTTTATGTTATTATAAATTAGAAGGTCCTCTGTTGTAAAAGTAATTAATGGTTTGTATATGCAATTCACTAAAAATCATAAATAGAACGCAGATCTCTATAATCGTAACACTCTCTCATTTATTTAGAACTAGTAATGTATGAAAAGTAAACTTATAATATGTAAACAATATCTAAAATAAGTTTCCTGTTTTTTTTTTATATACGTATATTTGATAATAGGCAGATGGTGGTAACCAATATGTTCCTATGACGTTATTTTTAAAATACCAAGCGGATCTGGGGTAATAACATTAATAATATATTAATAAAAATATTATTGAAACACAAAAATTTGGTGTAAGGGGTTCTTGAGGTCGGTTTATCTAAAATATAAATCCAAATATTATCAACGTTCAGACTACTATCATTATTTTAACAATAACGTAAAATAATTTGTTTGCCAGAGCTAACTAAGGCAAAGCGCACATTTAAAACGCAAAATTTAGATTTATTTCTAAATATTGTAAAACCTGTTGGGTGTAGGGGTATAGGGTATGCTGAGTAAAACCTAAAGTATAATAAAATACATATCTACAGAGCATATAAAATAAAGGGTGATCCATTAAAAATATGAGATAATTTTGTAATAGATCGCTAACCATGTAAGGTAACATTAGAAAAAATACGCCACTGCAAAAATATTAAACTTGAATTATTTAAGTGGTACAGAGTGTTAAGCCACTATCAAAATTTGGTAACTGTATGTAGTGAACCACTCAGTATAATGTACCAAAACCCTACATTGGATAGACCCTTAGAGCAATTTGAATCCAAATATGAAACAAAATATTGTGTGTTCAGTTTAAAAAGTTTGAACAATCTCTCATAAAGTGGAAGTAACTGGTTATCTCAAATATTTTATAATGATAATTCCTCCTCAAATCCCAGCATTTGTGTTTCAACGTTCTCTAGTTTTTCAACAGCGAACAGCATATCGAAGAAAACGAAGTATTTATTATCATATATAATACAACGAGTGGTTTTGTGATTATCGATAATCGCCGGCTTGACACGAGATATAATTCCAAATATTCCTTCGGAGTCCGTGGAATTAATATTTGGCAACATATCGAGTGCCATCCGGCTATTGCAGATAATCACAAAACCAAGAGTTGTATTCTTTAGATTATACAACGAATAAAGCAACTTCACTAAATTAGGTACGACATTTTGAGGTTAATTTCTAACGGGTACTAATACATATAGGAAATGTCATCACTGACAAGCATTCTGAGCTGCCTAATAACAATGCATAATAAAGCAAAAAACAGGAATTAATAATACATATCTGTGATCGAACTTTACAACATTTGATAAATTGTGATCATATGTAGTTTTCAGATTGCATTGTGTTAAGAGGTTTATTATTTTTAACTGTCTGATCAATATTTTCTAACATAGTTTCGCCGTCTCGCGACATTTTCAATCAAATTATGACAGGTAGGAAATGTAACTGACAAGCAATTTGCAATGAACAATCAACGATTAAAACCGGTTGCTATGGTAAATCAACAAAGGTGATTATCGCTTATTATAATATTAATTAATTATTATATTAATGAAAAAGCACGGTGCTTGATTATCACTTATTAGTCCAGTAGAGGTATAGGGAATTAATACATATGAGTTGTATAATCGTATCAATACTCTTTTACTTATTATTTAATTAATATACAATTTAGTAATTTTCATATGTGAATAGCACTATCGAGCATTGGGAGCCAGTAGTTGAATGAAAACGTTATTTTGTATGTATGTTCATATTAAACCAAGAACTTGAGAAGAAGATGTAGTGACATAACTATAGCGCGAATATTACATAGCTTAATAGTCAATTACGTATTTTTTGTTATTATCGTATTTAAATTAATAAATATTTACCCCTAACACATATTTCTGTAAGACATTTCCACATATACCTATTTTTGATACAACAAAACTTACTAAATACTAAATTTACAGAACATACATTATTTTTGACGTTAAAAATTCGTTGTTGTTTTGAGTCAGCATTTAATAATATAGGTATGTAATAGATGGCGCCATTGTCTTTTTTTATAGTTTTTAATTAATTTTATGAAATTTACAAGTTGTAATGCACCAAATTTAGGTGAAATGGACATCTTCATAATTATACTTTATTACTGTAATGGTGATTTATTTCTTTAATGCAATGTTTACTTCCAACACATGTGTTGGAAAGTCACTTTCTCACACGCAAATGTTAACCGGGAAATGACATATTTTGATAAGCGAGTACAAAAAACTAATTTTATAGTCAACCTATGAATACCTACGTCAAAATTATATGTACCATATATAACCCTAGTTTTATTAATTTCGGGAAAATTTTATCCATTACAATTAGGAAACACTTGTTGCCAGGTACTAACGTTAATATTTTGAAGTAAACTTTTGCCGTTAATGTATCAATAGCTGAAATGTGTTTATGAGAATTCTATACAAAAAATGTTTGGAGTACTGAAGGTGAAACACAAACGAGTTATATGAAATGTGTTTATTTTCTGTTCACTATTTTAAAATTCCAAATTTCAGGCGGGATCATCACTGCTACTGCGAATTTTCTATAATAACAATTTAAATTTATATTTTTAGCAATACAAATAATTTGACCATGTTTATCTATGTAATATGTTGTCTTGGTATTTTGCATTTTATAGGAATAGGTGATACCTTATGACTTATAGAGGGGTGTAATTTAATTAAATCTTTTAATTAATTTGCTTTAGTTGTTACTTTATTATTTGAATATAACAAAATGTTACATGAGGCTTTTTCCAGGACGTACGGAATCAATGGACGCACTGTAACTAAGTAAATAAAATAAAATTTCTTCTAAACAATTTACGTTCCATGAAGCTATTATGAAGTAAATTAGTCAGGAGAAAATGTATTAACAGTTTATTTACCAGCAAATCGTCATTTTCACTGTATGGAAATTAAAACGAATTAACTGTTTGGTGTTCGACTAGAGAAAGTAAGTATTTTATCGCCTCTCTACTGTGTTAAGAACAACACTGTTTGAACGACACATTATTTGATTTGAAAAAGATATATCTAGCTCATATTACAGTTAGTGCTATATTTATCAACTGTACAATGTGGACTTCTCCAACTATCCTTCATTCTAACATATCCTTGCATTATAACAATTATATTTTATATCCCCTATTAGCTGCAGCGACAGCTACATACAAAGAATGTACGGTCATAAAATCTGGCGAATTTTATGTGCTTATTTTGCATTTTGTCGAGATGCAACGGAGGCTTCTTAGACGGAGTGTTGTCAGGTTACACCGATATATTCGCGGATTTATACATGAATAATATATAATATGGTATTATATTACATAATTTTTGAGTTTTCAGATTATCATGTTGGACTAAAGAAACTAATACAGTAGCAGTATTAAATTCCTAATTAATAACTTGATACCGCTTAATGTTAAGTCAAAAAGTCTGCTGCTATTTGTGCTAGTCCAATATGATAAAATTGCTAAGCGTAGATATGCAGTGCACATGATGGACTTCTGAGTTATTCTCATAATTTTAGTATACTATGACGATATCATCGAAAATAGAACCGTACTGCAGCACAATAATTTTTAGACAGTTTTTTTTTGACAAATCAAATGAAGGCAAAAAGAAAAGTACGTTACAAAGATGTAACCAAAACGCAAAAAGTTATAAAGTTTTGATATGTAGTAGCAAACCTAGAAAGAAATAATTATTATCATGAGTAAATAAACCTGTAGCATATTTATTGTAACTCAAAATTTGATTGGGAGAGTTGTTTGATAGAATAACATTATAAAATAAATATAAGGTACTAAATATTGTTGCGATAAATATTCGAAACGTGTATTAATTAATTGTTAATGACGCACCATAAGGTGGTCTAGAACGCTTTGATGTATGTTGTTTGTATTTACTACATTTTGTAATTATTGCATTTATTTATTGTAGTAATACTAACTGCACTTAGCTCTAGCTGCAACGATTTATTACAACTGCTTTTGTTTTTTTTTTTTGCAAGAACATTCATATTTCTAAGGCAAAACTAACTGTTATTGTCAAGAAAGGAAATCATAATGTTTAGAGGGTATTTTAATTTTATAACGTTATAATAAGCTTTATATCAGAACCATGTAGTATTTTAAATGAAAAGTATACCACCGTCACTTGTTCTAAATTCTACTGTTATACATAAGTGTACTGACAAGTGCCGTTGAACTTACCACTCTATTATTCGTTAATGACTAAATGCCAGAAATTTCGCACGTCTAACATGCGGACAGGAAAATTTTAAACATTCACTTATTTAATTTTAATTTCTAAATATTATTATTACTAGAACGTGTTAACAATTAAAAACTACGAAATTTCAATTTTATATTAAAACATACAAAAAACACTACAATGAATGCAATAGTTGTAACTAAGATGAATGACCGCAGTAACGGTATTTGTTTTGTAGTATTGAAGTTTACTGGTTTAAGTGTCAAATAAGGTTCTCAATGCCATATATTTTTAAGCATTTAAGTACGTGGGTATTAAATTGATTGTGTAGTTTAAATAAACACGCCAAACTTTATAATTTCCTGAATATTTCAGTATAACTGTGAGATAATAAAAATATCAACGCTGATGTAATAAACAAAGTAAAATATATTGATGTAAAAATGCACATAAACGCACGTATTTACAGCAATTTCTGTGTGATCCATTGGTTATGTATAAACAACTCTTTGGATTTTGGTACAGAATGTATATTTATTATAAAATTTTTAGAATTATTTTTAATTTGTTTGTCAAATGGAACTTCGAACAGTTAAAGTTTTTAAAGTAGCTTTATAAAAGCAAATAAATATGTGTTTGTTTCAGACTACTCGAGAAGAATTACACTTTTTTCTAATACTACATACCAAAGTACACTTAGAAATGTGCTTGGCTACTTGTTAATGTGAAAGTTTGAGTTTTAACTATTAATCTTAATAATTTTTAAAAAATATTTTTCAATTTCTTTTTTAGTTTCAAATAGAACATTCCACATTTTAATTTTTTCCGTATACTTGTAGTGTTTTAAACGTTTTCACACAAATAAATATGTTTATTTCAGTCGGTGAAATGTTGCATATTTTCTAGTATTATGCGTGTTCAAATTGAAGTCGGCACTATTGCTAACTTTGTTACTACTAAAGATACGATCTTGGTTAAATGACCAAAGTAGTAGCGTTTTTTCTTCCGCTTACGATGGTAAAATTTAAAAAACAATTGAACTTCGGGTTTTCGAAATTTAAAAAAAAATAACATTTTTTTAAATGGAATACCCTGTATATTTTTGCACATTTTAAATGACAATTTAATTTTAAACAAAATCTATTAATACATAGACACCCAAAAATTATAATTATTATATATATATATATTATAAATTATAATAAGCATTTATATGTACCAGTTCAAGTTGATATGAATAGCGTGTAGAGCCTATGAATATCCGATTATTGGCAAGTAAGAGAAACATTTTATTATCATCTATCATCTAAGGCAAAAAAAATCGTTGGTACTTTGATGGTAATCATATTTTAGTTTTTAATCGCTTACTAATAGTAATAATAAAAACGTAATTTAGCTTTTGCTTCAATTTTACCTTTATTATGAGCGTAGACAGAATCGATTTATTCCATTAGTTTTAAATTTATCACAGATAACTAGGACAGCAACAAAAGATACATAGTATATGTCAAGATTACGAATATTAGTTTAGACAACGTAAGTACATAGCTATTTGAATTTGCTCCAACAATAGCATTTACACATTTAGAAAATAATAATACTAGTTTTACCTTTACGTCCTTATAGTTTCTAAGAGTAGGGTGGTTATGTATTCAATGTTTTGCATTCAGAATTTCCTTTTTTGTTGTTCAAATAAGCTTAATATGGACAATAATAAAGAGCAAAGTGTATTAATTTTTCGATAACTAGTCAATGTCCACATGATTTTCCATTAACGCTTGTATTTCGTTTATTTGATATTTTTTGGGTGTCTATGTATTCAATTGTTTTTTTAAATTTTATCGTCGTATTCGGAAGGAAAAACCCTACTACTTTGCTAATTTAACTGACATTGTAGCATCAATAATAACGAAGTTAGCAATAGTGCCGACTTCAATTTGAACACCCGTATAGCTCGATGCACTCAGAAATGCACTTGAGTACTTATTAAAATGAAAGCTCGTATTCATGTTTATAAAAAAGTTGGCTCTTATTATAAGTTTATTTTTAACAGCACTTCATTATGTTCTTGATTTGCATTACATAAAAATGAAATAATAAACAATATAACACGGCATTACGAAAAATAAATACTTTTAGTTAGTTATTTTTAAGAAACTTTAGTTTAAATAAGTATAAACAGTAAATACTTTCTTATTGTATAGATTTTATATCTTCCTTGGCTTATATGTCCTTTTGATCTCCTTCTTAAAATTCTTCATGTAGTTTTTTGTTTAAATATTGAGTGGCCAAATGTGAAAAATTCTGGACGATTTTTACTTAGTTACTTGTTAGTCGGATCCACACAAAATTCTTCATTCCTGGCTTGTGTAATATTATTCCATGCTAACTATATCATATATGTGGGATATACATACTGTGATGTGTATTACGGTTGTATATATACACATACATGGTAAAGATAAACATTACATTTTTCGTCACTCTAAAAATGTGGGTACTGTTGTTGTTGGTAGTGTACATTGAAAGAATATTGTTCCCTATAATATAAGAAAAGCGATACAGAACATGGCGTAATACAAATTATTTCATATATACTGTATCTTATCCAATGTAGATAAAATAGACTTGGTAATGTAATGATTTAATAGAAGTATCATTCGGGCACCTTGTAGAGCTTGTACTATAAAAGACACATGAATTGAATCGAAAAGCCATAAAATTTCCTCGGGACTAAATCAGGTAGCGAAATATAAACAGACAAACAACTTGGTCAACTGTAAAGTGCCAGCGGCTGTATGCTGTAAAATATTTTAGACATAATTATAAAGACATTAGGTAGTAATATCTTCCGCAATAGCATGCACAGTAAATACACCTAGAAATAGCATTAATCGCAGTGTAGGCTGTAATATTTATCAGTATTTGTGTTAGTCGTCGTATACACATAATTTGCGATATATAAAATACTACTTTAAGAAAAAATATTTTTTTACAGAATTAGAGCACTGCGCTCGATGCTTAATTATACTAATAGATGGATATTTACTTCTTAGAAAGAGTTTCCAATGTAGTTACGGATTTGCTCATACAAATAATTAAATACTTTTATTTTACAATGATTGTATTATTATATTGTATGCATATATTCGATTATCTGATCGATTTACAGATTACTAGGGTGATTACAAATGATTATAGATGTGGCTATAGAAAATGATGATCCTTTCGAAGTATTAATGCCTTATCGCATTTTCATCTTCAACATTTTCGTGAAATGTTATGTTAAGTAGATTATTTTTGTGTTACTTAACCTTTATTGTTAATTGTTGGAAAATTAAAACAAAATTAAAGCTTCCGCTTTTTATGAAACTATAGACACAATCGCTAAATAAATAATCTCAAAAGTAGCGGTTGTGTCTACAGTTTCATCAAAAGGCGAAGTTTTAATTACCAAGTATTTAACGTAACTGTCACCGATAAATAATGTGTGTTGAAATGGCCTCTAGGCAGACAAACTGAAAAATTGAGAAAAAGCTCCATTATTTTGGTAAATTTTAAATTTGAGTGAGCGTAATTAGTGAAACGAAAAAAACCAAAAAAACACAATATGAAAACGGGCGCCTTTTGGATAAGGGAAATTAGGCTATATCTATTGATATCAAATGATGTTTACCAACACGCTGTAAAGTATGACGGTTTCATTACCAGTCACCCTGTATACTTATTTGCAGTAAATCTTTACCGTTTATTATTTACTGTTCTAAGTTTAACTACAAAATTCAAAAAACAATAGATAGAAAATATCTTTTTGAATTATTAAGAAGCCGACTACCGTTTGACAGTTGGCGATTTTGCCACAATTAAATTTTTTCATAGTATAATGTTTTTATACTTTATTTAAACCGTATTTTAAAATTGGGCTTCATACACACATGTAAACAAACACGCCAAACTTTATAATTTCCTGAATATTTCAGTATAACTGTGAGATAATAAAAATATCAACGCTGATGTAATAACAAAGTAAAATATATTGATGTAAAAATGCACATAAACGCACGTATTTACAGCAATTTCTGTGTGATCCATTGGTTATGTATAAACAACTCTTTGGATTTTGGTACAGAATGTATATTTATTATAAAATTTTTAGAATTATTTTTAATTTGTTTGTCAAATGGAACTTCGAACAGTTAAAGTTTTTAAAGTAGCTTTATAAAAGCAAATAAATATGTGTTTGTTTCAGACTACTCGAGAAGAATTACACTTTTTTCTAATACTACATACCAGAGTACACTGAAAAAAATTTCTATGCGAATTTACAATGATAATCGTGGGCAACTTTGTTACCCACGATTATCATAGTAAAATTACTCTCTGATGTAAATTTTCTATTCCATTAGTAAATAACCAAGCGGAATATGCGATTTTACAAATCATGACTTTAGTTACACAGTTTGTATTTGTAACATTACAAATCATGCTAGTATATTAATTAAATAGTGGTGTAATGTTACAAATACTCACTCAATTAAGCAGTATATATGTACCTATATTTATGCAAAAATGCTAGTTACTATTCCAGTAGAAATAATAAATTACATCTACATATATGCATGTGTCTATAGTTCCATATTCTGTGATGCTAATAAATCTAAAAGCAACAGCATTTTCATTAATTATATCAATATATTATTATAAAATCAAAAACTTTCTAAGATGACGATACATCCATTTATGCCGCCTTCTAATTCATATAACACAACTGCACACATGGATGCTAGTATCTAGAGTGCATTTGTATTGCAGTGTTCCCAATATCCACCTCGCAGCTGATGCCTTGCATGTTTTTGCTTGACTTGCATTTTTTTTACAACCGCGGGTAAAAATATAGAATAATAAATTTACAATTACTGTTTGGAGATTTACCATGTATATCAGGGTGATAAAGCAATCCAAACAGTAAGATTCATTACACCTTTGTAATGCACAAAGTAATACTGTGTTGTTACATATAACCATATAACGTTATCGTAATACTACATATTTTACGTTTCTTTGTCAACCCATTGTAATTTAACAGTGAATATGTATGTATATCTTCATGTTATTATTTTGTACGAGTATTTTCACTGTAATGTTAGGATGTTTATCTATGTAATTTTACTGCTATTTTTTACAGTGTACACTTAGAAATGTGCTTGGCTACTTGTTAATGTGAAAGTTTGAGTTTTAACTATTAATCTTCATAATTTTTAAAAAATATTTTTCAATTTCTTTTTTAGTTTCAAATAGAACATTCTACATTTTATTTTTTTTCCATATACTTGTAGTGTTTTAAACGTTTTCACACAAATAAAGTCTTTATTTTAGTCGGTGAAATGTTCCATATTTTCTAGTATTATATAGCTGGATGCACTCAGAAATGCACTTG
The DNA here is from genome assembly GCA_023690525.1 of Holotrichia oblita. NCBI lineage: Eukaryota > Metazoa > Arthropoda > Insecta > Coleoptera > Scarabaeidae > Holotrichia > Holotrichia oblita. The sequence goes on along the minus strand of CM043015.1, from coordinate 158,394,713 downwards.
GGTACTTATTAAAATGAAAGCTTGTATTCATGTACATAAAAAAGTTGGCTCTTATTATAAGTTTATTTTTAACAGTACTTCATTATATTCTCGATTTGCATTAGATAAAAATGAAATAATAAACAATATTACACGGCATTACGAAAAATAAATACTTTAAGTTAGTTATTTTTTATGAAACTTTAGTTTGAGTAGGGTAAACGTCTTAATAATCCTCATAGTCCCAGTTATCGTCAGCGTACCAAGATTTCTTGAAAAATTAAGTATATAAGATACATACACAAAGTTAGTCTGTTTTAATCCGTTTAGCAATATCTAGAACACCTAGTAAAATATGATTTAAAATCGGTAGATCGTTTAAATTTAGTTTTGGGTCTTAAATATGTCAGTGTCTTAACCGAATTGGTGTTACAACTATTGTTAAGAGAATTGTCGAGGTAAGTCAGAATCATTATATATCTGTTCATTTCACTGTTAGTTCTACTTGAGTAATTACTTCAATAAATATTTGTCTAAATATTTACTATATGACAAACACAGGTAGTGCTTGACTACAACTGGGTCGTCTTTTTTGCATGACGGATATTGGTACATAGGTATAATGAAAATGAGTTGCAAAGTAAACGTTTTTATCACTGAACTAATGTCTCTTTGAGTAAAAAACTTCGTAGAAGACTTAAGTAACTTATTATTAAAATTATTCATTTAGTTCAATTATCAGAAATATCTTTTCGATTAAATTTATTGCCGCGAGAATGGTCGTGGTCATGGATAACATGACGAAAACTGGGACAATTACCTTATAAAAAGTAAATACTTTCTTATTGTATAGATTTTATATCTTCCTTGGTTTATATGTCCTTTCGATCTCCTCCTTAAAATTCTTCATTAAGTTTTTTGTTTAAATATTGAGTGCCCAAATGTGAAAAATTCTGGACGATTTTTACTTAGTTACTTGTTAGTCGGCTGTCTTGATCCTTGGCTTGTGTAATATTATTCCATGCTAGCTATATCATATATGTGGGATATACCGTGATGTGAATTACGGTTGTATATACACACATACATGGTAAAGATAAACATTACATTTTTCATCACTCTAAGAATGTGCGTACTGTTGTTGTTGATAGTGTACCTACATTAAAAGAATATTATTTCCTATAATATAAGCAAAGCAATACATGGCGTAATACATATTATTTCTGATACGTATATACTGTATCTTATCCAACGTAGATAAAATAGACTTGGTAATATAATTATTTAATAGAATTATCATTCGGGCACCTTGTAGAGCTAGTACATTCATACATATGCGCATACAGTCTAAGCAGCAAGACATAGTTTCTTAAAGGATCTGTAGTGAACAAAGTAGGTGTAGAAAATGCAATATGCAGTCATAGATTATACATCAATAACTTTATTACTTCTAGTATAAACTTAATACGTTACATATTTGTCAATTCGTAGTAGTTTCACATAAAATTACTAGAGTCGACTACTCAGTATCCAGCAAACAATATTCATGTACTAATCACAGCTAATTGTTAATTATATATTATAATATTGATACTGAATTCTCTGACGAGCTAACTGTATGTTTGCTACATACTTTAAGTAACAATTTTTAATTCATTTAAACTTCTGGATAGCCTTAAAATGACTAACTAGCAGTAATGGCTGTCCGCAAAGTGCGAGTTGGAATTTTCTCAGAGACGACTTGTGATAGCATCCTGGAAGATCGGCATTTGCTTGACCTCCAATTAGCTTTTGGAATACAATTAACAAGATAACACGCCTTACCGAAAAATAATGCTGTAGCGGTAGTCGTAGTTATTTGATGTCAAAAGGAAACAAAATTTTCTTAGTAATATTTTATTTTCACGACGTTCTTGCAATTAGGCGCTTTTAATTTTCCTCTCAAATAAAAAACTTTAGTTTTATTTTATAAATTCATAAGTGAAAGCAAGATATGAAAACAGAAACGGTGTTTCAATGTAGTTTTCACTGAAAACAAAGGAAATATCTTTTTTGGTTCTTATACCAGAACTTAAAAATATAAAAACAAGCATCAATATAAAACTTTTGGAGTAACTAAACAAACAGCGCTTCTGAATTCGCGGAAATAATTCAAGTACATTAATTAGGTATGTTAAGTCTATTACGTGGTGTACAGGTGTACAGTACCAACGTCGTGATATATTATGACTTGAAGAGTACTTTACAGGAAGTATTTGTTGTAGTTCCGAGCTGATATTTGATGGATAATTTATAAATAGGTGTGGGAAATCATTCTTCTATTTGATTGAGTTTTTAAAGAAAAAAGAGCTTTTCCAGAGACATTACTCTTAGATAGTCATTTCGTTCCTCTTCAGAACAAAGCTTCGTCAGAAATTTCAAAAATTTTCTTCAAATAACTTCTTATTTAAAAACAAAGCTGACCTTAGATTTAGATTAAATTAACAATGATATTGCACTGTGACCTGTTGATCTAGTGTGCCCCCTTTCTATGACTTGTAAGCTGCCGGAGTTTGCCCGCTCTCAAAGCTTCCCATCCAGTCTAAGAGCTTTAATAAACAACAATAACTTTGATGGTTTCAGAGATGGTATTTCTTCCTCGTCTATGACGTCTTTGCCGAGATAATTGGTTCGGGTTTCCGTAATAGCGGTGCAGTTAGTTATCAGGTGTTCAGGATTTTCATCCTCCGCCCCGCAAAACCCGCAGTCTCTATTCTGTTTCAAACCTATCCTTATCATGTGTTCCACAAGGTGACAATGCCCTGTAAGAAAACCTGTGAGGATACCTAGTCTGTTTCTACTTAATTCTATGCTTGTTGTAGTCTCAAAGGAATATCTTCAAGTGTCGACCAGAGATATTATGCCAGTTGTTGCGGTCCTCCTTGCTAATAGCTTAGCTTCTTCGTTGCCTCTGATTCCCGTATGTCCTAGTATCTAGCATAATGCAACGCTGTTTTCTTTGCCTAGGTTGTTTAATTTGTTTAAGCATTTCCAAACTAATTTCAAGCTGATGATGTTAGAACTCCCGTCATTATGGCTAATTGACCGTCGGAGAAAGTTGACTTTCGATAGTTCCTGCCCAGGTTCAGTTGAGCACATCTTGCAATGGCCTTAATCTCCGCTTAGAAGATGCTAGGGAAGTTGACCTTGATACAGCATTAAAAATGTGGTGGAGGTCAACTAATATATATTTTGTTTCTCACATGAAATCAAAAATATCTTGCGGTGCGTATATTTCTAAACTGCATAGTTCTTGACAGTGAAGGTGTAAGGTGTGTATTAAAAAATGGGAAATAACACATTTTACTGACAAGTTAATGCAATCCCTTTATGATAAGTGTTATTTTAATTTAATGGTTAAAATACAACTAAAGTACTACAAAACGTACAAAACTAGATGTCTCGATTTCATAACTAATTGTCTGTCGATAAATTTGTATTAGTGACACCCTTCCCTTGCAGTGCAGTTCTTCGATAAAAACTATTTATTACAATCTTGGAATATAACACGAAAATAGTTGTAAATGGTAAATTATCAAAATAATGAAAGTACTTCTGTTTGGCAATTTCAATTGTGTAAATGTATTGTCTGTAGAAGACATAGTATTTATTCAATTATATCTTACTGTTATAATTAAAGTCTGTAGATAAACAGTGATATTTTAGTAATAGTCAAAATATGAATTTTTTCGCTTTTGAGCCACCAAATTTATATTTCACAATTTTTAAGAAATACAATATTAACAAATTTATAGAAGAAACGTGATTTTCGTAATTTTTTAAAGTATTTTACACTTGGATTCACACAATTAGAATATATTAACCATAACGTAATAGAGCATTCATTCTAAAATTAAAACGTTTCCACATAATTACTGTCGTCTGTTGCACTATATTGTCCGCTTGTTAATTACTATAATATTAACGGTAAGTGTTAACTAATGAAATATAAATGTAGATTATTTGGCCCGAAAGTGTATCAAAATTGTAATGAAAAGCTTATATAGTGTATACAGTGTGTTCAGCGAGGAGTGGGATAGCGTGATATCTCGGAAACGAATGAATATTTTGAAATTCTGAAGTTTGTTATAAATGTTCGGAAGCGACGCGTATTACAACATAATTTTTTTTATTAACACGTTGACTGCCGTGAACAATTTTACAATTTCCGTTGTGGGGCCAAGAACATATTTGATTCTTTATATTGAAAGAAGTATTTCTCGTAAAAACAAATTGTTTCTGTCTGTCTTGTTGTTTTTAGTGCTAGTCCCAGAGAACCAGTGCGGCGCGGTTGAACTATGAATTCACTTATTAACGTCAAGTTATACTCTGTGTTTCTATTGGATAATTATTGTGATACTCCAAGACTATAAAGTAATAATTTTCATATTCTCTGCAACGATACAAGACTTAAATATTGTACATATTTATAGATGTCTAAACGAAAAAGAGACATTCTATCACAACAAAACCTTGAACAACTTGCAGCTAAATTTGCAGATTTCTCAGATTGCGATAGTAACAATTTTGAACCGTTTGAAGTGTCGGACAGCGATTCATATTCTCCAGACTTTGACGGCGATTCCTCGGAATCGTCTGAAATTAACTATAAAGCACGTCCGTCAAGGAGAAATATTCCAAAAAAGGGAAGTAACATTGAAATTAGTGGATTAAGTCCTTCCAGCGACATCATAGGAACAGTAAGTTTGGAACAATTATCTCCTTCTCGTGCGGAAACTGCACAGAAAGTGACGAAGAAAATAACAACATTGGTCAAGAAAATATTGTCAATGAGGAAGATAGAGACACTAAACGAAATGTACAACAGCAAGCCAGTTTGGGTCCAATAAAAGGAAATTATAGAGTAATAAGGATTTCACAATTTCAGGAGGAGTAAAACCAGAAGTCACAGCTTTACTTGTCCGGAAAAGTCCAGCTGAATTGTTTTATGCTATTGTCGATTAGATAAAAATAAAAAATATAACTAAGTAAGTTTTCAAATTTTACTTTGAAATGTTAAAAAACAGATTTGAATCATATTTGAACGTACATAACTCTGCATATCATGATTAATGGGTCGATAGCCGCAGTGGTTAGGCGGCCACCTATCGTTGTGACGAAACGGTAGGAGCTGGGATTAAGTTTTCTGGAAGGATGATGTTATTATTCTCGGAGAATTGGGCTTCGATCGATCTACCATTGGCTGTTGGGAGCAAAGTGATTAACAGCGTGGCATTATAAAGGCGATATAATGCTGTCACAAGGCTATTTGAACACAATTATATACACGCGAAAATTACACCGCGAGAGTTACAGTGATGGTCCAACAAAGTAATACAGCTTAAGAAGTTACTGCAATTAAGCACTATCACACATAAAAAAAGAAAGTACCCACGTGGCAGTTCAAATTTCAGAATTTCAAATTCTAGTTAAATAGCTAGAATTATTAGAACGGTTCTGAATGGGATCTGAATCGGTGGTTCGCATATAGAACTCGTAGTTATGAGAATTTGTAGTTCTATAGTGAATTTCACATTAAAAATGCAGTGAAAGCGCATATGGACACACAGACTCTTCATGTGTGCTTGTACTGCACTCTCAGTGTGAAATTGTTCTTCTAAAATGTGTTTTTAAGGTGAAGTATTGTTCTCGTCGATAAAATCAGGTCCGCGTAATTTTTAATGAAAGTATTTAGATAGTGCGTAAAAAGTGAGAGTAGAGTTTAAGAAATCTAGATAATGATAAAATTTAAAAGTCGCTATTTGTAAATCTTAAATTTAGCATTACTTTTTCTAAAATACAAATTTTTAAAGAGAACTCTCAAAACATACCTAATGCATAAATAAATAATTTACTACCAAGTTTTCACATCTTTGACAATCATGCCTATACTTTATTAATGTCGAAAAATTAAGTTGGTTAGGGTTAAGTATATGCAATGCTAGTATCAATTCAACGAAAATAAAAATAGAAACGAAAACCGGATGTAAAATACAGGGTGTTGTATTTGAAATAAGAGAGTCATAATTGTTTGAAATTGTTGGAATTGAGTGGTATGTGTAAAACGCGCTGTATAAAAAAATTAAATATTTTAAAAGACGTGACACGTTAGTGATGTCTTATGATTCGCCGTCTCAAATCTCAAGTCTGTAGCGTTTTCTTTTTGCAGCAACATCGTGATTTATTTGGAACTGTGTTTTTCGCGAAAAATTGAAAGAAATTGAAATATCTCAAAAAGTATTAATTTTTAGCATAGAACATGGCATAAAATTTACTCAAAATTCGATGGGAATTTAAAAATAATATAAAAAATACTATTTTCTTAAAATAAGCGCCAAATTAGAAAAGAGAAAACTTTCTTTCAATGAAGCTCTGAGTAGATAACCTCGTTAGAAAATGTAACAGATAATCTGGGTACTCATGCAACCGACAAATTATGTGCTTTTTAAGAATAACGATTTTAAAAGTATAGTGCGTATAGGCTGTGTTTAAGTGAAAATCAAGTGTGTGAATATAAATTGTACGTAAAATGCTCATTTGCTAAATTAAAAAAAACAAATTTTCAGCTTAGCGTAAGAATTTGACTGAATCAAATGATATCGGCTTCCACGGTCCGAGTTTCTGGTATGAAGGCTTCCGGGTTTTGACCGTGTCATAGTAAAGTAGTATATAGTGGTAGGTATATTTGTATAATACAAAATTAAATAAAACGAAATTGAAAATTAAAATACAAAAAATATATATACATACAATTTACTCAAACTCAACGTTTTGTCATTAATGTAAGCGGCTTCTTCAGGAGCAAAACTAGGCGAGGGCTGCCAGAAGATCACGGTAACTCGACGTGTCAACCACGCTAAAGGCGAAAACCATCTTACAGGGAGAAGGCGGGCGTGCGGGGGTGTATATACAACTGTGCAGGGAAATGGAACAATGAGCGCGAGGTAGCGATGCGGAACAGTGAGCACGGGTTGAAGAAGCGAAAAGGACGGGTTTCCAAATACTCGAGAGTGGGTAACCAATATCACGATTGAGATTCTGAGGATGTCTCTGGATCTCGATAGCTTCCCTTACCTTTTGTGGAAAATGGCGATGAGATTTGCTTACAACAGATACCTGATCAAAGTGAGTGTGTTGAAGAACGTGACTTCATGTACCGTTGGTGTTCTTTGATTCTCATTTGAATTGAACGTCCAGTTTCGCCAATGTACGCTGAACCAGTCACAGGGAATTTTGTAAATGCATTTATAGGAGAGAGCATGGCGAGTGTCCTTGGGCGAAGGAAGAATTTGGGAGATCTTGTATCTTGAATGTATCTAGTTATGACCCCTTGTATGTTGTTGGAGCTATAGCCATTCTGTAGAAGAGCAGTTTAACAATAACAAATAACAATGGTTTATTGCTTATTGCTGATACAACTGCTCACATTTTTACGACAGCTTACATAAACACTTAAACAATAGGAAACGTATCTAATTACATACATTACTTATTTTATTTATAATGGCAGCCCTTAGGCCTTTTCGACACCTTTTCGAAGGCATTTTGGCGCGTTTTGGTTGTTTTTAAGCCGAAATTAGTTATGGCATTGAATAGAACAAGATAATTATAATAAATAAAAAGCATACTTTGCAAAAATATATTGCTAACTGTAGAGTAACAGTTGGCATTGGTAGAAAAACTCCAGAGTAACGCAAATGTGATGTACCTACTTTTGGAGTGTGTTCGTAAAGTCAGGTGAGAGGTAAGGTAAGAGTAATACGAGGTAACGATGATCACTTATACTATTGTGCTTATACTTTGAATCTAACATACACGAACGGGTAAGGTAAACTTTGGATACACCTCGGATAACGCGAGGAGCTTTTACGAACGCACTCTTGGTGTTGCGGAAGACATTAACTTTAAACCAAACTTTATATGATATTTATATAAATTTTCAATGTTTGTATCTAGTCATAAATTAAAAGTATTTAGTTCAGAACAGTATTTCATGCGCCAGAAGAAATTGACTTTACGTCTTGGAAAATATATAAATTTTTGGAAGGCATATATCTACATATGTAGTGTACAGTATGTACTATATATCGAATGTTATTTTGAGAAAATATCTGCAACTGCAGACTGCAACTATTTGAAATGCCATTTATTTTTAAATTTTCTTTGATGTATCTATAATTTGCTAGTGTATATTATATCTTACATGGTAACTCTTCATTATATTATTATTTAATTTATGAGGTTCTACTAATATGAAAAAATGGAAATTTAGAATAAAGTACAGTTTAGAATATTTTTAGTACTACTATTATTAACATATTATATTAATACTTTTTTATGGAATGTCCTGTATTTTGCTCTACAATCTGAGAAAATGTGTTCCAAAATCATATTACATGTTCCTATACCTAAATCAAATTGAAACGTAATAAGAAATACTGAAGTACACGTAACTGTTAAAGCAATTTAAATGCTCATAAACAGAATATTGTTTTGCAATGAATTACTTGCATCATGTATAAATGTTTCAATTCTTAATTGTTGATTGTTAATAATTCAAATTTAAATCCAATGAAGAATATTAGTAGAAGTTGTTTATATTTTTCAAACATCAGTTCAATTTGCAGTTATAGCCATTTAATTTAAATATTTACTTCAACCAAACGGCTTTTCGTTATTTATTAAAATACGGAATATTTAGTTTTAAGCAGTTATTCAGAGGATTCCATCCATTGTTGCAATTGATAAATATGATATTTGGGAACTGACAGTTTGTTCTGTTACCAACTTAGGCCCGGTTTTTCAATCGGCGGATAATTGTTTCAGTTAACTGGCTGGTAGTTAAGCTTAGCTTCAAGTTAAATTGCTAGCTTAGATTATATGTACTTTGACCGGAAGTTGGTTTAAACTGTGAGATCGATAAACACTTTAGCCAGCAGTTTGGGTTTACTTGTCGGTTAAAATTTTTTAACCAGTGATTGAAAAACCGGGCATTAAGCTTAAATATTTAATAATTACAATTAAAACGAACAATATCGTAATTTATTTCTATAGAAATCAAGAAATTCTTAAGTAACGATAATAAGTATTTTACATTCATCACAAATTACTAGTAGAATCTAGGAATTCTTCCAAAGTAAGTGGTGGGTAACTAAGGGATCAAAATCTTGGCTTATTTCGAAGACAATCGATATTCATCAATTACAGATCCTTGACATAGTTTAGGTGCGAGTACGTTTCCATCCAGAGGATGCTGCAGAAGCTTTAGATGCATTCTTGCAAGTTCATGTTAGTGAAGGACCTGCATCCTCAAGATCTGTCGACAGTATGGATTTGTGTCAGAGGTTTCTTCTATGAATGTAATTTCTGAAAAATAGTCTGGGCAGACGAATAGAAAATTTCTCAAGAAGTTATTTATAATCAACGCAATAACCATAACAGCGATAACGATCGATCCACATGTCAATTGAGTTAGAAACTTTCACAATAAAAGCTTCAATTTTTTTTTCTTGCTGATTGATGACCAGTTTTCTTATATTATTTATAGGGAAAGTTGTAATGCAGAATAATATTTGAACCTATTGAAGGCTGCGGTAGATTTTTTGAAGAACCTGAGGTCTTTGAACGAGAAGAGATGTTAGTTTCAACTAGATGATTAGGTCCGGGAATCGGCTAGTGAGGTCTTCCAATCATACACATCTAAACTTCTATGCTTAGGAAACTATTATTATGAGATTGTTTCCTCGAGAAGCACGGAGAGCAATAACGAACGGTATTACCGCGCGCATTGTACGGTACTTGGATGCACACGGTCATCATTTCGAACAGGTATAATTCACTTTTAATCTTCTAAATTTACCTTTAGTCATTTGTGTTAAATACGGATGCTTATTGTTAAAGATTATGCAACACACAGTTCACACATATAGTGTTTAACCATGGCGACTATAACCAGAATATTTCGGTAAGTTTACATATCTGAAAATATCTGAAAGCACATTTGATTTATGCATTGTTTTGGGGCGAATTTAATCAATAATCAAATTGTACAACAAAATATGAGATTTTGTAATATTTTGCGTAAAAAATGTAAATTAAAAAGTACCATCAAGACATTAGCGGGCTTCCTAAAGCATTTTCAACAGAAACTGTATTCTTCTCCAAAATGCTGTTTAACTGCGAAAATGTTAAAAAACATTTTATTCTATCTTGAAAAGAAACACATACCTATAATTCTGATGATGTTTTAATAAAAGATATTCAGAATTATCATTGCAATCCAAAAATTCGAAAATGTGTAGTATAGTACCATACATACATGTATACTAATAAAATATAGATTATACCTAATTGTAATTTTATCACTCACTGTGAGACACCCTGTATATCAATGTTAACTATTTTTCTACGTATGTATATATCAGGTTATTTAATTGAAACCTGAACCATATTTTAGTGCAAATGTAATTTAATATTGTGTATGTAATACCAGTCTTTTTTTGATATAACGATCCTGTTATTGACGAAAACTGTCCCAACAGTTGTTAATCCTCTAGTAAGTATTACATTGTTCTTTAAATTTGCTGTTAGCATGTGCAAGTATAAAAACTGCTAAGTAATTGAAGGTCGCGTATTCAAATTTATTATAGTTCATATTCTATTTGTAATAGAAAACCACATACGTACATACCTCGTAAACACTAAAACTGGATTTTTTTTTGCAATACTATCGCTTAAGTTCGCTTTTTAGATAAAATCATCTCAAATTTTTAATTTATAAATTTAAATTCAATAAAATAGCAGATTTTTTCACGCATACACATACGCCTAATTAATGAATGCGTATTCAAAGTGCATTCTTAAATAGGATTTATAATATTCAATAAATGACAATATTATATTTGACTTGTGCATTAAATTAAAATTATTGGAAATACAAAAAGAGTGTAATTATGTCAAGTAGGCGTACTATATTACATCATATGTGACGTTCAAAACATCTATTCAGTTTTAAGTGTTGAAGTAAATGACCAGCACTATTTCAAGGGTACTCACTATATCGCAATAGTTTTAAATAAGAACGTATGTTGTATACATATTTGAGTATTATATCCTCTACAACGAAACGCAATTTTAACTATTGTTTATTTATTCATGTGAGGTAGTCATTCGATTTTGTACTGCGAAATAACATGAAAATACATCTAGAACAAAAAGGAACGTTAGCGAGGGTACGAAAAATAAAGAGGTGTGAATTTAAACATAAGAAACACGCAAAAAACAGTGCCACTATAAGCTTACTACTCCGGACATTCATTATGATAAAGATGGAAAATTATATTTAAGGAGGCACTGTTATGGATGAAAATCCTTACCTATATTATTATCATTATGATCGCAAATAAACAATCACCAAAACGATTCACAAATATTGAAAGAAACGCAAAACTCAAAACAACAGTCGAGTGATCAAGAAGGCTTAATCAAATTAGTTGAAGAACCTACAAATAGAGATTCTCTAAATGCTCTCGAAATTCATCTAAAACTTAAAAAAATGGTGGCTTATTACCACTAAACACCACTAAAAAGAAACATAAGTCCATACTGTGCCTTCAATAGTTGATACACTAATCCATATTTCCAAAAATTCGATATTCTTAGAACACTTATTTTTTGCAAGTTCCATATCAATGCAACCCTTTTATTTAGTGTTAAAAGTGACACAAACACATTTAGTTAGAGAATTAATGCATATTTAAACAACCAAGAACATTTATGTGCAGTTAGTAATTTGTTTCGCTGTATATTTGATATTAAAATTGTTATGTGTAATATTAAGATGGAAAATTTAAAATAGAAATTGAATTCCTCAAATGATAAAATTTTTATATTCTATACAAACGGTTTCCACTGAGTAAGGGGAGTGTAAAATAATCTAATAAAAAGTTACTAAAAAGTTCAAACACTAAAAAAATATCTTGTTTTTAACATAAGATGCTGCAACATTATATTTGAAAATCATTGTTAAGTGTATGTACGTTGTAGATAAAATATAATATTATGTTTAAGGTTTATGTGGAAGTTAAGAACTATGTAGGCTCACGTTGAGCTACTTTTTGTACGCACATATATTAGATATGCCTCTTTTTATTCTCTCAACAGCACCGCTTTGTAAGAAAGTATTTCACCGCAATCGCACATTTACTTATTATATAATAGTATCAACTGAACTTAATATTAACCTGGAATTTATGAAATAGTTAAAAGTAAAGTTAGAAAGCTTACCAGCAGAAGTGTAATCTTCATGTTGGACCTGTTTGTTAGATGTATGTCTCTTTCGCGCTCGATCTTATACTGAACGGCTTCTTCTTCATCAAGTTGGCTGCTGCAAGGTGGGGACCAGTGCAGGTGTACGTCATCTAAGCTGGATTTTGAAATCGGAGGGTCCGATTGGCCTCTTTCGCATACCGAAGTGTTATTCTACCTAAGCATCGTTCTCGTTCCCGAAATTATAGGTTCCATATTCCGGTACATAGACGAATACTAGTCACATCTCCGACTGAATACTAGCCGATGTTGTTTAGTCTAGTGAACTATGATAAATTGAAACCCATTCTAACTGTAAAACGAAATAATTTCATTTGAAATTGTAATAATTTAAATAATCGAAAAACCGCATTTGCATTAACTAAATCATTTTTTTAATTGGGATAATTATTTGCAGAATTACACAAATGGTTAGTTAATTATGTGTTTATTTTCTAATTTAAAGTCGTCATGCTGAAATGAAACGTTATTATACCCAATAGATTATGGAGTCGATGTCGCGACATCAAAACTAGTGTCACAATCTAGTGTTAATTGCATTAGTAAAGGGGTAGTATGATATAAAACAAATTTAAAGGGAAGGTCATAATGCGAAGTTTGAAAAATACCTTCTAATCTCAGTAACACTTTTAAATTTTTGCCGTATATGGTACATTGCCTCATAAATATGACGTTTTATTGAAATACATTGAAATACAAATATATGAGAGTAGAAAATAATAACGATTAAGCAATCTTACCATTCTATGATTTCTCTTAATGAAAATCTGTGACCGAAGACTAAAACTAATGTAACTACTGAATAAGAAAGGTAGCAACTTTAAAATGCTATCAAAAGAACCTTTCATAGAATGCGAAAAGAAAAGCAGAGAATGGCACCATGGAACACACCGATGGAAGAAGAAATTAGAAACAGAGATGAATGATGGAAGATTTACAAGTATCGAAAATCCAGATAATTATTAAAAATAGAGAAAATTCTTCATTATTTTGAGCAGCACGCCGGATGGAAGTGGTTAGTTGTTCGGCGACGTTGACATGGTTGCGATGCTTTCGGCCGGTCCTGTTGGAGGGCTGACGGTGAAGGTCTCTTTCATCTTCCAATGAAAATTTCCGCTCGCATTTCTTAATAAAATTGTCAATAATAGACTGCGGTGGTGAATGATACACGCAAAGTGATCATGTATGTAATTTACGAATCGTCAGTGTAATATGTATTCTATTCTTCTAATACATTTTCACTATTAGCAGCTGTTGTGCCAAAGTGTAATGGATCATTTTCATAAATACCAATGTATTCATTAAGTAAATACTAGATATGGCTAATTCAACAGTCGACAAACGAAAATCGCGCGTAGTTTAAAATGCTAGATCTTGCTGAGTCATCCTTTATAACAATAGATAGTAAAGAAAAAGAACGGGGTTACATAGGGGTTACATACCTAATAGTAGAGAGGCTCGGGTGGTCTTCATTCCCAAACAGGGCAAGGCGTCCTACACGGAAGCGAAGTCGTACCGGCCCATCAGCCTTACCTTTCTTCTTCTCAAAACGTTAGAGAAGATAATTGATAGATATCTGAGGGACTTCGTATTGGCAAAGCTGCCTCTAAACGAGAACCAATATGCCTATCAACCTGGAAAATCCTGTCAGCAAGCTATTCAAGAGCTTGCCCGGCGAGCATAAATTGCCTTAAGGAACAAAGAAGTCGCGCTGGCCACCTTTCTTGATATAGAGGGCTCCTTTGACAGGGCGTCCTTTCTGTCGATGGGTAGGGAATTGCAAAGACGTGGAGTCGAGCCAACAGTAACAAGGTAGATCGACGCCATGATAAGAAACAGAATGGTTTATGTGTCACAGAATGTCTGCACAATAAAGGCGACCGTGGCAGCTGGCTGCCCACCGGGCGGAGTGCTGTCACCCTTGCTGTGGTGCCTGGTGGTGGATGGCCTGCATTCCGATCTTCGGACGGCGGGCTTCCATGCACAGGGCTATGCCGACGACATCACCATCATGATGGGAGGTATCTCGCTGGTTTGTGGACGCCTCAAAAACGCCAAACGGCACGGGAATTCGAATTTGGAAAGATGGTGAAACTGAGGATGAAGCTTTTAGCATAGGGAGCTCTGTGTCCATTTTCCAAGCCGAAGTAATCGCAATCCAGACCTGCGCGGAAGGCATATTAAATTGGCCGCAGGTTAAAGGAGCAGTGGAAATTCTTTCTGACAGTCAGGCTGCCCTTAGAGCACTACAGGCTGTCAGGTTTGACTCTGAGGTAGTGCTACACCACCATAGGGCTCTCGTAAAACTGGCGGATCGTCTCAGCATAACTCTGGGTGCCAGGTCACTCTGGAATCAGAGGTAATGAAATGGCAGACAAAAGAAAAGAAGAATTCAATATTCAATTAAAAAACCCAAAACCAGAAGATGCACTGGAATGTGTCAATGTATAACCGGAAATGTTAAAATAATTAGATTAGATGCATAGATTATAAATAAAATTTGCAAAAAAATGACTGTATACTAGGCGATTTATAACTAAATTTTAAATTCATTTATATACATTTATTGAATCATTTACAAAATCCTAATAGATCGAAAAGTTAAATGTAAGAAATTTATGAAAACATACTATAATATCGACAAAAATACATTGATAATAAATTGATAGATAAGAAATAGCAAAAAATAAAACCGAACCCAATCTAATATTTCGTATGGCTTTCTTTTTCTGTTATGACCATTTGTAAACGTCAAGAGATGCGAACTGTGAATATTCTGATCCAAAACTGTCCACAAATTTTCAATGACATTTAAATCCGGCCATTTCAATAACATTGGAACAAAAACATCATAGATTCCTCCAAAAAAAGGACGGCAGCGTTCAAAAGTTTTTGAACTTGAGCAGTGATCTTGACCCAAAAGAAAGAAATACATACCATTATCGAATCGCTATTGTATTTAATTGTTTTAATTGTGTGGTTATCTTGATAAGCAACCGACGGTTTTCTCTCTCATTTTTTCTTTATATTCTAAATAAAATGTTTAAATTCGATTTTATTACTTTATTTTTAATATTTCATTATAAATCGCTAAATTATTTGTTAGGATTCGATCTAATCTACCGGGTAATGATTTTGTAGGTTCAACACATACCTCGGCTGCATCAGAACTAACTACAGTTGTACAACTGCGGTTATATAGCGGATTGTATACCGATACTTTCGTTTGTAGGCCGCTTTACTAAATAATTTTGTCTTAGCACACGTTCTTTAGCACACTTAGCCTTAACATAATACAACATTACTTAAGACGAGATAATGCTGTAACAAAGCTATAAAAACATATTTATCTACACTAGAAATATACAGCGAGAGCTGTAGCGATAGTTTTGACAAGTAATATGGTTTAGGAAACTGCTGCAGCTGCATACATCCAATTCATTTGAAATTCTCTTCATAGATCTTGTAATTTGGGTTAAAAGCTTTATAAAGGAAGGTGTCTTTTTATACGTCCAACAGAATTGTTAACTGCACGACTATGTTGGTGCACTGGTAAAATATAGAACTCGTTTTCTAACTTTTTAGAAGCATGTGAGGTGGGCGCTTAGTGTCCAGATAATAGGTCTCTAACTAATGAGGTTTATAAATATTAGTTAGATAATATAACTTTAGAATGGTAGGAATATATGGTACAGTCTTCGTTTAACGTACCGCAAAGTTGTTACAGATTTTAAATACATCATTGACGTCTTTAATCATTTTAGGCAAAAGGTAGTTGAACATTGAATAATAATAATAATAAATATTTAATAAGTTACTGAAAATAATAGCAATAACTTTTTTTACAGTTTGTAATTTGTAGTGAATACTGTTTAAATATTAAAATGCATATTTACTATTAACTTGTATGCATGAATAGCACTTGTTCTGATAGGTTATTCATCGATATTTTTGTAATTGGAGAAATAATTTAACAAAAATAGACTCAGTGTGGAACTTTTGTGCCACAAGCTGGCTAGCTTATTACATCACAAATTTCTATTGTCCCTATTCTACGTTAGCTAATATGAAGCTACAAATTAAGATATATGTACTCTAAAATTTTGTTAACGTAGATGCAGAATTCTTTGCTGTTGTCGGAATGCAAATTCATGCTGTACCCTGTATATAGATTGAACTTTTAAATTAGTCCTTGATGATGTAAAGCTATAAATGTTTTTGAAGCGTCTACATAAGTTATTGGTATGGCCCAGAACGGTGAACAAATTACTTACAGTAACATGTTTCGTGTAATTATATAAATAAAAAGACTCTCAGTAATTCTAGCATCAAATTGTCACATCATAAAATAACGATTTGCATAAACGATGTTACAGCACATATCACTTGCGTATATTGTATACACAAATATCTTTAAAATAAATACAAAATTTCTAACATATAGATACTAATTCATTAATAACTGTTTGAATAGAATGTGTGTACGTATACTTCTGTTAAAAACTTTCGTGCGTAATCTCTTTTTAGATTTTACAGCATTTTTTATCATTTACGAGTATGTATTATCCATGTATACCGAACCTTACTGTTCACAGATAAAGTAACAATTAACAGTTTGATAGACGCAGAGTTAAGAGGGGCTGACCAATAGGGGTGGCATTTAATAGTTAAAATAAAAGGTGAATAAGTTATAACGATTTAATTAGCTTCCGTACCTAAAATGCTCGGAAAAGTCAATTTACGGAAGCAAGGGTGCTTAGCTTATTTGTTTTACATACTTACTTACTACTTATTTTGACGTCTTTCATTTTGATATTTGATATTTATTCAAAAATATTTTCACGTAATAATTCATATTCAACCATATCCGACCACAAAATTTGGTTTTAAAATCCCGTTTGTTTGTATAATGCTTTTAATAGGCCGTTCTCACTAATCATCCTGTATATTAGTTATTTCTTTTTACTATAAAAAAGATCCCTGTTGGGTCGAATTTCTTATTATTTCTTATTATTATTATGTTGTTTGCCTTACCACACACGACCAGAGCGCGCCGGCTCTGGCTTCTTTCACCCACGACCAGGCGTCCTGCGTCAGGAAGGGGCGCGGACGTTTTTGTCCTTAGTTTTTATTATTATATATAATTTACAGTTTTTACAATCATTGTGCGGCAAGGTGCAGGATCCGAGCAGCTTGCGAATACTCGGACCACTGCTTACTTCGCAGCCTACTTCCTCAATGAGGATGAGCAGTCAGCGGTTTCCAACTTCAGTTTTTAGGGTAGTTATTATTATTATTATTATTATTAGTCCATCAATAAAGGTGTATCACTCAATAAAATCAGTATTATTTTAATATTCAAATAAGTATGTTGTTATAATATACATTAAAAATTGTCTCTAATAAAAGTCTGGAAACCTAACAATAACTAAAAGTATATGCTTCTGAAATAATATAGGAACACTGACCATTATACGGGTAGTATAGTAGGGTTTACTAAAGTCCTATATTCTACCGCTAGCAGGTAAATATGTGTATTTACCTGCTTGAAATTTAAAATTATAATTATGCACGTTATATACACGTTCGATCTGCATTATTTGCCCTGTGGCCTCTTTCTTAGCCGAAGATGTCCGATGAACACAATATGCTAAGTGGAAAGTGTTATTGATGTAAATCCATCAGCAGGAGGAGACATTACTTTAAAAACAGATTGTACATATACGTAGTCATCGTATTGTGGGGATTGATATATGCGCTATACAATCCTTGCGTTTACCGGTATATTATCGAAGCATACATCAGTTAATAAAAATGACGAATGGTAAATTGCCTTACGAGAATGATTTTTTTTTTTAATAAAGACATGGGGTTTTTTAACCGAGCCATAGCTAAGAATATAGGACGATCTCATTATCTCATTAACAATTTTATTTTTAAGTTGGGTAATTTTTACAGCAAAAACTGCGCTACGGAGAGTAATCAAAAACTAACTTGAAGGCAGCGCGCATCGATATTTCGATAAGCCTCTTCTGGTAATGTAACCTCGCAACAAACAAAATGTAATTTATGTAAATGTACTAACAGATGAGTATAAAAAATTTTATCCAACAGTAAAAGTTTTCGGTGCTGAAAAAACTTTCAAAACCACTCTTAAAAGAGACGCATAAAGAGGCAAGACTGTAATTTGCGCAAGATAGCATGAGATGGGATCATGAATGGAACAACGTCATATCTTCTGACGAGAAGTACTTAACTTGGATGGACCTGATGGCCGAAATTTTGGTTATGGTAGTACAACGGTTTGAGTAGTTTTTATTCTTAACATTAAAGCACCAGTCTACTAATAAATTCTAAAGCTTATCAAAAATATTTGGGGAATAATGGCAAGAGAAATGTATGCCAATCATAAACAATACGATAGCGTCAAAGAACTAAAATCTGTGATAACGTGCTGTTAGAATGATTTTTTTTTTGGGACTACACGGGCGGAAAAACCGTAAAGGCAAGCTCGACCATAAGGGAGGCCTATTGTGCCCCCGTGCTGTTTTACTCCTCTTAGCGCGGTTGCACTCGGACAAAGAAGTCCGCAACCTGGTCGACAGTTAGTTTTCTTAGTCCGGGATCGTCCAGACGTCCGACTCCGAAGTAACTCCGCCTCTCCCTGTCCACTGTCGAGCAGTAGGCAAGACGGTGGATTGGAGTTTCCTCCGCATTCTCACAGTTTCTACACAGGGGAGAGTTTAGTATGCCCATGCGATGCAGGTGTTTGTTCAGTGCGCAGTGACCGGTTAAGATTCCTGTGAGTAACCTCAGCCTGACCCTGCTCATAGGGACTGCCTTACGCAGTTTTTTCTCGTACGGGCGAATCCCGAGAGTTTTACAGTGTCTCATGCTGCCAAGTGCATTCCAGTGGGAGCAATGCCTAGCAGCGAGTTCAGATCTGACAAAGGCTTTGATTCTGCCATAGGAATTCCCACATGTAGGTTCTGGACCCACAAATGGTCCCTCACTGGCGCCTCTAGCTAATTTGTCAGCCATTTCATTGCCTCTGATTCCTGAGTGACCTGGCGCCCAGCTCAGAGTTGTGCTAAGACGTTCCGCCAGTTTTACGAGAGTCTTATGGCAGTGTAGCACTACCTCGAAGTAAAACCTAACAGCCCGTAGTGCTCTGAGAGCAGCTTGACTGTCAGAAAGGATTTCCACTGCTCCATTAACCTGCGGGCAATTTAATATGCCTTCCGCGTAGGTCTGGATTGCGATTACTTCGGCCTGGAAAATGGACGCAATGCTCCCTAGGCTGAGAACTTCACCCTCGGTTTCACCATCTTTCCAAACTTCAATTCCCGTGCCGTTTGACGTTTTCGAGGCGTCCACAAACCAGCGAAATACCTCCCGTCTCGGTTTGTGGACGAAAGTTTTGGCAGTCTCTCTGTTGGAGATGTTTACATTGTATCCCCCACTGAAGCTGATAGTGGGCGAGATCTTGTGCGCCCTCATGGACAGTGGTAGATGCTGGTATGATCTCCCATTTTACCAGAGAAACCCCTGCATCCACTACGTTTTGCCCTGTAGGCCTCTAGGACTGCCTCCTACCACAGGACAAGCTGCAGCGGAGGAAGCCCAAGGATCGCCTCCATCGCCCTAGTCGGCGTCGAGGATATGATGCCTAAACAGGCAATCCTCTGGACTTTACTGAGTGCGTTGGCCGCATAGCCCAAACTAGCTTTGTGCCACCAGACCAACGCTGCGTAAGTTATAGAAGGTACTATAACTTTCGTGTACAGCCAGTGTACCATCATAGGTTTTAGCCTCCACGTTTTGCCAAACATTCCTCTACAGGCCCAAAAGGCCCTTGTGGCTTTGTTTGTTACTTGTTCCAGGCGTGGTTTGTACGTCAATTTGGCGTCCAAAGCCACCCCCAGGTATTTGACCTCAGAAGATACGAGTATCTTTGAGCCGAAAATGGTCGGACACTGAAGTCTGGAAAGCTTCCTTCTTCGCGTGAACGCGACCATAGTCGTTTTCCTAGAGTTAACAGTTAACCCTTCTTTTTTACACCACCTTTCCACGAGTCCGAGTGCAACTTGGAACCTCTCGGATATCACGCCCTCGAACTTGTCGCAGACCAGGATGGTGATGTCATCGGCATAGCCCTGTGCATGGAAGCCCACCGTCCGAAAATCGGAAAGCAGGCCATCCACCACCAGGCACCACAGCAAGGGTGACAGCACTCCGCCCTGTGGGCAGCCAGCTGCCACGGTCGCCTTTATAGTGCAGAGGTTCTGTGATACGTGAACCATTCTGTTTCTTATCATGGCATCGATCCACCTTGTCATCGTTGGCTCGACTTCACGTCTTTGCAGTTCCCTACCCATCGACAGAAAGGACGCCCTGTCAAAGGCGCCCTCTATATCAAGGAAGGTGGCTAGCGCGACTTCTTTGTTGCTTAAGGCAATTTCTGTTCGCCGGGCAAGTTCTATTAGAATGATATTCCTTATTCCAACATTGACGAAATTGATAGACAGTATGCAGACCAGGATGTTTGAAGTTAGTTTGAATAGAAGATCTAACTCTCACTACTAGGTTTAGAAAGAATGATAATCTTTTATATATTTCTATTATTTGTTAGTTTTGTGTTAATAGACCTATGGAAATGTCGCTGGTTTAAGTTACCATTATTGTAAATATTCTCTGTATAAAATGTAATAATTATATGTATGTACTATGTAATAAACTTTGATGCATAATTTGCTGAAAATACCAAATATTCTGTTCAAAAATTCATATGGTTCTATAGCAATGTCGCTTAGTGTATGATCAACGGCCATGCTGACGATATAGCAATTTTAACCTAGCAAGTTTTACGGATGCCAGGAGCCCTAACAGTTGTCAAGGCGTGGTACAAAATAGAGGAACTGTGACAAAAACTTTTAAAACATCCCTGGAATCATTTACTCGAAGACATTATTATTTATTTCTTACATACATTTTATTATTTATTTATATATGTTTATTTACATACAACATCGTTATTTATGACGAAATTAACCATTGTCTAGTTATTTTTAGTTCTACAATGTCTGCGACTGTTATTGGTTTGACCTGCAGTTGCGGAATTAGCGGTATTTAATTAAGCGCCAGAAATAATTAAGAGTTTCATATTTATAATTCATCACTGCACTGCCTTTTTAAGAACTAATGTCCTAGATCTGAGGATGTGTATTCAATTACACGTTAAGTATGCGTTAGATATTTGTTCTGGTTTTGGTGATAAAGGAAATCTTAAGCTGATTAAGTGACAGTAAACCGTAGGAGTACTTTTATCTGTGATATAGTTACATAAAGGCTTTTATAATGAAGTATGAAGTAAATAAGAATATTTTATTTTTGTGCCTATGCACCGCATGCTAATATGTTTTTAAGTATACATACATACATATGTATTTCAAGGAGTTCATACGAACACTATTACTTCATTATTAAGTAGCTGCTTAAAATATATTTACAACTTTTCAAAAATAACTAGTAGAGTATTCTGTAGAACGTCTGCATTGTTTTACAAAAATAAAACGCGTATGTATGAAAGACCAGAAAAGTTATAATAGAAAATTGCTGCCTACAATAATTTTGAATATCATTATTAATACAAATACATTCATATTTTGTGTCTATTCTCTTTGTTATACAAATCTAGTTCGTATAAAACATTAACAGTTTGTTAGGATTACGTCATTCAAATATATCCATAAATTTAAACTTGACTTCTTTAACAGTTTACTTTGTTTAAATATCGTTTGCTTTACTCGAAATTTGATTAAAGTTTTCCTTACTTAAGTTTGTAAAAACATAAGCTGATTCATTTTGACGGATTATTTGTTTCTGGTGCTATAAGTTACCTACAGTTATCATAATAAATACTAAATTACACGTTGCGCTGTACTGAACAGAATGATGTGCGAGTTTTTGGTATCGGTGACGCATTTGTCGTGTTTATTACACGCGCTTAGTAATGTTAACACTGAAATCAGTACATGTGTCTCCTATCCACGGATAATATGTAGGTTTTAAACAGTTATGACTTCGTGGAAGTATTGTGTTATGACTATAATTGATATAACAGCGATAGTATTGTAGCATAGTTGATATGTAGATTTCACAGCAATGAAATTTTTGAAAAAAATTGTTTTGATGAAATTCTTTAACTAGTAATAATAGTAAATATATAGATAATTTGTGCCAGCATGATGCACCTTGACATTTTTATAATCTCCTAAATTTTTTCCTAAAAACTTAGGCTAGATCCGAAGTATCTAGTTTAGATTACTATAAATATGTATTTCTGTGTAAAGTGAACACCAAGCGTACAAGTTGAGTGTCTAACTTTCAGACACTTTTGCTGCAGTTCCGTAAGTAAATTCCTTAATTTAAAGTGTAGAATAATAATATTATATCAGTGATGTATGTAAGTAGTACCATAGGGTTGTTTTGATGAGAAGACCAATAGCACCCGTTACTTTGCTAAACTTACATTAAATTTGTTAGCCAATAAGGTTACTAAATTTTACCATGTGAATAATTATGTAGATGTTTACTTACTAGATGCAAATGCTTACAAATGAGAGTTTTTTTGTAAGCTACCATACTAGATACAGTTGTTGCTGTTAGTGAAGTGACATGAAAAAAAAATAATAAAAGGAAATCAAGATAAGTCTGTGCTCAACCATATATGAGTAAATGTATAAGTAGGTACCTACTTTGTTCAAATTTTCTAAAAAAAAGTAAGATTCTTATTCTTTCCAACCTTTATTCTATGGTTCCATGTATGGAATTAAATAGTGCTAACTATATTCCTTGAATTGTGTGTTTCTAGTAAAAAGAAATCGTGCGAATGCAAGGCACAAGTAGTCAAGCCATTGATTTCGATAACATAAACATGGCTTCATATGTCACATGTTGTAGTTCACGTAAACGAATAATTACAAAGTACGTTTTGGGAGAGTGTTGTAATCGTGCTTCTTTCTTTCCCGATTTCTAGGTGAAAAATATATTTTGTCCTCTGGGAATAAAGAAATGGCTTTTTGTCATGATTATCTTTAAATTTAAAGAATAATTACAAAGTACATAGGTTCTCTATTTCGATACCAGGTATCGCTATCAATTGAAATATCGATCAATTTACCAATGTATCGACTCGATGCGTGATATCGTTTCAGAATACTGGAATCAGTTAAGCATCGATTATTTTGTATAGACCCAGATATCATAATTAATGAACTACGTGTTCATTAATTGTGTCAGAGAGCAGTAACAATTTTATAAAAGAAAATTTAACTAAAAGTATTTTTCTATAAAACTGTGTTTCCCCTTTTCACTCGCTTCAAGGTTGAATTTATAAAAAACGCCACAGCAAGTGTATCATTGATTGTGTCAAAGAATACTAATACAAAGAAGTAAATTTGACCATAATTTCTTGTAGAAATTTTGCCATCCCCTTAGCGATTGAATCAAAAAAACACCGGACCTGTATCCTTAAATGTGTCAAAGAACATAAATATCAGCCTTCAATTAAATTTCAGAAATATTATTTTTATAAATACGTGTCACCTCCTGTTACCTCTCTTTCTAATGGATTGAATTTGGAAAAATGCCGAAGTATGTATTTTATTAATTAAGCAAATTTCAATCAAATACAACCATAGAAATAATATTTAGGTACTATACAAATTTTTCCGTCCCCTTTCACCTTGTTTTACGTCGTTTTACCCGCTTAGAAGTTGGATTCTTAAAAACAAAGAATATTAGTTTCAAGTAAATTTGAACTTAAAACGCTATTTCCGTACAAAGTTTGCTATTCCCTTAAGGACGAAATTTCCAAAAATCGCTTCTTAAATGATGCAGTATAAAATCAACATCGTTTCAAAATTTTAAATCTATACAAATTTTGCCTCCCCTGAGCTTGTTTTACTCGTTTTATCCGGGTTGGATTCAGTGTATTATTTCAAGCTTAAAACGCTATTTCCGAGTTTGCTATTCCCTTAGAGCGCGATGTATAAAATCAACATCGATTGATTCCGAACCAAAAACCATCCGAACGTGATTTGCTGTTTGACAGAAGTAAACATTGGAGCGTGAAGCACCAAAAAAATCGGTAGGTGCTTCAGGGGAAAGGGACGACGTAACCAAGAACAGTTCGGGAGTATCAAACTCTGGACACCCGAACGCATAAAAACGCGTGTGGAGTACTCCGGAGTAACTCGGGAGCGCTCGGATGTTTAGGTTGGATGTATGTCAGGCGGGAGAAAGGTTTTTATACTGCATGGGCGACAAAGCTTGCAATATATTGTAAAAATGTTGATTATCAGAGTTACATAAAATACTTAATAGGGAATCATCTTTGTATATCGGAAAACCTAAAAATCGATTTTGATATACCGTATGTCTCTATTTTCTTTGCATGCGCAGACTTTTCTATTGGACGCATAATGTCGGGAAGTTTCGGCATTGCCTGCAAGTTACCACTTTTTATTCGTCTCATCATTCGACATTTCAAGAGCGACAGGGTGACAGGTTGGGGTCTAGTTCTAAACGTTCTAAACTAATTTTAGAAAGCTTTAAACCGTTAGATTAAATTAATCGTTTATCATGAATTTTCATCATTTCAATTTAACTCATTTCATTTAATTTAATTTAAGGAAAAGAAATCCGTAATATAATATAAAATCCGTATCACTATGGCAGCACATTGAATGAAATAAGTGGCTTATTTATGACAGCATTTGAACGCAGAGCACCATGTAGTTCTATGCGTTATTTGATAAACCATTTCAAAAAATATGGATGTTCACACTCGTTGTCAGTAGGTACTTTACTAATACTTATAATTAGAATTTTATTTCAGTATACATTTAATTCTGCAGATATTTAGTCTAAATTGGGATTGCTTATGTTTCTACCATACATCTTTTTTTTATATTTGAATCGTTTGATATGCCTTTATTGGTGATAGCATGAGATTCAAATGTTTGTCGATCATGTCGACAATACGAGGTGGGAGGCGTGACTTAGTACTAGTAGGCGAGGCTTTGAAGTTATTACATGCTTGATTTTCAGGTTTCTCTCAGACACACTGTATATCACGTTACCACCACTATGGCGGCAATTTTGAAATATTCATTGCGAATGGACATAAAGGAGGTTATTTTTAAAGATACGAAAAAAAGTTATTCGAAAAAGTTCTCTATAATTTAAGTTCACGTCCATATGCAAAATTTGAAATATGTATAGGAAACAATTTAAACTATTTCTAGAACCAAAAGGTTATATTTTATTGATTAAATAGGTTTATACTAATTTCTAAATTATTTACCTAAAGAAAACACAGAATTTTAATCAACAAAAAATATTTAGAACAAAAATACACTTTTCAATTATTGTGGATAGATATTTCAGATTTCGCATGTGGGCTTAAAATTAAATAGTAACCCATTTTTTGAATTTTTTTTTGCCAATGCGTAATAAATTTGTCAAAATTGCCGCCATAATGGTAGTCACGTAACATATCTTAAAATCGATTTTTAGGTTTTCCGATTGTAGAGATCACCCATAAAGTTTTTTTTAACTCTGATAATAATATTTTTGCCCATATGTTGAAAAAATTATAGTGCACACTGTATGTTACTTTTGTATTGAACAAAAATAATTGAGTCATTTATATTTTGTATTATATAAGAGCCGTTATTTATTTTTTGATTTAACGAAAATAATTGAGTAATTTATATTTTGTATTAAATAAGAGTTATTTATTTTCTTGTTTCGGCAATAAACGGCAGTTTTGTTAGCATTTTAAATTGTTGAATTAATTTCTTGCCCTTTTATCTAACCAATAAAGTAGTATTATTTTTGAGAAGAGGATGCTGCACGTCCTGCCAAGAGGTTCTAGTCGTTGGCTTATTACATTACTGCCTTCTAATGAATCCTTACTTTATTGTTTTTTAATAGATACTACTGCTGTACCTTTGTTACAGTTGTCTTTAGACTCTCACATTGTTTTATACACACCTACTATTATTATTCGTTTACTACAGATTGTACAAGTATACGAAGTATTTTATTCTTCTTCCAAATCTATTTTAGTGCTTTTGTCTTATTTGCCTTAGATTATAATATCTTTCAATTTTCCGTAGTTTCTCCAGATGTGCTTTGTACGTTCTGTATTCTTAAATATGTACACTAGGAACACTTTGTATTTGTACACCATGTTGCTCAACATTCGTAGGATGAATAGTAGACAGCTTATTGCATACATTGCCCGCGTCAAAATATGTAAACACAGATGCGATTTCTGTGTCTATTTTAAAAACGCTGTAGCTGCATTTATAAATGTAGAAAAAAGCATATATTATTTGACGTATTTGAGTAGGAAGAAATTTGTTTGATGTTTCAAGTATTTCGAATAAAATAATACTGTAGTCTTATTAAATTGTTTTGAGAGGTAATTTTTTCTACTTCTACCTTCTTTACATTTTGCGGTGAACTTTTTTGTGGTTGAACTAGGGTAAGATCTAAACCAAAAGCATGTTTACTATACAATAAATAACAATATCAAAGGTTTACTACTTTTATTTATTTAAACCATAACGAAATAATCATAAGTATATACTTATGTTGAAATGCATGATGATGCTTATCAATGAATGAATGTGCGGTTTTTGTGTCTGTTTTAAAAACGCTGTAGTTGCATTTATGAATTTACAAGGTCGATTGCATCTATTTATTTGGTCTTTGCGTAGACATAGACAGGTAAGCAAAAAAAAACATATTCTGTATTTCTGGAATCTTTATTTATGTGAATATAACACAGGCTTATTGATAAGTATTCATAGACAAGTCATCCAGATAAATGTCGAAAATATGCTTTCTCGAATGATGAGTCATATTAGACACTGACGTATATAAAAACAAGCAGACACCACAATAACATTCAGTTCTTTATACAGCATTAGGAACAGTTAAATGCATACGTGTCGAACAATATGATGTCAATAGAAGAATGTTGGAAAACGGATGGAGTCTACGTGCTGTAGCGCGTGAATTTGGTGTTAATCCCAATACAATTTTTTGCTTAAAAAGAAAATGGCAAATATCACATTCAGTTGCACATGAACCAAAAACTTCAAAACGAAGAATATCCACTGCTTATCAAGATACCATGTTAAGGCAATTTTACGCAGAGCATCCATTCACAAGTTGCAAGCAAGCCATTGCAGCTACCGCCTTTCCCGGTTCCGTAACGACGGCAAGAAAAAGATTGAGGGCAAGTGGCCTCAAAAGCTATCGTGCTGCTATTAAAACAGAACTTTCTGAGCGCAATCGTCAAGACAGAATAAATTTTGCACTATACTATCTAAATATGCCCATAGATTTTTGGAAAACGGTAATCTTCAGTGACGAGTCTACGTTTCAAAGCACCCCCAACACCCACACACGCCTAGTTACCCGTCCCCGTAACTATAGGCTTGCACCGCAATATGTTCATATGAAAAATAGAAGTGGACGGCTTTCTGTAGCAGTGTGGGGTTGGATGTCATACGCAGGACCTGGTACTACTTGGGATATTAATGGACACCTGACAGTATTACAATATAGGGATATTTTGGAGAATGTTATGTTGCCATCGGTAACATCTCTTTATGATCAATTTACATTCCAACATGACAACAAACCCATTCATACGGCTAATGTTGTCCAACAGTAGAACTATAGAACGAAGGAACAGAAATCTGTTGTGGCAAAAAATTGTGCAGGAATGGGAAGAAGTTACTTACGACTATTGCCATAAATTCATAGAGTCAATACCGTCGAGATTGGAAGAAGTCATTCAAAATAACGGCGGATGGACTCATTATTGATTTCAGCATAAGTGTATACGTATAATTATTTCGTTATAAGTATTATGTGAAAAAGTAAATAAATAAGTAGTAAACCTTTGGTATTGTTATTTTTTCTATAAGAATAATTTTTCAAGCTTATGGACCGTTTATGATTATTTAAAATTCAACACCCAAATTAAATAAATAAAAGTAGTAAACCTTTGGTATTGTTATTTATTGTATAAGAAACATGCTTTTGGTTTAGATCTTACCCTAGTTCAACAACAAAAATAGTTCACCGCAAAATGTAATGAAATTACTTTTCAAAACAATTTAATAAGACTACAGTATTATTTTATTCGAAATACATGAAACATCAATCAAATTTCTTCCTACTCAAATACGTCAAATAATAGATGCTTTTTTTCACATTTATAAATGCAGCTACAGCGTTTTTAAAATAGACCCCGGAATCGCATCTGTGTTTACATATTTTGACGAGCGCAATGAATGCAATATTGTCTGAAATGAGTGAATGCAATACTGTCTACTATCCATCCTACGTATGTGCAGTGGCAGGTCGTCCAACCAAAAAGAATTCTTAGTGTACATACCTTCTAATAATAACTTTCATTCTCGAATATGAAAAATGTCTTCTTTTTTCTCGAACGTGTGTATCAGTATTTCCGTTGTTTCTCATCAAAGAACATCTTCTCCCGATGTTGACTTACTTTTATTTTCAAAATAAAGTATGTATTTTATAGCTACGTCATTATTTTTTTTTATATTATATTTTAAATTTCTTAAAATGCTTTATTAACGTAGAAAGATACATTTTTGGGGATTATTTGTTGGGTGATTATTTGTGATACTGTTTATATTGATTGCTATCCTGCCAGTGTTTTTTTTTTCTCTTCAAAGATTGCAAAACTAGCATTGAAACAATATATGAAGTGAATTCGCTGAGACTTCCATCCAGAAAAAATGTGATGGATTCAGATGTGGATCGCTGTTGGTCAAAATTAGTCAAAATTGGTATCAATCAATCAAGTCATCTTCAACAGTTAAGTGATGATGTTAAACTGTATTTTGTTGATTTGGATAAAATTGACATATTTGAACGGATTATTGCGCTCAATTTGAAAACGTGGATATCAACCTGCAAGATGAGCTTGCTGAATTATTATAGGATCTTGAAGCATAGACGCTTTTTAAGAATTTGACAATAAGCAAATGTTGAACAAATATAAATATAATGCAAAAATATGTAAAACTTTATGAAATAGCTTAGCCATTTATGCTGGCGTTTCCGAGTTCCTATATTTATTGTTAAAGCCGGTTTCAGTCACTCAGATTTGTGGTTTCTCAATACGTAACGTAGAAATCATTTTACATCAAGAATTAGGTGTCAAAAGGGTTGGCTGCACGATGGGTACCGAAAATATTGACGCTAGAGCAAAAGCGTATTCGACAAGTTACTTCAAAGACAAATTTGGTCATTATTAAGCAAGATCTTGGACACTTCCCAGCAAGATTCGTTACTGTGCATAAAACCTGTGCTCACTATTATGTTAGTGTGTTAGTTACATAAAATTAAATCATATTTAATCATCATTTAATAAAAGTATCAATTTAAATTTCTTTACATGATATTAACAAATCTTGGTCAGGTTATTTTATTGTTTCGTGTTTTCCCACCATTATGTGTGTTGTTTCACGATTATGTAACACACATTGAAAAATTTGACGCGAAGGGAACATATGCAAGTCGTAGTCTTATTGATTTCAGTCACGTAAATTCAATCTTAACTAAGCACATAAATAAATTAAATGTGGAGTTTCGAGGGGATTTAAGATTAAAATTGACCAATTT
This sequence comes from Holotrichia oblita, assembly GCA_023690525.1. Classification (NCBI taxonomy): domain Eukaryota; kingdom Metazoa; phylum Arthropoda; class Insecta; order Coleoptera; family Scarabaeidae; genus Holotrichia; species Holotrichia oblita. The sequence goes on along the minus strand of CM043015.1, from coordinate 158,364,623 downwards.
CGAACCCAATATAGCGAGCCTTGCAAAGAAACACCAGGCACACCCATCTCATTGATTAAGAAGCAATAAATCTGTAGTTACTTTAGTTATTATTTTTACTTATTGATAATTACTTATTATTTAATAAACATTAAGCTATTTGAATTTCAAGATTAAGATATTTGTCATAAAAACTATTGTTACACAATGTAAAATTACTTTAATAAATTCTTACAATCATAAAATAAATGTACAAACACAGTACCTAATAGACAGTTTTATTTTAATTAACTGAAAATTAGTTTTATGGGATCGATGGAGATTTTCAAAAATTATATGGGGGTGGAAGATCAAAAACGGTTTGGGAATTAGAATGAATAAGATATTCTAAATCAGGGGGATATAGAATATCTTATTCTAATAATTAATTCTAATAATTAATGAAAAATAATGCTTCTAAATAACAAATACGGTAATTTAAATCAGGAAAATATGAAAAAATCACATGCATGTGTGTGTCTGTGTATTAGTTCCATGGTTTAATTTTCTTTTATATTATTTATTAATCTAACTGAATATATTCGTAGTAAGTTACATGACTACAAATCTGAAACCTTTCTTGTGTTTTTATATATAGCATATCTATTATGTAGGAAAATGGAAATAAAACGTATGTAAGAAATAAGGAAGAGAAAGTCATGTGAAAATATTTCTTTTAAACTTATGACTGGTAGTTGGTCTAGGAGTTGAAATTAGTGTTAAATTAGATTAAGAAGTGTTGTTAGTATACAAAATACAATCAAATCCTTATTTAGTTGAAGTAGAGGTCGTAAGTGTTTTTTTATTCATATACGTAGATATGAATATTTTAAATGTTATGCAACGAACCGATTTCTATATTGGAAAACTGAATCAAATTGATTAAAATACCATTCTCCTTCAAAAAAGTTCGCTCTGAATAGTTTACAGTTTTGTATCTGTATTAAGTACTCTAATGGAACTTTTCTAATTTTGTATAAAAAATATGTAAGTACGTATTATTGGTATAGATTTTACGTAGCAATATTTGTTTAATTAAGATATTTAAAATACAGGCAAAAGAGCAGCTTTATGCGTTAACTGGCGCCAGCTATGACTTGTATTATGAAGCGTTAACTTCTTAAGTTGTCCACATACTGGAGTGAGTAGTATAACCTGGTAAATATTTGAAATTTGCTAACGGGGAAAATATATGAGGAAACTAGAAACGTTATTTTTTAATATATTACCTTATTTTACGGTTTGGTTATGTGAAATAAATGTAACTCATTTGTACATTTTGGTAGTGCTTTTGTATTTACTTATATAAATTTTATACTGCAATTTCAAATAGTTTTGTTTTATTTTGGATTTGAACTTAGCGCATGTATTTGTAATGTATATGAGTTAAAAAATGTATGATTTTTCTGCCGTGTGAAATAACATTTAATAGTTATACTTCCTTGTGGTATTGTAAACTATTGCGCATTGTAAGAGCGTTTTTATTACAAATGGAGGTCAAATACATGTAATTTTGATACCTTGTAATAAAAATTTCATTAATCACTTATCTTAACTATGTCTAATTTTAAATTGTTAAGTATTTATTTTTCTTTTCATATTTCTTATCGTAATTGCAAATTGTCAAAGAAAAAAATATATTTCCTAGTTAAGCCATGGATTTCGGAGAGCATGATAGTAAGAGAATTATTACATTGTTTCTATTAAATGTTTACGCTTTTTTGCATATGTTAGAAATAATACCACTTTAAATATAAAACTGCAGAACTGCATTGTTTCTTATTTGTTACTTAAGAAACACAAATGCGTTTTACCGTAGTCCGTTACATGTTCTCTTAATGCTGTCTTCGATCTTAATGATGCAAAATATCATCAGTGTGCTATAACTCTTTAATGAAATTTAAAAACTGCTTATTGTATAGATCCGATTAGAACATACTACAGTTGCATATATTTTGCATAGCTAGGAGTATGTTTTATGTTTTCAGAAACATCAACTAGCAAAATTTTGTGTATAATCTCTTAGTAAAATTTTGCATTGTACTGTATAGTGCTAATTTTATTTTTTTTTGAATTTGTGCTTACTAGAAATTAGACAAAATTAATACGAAGGTTTTCAAAACCAGAGTAAATAGTTTGTGCGAGTAGACCGTATCATAGTTATGTATAAAGTCTTGCATTTTTCTCTTGTTCTTACTTTCAATCTTATTTAGTTTCTATTATTCTTGATAATTCTTGATTACTTTATCTTATCCTAGATTTTATCTCATTTTTCTTCTTGGCAGTACTTTATATTGTACCATTTGTTTGCTTCTTTATAACTTATATGATGAAATCTTAGTCGGCCTAATGCTAATCGCAAAATTGAACTATGTTTTGATTCAGTTTGCTCATATTTTGAGATGGTATCTGAGAAGGTAGTGAGCAATTAGAAGACCTATAAATGCCCTTAACTCGGACTATCTAAGATAAAGTAATATCTTGTTCTTATTTGGCAAGAAGCTTATACGCTTGAATTTGTGCGCATGTTCTTCTCCAGAGGAAGGCACTCTCGTTTCCCTCCCATTGTACGACCCTTGTGTGAGTTAACTTTTGGAAACGCAAAAAAAAGGTTCCGGTCAAATGAAATGGATAATGGGTCTTTGTTTTGCAAGTTCGTCTGCTTTAGTACCTTCTTGAGCATTGGTCTGCATTGGAACCCACATCATAGATATCCTGTTATTCGTTGCCAGCCGCATAACATTGTCTCAATATTGCCAGACCAGTGTAGAGTGAAACCTATATGATATCAGTAGCGCTTGCAACAGCAATAATTTTTTTTGGTGCTAAACTAAAACGCACATTTTTTGCGAACTTTTTCTCGTAAACTGTTAATTTTATCGACAATAAGCAAGAGTGCCTTTTTTAGTCTTAGGTTCAAGCCATCCAGTTTAATTTTTCGTCTTCCCTTCATCGTACAGGGTGTTAAACATTTAGGCATTATCACCTTATTTGTTTATGTTCTATCTGCATCCAAGAGATTTCCCATATTTTCCCGAACAGACTGTATACGGTTAACTACGCGAAACTACATAGCAAACTGAATACTCTTAGAACACCAAAATTAGTGTACCTACCACAAATTCCATAAAACTTGATTCATTTATTTATTGTAATGTTCCAAAATAGGTTACATGCATAGATAGACATTTGATTGAAGCTAAAAAGTTGACGCCAATCTTTGGTAGTACTGGAAATTGACGTCCGTTAGTCTTTATTGTTATTAAATTTTCTGCAGCAAATCTACATAGTTTAGCAATTAATTTTGTAAAAATTTGTAGTTGCATAGTTTTAGAAAATTAGAATACTATAGCCTTTTTCTTCTTATTTGCAATTAGGATTGGACATCTGTAGTCCAGGCACTTGAGTTGGGTGCTCTTTGTACCATCCCTATCAAAATTCTCACTTCCACTTGAGCAGTTTAGTGTCCTCTATAAAGTCCAATATCTTGCCCAGTGGAAACTTGAGTACCCTTGAAGGCTCCAGTAGATCCTTTCCGAAATGTTTTTGCCTGAGTATTTTCAATTGCTCAGATGTGCAGACTACATGTAAACTTGTTTTCTTCTGTAACACTTATCTTCTGCACCAGGGTTCGTTTACCCGACCCGTGTTATGGAGATGCTTTCTCAGGGAACAGTGTCCAGTTATCAACCCAATAATGGTCTTAACTTGTTTTTTATTGTGTCTAATTAGGTTTTCAGAGAACCTAGCATTGCCATCCTCTATTAGCGTTTTAGTATGGAGTTGACCTTTGGTCGATCTTCATTTAGTATAGCCTTAATATTGTCAGATTTATACTTAATTATCTTTTGAAATACACAAAACGAGAGGTATTGTATTTAAAATTAAATTAACGTTATCTTCAATGACTATGATAATTGTTGTTAACATCAAAACAAATTAAACGTCCACAGGTAAAAAGACGGAGTGTCTCGATTTAGTAGTGGAATATTCTATTTTTAATATATACACTGGTTTATTTAGTTATTCTCCGCGACAAACTGCAAAACAGGCAAAAATAAATCCGTTCAGTTTTATGACAATACATTTTTCTTTGTAATTTCCCCGGCGCATATTGCAACAGGAAGTAACATATAATGTTTATTTTATACTGTAGTAGCAGTAACTCTACATTCGCTAACGGCAGGTCATCAGTGACTTCGTATTTTGACCTGTGTAGGTCAAAGTCTTACTATACGTAAATATTAACTAATATAACTATTTTGTGACCTTTATGTATACTCAAAGAAAAAAAAAAATGGGACAATTACAATACCGATATGTATTGAAATTGTCCCATTTCTTTTTTCTTGGAGTATACATGCTTATCTTTCAATTCCTGAAATATTTCCACTTGTAGGTCAACAAAACAACAATTAATTAAATACCAATTTATTCCAGAACATATAATACCTATTATGTTTTCGTTAATACAACTTCTTCAGTGAAAGAAATTTACATTTAATGTGTGTCAAAATACTAATAATATATTATGAAGAAGTCTGATTAACGAAAACATATTATATAACATATATGTAACATATATATTATACCTTCTGGAATAAATTGGTATTTAATTAATTGTTGTTTTGTTGACCTACAAGTGGAAATATTTCAGGAATTGAAAGGTAAATATTAACCTTCTTATATAACATCAATAATTTTCAAAAAATAAAATATGCCATACTATACAACATAAATTTGTAGTAACGTACTTTACTTAAAAACAAAGCAAAGTTAAATTACTAATACGTAGGTATATTAATGTTAGAAGGTCCAACTTAATTTTGTAGTTTTTGAAATAGATTCCATAGAGTTTTTGTTTGAAGCAATTAGAGAAATATTGCATAAAACCAGGAAATAACTATGTAGAAGACGTAAGCGAAGAAATAGTAAATGATAAAATTGATGACTGGATAGAAGCACTATTTTAAAAAACTGTTAAAATCATCATAAGAATATGAAAAGCACTCTAGAAGTTGCACGATGTGATCGAAATATAGCAAACAAAACTACTAATAGGAGTAACAAATCTAAGGGCTAGTAAGACAGCATAGCACCAGTCAATTAATAATAACTAAGAAACTAATGGAGACATCATATTGTTGCGATAGATAACAAAAATTAAAATTTGCCGAAAAAGATCCAAAAATTATAAAAAAAACTTTCCTCTTTTGTGTATATCAGTTAAGTTATACAAGGCAAACATTGACCAAAAGCTAAGAAGATTATATCAAGAGAATATTGTGCTTTTATTTCATTTCTTTCATTATATTTGTCCCCATAATAGAGTAGATTTTCAGAAATGGTTCTTAAACTATTGATTCCGGCTGAAGAAGTTTTTGTACTAATATTAGCTCCTTGTTGATTTGTTTATGCGATGGAAGAGATTTTCGAGGACAGTCTCATTGGAATATTGAGATACAAAATTGGTTGGTGGAAGTGTAATCATACAGTACAAATAATGCATGCATTATAATTACCGGTATAAGAGAGAATAAATTAAATAAAAGAAGTTACACAAAAGATGATTTTATTTAATAAGCAACAGCAACCTCCTACATCATAAAGAAATCTCAAATAAAACAAGTTACAGTAATAACATCTTATAGTAATAGTATAATATAATATAATAGTATAATAATATTGTTAAAAACTAAATGTGTTTTAGTATATACATACACCTAGTAGTGTTTTTTAATATACATATATTCGTAATGTTTACTTTTAGATAATAGTAAATGGTTGTTTGCTTTTGCTTGATGATTCACAATGATTAGTTGATATCCAATGTCCTAGCAAAGGAAACGACTATTATTATACATATATCCAATTTGTATAAAAATATGGACATGTAGATATTCATTAAGTTCTTGTTCACTTTTTAAAATAAACGACTAACAGTTGAATTTTTTTTTTAAGGTGGTGAGTGCTTAGTTGTAGTGACTCCGTAAGCTGTATCGCTTGTTTGGCTATCACTGCAACTCTCGAGGTGTAGTTTTGTGTGTGTATGTTGTGTTCAATTGGTTTTGTGACAGCATCATATCGCCTTTTATGATGCCGCGCTGTTAATCACTTTGCTCCCAACAGCGAATGGCAAGTTGATCCGGGATTAAACTCGCTGAAAAAATGTCACCGACCCTCCAGAGAATTGAACCCCGGCGCCTATCGTCCTCTCACAACGATAGTCAGCCGCCTAACCACTGCGGCCATCTACCGGATTTATATTTTTAATATTGTGAAAACTAGCCCAAAATCTTTTGGTTTTTCAAGCTGGTCGTAGTTTTTACTGTATGATTAAATTACTGAATTGATGGAATAAAACTCTGCTTCACTGCGGCAAATTTTGTGAGAGATTCAGCGGCGTGAACGTATTGAATAATATAATTAGATGTTAGTACTACAGCGCGTAGGTCGAGTGCGCTGCAGTTAAATTCACTTGGTTTAAGTATGTAATGGTTTACGCCAAAGTTTTCTGTAATAAGTGCTATTTTTGACAATTGATTCGTAACTAAATTTACTTGCAGTTTGATTTTTGTTAGCTAATGTATTTATGTTGTCACAACATTAACATAATTTAATCGTATCGTTATTTTATGTTATATTATAAACAAATTTCGAAAGCTGATAGGTAGATGTAATATGTGTTACTTCAGTATTATCTGTTTTATTAACGTATTTAAAAATTTGAGGGCAGTTGCATTTTTTTGTATTATTTGTATTAAGTACGACAACTTATTGCTCTAACAAGGTAAACATTAAATCTCGTCTTGTATTGCGATAGTATAGTACATATATGAAAATGTAATGATGTATTTGATGTTTTCTAAATACACAAGCTTTTCAGTCTGTAACGAAACTTTTTGTTTATAGAGACAGCAATGATTGAATGATTAAATTAATTAAAAATTAATAAATTAAATGAAGGAAATTTCTGTATAGCTTGTGGCCACATTTTATGCTATAAACTAAAAACAAAAAAGCGCACTATTGGTGAGATACGACTAATATATTCTTTTCAAATGGAACGACCTATATTCTAAAGCAATATTTGCAAAAATATACTTTATATATATTTTTTTATTTTCAGAAAATATCAATAAAAATTTATTTTACATACAAATTTTGCCATCCCCTTTCAATTGAATTAGACAAAGCGTCGAAATACATGTTTCATTAATTGTGCCAACGAGAACTAGTACCGAATTTCAAGTAAATTTAATCATGAAAATATTACCCACTACACGAACCGTGCCCCTTTTTCATCCGATTTTCTTACCTTAGGAGACAAAGCTTAAAATATGTCGACACACGTACTTCATGAAATGCGCCAAAGAACATTAATACATACCATAAAAACGCTGTTTGCCATACAAGCTTTATCACCTCATTTCACCCTTTTAAGCGTAGACTTTCGCAAAATCCCTTCTTAAATGATACCATAGAATCAACATCGCCTTCCAATTTTAAATTTGTACGCTTTGCGGTTTACGCTTGACGTTGACGTATCAGTCGGGACAGAGGCTTTTATATCTATGGATCGATAAATTATTATTATTATTATTAAATTTATTGCGCTTCAAAAACATATACTTGCTATATGTGGCAGTTGTAGCTAGCCACAACAAACTGTGGGTACCTGGGTACACTAACACCAAGAGAAATGATATGGCGGATGAACTTAAGCAAGGCGTTGACATGCATTTGATTGGACCAGAACTCTCTCTTGGCGTTCCGAAAAGCCAACTCAAGAAGGAAGTTCAAGAATGGGAGTCAAAGGAAATGGTATGCTTCTGGAGGAAAACACCTGGATAATCATAAGCGAAGAAATTTATTAGCTTTTTGCCAAACATTAATAAAAAATTACTTGATCTCAGCAAGTCAGAGTTAAGGACTCTTATGGGCCTTCTGACTAGCCACTGACCTGTAAGATACAATCTAAAAACGATGGGCAAAGTTGATTAAGACACCTGTCGATTCTGCGACCTGGGAACTCAAACAGCCGAGCACATACTTTGTGAGTGCGAAGTATTAAGTCGGCAAAGGTTTCAGCATCTAGGACAGGCGACCTTAACATCTGAACAAATCAAAGCCTCGGCAGCCACACTAGTCCTGAGGTTCGTCAAGTACATTAGAATAGAAGGGTACTGGTGGAAAAGGATATGTGGTGCTTGTAACCTGAACGACCCATCAACAATACAAGACGAATGTGGCAGTTGTAAACTATTGTAACATTATTTAACTGTTGTTATGCAGGATGTATTTTAAATTCATTTCAATCTACGAAATAAATTGTTATGTTGAAATAGCATAAATTCAAATTGAATCTCCTTTAGAATAAATTTTGAGGTGTATACATATTTGACGTAAAATTTACCTATAGTACATTTTGATATTACAATTTTAACTTTTTATGTTGTGAGTATGTAATTATTGTATTTTATAGATGTTCTCAAGAAGATGTTAATATCCATACATCGACAGCTTGATTTAATTGTTTATTTTTTTAATTATTGTCATAAACCAAGAAAAATAAAAACTCAACACAATTTATTAATTGACTTAATCTCTACATATGCAGTCATGTTATACCAATTCAGAGGCTTTGGTCACTAGTAATATTGCAAATAGCTAAAAGGATTTGTAGAGGTTGCATTGTTTAAGTTTAGGCTGAAAACAGAATTTCCAGTTGCTTTTAGTTTTCTCCCTTAATTAAAGGACCGTTAGGGTAACAGGTTTAAATCATTGAATTAATAACAAGTTCATCATTTGATGCATGTTTGGTCGGCTTGCGAAGATTCATTTCTCTGTGATGTAACTAACATGCAGTTATGTAAGTAGTAAAAATACGAATTAATAATTTTACAGGATTATGTCGATTGTTATGTTTGGAACGAATTTATTGTCATTTATATAGTCAGATTGTTTATATTCCGGATTTATTTCCACTTAGAACGAAAACAATTTAATTGTCAATTTATTCCATAACATAGTATAATAATATGTTTTCGTTAAATAACTAATTGACATTTAATATGGCAAATTTAATAATAAAATGATAAATTATCAAAAAAACAAAGCTTTTAATTATATTCTCAAGTAATAATGAAGGAATAATGATTTAATACAACATTAGAAATTGAAATGACTTGAATTATTCGTATATCAATCTATTTTTTGTCAAGCTCTAACAATTCTGCACTAATGCAGGCAATTTTAAAAATGATAAATTCAAGCTACAGTAATTGTTTTTCATGTTGTGTATAATTTTTTAGAATTCCAGTGAGCTTTAACTTCAATGAGCATGCGTAACGATTGACCGATTACTAAATTTTTAATATCATAAACGTTTACGTATTGCTATTATTATTCTCGTTATTTTTAGTTCTGTTAGTGGTAGAATGTAAGTTCATTGATTGATATTATCAAACATTATAAATAGTTTAATAATAATAATAATAATAATATGATATATTTGTCCAACGGTTTACCAATTACAGGACATAATACAAGTTAAGTTAAGTACACACATACAATATATAATAAACAAATAAAATAAAGGGCAAAAAACTAAAAGTAATTATTAAATGAATTAAGAAGAAAGGAAAATATCGTCGTAGTGCAAATTCGCAGCCCGAGACATCGTTACCAGTGGAGAACTCTGTAATATATTGGTCCTAGAGAAGGGTAACAAAAAGGTGGGAGACGAACGAGAGGAGATTCTGGGAGTAAAAAAGTTCAAACAGGAAAGGAGGTAAGGGGAATCAATCCATCCATTAGAGAGCTTCCATATGAACCGTGCACCCTGAACTTCTCTGCGGTAGCTTAAGGACTGAACATCGTGTGCTTCTAAGAGTAGTGTATAATCTACACCACGCTGAGGATATATTCCAGTATTTTTAAAAGAAAGATATTTTAGAAATCTACGCTGCACTTTCTCAATAGAGAGCTGTAAGTAAATGTATTTAGGAGACCAAACTTGTGAAGCATATTCTAACTTGCTAACAACGAAGCTGAAATACAGCGGTTTCAGTAGTGGCATATTGTGAAAAGATTTACAGCAGCGCATAACGAAACCCAATGTTCTTGAGGCTGAGGCACATATATAGTTTATATGATTGCTAAAGTTAAGACGACAATCAAAAAGTACTCCAAGATCATTGACACTTTCGACTTTTTTCAACAAATTATTTCCAACACAGTAAGTTGATGGTATATGGCTTGATTTTCTGGTATAAGTAATGTAGCAACATTTTCTAATATTTAATTTGAAGCTGAAGTTTCTGATAAAATATTTATATTTTGTTGAAGATTTAAGACATCGTTCCAAGTCTTTATAGAAGAATATATTTTGAGGTCGTCCGCATAAGCAAGAACTGGGCACGAGAACGAGTCAAGAAGGTCATTAATAAACAGAGTAAAAAGTAAAGGTCCCAAATTGGAGCCTTGAGGTACTCCGGATGAAGGACAAAACTCAAATGATTTAAAGCCATTGTAACAGACGTAATTGCGTCTGTTATTTAAATAGGATTGCAAAAGTTTAAGTAAGGATGGGCTAAAACCAAAACAAGACAGCTTTTTAAGAAGCATCCCGTGATCTATTGTATCAAAAGCACGACTAAAGTCCGTGTAGATTACGTCGATCTGACCTCGATTGTCCAACTCCTGAGAGATTGCCTGTGTCAGAGAAACCAAATTAGTTACCGTTGACCGTCCACGAATAAAACCATGCTGGTACGGCGAAAAAAAGATCTTGTGTTAAAGTATATACATGAATATATTACATTCTCGTAAACTTTGGCGAAATTTGATAAAATCGCGATTGGTCTGTAGTTTTTCAATCTGGTTCTGTCATCCTTCTTAAAAACGGGACTAATTCGCGTCCGTTGCCAACGTGAAGGAAAGTCCATAGTTTTAATTGAAAAATTGATAATAGTGGCTAAAGGTTTAGCCAAAGCAAGTCCCGTATTACGCACCATCACATTTGGAATTAAATCGTCACCGGAGCTAAAATCTTCAGGGAAGGAAGACATTATTCTGGCCAATTCATCTTCGGTAACACTGGACAACACAAAGGGTACCCAATTCACTTGACTGTAATCAATGGAAACAGGAGAGCTAGTTTGATATATGGCGGAAAAGGTATCTGCAAATGCATCCACTACACTTTGCGGAGAGTCAATTGGAGCGTCATTATATATTAATGTATTGGGAATACGTGACAGGCCACGCATATTTTGGATGTACTTGAAAACCTCTCTTGGATTATTCATAATTGACGATTCAACACTGTTCATATAGGATTTGTAGCTCATAGCGATTAATGATTTTAAGACACTCCTAAATAACCACCGAGAATATAGTCAGATCTGTTAATGATTAGATTAGTTTATAAGAGTTTATTTAATTTGTGTTCAACTTGTACACAAAAACAAAATAAAAATAAAGAGAACCGGACATAAAAATAATTCTACAAGTTTCACATAGAATTATGTCTGCTTTCTAGTAAGTACTTTTATTTTATTTTATAACTATTGCGTTAACATTTACCACACAATCCAGGTAGTAATTGCGTGCAAATTGTCTTATTAATGCTGCACCTAAATGCATACATAACTAAGAATGAGAACTATTACTGATTCCAGGATGTCATTTTATATTACAGTTATATCTACTGAATTGACTTGATAACTATACGCTGTACTGTATAAGTAACGAAATGAAGAATTTAAAAACCTGGGAATAGCATGGATAAATACTTTCTGTATCGAAAGTAAATACACTGTATCTAATACATTAAGTTCAAATTACTGATACATGATAATGCCTTTATATCTATCGTATTTTTAATTTATTAGAAAAAGCATGTCGTCAATATTTCAGTAAATATTTTACTTAGGCATTCAATAAATATGTTACATATTCATATAAACCATAAGTTATTTATTCTTTGAAATGATGCTATTGACTATTATTATATGATTAATAATAAAAATAAAAAATAACAAAACAAATTCTATGTGCAATTACTGGCTCCAGGAAACATTATATAACAGCCTATTTTAATTAAACATTTTAAAACTGTAGCGATGCTTTATAAGTAACTAAAGCCACATAAATGTGCAATAACATAATTAGCCTGTAATTAAATAATGGTGACAAAAGAATTCTAGAGCAATGGAATCTTTTAACTGATCCTCTTAGTGAACCAAACGAAGATCGGTACTCTGAGATTTCATTGCAAGAAACGTACCCAAGGAACGTCATCCCTACTACAATTATTAATTACAGAACCGTTGCGTCATATTATTACCTAAGGTTTGACATCATCTGATTATTAGACCAAAGATTTCAATACATTACCAATTTTACATCGATTGTTTTCGTATTTTCAAATATAAGAGAAACTAAAATTATTTCATAATAAGTGACAAATTGTATATTTTCTTTCTTTTCATATTGTGGTCGGTTGTAATACCTTTGCGTAATATATAATTGCCTTAGATGTTTTGCTACCAGTTGAGGTTTGTGTATATTATTAAGCTTCATGCTGTATGAGAACTCGCAATTTAGGGTTAATTAAATGTGTTCTATTGACGAACACGTTTTCTAGTAACAAAAATGTGTAAAAAGAATTTCAAAAACATACATGGACTTTATTTTATTAGCTATTCCATCTTTTAAGAAATTTTGATTTGTTAGTATAATACTTAAGCTAACGAATATGTTGTAAGCTAGACACTAAAGTTTTTTATGATGACTGACTATGATAGTTACAAATTATTCTACCTTTCTAGAACTTAGGTGGTCTGTCTGTAGAAATTTTTGAAGAAATGGTCGCTTTGTAAGTATAATTGTAAGAAGAAAACTGCACTTATATTCAAAAAATAACAAGACCTGATATGTCAATAAGCTTATATTTAATTAAAAATTAAACATAATTTAATAGTTCAACAACCATTTCCCTATGGCTTCTTCAAGAAAAACGTAGGAAAGGCCAAAGTATCACGGTTTTTCTACGTCTGAACTACGATAGAGTACGATTTGAAGTCATTTATTTTATTTGTGTTAAACATATTTGCGTTACGTTTTCAGAGAACTTCCAGAAAAATAATAATCATTCAATTAGCCTCACATTACAAATAAATAATATAGAAAATTGATATATCAAAAGACGGTGAACACTGGTATGTTAGTATTTATTTTAAATCTTTTTGTTGGAGTATTTGTTGGAGAGTCCAAAAGAAAGTTGCACGTCCGAGTTATCAAAATTTAAATGGAACACCATGTATATTATTGCACATTTTGATAACGCAGATTAAATAACTCAACAGTTTCTGACATATTTAACAATTTTTGAAAATGTAGATTAATATTTAAAATGGGTATTTTCTGTACGTATTTAAGTTATGCGTATTAAGTTGCATTGTTCTATTAGCAAAATCATTACGTCTAATGCTAAAATAAAGATGGTGGACTGTGGCTACCTTTAATAACTTCTTTATTTTAAATGGAACACCCTCTATTTAACAATATAATTCGATTTTAATTTGATTTCTCTTTTAAATTTTCTTAAAATTTCCTATATTTGTCCTGCATAGTTCCGTTGTAAAAGTCAATTTAGTACTTTAATTGGCTATTATGTACTAAAAATTTGGTTAAATCGAGGTAGCTTTGAGATGATGGCAATAATTTCAGATATTAATTATGTTGTTTCATATTTATTTGAAACCAGACAAAAATTAAGCAATACATGTTTTATTACATACAAATTTACACCCACCATAAACTCAATACAAAAGGAAATAAAAAGTTAATGATTTAAATATCACTCAAATGTCCTTCATTTTCAATACATACAAGGTGTTCCATTTAAATTTTGATAACTTTGATATGTAACTCCTTTTTGGGACACTATTTGCATATTTCAAAATAATTTTAAAACGTGCTTCCAATGGACTTATACATACTCCAATAGAAAGATTTTAAATATTTGTATGTCACCGTTTTTTGTATATCAGCGGATGCGAACGTAGTGCCGCAGCCTGTATATGAACATTTCAGATTATGATTGTCGAAATTGAGCATTTGTTTGGTTTTCGTAGCAAACCATAATAAATTGTGTTTCAAAGTATAGATATATAAGATCATGTTTACCGTAAATATGCAGGCTAATTTATTCAATTAATACGTTAAATTTTATAATGCATAATAATTTTAGAATTCTGAAATTTTACAATTAGCAATGGTTAATTGACTTAGTTTAGTAAAAATAAAGAACGCAAATTTTAAAACCAAAACAATGTACTCCTATATCGTTTACAAATTCTATTTTTAATTGTAACGAAACGGCAATTTAATATTCAGATATTTAAAAATATTTCACGGTTTTCGTCTTGCTCTCAACTTTATGACAAAATTGTTCATTTAGAAAAATAATCAAAAAATTTCAATATTTACAAGATCTATACTATTCAATCCTTAATAGTTATTAGCATATTTTCATATCTATGAACTATAACTACAATTCTCAGTCATGGCTACAAGTTCAACAAATTTTAATATACTTGAGCATATAGTTAAGATTATTGCATACTTTAAATTGATGAAATATTTTAATTTCATTTCGATTAATAAAGTTCGTTGAATGAAACGGAAACACTTTCTGAAGTTAATTTCATTATCTCCGCGAAAAGTATTTAAATTCTTTAATTTTTTAGTTGAAGTATCTACTTCGTCTTGACAACGCTTGTATATTCAATATTAATAAGATATTATGTCTACTAGGAAATGAGTACACAGTTGAAAGTAAGTACATTTCTGCGATATACAAAATTAATCGCAGACATACCAACACAACCAAAAAACTCAATTATAAGCGATGGTTGATTTAACGTCCACAATTGTTTGCGCTCGATTGGCTGGCGTTTTTAAGAAATAGTTTGGTTTCTGTCGTTATATTACATTTCGCTTTCGTGTAATGACAAACTTTATCTGGTTGGAGCGTGGTGGGAAGCTTATATATAAATTGTTCAAGTACGACATTGCGTCAATTTTGTTTGTGATTTTTGTGTATACCTCGTTATAATGCTTCTTCGCGGAAGCATTCTGTATCAGGTGAGTACATCTGTTTTTGTTGGATAGTGAAATTTGAACGAAGTAAAAGTGATTTCTGCCGGGATAAAAGGATTCTCGTTTTTGGAACTTAAGTGTACTCTTCCAACTGGAGTTTATGTCAATAATTTAGGTATTTCATAAAAAGAAATTCGAAATTCATATGCCTTTTTATTAATTAAAGTTATGTGAATATTATTAGATGTACTTATTGCTTCGCAGTATTAAAATTCAAACATAGTTTTAATTTTATGTAAGAGCTAATGGAGTTTTTTTGTGGAGTTTTAAATTTCAAAATGTGACGTGTTTCATTATAAGAAGAAATATAAGAATGACGGAAAGTTATTTTAGAAAGTAGATATGACGGTAACGACTGGCCTAGTTTGTCGCAAGTTAAAGATATTTAGATAGACTTGGTTTATTAGTACAGATAGCATAGTTTTTCATCATTTTTCAGTGCAAGTAAACTGTTATATTCAGAAACAGCGTTATAGTTTTATTGTCTATAAGTTTGAGTAGGAGTACGCGACTGGCCTTATATGTATATTGTTGAAATTTAAAGCATTAAAAGGAAATTTCCAGACAGTAGAAGAATTTCAATACATTTATTTTAGGAAACATTTTTTAGTCTTTTTTTCTACATGGCATAGAGCATTGACCTGTGCAAACAAGAATAGAACTATACCTCTTTCTCTATAACATGCAGTAAGAAGGTCTCATTCACTGTCTTTAAATATTCATTTTGTCGCATTTGACAAAAAACTTTGGTTCCATCTATACTGAAAATTTTTACGTCATTAAATTATTGAAAATGGGAGGATGTTCTACGATAGCTCATAAGCAGAAAGATTCAAAGTTTTCCTTCTTACTTCTATATACGTTATTCTATTCTGTCAGACCACGAAGAAGAGCTTCTTTAACAACAGTTTATTTTAATTTATAACATCTTAGAGTAAGAAGTTGTCCCAATGTTCCATTTAACCGATTCTATTTTTTATATTCCTCTCTGCAGTTACCGACCAGGTAATGTATATTTGATTTCTAGTGCATGAGTATCACATATGTGTGTACGACATTGTATAAAATGGATATAGGAGCAATCAAAGAAAAGTAACGTGCAGTAATATACTGCTATAGATTAGAGCGAAAGATATCACTTCTTATAATCGTACTTCTTTTCATCATTTAACATTACATTGCGAACTTAGATGTGGAGCGTATTTGGAGTCAATCTCAATTATGATACAGTGGAGAAATGAGTACCGGAGACTTTGCCCCTGTTTTATCTTACCATTTGTGTAGGTTGTTGCAGGTGATATACACTATTCTGTCTTATAAAACACGTCTTTTTGACTCTAATTAATATTATTTTCTAAACGCAAAAGTGTAGTAGATATTTTATCACTTATATAAAAATATATGAAGACTAATTTATAAAGATGCTGGTTTTTGATACTACACATAGCCGTCGAGTGGGGTTTATGTATGAACATATTATATTAGTCGCTTCCCAGTCACAGCGAAAACAACACGTTCGATCGGATAAAGTTATTTAAAAACAAATCACGTTCGATTCGGATGTTTCACGCACGAAGTTTGTACAATACTTTTTGTACGAGAACTATAATAATAATACATATTGTTAAATACGTTATCGTTTATGACCATATATGATTCAGGTTAGGGATTTATGATTTCACAATGTCACTGAATTAATCAAGTTTTATTTTCAGGTTTTGATAGGCGATAAAAAAGTATATTAAAGGATGTAAGAATTATCGAAAAAGAGAGTTTTATTTTCTGCTAAAGCTAAATATTTTTCTACATTTAATATACACTGGCAATGCAATAAAATGCAAAGTCTGCAATGTAGTGTTAATGTGCAAAAGCAGACAAAAATGTGAAATTCCTGTCAATACTAAAATGCATCAACGCAATAAAAACTATAGTGGATATGTGTTCGAACTATGTAATTTACCGTTTAACTTACTAAACAATGAAGGATTCTGTTCATTTTGGAAAAAATACGATAAAACAGAGTTACCTGGCCGAACAACAGTACAATCAGTTTTCCCATCCGTCCGTGAACATCTTCAATGTAGAATTAAATCTAAATTGAAATCTAAGAAACTGTGGACGAAACAACAGACTGTAAAAAAAAATCGGTTGTTAATATTATGGTACGTACAGTCAGAGAAAAAATACGCGCAGTTTACCGTCTCATTCGCACACGCATAGAATGTAAAACTCGGTAGAGGGTGCGAATGAGAAGGTAAACTGCGCGTAGGGTAAGTTTGTTTCGACTATTTTTTCTCTGACTGTACAATGGTACGTGTTTCACAAATCCCCAGAACGTGTTCACGATTTCCACAGACTGTGTCTCGATATTCCTCAACCACCACAACCGATTCTTACAGCTTGGAGAACATGGCTACAAGCAGCGTTGTACTACAATGAACATTTTGAAAGTATTAAGGACATAGTTCTACAGTTCAATCCAAAAGAAGCTGCATCTATTCAGGAAACCCAATCAAAATGTCAAGATAGTCTGGTTAAAACCTATTTAAATGCTATTCAGAGTAATTATGACGGGCTTGTGGAGGCAATACAATGACTGGAAAATCCTTCGGTGTCATTACTGGAATCTCTGCAAATAGTAAAAGATCTTCACGCACAGGTATGCGCGATAGAAGACGAAATAAATCGGTGTGTAACACGAAAGTTTGAAAGTGTTTTAGAGAAAGACTCCGATTTTGCCACACTAAAACAAATTTTTGTAAGCGGGTCTACAGAATTGTAACCTACGTTCTTTCAAGGATCATTTCAATTATGCAAATATATCATATATAATTCTTCGATACGCACTCGATTTGCGGAGTAGTACCGCGCAAACACATCTTATGTTGCAAATATTTAACCGATCTCATCCAATTTGCGACTTGACGGAAAACGTCTAAAACGGTACCTATGTGTTTCACCAGGTTTTATAAATTTCTAGGTTCTTTATTTGTGTATACCGGTTGATTTCAGACATATGATAAATAACGGCGGGAAGTGGTAAGGGGTACGAAAATTCGCTAAGAAGTGGGTCTATCACACTGCTGTAGACTAGACGAGACTAGACTGTGATAGCGAGACTCGTACGCGTCCCCACTTCTTAGCGAATTTTCGTACCTCTTGCCCCTTCCCGCCGTGATTTATCCTATGTGTGAAATCAACTGTTATATGCGATTATTATTTATTAATAAAATTATTAATTAAATGTGATTTTTTATCGGGGAATGTTGATTTTGTAAATAAAGGCTTGACTTTAAAGTGAATTTAATTACTCTAGAAAAGTTCATCAAAGCAGTACTCTCTTTTAGAGAAATTAAATTTGCTTCAAAGTACAGCCTTTATTTAGTAAATCGAAATTTCTCGCTGAAAAATTCGCATTTAATTTGCCAAAGATGGTACAGTGGAGAGCTTTTAAAACGACATCCCTCTAAGCAAACGTCGACCTTATCGACACAATGTAGGAGTAAAACAGATCTCCTAGCTTGGGAGAATATATAAATGGTCCGCTGCATGTTCGCAGGTACCCGGTTGGGGTATACCCTTGCGTACGGATTATATTTAGGTAATTCTTGTTACTGTTGCATTATAATTTATAATATTATTAATTATATTATTATATATTATTATATATTAATTTTACGGGTCGATGGCCGCAGTGGTTAGGCGGCTGACTATTGTTGTGAGAGGACGATAGGTGCCGGGGTTCAATTCTCTGGAGGGACGGTGACATTTTTTCAGAGAGTTTAATCCCGGATCGACTTGCCATTCGCTGTTGGGAGCAACGTGATTAACACCGCGGCATCATAAAAGGCGATATGATGCTGTCACAAGGCCATTTAATTACAACTTACACACACTAAACTACACCGCAAGAGTTGCAGTGATAGCCAGACAAGTAATACAGCTTACGGAGTCACTGCAACTAAGCACCCACCACACATTAAAAAAAAAATAAAAATAATACAATTCTTATTTGTATTTAGAACATCATTCTCTCTTGAAATTTATATGAAAACAACTTAACCGGTATATGTATGATAATGAATGATGTATAACGCAAAAACACTGTTAGAATTAAGGATTTTTTTTTCGAGAGCGGAATAAATGAAAACAAACTGTGTATGTATAAAATTTAAAAACGTTTTAATAACTTACAAATTTATTAAAAACGTATCGTGTGACTAACTATTTTGATATACTATGAAAATGTTACTTTAAATAACTGAACTATCAAAAACAAAACATTTACTGCTAGGTGTATGTTTTAAAGATGTAATAAATCGATTTTTATACATATACATATATAAAACTAATACACAAAGAAACTACAATATCTGCAATTTTAATGGCCGACGCAGATATACTATTAAATTTAGAAAAATGCGTCTTGAACAACGATCACTCTATTATTTGCAACAGATAATAGCGAACAGTAAATTATACATACATACATACACTTTATACTTGTTAAAAGCAATCATTACACTAATAAGTAAATATTAAAAGTTTGAAGAAAAGGGGAAGGAAAGGAAAAATAATTAAAGTTGAAATAAGTTTTGTATCCCCTGCTTTATTGCTCTTTGAAAGAACAATTACATAGGTACGGATTGCTGTCATTTCATTTCTTAGAATTTCTTAAAATTCCTTTTAGGGAACGTCGTTATATACAAATTTACCTGCATTATTATCGATGTATGTATGTGTATGGATGTAATGTATGTTTCATCTCATAGCAGGTATCAGAGGGACGATTGTTTGTTTACCAGATCATAAATTTACAGTTGACCAATTTTGTATTCAATACATATAAGTTTACGTCCCCGTTCCGATTGCTAAGAAGGGCTATGAAATTCCATAACGGTATCGGTTAAGGTGCTCTCCACTGTACATACCGCTACGCTTCGGTTTTTAATAGTGATAATTTATCAGATTATTACGATAAATTATCACTGTATAGTAGCGAAGTATTATACTGATATGATAATGTATGCGGCAGGATCCTAAACTGAACTCAACTCGATGGCTCTGTGTATTACTAAAAACCGGCATTTATTTTGCGACATTTATAAATAGAGAGGGCAAATTCGATACACATGCCATCAGCGTACGCATGAAATTTTGTATTTAATTTAAATTATAAGAAAAAAATTATGCACTGTATTCCGCATTGGACAGTTAAGCGTGAACATTGATAGTCGCATATTTATATACATGACATGACTAATATATTAATTTGCAATTCAAGGTTCTTTTCATTTGCACGAGCAGTTGCCGATCGCAAATCCGATAAAACGTTCGAAATATCACCAGCAACATATGTGGCATCAATATGACTGCTATATTTAGAAATGATTTTGAATTACATACTTAATTAGTAATAAAATTATCAATAAACCGTAAAACAATCGAAAGTGAAACAACAGACTAGCAAATAATAAAGTAATAGAATTTGATGCTTCAATTGCATCAAATACTGAGAGCATATAAAGATACAACAGACTAGTGTAGAGTGCGTGCAGGTGACCCATCTTCGTATGTTTTTGAGGGTTTCAGCTACGGCAATGAATAATTTCTGTCAAATTTAGTGATTTTAGATGTGTCACAGGTGACGTCACGTACAATCGTTTACCTACGGGGTGATCCATTTTCATATATTTTCGAGGGTTCCGGGAAACCTGTGGGAGAAACTGTATTATATACGTTTTTCAGCAGGATGTTTTACACAAACTGTGGTTATACAGAAACAACAACAAAAGAAATTAAAATAAACTTTTGGGCCATCTGATGTCACTGAGAAAACTGTCTGAAGGATGTCGAAATCGTTTTTCGATAGCATCTAAGAAAATCGAAATATAGGGGTGGACTGGGTTTGCCAAAAACAGTACCTGGAATCGTATCTCAGCTCCCATAAGTTGCATAGAACCTCTGAAAGCATACGTAAATGGTCATCCTGTACGTAAGTGATTATACGTGACGTCATGTGTCTGTTAGAGAATTTAAGGTTCTATAATCTGAGGCATGCGTAAAATCACTAAATTTTACAGAAATTATTCTTTTGCGTAGCTGTCAACATGTCACTATCATTTATTTGTAATTTTTGACATAATTCATCATTTCATTACATACTTTGAAACCGTTCCTTTCGAATCAACTGCTGCAGTGTACTGATATTGTGTGTAACTAACTCTTTTGATACATCTATCTGTAATTCGCAATTAAAGGTAGAATTAAATAATATCGAAGGCTTCCACGGTCTGAGTCTCTGTTATGAGGGCTTCCGGGTTCGTCAGAAGGTTTTCGCCTCTAGCGTGGTTGACACGTCAAGCTACCGTGACCTTCTGGCGCCCCTCATCTAGTTTTGCTCCTGAAGGAGCCACTTACATTAGTGGCGAAACGTCGAGTTTGAGTAAAGTTGTATATATATTTTTGTATTTTTCGTTTCATTTTAGTTTTATTTTATGTTGTATTGTATATATGTACTTTACTATGACACGGTCAAAACCCGGAAGCCCTCATAACAAAGGTAGAATTAAATTTAAAAGTCGAAGCTGTAGTACAGCGCGAAATATATTTATATTGATGGCATACTATCGTAGCAGGAACACTAAACACTTTAACCCACTGAACACCAAACAAGTTTTAACTAAAACACCGACGCGTTTCAACAGCAATGCTGTCATTATCAAGGCGATAATAAAACTAAAACAATTTAGTTTTATTTAATAAGACTAAAACAATTTAGTTTTATTATCGCCTTGATAATGACAGCATTGCTGTTGAAACGCGTCGGTGTTTTAGTTAAAACTTGTTTGGTGTTCAGTGGGTTAAAGTGTTTAGTGTTCTACTTCTGCACCAAGAGATCCAGTGAAGAACATCGTAGAAGGAGTTAAAATACGCATAGTATATATTCTTACAGTCTGCGAACTTGTTTCGGCCAATTTAATAAAGATTTTCTTGTTACAAATATTGATTACGAAGTGTTTGACAGAAACCGTACTTATATTTTGGAAAAGAATATTCATTGATCTATATAACCCTATATGACCCGTATAATACACTAATGATAACTTTTATTAGTGAGACATTCAGAACTCTTTCTCCTTTAAAATTGTTACTTTAGCAATTACTTTTATAAAAAACAAACCGTGTTAGTGTGGATAAAATACCCAACATTGTTTTTGGTTTTCGACATTAGATACAAGTTATTATATAAGCACTTCGAGGCAAGTTAAAGTACCGCACTATTTACACTTTAATAGTTTTTTTCAATTATTAACTGAAGTCAAACATATTTGGTATCATGATGAAACAGATATTTTCGAATTGTTTTCTTGTATTATAATAAGTAGGGTAGGGTATACGGCAAATTGGATTTATTGCTTTTTGAAATTGATAGTGTGTTTAGGGTTATTGTACATGCTTACCTCTGACTTATATATTATGATGCCTTAATCGGTTTTGCATTACTTAACCGCGGCAAACAAGTTGCTTTAACATAAAGCAAAACAGTAACTACAAAAATATGTTAATTCAAGGCATGTAATTAGAATGAAAGAAATAGTAGAAATATAACAATTTCATGAAAATCATGCCACCATGTTATATCCATTTGTACTATTAGGAAGGTAGAAAAAGTAACTTCTATGCCACGGTTAAGCGCAATGCAAAACCAATTAAGACATCATAGTAGTATAGTAAGGGGCAAGCGTGTGCAACGATTCTAAACGCATTATCAATTTCATAAACCCAATAAGTCCTATACGTCGGACAGTCTACGCTACATATTACAAAAAATTAATTTAAAAATTTGTTTAACATGCACCAAATATGATTGATATCAATTAGATATTCTATTGAAGTATTAAAAAGTATAGAACTTTCATTTGCTCCATAGCGTATACAGTAATCAAATTGTACATTCATCACTTCCTCAGTTTGATATTTCTGTTAAGTGTAGTATGTAACTTAATAGAATTAGCATTTGCATTTTTGACATCAAAATTACCGTTACTCCATTTTTGTCGAAACAGTGTTAAAACCGTTTTAGATGAGTAATTTATGGTGTCTTGTGATGTTTTTTTCATTTGAAAATCGTTACGAAATTATTACTATTAACTCATTAATTAATTTAAAGACGAACTTGAACAGTACGTAATTTTATGTGAATTCTAATGATTAAACATGGTGTATACTTACCACATCTAATGCAGGAGATATTTCGAGCGTTATCTGGTTTGCGTACGGCGCAAGAGTAACAATCTTAAATTATAAATTACTATGTAATCGTGTCGTATATTAATATGTTAGGATCGGTGAGCTCACTTAACCGTCCAATGGTGAATGCAGTGCGTAAATTAAATGCAAAATTGCATGCGTAAGCCACTGATATGTGTAGCGAATGGGTCAAGTTTACTAATGATGCATAACTGTTATTAAGAGTAAATGCATGGAGGTATAAATATCTACCAATGACAATAAAAGGCCAATCAATATTTATTAATATCGGAATTTGCATGGTTAATCGTGCAGTCGTTAATTCTACACAAAGCGCATCACAACTGGAACTTTTCTAGAAAGCGTCGTAGCTTGTTGGTAAAGCGTTTTTATGCAGGTGGCTCTATCTTTTAAGAAGTACGTATATATCTTTATATAGTATCCAATATGGTCGACCAAATTTAGTCCAAGTTTAGTATTAGCATTGCGCTGGTTGTACCTTATAACTTCTATAGTAGCTGATGTTGTGTCCTGCTTGCAGGGGTTAAGGAATGTATATTCAATTAAACAATCAGTTTTAAATAATAGTTTGTTAAAATTCACTCTGTCAAATATCCCGAAATGTCTTCTGGCAAAAATTTGTAATTGGGTACATAAGTAAAAAACTTACTAGAATAAACATAAAAACGAAATATTGTTAGGCTGGAAAACTATGTGCATATGGTATGTAAAACGATTTCGACCCATTGTAGATAGACATACCACCATTCTTTCATCCTAATCACACTACCTATAGCTTGCTTTTTGTTGCCTCCTGAGCATATGGCTGCAAATTATATACTACTTTTGAAACTTTTGTGAATGTATGATTTCGTCCTAAGTGTCTGTCGTCTGTTGTATTAATTCTTTTTATTAATAATGATCTTTCTGGATCATTTTTACTGTATTCCGTTTACTCTATTCTATTCCAGGAGTTTTGGATAGGTTGAAGTGCAAGAGCTTCTGTAGAGCCAGAGTTGCTTTCCATTTACTAAGAAATCATATCTCAAATGCTTATATGATAATAATGCGCTCTTTATAGTAATAGAATCGCTCGCAGAGAAACGATCTGCGTATGTACTATGAATTTTTTAGTATAATGCAAATCAATAACAACAATAAAAATTAATAGAATACGATAGCTATTTACACCATTCTATGAATTACTTATGTGTATGTTGATACATACCAAGAAGAAAAAGGTCAGACGTATTTTATATATCCCTGTCTTCTAGTAAGATTAGTATTAGAGTGGATTAAAATTAAGCAGTTGGTATGTAAAAAAAGTTTCTTTTGAAATGGACATGTACACGCTTTATACCCATTACAGCTTTTCTTCCAATCTCAGATATATTTCCACTTTTAGGAAGTATTGTAAACATTGTTTTATTTGACCTACTCGTAAAAGTGAAAATATATCTGGGACTGGAAGATAAGTACTTGCAGGTCACAATATTAATTATAGCTTTTGTGGATAGCATATTAAATTGGATTCTTAGAAAAATTAACAAGATTAATTTCCTGTACTTTAGTTTCTACAAGATAAAAATGTTGGGGTCGTGAGAGATTTCGTGGATATCATAAGATGTTTTATAATCTGACATCATGCACATCAATAATAATAATAATAACAGGAAGAAAAACGTTCAGTTTGATAAATTTTAGCCATCATGACACGCAGACATTGATTTTTCTTAGGCTTGGTACGACATAATAGTCATTGTTGCTTATAGAAATATTTTTGATAAAGTTTACAGAATTTTTAATAATTGCCTGCGCATTTCGAAGCGGAATAGCTGCAAGGGATGACTTACCAAATTATGAAGAATTCTACAATACGAAGGCGTCTGCAGCTATAAAAGATGTTCGATCAGGTATGCTAATTAATTAAATTCTGAAATTAGTTATAAGAAACATGCATTTTACATATTTTAGTAGATGTAGGTGATCTCGTGCAAATAGCCAGCTCTAGAATACAGAAGTATATGGAAGTAGATCAAGCACCAGAGGAAGCCAAACGGAAACAAAATTACAAGACGTACGAAATTCCACGGGAAACACTATCGAAATTTACCTTAGAAGGAGCTTATGAGGATGAAATAGATGCTTTGGATCGAGAATATTCTAACCCTACAGTTTATAGACTAGACGCAGTCAAAGTCAGTGATACCCAGAAAGAGGGTCCTGGTGATTATAGTAGCGGTTCCGGCGAATCTAACGAAAAACCTAGTAAATCGTCGTACTATGCTAGCAAAAGTAAACATTCTAAAACTAAAAAAGTTCCAAAAGAATCCAACGAGGAATCTTATGTACCCGAATATCGAGAAAAATATTATCAGGTAACAAAACCAGTAGTACCAGTACAGGTCACTGATGCACCTTATAAAAGCTATAAATCTTACACTGCAAAACCAGCTACTTCTGCCAGTAATGATAAATACCAAAGCTCTGCAAGCGAACATATTGGAAAACTTAGTGACTGTGAAGAAGTAAAACGAAAATCGAATGACAAGGAACCTGAAATGATATGTGTTGTATGTAAAGATCCAAAAACTGGATCTAAATCTGAGCAATGTACTTATTCTTCAGCTTCAGAACCGGAGGCGTACTTTGTAAGTAAAAGTTCAAAATATTCACAGCCTACTAAATTAGTAAACCAGAGATACAAGAGATATACTATTGACGACGGTAAAGAGTTTGATCCTTATGAACATTTCAAAGCCGAGTCTCAAAAACATTTTTCAGTAGATGAAGGGGATTTTTTCAAAGATTATAAATTTCCATCTGGTTATTTTGCTGGTGATACTTTGGAGAAAAGTGAATCTGAAATACAAGCAGAGAAATTAATAAAAGATGGTGGTATTTGTAAAGAAGTTAAAAAGAATGATATGACTTGCAAGGTTTGCACAAATGAAAAGACTGGCGGAAACTACGAAACTTGTTCCTATAGCTCAGCGCCAAGTGAGAAGAAGTACGCTTATGTGAGTGAAAGGAAGACGGATGGTTCGGAGCCAAAAGTAAAAGCTACCGAAACTAAGCTTTCGAAGTCATCCGAAAAGAAATTTGAACCAAGAGAATCTGAATCTGTGCAAAAAGAGGTACGTCTAATTTAGTAGTTAATACGCATTTACTCAATATTGTTTTAAATTATTTAAATACAACTAGCACAAAACATTCTGTTCAAGTTTAGACTTCACTATTGAATTACTATTAATTTAAACAACAAATATTATGAACATTCATAAAAATCAAGTGCACTGATGATGTGCGGTGTGACCGCATGAAATGCGCATATGCATGTATAATAATACATAATTTTGCGAAAAAGTTTGGGTTTTATTATTTTCTTTATATTATTTTTATATTATAATTAATTTTTCTCAAGCTCCAAATTATTTGTTTATTCATAAAAATCTTTCTATCATCTTGTTTGCGTACATTATAGAGAAATAAATTCATTAAGTTAATCAAAATAATTTTATGTAGTGCAAATGTGTTAATTTAATAATATATGCAGTGCATTCGTAAAGTGGGGGATACATTCAATAAAATTCAAAGAGGAGTTTTTCAAGAAAACCCTCGGATCCATCCATTTTTATTTTTAGTTTAGTTCTTTTACGTGAGACTGAAATATACAGGGTACTTCAAAAGATAGATATCAAGTCATCGTTAAAAGAAATGTCATACGCAAAACACTCAAAAAGTCAACATATGGTGCGGCATAGTTGACGGAAGAGTTTTAAGTCTTTATTTTTTTGAAGAGACTGCTGCAAGATATTTGAAGTTTCTGTAAAATGAACTCATCTGTACGTGTCTGTACTTTGTGTACGGATTTAGAAGAACCCGATATGTACCAGCGTGACGTCTTTTTCCAAAAAGGTAGAGAGCCGCTTTAGCTGTTCGCATTTATTTCAATGAAGGCCTTCCAGATCATTGAATACGGAGGACAGGGATGATTGAGTGGCCACCTAGATCACCTGATTTAACTTCTTTCGATATTTAAAAAATAAAGTATACGTGACTTGACCAGCGAATTTAGAAGATTTAAAAGCATGAATACGTCTAGAAATTAGAAACATTACAAATAGAAGTCATCGACAACGTTTGTTTTCAATCGCCTGGGCTATTGTCAGATTGTTAACGCTGCTCAATTTGAACTATTAATTTAGATAAATACTTCTTATGTTGAAGTTTTAGGATAATTTTCTTTCAAAATTTTCATCAATTCTGCAACAAAAAATGCGGATTTACATTCGATAAACTAACGCTGTCACATCTAATTTTTGAGATACCCTGTATATCTCAGTTTCTCGTAAAAAACTCAAAAAAATTGAGGAGTCTAAAGGGTTTTTTGAAAAACTCCCCTTCTAAGATTTTTTTGCTACTGGAGCTACTTACTACTTTACTGTGCTTTTATTCATAATAATGTAATTTGTCGATTAAATCATTTATTCTGTCTGTCTTTGAAATAATTAGTTTGTGGACCTATATATATTCTTTAAGATATTGTTTCTTTTTTTTGCTACAATATCTAGGTTAGATACTACACTTTTTTTATGATTACAATACCAGGTCGAGATATTTGATCTTCTTTAACATCGTGTAAACCAATGCACAATAAACAATCATTAACAGCACATAAAAATTGGCGATTGAACGCACTTTACTTCTAGAGCATAAACATGAATTATTTTTAATATCTCTCGAGAATGTCCTCGTGAAATAAGGGCACAAGATGAAGAGTTAATATTGAACGTATTTAATAATGAACTGCAAATGAATAGAAATTTATCTTGACGATACATTTTAAGAACTTCTGTACATCGAATTATTAGATCTAATCTTCGGATTCATATCATGTCCAAAAAGTGCAAGTGTTATAGCCTCAACATATGGTTTATGCAGTGATATTTTCTCAATTTATTTTAAGTTGTGTCATTATTTGATATAATGCATAATTATTATAAATCCTCATTTAATAACTTCTCAATATTTTCAATATGATTTCAAAGTCAATATTTGGGTGGAAGTAATTAATATTCAAGGAATTCAAGGAAAATTGTGGAATCATAATTTTTATATAATTCTATTGTATGCAACATCGTTCAAGCTACTTTTGTTTTTCAAAAATAAAGTTCTTACTAAAACTTATTTGCTATTTGTCAAATATGAAGGAGAAATTTAAGCCAACTATCGATCATTTGTCAATTTCGTAAGTAGCAATTTTAAAACACTTTGATTCAGTTATTCTACATTTTCTTAAAGACTTGGAAAAATAAGAAGAGTGAAAGAAGTTTGATAAATAGATATCTCATAACTGAAAATTATAATTTCTGCAAAATATTATCTACAAACATTTTATCAAAAATCTCAACAGCTCAAAAATATTTGTAGTAGTGTGTTACTCTAAATCAAACTTTTAGAATGCTGTTGCACTGTTATAATTTAATAACTAACAAACATTGGTAACTAGTAGTAGTGTATCTTTAGATTATTGGAAAGTTCCTTTAAAATAGTTTTCTTTGATACTACACAGTATCTTTAAAATGTATGATTTGTTGGATAACTGTTGATTACTAATCAATATAATCTTTTTGTATTTCTTCTGTAGTTCTTGTGGTAGTCCGACAAGCAATACAGCTTGGAAGCCAATGCAGCTTCGCCCACCACAAATAATAAAAATAGGTTATCAGTGAGCAATATAGTGGATTCACAATAAAATCGTCCAAACATTGTTGTCGGATTCTGCATATAGTATACAACATTTTAAAACCGAAGCTTTTTGTACTTATGTACAGTTCAGAGCATGGAATTCCAGACAACTAGTACAGCAGTTTTGTCAAAATATTTACTATTGTGAAAGGATATTTTACTGTCACTTGTAGCTTCACGTTATGTATCAGTGTCAGGCATGCATCATTCTAGGCATATTTTTAAAGATCAATTAATGTCATGAATAAATGTCAAATGTAATAGAACTCTATATGAAAGACATATTTAGATCAGCCAATTATTTGTGTCTTGAATTCCATGCTCGCGACTGTACATATACAGTGCGTTCATGATGAAAGGAACAAATTTGTTTAAAATTCAGATAATTATTTACAGTCGATTAGTATTTTTAGATACGAACTTTTTGTCATAACGAAATTGTTATATTCAATATGTTGTCCGTTTACTTCAATATATTTTCGTAGTCGACGGATTTTTTCATCACCATCAAGATTATTTGGTCTATTCACCTAAACTTTAGATTTTAAATAACCCATAGGAAAAAATCTAATGAGGTCTCTGCTGAGCAGGTGTCCCATCATGTTGGAACCACATGTTATTGTGAGGGATACCTGGATTTTGTTCCCCATTTAAATTTTTTTTTTTTTGATTTTCGATAATACCTACTCAAATATTTATTTTGTGACGATGCTGTGTACAATGATGATTTTCAGTTGCCCAGTCCCTGCAGTTTTGTTCGCTCACGTGCCCATTTAAAGTAAAAGTAGCCACTTCAGAAAAAAATCTCTTTAATAAAATCCAAGTTCTGAGTATTAATCTCAATAATCTGCCCATAGAACTACGTTTTTCGATCAAAATCGTTTTCTGCTAATGCATGTATTAATTGAACCTTACAAGGATGATATTTATCTTTTCACACCATTTTTGATACAGATTGCGTTGACATATTACAATACCCGGGGATTCTCTCTATTATGACGTCTAGTCGAGAATCTTCTGATGTTTTTGCTGGTCTTTCTTTAGATAAATCTCTAACGTGGCTCAGCACGGTTGCTCAGCAAATTTATATACAATACAATACAATACAATGATTTATTTCCCAAATAGTAACATTAAGACAAATAACATAACATGTATATACTAAAGAGTAAACAAAAAGGAAATAGGATTGGGTTCGGGTTGCCACTACAGTCGCAACAACCCGCTCTTCCACCCAGTCCCAAAGAGAGCAGAATGATCCGCACATTGACATGTTCCCTGCGAAATTAGACAAAACTAGATAAATGCCTGTAAGGTTATTTCGACTGCATGTATTGCCTGGTCTTAAGTACCGCTACTCCGCTGCCTCGTCCAAAGATGCAAAAGATATCTAGATTTAAACGTTGTGATTGATACTGCCGATCTTATTTTCATCGGAATTGAATTGTAAATAGACGTAATTTGATAGGAGAAACACTTCTTGAATTGCTCCAGTCTATGCATAGGCGGAGTTAAAGAACCTTTAAAGCGAATATTAAGTGTATGAACATCCGATCTGAATTTTATTTTATTATATAAGTAAGGTGGCTGACCCGTGGTGATGATGCCATGATATAGTGTAGCAGAATGAAGTAGCCTGCGGTTCTTCATAGAAAGCCAGTTGGCTACTTCCAGTTTGTGAGAAATGTGCTGCCTGCGCCCTATACCAATTTTTCTGACAGTAGATCTAGTAATTGTAGGTCGATCAGGATGAATTTGATTAAATAAAATACACACTTTTTGTTAAGTACGCAGTCTGTCTCCAAATCCAATCATAATAAGTAGTTCAATACGTTCTTTCTCAGATAAATGCTTTTTTCAAATCTAACGTAAAACTGACAAAATGACATTGAAAAACTAAAAGCCGGTGATAGTTTAGATTTTTACTGCCGCAAAACACTACATTAAAATTACATAGTAGTCCTGTATACATGATATCGAAGGCTTTCAGGGTCCGAGTCTCTGTTACGACGGCTTCCGGGTTTTGTCCGCCTTATAGTAAAGTACATATATATGTACAATACAAAATAAAATAGAGGCAAGGTCAGAAGGTTTTCGCCTCTAGCGTGGTTGGCACGTCGAGTTACCTTGACCTTCTGGCGTTCCTCACCTAGTTTTGCTCCTGATGAAGCCACTTACATTAGTGGCGAAACGTCGAGTTTGAGTAAGTTGTATATATTTTTGTATTTTAATTTTACTTTGTTTTATTTTGTATTGTATATATGTACTTTACTATGACGCAAAACCCGGAAGTTCTCATAACAGTCCTGTATACAATTTTCTAATGTCAAGCAAGTCGCACCTAAAAATACTAATCGACGGGCCCGAGCAATTTCTGCAAAATAATTATAGATTTATGAATGAATGTGTTCTTTTCATCATGAACCCACTGTATATAATGTGTATTACATACCATAATATTATTTTATTTTTTACGGCGAACTTTTCTTGTTAACGCACCTTTGATGTTTGGATAATTACAAAATAAGTTAATAGTTCTTTATTGCTTTTAAAATAGCATTTATTAGCATTTTTCAGAGTTTTAAATCCCAATACTTTAGATAATGAATTCGATAAGAAATCATTTTAACTTTTACTCAATAGAAATGCGAAAATACTATGTTATTAATGCGTAGGTACGCTGAACAAACTGTAACTAATTAACTATTACGGTACAAATAAATGTACTTTCAATTAATATTTTGTGGGATATTTTAATTATTCTATAGCTCAATATTTCTACGTTTACATTTGTAAATGCAAATATCTTGCAGCCTACATAAATATTTTGAATAAATATATTTTAAGTATTCTATGTAATGAAATATTTTGTGCAAGAAAATGTAACTGTATATTATAAAGCTCACGTATACGGTAATACTTTATTTTCAAATATTTGTTGTGTAGTACATATACATATATGTATTTCATTTAAATAAAATATGTGCATTTAATAAAAATATTGGTGTATTATCGTTAACACTTCTACATAAATTTATAGAGTAATTAAAAACCAAAGTAGCTATAATAAGTATATATAGATTGATGAGCTAGTGAAGTATCTAACATACAGTTGAATATAAAAAATAATAAAACCCAACTTCACTTGAATGTGTATTTAATTGAATGGCCATTTCGTTACATACTACGTAACATCTTCAGCATGACTGACGTAGTATGTAACGAAATGGCTTCAATTAAATATTTGGGTTTTATTATTTTTTATATTCAACTGTAAGCTAAAATAAGTTTAAAGACTTAAATTAGTAATAAAATCTTAATTGTGATAATTAAAATTTTTAAAATTGATATAACATGAAAGTAATTTTCGAAAAATTTCGTGATTGTTTAGTCATTTAGCATTCATGTGTGCCAGTCCAATCTGCTGCAACAAATTTTTTTCTTGTTAAAGAACATACCATTAAGTGTCAATATAATTCTATTATTCTATTATTTAGAATTTTAAGAATGCCCAATACTATAGTAATATGTAGATGTTTGTACAACATTTCTTCGGTGTTGGTGATTATACGTCATGTTTCTACCGTTATTGGTATCATCTTTACTATATATATACCACAAATTGGAAAAAATTAACCAAAAATTGCTTTGGTAAGACCAAGTATTTTAATTCAATTTGTTAATCCAAAATAAACAAAGTCTGTTTACTAGGTAATCTATCTAAACCTATCTCTATTGCGTATACTTTACGCACAAATTAGAGTCCTTAGTGCTGCTGAGTTTGTTGAACGATAATGATTAAATAAAAATATTCTTGTTAATTTAACAGACACTTTTCTTGGTCTGTATTTAATTTTTTTTAGATAGTTATTTTAAGTTCAATTTGTATCACTAAGTGTATTAGAAAATAATCACAGTGGAGATTTAAATAATGTTTGGCAATCCTGATGAATACACTTTTACAGACAAAGAAAAACAGAGGCGCAACTAAGGCTAAATTGATTGATGATAATCCATACGACATTCCAACGCACTTCGCCGAGCAGACCAAATCTCAAGGGAGAACATCTGATTTTGGTCATTATCAAGGCAACGCAGACCATAATAAAGATAGTCATCCTACTGATGAGTATTATAATAAAGTATTTAATAACAATCCTTCTGCGTCAGAAGACAGACAATCATCGTATCTACCTGGTAATGATAGAAAAGATGTTGAAAGGGTGTTGGAAGAATTTGCTAAGAAAGATCGTTCTTCATGTAAAAAGGCGGTCAAAAATGGTATGACATGCTATTTGTGTGTAAACAAAGATGGAACTCAACATGAGGAATGTATGTATATAACGGGTAAACAACCTCAAAATAGTCACCTTGCTTATCACGAAGTGGAGGAAATCAAACGCCCAGGAAAAGGAAACCCCGCCGCTGCTGCTAGTACTGTTCGTGAAGTTGCAGTTCAGAAAAGGAAGCGGCCTATTAAGAAAGCGTATTCTAACACTCAAGCTGCACCGTCAATTAAAGTAACTACAACTGCCAAGTTTACGCCGAGTTCTTATAGCGCATCTATTGTGAATGGAAAATTCAAACAGCCGAGAAAATTAAGGAGAACGCAAAATTATTCAGGAGTTGATGCAGTAGTTGAAGAAACACGAAACAAACCAATTGTAGCACAAGTAAAAGCTCCGAGGAGAGTCTTAGCCGATTCCAAGGAAGCATCAAGTGATACAAAATATGTATATAGCAAAGAATTGGGTGTAAGGTTACCTAAGTATCTTTTGGAGGAATCACAGTATGAGAAAGCAATTAAGTCCAGACCTTAGTTACAC
Source organism: Holotrichia oblita (assembly GCA_023690525.1). Classification (NCBI taxonomy): domain Eukaryota; kingdom Metazoa; phylum Arthropoda; class Insecta; order Coleoptera; family Scarabaeidae; genus Holotrichia; species Holotrichia oblita. Next base: position 158,330,604 of record CM043015.1, on the reverse strand, counting down.
GCAAATTTTACACATTTATTTAAACACGCATATGTTGTATCCCACTTTCTTTGTTTTTGTAAATACAAGATATAATGTCTAATTCAAGTAAAATAGCAGATACAAATATAAGTTACGACGAAGTTTTTAGAAAGTAAATGAAATGCTATTTAGAGAAAAATATGGTAACCGCAAAACATTCTTAAATTTGTAATTAACTGTTGTGAATTTGAAATGCTGTATGTTTTATCGCCAGATGTTTTTTGTGTTTTGTGGTAATAAGTATTACGTAAACAAAGTAACTTAGATCTATAGATTGTACAAGGTTTCTCCGTACAATTTCAAATAATGCACTATTTAATGTTGCATAATACTAATTTGTTTTACCGGTTTTGTATTGTAGCAGATTATACAAGTTTGTTTATTATAGAATTTGTTATTGTTGTTAATAAAACTATTATATTTATTTTTTGTAATTGCATTACTCATTTGTACCTCCTAATTTTTATACTTTGCTGATTATTCTCGGCACTAACGAGAAAGTGCTTCAGTTGAAAGTAAGTAGTAAATAGGTTAGACTTGTACAACGGTCGTGGTGCGATAAACCTAAATTAATACTTTAGATTTTTTTTCAAAAATAATGGAATGTGTACTTATACTTACTTATACTTTTCTAGTGAGAGATTTTTTGATGAATATTAATATTTTTTTCATTTATCGCTTTTGAAGTCCACGAGAACTAGTTTTAGTTTTATGTTATATAATTTCACATGCATGTAAGTGTTTTAGTAGCATATTTTATTTAATTACACACACTTGCATTTTTAAAATTATATCATACTTACGAACCTAAAATAATACATGTATTGGCAACATAAACCTATTTTTAAATGCAATTCATGTACAAGATACATATGAAACTTTCTTTTGTGAATTACTATTAATTAATTTTGTGTATACATTTTTTGTTGATACATAAAGAAGTAAATTGTTGAGAAAAGTTAAAGCATGAAAGAATGTAATGCTGCCATAACGTGTATTTCAAGTTATTTTTATTTCAAAAGATAAAATTCGAATAGAAAATAAGGTGTATTTCAATTTTGCACAATAGTAAAGTGTTTTCAGTTGTATTGTGTAAATCGACATTCAATTGAAATATCTGGTTTTTTTGAATAGAGAGGTACATTAACAAATTAATATTACTGATACACCTTTAATAATTGACGTAATTGATTTCTTTGACATGTAGCAAGCAGTATCTGACGAATTTCATAACTACAAAACTGGTCTTCTGTGCTGTTCACAGTGACGCGACAAAGCGAGCGACTAGTAGCAAGACTAGAGTAGCGATGAAAACAATAACCTACAGTTAAAGCTTAGCGTTTATAGTACTAGAGCTGCGATTCCAACATCTTGTTTAAGTCGCTACTCTAGTCTTGTCGCTAGTCCCTCGCTTCGTCGCTTCACTATGAACATATACCCTTATTCTAACAGTAAGGAGGATTGGATGAAAGTTGAAAAAGCTGGGTAATATATAAGATTATTTAACAAAATTTTTGCTAAAATGTATCAGTTTCATTAAAATATATCTTAAACAAAACAAAATAGTAAGCCAAAAACCTCACAGTATGGAAAAATATATCGTTTTAAGTGGTATCAAGAATGCATGAGACGTGGAATATTTACCGTTCCTGAACGGAATTAAACATTAAGCTATACAATCAGATATATCAGGTATAAAGAATAATTTGATCCATCTTTTTGGAGATGGAGAAACTCAAGAGTAAATTTTTAACACTAGAAAACTTGAAGGTCTTCATCACGATTAACGAAATTTAGATTAATATTAGAAGAATATGATTTTACTATTCACTATGTGAAAGGAAACGACAATGCAGTAGCATGCATTATCTAGAGTAAAAATAGACTCCAATGGATCTTAAAGAAATTTATAATATTTCGAGTTTTGTGTTATTCTGAAAAAATACATCCTAACGGTTTCAAAGTTAATTTTCATAAATTTATTTGAGGTTGAATAAAAATATATGGAAACAATTATCTGAAAATTTTAAATAAAAACTACCTAGGTAAAAATTTATATCAATGTTGCATGCGAACAGATTGTTTTAAAAACTTCCTTATTTTAACATATTATTATTACGATACATCTATTAAGATACCAATTTTTAGCTTCCTCTTGATAGTCCTACCGATGTTTGTTTAAATGCAACATTTGAGAATCGCCTACACCCATAATGATATAATGAAACATCGATGAGACATCAGGAGTTAACACGGGTCTTCAGATAACTGCTTCATAGATTTGGCTTCATAAGTTTGAACGGTTATTTTCAGAAAAATCGACACATGTCAAAAACTGTAATAGATAAGTTAACATAACTTCGGCTATCTAAAATTAGAATTAAAAGGCCAGTTGAATCTTGCGAAAAAAGTGTAGGTTTTCATTTAAAATAAGAAAGTTGGTATTGACTTTTGGCATAGTTTGTATATCTAGATTTAATTTTTTTATTTTATTTAGAACGGATATGATCGATTATAGCAATATTAGAAGCTACAATATATCATCTAAGATAATCAATTTTACCTGAAAGAGATCTGATATACAAATAGTTTTACATATTTGGATTTACCTATTTTTAAGCTTTATAAATACCTTTAGCTTTTTCAAGTTGATTCGTGCGTTTTGTAGTTACTCAATTTTTACTAAACAATTTGCTAATAGTGGATATATATTCAAAAAAATCAGAGAAAACTCGATTTTTCGGATATCAATTCAGAATTCATAACATTCTTAAACAACATCTTGGAGTATATTATGGCGTCAAGAACAGATATCTACATTGTGTGCTTACTTTACTGTGGCTCGTTCTATACCTAAAATTGATAGTTTAGGAGATAATTAGATTTTTTGGAAACTTCACACATAAATTATCGATACTTATCCAGTGTGCCATGAAAAATAATCGTTCTCAAAGACTTATTATCATAGTCTAACGTCAAAATCACACATCGTCGTTTGATACTTTTGAGTTAATAATTATCCGTTAAAGACCTTTACATTATTTCTATAAAGAGTTAAAATGGATAACAGTAACGAAAACAATATTTATACCTTGATGTTCGAAGACAGTTGGGTGACAGTTGGGTGGGCGGTTAGGAATTGGCCTGTAAGATCTTGAGATATGATACCTGTGGACTTCTTCCTTTGGGGACGTATCAGAGATCTGGTCTACCAAACACCAGCGACCACGAGGGAGGAATTAGAAGCACGTGTGCGAGCAGCATCTGGCAGACTCTCTTCTCAAGATCTATAAAGAGCAACACTTGAGGGTGTTTGTCACTTTTAACACTGCGGCAAACACCCATTTTTTAAAACACGTTAAGAATTTCTTGATATGTGTAAATATTTTTTTCGTTATTGTTATCCATTAACTTTTTATATCAATAATTTAAAGACATTTAATGGATAAGTGTTAACTCACAAGCATCTAATGACATTAGACTTTGACAATAAATTGTTGAGAATGGTTATTTTCCATGGAAAACTGGACAAGTATTGATGAGTTATCTGTGCATTAAAAAATCTAATTATCTCCGAAACTATCAATGTTAGGTATAGGTCATGTGTGTATAAAAGATTTTTAACACGATGGAGCTCCTGCACATAGTAGTCGTGTCGTTCGGAAATATCGAAAGATATCCAGATTTATGAATTGGTCGTGGAGGTCCAGCAAGTTGGCCGCCAAGATCACCTGACCCCACTCCCCTTGATTTCTTCCTCTGGGGCATCAAGAATGAAATCTGCAAGACGGTACCAACTACTGCCGAGGATATGCGCGAGAGAATTTGTTTGTTGCAGGTGTTTTTATAAATCGCTACTCTCGCGGCTTCTTAACTATTAAAACTATTAAATTACTAAACTAACTATTAAAACCATCGGCAGAATTTCTTTTCACTTTCATATTTAGGTAGCACATCGCTGTCCCGCTTCTGTCTGCAAGGCATCCAACATATTGTTGCTAAATTATTAAATATAGGTCTAAACTCCTTCATATGAGCCTGAATGATGAGGTTTAGGAAAGCATTACATCCAATTGTACGTAGACTTAACATTAACATTCCCATTTTTATTACTCTATCAATTCCTGGAATTAGAATGATAATCCACCAAATGAGGTAAAAAAGTAACTGCTGGTAATGTATGTATCAGACATCAATATTCTCCTGCGGTAACATTTTTCTTTAAAGCCGTTGCATCAAAAATAAATTAAGCGTACGATAAATATTAGTAAGGCTATGGACAAATATGCTACGTAAACAGATGCTGTCAACAATTCCTTTAAGATGTTGATGCACATTAGTAACAGACATACAATGAAAAGTAGCCAACTACTTCGAATCAGCTTACAACAGAAGTCCTTGCTGTTAATGAATTTGTCGAAAAAGAAACATACTGCCAGATTTAAGGTAAAAAATGATACGGTGCTATGTTACAGTTATCTGCAATATTAATGGCAAGGATATAATTTCTTCATCATCACTTTTGTTTCCATTACTACTATCGCGACTTCCTCGATCAAAGTTGTTCCATTTAATTATTTAATACTGCGTTTTTTACATAAGATAGGTCATAAAATATTTTATTACATGTGTATTTACCGAATATTAGCTCTCTTAGTTGTTACCGGTTCTTCTTAGGATGTCCACTAACTTCACAATTACAACCACGAGCAACATTATTAAGAACTGACTATCGCGGTCGAATGGCTATTGTTTGTGTAAAGATATCTGAATCTAATCTGGTTAACATTTAAATTAGAATTACGTCTTTATCTGAAGACTTATTATCTCATTATACAGATATTATCTACTTAAAATATTGTTAAGTAAAAAACAATTTTAATACGAGGAGAATGATGATATGCTAGATCAATCTTTTCTTGATGTTTTGAAAGTAATGTGATAACTAAGTCAGAGCTTTCTGGTATAATATAGAGCTGTATCTAGCAGAATTTGTTTGTACTGCCACACGTGGTAAAATATACCATTTGCAGCTGTATGGAGTGCTACAGTAGATATAATAAAATGAAACTTTTCTGTTGATTAATTCATTTTATTACTACACAAATGTAAGCTTCATATCAGTAAGTTCAAGCACGTTGTTCTCCAACTCCTAATTTATATGTATAGTTTTCTGCGTTCCAACATTATTTACCTACAGGACTCTAAAGTAGTGTTACACGGCGAACACACATCTAAACACTATCCTGAGACTATTTGAGCGGACTTCATGTTTTGTCAGAAATGTTGATTATCGTTGGGAACTTGGCATCCTTTCGTTAAATCAATTCATGTCATAGCTGTCAATAAAAGTCCTAGGTAGAATTCGTGTCTCATTCAATCTGAATTTGGTTCTAAAACCCGAATCGAGTATTTAATTCTAGAGTTGGAATGGTTTCTGAAACCGAAACCGGCTCTAAAACTGGAACCGGACGGAACCATGTATACAAATTTCGAGTCTACCTAGTTTTGAACAACAGCATTATTCTATGGTTTCCTTGATTATAAGTTCAGACTTGCAAATTTATTCTATTGTACAGTGTAGTGTGTAACTTCCTATGTAACTGTTTCATTATGAAATATAGCTGTCTTTAGAACTATAACACTAGTAAGCAGTCTACTATAGTTTTAAGAAACATTTGTAAAAGTTTTATTTAGAGTTTGATTGCGTAATAAATTTAATGATGTCAAATAGTAGCCTAGTTGATAGGTATAGTAGGCCTATATTATCATAACAGATAAGTTTTGTAAGTAAAAGATAAATTATTAGTCGACACAAAAGTTCATTTTTGACGTTAGAGCAATTTGGAACATATTCCATAATGTGTTATATTAGTGAAAACTTTCAGTACATATGCTGTACATAAGTTGAGTGAAACATATCCCAAATAATGGAATAATGTGTTCTTTTCAGCCGCCTAACCACTGCGGCCATCGACCCGTTCATCATTTAATTTCGGTGTGGTGTGAAACATATCCCAAATAATGGAATAATGTGTTCATCATATTATTATGCATTTCGGTATGCGGAATTCGAAAATGACATCCGTTTCTCTTTCGTAAGTAGGGTTTTCTCATAAAGCGCCATGTAATCTTGGCCTTTAGTTATTTTCTCTTACAGTCTCTAGAAAGCTGGCGCGAGCACGTGCATAATTTCGTAAAAAATTTAATTTAACTTTTTAATTTTTAATTTAAAATATGTTAGTTTTGAAGTTCCAGTGGTCTGGAGGGAGCTCTGAAATCATATCAGTGATCGCCACTTTTGCCTGGTTCAGCAATGTAACTTGAAAAACAAAAAAGATATTTCGTATCCAACTCTTCCATTCATACTGCTCATGGTCATGACATCCCTGTATATATAGCAACACATAATGATAGTGATGAAGAAATTAACAACGACCCTCAATTGTTCATCTAAGCAGAATTAAATGATCTTGTCAGAAATTTAGATCTACCAAAGCAGTTTTCAAAATTGTTAGGGATTGTGTTGAAGGAAAAAAAATATTACCACGATTACCTTTCATATATCTCACGAGGATCAATTAGTGTTCTATAATGATGTCCATGGGCTATTAAATATGTTCAATGCGAAGTACGGTGTCAAAGAATGAAATTGATTATTGATTCTTTGAAATGAAGTATAAAGGCAGCCCTATATCACGGCCATAAGTTCGCCTCCAGTACCAGTTGCTCATTCTGCATATTGAAGAGAACGCTAAATGATTTTTTATAAGAGATGAAATACCAACTAGACGTGGAGATTTATAAGTGCTTTATATGGTTTTATGACAACAAGGAAGGTATACCAAGTACCCCCGTGTTTCTTGTGCAAGTGGTGCAGTTGGGTCAGAACCCAGCACCGACAAGAAGGCAGTAGATGAGGAGATCTAAACTGGAAATTGCGATAGAAACCGTTGTGAAAGAAAACTTTACGGACACAAAGAAAGAAGGAGAATGTTTCAAGTATATACGTAATACAATTTCCTGCATTGTCCGAGACAAAGTGGAAATATTCGTCAACTCTTACATTCGTAAATTAATGGAAGATCCACAGTTTGAGACGAAAATGAATGAAAAGGTAGCTTGGTTGTCATTTAAGGAAGTTTAGGTTTATGCTACAAAATTTGAAGGAACTGGGGTATTGAATGGGCTTCAAGTTGCATTTTCCATACTTCCACTTGATTTACTTTCCAGAGAATATAGGAGCCATAAATGAGGAACCAGGATCACTGGAACACTAGTATTATAATGGTATTACAGCTGGGCATTGCTCTGAGAAACTGAGGTAGCGATATATAAAAGGCAAAGCCTGAAAGGACTCTTTCAAATGCTGCGAAATCACAACAGCGCGGGTGAGTAAGGTTAAATTAAAACATACTTTTCACCTCATGTACCTATTTATTTACAAATGTGAAATTTAGCTAAAGAAACGGTTTTGTATCAGTTTTAATAGCGTAACGTATTGGTACGTATGCAGTGTTTTTTCATGAACTTTCTTTGCGTTTTGTGAAAAATTCTTGCCTGATGAAAAAGAAAACAAATGTCATATTTGGACTTAGCAAAACATAAAGTTCAGCCTCTCAACTCGAGACAATTTTGCAAAGGTGAAAAATCTAGGACTGTTAGAACTTTTTACATTTTGATCGTGATAAAAATAATTTTTCGTTGGTTTAGTAATAAAAACCAGCATAACAAAATAATAGAAAGTATATATATATTCCCAAAATATACTAATTTTCATTTATAATCTGATTTTCGTAATAATATTTTCGTTGATAGGCATAAAGCTTGATGTTAGCATACCCATATCACCTCTTGTTCATTACGTGGAGTATATGGTTTGTTGAAACGAACGAGTATTGTTTATGTTGTTATTTGTTGTGAACATAACGAATATATTCCGTAGATAAAATGATTTAAATATTATTTGATTTGCTTCATATTTAGCGTGTACATGCATTCAATGGGGTAGCAAAAATAAAACTCAGAATAATTTAATTTATTTTTACTAAATATAAACTGCCTACAACTATGAGTGAATGTGACAGGATTTGAAATAAGGGCAAGACAGGGCCTGAATTGTGGGGCCTATCACATTTTACAATATAATACTTACATACCGTGACAGCTTGATAAGTGGGCCGTCCTCTTTGGTATATTATTACACATTTTACAAAATAAGTTAGTTTAAAAATAATACTTCGTGTAACGGGCCGCATAGATCACTTGGTGATCACAGGCTTTGTAATCTTTTGTAGATTGCAGGGAATCTCATTTGTATAGTTACCTGAAATATACAAAGGAATACTTTGTCAATTTAGGGAACACAAATAATTTTAATGATCCAGTACGTATAGTTGTGACTAGTTGACAGATTCAGAAGTTAACAAAATATAAGTGACAAGTTAACGAGTTTGTCTGAAAGTAATCCGGTGCATTAGAGTAATCATTAAATGTAAAATTAATATCGATTTAAAACAATAAAAAAACATTAATTATATAAACAAAAGTCATGGTACAATAAAAGTATCAAGTGCGTTAACATAAATTACATAAAACATTTCTTTGGTGTGACTTATAATACTAAAAATATAAAATATAATAAAAAATCTGTGAAATGCATTACACGTGTACGTACAATAAATAAGAAGAAATATATTCGTAGTTTTCTGAGACCAATTATCTTAAATTACGCAGGCTTCATAGGTATTCTGGTGTTCAAAAATGTACCTGATGCACATCCTTTTTGTCTTAAAACAAGTGAATTCATCTTTTTACATCTACAGATATCTACAACACCTCTACACAGAAGTTTAGAGCTCTCTTACGTTTAGTTTCGTCGAACACGCACAGAAAGGAATCTTTACTGTTACTGTAAGTTTCTTCTTAAGCTAAGTTTAAATCACTGGTGAATATGATTTCCGGTTTAAGGCATGCACTGCCGCTCTCTGTCGGAGAATTGGCTGAAGCTAACGAGTTGGCTCTTGTTGCCGCTAGAGGAGAGCGGCTGCTCTGCTCCGGATTTGTACACTGGCCGCTAATGTGGGCAACTGTGTTGGTTATTGGGCTATCGTTGTTCGTATAATAATACGCAGAGTCTGTAATAGAAAATATTTGTAAAAATTACATACTAAAAGTATAAAAAGGGTCAATGCTGAATTTATTTGATAAATGAATTATTACGTATACGTTTCATACTTGTTTTGTTTCTGGATAAACATTTGATTAGTGGTTAATTATTTCTCTTACATTATAAGCTTGGTACGATTCTATTTAGCAAAAATTTGATCTAAACATAAATTGAAGGTATAATACATTTTTTACTAATATAAGTTGCTCGATACAATTTTTGTGCAAACATTGTGGGATAGTGAACTTATATTATTCAGTATGCACATTATCTAATTAATAAAAGGTTACTTACGGAGCTTGATTACGATAAATGTTAAAAAAAAGTTTTCGAGCCACTGTATCAAACGGAGTCAAATTATTATTATTATTATATTTCAAACAGCATTTTAAACTACAGTGAGAAAGTTGCTTTCAAGCCTCAGGCAAAATTAAACTGTTTTTCTATTTCTATATAAATTTGCAATACATTTTCAGTGACATTTAAAGTGACATTGTTTATTTTGAAAGTAGTTATATGACTATATCTACAAATGATTACAATAGAATAATCTTAAATAATTTTCTATCTTTAAGAGAGAAAAATTTGGTTAAATTCAGATGAATTCTCATATGTGTAGAATAGGTTTCCGACGAATATATACTCACTGTTTACTTACTGAGCAACCCGCTGCTGGCGCTCCCGTATCCGTACGTCCCATACGCTGCTCCATATTGACTATATGCTGTACTGTAAGCGTAATCTGATCCTGGAACTACCGTGCTACCTGCTAAAAGATTGAAATAATGAGTTTCTTGTTTTATTAGTATAGTGTATTCGGTTCCCAAGAATGTGATGACAGTCACAACGTCATCAAGTGATTAGAAATATACCTGTAGAATAACCGAAACTTGGCAACATTGTTGAGTAGTGTTGAGAGGGTCCGTTTGACGGTTGCAGTACTGTGAGGCCCGTAGGATCAGGTGATCCCGTATGAGATGCTGGCTGACTTCCTGGCTCTGCCGGTAGTGTAAGTGGTAAGCCAGGAGATGCTCCATCTACTGTTGTTCCTAGTCCGACTACGCCACTATACGGCGAACTATTTTCTGCTACCATGCAAATAACACAATCATCAAAATTAAATGCACAAATCAAAAAAAAACAAATCAAGACTAATAATGTCGATCATGCAAAACCAAAATAATACATGTACCTATTATTATTATTTATATCAAAATTATATACTAAGAAGCATTGACTTATTCAGCACTAGCAATTTATTAGTGTACTGTGGGATGGTTTGGTATAAGTGTCAATAAATTCCAGGAATTCTGTTTCTACGTAAAATTATGGAAAAGATAGAAATAATAAAATAATAAATGTATTTAGGTAAATAAACATTCTGCCATTGGTCTTTGACACATTTTTCGATTAGTATTATATTCGATTTGATAGCTTGATCGATAATACATTTAAATCTATATCATTGAAAGAAATAAAGTATTTTGTTATTCATGAAGTTATTATAGAAAAAACATTTGTAAAAATAATTAAGAATTATGATGTCTGTAGAATTAAAGTCTGCGGTGGGAGCTGCAATTGTTTGAGTCGGTTAAGAAGCACTAATGAGTCCTAGTAAGGAGGAAACGCAATTAATATGTAACTATTTATGTTTGGAATACCAGGCGGTGAAAAAATTAAAATTTAAATCCGTTAAAATTTGTTACCGATAAAGAAGGTCAAAAATCTCATAATTTTTTTAAATAATAAGATAATATATAATAATACAGATATCAAAACAAATTGACACATTAAAGACACTAGTAGATAGTAGTAGACAAATTGTTTTGCAAATACTTTGATAAATTTATAAAAAGCGTAATTAATAGTTTAGTTGATCAAACTATTAAATTAGTACATCGTGCTAGTAGTTAAGTAGTAGATAGATAGTTTGATAACAAACTAATAAAGAAAAGAGTAACTAAAATGTGTAACATCGATACTTGCAAAATTAAATTGTAACATGTATCACAAAATATCATATATAGAAAATTTAAACGGGAAAATGAAATACGCATATAAAAAAATCAGATATTCATATTTATAATCACCAATACGCTGTTTCACGTAACATCACCGCTGAAACTGCTTTATCTAAACACTCTAAAAATGGACCACATAATCAAAGAAAATTAATTATGGAAGAAAATTGTGAAGTGATATACCTCAAATAAGAAAACAAAGCCGTCAATTTTAGGACTGATATTAATACTTTAGGTATCAAATATTTTAATATTATTCGAGAATGTAAATACAAATGGAAAAGTTTCTAGGATTGAAAAAGAAAGAACAATTTTACTGGTATTAAAATATAATATAATTTTAGGGCAACTATATTTAGTAGGTAGTAGTATAAAACCAATTTAGTAATGATATCGAAGGCTTCCACGGTCTGAGTCTCTGTTATGAGGGCTTCCGGGTTTTGACCGCGTCATAGTAAAGTACATATATACAATACAAAATAAAATAAAACAAAAACGAAAAAGAAAAATTACACAAAAAATTACAAAAAAAAATATATTTTTTTTGTAATTTTTCTTTTTCGTTTTTGTTTTATTTTATTTTGTATTGTATATATGTACTTTACTATGACGCGGTCAAAACCCGGAAGCCCTCATAACAGACAATTTAGAAATGTTTGCTAAGCATGCAACATTCATTACTTCTTTAAAGAGATATTTATTTTTATTTCTTTTACTAGGACTGCGTGTAAGAGAAAGGCTAGGCTGTAGGAGAAAGTCTATGGCACTATCTAGGTGAATCTCGTCCTATGGTTTTGAGATCTTTCTATGAAATTTTAGATTTATGTTTTTCATCTTATAGTGAGACTTGTCCAGGGTGTCCGGGAAAATGTGGGAAATCTCTTGGATGGACATGAACAAATAAGATAACAAGTTTCTATAAATTTTTTTCCTGCAGTCCTTTTCTACGGAGATATGCGTCCCTGAAGGACGCTGTTAATTTTTGGTTTTACTTAGAATTTTAGTTCAAAAACTTACTTTCCCACGATTCAGACGTGCATCATACTTTAGATAATAATGACAGTAAATGTAAAAAAAATATATTAAATAATCGTTTGATTTCAAGCGTGTTAGCAACTCCGTTAAATAGTGATAACATACTTAAGATGTCTTCGTTAAGCTTCTTATGAGATTGAGAAGATAGTTTTAGTATTAATACAGGTTGAATATACGTACAGAGTTGTCAACGCATATATTATATAATTACAAAAGATATATCGATCGCATTTCGTTAACTGCCTGTAAAATGAACTTATTCATGCATGCGCATATTGTCAAACACTTTAAACATAACTGCTATATGGAGATAAATGCCCCGTCTTTTAGAATAGTTCTGTTTCTATGCATTACAGCATAATCTAAATGTATATTCTGAAATTTTCTGTCCAAAGTAATTTCTAGAAAGACGTTTACCCCGATTTTTTTCCTCGAAGATGAATGGAATTAATCTATGGCAATTTTTAATTTTTACGTGGCTGAATGCGAGAAATAAACTGATATATACAAATGTTATTCTTCAATAATGTTGTATACAAGTTTTTACGATTTTATTAGCGATATTATAAAATTTGTAGATAGTAGAGTAATTTTTTTAATTTTACTAATTCATATCTTGGTAATTGCTTCTAATAATTTTTATTTTAATGTACTACATTTTAGTATTGCGTTCCTACATTTACAAACGTTGTACATAAAATAGCCAAGGTCAAATTAAAAATGCGAACATTAAAAAGAAGTAATTTCTGCCAGTAAAAAATAGTCAGTAAATAATAAAATTACATGAGAACACAGGAAGGACGGATTGCAGATGATGCTAATGAGACGGTTTAATTAGAGAAGTCAATGCCAAATGATGCAACCATAATAGATTAAGAATACAATAAGTATTATAGGAACATGCGAAAAAGAGGTTTTTAGAATCATGTTGGGTATATTTATATATTACACAGTATAGTGGCGTAGCGATGAAAAAGTGTGCAGTAATTTCGTAGGGCCCCATGTCCATCACCATATTTGTAGTTTTGGGAATCAACTTACCTGTGTGGTAGGGCGACAAAGCAGGTTCCAGTATTCTAGTCGTCTCTATTTTCATTTCGTGCATTGTTATTGGGGCCAATGGCGTTAATGAACTTGCTCCTAAATGCAAATTTGCAATTGTAGATATAAAAACAACCAACAATAAATCTGTTAAGCGTGCTTTACATGCATAACTCTAACAAACAGACGTACCATGCACGAAAATGATATGTAATATTTACCTAGTGAACCAGCCAGTGGCGGCGTGTAGAGGTTCTGTGAGGTGGCTTGGCTCATGGTATTTATGGTATCATATATTTCTGCTGCAGAACTAGCCACGCCTACTCCAGCAAATCCTGCGTGCGTATCATAGTATCCACCTTGATTTGCAGTAGTTCCTGAACCGCCTAATTCTGATAGCAACTTATGTTCGTCCTTTATACTCCATTTACTGGACCATAGCTATGGAAGAATCATACTAAGATTATAGTAATTACCTAAGAGTCTGTATTATTCATAACATTCATTATATTAATTCGTAAATAGTTCTCCTTAAAACTTATGTATGTGATTATAAAATGCAGAGTAAGTGTTTGTAACAGAATTAGTAATTTCATCATTTAAAAAATGTGACATATCATAAGGGCGGAAATTCACGGAAATTGTTTCCAGGAAGTGAGCTATATAAATGCTCTTGGTTATCAAAATCTGAAGCAACAGTGTATACGAATAAAATGTTATGTATGAACCCGTTTGAATTATAAATGTAAATTAATTTATGTACTTAAAATCAACTTACATTAGAATAGAGTTGATCACCATTGTATTGCGTTCTTTGTCTTTTAAGGTCTTCATCGGGATGTCCGTTTATGTCTCGATTTTCATCTGAAACAAAATAATAGTATGATCTTTCTGTTTAAAACATCGGAGGAGGGTAAATGTATATTTGGAAATGTATTGAATAATTGCTATAAGTCAGATTAATTTATTACTTTTAATTCAATTTTTTTGCTTTTCATAATTTATCAAGCATACGCAGCTTATGTGAAAATATTATATTACAGCCATTTATGTACATTTGCAGAACTGTATGGACCATTTTTATTATAGTATGCTAGAATGTAGGGTGGGCAAACATTTGCAACTGAGTGATTTTAATTGGTTCGCTGTCCGCCTGCCACAGCGCGCTGTATTCGCACACAAAGATTGAAAACTCAAGGGACACATTCCAATCTATTGAGAGTTCAAGTGTCGACCGATCCAATAATATCCTACGTTAATCGAATATACTTTATCCGATTTTAGAACTAAATTGAAATCATACCTGTAAACAGTATCCTTTAAATGCCTGGATCGGTTTGCGAATCTAATCTTGTTTAATTCATTGATATCGAAATAACCTATGTAGGTATATTTAACTCAATTTATTCTATCTTAATTGATGTAGTAGAACACAATACATGTTAAATTTTAATAGATGTTGATTTCTAAAAAGCAAATTTGGAAAATCAAATTGTTGTAAATCTAACGTAAAATATAAGAAGTTTATAAAACAGCAACACAAGTTCACTTGTAAGATAGCAAAGCGATCTATACCATTTGGTTAAAAAAATTTATCCCGAAATTCATTACCAAAAGTTCAGCCTGTAATATACTATACGAGATTTAATTCTTGTATTTTTTGTTGCTATATAGCGAGCATACCTGTGATTATTACAAGAAACAAGTTACTTATTTAGCGATCGTGTAGTATAAGTTGTAGATAATTGAATTAAATATTTGTAACCAATGCTGCCTATAAAGGATTTATTATTGAAACGCACTTAACTGCAATTAAATTGTAATTGTTTGTTTAATGTTATATACAGGGTAACTTGCTTTTGAGTAAGTTAAAATTATGATTCCTAATCAGTACATTTATAAATATCGTTTTAGTGAGATAGAGTGTGTGTAGCGAATTGTTCCAGTTGATTTAATAATTTATAGATAATTTAAAGTATTATTTAAATAACTATAGATAGTCGTTCGATAAATAACTTGATCTACATTAAACGAGGATATCAGTGACATCTATATGTGTAGGTAGGTAATATGTTTCTGGTGGATGGATAGAATCTCCATGTCTACATCTTTTTCTGAAACTAGGTCATTGTTTCGCTTTAGGTTAACCATAAACGTGTCTAGTGAAAGTGAAAAACCATTAAAATTGCAATACGCGTGTGATTCCATTTTTGGGAAGGGAAAAAGACTGACAATTCATGTGAGGATTGGATCAAATCGATGAACTACATATGATGAACCACCTTCAGAAAATGCGAAATGTATTCAATCAACTTCAATAGTACGAGTTCTTTTGGGAGCGACGATAATTTTGTTGCTTCACTCATCACTAGTGTTATATTATACATCCACTGAAGACAGACTAAAGACAGCAATCTAGGTGAAGCGTCCTGAAATGGCAACAGAAAGGCGTCAACACATTGGCCCATTCAAGTCGTGTCCCCCGCAAAAACTGACAAAAATTTGCTTCAAAGTGTTTCGGTACGTTGCGTATTCTTGCGATTTAGCTCCGTCGCATTTCCATATGTTCCCTCAACAACTCAACAGTTTCCTGGATTGATAACTATTTAGACGTAAAGGAGAAGCCATTAAAACGGCTCACGACTATTTGATGAATATTGGTTCATTCGAAAAATAAAGTAAGATACAAGATTGGGATTGTTGTTTATAATATGAAATCGCGTTACTTATCGAACCGTCCTCGTACATGTACACGGTAGGTAATTGCCGTATTCCACAGTTAGATAACAGCTTACAGAATTTTTTGAATACATATGTGTATTATATTCTTTAGAAAGATACAAAGCACAATAAATACTCTTCAGGTTTGTTCTCACTATGCGACGTTTATCCATTAATTACGGAATTCCTCTTATTATAATAACAATATCCATTAGAACGCATTAATCAAATCGAAGAGAGATTTGTCACAGCGTATATCTAGCTCTGAAGGATCACATTTCACAGCATGTTGCTAATGTGCAAGCTACTGGACCGTACGGCCAGTAACAATGCCGGCTAAGTTAGTGATTAGCCATCACTCATCTTGTGACATCATTGTCCTGAGATTAATTGATTAACACGGTAATTATGAGTACCGTCATGTTGACAGACAGACAACACAATGCTTGATTACTCCCAAAAGAATCCAATGGAATATATTACATATGTCTATATATGAGACCTAAGAGATACCTAAGAGATTGACACATATGTGGAATGTAGATAAACCTATAAACGAACTAAAAAACTATAAGTAAATTATGAATTTTTATAAGGGTAAGTATCGTATTTAAAATATTTACATATTTCTTACAAAATGGACAAAGAACGGAATTATTTCTACGTTTCATATGGCCTAATCTCTATGAATGTGGTTACGTCTTTAATAAGGAGTAAAAATAAAAACTTTTGTATTCTAAATATAGTTTATGAGGATGTTCAACATTATATTGTTCGATACAACAGCGTTAGACGTCAAGGGTTTTGGATACCCTTTTAGCTCGAATAAAGTAAGTAATAAGTTGCATTATTTCCCTCCCTTCAAATCCAGTTGCCTTTGCTAGTGAGACGAAAATTATGGTACTTGTGCTTAAAATCTTAATTCTAATAAAAAGAAAATGAGGCACTTGAAGATACTCTACAACTATTTCTTAGCATATAGAATTTGATCATATAGTTTTTAAATATATGCTCGTGTTAATGAAAAGCAATATTAGAATTAGTTAGCTTTCTTATAAACACAGTAATAAACAAGCTGTTAAACTAATCATTATTTATTATTATCATATTGTTCAAGTTAATTACTGAATGAAGCACTTTGTAGATGAATATTATATGATATTGTTTGCGTAAACCATTTATATTTGTTGAGTACAGCAAAAGTATTTGCGAACGTTTTCAACTTTATCCGACTATACTTTTAGATATAACTAAGACAATTCGTTTTGAAATAATATCAAGGCCTCTTAATTTACGAGGATTGACACATAGGTCACAAGAAGTGTATTTATTGTTTTACTATAACCCACAGTGACTATCATGGTCAGATAAGTTGTGCGATCTGATGTTAATCTATTTGAAAGCGCTTGTTCTTAGGATCCTCTGTCATTCTATCGTGACATTTTGTAGACACAGCGTTTATCGCATTTGTCTTTTTAAAGACTACTGACATGTCCATTATTTATGCAACGAAAATCGCATTCACTAATAAACAGGGTAGAATCATTAGAATAGCACATTAGTGAGACACTACACATGCAGTTAAGAGTTGGTTTGATCTCAATCACTCAGAAAATGTTGTTTCTACTATGATTTCTTTGCAGGGGCAATTACCCTGCACGTATGGTTCTGTTTGTAGTACGCGGACATATTGTCCACATTTGCCATCTACCCCTATTACTCCGTGGGGACCTGTTTGAAGTTATAACATCAGAAGATTAGGCGAAGTACAAAGTTTTGTCTATGTTATCCGTTACTACATCTCATATAATGAAGTAAGTTAAAAAATCAAGTAATTTCACAGATTGATCCTACCTCTTGTTTAACCAATAAATATGAATCGTGCTTTTAACGCCTATTTCTATTAACAGATAGAAGTGGAGCCTGTCAAGCAACATTTTCATTGTAGCTTCGTACGTATGGTTGCAAGCTACCGCACAAACCATGCACAATGCACACTTAATACATCGACTGGATCATAACTGATAAGGCTTCCAGTTTGACTAAAATGTTTTTCTACATCTCCGTAAGTACTAAGAGCTTTATTAACTGCATTAGTCAGATAAAGTTGGCGTATGAACATTCAAGCAGGAGCGATTCTCTCTTTCTTCACATTTGTTGCTATTATTAGTTTTTCCTCAAATAGGTGCAAATTATTAATTCTGTCTGGGCAGTAGTATTGACTACTTGACGGTTTCTTATGTACAATATTTGTCTCCCACTTTTTTATGTGTATACCCACGCGTTCTATAGTATCCGCTCCACCTACGTTTATAAGCTCGCAATGATTTAAAGTTGTAAGATAAGAAGAAAAAAAAACAGCTTATTTAAAATGTATCCGATTGGTTGTTTAGTACGAAACACACACATAAAAATATTGATGTTTGTGAGTTTATATTTTATACGTGTCTGCTAATATGTAAATGGTTGCCCCTGCAGATGTTGGCATTGTGAAAAGAGAAACATTAAAGCGACATGAGACGATTTATCTAGTACAGCATCTTGTGGGAGTTTTTATAATTTGATATTTAAAAAAATACGACTGCCAATTATAATATCTGAAATTGTAAAAGTTATTTCAGGTTATTTTATCTGTTCCAAAATTTCGAAACCAATACATGAATAGTTAAAAATATATGGTGAAAAATTGAATTTTGCGAGCTAGAAATATGGAACAATATAAAAAAATCTAAAGCCTGAAATTGAGAAAAGGCACAAGTTTAGTTTTTGTCAATTTATTCACGAATTATCCAGAGTAATATCTCTGAAACAGTGATCAGAATAATTTTAAGCAGCTTCCAAAACTTAATTTTTTCAAAAAGGAAAGTTATTTTGCCAAATTTAGCGGAAATATTTCTGAAAAAGGTAATACGCATTATGACTATGTAATTAGTAAGTTTTTCGATAAGCAGATTTGAAAAATGTAGGTACAGTGGACAGCAGCATAATCGATACCGCTACGGAATTTCCTAAACTTAATAGCAATGTAAGTTTTTCGATTCAGTTAGATTTGAAAATGTAGGTACATACTATCACGTATCAGGTTTTACAAATCCAAACGCTCTTATATTATTAATATATTTAGTTTTCGCCCTACATTGACCGTTTTGGAGGTTATTTGACAGGTACAAAGTGTTAAATTTATTTATTCGACAGTAGAATGATTAAAAGTGGCTCATTTTTTTTATAGTTTCCATTCTAAATATTCACGCTGAACATGTAATTAAAAGTTCTATTGCAGTAAGAACTATATATAAATTTATTTTTCACATGCATATGTATTTTTATCTGTTCTGTTATGAAATATAGGAGTCGAAAAGGGCCACAAGAGTATTGTGGACCTGTCGTCGTCTTTTTAGTAAAATTTGGAGTCTAAAGCCCAAAATGATCCTTTGAACCTACATGGCTATAGTCAAACCCATGGTCACATACGCATCATTAGTATGGTGGCCAAAAATAAAAGAAAGGCAAGGACGAAACCC
The DNA here is from genome assembly GCA_023690525.1 of Holotrichia oblita. Taxonomy (NCBI): domain Eukaryota; kingdom Metazoa; phylum Arthropoda; class Insecta; order Coleoptera; family Scarabaeidae; genus Holotrichia; species Holotrichia oblita. The sequence continues at coordinate 158,311,075 of CM043015.1, read as the reverse complement.
GCCGCAAAAAATAGAGCGTCTTGCTTGTGTATTCATCATAGGCGCAATGCGATTCTGTCCAACAGCGGCGATGAAGGCCCTACTCGATCTGATTCCCTTGCACGTACAGGTGAAAAGGGAAGCGATGATGGGCGCCATCGGGCTGGAACGGAACATGATCTTCAAAGCAGGAGATCTAGTGGACCATCCTCAAATTTTACAAGAATTGGGAGAGCTGGCGAAACTAAAAGACTATACGACACCTAGGTTTGACTTTGACAAACAGTTCGAAGTGGTTATACAAGATTTCCAAACGTGGAAGTCCAGCGGACCTAAACTACGGGACCCGTTAATAGGCTGGTATATGCACGGAACCAAAAAAAAACACAGAAGTGGAAGTAGGTATCTATGGGCCGAGATGCAATGTCTCGGTGGCCTTGCGTACAAGCCCAACAATTTTTCAGGCAGAAATTTATGCCATTGAGCAATGTGCCTAGGAATGTTTGAAAAGACGTTACCAAGGTGCACGCATTTACATTTTCTCAGACAGTCAAAGAGCGCTAAAGACTCTAGGGGCATGTACCTTTAAGTCGTGGCTAACCTGGGACTGTCGGCTGACCCTCAAAACACTGGCCCAAAGAAATACAATTACACTGATGTGGGTACCAGAACACCGGAGGTGTGAAGGGAACGAGACTGCCGACGGTCTTGCAAAGAAAGGCGCGGAACCTCGATTTATTGGACCAGCCACATAAAGGTCATCTTCAACAGTTGGAGACTAAGCAAAAAATCTCTCATTGGACTAACATTCCAATATTAAGACAATTAAAAAAGTTCTTTAGAAATTTGGAGATCAATTGGGACTAAAAGATCAAGGGTATTCACAATAGATCACATTGGTCGCAGTGAAGAGAGGTAGGATTGCCTTAACGACCCTCCAGTAATGTAATCTAAATATAGAATTGAAAATATTTTATCTCGAATATATTTTTCAGAATATAAGAAAATAACCTTATGTTTATAATATACGCAAAAACGCAACCCTCCACTATAAAAAGGTATATAATTATCAATATACACATATGTATGTATGCTACATGAAATAAAGTCACGCCTTGTAAACTGTTTTTAAGAGCTTTTATTCAAAAATCTACGAATATTGATTGATACATCCAAATATACAGAGACGAAAAATCTCCATTTAGATGGCAAATCAATTACCTAATCAATGACAGTAGGGTTTAGAGAGGCTTAGCTTCAATTCCTCATTTTTGCACCATGTTTTGATACGCTTACAGCTTACTTCATGATGTTTCTATAGTAGGCCGGCTACCACTAAACACCACCGCAGATAATTAAGTAACCGTTTCAAAGCTAGTTCCGTACAGCCTGACTTGCCCAAGTAATGTTTTCTGTTTTGGTGAAGCATACATGTTCCAGCATTACAGCATATTGCAGATACCCCCACACAAAACATGGTCGATGCTTCCTTTCTCCAGTGTGCGCCTAATCGACTTCACCTACTAATTACTAGGTATGTTCTTTTGGTTTAGCTATAAATGCTATTGGAACAAGTTTGTTGTTATTAAAGGTATTTTATTAACCATTATGTATATCAAGTTTCAGTTAGTTTGAAAGACATTAGCCTGACATACGCATCTTTACCGTGTTTCTTTAATAATTCCACTTTCACCTGTCTTTCTATTTGTTGTAAAAATATATCTTATCTAATGTCACCATCTTAAGGGTTCTGCTTATGCGGCGGCCAATTCCAGTTATTCAGCCTGTATTAATATAATTACAAAGTGATACATTTGTCTTTATTTCCCATTAGTTTAAAATTCGCATTTAATTTGCAAGGTCAACTACACATTCCGCTTTGAAAAATTAGAACTAAATTTGAAAAAGAGAGCATATGATATGAAATTAAAATGCTTAAATGTAATCTATTACTCGAAGGAAACAATTTTATATTAGTACGCAATATAATCGGAAAAATTAATTAAGATATAAACAACCAGAGTTATGTCTATATGTGTTGGCAAGTCGCTGATCACGAAAAAATTGTTCTTGATACCGTAGTACATATAATGAAATAAATGAATGAATATTTATTTATATTTATTGTCTGCTGATTTGCTCAGTAAAACAAATTGAAATTTAAAATTGTATATTATTAGGGTCGTAGATGTTGTTTGAGTTTGAATTTTCTGTCCTATTAAAAAAAAACTTAATAGTTCTTATGATTATTATATTAATTAGTTTTATCAGTCATACGAATTTATAATTATAAAAAGTCTTATAGAAATCAAACAGTTCTAACGTTGCGCTCAGATTGTTTTGATGGATATTATCAACTAGTGAAGTCAAAAGCGCCGCTTTTGCTCACGTGAAAATTAGTGTTAGTGTTTTAATAAGACCGCTATATGCGAGTTAGGACACCTGTTCAGCTCTCGGTTTATTAGTTTACTATCCCAATCATTAGTGTCAAATTATTTTAATAAATTACTCCATGAGTTAATTGGATGCGAACATGGCAAATTACACGGACGGTTAAGCAGTCCGTCCACCTGGACGGCATTCATTTAACAGTTTTTAGAAGAGGCATTAAGATAAGAAAAGCGATTCTAATATTGTATTTACTTTATGCGTTTTGTTATAAGATTTAGATATAATATATAAAGTACTTTGTTACCGTTACCTTTATAGGGGAAGTACAAAATCAACAAGGTCGGACCGGAATTAGAATTTAACCGGATTCCGACCCGGAGTTGGTCTTTGTCTTAAGGCTACGTTCTTGTCACCGGGTTTGAGAAACTACGTTTACTCTTTCAAGTTAGTGACCATCGTCTTTTGTGTAGGTTTCTTCTTAAGGTGCAATCCCTTGTTTAATGTGCATGCTAGGAGAAGCTACATTGTTCTACAGGAAATAATACTATTGTGTTTTATGCAAAATAACTATACACAATATTTTTTGAAATATATGTGTACGCAAGGAATATAAGATCTATAAAATATGTCACTATAACGATATCGGATACTTTGGATTTATGTTCTAACATTCTTGAGGATAGTATATTGAATTCAATAAGCTTCCATTTATAACGATCAATACAAAGCACATAAATAGTAATAATAATAATCACAGAAGCGACGCGTTGCGGAAAATATAAACCTACTGAGATTCGAAGATTATTATTCGGAGGATTAAAATACATCTTTGACGCTAATCGTGACAGAGTGTCAGAATATCTTAATAAAATTATGCAATTTCGTGCATTTAGTAAAACAGATTGACGAATGATTATCACCCCTCAGTGGTGGTCTATGTTTACGAGTACAATTGAAATAAAAAATGTATGCGCGAAGCATTCGAATAATTACATAAGCACAGTAAGTATCACGTTTAGGTCATCTTATTTACGGTTTTAGTCCATAAAATACTGCTTACATTGCCTCGTCGATTTTTGAGCACCAGTGAACACCACTGTGTTTAATACCTATGCACGCATGCAACTTTCCCAAGTACGTTGCTTCTCTCATAATAACGGTGTAATTTCGAAATGTCAGTTCTATTCCCAAATATTTATTTCAAACAACAACAAAGAAAAATATTTTCAGGGTTTTTCATGAAACTGGTTCGGGAGAACTTGCGATGTTCCAGAAATCTTACACTTGTTACACTTCTGGTTAGAGATAGTATCATTTGGTCTAATCGGAGAAATTATTCTCTCACTCTTGTATCACTTCCAGTTTACCGAAAATTAATGTCAACTTTCTTCATTTAAATAGCATAGTATATTTTTTACGGGTTTTGTTGGCTCCTGCAGATAATTCTGCATCAATTTTTTTCAAATATACGCCCAATTGCAACGCTATGTTAACAATTCTGTATTTATGAAAACATTCCAGTTGAAAACTTCATATTTGGCGCGCATTATTAAATTTAAATAGATATCTTAGTTAATACGTTGGAGTCCTGTCGGTGTTCTTTGTAGTTAAGTTGTTGCCATTTTTATGAAAAGCCAATTAACTAAAAAATCTCGTTCAATTTTGTAAGCACCCTTACAAAAATTATGTTAAAGTTCCCATTGCATTAACTATTGTTATTTTAACAGGTATAGCTCTGAAGAATAAATAAAACTATTCCGAGAGCTTGGACAAAATTCGAAGAGTGAAGTAATTTTTATTGAGACTGCAATCTCAATTAAGGAGCGCTGACGTGATCAAAACCACGTTGTCTGTTTCTAATGCTTTATTTAATTTCATTCCACTCGTTTGCAGGGTGATTCGAACAATATACCATGAGGACCTATTAAAGGCATTTTTTTTGTTAATTCAGTTTTTTCAGAATTCTGAATTTGGAATTTTACGATGCGTTATGCGTATAACACTTGAAGGTATTCATTTTTTAATTTTGTGTAACATATTCAAAAGAATAAAATTGTCTAAGTAAAATATTCCTTCCAAATAACTAGATACTAAATACAAAATTTTGGAAATGGTCATATTTAAATTGTGTGATATTCGATTGCATTAATTTCACGTAAAATTGTGCCCATGGCTTTCAACATAGTTTATAAGACGTTTAGTCTTTTGTTGCAAGTAAATACATACATACAATAGTAGAATATTTGTTATGCCTTTAACGTCTTTCACAGACTTCTTTTATATTTTTGGTTTTTACTTGCGTTTGAGTTAGGCACAACCTAGTTATGTTATAACAACTATATAATCTCTCAACGAACAATTAGACGTTTATTATTTTAGCTATTTTCATAAACTAGAGTTCATAACTATTGGAGGAAAAATTGAAAAATTCAATATATGACATGAACTGAATATATGACTTCAATATACACTACACTAAAATCTCTATAATAATACACATAAATCGACTAGCATTGTTCAAATTTCAATATAAAGTTAAACGAATTTAAATCATAATGAAATCTATAGGGAATTCTCTATTAATTTCAGTTATGACAGTCTATTCAAATACTTGTTACTAAAACAATGCACATTGTGCCACGTTCTAAAATAACCAAGTAAATAACATTCTAGTTTCGATCAGTGCACGATACGAGCGGACTACATGATGCGAAAAGCGGTGCGCAGAAATAAACGGCATTCATTTACGGATCGAAATTGGACAGTGGTCGCGATTAGAATGGTTTGTGTTGAGATAATGAAGAGGACGCTGTCCACTTCATTTAGGGCCGTTGTAAAATCCAGTCGTTGTTTCATTTAGTCCTGTGGGAATGCCAGTTGATCGAGCTTGGGATATGTTTACTGACGCTATCTTTTTGGTATTTGCTTAACTAACAATAATTAAACTGTTGCAAGGTAGTAGTTGTAATATCACCACAACATATTTGTAAATAAATAACTGTAGCAAAACAATCGTAATTTTGACTACTACATTTATTGTTTATGAACATGCTTATGTACAGTCGAATTTTTGGATCTTGTCCACTACGTCATTAACAGCGTAATTAAACCCAGATATATGTAAAATATTCATCACCGCCATTTAACGTACATTAGAGAGAAATGTCAACCTGACATATAAGTCGATTCATACTGATATTACTCATGACGTAACGGACAAGATCTTCGACTGTATGTATGTATCCGCTCGGCCACAGGAACGGTTTACAGTCATTAACAGCGTAATTAAACCTAGATGGCGTAACTGTACATCAAAAAATTTTATTCATCATCAACTTAAGGTCTATCACAAACATCAAAATCGGAATCTTCTACAAATTCGGTCTATTTTACATCAGAATCTTTTTTTTGTATTTTGTCAAATAAGGGAGGGGGGGAGGGACTTTGTTTTGAAGGAACGCTTATAACTCCGGTTCTGTTGAACCGAATTTTGCGACCTTAGTTTCGTAGGAAACAGCATTACTCCTCCAATCTAATACTAACCAATTCAAATCAATCTAATAAGTAACGTGCATGCTAGAGGGCGCGGTTTGAAATTTTTCGGAAACTTTTGACCGCAGATTGAAAAAGTAGGTTAAATTACCAACAAATCAGCGAAAGCCTGGTATCGACATCTCTTACGTATACGAAGATATCTTGAGGAACGTATGAATGGTCAGAATTTTTGTCTACAAATTTAAAATATTCTGCTTTCGCTGAACCAAATTTAGCAAATTTGGTCTTATTATAAGGGATTTTTCTTGGCTTACATTTCGTGTGTCAAACTGTTTAATATTATTTTGTCCATTACTGCTAGAGCGCGTTAAGGAAATTTAAATTTGCAACTTTTGTAATTTTTGAGAAGATTATATTTATGCTCATACTATAAAATAATAAATTGAAAGGTTAAGATGTTAGTGAAAAGCTTAACGGTATGATTGAAATAAACAATGCAGCAAAACAACAAAAAAGGAAACAGGGTAATAAAGTTAATATCACTGGTAGGCTAAATCTTCAAATTATCGTCCATAATTTTCTATGCAAACGTTCACTCTACGACAAGTGGATAGAACTACAGTTTCTATTTCCGTCTTACAATTATTTTGAATGGTATTTCCTATTCTCACAACCAAGTTATTACGAGCAGTGTACACAATTTATCACCATTGAAACAAAAATTATAATAAAAAAAATTCATCATCTTCGATGTATTTTAAAAACTAATTTCCAAGCTGGTTTCAAAATCACTTTCGACTCAAAACCCTTCAAGTGATTTTAATGAAACCGGGTTGAGGCAAAATCGGTTAATAGATTTCTATTATTTGGTTATTTTCGTAGTACTAGTGTAATAGTCAGTACCACGACTCCACCAGTAATAGATGTGGATTTAAATACTAAATAGCAACAACGGATTTTTTCTAATTTGTATATTCATTAAAGTAATTATTAGACTTACAATAATAGTCTAAACCAATCTTTAAACTGTGGCTTCAAAGAATTTGTGTCTATGCGTTTTCACGTTAATTCACAGTAATGTTTAAATTAAAGTTCTGTATGTGAATTGGTTCAAATACAATGAATGAATCTATACAATTGTTATTTTCGAATTATAAAAAGTGCGTTACGAATGTGTGCACAGTATTATATCCCGCACTATCAGAAGAGGGGAATCAAAATGGATTTATTTCATAATCCTAGTCAATAACAAATACAAGTCGCGAACACATGCAACGTTATTAAACTTCACGGCCAGTGAACATCTATGGATCCCTATCGTAAACCATGTTATTTATAAATTTATATTTTGACAATTCTGTATGGCAATTTAGGGATGATATTTACAACTACATTTGATGAAAGGGCGAAGATTACTTTTCAACATACTATTATACAGTAACATACATATACAGGCTGTCTTGCAAACGCTGAGCTGACTAGAAATAATTGTTTTTCTCACTAATCAAAACAAAAAAGTTCATATTCGTTTTCTTATGTGTTTTAAGATTTCCTTTCATAATTATGTTAAGCTTCTCTTAAGTGAACAGCCAATGTTTTGTCAACTTCGCATTTTGTTTTTCAATTTTTCGACATGTCATCAACTAAGCAATTTAGAACCATGTATGTCAACATATTGGTTTAGTTTAATGAGAAGAGAACAGCGATGTATAGTCGGGTTAACGTTTTCAATATAAATAATACATATAAAAATATAAAATATATATGTACTAATTATGAGGTTTTTCTTAACAAAGCGTAATGCGTTTGTAAATAAAATCAATATAAGGTTACCTATGAGAATTTCCTTCTTAGTTGTAGTTTTGTAACTATGTATAATTTAAATTGTACAATGTTTACATTTACTACTTAAGTTAGGTTTTATGGATTGAAATAGACACAATAGGGAACTAGCCATTATTTCGTCAGCATTGTTTGGTAATGCTGTACTGTTCTTGAACGTTATGCACAGCAATACGGTTTACTATGACTAACTTTACCAACCGGAACTCTGTTTCCGTATCTATAAATTTCGAAGGAATACAACAGTTCAACGGCAGCATACCATACAATATTAGGGTATTGTGTATTTTACACAAACAATACTTGCAATTTAATATTTAGTACGTATCTACTTTTTAAAACAATTTTGACTAGCATTTAGGATGTAGAGTACTATAATTCACATTTCTAATTAAATGTTAAACTTCTGTATACACGTAACTTAATTTGAGTTTTAAAATTCTATCTAATGAAAAAGATTTAAGAGAGACTTAGAAATACTTTATTAGAATTTCAAAATAAATAGTAAAACAATATTGCTGTTTAAGGTGAATACTTTAATGACTGTAGGGAAATTGGGAGCTAAGATCGTTAAAGTTATCTGAATTTAATTCAAGAAAACTAGGGTTTTATTAAACATACGAATTATAATACAGCCAAGATATAAGATATACTCAATGAACCGTTGTTGTGTTCCGTACAGTGTTCGTAATTTGTGCGAAGGTGTTTGAGCATATTGGCAAAGATTGAGGAAAAACAAAGATATACACATTTGCTTCATCGATCTCGAAAAAGCGTTCGACCGAATAAAAAGAGAAGACATTTGGAAAACACTAGAAAAAAGGGGTATAGGCAGAGAAACAATTGATATACCAAAGGAAATGTACAGGGTGGTCAGATAAGAATGCAAAGTGCTGTATCTTTGAAACTATTCGTCGTAGAGACTTGCGGTAAAAATATTTAAGACTAAAGTGGTCAAAAGAAGACCGTGGAAAATATCTTCAGATTTCCAAGACGGTCGCCAGGGGGCGTAACCGGCATCTTCAACATTTAAAGTGATTTTTCACTGAAATTTACCCAGTAAATGTTACCAAAAATATATGCCTTTTAAAGCTAAACTTTACTCGAGTAATTTTTGTTTAACACTTTTTGCGAGGGTAATTAAATGTTTTTCTACATAAACAGCTGTAACTCCTAAACGATTATTGGTTTGGTTATAAACAGATATTGTAGTATATCATGCATGTTTGTTAATTTTAAGTTAGCTAATTATACAACTAAAAATTTAGTTGGAAAATGTAACTACCTGGTTTTTTAAACTAGATGAATTCTGACCATTATTTCAATGTTGGTGATGTGTTCGTTTGTACATAATCTGTCTGTAGGCGTACCAGTGCTTTACAGCTGGTCTACTTAATAATACGAGCGGCAAGCTAGAATTATTGAGAATAGAAAGATTGTTACAAGTTTTTAGAATGTTTAATTTAAATATGTTCAAAGTAATTGCCATTTACAATATTGCACTTAACCATTCTCTCTTTCCATAGTTTAAAAGGGTTCAACCAGCTGTCTTTAGGAATGCTATCAAAAAACCATTGAACGGCGATGCCAATCTCTTTCTCTCGGAATCTTTTCCCTCTCAAACGTTTTTTGAGCTCAAAAAATAGCCAGAAGTCACACATCACCAAATCAGATGAATAAGGAGGATGTTCTATAATTTTGATTTTGTTTTCCGCTAGATACTGAACAGTTGTTTGATTCTCTTTCTTGGCACTTTACTGAACACAGTAGGCAAACAATTTTCAACATACTATTTAGCTGTAACTGTTTTCTGATCTTCTAATTTAATTGCGGTTACCAAACCCGTCCTTCTAAAAAATACTGCATACATAACTGTTTTCATTGCTCGTTGATTTTTCACCATTCTAGGGAATTCCTCATCTTCATGTATTCGGCTTTCTTGGCGAGTGGGAACATCAAGAAATGGTATGTACATACGTTTCATCACCAGTTACAATTTTAGAAAGAATTTGATGGCCTTTTAACATAACTAAAGTTTGTTGGTAAATTCTAACACGTTCTGCTTTTCGTAAATCTGTCAGATATCTGTTGATATTATCCGAAAGTTCGCTGGTGATAATTCCATTTTTTCGATAACAGAAATTTCTTCTATGGACTATTTCTCAGACAGTATTCAACCGAATTGACAGATAAAATAATGCACTATTTAATAAACAACAATTTGTTTTGCACGGGTAAAATTCTCAATAATTGTAGCTTATCACTCGTACTACATAATATTATATGTACTGGAATAAATTGGTATTTAATTAATTGTTGTTTTATTGACCTATAAGTGGAAATATTTCAGGAATTGGAAGATAAGTACATAAAGGTCACAAAATAGATATATGAATTGTACTACATATTGCAAATTGCGTAATTTATACATCTCTTGTCTAATTAGTCATACTGGTACATTTATTAATTCGATCTTATGTCCTGCAAGGTCGGCCTTAGCTTATAATCCGCTATTCAATAAGGTAGTAGAAAGCGTAAATAATAAGTGTAATGTACATACAAAAGTTTAAAGTTTCATGGTTACCCCGCATTGAGTAGTCGTGTATTTTGTGATCAAAATATGTTGGATTTGGTAAAAAAATAAGGAAGCAGAGATTACTATTGTATATTTTACTCGACTATCAGCTAATTGATGTTTATAATCCAGACAAGGCGTCTTTACTATAACGTTAAAAAGTCTAATTATACTACTAAGAGTCAATTTAATAGGCGTATAGTTTTATTAAAAATGTGAAACGAATAATTCGTTAACCATTTTACCAATTAAATAGATTAGATAAGCAATCTAAGCAAATCTCTGTAGATTTTCAAACTAACAATAAACGTAGTACATACTTCAATAGTAGTAAACTATAGACACAAAAAGTAATTGATCTGTATCCGAGCGGAACATTAAAAAAAGGAAAGAGTAATTGTAAATGCAGTTACACTTAAAGAAGGAAGTTATTTTTTGTTCGTATAGCTTATGGAATGATTAAGCATGTATTTTACATTGTTTAGGCGAAATAAAACCTTGTACAGTAGAAATTTCTTTGATACGATTGTTTATATTTTTTAGAGAAAGTTTAGGAAAGTATCATTAATTCGATAAAAGCTAGTGTATTACTAGTTATTTCAAACTTATTATAAATATCTTAATGTTTGCTATGATAACTAAATTGAAAATGTCATGATAACAGGTAACAGAGCAGATTTTATGTATATTTAATGGTAAGCCGATGGTTACAATTTATACGACTGAAAATTAACGTTTTTAACATTTCAATTGGAATTATTTTTTTGTTTTGTTGTTGGTTTTATGTCGCATTGAGAATTTATGCAGACGTTGCAGAGAACATATACATGGACATATATTTCCATTACAAGCTTTTAAAATGCTACCGAACTAATTACAATAATAATTGGGGTAGTTTTAACTGTAAATGTCGCCAGCGAACGTGGAATATGTGAAAGTATCCATTTGGGTTGCTCGGCACGTCGAATATTAGTCTGGTCGAATGTTCACTAGGGCTGTGTTATTGCGATTATATTGACTGGTCCATGGGGAAAAAGGAGGGTACATTCGAAATAAATCGACTAGTGTTGTAGTGAAGTCAAGTATTGTTATGCTAGTGTTGACCATTTCTCGACCCTCCGAAGCGAATTTGATTCCATATACTTCATTTAATATTTGAAAGGGATTGATACATACGCATGTAGCTAGTACGAGCAAATTTCAAACGTTAATTTTACAGTATTTCATATTTATTGAAAATGGTACACATAAAACTTGTATTAGTCGGTAATGTGAATTCATTTCATATGACATCACTGCAAGCATATATACATAATGATCCTATACATATGTTTATAGTAGAGGATCAAGCGAAATGAATGAAATTTTTTGTAATATGTAAATTTTTCTAAGTATAATCACACTGTTCGACTAACAGCGTCTATATGCGTTGTTAGTTGCTGTTAGTAGAAGATCTCATTTTATTCATTTCATTTTTGTCGAATATGGTACCATAACTTTTATTATAGAAAAACTATTCCAGTTGCTAATGTAGTTTTTGAACGATTTTGTTTCATTCCTAGGCATTCGACGTATTACACATTTGTGACAAGTATAGAAATAAAGATAGTAAGAATTAGCAATCGTATATACCAACATTTTTAACCAGGAATTTTCTATTTCCTCGCCCACTTTCTAATTGGAGATGTTTCATCCAATTCCTATACATTGTTCTTGCAGATATTTTTTTGATCAGTGGTGAATTCATTAAATTTCTCAGGAACTAGGTTTTGAGTTTTAGTTATAAAAGAAGTACCTCGGAAAAGTTGAAGCAAGGTATCGTTAAATATTCTTTTTTGTGGTAGGTGCTGTTTCCTACGTTGTATTGGATGTTAAGACTACTGCAGTTCTTGCTGTTTATACATATGTATTTTCATGGTGTTGTTACAACATTATCTCGCCGTAAATAACGTTACGCTTCTAAGTCTATCTCAAAAGCAAATGGTAGCTCAAGTAAATTACTAATCTATCAAGATGTGCTATAAGTGTCATCGACAAGATTTGAGTTCCGGCTTCTCTGGATTGTCCTACGTATGGCCAATCGGTCTTGCTTCTGCCGCTATGAATTTGTTTTATATACATAACTATACTTTGCCGTAGGGTAACCATGTTTTATTATAGCTGGATAATAGATTGATATATGTATACAAACAATATTGACGCTGACAAAGAAAGCTAAAAGTAACACTAGAAAATGTAAAGCAATCAGATTTTCAATTATCTAAGATATTCATAATAAATCTTATTATAGGAAGTATTTATTATTGTTTCTTATATTAAGTATTTCTCAACAAAATGTTGTTATTAATGATAATGAATACCGTTGTGCGTAAGAAGAAGCAAATCAAATCGTTTAGCTCGGTGTACTTGGTCTTCGATTATACCAAACCGCTATCCCCGGCACTATTTATAACACTGCCACCGTTACGGTTTCGCAAAAGGACAACGTGCCTCCTGTTCCGCCATTCGAGGTTATACGGCTAAATTAACACAAGGCGCTTCCACATTACTCTTATTACGCCTACTAATTCCGCAGAATTAGTTTACTAATTGGCCTGAGTGAACTGGATGCGCACACGTATACCTACACGCCTCGACTAATTTCGTTGGCAAATGTACAAAGTGATTCCAAAGTGTGCGAGATAATTTTAAAGTTGGGTAGGCACGAGATCTTCGTAGAATGCAAATACTCAATTTTTCCCGCTAAGGCTTGTTTCGATGTAGGAAATGCTGGCAGCATACGATTTAGAAGTGCTCAGCTAATAATTATTACAAATATCAGAATGATCGCGTTATATTTACCTACAATATTTTTGTTATATAGAGGATTTTTAACTGGAGTAGGTACACTTATTGCATGTAAGCTTTTAGTAATTTAGATTCGATAATTGTCTCTTGGCTAATTGTTATTTTAGATGATCTCTGAAGAAGTAAATAATAAATTTACGAAAGCTTAGATTGTAAAAAGGATTGTTTTATTCTAAACGGCTGCTATCGCAGTATCTTTTTTCCGTGTTTCTGGATTATATATTTAGTTTTATCATAATTTAAGTACGTATAATTAGCTAATATTCAACCACATATTCATACTTTTCAAAAAAATGTTTGACTGACTTTCAGTTTTAGAAATATTTTTTCAAGAGACCATTGATCAACACAAATGAGCGTACATAATTACATTGTAATTTAATAGAAAGTTGACTATCTCGTTTATAAATAGTAGAAAAAGGATAGTGTTTTGCCGTACATCATGTTGTATAGGTAAATCAAGATTCTTAACGACAACATATGTATTTCATACTATCCTCATTAACTAAGATATCAACACAGTCAAACACGCGACTTAGATCACAAAAGTTCCCTATTGAAATATATTCAACATACAAACGCGCATGTATCCCAGTCAACATTGATGTATTAGCATGATAACCATGCTGCTGATTTGTTAAAATCTTCTTGTCTAAATGAGATAAAAGAACTATCTGATATGGCGTATTCCAAAAGCTTAGAAAAGCTAGCCGAAATCGCTAAGACTCGACATTTGCCAATTTCTAATCTTGTACCTTTTAAATTACATTCTATATCATCCTCGTCTGCTACTTATTAGGTACTAGTAATCATTGGAACTAGAAGAAAACAGTTATCAATGTACTCCATAAAACTATCAGAAAAAGGGTAAATAGTATAGTAAACCTACTCAGAATTATAGCCCTATTATGACACCTGATTCAATATGGATCTAAAATGCGAAACGCACAACGATAACCTTGCAGAGGACAACACAATTAAAAATGGAAAAACAGCAAAATTTCGATGGCCACATAAGTTACAATCTATAATATAAACATTACCAATACTTTCCACAATTGAGAAAATATATCTATAACATAGTTGCCACTGAATCCCTGAATTCTACCACGTAAAATATACATTCATATAAGTGTTTTATTTTAAAGTTCAGACTTTAAGGATCGACTAGATTAAAGAGTTCGTTCTCTAATATTGATTTGTCACATAAAATAATCCTTCAGTATTTCTCGTACATTTAATTTACTTTTCCAAGATACAGCAGTGTTCAGATTTCCCGGGTATGTTACGAATTTGACTTCAGTCAGTTGATCTTTTGTACAATGGAAATGGTTTGGTGCTGTAAATTCCTTAAAATTGGGAAATGATCATTCTGTATTTGATTTAACGTTAGGTAAATAAATTTTTGAGCATATAGTGAAAATGTTCATAATGTTATTGTGTCTTTATTTCATCCGTTTACTTCATTCCGCTTACCACTGTAGGGCAAAGCTAAAGATTTATAACACTGTACAACAACAACTTTAATTTAGTTGTTATATCTTGTTTCCTCAAAATAAAATATTCAAAAGAGCATTTTTTCTTAATATTGTGGCGCTGAATACAAAAATGACCATGAAATTAACAACTTACTTGCAGTTTTCAAGAACTAGTTTATTTTATTTTAATTTTAACAAAAACACGACAAAATAGTTTTCAGCTTTTTTTATTTCCCACGAAATTAGTAAACACATACCTACCGAAACATCGTTTTCTAATAGGTTTCAATGTTGCGGTCTAGATCCTAGTAGCTCTGCCTTACTTTTTGGAAGATCTAGATTTCTCACAAGATTGTTTAATTCTGACTGGATTATTTTATGTGGTTGGCGACATGACGTGCTTGGTGTGAAATCAGGATCTCTTGATGTTGATGGCATACATTTTTTTGACAAATCGCTGTAGCGCTATATTATCTGATTTGTAAGTGAATGTTTCTGGGAGTTGTTCAATAGGAAATCCATCAATATGCAGCAGTGGTCTCATAGCAGATGGTGTACTTGAATAGTTGATAACATATCTTTTCATCTTAAATATACCTGTGTCTTGTTCAACGCGAGGTATCATGAAGAAATAGCAATCATTAACATGACTGGCAGGTTCACGCCAGATATGTGTGGCGCCCAATGTTTCCCCTGATGCCGTATTTTGTACCCGAAATAAAGCTGATATGCCTGTTTTATCAATGGAATAACAAATTGCTTTTGAGACACAAAAGTAATCTCATCTTAAGCATAACTGAAATGATCTGGATTGTTTACACACTTTCGATATATCTTACAATGTCAACTATTCGAACTAACTTTGACTAACTGACCTCTCCATTTTGTAGCTGCTAAGATACCCAAATGCGACGTCTACATTTTTAGAAAATATTCGAGAATTTTCTATTCAATTCAACAGTACTCGCGATAGTGGCATTTGTCATTTGTTTGTATACAGGGGTTGTTCAGTACAGGGTGCTCAGATAAGAATGCAAAGTGTTGTATTTCTGAAACTATTCGTCGTAGATACTTGTGGTAAAAAGTTTTATTACTAAAGCGGGCAAAACAAGACCATGGAAAAAGATTTCCAAGATGGTCGTCAGGGGGCGTAACCGGCATCTTAAATTTTTAAAGTGATATTTCACTGAAATCTACCCAGTAAATGTTACCAAAAAATCTATGCTTTTTAAAGCTAATCTTTATTCGAGTAATTTTTGTTTAATATTTTTTGACGTATCTATTAAAATAAGGTGGTGGGGGGTAATTCTATGTTTTTTTTTAAATAAACAGCTGCAACTCCTAAACGACTGAACTGATTTTAACAAACTTGGTCTCATTGGAAAAAGCAGTTATTGTTCCATCAAACCTATCTTTCCTGTGATATATCTATTTCTTAGTGATGCCGCTAGAGCGCGTTTTTTTATATAATAGCAGAAAATTGCAAAATTCTCTAAAAAATTAAATGCAATAATTGCAATTTTTTTCATAAAAATGTGGCGAAGTAATACCTATGTAAATAGGCTAAAACCCAGAAATATCGCAGAAAAAAGATTTAGTTATCATATAATTTTAAAAGACCGCACAAAAATTACTCGGGTGAAGCTTAGCTTTAAAAGGCATGATTTTTTTTGGTGACGTTTACTTGGTGGATTTCTGTGAAAATCACTTTAAAAGTTTAAGATGCCGATTACGCCCTCTGGCGACCATCTTGGAAATCTGAAAATATTTTCCATGGTCTTGTTTTGCCCACTTTAGTCATACAAATTTTTACCGCAAGTCTCTACGACGAATAGTTTCAGATATACAACACTTTGCATTCTTATCTGACCACCCTGTACAATAAGGCAGACGGTTACAGTGTTAATATACGGGGTCACGTATTTCCAAAACTAATAGTAATATTTCGTAGATTTTATTTTAGATACATTTTGGATGTTGCCCAGTGTAATAAATGATTAGCAGCTTATTGAGCGTGTAACTATATCTACTCGTGCACTTCTTATGTCACTCGTTTTGTCAGAAATGTAAGACTATATACTTCAAGTAAGTAGTTGGTGCCGCAATAAATCAAGCAATTTTTAACTGTAAATCTACGACAATTACTACATTAAAATCATACTTCTTCCATATAGACTGTCTTATTATTTCGATAAAAGCTTAAAGAATAAAATTCCGTGTCTTCCTTCATCTTTCAACTGCTTCCATTGTATAATTATTTTTTATTTTCAACATAGCCGTTTCGATATATTTCTAATTACTGGTTTCTCTTCCTCTAGATCTCTAGAATAATTTCTGTTTATTCTTCTGGTTCATTCATAAAGTGGTGATTGAACGTATAGTAAGATCACATTTCTGCCATTTGTACCATGAGCTAAGTTTCAACAGATATTGGAACAATAGCTTGTTCTCTCCATAATTTCTCTGTAAAAGGAATCTGTGTAACACTATTCAAATCTCGACAATTTATTTTTTCCTTTTATTTGATTAGAACAATTTTTCCTTAGTAAAGATAGTAATCCAAAAATGTTCAACAGATGAAATGCTTATTTAAGTTTTTATAAAAATACTCCACAATAATCTATATTCGCAGTGCGTAGTTTAACATCAGGAAGTATTTACATAAAAAATATTTCGCATAGAAGATTTCCGCACGTGCGAATGCAAAACTTCCTCCTGAACCGGTAGTAAACATACGAAAAGATGAATCTACATACAAGTTGACGTTGGCGTAACGACATTCGAACCAAAATCGTATCAGCATGAAACAAGCGAAGTGCAGCCCTCCGTATCGTCCCTGACCAATCAGCGCGGGTGGTGGATTATGAAGACATCACGCGCGTTGCTACGCAACCGCGAAACCCTCACAATCAACCAGATAAACCGCCGACACGCGGTAATCCGCCGTCGCTTCTAAAATAGATGCTTATGATGTAAGTTACTGATTTGGAGATTATCGGTGAAGTACTTGTAGAGTCTCGTATATAGACGGGATCTTAAGGATTGTAATTACAAACAGTGTGAGAAGTTGCCTTCGAAAGTTGTGTTAGCGGTTTTTAATTAATCGAAAAGTGCTTTTGTGATAGTTTTTGAATGTCTTTGAAAACACGATGAAATAAAGTCATTCATAAAGAAAGAAAAGAACTATTGGAATAGTTTTTTTCAGATAATCGACATATAGTGGGAAACATACAAAAAGTTAGCTAGCATGGGTTATAATTTTTTGCAACTTACAATTAAAAGGTAGTGAGAGAAGAAAATAGATATCTCTCAAAATTAAGTTAACTTTGATTTAACAGCATAAAAACAACAAATTGACCATAATAGGGTAGGTAGTTAAATAAGAGATAAGGGTACACTCAAATGTAAAATATTTTATCTGCGTGAAAAAAATTCCACACAAAACTCAATCTAAAAGATGAAAATAATATCTTAAAGTGTTAAATTATATTTATTTACTTCCCGTACAAAAAAAAATGTTAGGGAAAGGGTAGCATTTCTATTCTATCTCAGTTACTGTAACACCAGAAATGCATGGTCGTGAAGGAACATCTAAAAGTGTAAATGTTAGAATTAACTTCACATGTGTGTGTATTGACAAGTATCGTATATATGTAGACGAGATATCCGACCTATTTTTAAACGCCTTGTATAGAACAAGAAAACACGTTTGAAAATAAATTAGAGTGACTTTATTATAGTTTGCTGTAATTTACTAAGTTGTCTGGAGCTCTCGTATATTGTGTTGATAAAATGTTACATCTATCTACAGACTTACATCATTTATGGTAAATAGATTTCTTCAGCATTTGCAGTTTACAGTTAGAAGTATTTGGCTTTTTTGAGGGCATTAATTATATTTGTTCTTTTCATATGAAGTCTCTTGCTGTTTTTCAGTAATTAATGATAGCACGTCCAGGTGTCCTTCCAGCAGGACTATTTGTCCTGCTGGAAGTACGCAAATCATAAAGTGCATTTTTCCCTATGTTGTGGTGCTTCCAGCAGTACTAAACTCCCATCACTAGAAAGAGTGAATTGCCTATTTGTTGTCTCACGTTGCTGCCTCAGTCTTATTCGAGATACGAAGGAATATGTGTAAATTGCATCAACTTACAAAAAATCAGGGTCGTGCGATTAAAAATTAATGTTAGGAGTATTAATGAAGGGGACACGGTAGCCACAAAGGCTACGAATTTTGACGAAAATTGCCAAGAAAGCGTTTCCGTCTATGGTAAAGACAAATACAAAACTGCTATGTGTTACGGAAAAGTCGTCAAAATACACATAGCTCATGTGCTATGGAATCTCGATAATGAAGTTCTTCCTATATCCATCAATTTATTCAAAAGAATAGGTAAGCAGCGTGACTACCTTTTATTTCTGTATTGTTAATAAATAATATCTCTATCATGAACAGCGAATAATAAAAAAAACGGGAATGTGAAAAAAAGAGAGATGCTGACGCAACACCACAACCATCTACTTCATCTGGGTGTAATAATAAATATTCCCTCAGTAGTGGTAGTAGTAGTTCATCTTCCAGTGATTCTGATAATGTTAGTGGTGAAAATGATAATATTGAGAATATTTTGGATGAGGGAAACAACCGTAGCCGAATAAATGAAGAAATTTTGGTTCATGAAACGACATGGAAACTTGACGAAGAAACTAGAATCAACAGCTATTCAGGAGCAAGATACAAGCCAAAATTAAATGCAGCTAATAATCATACCCTGACGGAGTTAGATATGTGGCTACTTTTTTCCAACTGAAAACAAAGAACAAATTCTTAAAGCATGCAATTCTAATGTGGAACCAGGCACCAAACATATAACCAAAAAAGAATTTTTCAAAGTTTTAGGGCTTTTCTAAGCAATGAGTACAAATATTCTGCATAGTCGTCGTGAATATTGGTCGAATAGAGATGATAATGCGGTTTTTCCACCTCCCTCATTTGGCAAGAGATTTGGGTTAGGTTACCATCGGTTTGAGTATATATTACAAAATTTATCATTTGGTATTAATAATAATAACGACAGGGATGACCCAAATGAAACTAATCAGAAATGGAAACATGTTCAAAGTTTTATTGATATGCTACACACTAAACGGAACGATGTTCTTTTACCAGGTTATAAATTATGTGTCGACGAATCCATGTTCGCCTGGTATGGCCGAGGAGATAAAGTAGTAGATGGAATGCCTGCAGTAATTAAAATTAAACGAAAGCCGAAAGGGATTGGTAGCGAATGCAAAATTCTTTCAGATGCACTGTCCAATATCATGCTCCGAATAGAAATAAATGAAAGCAAAGGCGGAATGGCCACAAAAAAGTGGCAACAATAGCTCAGAGCTGGATCTGCGACCATACTCCGCTTCACAGAACCTTGACATGGTTCGGGAAGAATTGTTGTAGCCGATTCATGGTTTTCTTCAGTGAAAACTTCGGTGGGACTTCATAAAAGGCGGTTATATCATATTGGTATTGTTAAAACTGCCACAAAGCAATTTCCTATGAAACAATTAAAAGAGAGTGTTCGGAAAATCGTGGAGGAATAATTTGTGCCAAAGCTTCCGTTCAAGGTATTGAGGTAATGAGTTGTGCTTGGCGAGATAAAAAAGTGCATACTTTTGTGGGAACCCGTGGAACTACCTTGGAAGGAAAACCAGCGAAAAAAACTCGTTATGATGCTGACGGAAAGAGGTTTTCCTACGAAGTTCCTAGAAATAAGATGATCGAAGAATATTTTCAAGGAGCGCCTAGCATTGACGTTCACAACCATATTAGACAATCCGGATTAGCCCTTGAGCAAGTATGGAATACGCAAAACTGGAGACATAGAGTGTACTCTTCTTTACTGAGCATCATAGAAACAAACGCTTTTCTAGCATTTAAATATTTTAGAGATGACATCAGCCATATCGATTTCACTAAAAATCTGGCATTTCAAATGATTACAAAAGATTGGGAAGAAGAGAATCCAGCCGCAAAAGCCCCAGTTCCAAAAAATCATATTTTGCCAGTGCCTCATAACGAAAATCTACATACTGATCATAAACTGGTACCACTGAGCAGCCTTTCCGACAAGAAAAGACATCAACGTAAGTGTGTAGTTTGTTCCAGGGTCCATAAAATATAAACCAAAGCAAGTTACTTCTGCGAATCATGTGGGCAAAAGTAGTATTGTGTTCACAATGTTTCGCTTATCATATTGTAAAAGGAGTTCCGCTTTAGTATTATACATTATACATATTTTGTTCTTTTATTATTCAATTTAACGGATCGACATTT
Organism: Holotrichia oblita; assembly: GCA_023690525.1. Taxonomy (NCBI): domain Eukaryota; kingdom Metazoa; phylum Arthropoda; class Insecta; order Coleoptera; family Scarabaeidae; genus Holotrichia; species Holotrichia oblita. The sequence continues at coordinate 158,290,137 of CM043015.1, read as the reverse complement.
ATTTTTGAGAAATGTTTTTATTTTCATTTGTATTTTTTTAATAAACGATAAATTATAAATATTATTGTACCCCGTATTAAAAACCATTACCTCCGCCGATGAAAAACTAATGAGTACTGCCAGAAGAAATTTGTGTCCGAATTTGTGCAGGACAAGTCTTGCATGTCCAACTGTCCTGCCGGAAGGTACTTCCAGCAGGACGATTTGCTGGACGTTCTATCATTAAACGTCGTTTTTATAAGAAACTTTATTTTCAGATATGGCTAAAATTTCCATCATTTCTTTATTTTTAGAAAATTTTTAATACAATGTAACCTGCACCATTCACTTCCTAATCTTTATTTGCACTCTGTATATGTACAATTGGCAGTCATGTGTTCATGTCTTGGAATATTCATTTCGATATATCAATGAATTGTTATTTGACATTTAACTTGGCTACTATGTAACGCAGGTAGAATATCTTACGGTTACGATAATATGTATGTATGTTTATCGTCAGCATGTCGTTTACCGTACATTTCCTCTCGAACAAGTTAATTAGCTCGTTCGTGTGTATCACATTTAGGAAATAAATCTTCCGATAAATAATTTATCATTCTTATCGGAAGGTTAGATAATAATATATGAATGTTAATTACATATAGAATTAGCACTTTTATCGCTTCAAACTCATTTATTTATGAGAAAAGTAAATTAATTTTTTCCTAGTTTACTACAAGCGTAGCGAATATGTACTCTAATGTAAGCTAATGTTAGAAAACTGTATCTATTTGCAATATTAATCGTAATAAAACATTTTTTTAGATAGATAAGGAAGTGATGCACCAATTACCTACATAACATTAAAATACAAGAAACGGATCAGGTTAATATTGATATTAATAAATTAAAATTACAATTAAGTGTACATTTAAAGTACAGGAAATTATTTTGTTGTGTTAATGTTGCTTGTTAAATCCTCAAAATCCCTAGTAATCTATTGTTCATTGAGATTATAAGTTCTAGATATTTGGGAATTTGATGACGACAAATTGAAGCAAAATTGAAAGTTTTGAGACAGAAGAAATACCAAGAAAACATTTGTGCTTGCTTTGGACGAATGGAGAAACATAGGAAAGTATATTGCATGTAATTAAAGTCTATTATGAGTTCCAAACATATTATCTAAAAATTATGAACAAAGTCAAGTGAAACTATTGTGTTAAAGTTGTAGTCGTGAGCATTGTAGTTTCACCTGAGTGTGTTTACAGTATAATATAATTTTAATGATTTGAAGGAAGATATCCAATTACTGCAATAAACATCATCATCATATTTTAGATCGTTATATGGTAGTAGTGGTTTGCCATGTAGGTTTCAAAAAGCTCGATCTTAGTAGATCAAATTTAAGATTTCTTAAAATATCTATTTATAATGAAAAGCTGGTTTATAATTTCATACGAAACACTTTTCTTCTTTCTTTTCAAAATGCAAATGATTCCTTCTGATCGCACCCCTCGCTAGCAATAGTCCTAACATACATATAGTGGAGTATGAGTTAAAGCTATAGAAGTTTATTCATTTAATTTATTTTCTGTATGCTTGCAGTCATCCGATGTATCAAATGCTACAAAAAATTAGAACTATAACGCGACAAAGGTGTTTTGTTAAAACGTAGAAATATCTTCACAATTTACAATTTTTAATCTGTGAAATTCTTATGTCTATGACGTTTACTTACATTCGTTTTCACAAGAAAATTGGAGATGTGTAACATGTAGTAAGACTTGAAATAATTCACAATTAAAACCATTTATATATTTAAAACTTTTTATTTTGAAATATGTACAACGTGTCAGTCTTTCGGTTTTTTTTTTTAATAAAATAGCTTTAATTCGAATGAGGTTAGCACATTTTTAAAGCATAGAGACCAAGATATAATACCTCCGGAAATAACAGAATGATATCAGATGGCTGTCCTGGTCAAAACCGCAACAACACAGTAATAAAGTTTCTTTTGGCACTTGCTGCAACAAAACGATTTACAACCATCTATCAATAGTTTCCCTTTCATGGACACTCATTTCTGCCGTGTCACCGTGATTTTGGCTGTGCAAAACGGTTAATAAGGAAGGCAGATCGAATTTATATCCCTGAGGAGTATGAAGAAATGATAAGTGGTGCAAGAATAACAAAACTCTTTACCATCATTAACATTACATACAAAGATATTGTCGACTTCAAAAACTGGCAGTCCCAGTTTTACAAAGCTACCAGTAAGAGGACGGATGCTTCTAGTACTGCCCAATTTATGGCAAATGATTTCAGGCAGCTAACATATCAGAGTGCTACTCTAGGATATATCACAGGCCATTCCTATATAGGCGGTTTCATATCCCATACATTTAAACTACAAAAGCCAAATGTTTATCCCCAGTTGCCAGTTACAGCTGCGTATAAGGAACATATATATACATATAAATGCAAATAAAAAGATGACATGAAAAAAATTCTCCTTACGTATCTGGAGAGCAGCTTGAATTTTATTACCACGTTACATCGTGGAAAACCCACAATATAAGGACATGGATAATGAATAATTCTTTTAAGCTTGGTTTTGTTCATTAAGTTTTGCCTTTATTTAGTAGGATTGTATATCTGTTCATGTATTACTGATACGTTTTGATTTTGTAGTTTATAAATTGGTTTTTGTACTAATAAACAACGGAAAATTTTTGTTTTTGATTGAGTCAAAAAACCATAGTTCAATTCATTTTTTGTTAATGATTCTTTTACAAATGGCTGAAATCAAGATTTACCTGTTTATATGAATGAAGCATATGTATATCAAGCTACTATTGTATAATACATTCCAAACGTCAAAAGTCAATAGTTACGAAGTGAGATAATTTTTTCCATTTTTCTCAAAATTATCCTTTTGGACTTATGCTGTTATTCAACTCACCGATTCAATTTTATTTTCATAATTTTAACAATATGTTATAAAAATTACGTTACCGTAGTGTAATATTTAACAGTGTAGAAGAGCGGTTTTTGTTATAGTTATTACATTAGTTCCTTGTGATTGTTAATAGGAACATTTCGGGAATTGTATCGGGAATTTGAATCTGGTTGCTTTCCTGATCTGCTTAAGCAAGCTGTCGTAATTTCCGTCTATAAAAAGGTTGCCCTAATGATCTTACTAACTACAGACCGATAAGTCTTTTGATCGGTTTCTCTAAATTGTTCGAAAAGATGGTATATGACCGCCTCTATAACTTCATCATAAAATATAACATTATCAGCCCCTTCCAGCATGGGTTTCTGAAAGGCAAAGGTATCGAAACTGCACTGTTTGATCTCACACAAGCCACCTTAGACCTCTTAGAAAACAGAAGCACTCCTTGTGGCATTCTTCTAGACCTTTCTAAAGCTTTCGATAGCATCGACCACCAGCGTTTACTTCTAAAGCTTGAATATTACAGCATTAGAAGTACGGCTCTAACCTGGTTTCGTTCCTACTCATATAACAGAAAACAGAGTTCGCTTGCGTTCCAATGTCACAACTGCTACATCCAAAGATTTGGTCATTAGTGCTGGTGTTCCTTAGGGAAGCATGTCTGGACCTTTGCTATTTTTATTATATTTTAATGACATCTACTCTATCACGACCCCAGAGATTGATTTCAGCTATCTGACTATTAACGATGACATGACTTTCCTGATAGATGATGTTTCCATCGAGGCTCTTAGAGACACATGCTCTACGTTACATTGAAGACTGGCTCCATTGCAATAACTTGAACATAGATATACAGGTTTCATATGTAATAAACTCAATACGCTTTGTTATGGTCTTCGGCATATCTGTGACCTCGTGGACGAATCTGCCTTGCGGAGCGTGTACTATGGATGCTGCTACTCCCGAATAAAATACGGTATCACGCTTTGAGGTGGTAGTCCTGAACTATCATGCGCATTTCTGTGTCAAAAGAGAATACTGCACACCATGTCTCAATTAAATTACTATGACACACGTCGTGGTCTTTTAAAAAAAAATTACTAACCGTATTTGCTATTTACATTTACGAAATTTTAAGTTTTCAATTCAAAAATGATGATGTTTTCAAAAATAATCGTTTCACGCATAATTACACCACGCGCAACAAGCTCAATTACTACATATAATGCATTACATACAGATAATGCATTACATACATATAATTGCATTATATGTACTTAATTCGCCAGGAAAATAAATACACTTCGGTGTCAAAAAAGCTCAATTACTCTGCTATCCCAAACACCGTTTAACCCTAACAGAAAATAATTTTGAATACATCTGTATCAAATTTTATAATAAGTTGCCTTTGCACATTAAATCTGTAAAACATTTAAATTTATTTCGTCGAACAGTATTTGACCTATTATGTAAATTAGAACCATACTGTACCGATGATTATCTTGGTGCTGATCAATGACTACTTGTGCTTTATGACTAAAATTTTGTTTTTGTTGACGTTTGTTGTATGTATATGCACATATTACAATAAAAAACATTTATTCTTTATCTAGTAATATTATGTAAACGGTTGACGAATGTAGGTACTTTTTTATTATAATATTAAGCGAACAGTTATTCAATACGAAGAGTAGAGGATACGTATATGTAATATCAATAATGTAAAATGTCCATTTAAAGTTGTAACTACATGCCGTACACATTATTTTGAACATAATTAAAGTACATGTATGATAATAACAACAACTCTAGTAAAAGTTCTAACAATTTATTGTAATAAATCCACTTTTTCCTGGCAATTTCAAATAATATACTCGCACATTTCTAACTGAGCCACATAGTAATGCTTAATGTTAGCTAGTACAATGAAACCATCATTACCAATTGAATTTTATCGAATCATTGCAATAAGTACTACATAATTTGAATATTGAATTAATAAGGTTGTAACAATTTTATTCTTACCGTGGTCTTCGATCCGTTTCCTCTTGATACTATTGCCATTCGGGTCATGTTGTAAACCTAGAATGCCGTTAATACTATAGGCTCCGGATCGAGGTTCTGACAGTTGAGTGGCGGGTGCATGAGCTATGACAGAGACTGGACCGCCGGCAGCCGTTCCCGTCGCACTACCGCCCCCGCTCGTCGCTATTTGATGCGCGTGTTTTGCTTTTTCCGCTGCTTTGTTCCTTACAATTCTGAAATATTAAAAAATTACATTTATTATTACATATATTGCATACTAATTAAAACAAATATTAGTTTTCATTTAAGACATTTTTGGATAATATGAATGTAGTGAAGTGCGAAACTGTGACTGATACTAATGAAAAACACATTTATGTTGTAATTTTAATATTATCGGAAATTATAAATATAATTGAATAGATGAATTTATTTAGACAAATTATGCTGTACATGTTATATTACAAAGTCGTAATTGTTGTTATATCGCAATTGAGTTCCTTCCGTGAGCGTTATAATGGCATGGATACACCAGGGACATCCTTTTCTTCAGTCCTTGCCTTTTCTGCAAACTTTTTTCGTAGAAGATTTGACAACCTGGTCTTCTAATATTTATCCATTGATTTCGACGTAATTTTTCATATCCAATCAACGACTTCCTTTTCCTCGTCGAAGATAACTTGTAATATACTAACATAATCTAGATTTTGGCCAGCACGATCTTCCAACATGATGTTTTGCTGTGTTTGCTAGTACTTATTTGAAGATTACCCAAGCGTACAACGAACTAAACCACAATGAGAACATTGAGAGTTTCGCATATTAGTTGTAATTGGGCAGTGATTTTGAAAATGTGGAATGGGTAGATTTGGCTGATCTGCCGCTCAACTAGGCTTTATTATGTGCATAAAAATCAGATCTGTTAAGGCATATAGGTGTGAATATCGCAAAGAACGTAGTGTTATGTAAAAATGAAAAATTTTTGGTGATGGTAACATATCTGATTGCTTCAAACGATGAAGTTAAAGCTAGAGATGATTCAAAGTCGTAAACCAATGAAGATTTAATTTACAGTAGGGTAAAACATACGTTTGACTTGTATAAGGTAGACAGACTCTAGGTACGATAATAATTACAATTCAAAACGTATAATTTCATACCGAATTACTTGACGACATTGTTGCATAATTTCAGTATTATTATCTAGTGCTTGTGTTTCCTTAATATTTTTATTATCATAAATACTCAAACTTAATCAATATTTTTCAGTATGTTGTTTTTTCTTCAATATTATGCGTAGTTTCGAGATGTGCATAATTACTGACTTGCAAGTCGGAAAGAGGCCCGCCTGAACCGCCCTTTTATATCACCCTGATATCGTCTGGGTAGGACATACCTCAGGAATGATGGGCTGTCTTTGCTTCTAGGTTATTGGACCCTAGGTCTTCCATCCCTCATAGCATTGAGGATTAAGAGTTCGGGTCACTCTATCGTTTTTCAATACCTTCCATTGATGTCCTCACCAGTCTGCCTTTCCCTTTCTCCTATTTCTTTATTTCTCATGATAGTTTTAACCATGCTATGTACGATATTCCATGTATTTTCATTTGTGGTCATAAATTTGATCATGTTTTGACTGTCCAGAGTCGTTCCTATCTCAGCATTGGATGCTTCGCGAACCGCATTCCATGAGCAGTGCTTTATTAACCTGGTTTTGCCTATGTAGTAGCGTTCTTTCCTTTACCATAAGGACACTCCACTACCATAAGGCTATTGTTAGGTCCCCTCATTTTGGGCATTATTTTTGCCAGCTTCGCCAGTCTGCTTTCTGTACGTATTGTCAGTTTCAATATGTTGTCCAAAATTTCCCCTATCGTTTATGATGATGCCCAGGTACTTTATTACTTATTTATATTGGAGATAAATATGTTTTAATGTTATTTGTAATTTTTTATTGTCAATTTTTTCGACTGAGGCAGGCAATTTTAACCAAAAACAAACTTTTATATGTGCTTTATAGAAAGAAATAAAAACTTGCTTAATTAAATTTCCTTAAATTATAGCAATCCTAGTTGCATTCTACCATATTATGGTAGGCTCTGTATACATATTAGATACTTATCATTAAGTAAAGAAGACTTTAGTATCGCGCCTTCTGAATTAAATAGATAAATTAATAAATATATATGTACTTTACTCTTCCTGTGCAAGCAGTAAACAACAATAATTACTGAATAAAACCTTTTAGAATAGTAACATGAATTTAGATTGCGCTATAACAAGACTGTGTACGTTCAACAAATTCAACGATAACAATCAGCGGATAATTGGAAATAATTGGTGTCAGCTTATCGCAGCATCACCACCGATATGATTGCTTATTATACCATCATTGCGCCTATATACACACTACTGTTTATATTTACTTATCACTTAGTGAAGCGTGTAATAAGCTCACAACAACTGTTACTCTTCAATCAACTTGTCAACAGAAATGATATATTTAATAACTGCCGCTAGGAAAAGCTGAAAAATACGTTTTCATGAACAATATTTGAATTTAACTGCTACTGATTATTCTGTTTGTATTACATAATCACAGGTTTTGTGAGCGCATCGTTAATTTCAGTTGTTCATGTTTTTAACATGCCTTTGTATGTGCAATATGCATATATGTATCCTGTACCTTTATCACACAGTATTTTTAATTAAATTCTTATACTCCTATACTCAAGGGGACGCACTGTATGTCGTTTGTAAATTCTTTAACTTTTAGGTTTTCAAATTTTTGATAGGATACGATTACTACTATTTTTTTAAGTTACTGGAATTTTTAAATTGTTAACTTGCGTACAATATTTCTTTATCATGAGAGTTATTACTAATTAGACATTATATACAAGGTAAAGTTTTAATATTTAACTTGTTCTAAGGGCACAAAGACAAAGATAATCTAAATACATGTACAAGATGTTTATAGCTCATACAATTTTGAGCAATAGTATACAGATGTTACACGTCTTCTGGTCTTTCCAAGCTTGTAAAACACGTGTGTTCCATGAGTACACATATATGTGAAAATATCTTTTAAATAGTACTACATATGCATTTCTAATTACAAGGTAGAGTTTAGCTGAACAGAGAGTGCGTGATTTTGAAGCTATGTAAATGTTCTGTAACGGAAAACATTTAAATTGTCACCGTAAACAACAATCAACGAACACATATAGTGAAATAAAAATGAGGATATCTGAACTACCTGCATGTATACTCATGATTACTGTAATTTTCAAGCTTCTAAAGAATTGTTTACTTAATTTTCGGTGTTGTTAATCTGCTTATCAACGACTTATGAATAAATTTAAACAGGAAATGAAACATATTCTCATGTTCACTTCATTTAATGCTGGAAACAAGTCATGTTTTCTTGAAGATTTGATTTTGATTAAAAAAATATCGTGTATTGGACTAATATTAAAGCGGTTTCTCCAAAAAGCATACAACGTGGGGTTATCTCATATATGTATGTATGTTATATCGCTATATTAGTTACATTAACCCTAACCGTATGCATTGCGAATTGTGAACGTTGATCGGAATTAGAAGTTATCTGGGTATAGAATAGTAGTTCTAATAGCGTTCGAATGTTAAGCGAAAATTAGGCACGTGTCTCCACGCTCAACACGTGTGGACTTTATTCACGAAGTTAAAACTAATATTGTGGTATTTGGTGCGTAATTATGGAAATTATTAGGAATCGATAAACAATACGGCGTTAGTATAGTATATATTCAACAAATTTTAAACAAATAGGTACTACTTTAGAATCCTAAAGTTGTTTCAGGTATATAAATATAAATCTACTTTTGGTAGTTACTTTCATTCATACATAGCTATCGAATTTTTACGTTACATTTAATTTAGTATATTTTGAATATTTTGGGGATATAAAATGTAGTTGTAAGTTAAACGTGTTTAACCTCACAGTTCACACACACACAAAATTTGTTAGGAAAGTATAAAATTAGAAACTCATTTTGTTTAAGTATGCATCCTATTATGTGCATATGTAGCACACGACAAGAAAACAATGTATCTAATGTGCATATTTAAGTACAGTACCTATTAAGGACAACTATTTTACCGACGACTTTTTCTTACTATCGGATGGGTGCGTCTTGTTATAGACATGTAGAGTATTTACGCGCGCGAATAACAAGTTATGTATCCAGTTACATAATGAACAGCGTAGATTTAGTGCGCAGTTAGTGTTAAACAAGTACCTCTATATCATAATTAAGAAGGCATAAGCTGCAGTACCCGAGCGCGGATACCCTGCACCCACGCTTATCGTTCGGACGATATTAGAAAGACAGCTGAAACTAATTCTATGCCCGTTTCAATACGTCGTATATTATTTGATTTTTACGGAGCTATTGTTTATAAGTGCATTTCCGAGAAACTCCCATTTCACTTACGGTAAAATAATTAAATCGGCCGTAAAATGTAATTTTATCGAAACGGATTTACGACTTACTTTGGGGCTCAATAGTCATAAACTGGTTTTTGCGGAATTTGGAAAGTCTGCATGCATGCTCAACAATTGGGATTGCTTATTTTCCTACTTTGATGTTTCTTGTTTACTTCATTGAATTATCTTGGAAAGTGTTAAGATGACTTACCTAATTTAAAAAAATAACAGATACATAGGTAGTTTAGTAATTTTCGATTGCCAAAATAAAATTTATAGGTTTGCTGTGTTAAGTATTTCAAAGAGGCGTTGTAATGAACGAATTGATTTTACGTCATCTCATAGGCGTAGTAGTGCACTATACATGTAACATATGTAGATAGATATGTATATGTTTAGAAGCGAGTTTGCAATGTTATGCAGATAAGCTTAAACAACTGTCTTCCTTGATGATCTTTTGTTCAATATGTTGCTGCCTCTATTCCTATAGCTCTTCAATAATACATAATAGGGATTGGTGCTTACACCACTTCTGTTATTATTAATATCAGTAACATATTAACGGGACGATAGCCGTGCTGGTTAGGTGACTGACTATCGTTGTGGCAAGACGATAGGAGCTGGGTTTCAATTATCTGAAGGGACGGTGACATTTTTTCAGAGAGTTGAAATCCGGATCGACTTACCATTCGCTATTGAGAGCAAAGTGATTAACCGCGCGGCATTCGAAAAGGCGATATGATGATGTTACAAAGCCAGTTGAACACACTTTACACACACAAAACTACACCGCGAGAGTTGCATTGATAGCCAGACAAGTAATACAGCTTACGGAGTCAATGCAACTAAGCACCTACCACACATTAAAACAAAGTTTTACGCTACAAGTAAAACTTTATGCAATCTTTTAGACTTATGTACATTATATACTGTACGTGCATGTACTTGCTATCTATTTTTCTTTTTATGGATGCCGATATACTTATGTTAATGTGTATTTAACATGGGAGATAAACACAGACAGAAGACTATGAGAGATTTGTATAGCTACTTACTGCATTTGAGGAAACACAACCTGATATTGAAATGAGAAATAAAGGAAGAAGTAGTATACGTCCAGAAAATATACGTATGAATTGAAGTTTGATAAGAAACTATTATTGAGGCACTTTGTTGAGTTATATAAGATGGCGCAAAGTTTGTTTTGATTTTTTTTTCGTGTTTCCTATATGTATAACCACAAGTTGTGCTTTTTTATGTAGAACACCCCGTATATTTTCTCAAAAATGAAAACAGAATTGAAAAACGATTCCAAAACTATCATACTTATGTATATGTAGAATATTTTGGGGAGATATTTGATAAATCGTTAATTTAATATTTATAGAATTTCGCATATAGTAAGCATGGAGAAAGAAAAAGTTTACTGTTTTATATATTCTTGATTCTAGAGAAACAGTTTTGCAGTCATTACATCTCTTCGATAGTCAGTAATTAATTGATGTAACTCAGAAAAGTGTCTAAAGCTAAAGGATGTCTAATCCGTTTTTAATAGCATCTAAGAAAAACGTGATATAGTCCTTTCTGTTTCAAAACGAAAGAAAGGTACTTTATTCGTATACTTATAATAACCAATACTTCATATATTATTTATTGTTTGAAGCAAATGATGAGTAAACTCGGCAAAGAAGAGGAAGGTTCTGTGCAGCACAGAGATCAACGTGGATGGGCGAACTGCGTGACACGGAAACTCGAGCGTCCTGTTCAGTATTATTCCACTGGTCTTTGTGAGTGCTTATCAGTATACAGAAACACTTAGAAAATGTCGCATTAGGGTACGTTTAGGAAACGGTGTATTTCGAAGAAACCAGAAAACTTAAAGTAATAGAGAATATGCTGGATTTAGAATAAGGTGACAACTAGTTGACGTGTACCCGCAGGTGGAATTGTAAACGCCACCTAAAAAGTATAAAACACTGTTCTGCAATCCATGGCAAACGATACAGCGAACAGTTAACATTTAATATAACTGTTTATTTTATTCTATGTAATCTACCGTTCACTTCACTAGACCAAGAAGCATTTGCTTCCTTCTGGGGTAAGTATTCGGATTATACATTACCACGTCGGACATCGATAAGAAAGTTATTCTATCAATTCGTGACTATGTTGAAAGAAGAATTAAAGCAGAATTGAATGATAAAAAATTGTGCTTATATGTAGACGAATCAATTGATCCGCAAAAAAAAATCTGTGGTAAATGTGATGGTACGTATGTGTACAATGGATGAATTTGAACCGTCATCCTCTATCTTACTTGCTTCCAAAATAATTGCAAAATGTGCTAGCGATGAAATTTTAAAAGTCGTGTTGAGCGCATTGAACATATTTCAAGTTTCAACAAACCAACTTTTAATGTTTGTGAGTGACGGTTCCGCTAACATGCTTTCCTTAGGCAGATCTCTTAATGAAGAGAGTGGCAATCTGTTACATGTAACAGAGGTATGTAAAATCCATTCTTTAAACCTTGTGGCGCAATTGATACCTAAATGTTATCCACGAGTAAATGCTTTAATAGCTCATACGAAGGCAGTGTTTCTAAAGTGCTCAAAACGTACGAAAAAATTTCACGAACTCCCAAAGTGCCTAAACCACCACAATTGATTACTACGCATTGGGGGAACATAGCTAGGCTGCGTTTTACTACTGCGAACATTTTGATGATGTGAAGATAGTTTTACAATTCGATCCGAGACACGGTGAATCTATCTAGAAAAGCCAGAAAATGTTTCAAGATAGTCAGGTAAAAATGAGTTAGAAACGATTCGCAAGAACTACTATGGACTAGCGGAGAGAACGGAAAAATTACAAAATGATTCGATGTCGTTTGTGGATTTTGTTCAAATTGTCGATGATGTTCACTTACACCTACTATGTGCGACGGAAGGAAAAAAAGAGTGTGTAATATGAAAATTTGAAAGTGTTATCGACAAGGATCGAGATTTTCTCATACTAAGACAAATTTGTGAAGGTGAGTCGAAAAATGCATTAAGTTGTCACAAGGATTACTTTAAATTTGCAAATATAACATCACTCGATGTGTAACGGTCGTTTTCATCATTAAAAAATATTTAGTCCGCACGTCGCATTCATTTGACTGAAACAAGTGTGGAAACATATTTAATGATTCTAATATTTAATACATGCCACCCAGTTTGTGATATCATGGAAGCTTCTTAAAACGGTAATTGTTCAACAAGTCATATAATATATTTTTTTTCATTATTTTATGTATAAACACTCATGCGTCCGTATCGCCTATGGTCACTCATTAAAGTTATTCGTAACTTTAATGCAAATGATGCGAGTACGTAAATGTTACTAAACGCTCGCCTTGATACGGCTGCGCGGCCTCTCCACGTTGTTCTCTGCATTACACTGAAACTTCCTCCGCTTTGCCGAGTTTAGTGATGAGACACTTCAATCTTTAAAAATTTTATACATATACACATAGAAACCCAAATAAATAGGAAAAAGTAAAATTTGTCAATATCATTTAACAAAAAAATCCTTCAATAATGGTTACAACACTAGCTGGTATTCAACATCAGTCATGGTTATATACCCCAACTGGGTTTTACATACAAACTGCTTGTTTTAGCTTTGCTGAGGTAGCATAATATTTTTGGTTTAACATAGTTTACAAATCTGTAGTTGACAAACCTGTATCGTTGTTTACAATCGTAATAAAGTAGTTGCCGTTGGATTTAGTTCAATAAGTTTCAAGAGGATGGGAATTATATGTATTAATTAGTCTAGTAGACTTTATGTCTGGATCAGGACACGTATCAGCTTTCTTAAATACGGACGGCCAAACAAGATTATTCTTCTAACTAGTTTTTGAAGCAATAACAACATAATACGAAGTCTTTATAGTTGGTAAAGACTATTTATAAAATAGAAATCAAGTATAGAGATCTTTTAGTACTGGAACGTAAGCATTATTCTAGTAGGTCAAAACACCACACTTGAAACAATGTTTATACGCAGTTAAAAAAAAAGTAATAACAATAATAATTCCCAAAATATCATCCAATTTCAAAGAAAAACCAATGCAAGAACTCTGTAACTAGAAACAAAAGATTCTAATTCTTGAATGGAATACTTATCTATTCAAGAGATTTGGAAAATATAGGGACAAAATTTTGAAAAACGAAATTAGAAAGTCCATAATGTCTAGTTGTCATTTTTGATCAACAGTTCTTAGCATTCATGTAAACGTCTGCAAAATAAGTAAAAAAGGGATAAACATTGGTTGTTCAGCAATTTGACCATTAGGAGACAAATTATGAGTTCCTCTTAAGAAGTTGTATTTTCCATGATATTGCAAAATTAGTTTAGGAAGACGTAAAATGTAGGAATATTTAATTTATACCATTTAATCTATTGTTTTTAGGATATTGATGATGATGAAGTTAATCTCCTAGAATATATTAATTCAAAATCTTTTAAAACAATAAATTGCGAATTGCTAAAATATTCATTTACCTTAATTTGTATATTTGCTTGTATTTTTATTGCCCGTAGTATTTTTGTGAATTAAACATTAATTATTAGTTACCAACTTCGTAAGTAGAAAACTAGTTGATAGCTCATCGCCAGTGTCTCATTATTCCATTATTCTTGAAGTTTACAAAATATCAGGTGTAGGCCACTAATTTAGAACCCTCCCTTGATACGCGAAAAATACGGCTTTCGCCCACATTAAAATAACCATATTTACATTTACGAACGTGTATAGTTCTACCCGCAAATATAATTTGGGGAACAATTACAGTACAGAGGAAGCCGCAAGTTAAGTAGCCGCGTTCCCGTTAGTAGACCAGAGAAGTCGCACTCGTAATGCCAAAGAACTAGGTACAGACATGCGTTTGGCCCACTAAGCTTTCTGCTGCGTATTAGCGAAGCACAAAGCTCTGGATTCTGTAATCTAATTTTCAGTGAGACTTATTAGTTTGAGCTGCGGGAGTCGCGTTTGTTTATGAAACACCGAAACACTGATATCCCGATTAATAATTCTTCTTTATGTACCGCTAATTCTGCTGGATTCAGAGTTGTACACTTTTCTATATTGTCGTAATTTCTACGTTATTTTTCCAATGTTCAAAAGAATAACATGTTTAAGACAAAAAATACGCAACAAACCACCACTTTATTTAAAACCAGCGATATATTTTTTATATAAGTTCTAAGATTGAAGTTGCCTGAAAATAATGCCTTGGCGAATCGGTAGTGGTAGTAAGAATATGTACTACTACAAATCATGCTACCACTTAATTTGGTGCAGATATCCTTTGATCACATTGGTGAACACTCGTTTTTTCGCCTCATGAATACCAACGAATACCATCGAGTACTTAATGCAGTTTTCTTATTGTGTTTTTAAATATGAATTTCTCCTTAACCTATAATTTTCATGTTACCTTAGTATAGTTAATTGTCAAATAATAGCTTCGACAGCATTGTAAATATGATGGAACGAAATGAGCTAACTCAAATGGTACCGTTGCTACTGTTACATAGGTTCAGACAGGTATGTATATGTACATACAAAGTACTGTTGTTTTTTAGATAAATGAGATAGTAAGGGGAAAATACACTAAATTTGAGAAGAATGGCCTTTACGCGAATCATTCCTTCCTAGACAGAAAAATGTAAAACATGACGCATTATGTAATCCTAAAAATGTGTATCTCTGTTACATATAAAAATAGGATTAATGAAAAATTTTGGCAAGTCATAGACAATACTCCTGGTTTCATGTACTTCAAGCAGAGGTTTCCTAAAATTAATATTATAAAATATATGCGGGTCCACAAATATGATCGCTAATGGATGATGCAAAACTTAAGAGACTATTGAATCCACTGCAGAAAGCACAAAATGTTACGCACAGATTGTTGGAAAATCGAAAAGTAGAAAATGATCTTGATATTGTAAAAGATGTTATAAAATGCTATAAAAATTTGGAGTTGCAATCTATCCTCAAAAGTATATTTCCTGCACTCACATCTAGATTTTCTTCCGAAAAATCTTGGCGCAGTGAGCCATTAGCATAAGGAACACTTTCACGAGAAGATTTCGGTTATGGAAAGAAGATATCAAGCCCAATGGAATCTTAATATGCTGGCCGACAATTGTTAAACTATCAACACCAATGCTGCATAGCAGAAAATGGTAGATTCTTATTTTCTAGGTGAGTCAAAATGTTTGATATTCTGCAGTTAAGACTGTAGAAGTATTAAAATCTTTGAAATTATAAATGTCTGTCTCTCAAATAGCTCGTGTGATAGCGAAAAACCAGTTCAGGAGAAAAAATACTATTATAATATTTTTTGTTTCCTGTTCTTGAGTGTTATTTGAATAGGCGATTATATCCTTTTGTGACATGGGGACTCAAACTGCATATGATGTATTGGTTGCATAGTATGGTACTAAGACCCATGGTAACTTATGGCTGCCTAGTCTGGTGGTCAAAAATTACACAGAAACATGCGATAACTAACCTCTAGAGAATTCGGAGATTAGCATGCCGATGTATAACTGGGACTATCAAGAGTATCCCAACGGCTGCTATGGAAACCATGCTTCCCCTTGATGTTTTTATAATGGGAGAGGCTAGAATGGGAGCATACATACTATGAAATACTAACAACTGGAGAACCCACTATGGTTTGGGACACACCAGAATAGAAATAATAGTACAAAACCCAATCTTTGATATGTACAGCGTCATATCAATCACCAGGATTTCCTACGACAAACTCTTCGAAATTTTCTTGAATTGGAATGAGTCGAAAAATGGTGAGGGGAAAAACGGCACACCCAAAACTGGTACACAGATGGGTCAAGAGCTTGTACTAATTCTGGCGTTGGTGTCTATGAGGAAAACTAGGGTTAGAAGGTATGTGAACCACTTGGGCGATACACAACGGTATTTCAAACAGAAATATATGCCATACAAACGCATGCGTCGCCAAGGCTTAGGGCGATAATAAATCTATTAACAGGGCATGGCTGTCTAAGAGGTTACCTGCACAAGATGGAGATCTATAAAGATGAACCCCTAAGCAGGCTCTTTAATGAGGAGGAGGAAATGGCCTCTAATATCATCTTCGAATGCGTAGGACTAAGTCAACGTAGCGTTGCTATCCAAAGCGCGTTTAATCTACCAGTGGAGAAAGATTTACCAAAGAGGCTTCTAAACCTGATCAAAGGAACTAACCTGTTTGGGTAAAATGGAATCAAAGTAGAAATAACACAATAGGCCCAGTGGGTCGCTGTGTTAGGGGTAATTAAAGACTGCCCTGCCTTGATAGCAATTAATCAATCAATCAATACCCTTTTATGAAGGTAGGTTATTTTTCTCCTTGTTTCTAATTTGTCATCGACTTTTTGCAATAATAATGTGACAGCAAATTTATTTCATTTCTGTGTTAGATGTAGTTTTATTTTTAGTTGCGTAATTCATAAAAATCGGAAAAGCAAATATGTTTTTGGTTTTGGAATATCTGATGCTTTTGCAAATGAAACTTGGCAGTTACGTAGAACTTATGGAACTATATAAACATGTATTCTCAATTGTAGTCCAGGAAGTGGTTTAAAAGAACCAGCAAAATGCTTTACTAGTATATGTATATCTTATGTAAGGAGACGTATGTTCAACAAAACTACTCGACTGAACATTTTTTCTACTATTATCAAGATTTGATAAACGTTTTGTTATTCAGTTGGCGTCTGTTTTGCTTTAACATTTTTCGAATTCATTTAAGAAATGCATCTTTTATACTAAGCCCATGCTTTTAGGAGTAAACGCTGTATATAATTATTAAAGGCACAATATAAACGAAAAGTATAATACATTGATACTTCTTCCTATTTAATGATATCGTTAATTTCTTTTAATGTTTCCTAAGAAAATCTGTACAGTAAGCAGATCGCTACGTCACAATATAATATAAGCAGTTCTTAAAGAAATCTTGCATTTTTCAAAGAAATGCATCGATATCAATTACTCTTAACCTTTCAATTCCTAAAGTATTTCCACTTGTAGGTCAAGCAAATACCAAATTAACTCTTCCACTGAAGAAGTCTTGTAAACGAAAATATAATATTATATATATGTTCTGGAATAAATTGGTATTTAATTAATTTGCCGTTTGATTGACCTACAAATGGAAATACTTTAGGAATCGAAAGATATGTACGTGAAGGTCATAATATAGGTATATTAATTACTATTAATAGTTGCCAATTGGATTAGAATTGGCGTATATTACAAAGTATGTACTCCATCATACATCTAACAATGTTTCCAATATTAATTTGCTTTTGTATTACTATTTACTTCGTCCACTACTCCAACCTTCTGTTTGTAGTTAATGTTGCTTTTACTCTACTACCAGTGGGTGAAGTATCTCCTTTACATTTTCTAGCGTCAAGTTAGCCCTTCTAGTTTGGTTTATATTATATTTTGGAGTTTGACTTTCTTAAATTCATAATGTGTTGCTATCAATATGGTTGAGGATATAATTCATTTAGAATTTAGTATTTTGCTTCCATTCGTTCTTGTAAATCGTATGCAAAACAATATATATTTTATTTCCTCAACTCACATTCCTGATTATTTTTCTCCATTGATATTTTATACACAGTAGTTGGACATTTAATAAATCCGTTGCAATTTTCTTTTTGTCTGAGATCTTTATCAGGTTAAAATAATTGTTAATAACTAACCATAGGGGCAGTTACTAAACAACGCCTATATAGGTATGCGTGTGTGTATCATTTATAAAGTTTGAGACTCAACACTTCATCAACAATATCAAATCAGACATTTAATGCTACGTTTTCATAAGTAAAACTACTTTCATATAACTCACAGTGCGTATAATGCGTACAACATCAAGATTAATTGAACATCAGTACAAGGAAAGAAACGATCTGATACATTTAATGTGTATTTGCCATCCCAGGAGGTAGTAGATTATAATCAGTTCAGTGGTTCTTTTCAACAAACAACTCGACATACGGTGTTTGTGACAGTGTCAATGCGTATGTCTTTATGAGCGCCGGGGAATTGGTACTCACTGAGAGGAAATAAATGTTGTTAAGTGCATACACCATCATATGTTCCATTGGATTATAAATCGAGCAAGTGCGCGTATTATTTTACGTATTGATAATTGCTCGACATGTATTGCTGAAGTGTGAACTTCTTATTAATATATGCGTTAGTTTATATTAAGCTTTAGTTTCACTATTTGCATATCAAATGTAGCGCATAGTATGCACACTGTAATTAAATATTTTTAAAAGAGTAAAATGATTTAACATTTGCTGTAAACAAACAAACGGTGTCAACGCAATTCGTTAGGTAAACGCATACAATCTGGAAATATTTTAGAATTGCTACAGAAGCGTTTAGATAAAGAAACGGATTTGGCTAACTTTAAAAAAGTGATGTGTGTGGGAGCTCAATTGAGAAAGCCTGCTTGTAAAGCTTTAATATAGAAAATTTTGAGATGCTATTGATTCCATAAAAATGAGTTGCAAAGAATTTGAAATGAGCAACATTTTATCAATACAATTTATTAAATGTTTCTCCTTCGATTTTTTGTTCAGTTAAGATGTAAATCTTAAGCCAGTCAAAACTAGAGCATCAACTACTGGATACCTTTGTCTGTTATGATACAAATATTGGTCAAATATATTATGACCTACTGTGGGAAATAGACATGTTTTGGAATGGTTGGATATATATTATTTGTCCTAAACTGTTGATAGTAAAACACATTTGCTCCGTGGCACTTTGGGCACTTGTTGTTACAGCGCGCACTTTTCATTTCTTCTTTTAACAAATTATGCTTTTTTTTATGTAATAATACTTTCTTAGCGTTACTTTGCGTGTTACGTAGGTTCTTACTTATTTCTATAACGATCTCCATTTTCTCTCGTAGTGCATGATTCGCCAAATCTGACATGTGTAAATGCATAATATAGTGAGTGCAATATAATTTTGTGCCTCACTTTCGGTTATTTAGTCTGATTTACTTATTTTCCAGCAGAGCGCCTTTAGAATGCCGACGAACTCTTGCATGATGAAATTACGGTCTCATCGTGTAAAAAATCGAGTAATATAGTGAACATATGAAAGCACTGCATTGGAGGGCTGCGGGTGATGGCACGTAAGTAATGCGTCGAGCATCTGGTAGTGTCGGTGGAGTAGTAGCGGCCCACGGGAAAGCATTTTCCGAGATAATACGTTTAAAGATGCCGCACGCCCAGCCCTTGCGAACCACTTAGGGACGCTACTGCAGTTTCCTGCTTAACGGCATTCTAGTTACAGGTTTTATTATGAACGAAAAAATATTTTAGACGATTATTGAAGTTAAGCAGTTCTGTAGTAAAATGATATTATTTCTCACACATAGTTGACATTTTTAGTTACTTTTCCTTTGCTGGAAATTATATACGAACATGCAGGTTTCTACCTGTCGAATGTTGAAGATTAAGGTTTTTAATTTATTTCTGTTAATCGCTAGATATTGCCATGGAAGATAGAAATCATTCAAGGAGTTATGGGAAAATGTAGCATTTTCAATACCGGATTTGATCACCTCTGTAATATGGACGAGACTAAAACAAATTAAAATCTAGTAGATGGATTTTATAAATTCGATGATTTGGGTTTAGACTGTTGAACCAACTAAAGTTGTACAACAGATTGTACAACCGATCGTATTGTCTGTAGACCCATTAAGTCTAATAATGTGCTCAATATTGTCTATTGTTTCGTGTTTGTTATAAAGAGTAGTAGTAGTGTTGTTAAATTAATAGTTCTCTTCTTTAATGGTGTTGGCAGGAAAAAAAATTCCATATTCTGCTTTACAAAATTAAATATTTTTGTAGTGGTACTATATGTCCATAGGATCTCGTTTTCATTCCCAACGGCAATTCAACCACTTCGACTTTACGTTGTTGTGCGTAAGCGTCTGTTTTATAATAATCTATAATAATCACTGCGACCATTTCTAGATTCTTCTATACGTTCTATTTTTATCTAAGATACCAAAATCAATAAGTTATGTTATAATTTGGCTTCGTTTCTGCCTCGAATATGTATCTCTGTGCATTCAAAATATCAATAAAAATTGAGAGACCTTTTGGCAAGTGTTTAGAAATGCGCAGTACAAATCCAATGTCATAATCGACTGCATTTGTTTCTCGAAAAAACTTGCCTAAAAGCGACAAGATCAGATTCAATTCGTTTTATTGGTAGCTAACTGAATAAGATTTTTGACCTAAAACGTCTGCATAAAACACTGATAGCTATATTCATGCAAGTGTACAAATTCTAATTTTTGGCATATGATCAGTTGATGCAAGACTACCACTAAGGCAACACAGCATCCAAGAAATAAGAACTGGTAATGCAAACTGTGTTTGTATTGCGGAACATAGTAGTAGATAGTAGAGCAATAACTAGACAATATGTTAAAAAGTACACTAAGACTTCACTAAAAATATAAATTTCCAATGATAAGATATGGGTGCAAATGGGTTGTATTTATTGTAAGATAAACTACATATAAAGTACAAAAAATGCCTGTAGCAACAGGATTGACGATGACAAGACTTTTTAAAGAAAATGTGTACTGGTATATACGCTTATGAATATTATTTAACATATTATTTTACGTAAGTATGTTCTGTTTAGTTTGTGAGTTTCTAAAACTCGTCAAAATTATCAAAAATTCGAAACATGTAAACAATAGCAAACTTATTATTTAATGCTTTTCTAGACACAACTGTGTGGGTATTAATTGTTTATGCCGCATTGATATTTTGGTATTCGTTTTTCTATAATAATTGTATGCCATTAATGTATACATGTTTCTAACCGAGAATGCTACTACTCTATTACACACACACATTACTTTTCATCACTTTTCCCTAATACGTTCGTCACTCAACCCGCTATTACAGCGTATGCTTCTCAGCAATAGTAAAATACTATTCTCCGTATTGGTTCAATTATAGTAGGTTTTAAAATATTTTAATGCATGCGTTTAAGTATCTCTAATTCAAATACATCCACAATGGAATCGCTGTTCAAAAGGCATAACAATTTAATCTAAGAATTATTTTCGAATTACATTCGAAATCCCCGTAACTGCTGCAGGAGCAAAAGCACAAACTTCCTAGCCACTCTCCGGTATTTCTAACAAATCTAACGGGTGACACAATGGGCTTTGAACAATAGTTGACACTTCAATACGGCAAATATTTTGCCACCGTTCCAACCGAAGTTTGTCCTCTTTCTTCGCATTATCGCGACAGCAATGTTCTCTCGCTTACCGGGGCAGAGCAGCTGGTCGGGAACGCACAATACCCGGGTCTATGTTATGTCTATTAAAATAGACTCTCCTGGCCATTATTCTGGAAGTGGTATAGTTCATTAAAATGTTTATGTGATACGTGAATATGATCGCGGGGGGTCTTTAAAAATGTGATTGGGTTCTACAGCAGTTTGTAGTTAGTTCGGTGATGAGACTCGTGTGAATCAATTGATCGTGAAAGGTTCCTTGCTAGTGGGAAGTGCTATCCGGTACAGGACGTATTCACTTTTACCGAGAATTGCTATTCGTGCACTCAATAATATATAGACACCAATTCATCTTATAATTACCCATCAAATACTAAACTGTATTTTTTAGAATTTACTATATGGAACTGCTTTGCAGATTTTTAAGAAACGGTTTCGAAAGGAAATAAAGTTGCGAGCTAACTTTTCTAAAATTAACTACTTCCGCGCATAAATATTACAAATGGTTGAATTTGCAATTTAGCATCTACATATAAGTATCAATTTAAATAGAACCAGATCTGAGGTATTTAAAGCGTAATCATTCGTAGATAAAGAAAAGCCGCTGTTAATTTTATTTTTAATTATATTTATTTAAAGCATTTAGAGAATTTTACTTGTAAATACCTTCTAATTTCTAATATCCATAATATAAAACAGTTAGCGTTAATAAGAAGCTTAATTGTAGTTTCAACCAATCAGTAGACTCACATACTCAACATATTTCAATATACCAGAGATATTCTAATAAATTAATAAATCATATCGAAGGCTTCCACGGTCCCAGTTTCTATTATAAGGGCTTCTGAATTAACATTTTTCAGCAACAATGTATTGCCTCGAGTTGTAATTTGTTCTTTGCCTACAATGTGTGAGATCTAAGGAAAATAATTTTCTTACACACAATTTATCATGCACGATTGTTTGGTTTGAAGTCTTTTGAAACGCCTAGTATGTGTCAATCTTACGATGTCATCTCTTGATTTTCTTTGATCAATTGGAGCACAGAATCGACATTTTTGATGATCATTTGCGGATTATTGCTGAGACTGTCGAATGTACGTTAAAGTTCGCAGTACGAGAAGAAAATTGGCGGTATCATCCTTGAGCTACTATTCGTCGAAAGCTATACAAACTCGATCAGGTTAAGTTGAAAAGACAGCCTTAGTAACCCGGTTGATTACTATGCTTTATGGCGTTCGTTATATAGAAGCGGTCTGTAAGATGGTTTCTGACAGTTTTTATACAAGTTTATTATTTCAATAGCAAGTGTAGTTATTGAAGCTAATACTTATAAATTTTTGGTAACTCTGTATATTAGCAGCAAAATATCAAAATAAAGTGCGTATAGATGCTGATATTTTACATTTAATGTTGTGTAGATACCATTCCTGTGTTATTTGTGTTAAACTCGCGCTGATATGCAAAATAAGTCGAACATTTAAGGAAATGAAGAACAGAAATAGGATAGAACTGCTTCTAAACAAATGCTACACATTACTACCACAAGAACTGTTACGGCAGCAGAAAAGCGAACCATTTCAACCGCATGTGTGTGAGTATACATGTGCTTGAAAGCTCCGCGCAGTAAAGCGAGTACCGCATTAAGCCCGTTCATTGAGCTTTAGGTTATGGCCGGTTGTCCTATAGCTTTCCGCGACCAACGCTGATGCACTTTTATGCCTCCTTTACGAGCAGCCATCTTACAGAAAGCTTTTTATTGGATTTTAGCTTTAAGGTTATGCCCCCGACAAGCGCATTATCTTGAAAATTCGTATTAGTCAGACGCTCGTTTACGATAATCGTGGAAACTATATCTTCTTGATTTCTATATTAGTTGATACTATTATTATTACAATAAAACCGGTATGGCTATGATTTTATACTGATATCAGTTGCCAACAAAATTACTGTACAGAGCGATGAAGAATGCTGGCATTCACACTAGGGGTTAAGTGGTTCTCATTATATAACTAAACCGTTATAATGAGACGAAACGAAATATCATTTGATGCAATTTGTCATCTAGTGCGCTTGCTCGATGAATATACAAAACACTCTCGAAAACTGTAGTAGGTTATCCTTTTGTTTGCAGTTTTGTTGTGTAGTTGCTAATCATTTGATATACATATGTATATGTATAAGTATGATTAATAACCCTCTTGTTTTTAATGCAAAATTTAATTATTTCCAGTTTTCCATTAGTTTCTTTATGATGTATACAGCTAAGATTTGCGTCTTATCCTACATAGGTTACTAGAGTCAAATCTTCATTAACATGGAATAGAGAGGAGTAAATTGTTTTCTATTTAGGGACATGAAAATCGTTGGTAATTTCCCTTATATTTTTACAGAAAGTTCCACGGAGCTTAGTCCATTGCTAGTTTCACTAGCAAATGGGCTAGTGAAATACAACTAAAAACGTTAGCTTAACCGTTTAGCTTGTCTTCAGTTTTATGGAAACGGTTAGAATTTCTACAATATTTTCTGCGCAGTTGTGTTGTACTAATTCTGCAGCTTGTCGTTCTAAATATGCTTCCTCTTCAATTGTATATCCTGCTTTGTTTTTACATAGTCACAATAGCTTAAGTTAGCCTTTTGTTGATTTTAGGATACATACTAGAAAAAATGCAATGATCACTAATCGCAGGTAATGTTTATCTATGGTAACACATTCGGTGTTTTATGAGGGCAGTATTTCCTCACATCATGATGCAGCAGTTTATCTTGTTTTCTTCGACTGTTTGTTTATCAAATTCATTGTTTACTTCCTGATTGGTATAAACAATCCCATGCATCTGTTCTGCATGTAATTTCATTTATTATTCAAGGTCCTGATCTAAATGTCTGATACTACTGTCTGATATTATTATTGCGTCCAATATATGAAGAATTTTGTTTCAGTGTTTAAAATGTCCTCTAAAGTGTTGCAGTGTATTCGTTTGTCAATGTTTTATGCATCGCTTTCATCGAGAAGGGCATAGGTACCAACTTCATCTAACAATAAATTGCTCTAAAATCAAGGTCAATAGGTCTGATACTGGAAGTACTCTCAGAAGCTATTCTTTTGTGTAGCTACTATATATGTGTATGATATACCTTGACATTGCCATGTTTTATAATACTAGAAATAAATCTTAAAATTATTTTACACAGTTGTACAACTTTAAATACGTCAAACATCTTTAGAGAACTACGTATGAATAATGAAAGCGAACTGGCAATATCACAATGTGTTAGTAGCGTATGCATTTTGTAATAATCAGTATGCTTGTCAAAATTAATACGCATTGAGAGACTGTCAACGAAGACAATTTTGTGTGTTGAGACAAAATTATTTGTGTCAAATTACTATTTCTATGCGCGAGTTCGAACAAAAATTATAGTAAATACAAATAAAATTCCTTTAAATCAAACAACTAGTTTTTAGCGATTGACACTTTAGTTATTTGTTTGTTCGGTTGTTCTTTACAAGACGTCATACTGTGGCAAAAATTTGCAAGAATTCCACTAGATTTTTAGTAAATAGTTTTTTGTATACCTAATATTTAAAATTTGTACTTGTCTCTGGCTTCGTATTTGGGTACGCTCCATTATCGAATTAGTAACGCACAAAAATTGATGTTTCCAGGTTGTAGACGATTTAAAACAACTTTCAGTTATATAATTTTTTTATATTTTTCTATTCTTAAATAGAAAGTTGTATTTTTAGTACGTATGTGTTTGTTATAACCATATTGTTATTGTATATAAGGTTAGTCTGTTGCTTTTAAACTTGCTTGCTCTTTTCCAATAGGCTGTCCTTTTCTGGACTTTCATACAAGATAGAGGCGCTATTTGTGAATAAGTACGTTTTACTATAGGCGATAGAATTTGGCAAATCGTTTATGTAAATCACGAACAGCACAGATCCCATATCATCTACACCATATTTGGTATCACACTGATCAGTTGAGAAGTAATTATTTTGAGTAACGGTTAATAAAATTTTGTGTAATTTATCTAATCTTTATTTTTGAAGTTATAACGTTTGCATGCGAGAAAAAAAAATTAGTTGTAGCCACTCTAGGAAAAACTGAAATTTTGGAAATACTTGTGCGATAGTTCTTTAATCATTTATCCCCAAACAAATACTGCTACTAGTATTTTAAAATCATAGATTTTTTTCTTATCTTCCAAACACATTTTTTGTCAAATGTTAAAAGTAGATAAAATATATTCTTCCGTTGACAACCAGCTGGTGAAACTTTTTCAGAATTCAGAATATATATATACAGACATACAGGTACACCTATCTGAGTACATATTTGTATGAATAGCAACATTATACTATAGGAACTAAGAAAAGAATCTTCTATGTTGCGGGCATCGATTTGAATGCGACTTCATGTAAATCCGACAGTTGGCCAAACAAACAGTTCCTCTCCATTTTGCGGCATCGTCGAGCAGAGCGGATATCGGTTCGAGCTCGATTTCACGAATCTGAGAGTCAGCCGAGCGTTCCGGAACCGGCTTTCTTCTGTTATTGATTTTCCCTTGCTCTCCTGTACGCGACCCCTATACTCAAAGGGGGTGGCGGTGTAGTTTCTTGCGTCGGCTGACGACGTCTTATCCATCTCCCTCTTCCTATTCTCCCTTTCCTTCTTCGTCCTGTGTATATGTTCCGCTTTATTCTTTCTCTTTTCCTTCATCCGCGTCGGTATTATTCTGGTACCTTAAGTAACAGAGACAAGGCGACGGTGCAAGGTCTCCACTTGATCGGAACCCCTTGTGAATGCCACAAGAGAACAAGGGTGCAAAATGGACAAGGAAGCGTGCGGTGGATAGAGATAGATAGAGATTGCGATAGACGCCCCACCTCCGTGAGCTACTCGAGCGAATCGCGATACGCCGCCGCTCCGATTGTGTGCATCAAGGGGTGAATTTCTTGGCTATTTAAAGTTTTTTAAAAGTTGGATTACGTAGCGCGGTCTGAGGTAATTGGGGATTAAGCCAGAGATCGAAACGGGATATACTGATGCGAGATTTCGAATTAGTTTTGCATCGATAGATATTAGGATGCATTTAAATTTTAAAAACTGTGCGAGGTGTGAATATAGGAATATACACACCACACAACCATCCAAATAAACGTTTGTATAACTATACTATTTTTTCAGCACATGCAAAATGTGTAGATTTTTCTTCGTACTAATGCGTAGCAATTTGATAGAATTTGACATGAATTATGATTAAAAACATTTTGTTTTCGAAACTACACGTAATTCCAGAACATTTTTATCGTATCTTATTATCCGAAATGCAGATATTTTTGGACTAATAGAAATGTAACCATGTAGCATAACTTATAATTCGCGTTAAGTTTATGAAGTTAATAGAAAATGTTTTCTTAATAGAATTAAATAGATAGATGATTGTTTCCACTTTAATAATAATTCCATTAATAATAATAAGATTTATTTGATTAATTAAGATTTTGTTAAGGTTGCATACAATAAGAAAATAATGCACCATTATTATTTTTAATATGCCACGATCGGTGAGCTCGCTTAACCGTCTAATGGTGAATACACTGCGTAATTTTTTTCTTACAATTTAAATTAAATACAGAAATCACTGCGTACACTCGTACCATATGTAACTAATTTGCCACATCTACATTTCACTGCGACTTCAATCTTTTGCAAAAACCACAGCGTCACCTTTACGACGCTGAGTGCTTGTTTGCTAATACAATTGAGCTTCACAATAACATAATTCATGCAGACCTGATTTTTCATGGTTGTGAGATTCTCAAATTGTTGTTGTCTTAATATTGTTCTAACCTTCTCTTTTATGTTGTATCAAGTTAAGGCCCTGTAGAAGATTAATTTGATACATTTTGGGGTAGTCTGTTTATTTCTGGTTTCTTCCTCTATCCAGAAGCCCAAACTAGTTTCACACTATTTTTCATCACTGCCAACTTCTGAACTACCGTAAGACATTCAAGATTGCAAGAATTAGTTTTCTGTGGCTCACTATAAACATTTTTCTGCCGATTTGATTCCTCTCATAGTGCATACTTACTATTCTTTCAGGCTACATATGCGCATTGACTATATCCTTAACCAGATCTATAAATTTGTATATACATATTACCGAACCAAACCTTCCATCTTTGCCTTATAGTCTTTATTGCTTCTGTTTAGAGTTGACTTTAAAATGTTGCAATAATATGCGATAATATTCAATCAAAATTTCCAATTCTAAAAATAACAGTATGGAATCTGTCTTGACTACTGTAGAGTTCGAGATATTAATCCCATCATCTCTACGACAACTTTAAACCTCAGTTACTCGAAAGAATGTCTTTTCGTCGTCTTCTTTAGAACGAAGTTTATTGCAAATTTGGAAAAATTAATCTCTACTTTATATGTTATGATAGAAAAATATATCTGTTCTGTATATAGCCGAAAAATCTTATTGAGATAAAGTGTTAGAGCAAAACGTCGGACTTTAATAATAATAAAACATTTTAGAATTTTGGAAAGGATTTCAAATTTATGGTGTACGCGACAATTGAGAATGTAGGCAACATTGACAGCCAAAATCGATGTCTCTTATATTACTTATATGCAGTTCTATGCAATTTAAAGTGGTTGCTGAACAGGGTTAATACATTAACTTCGGTTAAAAGAAAAACAGCAGAAGTACTTGGACATTATTTTCTATTTGAGGTAGACAGCGTAAGTGTAATTTGGATTTGACGTTGCTGAACGAACCTACTTAAAATAGTAACACAAACGGCTATAGGTGGTGTGACTTAGTATGCGTTTCTGACGAGATTTGGAAATTTTGGAAATTTGTCTTATTTCAGATATTTTTAAAACGGTATTTTAATACAATTCCTTTCTCATATTTTGCCTCACATTTGCTAATATGTAGAAATCTTTACCAGTAAATATGTTTTAACTAATTCAATTTAAGAACAAGACATTGTTCACATACAGATATTAAATATATATTTTAGCGTCTATTCATGTTTGGCAATCTAATGTTACCTACATGCTAAAAGTAAACAACTCCTCTAAGTCTTCCACTATCATGACTTCGTACTATGTCAGATCATCTATTAATTATCTTGATCGAAAGGCTTGGGCGTGCTTTTTTACCGAACTGACAGAGCAGAAAAACACTGTAGAAATCGTGCCAAATTCGATCAATACTACATTTGTATGAGGAGTAAACGGAATGGGTGTTCCGAATAAATCATTTTATACATTAGAAGAAACTGATGCATTTCTACTTCCTTTAATGAACTGTTGTAGGTACGCTATTTATAACATGTACCATATTATGTACTGTGGTATAAGAGGAAAAAATAATTAAGGAACCCTAACCATTTGACATTTCACTTGACATTTAAGAATACTCCGATAAATTCTATATTTTATTACCGGGTAGGGTATTTTTAAAATAAGCTAACTGCTTACTGGTTGTTAGTATACGTATTAAAGTATATTTGCGATGAAATTATAATCCTCGTTAAATTTATATAGCTGCTATGCTAGGCATATGAAATTGTTGTAATTATACCTATTACATATGTATATATTCGGTAAAGGATAATGTCTGAATTTGTTAGCATTTAATATGACTTACATTTTATTATATTTGTTTAAAAATGTGTGTACATACATATATACTTATATACACATATATACTACTTTGATGACATGTAATCCGACGATCGTGCAATAGAATTATCGCTAAAAGCATAATACACCACTCTATGTGATCCAATTGAAACAATTGCTCATTCATAACCGCCCTACGTTTACAAAGGCAGATAACATCTAGTAGGTTCGCCGTCCCGAGGGTTGATTTGGCACATTTAATTTGACTGGTTCTCTCGCGGGGTTTGTCCATTATTGTCAAGCGCCATGCGCGTCCACTGTGTGTACGACTAATAAAATAACAGATGCGAATTTATTTTTTCTGAACCGTTGTAGCGTATATTACACTTTCGTAATTATGCCTAAGCATTAGTACGTGTATAGTTTCCGACTCTATTTTAGTAGGTAGTAAATTGTTCGTCTTATACACAGGATATTGGTAAAACAAATCTTACAGAGTTAAGTAGGTACTTACACGAAGAGAATAAAAACACAATTAGATTATTGTTAAACTCAAAATATAAAACGAGAGTTTTCCGTTGTATTGACAGTGTCACTAATATTACTAATAACAATTTAGTACATGTTTAGTTTAGTAATTATTATTTATCTCAGATTAATACATAGATGTGCATTTGTATTAGCGATATGCAATGTGTAGCCGAACAGTTCAGACGAACTATTCACTTTCAATAAATTGTATGAATTATTCATTATTATTTTGCTTTACAGTTCATTTTGAACTGACGCTAATTAACGCTAACATCTGAGTCAATTTTACTTTGCTTCCGAATCGCGTGAAATTTACGATTGTTAATACATAATCAATATATTATTAATAAATGATAAAATACCTCAAATATAAAGCCTTCCAAATTGAAAAACTTTTCTTAAGTCTATCACTATTTGTTTTGTTCACCTAGCCAAATGAATCATTTTGTATGACCACGAAGCTTTTTATGAAAAATGAACTACAGTCCGTCTTGAACCGTAAAATAACTAATTTATTATTATTAATTTAAGTGAAACGTTAGTGTCCGAACTATTCAGGAAAATGAACTACTGTGTCCATTATTAATTACTATAATGGTGAAAAACGTGGAAATTCGTGTGAAGCTGGGCGGATTAATCAGCTAGAGTCAGAAAAACAAGGTGCTTTAAACCGCGAAAATCAGTGTCTATCGCAAAATATCGAAGAAGTTATTTTACAGGTTATTATTAGCCGCATAACTAGAGCTTTTTATATACATATGTGATGCGTTGGTTTGGTAAACTCTTAAGGGGAAACTACTTTATCAGGATTAATCATTTGTGGTTATAAAGACACTATCGCCTGTGTAATCAATTTGTCCACCAACTATCACACAGAGTTGACTTAAATCCAGATTTTGTTATTAAGAAAATATTCTTGCAGAGGATGCCTATTTTAATCATCACGAAATTTTTAATTATCATCTGTAGGAATGGATTGATGTAAATCCGCACGTAGTTCAAAGTTAGAAATCATCAATTTTTTTTGTTTCTGAATAAGTATTATGTATGTGCGATTGTTTTATTGGTTCATTTTGCTAGCGTGAAAGGTCCCACCGATCCGTTTTGGTATTTCTATTTTAATAATAATAATAATTCATGTCTTAGCATTCGGGGGTATCAGTTGGTCATACGTTATTATGACTGTTCACTGACGTGAGATGTTGCCTTTCTGCATTTGCCATGGAACTCGAGAAACTACAGAAAACCAACTCTAGCAAAGAAATTGCTTTAAATTTTCTATTGTTTTTTGACGTTATCGGGTCCGCTAATTCAATTTTATTCTATAGTATAACCACATGGATGCGCTTGCTAGTATTAAATGTATCAGCAGTTACTAAAGGCACACAAGAAAACTTGGATTGAATTAAACAAATTTATTAATGATTCTAATCCATTTAGATTTAAGAAACTACCTCTTTAATTAATTATATATAATTAACTATGGAAACGATGTTTCAAAACCAAACAACGGAATCGACGTTTATATGTGTATAATGAAATTTCACATTGATTTTATGAAGCAGGAAAAAATTCACCTGAATTTGTACAGAAAAGTAAACAATATCCTTTTACAATTTTTAGATATGAATCAAATTGAGTTAATAGATATATGATACGCAGACGATCGTCTAGCTAATGGAACTATAATCCAATTTCTGTATAGAAAATATCTGTTCTTATGGATGATATTATCGAGAGCTACTATATACAACGAACTAAAGTGACAAAGGGTGCCGTAAGTAGCTGTATGTTGCCGGTAATGCTGAGAAGAGGGGAACAAAAAAGGCAGTAAAAGGTACATAGGCGAATTACCCTTGGGTATATCAATAGGGTTGTTATTCTGACTTGCCTTTGGGGACGTGAAATCGACTATTCATCAACTGGTAGCTCTGTAAAACAGATTTTAACGTGATTGGTGGTGATCGAAATCATTGTGTTTTTCATAAAAAATGCAGAAACTAAGAAGCATTCACCGTATCACTTTTGCTGATTTATTTATATAAGTTTCTTTTGTAAATTGATGTTTAAAACTAATACAAGTAATTTTCAACTATAACTTAATGTTTTAATTGTACTAATATAGTTCGAATGCAAGGCTGAATGAAATGCAATGTAGTCCGGAATGCAATTTATGCCGACAAATGATATAATAGAACAAATTATTTTGAGAAATGTAGTGAATAGAATGATATGATACTAAACGCTGTAAGTAAAAATAAAACGGTGGTTTATGTTATAGATATAAATTGGTATTCTTATGACAGGTCGCATAACATTATTGCAAAACTGAAAGGATGTGTTTTTTACAGATTTACTAGAAAATGCTTTCTTCTTTTTAAATTAGTCCGATCCGGCCACTTAATTTCCAAATCCAAAGTAAAAAGTCGAGTTAATAATATTTGTGTGCGGTAGATGTTTGTGCAAAAGCAAAACAAGATCGTTATAACTTGGAAAAACATTCTGAATCTCCGTCGTTCTAATTGCGATGACATAAAAACACAACGCGCCAAGCTATTGTTTGGAGTAGTCTTCCGCTGTTTCTACTCAGCATGGCGTCATGTCCGTTTCCTGTGCTGCCTCCCCTTGCGTCTCCGTTCTCTTGACACCCAGAGAATTCGTATTTATCATTTGTTTTATTGGAGAAAATAAGTCGGCAATTACTGGAGAGTTTATATCAGAAAGAATTATGAGATAATGTGCAGGGTCTGTCGAAAATGTTTATTGTATGCGTGGAAGACTTTAATGGAACTGCTTCGACTTAATAGTTTTAATATCGATTAATTTTAAATAGTTATGGAAAATGCAATGTTAGTTTGCGTAAAAAACCAACTCTATTTGCGGTAATAGATTCAAATCTAACGTTATTTGACGCTGTCGTTTATAAATCAAGTAAACGAAAAAGAACCGATATTATAATGAAGATAATATAAAACACAATTTAAAATTCCTGTATTTTATTTATATAATTATATAAATAAATTACTTTTCTAATTTGTGGTAGGTGCTACCTTCAGCTTGCTTGGTTGTATTATTAAGCAAGTTCAACTATTTTGAGCAATCGAATTAATATACTTAAAACTTGAAGTTTGACTGCAAAACCGGTTGAGTAGATGTTTAAAAAGCATTTGTAAATTTGTAAGGGAAGTGAACATTAGAATTTCGAATATACTGTTTTCTAGTTTTGTATTGAAAAGGCATGATGTTGTTTTTTGCCTTAGGCTTCAGGATTATAAGCAAATTATTTTTCAATGTGCGTCGTTAAATAGAATTGGAATTAGTACGAAACCAATTATTAAGACGAGCCTATATCGGTATAGTTGATTATGCTTACCTATTTATTGATGAAACACTAGGTACGTTGTCTTGCGAACAGATACCCTCCGCGAGTAACCTGTCCCGGATCTCCCATGCAAACATGGTCGGATTCTCTCTTTTGTAGTTGGCGATAGCGTCAACTACTGGCGGTGTTGCTACTTTTGGTTTTGAACCACCAATGACGCCTGCTTTGAAGCTACCCGTTTCGTAATATCTGAAATAAGTGAAACTATATCAGATATCAATACAGTGTCCCGCTTAAATTTAAGTTTATATATACACTTAAACCTAAAAAAAATATATAAAAATATTACTGGTTTAGTGTTCTGTAAATAATAAAAAGCATCTACGAAACATAACAATACTGGAACATCCCATAATTTTTTGTATGCTAAGATGATTTGCCGATATTCATTTTCATTTTACTTTACCCTAGTCGCGCAATTTCTAGTATTTCTGATACACATATCCAAATTTTTTTTCCAGCATTTGGTTCTTCTCTTGTTTTTTGTTTTCTTGATATTTCATATGTAACTAAAATCATGATGTATATTTTTACAATTTAAAAGTTATCGTCTTTTTTGAAATCGAACACTTAGATTATCAAGCCTGGAAAGTATGAGGGTATTTGGAAATATTGTGCGGTGTTGTTATTTTGGCTACTAAAAACTAAAATTGTTCTTAATTTAAGTTTTTGGTCTATTGCCTATACTGTCACTGTCAGTTTAAAGCATTTTTCAAAATCACTATTAATGATAGTAGGTGTTTAATAAGTGCCTGGCAAATTCCTCTTTAGTCATACAAAGTATGCATTTTGAATATTTTTAACGAATATGCTTCAAGTTTATTTTGAATGTGGTAAAAGAACTCAAATGATCATTACAATCAAGACGATTATCCGCGGAAAATACTATTTTGCAATTGCTTGAATAAATAGTGGGCAATTTAGAATTACCTGTTAATCAATATGAACAAGTACACTTTCAGCAAGATGGAGCTGCCTCACATAAACACACAGTTCTAAGCACTTTGATCAAAGGTGGTTAGGTACTGACGGACCTGTTAAATAGTCAGCCCTATTACCAGACCTATTCCCTTTAGATTTCTTTTTATTAAACCAAATTAGAGAAATTGTTTATGTAACACAACCTAAAAGTGTAGATGATTTCTGAAATAGAATAGTTAATGTGTGTCAACAAATACTAATCAATAGTGGTCAAATTAGTGTCCAATTCCAGCAATATTTATAGGACAGCGTTTTAATTACTTATTTGCTTTTTTATTAATAAAACGAGAAAGAATGTTTTATTTATTGTCTTTTTTTATGTTTCTAAGGTATTTTTTGTGCTTTATTTCTTATTAAAGTTTGTTTTTCTATTACTCAAAATTAGAACAAATAATAATAATATTAATAATAATAATAATAAGTTTATTTCATATAACACATACAGGTGTACATGAAAACGTCAATACATAATTGTATATTACAAATTATAAAATTCATTTATATTATAAGGTTCTAAATTAACTAAAATTAAAAATAAAAATAAATAGGTAAGTAGTAAGTTTAACGTTGTAGGCGTAAGAATTTATAAAATCTAATGATTGTCTTGCATTTTTCTTTATCTAAGTATGTCTTTCTATTATATTATTGAAAGCGTTCGACAATTGTCTTTTATAAAAACCGAAAACATATATGTCTAAATCACGTTTCTTGTAAATTATACATATGTGATATAAAGATAGATTGGAATCTGTTTTTTCGAACCCGTTTAATTTGATGTATAGATCAGTAAAATCAGATGAGAAATAAAGTCGTTCTAGCGCTTGAAAACTTTTGTGGAACTCTCTGTATATCGTATAACTTTAAATAACAAAGTTTTTACAAATTTGTTTCATTAGTAAGTAAGTCAGTTCATTAGTAGTAAGTAAAATAAATACAAGTGTGCAACTGTATATGGAGTGAGTAGATGAATACAGAAATATATCCTTCACTTTGCTTCTCTGGTTAACATTTGCCATTTATACATATAGAAAATCTTAATCTACTTGACAAATGGATTCTCATGTTTGTATTTTTGCAACATACGCGTATCAGCTAGCCCTCAAAACAACCACAGTGA
This sequence comes from Holotrichia oblita, assembly GCA_023690525.1. Classification (NCBI taxonomy): domain Eukaryota; kingdom Metazoa; phylum Arthropoda; class Insecta; order Coleoptera; family Scarabaeidae; genus Holotrichia; species Holotrichia oblita. The sequence goes on along the minus strand of CM043015.1, from coordinate 158,254,643 downwards.
AACGAAAAACGGTGCAGTCAATATGAGTAATGTCGAAAACCAAAACGCCAATTAAAACCCACCACATCCCCCATAATTAATAAATGATATAATTCCATTACGAGTCCGATACTCGGGCTTCCCCGGGCGCTGCAAATATAAATTCGTTACGCCACAAACCACACACATCACTACCGAATCGCATTATTGCAGTTAATCCAGTTATACCATATTAGCGGAGTCTGTACACGCTCACAAAGGGATTCGCTCGCAGTGAGAGAGGGCGAGGGAGTTGCTTTTTGATGATGGATCGCTACGAATGCAGAAAATTAAATCTGTAATTTTTCAAAATGTTGCGATATGATCCACCATTGCCAGTATCGAATTTTCTAATTCGTTGTCTAGTCATACCGAAATTGCAAATATATTATCCATATAGGTTATGTTTTTTTCGAATATTTATAACTACGAAGATATAATGTTTTCTGTGTAATAGCTTTATATAAATGCCCAATGCCAATATAAATTTTCAGGTACAGAACTGCGCGCAAAAGATTTCTTTTGTTATTCCAAATGTGCGATTTTGATATTTTGAAACGTAACATGGCGGTGTATGTAAGTATACAGATCCTAAAAGCCCTGCTATGTTTAATTTTGGAATTAAGATAATTATAAAGAAAAGAGTAATACAATTTGATGATCCTATGTTCATTTTGTCAAAACTGGAGAAGTGGAATGTTTAGAAAAGTTGGTTATCTATTATTTTACTGAAATTATTAAAAATTACCACAAATTAATAACTGTCATTTTCTTTCTTAGATATTTTACGAAAATTAGAAAGTACATTTAATTCTATCTCATTCATATTGAAAGCATTAAAATATTCTAGGCTGTACAAATATCCTACGGCGAATTCTACGCTATGTTAGGCGATCAGATAGTGTTACGCGTTAACAAATTTTTGCGACCACATAACTAGAAGACATTCGAATACAAATGATGTTTCTTGTAAATGCTGTACACATGTCGCTGAGATCAAGGCGGCATTGTAAATTCTCCTTCGTTGTCACATACGGTTACTATTAACATATGTAGTGGAGGTATAAGAGTGTCTATTGAAATATATTTTTGGTTGGTTGATGAGTCGTTTCGTTAAAAATTATGACATCTTTCTTTTGCTAACTTTATTTTTAGAATACATATATTGGGCTGTTTCTATCTAATTTATTTTATGAGAAGGGAGACTTAGCTATAGTAACTTTTGGTGGTATATAACCATTGTATAAAATATTCATATATTGGAAACTTTGGATTAAAGTAATTAGATATATACAATAAAACATGATTGATTTAAGTTACATATATTATGTTGTTAAAATACAAAATGTCCATGGATATATCGAACTGATTCAGACATTGTGAATTGTTTGTTGCTATAATGTGTTCATATTTCTCGATGCGTACATTGATCATCTACGACTTATCTCTTGTTGTTATTTTTCAACTTAAGGATGGTTCTGGTGGTTATTGGAAGTAAATAGCTACTTTTATTTTTATTTTTCGATGTAATCTCCTTGAAGATCAATAAACTTTTTCAAACGGTGCTCTAATCTGTTCAAGCCGTCGGAAAAGTAGGATGTTTCGAGGTATACAAAATAATCATCTGTAGCGGCGATGACCTCCTCATTTGAGGCAAATCTTTTTCCGGCCAGAGATTTTTTCAGATTTGGAATAGGGAAAAGTCGCTTAGAGGATGAGAGAGTAATTTTTAGCGCAACTCGTTCAATTTGGACACGACGATGTGGCATGAATGAGCCGGTGCATTGTCGTGGTGGAGAAGCACTTTTTTCCGCTGCAAACAAGGCCATTTTTTCTACAATACTGCACCGAATCAGGTCAATAAATCGCTGTAGTATTGCCCTGTGATCGTCCTTCCCTTCTGCAGGGAGTCGACGATGATCACACCTTGAAAATTTCAAAAAATCATCTCTCCGATCGATGGAACGATTTTCTCCTAGAAAAGTCTACTGCTTGGCTTGCTGTTCCTTGGTATCCGGTATGTAGTGGTGGATCCAAGTCTCATCCACGAAACCCATGAAGACATTCCTTGGATTGCGTTGAATCCTGGCCAGACACTCCTCCGAAACGGTCACCCAATTTCGTTTTTGCTCCGGTGTGAGCAAACGCGGTACCCATCGCGCCGAAAACCTTTTCATACCCAAAATTTCGTGTAGGATATGGCCAACGCGTTCCTCTGAGATGCCTATTGTGTCCATTATCTCTCTCAGCTTCAATCGCCGATCGGTTTACACGGCATCATGAACCTTGCCGACCATTTCATGGTAGCGGTTTTTGGGCGTCCACTGCGTGGTTCATCACTTGTGTTTGTGCGGCGACGCCGACGTTTGAACTTGCTCACCCAGAAGCTGATGGTCGAAAATGGTGGAGTAGATTCGCCATGAACCTCTACCAAAATATTTCTAATTTCCATGGCCGTTTGCCCAGCCATCCAGAATTGGTTTATCACTGCACGAACGATTTTATCCATTTTTGCGAAATGGCCTGACTCGCTACTCAAAACACACACTTAAACAACAACTATTGACAGTAGACGTCTGAAATTTTGAAAGTTGCTATAAAAAAGGTTGCCATTGCCGACCAATGAATCCAATTCAACCTTCGTGCGCCATCTCTTGCTGAATCCGGAAACATTTCAGGTCCCCCTCGTACATATAAGGTAGTAAGTACATAATTAGTTGTACGAGGTAATGATGATTTTTCTGCAAATATGCTAATGCAATCGTGGATTCAGCAGTTCAATCTCAAATATCCTGATGAGGATATCCACTATGATGTATTCCGCAGACATTGGGATAGATTAGTTCAAAGATTTATGGATTCGTCTTAATACCTCTGTAAGGAGATTATCTGCACAAACTAAATATGGATATTAATTCTGTTAGTAACTAAATTAGTTTACAAATGTCTGTTGCAAGTGTTTTATACGAAAGTGCCCAGAAACTTTTGAAAAAAGTGCTACATCTACATCCAGATATGGTATTCGGACTTCAACAGCTTTATCCTTGGGACTTTGAACAAAGAACGAGTTACTGTCAGTTTAATGAGCTAAATAATCACGTATTGTTATAGTTTTACTATAATAATATGTGAATAGTCAAAACTATCATGTCTAGTTAGCCGAAAATCGCGATGTTTATCCAGAAACAGCACTACCTACCAATTAAAGTTGGCATTTGGATAGCTATGTGACGACGGCGTATTGTAGGACCAGTGTTCTTTTATATGATACTATTAATGCTGTAAGATATCTAGACCAAATTTTAGAACCTTGTATTAATAAATTGCGATTCCTTACACAGAGGAAGCTAATTTGAACTATGTACAAGAATTTTATGGAGATCGACTTATTACTAGAGATTGCTGGCCACCCCATTCACCAGATCTAATTTGGTTGGATTTTTTCCTTTTTAGAAGATTAAGAAAATTGTATTATACAAGAAATAAACAATATATCCCTCGATACTCTACAGAATGTTTTTAACAGTATGAAACTAAGAGTTAATACTTATATGTTTAGAACAGGATAGTGGACATATTGAACAGTGTGTTATAAATAAATCTTTCGAACAGCAGTGGCCGTTTTGACTTGATCGCATTGTATAATCTTATATTATAATAATAAAAAACTAAAGGAAAACCATCCGCATTATTGGTTTATTGTTTAGACCTACGTTTATATCAATTGCATTCGTCCGTGTATTCGTCCGAATACTTTTGTAGTAAGTATAAATACATAGATTGTATTCCTTCTACTGTTGCTTATACAACAAAATTAAGTTATTGGCCAATATAATAAACTATTACCGTCAGAAGTAATACAAGATCCATATATCTATTAGGATTACATGTTTATAAATATTTGTTATCATTCACCCACATCATTCATTGGGAAATGACAGAAAGATCATCTTCGAAAATCTATGTAATGCCGTATATAAAGTGTATATACCCGCATTTTATCGCAAAAAACATATATGTATTGTGTAATACATCTCTTAGAAGGGTGAAATACGTCAATAAACACAAAGCATACGCATTTGCAGTTATATGCAGTTTCCATGTATTTTTTCAGTCACGTGTTGTATCTTATACAAAAATACAATGTGAAATACTCTAATGCAGTATCGGTTTAATAGGGGATAAAGTCAGTAGCAACATTTTGATTGTGAAACACAATTTTTGTTTTAATTGCATAACACGGTGTCTAACTCTTGAAAATATCAATTAAAATGTATGAATTTTAATGTAACTGTAAAAATGTGAATTTTTATTATGTATTTGTCTTATAAAATTTTAAAATGGCAGAGAAAATTCATAACGATGAAGAATATTATCATTGTATAATTGTTACGGTGTTCTGAGGAAAGTAAACCGCTATAAGTAACTTGAGGCTAAGTAAAAGGATGTAAATTATTTAATTTAATGTTCCATCTTGTACGAATTGTTTTTTTTTTCAAACAGATTTATGTCTACATATTTTCAAAGCTCTATTTATCTTTGCCAGCGCCTGTGTAGACGGATTGTGTGGTACGTTGATAGATATAATTTAAAATCTGTTCTATAGTACAGTTACCAGAATTTTATTTAATATTTCAATATTTTCTCCCACTGATTTTACTCCCACAGAATGGAAATGAGATATTTTTCCGAGCTTTGTGTCTTATAAATCCTTTCGATCTCAGATTCACATACAAAGGCGTCGAAGATCTTGTCATTACCCTCTGGTGTACTAGAGGGCTGCCATGCAAAGACGTTGTCGTCATGATCGAACAATGAACATCACTAGGTTGATTCCAATTGAACCGAGACTCAAATTCATACAACCATCAGGTACCAAGAATTATATAACTATATATTCTTTTGTCGGAGGTGGATGCCATTGTAGTGTATTTAAAAACTCTCTTACTCATTTATGGATGTTGTTCATTGAAGACCAAGACAGTCCAAGACATTAGAAGAAGTAGACACTTCTCGTTGTTCAAGAAGATCTAATGTATGATATACATATTGGATATTGCAATGAATAGAATAAGAAAATATTCTACACAAACCAAACGAGGCTACAACTTTGAACAATGCTCGATGAAGATATAGTGACTTTGCGGTTAAGATGAACCGTCACATAGCATCCAGATGCTGCCAGGTTCACAACGATAAAAGATTTACCCAAGGCTAGCATAGTTTGTACAGAAAGTACGCGAACATAATCTCTAGTATTATTAAAGAGAAATCTTACCGGTTGAAGAGCCTTCCTAGTAATTATTATCAAAACAGTTGTTACTATTCTATAACGTTATAAGGTTCGTCAACTCTAGACAGCCTTGGTACACCTAAAAAGTCGGCGACTGAAAACTACTTTAAAATAATTTGGTATTTTAGTGTTTTCGTATATCAAGAAATTATCAAGCAAACAAACGGGAAAATATAGCGGCAATTGCAAAGGACGTAAGAATAAAGAAAATACATCACGAGTTTGTCGGACATGTAAGACTAGATGATTGTTTCTACAAAATAGAATACCGTACATATGTTTCCTTTATTCAGCTCTATAGTTTGTTTGTAGTTGTTTACAGTGCTTACGGCCTCATTGCAACAATTATTGGGCAACAATAAATTAAAGCTCGGTGGTTGTAGTAACAGAGCAGCCGTTCTCTGGTACTGATAGGTTACGGAGATCGTTGGCCAAGGCATTGTGGCGCGTCTCGCTAGGATCGTCTAGTCAGGTAGAAACCGATATATTCCCTCTACTATAAGAATTGTTTTGAGAATATATTATTCCAATACTAACAACGCAATATACGAAAAGTTAATCTAATCCACATAGACAGATATAACATCGGTGTATCACCAAATGCCACAACTTTGATTGAGTAATCGGGACACGTGCTTCGAGAACGCGTGGGTTCCCGAAACCGACTCAGTCGGTATTCGGTTGATGATGAGAACCCACGCGTTCTAGAAACACGTGTCCCGATTAATCAATTAAAGTTGTGGCGTTTGGTGATACCGATGTTATATCTGTTTATTACGAGCCCACAGTCCTTGAAATCACTCTAATCCACATAGATATTTATTGCAAGGGTTAACGTGACTGTGTAGTTTACAACTATTTCAGGAGCACATTGTTTGTAATTTCTATTGTTGCAATACACTGAACAAGTAATGTGGCCAAACTAAATAGAGATCAGCAGGTAAATTTTGTAGAATACTTTATTAAGAATTAGCTGGGAAATTGAATTTGGTAAATGGTGTATCAATGTTTTAATGCTTAATGCTAATAGAAATCAGAATTAAGAAGGTTCTTGCTGTTGTTAACACACTTTATAGTATAGATATACATACATATGTATAATATACTGTTTATGTTTTGCATTATATAGAACTTAACTAAAATAAAGCAAATAACATCAGTAAATAGGTTATAAAGTAAGTTCTTCATTACTTTCTTTTATATGTAGTGCTTCGACTTCTTTTCTACGTATGTAAATATTACTTTAAACTTCAAATGAACATCGAAACGTAAAGGAAATAAATTATAATTTTAAACTGAAGTAACGCAGATAATAACTATAGTTATAACAATAAAAAACATAAGTTCGTTATATAGCCGCGGGAACTGTCTAGATGATAAATGCTTCAGCCACATGCGGTCCTGGGGAGCATAAAAGTTCCTCTTTTTTATTTTGGATAGGGCGAAACGGACGACTAGGAAAAACGGGAAAACATTACCAGCAGGTCGCATGATCGCGTTAGCCGCGCCTGGCAGATTCACCGGAACCAGGAAACAGGGTGGATTGGGGAATTATGGCTGTGAACCCCGTGGTTAAGTGGGAGATGAAATCGCATTTGAAAAGATAAAGTCGACGGTAAGCGTTGTTATTGTAAATAAATGCAAACGAAAAGGTGCAATATTTGGAAAGTACGTGAACAACCTTGTAACGAACCGAAAGAAAAAAAAGGATGTATTATATAACAGTAATGGGGTGTATTAAAACGTAAAATAATTATAATTTTGATGACGCTAACAGTGTGTTAGTGCAACAAATTACTGAAAATTTTGGAAATATAATAATACACATATAAAAATTCACGACTTCCTGACAATTTATTTAAGGAGCTTTCGTTTAAGTGTTAAATGTTGCTTTATTTGTATTTTAAGTAAGTCACACTGATACTAACTGTAAATTAAATTGTTATTCACTATTAATACTGAATTTTGAATCTTGTTTAAATCACTGTATGCTGAGTAACTTGTTAGAAAGAAGGTTTAGCTAAGCAATTATATATATATACATATAAGACGACTAGATCATTATTTCAAAATATCACAGTGTCCATACATATAGCAAGTCATTTGTAAGTGACAGTGAGTTTTGAAAAACATCTATCCTTTAAATAAATAATTTTATTTTTATAATAATAGAACTATAAATGGGTTATTTATTTTATAATAATATAATGCTAACAAAATTAATTGGAAGATAAGCGCAGAAATGTAGTTTTTTTTTCAATAATATGAAAATTTTAACTATTCGTTCCAAATCGTTGGACCTATTTTGTTCATTTTCATAACTGAAAGAGACATGTACAATAAATGAACAAAACAGGAGGAAAGTTTTCATCGTATAAAACGTAAATGGTATATGTATACTGCTATAATTTTTAAAACTAGAAGAATAAGCACATATAAAATTTTGTTTTGATGATACATACAGAATCATGTGGGCCAAGTAAGGAAAATATTTTTAGCTTCGCAGGGTGTTCCATTTCCCGGGGGCGCTACACAACTTTGTTATTTTAAATGGAAGATCCTATATATTATTATATCTTTGGATTACTCGGTTAAATTTAGGTAGAATTTATTAACTACATACGGTGCTTAAAATTGACCGTTTTCGAGATATTCAGATGTTTTTGAAAAAAAATCACGACTTCAGCTCTCTCAATGAGGCTAAATAGCATCTAAACCGTAAAAGTTAGAAACCTGCGGTTTCGAAGCTTCGTTTTGGCATGAAATACTCTATCTTTTTATTATTGAATAAAATGTGTAGGTTATTCGTAGTCGGAAATACTAAGGCCTACATTTAATAACCTTAAAAGTTGAAAAACTTTTTTTTTCAACTGGAGTGACCCATATTAATTATCATGGGTGGATGCAAAATTGAGTGGCCTTTCGATTGATATAAGGTTGTCTATACTTATCTCTAACAGTTTTCCAGAAAACTTTAGTTCTTTCCTAGAGTCCGAAAAATCGCTATGTATCAGCGTCAAGAAGGCCTTGCAAACAATGATTATTGCACTGTTCGACATACAAGGCGAAGTATATGTCACTCTAGTTTTGATTAACGCTAACATAGTAGTTATTTTACTAAGTAGATAGTAAAACTTTATTATAATATTTTCAAAATGTCGCTGACGAAGGAAGAAATTATTGATATGGTTTTTGTTTTTGGTGAGAGCGACATGCGTTATTGTCATCCAAGAGTTTATGCACAGCGCTATCCGGACAGAATACATCCACGGAGGAAAGCGTTTCAACTAGTGCTTGATAGATTTTTAAATACTGGTAGTCGTCAACATTCAAAACGAAATCGCCATAAAACTATAGCTACGGAGGAAAATGAATTTCTAGTGCTTTCGAATATTCATTCAATATTCGGTCTGCCCAATCTAACATAAATGATGATATATCTAATCTTCTTAATTGTGCAATTTCCCATTGTTTGAAAATTAACTCTCAAAATGTTCTGCCGTTGGTTTTGGTCCGGATAAAGCAAGAAAGAGGGCCATAGACGACATTATGCTGTTTGTTGGCACCCATAGATTAAACTCAGTTAACGAGGCAAAAAGTCTAGGTATTACGACAGATTCAAGTTTTGCAACAAGCATACTATGTCATTTTACGTTGTCTTTACCCAAGTAAATATGTACTAAATGTAGGAATTAAATCTTTGTTATGTAATACTCTAATTTTATCACTATTTAATTATTGTGATATTGTCTATGCCCGTGCATAAATCGCTTAGCACAATACTGGATTCAAAAGATAGAGAGCTCTTGCATTAGATTCATTTTTAATTTAAAACGAGACGACCGTCTAACTCATTATGTTAATCAGTTGTATTGGTTGAATATGGAATAAAGATCAAATCATTTTGTGAATTTTGTACACCGTATTCTCCGGACCAGATCTCCGGATTATTTATTTAATGTCTTAACCAGTAGATGTAAGGGTATAGATCACAATTCACGTTTTCCACATTTATTGTTAATGCTAATTCCTCTCTTCCACTCCAAGTCACTATATGAACGATAGTTTTCATATCAAGCAGTTACATTTTATAACAGCATCCCAGAGTCGATCTGAAGTGCTTGTCACTTGTGCAGTTTAAAAGGAAGATGAAGTCAGTGTCTCTATCGCACACCTTTGACGATGAATTTGGCTACGGATGGTTCAATCTGGAAGCCATTCATAAATATCAATTTTATAGTTACATTTATAAGCCTTATATATAAACTAATGGAGTTACATACAACGTTTTTGTCATTCTCGCATCGTAATGCAGCTTGTTGTCTGTCACTCAGGTTAAGTGGAAGAGCGCCTTTCGGCCTCTTTTTTGAACAAAGATTTTTGAACAAAGAGTCATTCATTCAATTTGTCTTCAAAATTCCCCTTTAAACTCAACTAGTAAAAACTGGAAATATTCTAACATTTCCGTCTATTTAAATATTACCTAGGGTTGTTTCAGCGGCAACAAAAGTAGATATCATAAAGTGCAATGCAATTGTAGTCAATCCGCTGAAAAATGTTCCTTTGGGCATTATTGATGCTACATTACCTCCTTAAATTATATATTTTGTGCCGAATAAGTATATACATCAGTTAGATACGAAAAGTATGGGAATATATTACTTTTTATAGTCGGAGCAAGCAAATTAAAAACGCAAATAATAATAAATTAATAATAATGTACGTCCAATTAGATTATCACATAAAATATCCCTAAGCGATAATTGATTATAAAGTTATTTAATATTAATTGTGAGGAACGCTAACAGTCTGATCGTTCTAGGATTCTTCGACGTCTCCCCGCTGCGATATGCTCAGTAATTAAATGTAATGAATCTCCATTCCTGAAGTAGATGCAGTAACTCACCGATCTTTTTTTACAATTAACTCATTTAATAACACACACGTTATTTATTGTAGCTGATCCTAAAATAGGAACTTAAGACAAAGAAGAAGAAAGACGAACAACTACCAGAATTACCTACTAGGCAAGATGATATATCTTTTGAGATAAATTAGTTTAATCGAATATTTTGCTGTAAAAAAGTTGTTTGACAGTTATTTTGTACAGTTGTTTAATGTAAATTTCGACTAACTATGAGAGTATTCTATCACAATTATTCATATAATTTAAACAGATTTCAGGATAAATGTAGTTAAATAGTCGTCTACCAACAGTCAACATAACATAAACTGCATGACAGTTTAAAATAAAAAACTTCAGTAGGATGGCCACGTTACACCAAACAAATATGAATAGTGAAAATGGACAAATTGCAAAAATATTCTTGAATGTAATGAACGGATTCTTTTGTCAAACAGTCGACACAGTATTTGCTGCATATATAAAAAATCTGGAGTTATTTCTCAACACTTTTCCGGTATTCCTTCATGTCCATCTGTTTCCGATGTTAAAATTAATGTAATTTTACTTTCTTCCACGGAGATAATAGTGTATTACATATTAAGGTTGAGAAGATTACTATTATTACTATATTTAATACAATGTTGTCATAACAACAAATGTACGTACGTTGGAGAAATTAATTACTAAGGATTTTACTACACGATCACAGACAATAAAGATAGGGAATCAAGTTTGTCATTTATAAAATAGATATCTACATTACGACCTTTGCTGACGTAATTCAATTATTTGTAGTACCTATACTGTTTATCTTATTGAAAAATCATCTACATACTACCTTACAATTGTAACGTTTCATTGTCAACGGTGAGTCCTATAATTCCGATATACAAACACAAAGTCCTAATTATCCCAGGTTAGTTAGCGGTAGTCGATAGCATCTTAGTCGGCAAGCCGCTTCGCTTTGTTTGATTTTTATAAGCAGCGGGTAGCTAATTATGAAGTACGACAACACTAATCTATTTAAATACACATAACATGCGTCATTCAACGAAATTGAAGATCTTGCACTGTAAATCGTAATCTATTATACACAAGATCAATATATTTTACAATGAAGCTTATATGTACCTACTAAAAGTTATAAGAACAATGGTCTGGTAATATATGTGGTATTGACTTTTCGTCATTACTGCTTTTATATTTTTGTAAAAATTGTTACTTAAGGATTAAGCATATCAATAAATAAAACTATATTACTAAGGGTGGGTTTATCAATGTGAGGATAAATAAATTAACTTGCAAATAAAATTTTAAGATAATTACAATGAAACGTTTATTGAGTGCCAAATGGAAGTTATCTGTAAGACAAAGCATTGTAGTTCCTAAATTTTATCTGCCAGTTAGCAATATCTGCAAGTTACCTACTTATCTAACACTTTTATCCTCACATTGATAAACCCACCCTAAGAATCGCTTGCCGAACTGTTGAAGTAGTAGAAGTTGGACTAGTAGTCGACATGGGCCAACATTTTCTAAATAATATGCATTTTATTGACAGGTGTATAATGCATTAAAGGCGCACTTTGTAAATTTAGTATTTTTCAGCCATCGGCAGAATGCGCAAAGGAACATTCAATACGAATTAGGTAACTTTAAAATTAACAGTTTCAACGCCCTGTATCTCTTTAAACTGTAATATCTTATTTAAGTAACCTTGGCACAAAATAACCACTTTAACAAAAAAATACACACAAAGCTGAATTAGGCGCGTCAACTATATTATCGGCTTCCATGATTTCGAGTAACTTAACTATTCGTTGAAACTTTTCTATATAGATGTGAAGAAGGAATTCCATATACCAGAAGCAACTGGATCCGCGGTACATAACAAAAGATATAGGGATAAAGTAATATATTACAGGGCGTAAACTGCAATGACTATTTATATTAGGCTGCAACATCCATTGCAGTTTCTTACTCGTCTGTACGCAACGTTAGAAAGCTGTATAAGCTTCATCCGTACAAAATTCAACTAGTGCAAGGGATTACTGATGCTGATTACGATCTACGATTAGAATTTTGCTGATACGATTCGTGCAAATCAATTTCTTTTAGAAAAAAATCATGGGTTAATGCATGTCCCAATTATAATAAAAGGTTGTGTTTTTGGAAATTTTTTTTGTGTGTAGTTTTTGAAATCTTTCAGTGTCGTTTCCAACAAATAACATTGCATAATTCTTGAATTTCAATATAAATCATTCTTGTTTTGAAGTATTGAAATAATAAAATAATATAGTATTAACATCAAGTGTAGTTGCTTCTTTGATACAATTGGGCAAAGTAATGATGTCTTACCTTGATAATATTTTTGAGACACAGCCATGTGACACCCTAAGTTGTCGAGAAATATCGCAAGGTCTAACACCATTATGTGCAAGTTCGACTATCCTTTGTCTAACTACGTCGGGTAATGGTCTACCGTTAACAAAAACTCCGCCCAACTGATTGACACCACCGTGACCTGAAAAATAAAGTTAATATTAGTATGCAATAATGTTGCTTTAAATTAAGAGAAATTTTCCAATTTAATAGTGCTTAAGTAAATTTGGATACATTTACAAGTATGTATTATAATATAATGTAGAATGAAGATGACGCCCTAATATATAACTTCAATCGCAATCCGTTAATGTTAGATGTATCAATGCCGTATCATCTTTTTATCTTACTGGAATGTTCATAGAAACAGTAGCAACCGATAAACCGCAAAGATCATTAAAGGTGATTATATAACGACAACTCGGTTGTATACAGGAGAAAAACAAAGGATTCCGTTCTGAAGTTCATATAATTAAATAAAGCAGGTTACATCAAATTTCTGTTATGAGTCATGCGGTTTTAGGTTTACAATTATATTTTATTAACATTATTTTGCGCTCCAAAACTTTAAACGTATAATTTTATATAATATATCATGATAAATGGTATACTGTAACTGGTATTCTTAAGTATGCTACAAGCCTATGTAGTACTGAAAACAAAAGATACGACTTTTTTCGTGTAATTCTAATTTATATAAATGCACAGCATATTCTAATTGATACAAGTGTATATATAATCATATCTTCCCTTATTTATGTGCTTTCCTTTAATTACTTTAATATTATTATTAGCGGAACATTTTTTGGTATATACATAAAGCATTTTTGATTATCTAAACAAAATATTTTAATATATAGCTTAGCAATAACTTTTGCCCTTTGTAATCAAAAGCACGGGCGTATGACACTTTGTCAATATCCCGATCGCCAACAGCAGAAATGCATGAACAATGTCAGTTGGTTCCGAATTGTCGTAGACGAAAGTTTGTTCTGTCTTCACATTGATTTAGTCGTGAGAGTGTTTTTTCAATTGTTTCCGACAAGACTGTATGCTACTAGCTTCGAGAATACCTGTTTAGTTTCGACGTTAAATACTTCAAATTTTTGTAAACGTACAGCTTTAAGTTCGTCTTAGTATTCCAGTTTTTCTATTCGTACAGCTGCAATGTGGTCTTACTTTAGCTTAAGCGTAGAGCAAGATTAACGCTATAATATTTCAGTAATAAATTGCTGATCTTAATAGTAATTCAAAGTTATTGCATCCTATTGCAAAAGCCGGGAAAATAATCTAAAATATCGGACAGAGAGTTTTAATTATTTAGCTTTCATTTAGATCAGTGGTATGTTAATCGTGAATCATTGTATTCTAAAGAATGCGTATTCCATATTTATTCGATTTGCAAATCGTATGGAGGCCGCAACGCAACGATTTACGACTAAGCGCTTATGTTTAATTTATTACCCTACGTTATATTAATGGGTTATTAAAATTAATTCCTTTTCAACGCTTGTAAAATCAGGTCAATCGCATATTTACTTGAGAAAAAGCTATACCGCACTTGTCAATATACGATAGACTAACTTCTGAAAACGATCGGAAGGCACTGTATTGATGGAAATATGACCAGAAGTAGACGGTTTGTGTGCCGGGCATATCCCATTAAAAACGTTTCGAATGAGCTTTTTGTGTTCGCGGTCGACTCCCATGCACGTGTCTGCCACGTGACTCTAAAACAACGATCGTCGGTTGTCAGTATGTGATAAAGTGCTTTCCGTTGTTTTTTATCCCTATACATATATGCGGTACACTCATCTAGAGCAATTTGGTGGATGAGTTAAACAATTGAAGATCCTACAACGTAGATAGACAAAAGTGTCTTGCAATCGTTACGACAAGGAGGCGACTCGTTGATACGTACTTTAATTCGTAATGGAATTTGTCCGTTGTCCACAAAAAACGTCACCGTTCCACGGCAAAAATAAATTATTCTGTTCAATTTCTAATGATAGAGAGTTCTATTATATCGGTTTACCGCAAATATGTCACTGGATTATGACATGGTAAATGAATGATTCGTAGAATTAAAGGGTACTGGAACTATCAATGAGCAGGAAGTAATTTGTTATACCGGTTTGCGTACTGACACGTTTTGAATCGAATGCCGTTTTTTCGGCAGCAATATTAAAAAGTTATGTCAACTTTCTTTGTAAGCAAATATCAACGGACATTGAAGCAGTGAAATAATTTTCAGCCTTTACGGTAATTTAATTTCACATTGAAACAGATGTAAGAAATTTTTGTCTTATCGTTGTTTCTTGCTAATTTTCTCTAGATGAATATTTTAATATAATTATGTAACTATAAATATCAGGTGCGTAATAGCAACATATTTTGTACTGTGTGTTCATGAAGTACAAATTTACTTTAGCTAAACAAACAACTTTCATTGAACTACCTACGAAACGGCACGGATTTTATATTATTATAAAGTATTTTGCCACTATATGTGCTAATATTGTTTGTAAACTTGAGCGAAATGTGTGTTTAGCTAAAAATGAAATTTCCAATTTCTACAAAATGCAGTATTGATTATGAGTTTATTCTAGTCATTTTTTACTGCTTTTTAATTGAAGTAACACAAGCTGTTAGGTTGTACTACCTTTCTAAAAACATAAGTCTATGGCAGTCTATATCGTCAGAAAGTTGACATTACTCTCATGCACAAGCAGCCTGTGTTTTTCCTAAGCCAGAGCACTGAGGTTCAAACTTGTGCAACAAGTTTTAAAAGATTATTCTGGGCGTGTGTGTGAGGTAATAACTAATAATAAAAGCTATAATTCGATTGAGGACCTGTTTTCAATTCTCTAATATTATTTTTCTAATTCATAGCAATGCAAACTAATGTTGTAAATGACTTGAAATCACTGTTATATGATAGAAGTGCAATCACTTTTTATTAAAAATACTTTAAACTATTTAAACTACCCTATTCAATCGTTTTGGTGAAAGTTTTTATTATGGGGAACCACCACATGAGAGCTGGAAGCTGACTAGAAAATGTACGGATCTTTTACA
Source organism: Holotrichia oblita (assembly GCA_023690525.1). Classification (NCBI taxonomy): domain Eukaryota; kingdom Metazoa; phylum Arthropoda; class Insecta; order Coleoptera; family Scarabaeidae; genus Holotrichia; species Holotrichia oblita. The sequence goes on along the minus strand of CM043015.1, from coordinate 158,238,966 downwards.
AACCTCAAAAAACGAGTTCAACTAACTAACTGGCACTTGAGCGTAGATTTTCACGACCGTTGTTGACTGTGTTGATGTCTTCAGGGTGCTGTCGCTTAGATAAGTTTGCACTTGACTTTCCGCTGATCATGCTGTGAACTCCTTCAGAAGGTTTTTAAAGACTGATATTGTCTTGTTGTTGTGCTCCGCGTTATATACCTTGTTTCTTGCTGATTCGTTACAGTTCGGTGAGCTGCATCCGTTACGGTGTTGTGGTTACGTCGACGATCTTGTAAAGGTGCTAGGCATTGCTCAGTCTGTACCCATCTTCTGGATTGAAGTTACTTAGATTCTTCATCTGATTCCCGTTTCAATTTCTGATGGTACTGCATAGTTTTGGCTACGACTTGTTGAAATAGATGTTCAGCTACTGTAGATCTTCCCGTATATTCACGTTGGCTATCCCGTCGGTGTTCGTTAATACTGCACTGGATACTCCTTCCTATCTGTCCGATGTAACTTTTTCCGCAATACATACACGTTCGGTACACCTTTGGTGCGTAGCTTAGGCAGCTGATCTTTATTCGGCGGAAGTAACTGCTCTATCTTCTTGAGAGTATTGAACCGTGATCTTATATTCTTCGTATCTAACGTTTTCTTTAATCTGTCAGTTATTCCAGCGATGTATGGTAGGCATACGCATGTAGTTGGTTCTTGTTAACTTACATATATCCTGCCGTAATGTGTTGTGTACATTTTGAACCTCAGATGGTCTGTGTTCCTTATCGCTTATCTACTCTGCTCTTCTCAGCAACGTGTTGATAAGGGATATATTTTGTTGCAGATGATGATGGGACGTAGTGTGTAGCTATCGATCGGTATGCGTTTTCTTACGATATACAATGTGGCTTATCGTATTGCTGTCGTCGTGTTTCACTAATACGTCAGGAAAAGGTAAGGTGCCATTATTCTCAATTTCCATGGTGAAGTTAATGTTGTTGTAGCCTGTTCAAATGTTGCAGAAATTCGTCCAGTGTCTCTAGTCCATGCTGCCATATAACAAAAGTGTCCTATACATATCTATACCAGCACTTCGGTTTTAAGTTGCTTAATTCATGGATGATCAGCGAAACGTTAAGTCGAAACTATCTACGCGACAATACCCGGAAGACTTCAACACAGTAACTACCTAGTAGTAACTAGTGTGTCATCGTGACGATAAGAACGCTGTGCACAGGCTACCATAGTATCGCTACCAATAGCGGATACATGTAGTTATACGGATGTTTTGATAGTGGAGGTATGTAAACTTGTACACCAATTTAGCCTGAAAATCCCTTTTGGGGCTAAAAATGATGTTGTCGGTTCAGGGTAAGTGTTCTATCACAGAATTAAATGTTTTACATTAACATATTGGACTTCCGCGCACTAGGTGGGCACCCTGTAGGATACCTACAAATTATTTAACATCCATTTTCAAGATACAAAAGCTAGTGGGCGCAGTTTTAATTGCTTCTTAATGGTCATGCTTGTGTTTGGCCTTCGCTAGTTGGTCACCACGAGCGGATGGCTTAATGTGAAAAGACTTTTGTAGGACACAGCTTCAATTTTTGTTTTGTGGTTCTTTCTAATAAAATTACAAAGAATTATATATTGACATCATTTTACATTTTACAGCTAAAAGACTGAGTTCTACTATAATCTTTAATAGCACAATAAAACCCCGAAGTTGCCGAGTGATTCTTGTAAATCACATTGCACACTGTTTTCGAAACTGTATCAATAGATCATGGATTTATCAAAGTAAATACCTATGACATTTGTGCATAACTGATGTATTTCAGTACATGTGTTTTAAAACTTTCTGTTATAAATATGCGATCTGCCATGATTTACGCAAAATTATGAAATTTTATCAAATTTCTCTTCTTATTAATGTATAATATAAGCACAGATGTCAAATAAATCTACATACATAAAATTACGTTGTATGCATATACTTCTTTTCTAAGACGCAATTATACAGCAGCAGCTACCAAAAATGATAAAATAAATTGAAACGTATTCATTTCGAAATCGGAATAAATTTTATAGTAGCTACATGTCTAAAGCAGGATCCATTAATTGAATTACCTATTTAACTGAACGCGTTCATTCTCACGATAACAGCTTATTTGATTTCTTAAAATTACATCGGCGTTTTCAAACGTTTACCTGGTGTCGCTGTATCTTTATACAGTTTACTAAAAAACATTAATTATTGCTTGTACGACTGTATGTCGTTGGAATATCAAAGATAGTTGAATTTGACGCCGTAGAAAAAACCTCATCTAAATAATAAATTATATCGATATCGCTGATATTCAATTGTTGCTCGTAAATCAACTTTATTGCCCTGGGTAATTAGTGTAAACTTGTAATTGATTGTTAAAGTTTAATGTTGATTTATTACGAATAGTAAGAGTTCGAAATGAATACATACCTACGTTTAGGAAAGAAGTATTTTATGTTTTCAGTACTATCACATACCTATGCAATATAATATCTTCTGCAAAAATTTAATCAATGAATGCATATTTCTCAGATCGTTTATTGATGTTTTTCAAAAGTTTTACATCAAATAGAATGTGAAAAAGCAGTAGTATAGGATTAGTTTTAAATTATGTCTATTAAATACCTAAGTATAACAACTGTCAGTTTTTTTTGTATTCGTTTCTAAATTTTAAAATTAATTGTCTGAAAGTGTTATGCGTTCCTGTATAAAAACTGAGGAAGCTAAACAAAGATTTACTTCTATAGGTACTTGTAAGATGCAATATAGAAAATTAGTGCGAATATATCCTCATCAGAGCTAACATTTTTATTTAAGTATGAAGTCCATATACGCCATATTGCAAATGCATAAATAGCTTTTCCTTGTTTACTTTGAGTTGTTTATATATTATATCTTAAATATAGCTACTAAAATCTTTATCATTTTAACACTTTAACTAACAACTTTAAGGTTGGTGAATTTATAAAACAGAAGTAATACGTTTTTTGTAGATTAAATCTAATATCTTAAAGTAACAGTGTTCAGTACACCTTACGCACATTAATATTCAAGAATTTATTTAAGATATTTATGTTTATGCAATTATCCGCAATCGATCTTTAAGTTTATTATTTCGCATATGTATGTAAACGGAAATACGTATCTTGGCAAGCCGTCTATTAAGTATAACGGTCACCGAAAGAAAAAAAAACAAACAAAAACATAAAAAGGAAGAATTCGAAGTATGCAATTTCAATATGACAACGATATTTTTCCTCCTTCCTCTCGGATGCTCGCGCACAAGATGAAGCTAGCTCGGCGTAAGTGTAGAAAGCCCAGACCCGAACAATTACACACGGAGACCAGCGTTTTCAATCGATGAACTTTATCTTGGCTATTCGAAGTATGTTCCGACGGTATCAGTTCCTTTTTCTATTTCATTCCGTCTCCTTTCATCTCTTCGCATAATCGAATTCGGTCGCATTTTCTTATATTAATGAAGCAGATAAAAGTACTAATTGTGGCAACCGCTAAAGTGAGCCATGACTTTGCGAGTTTCTCTCTTCAGATCCGAAATGATAAATGATGGCTTCTAGACTCCAGGACTAAACTTTGAACGAGTCCAGTTTTGCTGGCACAGACTTGAATGTAAATTTCTCCCTCGAACCTTACCACTTTAAAAAATATCACTTTAGTCATTAATCAACGTTGACTTGCTGGTAAATTTCTGTATAATAATAAAATACTAAAAGGTATCGTGCAAAATAAAACAACACACTCACTAATTGATTAGGTATAGTCGCACATTGTGATACGTATAATATAAAACACTCTGTATTTAACTTGCCGGTAATGTTTGTTGAAAGATACAAGGCTGATTATACTAAACGAAAATTCTATTACATTAAAAACGCCTTATTTATTTATTTCAATATTCCTAGTAATTTATACCATGTTTTTATCTATTATATGTATACATATATCTAACGTAATTCATTACGATTATTACCTTACAATTTTTTAATGAAAAGGTTGTGGTTAGTATTGTAGTTGTGTTACCTAAAACCGCTTCTTCAGTTAAACAAAACTGTTTCAATCCAAAACAATCCCATGTTTATTCGCAAAACTAATTGAAAGTGCCGGAAAAAATATTTTCTAATGTAAACAACATTGTTTTAATGTAAGAGTATAGTTTTACCGTAAGTACAACGTCTGATTATACACGTAGTGTTACTAGAAAAGAATAGTATTTGGCTTTAGGGGACGGAAGTCAAAAAAACTTTAAAAAAATGTAGTTTCAATTGTTTTAAATGATTTAGTTATTCTAAAAAAATTGTTTGAATGAAAAAGGAAGATATTGTAGAATTAAAAATATTTGGTTAAAACAGAATATTTTCTCAATTCAAGACCATTTTTCTCTACGTTCATAATTGTGATAAACCAAAATACAAGTAGCAGTTCTACTAGGACTTGATAGCAATTTAACAACGTAGTACGGTCGAGTACACTAGTTTGGAAGGACGTGGAACGTTGTGCAGTATTTGAGGTTAGCACTTTCAGGAGGTAGTTAATTGTTTGTAAATATTTTAATACCTGTTGGGCTTTCTTGAATGGTTTTAGATACATAAATATGCAAATTTTGAATCTGGTGTTAATTTGTTTGCTAAATTGTATAATAAGAATTGGAACCATTTTTTAATCTATAGTAATTATTATATAATTAATCTTAAAGTTGTGATAATAAATTGAAAATAAAGGGTGTCCCAACAAGAATTTGGCGATTTAAATTCCAAATAACATGCGTAGTATTTAGAAATTAACGATTTATTAACGTAAACATTAAATAGAAACCCTAAAATTATATGTGGAACAAGATATCGGATAAATGTCCGCTGTGACTTCTATTGCACACAGCGATTCTTTTTTTTAAATTTTCAATGACTTTATCACACATATGCAAGTTAATCTCGCCAATAGCCGCACGAATGTTATTTTTTAATTCATCAATTGTCTGTGGATTACTTGTGTAGACTCCTTAAGGAAACCCCAAAAGAAAAAGTCCAGCGGTGTTATATCGCAGGATCTTGCAGGCCAATCCACGTCACCATTACGAGAAATCACACGACGAGGGAATTTCTCCTGCAGTAAATTTAGAGTTTCCCTGGCAGTGTGACAAGTGGTCCCATCTTGTTGAAAGTAAAGATCGTTGAGGTCCATATCTTAAACGTGGCCATAGAAAGTTATTCAACATCTGTCAATACCGCTCCCCATTGACAGTTTCTACTTCTCCATTCTCATTTTCAAAAAAGTAAGGTCCAAGAACACCATTGACCGAAAAACCGCACCATACAGTGACACGTAGTGGGTGCATGGGTTTTTCAATAATCTCTCGAGGATTTTCACGCCCTCAAATGCGGCAGTTTTGTTTATTTACGTAACCCCCTATGTGAAAATGGGCTTCGCCACTGAATATGATTCGCTTACAGAATTCTTCGTAAAATTCAGTTTGCTCCAAAATGCACTTGGCAAAGATACGGCGGTGGTGATGGTTCCTGGGCTTCAATTCTTGTGTTAACTGGATCTTGTATGCGTGTAGCCGAAGGTCATTTGTTAAAATTCGTTGCAGAGATGATTTTGAGATGGCCAATTGTTGTGACCGATGACGAATTGAAGTTTTTGGACTTTCGGGGTAACACTTTCATTCACTCTAGCGATATTTTCAACTGACCGAACGTTACAAGGACGTAGTGGTGTCTTTACATCGAGAACAGAACCAGTTCGCTCAAATTTTGCCATTAAAAATTTCTAATTGCCGTATTGCTGGGAATATGATTCTGATGAAAAACAAGGCGTAGTCGATGAATTGTGTTCGTAATGGAACGACCATTTTCATAATAAATTTGAACAATTTGGATACGTTCTTCAGTCGTGAAATGTTGCATGATGAGTTTTATAAGTTTATAGATGACGTATACCAAATATTAGGTTGCTAAGTTACCTTAATTCAAAATAATGTGAAATTTAAATCCCCAAGTTGTTGGGACACATTTTATATATGACTTTCGGGAGACGATTTTCAATAGAAAATTAACAATTCCTTTTGAACGAATTATTATCATCGCGTTAGCTTTTTCTACACAGCAAATGCTCAAAATTTGAAAAATATAATATACATGTATAGGAGTAAATAAAAATTACACAAAGTAGAAAAACATGTACATATCAAAATTTCATATATGTATGTATTATACCTCCACTACCTTGGTTTGGCGCTATTGTTTGTATAAAATTCGCTACAAACTGTTGGGAACATGTTTGAATTTTAAAACGATACAGACGGTAATAGTTGGTATGATATAGAAATGTAAATAACTAAAAAAATCGGTATCAACAACAGTCCCTTTAATATGAAATGTTCATATACACAATCTTTGCTAACAGAAACTTTGTGGTTGGCTGAAAATATGAATATTTCTTGTGTAGGATTAGTTTTGGAAATATCTAACTTAATGTTGGATTAACCCAAATCGGTTATGTTTTTGATAAAATCAGAAACTGATTGATAATAGAAATATAATCTCATAAACGCAGGTAATCGGTACAAGTTTAATTTTGCATGATATGATCCAGTTTTCTGCGAGAACCGCTCTACAGCTATAGCATCTATATTCCGCAATGTTGTAGGTTTACATATGATTACTTTTAATTTGATGCGTTTCATTCCAAAGTCAGTTTTAATTTACAATGATGAATTGTAACCCGATTATCGCTACTATTCCAATAACGTAATTCAGTCATCCCTGAGCGAGTTGAGTAACACGATAAGTAGTAGATAAATATCATAACATGTGTCGAGTGTTTTAGGGCAGGGTTGCTGTCAGTGATAATTCAACACATTAGGCAAACTAACGCTCTTAAATAAACTGCAGGGGCGACCGGCAAGTGTATTGCCGGCTGCAATGCAATTTACTTTGCTCGCACTTAATCTAGATCGGATAAATAGGCGGTGAAGTGTCGGATGAAATTGTTTCTCAATTGTTTCCCCATTGTTGACCTCTTATTTTCCATTTTCATTTATAACTTATCCTGATTTCGTAAAATTGACTCATCGACATCGTGCGCGTGTGTATATAAGCGTTTACCGTGACAATTGCTTAAATGAAAGAACTAGGCGATCTGTCAATAATTTACCAGGTATGATGCGAGGAGTTTGAAAAAGGCATCTTTAAAAACTTGTTTCCGTGTATTGAAAATAGCACCTGGTAGTTTTGTTCCATTGAATTCTACACTTTTTCCAAAGAAGCTTTTGTATTCATCTCTTTATAGTCATGAGAGGCACAGATTTTGTCATCTATTTACTCTTCAAAATGGAATTCCTCTGTAGTCGTAACATAAGGTAACTATTAGTTTAAGTGTTTTAAAACATATGATGATGACATAAAATATATACTAAAACGTAAATGTAAACATAATCTATGTAATGTATTAGTTATTTTAATAATTCCCAAATATTTTTTATATGAAAATAGGGCTATGCTTTCTGCTCATATATTATAATTTCCAATAAATGGAAACCATTGTACACCCAACCCTGTAATAATATTTAAAGAGTATAAATTAAATTGAAATAATTCAAACATATGTAAGTAGTTGCATGAGTCACAACAATTCCGGAAATATTTCTTATAGATTAGCCATTGCTACTCTTAAAACCGTATGCTTAACTATTACACATATCTAGAAGAAGTTCTTTATAAGCAGAAACCAGACATGATTTCCAGTTATAAACTACTCTCCATATAATTATCATAAAACAATTTCCCCGCACATAGACTACAAAGAAATTTGCACGTTTGCCTATTTTTGTTAACGCGACGCAAGGCAATTAGTTTCATTTCCCATTTTAATTTATTTATTGAAATTTACATGCAGCAGTGAACGCTGCTTAATTGGCGTAATATTTTAAAATGCGGCCATTAACTTGAATGAAAGTAATAATCAAGTGACCGTCGGGATTGTTAGTGTCGTATCAGCTAATCACTGCATCCAGTCATTCTTTAAAATGATTGCATTCAAACAAAGATACCTTGTTATTAGATTTAATCTAGAAATAGATGAGTATGTACTAGTACGCAAAAACTAAACAATATTTACGCTTTTTATGTCTAATATTTACGGTGAAATATATTTATACATGCAATTTCTTTAGCTTAATTGCTTCAAATAATCGGTTAAGTGAATTGCAACGAGAAGATACCTGCAACTATGTATTCATTATTTTTTAGTTTTGCATTACTATCTCATTGCCACTAATATGATAAAGTTATGAGAAATATGCTAGATTATGTACGTCTTTCAATTGTAAGAACCAGCAAAACTGTGAAAGCATAAATAGGAACAATCAATAGAATATTAATTATTTGAAATTATTAAATGCTGTTACATAAGTATTGGAAATAAAGATATTCATCAAAAAGTAAAATTCAAATCAAATGCTGACTTAGTACCAAAAAAATAATTTTGTATTTCACAATAATTGAAATAAACTAGTTTAGAAATACTATATATTGAAATATGTGGTACAGTAGAGCGTTATTATGGTTCCCGTGTAGAACTAATTGATTGGGCCAATTTCTATCGTGTTTTGAGTTGAATCACGTCATGATGAAAGTTCAATATACATACATATAAAGCAGCGCTAGGGCTATTGTACCAAACTATTTACAGGCATTTTCTTAGATGTTGGTCATACATACATACATATATGCTCTTTTAGTTTTCTTCTGTCCAGTTAACGTGCTTATACACAGATACTAAATAGATCAAAACGGTAAACAATACACATTAGTAGATCTTATACAAGATGGCCACAAAAATAGACAAAATTAGTTTTCAGAAATGTTAAACGGGACATCTATTGTTTCTACATTACTGTCATTCGGCATTTAAGGTAAAGGCGAATTACTATTACGTTCCCTATAAATAATCGTAAGCTAACCACCTACGTTAAAAAAAAATAATTTCTATGTCAAAAAATGTGTTCTGGCGGTTCACGGTGGTTTACAAGCAATAGCACTAAAACTAGAAACACTATTGCGTCTAACTTTTACGAGCAGAGATTATTTAAATTTATTTATTTTCTATATTGAAAGTATTTACAGCACATGTGGCACAGAAACTGTCGGAAAATGATGTAAGTAAAAGGTGTAGTTGGTGCATCGTACTTAAAAGCTATCTCCGTCAAAGCTCCGATCCTAAAGAAGAACCCTGTTCTTAAGATTTTTGATGAAAATATAAAATTAACAATTTGGGCTACTTTCAGATATTTGCAAATCGGTGCGGCAGGTTGCCCGCAAAGTATTCAATCCAGAGAACTTTAACGAAGCATAAATTCAAGCCATACTCTTTCGGCTTGATTCAAAATTTAAAAAGACGTGAACTACAAGAAGACAAAACAGATTTGTCAATTTGGTTTACTGAGACACCATGGTGATAATTATATAGCGATTAAGGTCAAATTTTCAAAGAATTGACTTCTTGATCGCCACAATGCACAATATTGAAACGACATGTAATTATGACACTTTCAAAAAAATCGGTATTTTATTGTTTACATTGCGATGATAAGGGAAGAGAGGGTGGCAGAATATTCGAAAGGTATTGATAATCCTTGGTAGATCAAAGACGGAGTTTTGAGTATTATTAATTATTGAATTAATCGTAGCTATATTTGAAAATGGCCATAGTTTCAATAATTTTATATTATTCAGTAGCTACTTCCCGACTATTTTTGTTTATATGGACAGAAATAAGTAGTAGTAGAACAAAGGTAGAAGGCTTGATTCAAAATTTAAAAAGACGTGAACTACAAGAAGACAAAACAGATTTGTCAATTTGGTTTACTGAGACACCATGGTGATAATTATATAGCGATTAAGGTCAAATTTTCAAAGAATTGAATCGCCACAATTATTGAAACGACATGTAATTATGACATTTCAAAAAAATCGGCATTTTATTGTTTACATTGTGATGATAAGGGAAGAGAGGGTTATTCGAAAGTATTGATAATCCTTGGTAGATCAAAGACGGAGTTTTGAGTATTATTAATTATTGAATTAATCGTAGCTATATTTGAAAATGGCCATAGTTTCAATAATTTTATATTATGCAGTAGCTACTTCCCGACTATTTTTGTTTATATGGACAGAAATAAGTAGTAGTAGAACAAAGGTAGCATTGGTGATTAGGCAAAATAATGATTGACTACTGCAATTGCCTCTACATCTTACTATCCGTTGTTGGTACACCAAGTGGTTTAAAGAGAAAATGAAAAAAACATCGATTTTTCTGTAAAAAATTAAATATCACTAAAACAAATATATTCATAAGTCCTACATAATTTGAACTGAAATAGTAAGCAGAATTCAAAAATATAAAAATAGTAGTATTTGAAATATGAAATTTAGTATTGACTTCCGATGTGAAGAATTGCTCATAAATTTATTAGTGTGCCATCGCTATTAACACTTTTATCTTCGCGAAAGGACGGAATAAGACTCAATTCATTATGAAGACGAATGTGAGCCGGTGATACGTTATACATTAATTACACAGTACGAGTAACGTTGACTTTACTAGCAGAAACATTTCACGGTTCAATAGCATTTCAACACGTAGATATCAATTGATCTTTAACATCAGACCATTTAACATCTGAGATCACTTCTTAGGAAGGTGTACTATATCTTGAATCCATATTATAGAATGAATAAAATAATCACTATCTCATGCACACAATCTCAGGAAGCAGTAGATGCTTTTAATTCATCCCTCGTATATGTATAGGAAAAATATACATCAAATGATCAACAAATTTAAAGGGACACTCATACACAATTTAGTTTAACCTTAAATAGTATATATATAAATTATAATAATAAATAAATGTAATATATCGCTGTACAATTATAGTTTTATTTGAATTTTTAAATTTACCGGAATTAATTTTTATTAGTACTATATCTTCATTATTTATTCGATTAATTACTTGATTTAATATTAAATAATAAATGCTTTCGATGAAACAGGTATCAACGTTAGACATTCTGTAGACAGTATTGTAATTAAAAAATCTTGTTATATCTTGTTATATATAATACATTTAAATCGACTTTGATTTGTGTTTTATTCATATGTATTATGAAAGTTTAATACAAAAACCAATATAAAGTATTATGTATATGATTCCTTAAGGTAGTTATTAACTGTTCCGAGAAATAGTACTTCAAATACGGCTATACCTAATGCTGAAGTCACAAAAATATACCATAAATGCAGTTAAATAAGTTTTGCTGTTTTCTTGTTTTTCAGTAAACATTTGATATGAAGCAAATGTCAATACAGGTGAAAGTACTAACGTAATATCTTACAGGTATAATACTCCATCATGTTTTGATTGTAGCGGTAAGCAGTTGTAAGGTCCATGGCCACCCCCGATGATCTCAACGAAAAAAGCGAAGCCAAACTTGCGGTCGTGGTATCCAGATTGGTGGATTGGATGTTTCACGAACACGCACACGTTACACAGTATTATTACATTATTAGTATTCAACAAACGTGTTCATCACTCTTATGTTATTAAGACATGCATTTTTTCCGCAAACAGTACTTTCTTTTAGTATTCTTCGTCAATGACATTATGAAAATGCTAAATAAATGTACGAAGACAAACCGCTTGTTTGTTTGTGTACTTGTACGTTGTCGTGTTTATGTGCACGGATGACTAGATTAAGTTGAAAGCGACGCTTGCCGTCGGGATGATGGCAGACGCTCAAGCCGAACGCGGGCGCGCTGTACACAGGACTACTGAGACGTATAAGCGGATCCTGTCATTCTGGGCGGAGTCAGGATTGTCACAGCGGTTGGGAAGTTAAGCTGGTTGTAATGCTGTAGTGTTACCTATAGGGGGTAAATTATTCAAAAGGTGTTATGTGATACGGGGTGGTCCGTTTAAGAGCTTTTGTATCTTTCCAAAATGAAACGTGTCAATTAATTACGGATTATCTATAACTGTTTTTGAATGGCTGGATAGTAATCTGAAGAAAAGGATAAAATTGTAAGGTAGAAACTAAATTAATTGTGTTGCTGTTAGAATATCTAATGCATATTTACGTCAAACAGAAAAGGTTTTTATGGCATTCAAATTTCGGCGTTTAACTTCTATATTTTTTAAATTTCTCTCGGAAAATATGTAGCTTATGATTATATACCCAATTGCGATTCCCGATCTGAATGAGTAAGTTGCTTAGACATATAAAATGAAAACTTCGTTCCAAAAGTAAAAGTAGAAATGTTCAATAAGAATTATTTTCATATTTTGATAGTAAAGGTATGAACCACTAATTTTATTTGACAGATTTTAAATGTATTAGAATATGACTTATGGCTATATTTGTGTAACAAGAAGTGAACAAGTAGGTCATTATTTATAATTTAAAAAGAAGGACACCTGGCAGTTGCCTTTATCACTTTATCAAACATAAAATTCTTATATAACGAGGATAATAACTAATACATAGAATAAGACACTGGGTGTTTTCAAGTATATATGTATATCCGAACTACTTTACATTCAACTATGTGTATATTTCTGTTTTATGATAGTGTTTGTAAACGCATTTGCTGTTATGTATGTCTGTGTAATTTGTAAGCATACAGTCGAGTATACATACGTTATGGACGAGCCTCGCATGTAGCTCGCTGAATACGCCGCTTGTCGTTCGCAACAGTACGAACTACGAGCGACAGATTTTTCCGGCATTACCTCGACTAACCTAATCTGAGGTCTACATTAGGGTCGGTCGGACGCATTAAGGGATCTGAATGCTACGCAGGCGCTTTCAATGACCGCCCCTTAGGTGTGGATTGGTGGTTTCATAAAATTAGAGTAACGCCTGCGCTTTCTTTGAATTATTTTTGGTTATGAGCGGCGACGATGTGATTTCTCATTTTAGCCGACGACGTGGTATGGATGGTGGCGCTACGCTGCGGAGAATATCAGAACCATACGCTTTGCTCGTTTTGCATCGATAGCTCAACAAATTATGTTTAATAAAATCTGTTGAATACTTTTTACATAAAATTAAAATGTAAAAACTTGATATTGTATAATTTTAATTTGTGAAGTATACAAATATTTTTAACATATCATATGCTTGTGGGTTATTCAGAACTACATATATAACACATTGATTTTTTTTTAATTATTATTTAATAACAATTATTAATATAAAGAAACGAATTTACTGCATGCATTGCAAAACATACCGAAGAATTATACCATATTTGAAAAGTGTTTGAAGAATCGCAGGAGTTGCCTAACACATTTGCAACGTTTTTAATATTTCGCACAGAAATACATTTTTATTTACCTCATGAAATTATTTTCCTTGCAATTTAACAATTTTATCAAGAGTAAGAAATATATTAATCAACACTAGCTCAAATCTACCCGTATGTTTTTTGAACATAATTTACATATTAGTACTGTAGTAAAACACAAATAATTGTGATTTCCTTGATTAATGGAGTTTGGATTAAAGTTACAGGTTACTGCTTGCTACTTTTCAAAGACTAATGTGATCATCAATAACCTTTAACGAACTCGACATAATGTACAGCCTATATAGTCTCGTTGGGTATTCTCAGTGAAAATAAACGTCCAGAAATGTTGATTCAACAATAAGGGAAGCTACTGTGCAGTATAGTTTGCAAATTTTTTTCCATAGACTTTCTGATGGGCGAGATCTTCGAGCATCGGCAACAAACACATAAGGATTGGAGCAATAATCGCAGAGAAATAGTACATAAGATATGTTGGAGATGAATCTAAATGGATGAAGGAACACACATACCTACTAATTTTTGGAATGTAAACATACAAAGCAGTTTATATTTCGAATTGGTAAAGCTGAGAACGACTCCTGTATTGATTGCGATAGACAGTCTTGAATACGCAATCACGATTTGTAATGATAGCAAGCTAAAATCAAAGAAGAAAAAACAGGTGTAGCTAGAATAACTTGTCAATGTTGTATAATACACATTAGTAAGTGTAGATAACTGAGAAAACTCACCAAATTTGATTGGTCATATCAATCCAAGAAGTAGATGAGACCACTCCTTAATACCAATGCTAAAGACTACAAAAACGATTTTAGTAAGAACAAAAATTTACTGGCGAGAAACAGTGAATTGTTAGAATAATAGTGTACACTCGAATTTCTTTAGAAGCTAAAGATCGTAACATCAGTTCGATGTGGTCACCACTCTTTTTTCATTAGGTATCTCCTAAGAAAATGCTATGTTGACAACTGATGATGATAACCTTCTGAAAGGCTCACCGTTTGGGTAATCGTGGAAGTTTCAATAATATTCTACAACTATGAATAAAACAAAAACGAGTATGGCTGAAAAACGTTTTCGCTAAGTCTTTGAAATAATGCTTTAATAACCTTAACTAAAGTCTCTCAACTATCGATTATTACTCGTAAGAGACATCGTCCTCTTCAAGATGAAGTATTCTTGAAACTGCAGCAAAAGATATTTCCATAAACAATGTGTAAATCGGTAGACGAATGATCCAGTTGTGTTGACGTAGGAGGCGAACACTACGAATAAATTATACATACCTAGTTGGAAAACTGATTTCAGGCACATTTTAATTTTCTGTTTTCTGTTTTATATGATGATTTCCTTATTTACATATATTCTGGCAGTTCTGGCAGTATTTATTGCCAAATTGCATAGTCATAAATACAGTCGAGACGACAGATCTGCACTGACTTACAAAGTACTATTTTCCATAAAATAGACATGACACAATATTCGTTTATCAAAATCTAGTAAACTCATTTTTCAATTGAGCCATAACAGATTTTTAGTATTGACAACTGAATAGTTAATTATACAGGGTGCGGCTAAAGTATTGCACCAAGTGGAATAACAGGCAAACGCTTAGAAATTTAGATTTGATATTTGGTAGCGTTAAACTGTATATTATAGCCAAGATTTTGACATAAATTTCACTTGTTTTCTGCAATTGATATGGGCAGGATGACGCCATCTTGCTTTTTTAAAATAGTAACAAGGGTTTAACTTTAGAGAATTTGAAAGCTACTTACTCCCAGAATACAAAGACATACATTATAAAGATGCAGAACACCTGCATCATTCATTAGATGCTTTTGTAAGACGACTTTATTTGTGTCAAGAAGTGAACGGGCGGCATTTTGAACATTTATTATGAGTTTGTGTATTTATCTATATTTCTATTTCATTATTAATTTTTTACGATTGTTTTAATTTGTTTCTCAATAAATAACCTTATAATGTGTGTCTTTGTATTTTGGGAGTAAGTAGCTCTGAAATGCTCTAAAGTTAAATTCTTGTTCCTATTTAAAAAAAGCAAGATGGCGTCGTCCTGCCCACATCAATTGCACAAAATAAGTGAAATTTATGTCAAAATCTTGGCTGTAATATACAGTTTAACGCTACCAAATATCAAATCTAAATTTCTAAGCGTTTGCCTGTTATTCCACTTGGTGCAATACTTTAGCCGCAGCATGTATATATATATACTTCAGCTTATATCATTACCAGTTCAATATGTTGGTTGTGAAATATATGATGTTTACATGCAGCTCCTAATTGTGTCAATTAGAAGAAAAACTATATCCGTGTTATCACTTAATTTTACAATAGTGTTAGGTAGGTAACTCTATTTGCACATTCCACATGCGATTTTAAAGTTTTATGATTCTAAATATCCTTACTTAAATATCCTACTGGTGTATGTAAAAATATGATTATTTAGTGGTCATGTGTATATCCGTATTTATTTAAATATATTATTAAGGGAGCTTCCTATTTCCGTAAAATTAGTCAAATCATCTACCTGGCTGTGTTCACCACAACCCTTAATTAAAAATTAAAATCGAGGTGTTTAGCATAATGTTCCCTTTCGTGGATTATAAGTATCGCGAGCATTTCTTTATGAATATTTAACTCACTGAAAGCTGTATCCCCACATAGATCCGCCTCTACCATCGTAATAGCAACCACCGCCGCAGCACCGAGTATCGTAGCTTTTCAAAGTATGTATGCATATATTAAACAAAGTGAGCCACGCTTTGATCTCCACAAAGAATAAAACCATATATCGTACTGGGGACGACCGCATATATACATTTTAAATAAAAATATGAAATACCGTTGGGTCTTTATTAGGTTATATTGTAAGACCCGCATCGGCCCACGCAGCCGTGCGTTTGTTTTTTCTTTACGAATTTGGTTTTTGACTTTATTATCTATCTAGATATAAAACGTGACAATTCCATAACCTCTGTATTTGGGATTATATTAAAGACATTACCGGAATACTAACTCGAAATGTTTGTCGTACTTGCGTTAAGTTATGCGAGTTACTCAGTTAAACGAATGATATAGAACACATACAGTTATTCGTATACATCATATGTTGTACGCGTTCACTATTTTATGAATTTATGTTGTTAATAATGATATAATTAAATCGTAACATTCACATCACTTTTTGCAACCACACATTCATTTCGCATTCGAAATCTTTAAACGGCAGATAAGAACTGACCGATTCGAAAGAGTGGGTTGCATGTTTCATTGATTGCCCCACCATCCGAAAACACCTTAAGGTCTTTCTTCGTATCCTGCACGTATTGAATAACAAAAAAAACTATATTTAAAATATATTTTCTTACACAGTTATTCTGTGATTACTATCAAAATTATTGAAAATAATCTGTATTTTTAATAACTCTTTTAATGATTGGAATGTATACATAGATTAAAATTAGGGAAAGTTGTAAATATAATATATAGGGGACTCTCTTTAAGTCACTACTATGCAGGTACATAAAAATAAATCATGAATTAATGTTATTTAATAAGCGCATAGTTTTTCTAGTTTTATTTATTATATAGTAATAATAATCCTAATAACTGTTTAAATTGCAAAGATAATATATAGAATTATTTTTTCATTTGTTTATAAAATTTTAAACATGTATTCATTGCTATACTTACTATCAATCGTTAGATTAGTAGCCGTATATATACATATCTTTAAAGCAGTAAAGATTTCAAGACACTTGACTCTGACGAATGTCGGAAATCCTCTTATTGTCTTTATTTGTGAATAACTCGCTTCATTCATTCCCAGTATACGATACTTGCCGTATCGATTTCTTTCTGAGATATCGGTTATCTCTGGGAGTAGACCGCGGGCGATACGTCCACGCACTTGTACATGTGCCGTCTTTCTTCACCGGTGCGGTGGTGTGAAATCACTTGTAGGTAATTTGGACTTTGTGTTATTTAAAATTGGTTAATCGTATAGCATTACAATAAATGCAATAAATGAAGAGTAATAAAGCTCTAAATTATGTTTTATTTTAGTTGCTTCATTTTATAATCGATTTACTGTGAAACCATATAAACTTTACCAATTATCAAAATGTAAAAAACGTTAATAATTTATTTATAATTAATGACAGAAACAATAATCAAGAAAAACTTACATTAAATAAAAATAAACACCAAATATTCGATATAGTCACCAACTTCAAAACGTTTTAATTCGAAAATCAATGAAAACATTTTGTGGCATGGACGAGTTGATTTTATTTTTTGTGTAAGATTTTCAATGTCGTAATCTATGTCTGTTTAATACACTTTCTGTATTAGGTAGTCCCATAAAAAAATCCAAAATTGTCAAGTCGAGTGGTCTGCGCCATTAGTATTACATTATTAATACACTCCATACCGTATTATCCACAGTTTAGTAAAATGTTCAATGAGCCATTGTCTTAACAGCAAAGTCTAATGTGATGAATCAAAATTCTGAAAGTGCGATCTACGTGCTTGCATCAAAGCAATGTTCTTTAATTCAGATATTATAAGACTCATTTATCTTAACTTTAAGCTTTCGAATTTTATTGAATTCTTCATCAGAAGACGAATCTACAAAATAACAGACATAGAACTAAGAATAACAAGAATTCGGAAAAAACTTACGATTAGACTAGGATACTAGTGATTAAAAATACCATAATCCTTAAGTTATATCATTAAAATTAGTCAGTCACACTAGGAACCATTAAATTGGATACATCACAATTAAAACACGAATTTGTAAGAACTAGAATCAATTAAAAGTGCGGTGAACGGTTAGCAATGAAAGACCACATGGTCGAAAGCGCGAGAAACCAGGTACACAAAAGATGAGTTATGTAAAATGGGGAAATTAAATTTTTAAATTTAATTGTGTTTTAATTGTGATGTGTCCAATTTAATGGTTCCTAAGTGTGACTGACTAATTTTAAACATATACATCAAGGATTATGGTATATTTTCAATCGCTAGTTTCCTGCTCTAATCGTAAGTTTTTTTTCGGATTCTTGTTATTCCTACTTCTATGTCTGTTATCTTGTAGATTTACCTTCTGATGAAGAATTCAATAAAATTCGAAAGCTTAAGGTTAAGATAAGTGAGTCTTATTTCTTTATAAGAATTTACCACTGGCTGCTAACCCCATTAGCTTAGGATCATCTAAAATCTACACGTAGTTAACGTTGTAATAGCCGTTACTTTCCCTCTAATTTAATGATCAATTTAAAAAAAATCGGTATTGTTACTCTATCTATTAGCACAGCACTCCCAGTTGCTTCATCATTCATTAAATAAAATATTACAGTGAAGCAACCGGTTATTTTTAATTTTTCACATATACATATATCTATACAGATCAGGCCTCGTTTCATTATCACAATCTTTTATCGGATAGACCAATTGTGCTTTAAAAGAAAACATGTTTTCTTTAAATATGTTCTGTACGTAAGTTGCTAAAACCAACCTGCGCAGCATTTTTTAATAAACTCAGTCTAAGATTTTCAAATACGAATGGATAGCTAAAACAGTAGCTGCATCAATGTTTTCGTAGTATACATCTGTCACCTTCTTTTTATTTTTAACAGAGCCTATTTCATCAAAATTCTTTCTTAATTTTTTTTAACCTTATAACATGTAATGAGTAAATGAAAGTGGACACTTTTTTATGTTGATATGCCGAAATTTGAAAATTTGCCTAGTGTAAACAGTACTTTTAAAGTGTCTATGTTTTTAATTATTGTCATATTTTAAGAGTATTACAATATAATCAATGTTGTCATATTAATGACGTTGGCAATTTTAAATCATAAGTAATACCTAAAATTTACGGAGCTAAAATAGTGCGTTTACTGTAATTTGCTCACGATATTTTTGGATATTTTTTTGATATTTTTTATTAAAGAATTTAATACCTGCACAAAATACTTCCAGTATGTACAGTAACAATGAAACATCTTCGTTGCCGAGTTACTCTTAAGGTAATGACACTTTGAAGTAATTATTGTTTATTAATACTACTACTAGATTGTTGGTACAATTTTGACCTTGAATTTCATATGGAAAATCGACTATAAAATGATGCAGAAACATAAGGCAAAAAAATCTTAATCTAATCGATAAAACTAAAAATAACTATACCAATCTATAAGTTCTTAGCCGTGGTTGAAAAAAAAACCTGAAAAGATTGAGATTGTAGTCAAATATATTAAATACGGTGATTTAACAAAATAAAGCATTTTATTTCATATTATAAAACGTCCCACAAAGCAACAGCTAAAATCATTGATTTTTAGAATCATATCTGTCGTAGATCTCCGTAGTCCACATAGTAATTGAAACCATAATTTGTGTAATTTTCTGTACGTGAGCCTTAAATTGAAATTACTGTAATCTGTTGGGCTTACAAAACATTTGGTAACAATAAATCGCCATAGAGGGACAGATGGTCTCGTGGAAGCCGGATGTCCAATACTTGAACTTGGTCCTCGACGTGAGATTGACTTTTAGACACCATTTCACGATGGCTACGTCCCGATTCCTAAGAGTACGATGGGCTTTGGCTCCCCTGATTTGTAGGAAAAGTTCTTTGAGTCTACGTCTAAAATTGTTAATCTACACGGTGTTTCTCTGACCAATTTTGACATATGGCGCCCTGACCTGGTCCAGCGCCGCCAAATCGCAAATCAAGAGGCTTGACGTTTTTCATTCGTCACTAACGCTCATATTCATAGATATCTTAGTATCCCTAAACTAAGCGATTACGCGATTGCGCTGACCAGAAGTACCCTTGAAAGGATCGCAGCGTCGGTTCGGCATCTCGGAGAGCTAGACCCAGACAGGTCACCACCTCGTGTAGCCATTAGGTGTATCCTGGACGCGGGTGCATAGTGGCCACCTAGAATAGGATCTGGGGAAGAAGCACGGTTGCATAGATGGAATACCCGGTGGTTAGATGGAGGCCATATCAAAGAGGAATAAAAGGCTTAGGGACCCGCAAGTCCAACCTTAGGGTAAAATGGAGATCTCGCAACAATAAATTACTCCAATTACTTCAAATTTTCGAAAACATTAAGGTTTTTTTTTTTTCAACAAATATCATAGTATAAAAACTGTGGAGAAATGCCACAATTTACGATGAAATTAGGTTCTACATTTGGAGGAACGCTGACGAGATCAAAAAGATCACGTGGTCTGTTTCTAATACTTGATCTATTTTTATTGCACTCGTTTTGTGTGTTTTTTTAGTATGTATGTTGATTTGAAACACTTCTAGAATAAGCAAATGATATTGAAAAATGAATTTCAACCAATTTCATATTTGATTGCTCGTATTGAAACGTATAATTTAGTAACTCTAAACAAATTTTAGTTACATCAATTAAATGAGTCTTTCGTTCCATGGCATATGTGGGGGCATCACATCCGCCTCGGTTGATATACAAAAAACGGTAACAGATATTTAAAATCTTTCTTCTAGAGCATGAGTAGGTATGTACATTGGGAGCACGTTCTAAAATTATTTTGAAATATACAGAGTGTTCCAAAAGAAAGTTACACATAAAAGTTATCAAAATTTGAATAGAACAGCATGTATATTATTGCATATTTCGACGACGCAGACTAAATAAAGGCAAGTTACTGTTACATTTCCTATACCTAGGTTCAACATTTTCTGAGATATTTAACACCAAAGTAAAGAAAATTAGTAGTAATCTGCACCAAGCATTATTTTCGTTTATCTTCGGCGGTGGGTATATGCCGAACTATTGCAGTATTCAGATTTCATACTACAGAGCAAATTGAGAAAACGATTATTATAAATTAATAGTTAATTTAAAAACATTGTCTTCACAAAATGTTTTTTAAATCTATTATAGATAGTGTTTGATTCTAGTTACTATTTTCTCACATTTATTTTTATATGCATGTATATCGCTGTAGAATTCATTACAATGATGAATGTATATATTTATTACGTATGTCTGTCATGAACTATAATTTAGATTGATTTCACCATATAATAATATTATTGCATTTCATTTCGACAATCATTCCTATATTGGACACTATTTAAATTATGAAGAAGCTATCTTAGATAAGAAATGTACTCGGCATCTTTGCTATTATTAGTAAATCCAATTTGTCATTAAATTTCATTTAGAAATAAATCACAATGTATGTATATATCTTTATAATTAAAATAATTTTTCGAAGAAACTACGTCTATTGGACAAGGTATTCCGAATCTTGAGAATATTCATCTAGTTGCCATTGTGCGCATTATATGCTTGATAGAAATGACGTCTCTCATAGTTATTTATATTTTCCTGTAATCCACAACGGAAACTAGTCAATACCTGGAACACGAAGATCGTTCAATTGTACCAATGTTCCGGTACAATTCGATCCGTGTCGCGTTAATGTGTTGTGATCGATTTTTTCCTCACCCCGAAGTTTCCGAGATCTTTTCAGCGTTGCCTCAACGCTCGCTGCTACAAGCATTAAATCGTATTTAATGACAGAAGTGATTCGGACTGTCCAAAGGAAGGAAAGGGGAGCGTGCTGTTCGAAAATGACGCTACGACAATAGCACCGGGTTCCGAGAAAGGAAAAGTATCTACGAATTGACAATGAACGCGTTTCTATCTTTTTCGAAGGCATTGCGTGATTTTCGAACAGCCATTTCTGTCAATATATTGTTGGCCCGTTAGTGTCGTTCGGAATCACTTCGCGGAATGAAGTTTCGAGAACTTTATGACCAATTCCGATGTGAAACTTTAAATGGGAGAAACCATTCCCAGAATAGGTGCAACAGTCTTGTATCGATTTATATGATTTTTCCAGATTAACAATTGGAAAAAATGAATAGATGTAATTACCACATTACCCACTGATAAAAAATTTAAGAATAGATTTTCGACTATATAATTTCAATCAGTTAATTACGTAACTTATGGGAAATTACTTACATGTTAAAAATGAATACCAAACGTATTATTGTAATAATATATTTGAATTTCATATGACAACGTTTTGTTGCATGCGTTTAAGTTTAGAAAATGATACAAAGTCGAATGTAACAAACGTCTTACGAAACGATATTTCTTCTATGTTGCATTTTCATAATTTTCAAAATTAGTATTTTTCATACTACGCAATTTATAAAATATTTTTATATATTTTTTTCTGTAAAGTAAACGTTTGTGATCATCTGTTATCATAGTACGCTGGTTTTTACTTATTACCATGTCTAAGTCCTAAATAACAATAATATTTCTTTTGTGTGGTGGGTGCTAGTTGAAGTGAGTTCTTTAGCCGTATTGCTTGTCCGACTGTGGTTGCAATTCTAGTGTAATTTTGTGTGTGCATAATTGTGTTCAAATGGCCTTGTGATAGCATTATATTGCCTTTATAATGTCGCGTTGTTAATCACTTTGTTTCCAACAGCTAATTGTAGATCGATCGGAATCCAATTCTTCGAAAATAATACCATCGTTCTTCCGGGGAATTGAAGCCTAACCACTACGGCTATTTACACCAATTACTATTTATACTCAAACACAAGTAAAATGTTACATGAATACATACATTTTACAATAATACAAGCAAACAAAAATTGAATAATAAAATGTTGGGCGAGGTAGTAGACCCATTATTACATTTCATCACATGTTTGGCTAACATAATTAGATCATTATATATGCAAAATTGAAAAAGTTATCAAAGTAAAAGGTCATTGAAATTTATAGATTTTCTGTGTTTTTACTCAGTAAATTTTTTCATAAATATATAGTTAGTGTCTACGAAATTATCTCAAGTGGAGTGACAAACATAGGAACCAGTCTACCCGGCAAGACTTAGCAGAAAGACATTTTTAGGTAAACTGTTGGCTAGAGAAATAGAACCTCTTTGCTAACGGATATTGATGAATACTTCATTATTAAATAAATCAACGAATTTGAGGAAATAGCATCTCAGTCTGATAGAGAAAAATTGCAATAGACTTGCATGAAAAAATTGTTTCGATAAGAAAACATAAAGCAAATTATAGTTTTATTTTGAGTCCTATATAGTAGGTATATTCTCTGGGGCCTGTATTGTTTGCAACATGTATTCAAAATATCTAGTAAATTTGGTATTATTTGGTATACTGGCAGACTAGATTGAGCATTTTCCAAATGTAATTTTATTGTTGTCTGTTCTTACTCATCCCAAGCAGCATTTTTAGTCGTTGTTACGTCCCAGCGACTGTTGTTGGGAATTGTAAAGTTGTGGTTACTAATGACGGGAACGTTATTGCCATGTTTACATTACGTGCCAACGACCAAAATGGGGAACATTTTGAAGGTGATAGCTACGTAAAAATTACTACCCCGCTACTTATACCGCTACGACGCACTTACGTTCCAACTAAGTGGCGGGGACGTAGCGGCGTGGTCATAGCTACTTTATAAGGTTTCGTTTCTTTGCTTGTCGTTTTCGCCTTGTCTTTCTCTTACATATTTAAAAAGAGGTTTTAAGTATCTCCCGTCATTATTCAGCCGCGACAACCATAATGGAAATATATCGCTTGTACGCACAACTTTGCTGATTTACGAGTTTCGAGTACAAAGAAATTCAAAACGCTTAAAAAAATAGATTGAAAAATTAAACGCGCCACCTCAAAATATATGCTTTACAATTATTTTTTTTTCGGGAAGACAATAAAAAAATGCATGAAATTGATTAAAGGTGTTGAAATGTTTTACTAACCTTTCTCCTAATTATAGAAATTTAGTGTCGCTTTAACTTATCTTTTTCTTATGATATTTTGAGGATACTGTAATTGTTGTACAATAAGGAAATTGAAATTAATGTAATGGCGTCCTACATTTTGTCAGTAAATATGACGCATTTTACAGAAATTACTGCAAAGTAGTAATGGCAGAGTGGGAAGTAAAAATTACTGTGAAGTAGTTTTCGTGAGTAGCGAGATAATTTCACCTTAAATATTACTACACAGTTCCATATCTTTGTAGGAATTTCAAAAGTAGAAACGACGTCGTAGTTATTTTCAACGCTACCATAAAGTAATAAAAACTTTGAAGTGAAATATTAATAACAAAGCAACGTTACAAGGACTATCGAATATCACTTTAAAGTTTGTGCCATCTTAAAGTTATTTTATATAGTAACAGTCCCATTCCCGTAACTTCAAAAGCTACCTAGAAGTACTGAAACTATTAAGTTCCAAATTGTAGTAATAATAATTACATAATTACCAAAAAAGGTTAAATAAAAGTAGGAAAAACTAGAAAGTCGTTTTTTAGTGATATTAACGTAACAACGACTTGTCTGAAGTTCCGATCTCGGTTATCGATACTTTGATGCTGCTTGGGATGTAACGATAGCTGAAATGGTAACATCAGTTGATTGGCAAAGTTAGAGACTGCCATACAGTATTCAAATGCAGTAGGGGATGATTTGAACTATCATCCATTGTTTGGATACAATTGATTTTCATAGATATAATGCAATGAGAAAGAGAGAATACCTTCACTCAGAAATTTTACGCAGCAAGAGCTGTAGCAGTAATCTTAACACACAATACAGCATAAGAAGCCGCTACAGCTAAACCTTTCACAAACAAACAAAAATATATGACATACGTAATATAAGCAAATTTCAGTTTAAAAATAAATTGACAAGCACTTTAGTCATGATGTATAGTAGGTACTGGCCTTATCGTTGTGTATGTATAATTTTCATTATCTTCGTGTTTCTTTTACGCTGTAATATCGATTAGGAGACGAGTGAAAAGAAGAAAAGGAGCGAATGAATAACTTCCGCGCGTTGTAAATCGGTTACCGCGAAGTTTTAGGGGTATACATAAAATAGACCTTCTTAATTCGGATCTTCGAGGGGTTGGCGACGGGGAGTTTTTCTCTGGAATTGCTAAATAAATTAGTATCATTTCTCAACTAGATTTATAGTCATCATTTTGAGGTTTTTTCATCCTTACGGTGAATTACTGGAAGTATATTTGTATTAGACGCAGTACCATACCCTAAATATAATTTGTGGTATATCTTTATATGGTATACATTTATATAATATCCAAAAGTCTAGTTTTTTGTTAATTCGCTTATGATACAAAATAAAATTTATGGAAACAATACATCAATTATCTCTTACTTCATTTTTTAATTGTAAATGGATTGGACTGAACTAATCTACGTCTGTCGTACATACATACATGCCTAAATGTACATATATGAAACACGTTCAATAATAAATTCCCTCTTATACGGAACCTATTGAACCATGAGACATGACGAAATTGGTTTAGCTAAATAATGCACTCTCGAAAAACGCATTAGCTGATTACAAAAATATTATGTCTGTAACTGTTATATTTAGAATAACATTGACTTATTGATACAGAGCAATATAAACGGGATTTTATTCCTGACAGATGTTATACACAAATACAAAATTTTTTGCTTATTGTATTCCATTTTTTAACATTGTTGTTGGACGAAAATTATTTAATTATAAATCAACAGCTAAATTTGAAGTAAATTTATAATTTGATTACACAAAAGACGTAGTTTAATAGCAAAATAAATATAAACTTAGCTGCTGATATCGTCTTAAATATATAGTCTTAAAATAATGTCAGTCATGTCATACTATACATAGTTATACTATAGTTATGCTTATTACGCTGATTATCAATTGCAGGATGTGCGGCGCAGTTGTCAATCACAAGCAAAATCTTTCTATCTTTTAGTTTTACATTCTCTCCCACACTTACGGATTTCGTTTGCAAAAATCTGTGATGTCATTCAGGCATTTTTGTTATTTGTATAACCAAGGGGTAAATTGATCACATTTTTAAAACATCTCCGTGATTTGGACTTTCCTATAATCAATAGCTTACGTTTTTCGGATCCGTTGGCATTCGCACAAACAAGAGCTGTAATTCTTTCTTTAGATAACCTACCTCCTATACATTTCTCATTTCTAAATTTCGTTTTGTCGGGAGTTAATTTATAAAATAACCCTATTTCATCGGGATTGAGTATATCACAATCCATGTAATCAGATTTAACTATTGGCCATATATTAGCTAACCATTCAAGTTAATTCCTTATTCAGCAACATAGCCTCTCCAGATATTTTACCAAGTCCAACGTTATATCGTTTCTTCCATCTAGAAATCGAGCCCATAGAACACTGATAGTCATCACCATACCCATTTGTAATGCTTTACCGATAGAACTTGCTTTCTCTGTAAGTATTAGTCCACTAATTGGAATGTTGGAGCTCCGTTGTTGTTTGAATCAGTTAAGCAGAACTTCATCTACATATATCTTCGAACGTTGTAGTTATCAGTGTCTTAAGTTCCTTGGAATTGTAAGCAAAACTTTTAGTCAATTTGTCCTTATTGTTTAATAAGCTGGTAAAAGCGATGAGAGTGGTAAATTATATTTACGACATACATCTGCCTTTTTAGCACCAGAACTTACTTCTTCTATAATCGGCTATATTCAATAGTTTTCGTTTTACTGTTTTGTCAGACATCTTGTACATTAAATTGTTACTTTATTTAATAAAACAAACACTGTGACTGATCTCAATATCTCAACGAATAAAGGCGTACAGAAAAATATCGTGCAAATTCATAACATTGCAGACATTGAATCCGTAAACCGATATTTTTTTCTAACAGTGTTCGTAGTAAGCGAAATATTTCGTTGTGCTGTATTGAACAAAACCTACCTATTTGCTTATGATGCTAGTGTTAAATGAGATAGTGTAAACCTGTTAGTAAAACATTGCGCGATACAGTCTAATTGTGCTAACAAGTAAGTGCAAGTGCGGTAGTTTGCAAAGGGAGGCTGCACGAAGAGAAAAATAAGCATAATGACCGATAGTCAAGCAAGGCAGTTATAAACTCTCTTACCTCAATATACTGGCACAAGACAACAAGGTGTCTTTGATTTGGGTGCTCGGACATGAGGATATTAATGGCAATATAATAACCGATGAACTAGCCAAGGAGGGCTTCATAGGACCAGAGCCCGTATGTGGAATCACCAGGGATTCTACTAGAAGGGAGATATGGTTTTGGTTAGATAAAGAAAGTATGTATAAGGACATGGAGGTCTACTGAAGGTCAACTCCACACTAAAGCGCTAATAGGGGATGGGGATGCTAAGTTCTCTGAAAACCTAATTAGATGTAATAAAAAATAAGTTAAGACCATTATTACGTTGATAACTGGACACTGTCCCCTGACAAAGCATCTATATAACACGGATCGGGTGAGCGAACCCTGGTGCAGAAGATGCGAGTTACAGAAGGAAACAAGTTTGCATGTAACCTGCACATGTGAGGAACTGAAAGTACTCATTCAAAAACATTTCGGAAAGGATCTACTGGAGCCATCAAGAGTAGTCAAGTTTCCACTGGGCAAGAATTTGGACTTTATAGAGGACACTAAACTGCTGAAGTGGAAGTGAGAGTATTGATAGGGATGGCACAAAGAGCACCCAGCTCAAGTGCCTGGACCAACTCTACTTGCAAAAAAATTAATGAAAGAACAGTCTAATTGTCCGAAATGGTGTTGAATGTAGAAGAGAGGTGTTTCTGATAAAATGCTATTACTTCGTTTATCTAAAATAGATATGAAACATAAATAAATTAAATATGTGCAGCAATTAGCAAAATTGTTTATAATGGTTGTTTTCCTATAATCTGTTATTGAAAGCTGATTGACAAAAAGTATGGAGACTGTTATAATTGTCTGCAGATGTCATAGAATTCTAATTCAATTCTAAATACAATATACGAAGGTAATGATCTATTCCCGATAATTATTATTAAATTGTGGAGGCAGTAACACCTTTGTCTAATTCATTTGTAGAATCATATTAATTGTGCTTAGATTTATTTAATCCAATGCTATACTTCTTTCTTCGCAATTATGTACTTTAGTAATTCATCAGTCACTATTTTCTTTGAGTACTTGGGTATTCATACCTTATTCGTTGTAAGTTGCATATGCGTTTATTTTCACCCTAGATATGCTACATTTACAAGTCAGTTATATTCAATTACACAATACTAGGGAAATATACAATTTATTCGTCGGATATTTTATTAAATACCTATATATATTAATTAATTCATTATTAATGCTGTTGTCAAAATTTATTTCTCATTACGATTATTTTTCGTATTATATCTTTTTTTTCATAGATTTCTGTAGTAAGCAATAATTATTATTATTTTAGAAGTCGTCCACAGAACATGAAAAAACACATTTGTAGTGCAAGTGAGAAATGCCGACATTTACTTTAAGATCGAAGTAGTGCACAAAGAATATTCGTTCCTTTGCTTTGGTTACAACTTGATCGTAATCGAGGCGATATCGTGTGGTGCTTCTTGGCGTGAAAAATCATAATTATCTAGAAATGAATGAAATTCATTTTAATAAAGTTATGTACACTTTAAATTATTTTTTTATAGTCTCTTATAAACGGCATCGGAAGGTTAGCTATTGTGTCGGTGAAACTTGAAGTTCGATGAATAAATAAAATATTTAAACATATTGTAATGCCAGAGTTAGTTTTTATAGAGAATTTATTGTGACATCTGCGACAACTATAGATTCAATAAGGAGCATTTATGTCAGGCTACATTGAATTATTGTCATTGAATACAACAGAAGTGGTAGATATGCAGCCGAAGAAATGTTATAATTCAATATAAAATTTAAAAAGCATAAAATTAAAGAAAATAAATTCTAAGATGATATGCTACAATTACACATTAAACCATAAAATAACATTGTAAAGATTCATGTACCTACCATTTACCGGTTACTTTCAAAGAATTTCCTACTTTACTAAATAAACTGAGATAATTATTTTTCATAGTTCACAAAAATATCTGCCACATTAAAAAAAGTGGAAAAAGTTTTCAGTACTCGTGTCGCAATTTGTAACATATTTAGTGCTGTCAGGAGTGTCATATTTGATATTGCCTACAAATCACTTGATAAAAATAATATTTTGTATGCATGGGATCTTCTATATATAGATTGAAGGCACTTTTTAATCACTTCAAATTAAGAGCCTGAAAACCTTCTAAGATTCTTAAGCCGAAAACTGTAGAAATATTACCCCTGAAGCAGTTTCTTAAAACTAGTTGTGCAAACTGCATTGGTATGATGAGTTTTGTATTGGCCAGACGAACGGTATGTTTTAAATTATGAGTTGGTTATTTGCCTATTTTATCGTTTATTGGAAATTTTCCGATTATCATTTACGTTCAGATAATATCTCTACTGTATTTTATGAAGAACAAACAAACATTGGTGGTCCCAAGTACTTTTGAATATCTACAAACATTGTATGTTGACAATTTATATGTTTCCTAACTGATTATTTCAGAGTATTTCGTTATATTAAAAGGTTGATAGGAAATAAAACATAAATAAGTGCCATGCGGACCTATTTTTTCTAAAATAGAGACAACTGTAAAGACATAGCGACGAATTTCAAGGATGTATCGATATTCAAAATCCAATCGTTTCTAGTATTAAAATAAATTTGTTTAATTTATAGCATTTATGAGAATGTTGTCCGTTTTTGTTTCGGAATTTATTAAATAGTTATGAATTATTTATTGTACATATATCAAAGCGTGCTACCGGAATATTATTTACACATATATAGTAATAATAATAATAACTCCACATGGAAAGCTCAGAGGGTCTAGATCGCATCCACCAATTAGTAAAACATTGATTTAGATACAGGACAATTTATAGTAATACATTTAGCCTAACACCCAAGGGAATATTTTTTAACCTTCTTGGTGCGGCTGTTTCTGCTACTGATAAACCATTCCAACTAAAGTACGTCTTTTTGAATGCTGCCGGAATTATTTGTTCTTTGGATATCTACTTCCATTATCGCATTCTAATTTTCGGTTTTTTCATGGGTGATAATATATTGAAACAAATGCGGTTTGATGGTAAGGAAGACAATTAGAATATTTCTTTTCGTAAAAGCAAACAGCTTTTATAACTCCTATTCATTTTGGTTATCCATAAATAACTGTATCGGTGGGTATCCGCTAGTTTTTCAAACGTATAATTGTAAGATGCTCTTAATTAATAGCTCTTTAAAAAATATCATATATAAATTAATAAATTACTAAACACTAACAAACTATTTGAATAACGCTTTTAAACTAATGCTTTAATTTAACGGGTCGATGGCCGCAGTGGTTAGGCGGCTGGCTATCGTTGTGAGAGAACCATAGGTGCCGGGGTTCGATTCTGTGGAGGGACGGTGACATTTTTTCAGAGAGTTTAATCCCGGATCGACTTGCCATTCAATGTTGGGAGCAAAGTGATTAACAGCGCGGCATCATAAAAGGCGATATGATGCTGTCACAAAGCCATTTGAACACAACTTACACACACCAAACTACACCGCAAGAGTTGCAGTGATAGCCAGACAAGTAATACAGCTTACGGAGTCACTGCAACTAAGCACCCACCACACATAAAAAAAATCAATGTCAGTCAAAGCAATCAATACAAAAAGAAATGGAAAAATATAATTACTCCACTGCTGTGTATTTTTAGTAATTCGTATTTCAATATGTCTCCGGAGATCGTTCGTATATTTTGGGATTTGCAGTCTGATATGTCTCCCTTTGTGTTGTTTTAAAAAGCACGGGTAGTAGTAAACTTTGTATGGAATACTGAATGATGATAATTGTAATGAGCAACGCGCTTGTGAATGTTAAGAAATTTTCGGATATCTACCAATATTCGAAAATTATAACAAACTTTAAAGCGTGAATAACCAAATCAGTTTAAGATTATGTTGTAATATTTTACTAACAGTACCTGAGCGGCATATACTATACTATTCATTTTCAAATATGCACTGAAATTGTGCTTTATTAAGTTTGCAAAAAAAAAACAAAAATATTAGTAGATATTGTAAGGTAACATTAACTATCAGTATGAATTACAAAAGAGTTGATTTTATATATAATAAATACAACTATGATTACAATACATTGACTTTTAAATACATTGGTATTATAACAATCTAAATGTTCAAGAATGTAAAATACCATTTAATTTTTTGATTAGGCAATTGCTTTTCAAGTATTACTATTTTAGAAGCATTTAAAAAGTCAATATTTTATATATGTACACATACATATGTATAAAATGCGTTTAACTAATCAAACTAAATAGTCTAACGAATACTTTCATGAAATGAAATAGTGGCATAGCCTGAAGTAGAATCTACATAATCTTGATTTTACATTTATATGTTCCGCTTTGCGAAACATTTTACTCCATAATTTACCGGTTGCCCTTTAAGTTCAAAATGTCACACTGGCGAAGTTTTATTATACATGTATGCATAAAAACTCCTACTGCTGGATAATTGTTTTCAAATAAAAACGTTTGTTAAAAAATATTCGCTGAGCAAATACTAATATTAAATACCATTCAAATATGTAAAAGATGTATCACAGAAAACAAAAATTAATTAATGTAATTCATATACATATTAGTTAAAGTAAATGACAACAGTTCAGCCTAAGAATTGGTAAATATGCAAACAGTGAAAATTATTATTACTAAGACATAAAATGATATATAAATAACAACATAAATAAAAACATATATACATAAGGAGCGATGCAACTAATTCAAATGATTAGGTAAACCTATTTAACACTTTTATAGAATGAAACATATTTTTGAACATTTAGTAAATTTCATGATATTACGCGTTAAATTACTTGCTAGACAGTTTTATTTGCAAACTGAACGCAGAATAACAGTAATAGATGCACTTATCAATACTTGCAATATTTAATAAATCTAGTTCTATATTTATCTTAGTCCAGTATGCTGATGCTCTACAAATATTCGGTTAATTAAAAAATCTTACCTTGTAGTATCTGATTGGTGTCGTTCTCAATGCCAGGTTCTATGTAATTGTGTAAATATTCATACTTATTCCGCGGAAAATCCAAAAACTCGCTGCAGACTGCTTTTGCAAACAACAACTTAAGTGCTAATGATTTTCGCCGACGTTTCATGGTTCATTTTAACACACACTATCTACATTCCGAGCGATTGCAGTATAGGAAATATGATAAAAAATTGTGCATGAAAACAAAAAGCCGAATTTTTTTGCACCGCACAAGAAACACAATAATGTCGCACTTTAATACGATATACAGAGCGTCAAATTAAGCAGGAGTTGTTTTAGTTCAGAATACAATCAGAAGTAGTATACAACATAATAGGAGATTAAACTCTACTTTTTCAATATCAAATTAAAAAGCCGTGTAAGAGCTACTCCAAACATGTTTTCTTCATATCTCCGTTTTGTGCTGTATTGTTAATTTTGGTATATGGTAATAATATAAAAACGTGTTCTAAGTACTAATATTTTAAGTTCTAAATATTTCGTTTTATTTTGCAGGGCTTGACAAAAACCATAAACTCAACAAACAAGCAGCTGACTCCGACAAATATGCCTCAATATTTATGAGATTGAAGTAGAATTCTTTTTTTATAACCAGTCAGTAATTCAACAATATAACATTATTGTTTTAATGTCGTTTTATATTTGCAATAATGCAAGGAAGAAGTTCGCATTTGGGCAAAGGTACGTGTATTTATGTTGTTCGATGCTCCAACAATGTTATACAATGAGCTATTGCAATTAATTCCACATACTAAAGGTGCTGTCTCAATGTTGTGGAACCTTTCGGCATCAGGAAGCAACATAATTTTTTATTCACCTTAAATTTTGCAATGATGCTTGACGGTGCCGTTGGACAGTAGAAGGTGTCCTCGATGAATATTTATGTTTTTTTTATTTTATTATTACTTTGGATCAGATTACCTATTATTTCTTATTATCTAGCACTGTGGTCATTATGCTTCGCTCATTGGCTTATGATTATGTTGTTTTTTTACGGAACTTCCACTGTTTTTAATTTGGACTTCCGTTTTGTGTTGCATACCTTCAACTTGACGTTATGCTAGAATCTTAGTTTATTTCATATTCATGAATTGCTGTAACTACTATTTATATTATTAGTCACAAATTATTTCAGTCGGTTAAGGTCACATTTGTGTTTTGCTAATTACTTCTTGTGTTGCTTGAGTATATAAGGAGTAAGGACTGGGCAGCATTATATTGTTATTTATTGCTGCTGGCTCTTATCTGTGTCAGTTCATTCTTAGTAGCTAAAGTGCACGGAAATGAATACATTAATACCAATTGCCCTCTGGTTCCTCTCCTGTACATTGTCCTATTCAATACCTGACATCAGAACCTACTCTTGACGCCGGACCCCAGAAGAGGTAAATCTTTCTGTAAGGAGAACGTGTGGTATTTCAGTCCTGCCTCCCCTCTCTCTCTCTCCCCGACCCCAAACAAAAAAAACAGCTGAATGGTGTATGAGTACGAACTATAATTTCTGTATTTGTAGTTCAAATTAAACATTAACTCACACTACACGTAAAACAATCGCAAGCAATGAAAGAAAAAATTGTACATCATTATTTGTTAATTTTGTGGGACTTTGCTGATCTACCTTGTTCATGTTTATAGAAGAAAATAGAGATAATGCTACTACATTAAATCACAGGCTACATAGTCCGAGGGTACTATAAAAATTTCTTGTGAAGCCACTACATATTTGCTTGCTAATGTAGCTATTTGACAGAAAATGCCCTCTAAAGACTACTGAGCATACTGCTAACGAATCAGATTGAAGTCCGCTTTATAATAACATCTACATTAATTTGTTTCTTATGTCATTAAATAATTAATTGTAATGATATAACGAACTAATTTCAAAACTGAATGTTATAGATTCAATTAAATAAAAAATATATTATAAGTAGATATTACTATTTACTTAAAAAACAGAAATGCTTATCGTATCCAATAAAAAAGCAGCATATAGCAAATCTGACTGCATAATTAAGTATACCAACAGTCAATTATTTATCATTGATAAAAATCAGTACTCTAATGCCAATGAAATGAAATGTCGTTATTGCAATATTAATGGCCATTAAATATTGAACCCATCACTAATTGATGTCATTAAGTAGTTGTACAGACATATACATAATTCTGCAATCTAGGTTAAGAAGTGTTAAAATAAGCGGATTAGATACATACGCACTATCAGTAAAATGAACAGTAATTGCATACTTACATTAATACATTTATACATAGGTATGTCTGGCGTGTACATTGCTGCCATAAAGAGAGCGTAGGCACTAGTTTGATATCTTTTCTATCTTCATATAATGTATGAAGGAGAGATTAGTTTTAAAGCGATATACTCTCCTACTCCTTCATTTGGGGAAATATCAGAAAATGAAGAAAGGGTATTAAAATACCCGGAGGTCCTATATGAAAGCGTCCGCCGCTAGGTAGTATATTTAATAGCTAAACAGCCATTTTCACGAATATATCGCGTCTCTTAAAAATCAAAGGGCAGCATAAAAAATATGCTACTGTTACCTATCATATTCCACAACCTTACTCCAATTCACGTTACATTGTTTACACTTTATTCGGAAAACTTTGAACTGGAGTTTATTAAACCTATGTATTATAATATTTGTTATACCACATACGCAAAAGTTATTTAGATAAAAGGTTGTTTTGAAATTCTGAACGTACCATGTGTTTTTAATTCATCGTGAGCAGTAGAAATTATATTGGTTATGTAAGCTAATCAGCTTTTCAAATAAATAGTAACAATGCTTGTGGCCGAGTTTAAGTGTTATTTTAAATGTAATGTTTTCTACTTATGGGTTTATTTTCAATTCATTGCATGAGACGTTGAAAATGTCCACCATTTTCATGTAAACACAAATTTAAACACGCCCCAACTTTCTGGGAATTCAACGGAAATTCACAAAATATATGAGAGTTTGCAGCACTCCATATTCTCATGGTTTGCGAATTGATATACCCTGACAAATGAAACCACGCCTGATCTGTAAAAAATGTCAAACCCAAGTTGTGTTGTGTTGTTCAATAAATATAATAACAACTCATAATACGCCTGCATCTTATATGGAAATAAAGCAATGTCCCTCCTTAAAATTGTTCTGCATGTACCGTATGATACCGAAACTTGCTGCATGACTCTTCGTAAAGATGTTGTTGGTGCTGCGTTAATAATTTCTCGAACTTTTGCAATAGTTTGCTCTGTAGGGACTATTGGCCTACCACCGCCGCTCTTATGTATTACACTTTCTGTTTCTTTGAACAGTCGCACACAATTCCGGACCACATTGAAAAAGTCAGCTTCCAAGAACACAAAATCAGGAAACCGTTGTCGAATTTCAACCAGACAAGCTACAGTACTATATCTCCGTTCCCCATTTTCAAGATTTCCATTACGAAAATAAGATTCAATGATGAATCGCTTATATAATTGCGAAAATACCACATTGAGTAAAGTTTTAAATCGAAACTGATATTTAATTCATGTGAAATAAAACTTCAAATCGAAACTAACATTTAATTAACATTAACAAAAAACTGAAGCTATCAAAGACAGTGGTTTTTTATCATTTCAGTCCCTTATCTAAATCATTTTTGCTCATTTTGTTTTTTTTATTTTTATTATAAGAACATTTAAACAAGTAGTAGATTTTGTGAGAGCTGACTAGATGTCACTAAAGATTATATCGTACTATTAAATTATATTGTCATATTTATTTAGTTGATGAAGAGACAGTAGTAGTGTAAATTTCTTATTTAAAATATTTGTATTTGAGTGACTGCTGTTTCAATGCATAAAAAAAGGGCTTTTAACTTTATAGATTGAACCTATATGTTAACTAAGTTATTTATTGGCTACATTCTTAAAGAACAACATTTAATTTGAAAATTAGTATTCAGTGTATAGTACTTTGTGTCTTCTATCAATTAAGCAGTGGACATAGTAGCACATTTGCATCCATAAGAAAATTTGTTACTTTAAGTGTACTACATTTTGAATTTTTTTTAAAGTATTATAAGCACTTGTTATCTCCAAATCAAATTTAAAATCTCAAATTTACGTAGCAGATATGTGCTTTTATAATAGTCCTACATTAAAATACTTTAAATATTTACTTCCAGACCGGATAACACACGTTAATATTTCCTCCAAAAATACACCCATATTCAGCGGTATGAAGAACAACGTATTATGTAGTTTGTCATTGTAGAAATATAGCTCTTTACGCACATGTGAACACGCACAGTTTTTGCTGTCGTAAATTTACACGACAGAATATTTAACACCAGTAAATAGACACTTCAGATTCTCTTTTTAGAGAATGAGATAGAGGTATATTTCTTCGTGGATCTTAGGATAATTAAACGTGTAATTTAGTTGAAATCATGAAATGCATGGATCGAAATACTTTCAATTTGTACATATACAGGGTGAGTTGTTTTGAATATTTAGCATTGGAATCTCAGAAACTCTTCAATGGGGAAAGATGCGCAGTATTACGAGTTTGATTTAAAACTGCTTTTGTTTCTCCAATAACTTTCATGACTTATTGGATATTCAAAGAAAACAACATTTTACGATTTTCTTTAAACATGCTTAGCATCGTTAATAGTAATTTTAGAGAAAAAGTGTTCAGAGAAAAGTTTAGATAATTTTACGCCAAATAAAACTATCTAATTTTTTTTTCGTTCACCATTATCGAGTTATGACACAAACTTGTGTTTTTTTTTAAATGGAAACCATAGTTGGTTTTGTCAACAGTAAAAAGCTTATTTTTTACTGATTACAATGATATAAGGTTTGATATGGTTATTTAAAGATATAAAGAGCATATAGACATTTTTATGGTTTTTATCGAAAACAATTGAATTTCGAACTGATAAAATACAAACCAAACGGAAACTTATTTTGAAATCTTATGTAGTAATAAAATGAAAACTATAACAACTTTTATTAAGGGCACACAACATTATTAATGTTCGAAGATACCTCTATTCTTATTAATACCCAAATTGCATCTCTTCACAACAGAATTTGTAGCATTGCCTATCGATGTTATTAAAAGCAACTAAGCCAGCTTCTCTTAAATCGTCGATTGATTCATATGTTCTTTTGTATATTGTGTCCTTTAGTACATCCCACAAGAAAAAATCCAAAACTGAAAAATTCGGGGATCTAGCCGGCCATTCAATGGGTGCATTTCATCCCATCCATTGATTCGGGAAGTTCAAATTTAAATAATTTATAACATTCAGTTGATTGTGCGGAGGCGCTCCGTCATGTTGAAACCATTGCAGCGTTGCTCGGGTTCTTAAATTTAAATTATCTAACATTTCCACGAAATCTTGTTGTAAGAAATTAAGATAACGATTGCCAGTTAGTGATCCATCTAAAATAAAAGGAGGAAGAACAGTTGATCCTAGATTACCACACCAAACATTAAACCCAAATTTAATTATTTTTGGTCTCCTATGTTCAACATAAACTGGATTTGTTTGAAACCATATGTGCTCATTGTGCCTATTAAACATTCCACAATTTGTGAAACGAGATTCATCAGTCCATAATATTTTCATTGAAAAGTGTGGATCGTTTTGGCACTGATCTTTAAGCCATCATACAAAAAGGTATTCGTCTGATGTTATCACCTTCATGTAAAGTTTGTGATACTGATAATTTGTGCGTTGAGAGGAGTCCATTTCTGTTGAAATTTGTCTGGTCGATGTAGATGGATTCTGAGCGACACTTGCTAATATGTTTATTTCTTTATCTTTATCCATCCCTTTTTTTGATTTTGGATTAACGAACGAACGGGAATCTGATAAATTATCACATAATCTCTTAAAAGTAGGTAGCAACGGCTGACGTCGATCAAAATAATTTTCAAAATAAACTTCAGCAGCTTTGTTAGAATTTTTCTGGCACTGAATGTAACATTCAACCATATCACGCTTTTCTACGTTGGAAAATTCCATAGCCATATATTATATATATAATATATTTGTCTCGACTGCTCTAACGAACACTACTGTAACTCAGATTTTTCGTTTTTTAAATTACAAAGCACCAAATATTTTTTTTTAAAGTTTTTATCTTATAAAGTGAACAATCATAGAAATGTCTATATGCTCTCTATTTTTTAAAATAACCATATAAAACCTTGTATCATTTTAATCAGCAAAAAATAAGCTTTTTAGCGATGTCAAAACCAACTATGATTTCCATTTTAAAAAACAGAAGTTTGTGTCATAACTCGATAATGGTGAACGAGAAAAAAAAATTAGCTACATAGTTTTATTTGGCGTAAAATTATCTAAAACTTTTGTCTGAACAGTTTTTCTCTAAAATTACTATTAATGATGCTAAGCATGTTTAAAGAAAATCGTAAAATTTAGTTTTCTTTGAATATCTAATAAGCCATGAAAGTTGTCAGAGAAACAAAAGCAGTTTTAAATCAAACTCGTAAAACTGCGCGCATCTTTCCCCATTTAAATGTTTTTCTATCTCCAATAGTTTCTAAGATCCCAATGCTAAACATTCAAAAAAACTCACCCTGTATACACTTCAAAATGTTGAAAATTATATTCGAATCAATTATGAGTACTCAATGTAATTTTTTTTATCTGTGGGTCTTGTGGGAGTAATGTTATTGTTCTTGCTTTGCAACAGTCATGTTCAAGGAGGGTAAAGTATGGGATAAATATGAGTTGATTTATTAAGTAATGGTATACAACTAGTCTAGCAGGCGTTTTGCAATTTAAAAATTCCTTTTATCTCAGTTAATATTCTTCACATATAGTATAATGTAACGCCAAATGAACAAGCTAATAAACTATTAAATGACAAGAATCAATAGATAAGTACATATGTACTTCGGAAAATCACTGAATAATTTCTGTTGTGCAATGTGCATAGATAAGATTACTGAGCTGTTTGAATTCTATTCCGGTGTTATTCTCGAAAGTATCCTTTACAAGAAACGCAAGTGAATATACATATATATTTTGAGTGAAAAATATTTTCTTTCGTACGATGCATTTTCAACTTGGTCTCTGAAATTAGGTTTATTGTTCCTTTCACTAATCACTTTTTCAAAGCAATTCTTTCCTAATTTCATATTTAAAAATTTGTTTATTTCAAATCTTCATACTCTGAATTCAAGCATCTGATTCAAATTGTTTGCAACTTCGTATAGCGGCTCCGATTATACTCTAATTATGAGAGTGCTGATTTAGTTGTTTTAAACGTTCGTTTTTATACTTCAAAACTATTGTAACCTAAAAGCAACATATCATTTATTAAGTAAACTTATGTAAAACTTATGTAACATTCATCCTAAGATATAAGACAACAGAAGAATACCATTTACGAATTTATGGTTTAGTCAAATTAATGCAGTTACAGTTGTTGACCACTCATATACGTATTTTTATACCTGAATAATTTGTAGATCATGTAGCTTACACTACCTTTTGATAAGAATTAATTGTAGATATATTGAAATATTATGACATAAACCCTCTCATTTGTAGAGTATGACTACATGGAAATTGCCAGGATACTATGAAAATATTTATTAGTAAGCATGTTATATAAAGTTTTCCGTTAATTTTTTGGTTGGAAGTAGTATTATGTTATACACACATAATATCTGTAAATATTTCTGCTTACTACATGCGATATGCAATTTAATTATGCTATATAAAAAGTTAGATAAGTTATCTTATTTGCTATTGTAAGACCCATTAATCAAGATTTATTACTTAGGGTGCAGTTTTTAAAACTAAATGGTTCACGAATATGTGTATATTATGATACCAATACACTGGAGAATTACCTTTTCGGCAAATAAGGTGTGTTTCCGCTATAATAATAATCGGAAATTACTGCCACTAAATTTAAAGGAAGTGGATTCTTTATGAAATATAGGATTTTGGAAGTGAGTGTGTGTGGTCTCCACGGTGCCTGATTCGAATCCCGACCGTGCCAAGACGCAACGGCGTGTGACCCATATTTGAGTCTAACCGCGTGCCCGCTGAACAAATTTAACACCACCGCCTTTGATTTGAACTGTTTCACTGATTCATTGTGCTTTATTAGTTGTCTAGTTGTTCTACAGCGTTTATGGACCTCGTTATATCTGGTTCTCGTACTGTATATCATTCAGGGCTGCAGACTACAGGTCTACTGTCCGGTTTTGAAATGTTAGGTGCGTTGACTGTTCTTTACGATGGCGAAATGACTATTGTATATTCGCACGAATTTAATATAATGGTAAACACGATATACCATAACCATTACTTGTTACGAGGAAATGTAGTTTATGCATTCATATCAGTTCGTACCTGCGATATATCTGTGAGGAATGTAGTTCACGAGTGCAGCAGTAATAAT
The DNA here is from genome assembly GCA_023690525.1 of Holotrichia oblita. NCBI lineage: Eukaryota > Metazoa > Arthropoda > Insecta > Coleoptera > Scarabaeidae > Holotrichia > Holotrichia oblita. The sequence continues at coordinate 158,197,985 of CM043015.1, read as the reverse complement.
ATGCGGACGCAGCATTAAGTACTTTTTAATGATACAGCACGGCACTAAGTGTTACTCATATCGAAACCTTATATGATACACAGAACTGCGCTCTTATTGGATAGTAAATATGCTATAAAAATGAATTTTATGGAAATAATTATAGTCAAAGTGAATATTTGCCATACGTTTTATGTTCAGAATAGTAGCTTGTCAAATGATTTTGTTAAGGTCTTATATTGACGGTTATTTAATTGAATGAATGAAAATATACGATAACGAAAATGTTTAAGAGCCAAATATAACCTACTGAACTTCTATGTTGCTCTCAACATAAGATGGAGTTTGCAAATTAATTTGTAACTATAAATTGTATTGGGCAATACATTATTTTTTTACGCTACTATAGATGGGGTTCCATAAAATTTCTACCACAGCTTAAGGATGTGTTACCTAGTGAAGAAATTTCAGTAAAAAGAACATATGTATGCTCAAAACTCTAGCGCTTTGTTTGCCGCTTAAATACCATTGTAACAAAAAATCGTATTGAAAATCACTTACAAAAAAGTCGCTTTATTGAATTAATTGTTCAAAATGTCCACCCAATTGCTGTATACAGTACAAATCTTGCACCTATGGTCGGGGCTCAGTTTAATCACGAAGAGAATTAGCTCGATAACTTAAAAACCATATCAATTAGAATAGTGCTTCCCAAACTTTTTGGAGAAGATTTCATGCTCTACAAAAAACTTCTTAAAATTTTTTTGATATCTTCTGTCGTTAAGCCTACGTCTGCAAAGAAAGGGATAATTAGGGATATTTTTGCGATCTTTTCCTTTTTTTGCGAATCCAGCTTTTACCGAAGATATCAAGAAAACTTTCAAGACTTTTTTGCAGAGCATGAAATTTTTTACAAAATGCCGAGGAGAGTACTATTCTAGTTGTTATGGTTTCCAAGTTCTCGAGCTAATTTTGTCCGTGACTAAGCCAAGCATCAACCATAGGTGGATGATTTGTACAGTATATGGTCCTGCTCTTCTTGGAATTAAAAAGGTAATATGTTGATGTTTCATAATCAGCACGAGTAGTTTCTCAAAAATTCATAATTTTAGCAATTTATTATCTGTTTTCGAGTTGTTCTGCATAAACCAAATCTTCCCCGCAAAAAATAATCCAGGAGATTCAAGTCTAGGAACCTTGCTGACCAAGCAACTGCTGAACATATTTCAATCTACCAGTTCGTATAATTTTGATTAGGAAAATCTCTTACTAATCTACTGAAGTGTGAAGGTGTGGAGATCATCGTACTGTATCCACAACCGGTTATCTTACATTAAGTGAAATGACGGAAGATCATTTTCATATTCATATTTTCATTTCCACTACACAATCATTAATGGATCATTAATGGATATCAGACTATTCTTTATTCGAAAAAATAAACCTTACTTTGAGGAGTATTAAGATAAATACCTACGCTAAAATAACTTAATTGATGTTTACTACCACGGTGAATAATACATAAACAGTCAATCACAGCTACTCCTACTTTTTCATAACCACGAAATCAACAGCGGTATCTAGTATCTGTATTAGTAGGGTTACCTAAAATTTCAAATGCTTGTAGCTCAGTTACGAAAGAGTTTTAGATATAAGTTCATTAGACATTTTTAATGTCTTTATATCAAACAATTTTTATTCAGGACATTTACCTTTTTCTATTTTTCAAAATATGAAATGGAACGGCAACTTATAAATAGTTAACAACTGTCAGTAAAGTTTGTCTTACGATATCTTGTAGAGATCTTCAGAGATTGTGCTGGCAGAAATTCATCATAACTGTTCAAATTTCTTTTGTAACCCTGACAATTATCTTTAAAACAAATATTTTTTTATTTGTTATGAACAGCCCCATCAAGTTTTCGTACACTTGAAATTTAAGACTCATTAAAATTTAGTGCATACGTGTTTTTAAATGCTTTTCGATATCCAACGTCACTGAGTGCGCATATAGTAAGTAACAACAAAAGATCTAGTCTGATTTAGGACTTGAACATACATAATCAAGAAATAGTAATAATTTACATGCTTTTAAAAAGCTTGTCATATGTATTTTAAACTAAATATGTTTATATAATTAGAGTTATAGCTAATTAGGAGAGATCGAACTGAAAATTAGTATAATAAAAATCTGTTATGAATAATATCGTGTTCTCTCTCAAAATACGATATACAAGACGCAAAGCTCTTTTGATTGCTGACTCAGTGGCTTAGGCATATTTTGCTAGTTTTTTAAAGAACTACTGTTTCAGTAAAGCTCGAATAATACTACGTGTTTTTAATCCCTAAAGAACTGTAAATTGTAAAAAAATAACACAAAAACTTAAATTTTAATTCAAACATTTTTTTTATTCGAACGTTCAATCCTAGACGTCCAATTTTAGGCTACTTTTTCGAGCATTGCTGGTCGTATGTCAGGAATAACACAAACAATGTTGGCCTTCAAGGCGTCAATTGTTAGTTTATTAGCATAAACCGGTGAGTTCACGTGGCCCCTCAGGAATCAAGCGAGAGGTATCAAATCGCACGGCCTTAGAGGTCAATTAACAGGTCCATTTCTCGAAATCAACTTATCATCAAATTTTGACTTCAATAAGTCAATGGTTGCGGTCGCCGTATGGTACGTAGCGCATTCCATTGAACGTAACGCAAACTTCGGCTTCATTTTTGGAGAAATAAGGTCTAACGATGCCACCAGCGTGTAAACTGCACCAAACGGTGCATTTTCCTGGATGTAATGGAGTCTGTAAGGTCTGTTGTCGATTGGTTTTACTCTATATGCGGCAATTTTGTTTATTAACAAACCACTTGACCCTCATCGCAATTTTTGGGATAAAACATTGGATCAGTTTCCAACTGTTGTAGAGCCCAATCGGCGAAAGAACGACGCATATGATTGTCTCATGGCTTTAATTGCTGCACCAGCTGAATCTTAAGCGGTAAGCCAAGATGTTTGCGCAAAATTTTCTAGGCTTTCACACTTTCGTTTACAGCGGCGATATTCTCTAAAGTACAAGTCCTTCGACGTGTTGGTGTTAGAGAGTATGTGGTGTGAAATCTATCCACAGTTTGACGGATGGTTTGCTCAGATGGACAATTATGTGCGCCATACAAATAACGAAGTCGTCTATAAGTTGCGCAAGTTGATGATTGTTTTTTAAAGTAAATCTGGATAATTTGGTAGCGTTGTTCAAGCGTCAATCTATTCATGATGATTTGCCAGAGTATCATAAATGTCAAAAAGTAAACGCAAGGTGATAGTTCATTTAACACTTAACCCTTTTCTAAGTTCTATTGGGCCTAAGAAACACCCTTCACAACAAAACAAAATAAAACACGAACAACAAATGGCCTGGTAATGACATAAGCGAAAATTAAGTTGTGGCAGTGTCGCACAAAATAGAGTGAAAGAGATCCAGTTAGATATTTAGTATACTATGTAGGTAATACTCATTTTATTGGTTATAACGTGCCTTTTTCGTAAAAGGACTATATATACTTCTTTGGAGGTCACTATATCTCCACTCACACTATAGCAGCATTGTAGCTATTACACCAATCCTAAAGTAGCTGTCTTAATTGTTAATTTTCTTATATAAAATTATATAAAATTATATAAAAATTTAATAAAAAGTTGTGTAATTACGTTATTTATTTTAAAAGACAGACAAATTTGTTCTAGACCCGTTTAAGGATAATTCCGAAATCGAAAATAATAATACAATAAATAAAAAATATGTAATAAATTGGCTCTAATTTAGTATTTGTCTAATACCCAAAAGCAGTGCCATTATTTTTCTAAATCATATGTTTGAATATTTATAAGTACAACCATTGATTGTTGTCAGTTTGCAATAGCTGCAAATAAATAGAAGTATCACATATAAGATATTCAGCATCAACTAGCGCATTAACTTTAATTTCCATAAGGAATAGTGACTAAACTCCCTCTTATAGGCTTGTCTGTATAGGGTGGGAAAAAGACGAAGGAAGAATGCAGGAAGCTCGGGAAAAGATTGATATTGTAATCTGCTTACTAAAAATTGCCTGCCCCAAAGTATGTACATATTATCATACTATTACGACACGTCAACGAATGATATATCGTAGAACTGCTAAGCAGCAGACCAGGAAAATACTGTACGTGTGTTAAATTTATCGAAGCTAGATTCGAAATGAAAATGTGTGAATACATTTTATGTACGTCAATGAATGAAACAATATACGAAATAAATTTTAATTGAATAATCAAGATATGCACACAGTGAGTAATTTATTTATTTCAAAATTAGATTTTCGATTGCACATTTTAGAACACAATTTTGCAATTTTACCAATAATTAATTTGTTACGTTGAAACTTTTTAAAACAGCACGAATATTGCGAACTACAGTTTGACAATTTAAATAAAGATACAATAGATATTTTGCAATCTCAAAAATACAGCTTCAAGGTCTTAGATGAATTTGTCGAATGAATCGGTACTATAAGTGTACTGTATTATATAATACCTACATCATCAAAATTGTTGGCATTTTCTATATATGCTTAAGTTTGACTGCTTCACTTACAATATAACCCATTCTATGTTGAAATATGACTTCTTTATTATAATTTAAGGTATCCCAGCATCAATTTCTATATAATTAAAGATTCTAAATCTTTATTGACCGAAGTATTACTTTTAATTGAATGCTATAAAGGGTTCGATAATTAATTGTTTATGGCAATATTATTGTTATAATTGCGTAACTATTAACTATTAACTTGATATTTCATCCTCGATATTTCAGAACAATAAAGATGATTTAGCAAATGTCTTGCTTATTTGGGCTAGTAGTAAATTTGCAAATACACATATATAATTACATTTAGTTATTAATACTGAGAATTCAATGGCGTAAATCCGTTGTATATATTGACATTCTTAATTATTATATTAGCAAAAGTAACTTGTTAATAAGTGGAATGTTCAATGGATGACTGGTCGAGTGTAGAGCTACTACTAAACCGGTGGCGGTCTCTTTCGGGTTTGGCTTGAACTACACAGCGTGAAATATGAATCGCATCTCGGACTCATCTAGCGACTAAAATAAATCGCTTGCATACTTCATGTATCAGTCAATTCGTTCTTGTCATCAGCGAAAATGCTTTTAAACGTCAGGATTAATTGCAAATGGAAGTGAAACTGGTAGATATGTGAATATATTACATTCCATATTATTTTCGTCAGCGCATTATTATTAATTAATGAACAATAGGTATACATATAGAGTGAATATCTATTTAAAAATATCTATTCCAATTATCTAGTAAGCAATTGGGTTAAGGATTTGGAACAACAAAAATCCATGGTTATAACGGAAGCAGATGATATGTTATTTTCGATTTTTGTATATAATTATTTACAAATTACCAATCGATGCTGCTGTAGGCTGTAGTTTGCAAAAATAAAGAGGTGCAGAATCATTCTTTTATTTTATTTGTACATTTAATCCTTTTTGTAAAGGTACTAGCCAAAGCATATATATTGAAATTTTATTATATTAAATTCCTTATTCTAAAAACTGAATAAATATTTTATTTTAATATAGAACCTAACTAATGATTGAAATTGCTGTATTTATATTTTAAATTATTTAAATGATTTTCAAACATTTTCTTCTTTAATGCTTTCAAAGATAAAATTGTCATCGATACATGTATGTATAAGTAGCAAATGAGCAAATGTTTAACATGAACTAGGAATTAGATGTTGTATCATCTGATGTTGAATTTAATAACACAATAGAACAAGTCAGTTAAATGACTATCCACTTTCTCGCTCAATCACTCGTATGCGTAATTTACGGAATTTATTTTGGAATTTAGCCGCTCATATTACAGCTGTTCATAGATGAATTGTATAATTACCAGCTTAGAAGTGGGTACTTTTAGCAGAATAGTAGACTACCATATACAGTCAATCATGGAGTTTGAGAGGAATTTGACCAGCACGAACACCTGATTCGACACCATACATTTCTTCTTGTTTGTATATTTAATACGTAAAGGGATTCATTTATTGCATCAGCATATAGAAAACATGAATGTATCCTTCCGAAAACGATATACACAATAATTTTATCTCTAAATTAATGGAATATGTTTTTAGATTGAATAATATTAATTTAAATACATTAGATTCTGATGACATATTACAAGTCCATTCGCATTTAGAAGTGATTGACAATTTGATTAAATTACAAATAACTACAATTAATGGATATAATAATTTTTTCCTGTTCCTGGTGCTAGTAATAACCAACCAACAATTTAAAAAATATTTTGAAATAAATATTTGCATACAGGATGAGGCATTAGTGCGTCAAGGCTCAATATATCCATTAAAGATATCACAAAATGTTATACACAAAAACTACTAGATTACAATTTGAATTGCTTCAAACCGCATCTAAATATCTCAAGTAACAGAAAAGTTACCGCAAATAAAAGAAATTAGGAGATTTCAGTTTTTCAAATGTAGCATGACAAGTAAAATTTGAAAATGGATTCTTAGTGTACTTTTGAATCTACACCTTTTTGCTAATTTAACTCCAATAAATGTTTTAATATTTCTTTGACCTCAAGTGAGAAAAATGTACTCTTAATGGATTTCCATAAAATGCTCTGTTTGCGAGAAAAAATAAGTTTTACGAAAATAGGTAACTTTTATTTCAATATGCATTAAAAATCTACTTGAAAGAAATGAAATAATTAATAATTTATGCAATTATTTATAAAAATTAATAATAAGGCAATACATAATTGCATTTAAAAAACCACCTAGCCAAATCTATGTTTAGGGTTGAATAACTCAGCAGTGGTGTACCCTAGCAAAAAAAGATATGTATATAGACATACAGTGTTATTTTTACATAAATTTTATGTATCCGAGATATTGCCCACTTATTCATGAACACCTGTATATATATATATATATTATATATTATTATTATATATTATTATAATATTTGTTTTGTTTGCGTTGTTTTTGAATAAATATCACAAAGTTACTTATGTCTATCAGAAAAATCTGTACGGGTGGCTAACTAAGAATGGTGGTTGGCCATATCTCAGGAACGGTTCATAGTACAGCTTCGAGAAGAAAATATCACTGACTAAAGTGGCTCTGAGAAACATCTGGAAATTATTTTGGGAAGTGTAGGATGACCGCTAGATGGCGTCACTGTACACCAAAAATTTAAATTCTTATTTTATACAAAATTTATCAACTTAACGTCTATCACAAATATCAAAATCGGAATCTCCTAAAAAGTCTGCATATTTTGCACATATATACATATTTTATACATACGAAACCTGAAACAGGTATCCACTTGAAATTTAACCCAATTGAAGCGGTTGTAATTAAGTACAATACAAACACAATATATTGCGTTAGCTAAGAATATGTCAGGTACATCTAGAAAGCGCGTTTTTTTCCATAACGTTAAAAAATGCAAATGTTACGGAAACATGGTTATTGCAGATCGCCTATACCGTTGGCAAAAATTCACAAAAGCGTAAAATTACGTAAGTATATTCTTTAATAATTAGAGGCGAGCGAGCAATGGTTGTTTTATTATTAGCCTCTAAGTATATATATATATATTTTTTTTTCTCTATTACTTGGTACTATAAAACATCTTTACAGCTAAGAGATTGAGTTTCTCTTTTTACGCGCACACTTTTTAAATTATATTTTCACACTTTCATGATTACTCTAATGATAATTAAAGCCTTAAATGCGATATTCGCATGTCAACAATATTTGTATTAATATAAGTACATATTTATATTGCATTGTCTTCATAAGGAAATGTTTGAAATAAAACGGAAACCAATTACACTGTTATGTTGGCGAATGTGGGATACGCAATGGTTTACGTGTTTATCATCCTCATTCAATTTATGAGGACATTGCAACAAGATCCATTTACGTAACAAATGTAGTTCCTCGAACACATGATTCATGAATTCAACATTATCATTGGTCAATAGTGTAAAGCGATTCCATCTGGCTGCGAGCGCATTCATATTATTTAATTGAAGAATGGTTGTTTACGTTACTATCGGATTATACGGTTATGTATTGCTAATATTTATCATAGAATACGGAAGTTAGTTTCATTTGATGTTTAATTACTATTCTAAATAAACTATTTCTCTTCAATTTAATTCTGGTCGTATAATTTAACGGTGTCCTAACGATTTCCAGTACGTATTAATATTCTAGAAACAACTCTATTGTGTGAAGATAGTTAATTTAGTGATATTACAATTTCTTCTTGTTTTAATGCAATTATTCTTAAATATGACAATGATCAGTTTCCAATTATTGAATGAAATGCCTCATTATTGAAGCACAAGAGAACTATAGACTTAATCTACTTAACCTATCTATTGTTACAAAATGAACTTAATACTCCTAATTTAAGATTTGTTTAATTATTAAAAATTAAAATTATTATTTGTAATAAAACTTGTTTAGAAACTCATACAATTGGTTTTGATGAAATAAAAAGATATACCTAAGTGCCGACAAATGGATGCTAGCACTGTCCAAACTAAGGTACAGCGCGGTATATAACCAATAAGAACTTGAGTAGTATCAGCAGTGATAGTGGTTCTTTGAGATTTTCATTTTAAATATCAGTCATGACCGGAAAATCGAATTACGCAAGCAAATAGTTATAGTTGTATTTGCATAAAATTGTAGTTTTGGGGTAATTGAACGTATGCAAATTCTAAAGGAATTCTAGGTCTCAGGTATCTTCTACTCTTTTATATAAAGTAGAAAAGTAGGTATATAAGCAGGAATATTCAAATTGTTGTGAAAACTCGATGCGTCAAACAATCCGTAAGTCACTTGATGGTTGGTTGGCTAATTCGTAATGAATAAAGTCTCTTGCAAAGTTTAGCCATTGATTTAATTAAAAAAATTAAAAAATGAATAAAATTGTGACGTAATTGGATTTGCCACAGAAAATGCGCTGATTATGAATAGTATAAAAAAGGAAATTATCGCAGCTTTGGATTATTATATGATACCGTACGGATTTTCTGTTGAAATAATAAGTTTGGCTCTCCAAAAATTGTCTGTTAATTAAAGAGAGAACATTCCGTTTAAATTGCAAACTTAACTTTTCGAATGAAAAAAGAAGCTCAAAACTAGTTCATATAAGCACATGTTCAATGGAAATTCATTTAACATTTGTTTCGAAAAGTTTGATGATATAATTTCATATGATTTTCCAAAACCTGTTGAATAGTAATATGAAAGGAATAGGCAAAATTAAACATTGCTGAAATAAAAAGTTTGCGACACTTGATAGAAATCAATAAAAAGGTATCTGTTTATCTTGTTTAGAATGGAATAAATTGTCCACTGTTCGTAGCGATTTTAAATAAAACGTAACTTTAAACAAAGTTTAAATATACAAGGTGTTACAAAAAGTAGATCAATTTGTTAACCATTGATTCTTTGGACTAAAACTGTGTGACTTTCCGTATGACACTTTCTTTTTGAATGCTTTTGTTGAATATACAAGGGATAAAAGTTAAGTTTTAAAAAGTATATTTATTAATATCTCGGGTGTGTCTGGAGATATGTCAATTAATTAGATTATTTTATTAAACTATAGATAGTGTTTAGGTAAGAATAAAATAAAGACAGTTCATAAATCATAACTCCAGTCAAATAAGTAAAAATATTTTGTAAAGGACATTATTTAACTATTAAAGATTATGTTCACACAACTCTATAATTTCCGGGCGCGTCTATAGTTGTTTCTAACATAAAAACGGAAATTGTCATCATGAATCCATCCGTATCAAGAATCAGCAGTGATTCAGTAATAAATTGCAAACTTGTGTTGATAAACAATTTGGTAACATTGCGACACCGACTCTCAGCTATAGACGAGGCGAGATCGAGGTGTCCATAAATTGGTTTTCGTATGCCGTATATCGTACTGGATTAAAACATTTACTCAATTTAAAATCTAAAAAAAACATATCTATTTTGTAAACTCGTAATTATGTTTACTGTGTTATTAACTTCTATACATTTAATATGATATTAAGTACTTTTCTTCACACATACAGACACACGCTCATGCATAGTTATTGTCCATTTGTATATTAAACCTTGTGGAAGGATACGGTTATGAATCTTCGAGTTGCGATTCCGTTAGAGACAGTAACGCAGCATCAATTAAATCGACTGTAAATGCATTTGGTTGCGCAAACGTAACTCCCGCGAGTAAAACAAACCATGTTGGTAATGTAAAACAACATGATTAGTTCATTACTGACTTTCATTAAAATCGTGAGTACTCCGTTCATTGTGCTGCAGTAGGTTGTCAATTAGTCCGTGACAGTAGGCGATACTTTTTCACTTTTTCATTCGATTTATATCTGGCATTCCGTCTACGAGGATAGACCTCTTGGCTATTATAATTAGGTCAAATTTCCATATCAGAATTAACTTATGCATGTTGCGAAACATGTGTATTTATCAATAAAAGTCTATACATAAGTAAATAGAACTATACGATCAAATCTCTTCAAATTCTAATGTGATAATGATTATTTATGAAGCATAAAATTTACTTGCAAAAGTTTGTCGCAATGTGAAATATTTTCTCTGATTTTAAAAAATACATACTAGGGAAATATCAAAGCAAGTTTGAAATAGGAAGGACGTGCAATAAATTGACTGCATACTTACTTACTGTATTTACTGCCTACGCTTTATCGTAACAAGATTAATTTAACAGCATTTTTGTTAGAGTAGATTAGACATTAAGAAATAAATGCTCAATATAAAATTTTGTAACATAATCAAGGATATGTGTCGCGTTCCTATGACACTTAATTTTTCGCATAGACAAATAATTGTGGAATAAAAGAAGAAAAACTCGGACCTTTCTTACTACGAATTACTAACAATTACTACGAATTACTAACAATTACTACGAATTACTAACAATTACTACGAATTACTAACAATTAATTAAATTAATTGTTAATCCTAATTAATTTATGTTTTGTTGCATTAAACTTACGATTGAACGCCACTGTCTAACATTGGTATTACTAGTTTTGTCAATTAGAAATGTACATACATATCTTTTACTATACACGGTGTCCTCAGATGAAGTTACCAAGAGAAAAAAAATCATTTTTCAAAAACAGTTATTTTTGTCAAATAATTTAGTCTGCTGGCAAAATAAATTCAACTGGACATACAGAAGGATTTAACCAAATAAATACGTTTTTCAATGCTTAATATATTTTAAAACTGAAACTAAAGCCACAACACCTAAATTTAGACTTTTTCTTTAAACTTATGTTTTTATGGAACTTTTTCTGTTAACAATATACTCTAAAATGTAAAATAATGATACTTCTTAAATGTTTTCATAGTTTATGAACACCCTCCGGTATGTCTAATGCAATTTATTACAAGAGCAAATTAGTTCTCTCCACTAGCAGAACTTTTTTGACGAATAACTTTGTCGTAAAATCAAAAATAAAGTTTTTTTTTGTTGGCAACTCTATCCAGGAATCCGGGAACACAATGTATAATGATTTTATCCGGTGTAATGGTTACAAATATGAAGTACGAAGCATTTGCGTACTTTGTACCCTCAATTGGCTATCAATCTTAGCAGATAGAATACATCTTGTATTGTAGAAGTATTTCTCTTCAACGTCGTTCAGTGTTATCCGGAATTTTGTACATTATTTTAGTACAGTGTACAGAGTACAAGCAGAAATGTTTGAAGAATACGTTTAGAACCTTGATTACGAGTTTGAATTTACGAGTAAATTCAATTTGCTTTCTTCGCTGAAATAGAAATTGATAGGGTGGAAACTCAATCGAAGAAAAGAGGAATTAATAACAGCTTTTGTATAAAATCTTCCAAATTAAGTTTTTGCACTTAATATTAACAGATTGGAAACTGATGTTTTGTTGATGATGTTGTCCTTTTTCAGAAGGATTTCAAAAGTTTGTGTTGTCTGCTGCTGCTTTAAGAAAGAACAACTCTACACAGCAACATCCCATACTGAGTTAAGATAGATCGACTCGAAGTTAATATACGCTATTAATATACTGAAACTTCTCCGTACTCTAACACCTGCTTCACGACCGGCACTGACTCATAGACGATTACAAACTACCACCAAAAATTCATACGGGAATCACTACAAACAGTGAAGAGCTACATTAACTTCTGTCGAAAAAATGCATATACGATTAGAAATACTTAGAGAGTGACATAGATTAGATTAGATATGAGAGCAGTGGCAGTGTTGCCTTTAGTCACCGCGACTTGCATGGGTCTATTGTAACATTGCCCTTCTAGCTTTTAAACTAGTTGGAGGCTTTTGATGAAGTGTTGTTGTCGGGTATGACTGGCAACACATTTACACAAAATGTGTTCTGCCGTCCCTATAGATCTTCTTGACGTAGACGGCAGATTTGATCTTCAGCTTTACCGAATTTATGTAGGTGATAGTTCAGGGCCACATGACCTGTCAGAAACCCTGCCAGCAGTCCAAGATCCCCTTTGCTGAAAGATAGCAACGACTGTGCTGTCTTAGTCGATCCTGATAACAGTGCCTTCGCCTGCTTTTGTCCTGGCGTATTCTGCCAGTGGGAGGCCTTTCTGTTGACCTCCCATTTGCTAACTGCTTGTTTTAGGTGACTCTCTTGCAGTCCACAGCAGGGATAAGGTCCAATGAAAGGCATTTTCTCTGCTTCTCTGGCAAGCTTATCTGCCTTTTCGTTGCCTTCGATCCCATGAAGGTTTGGGACCCACTGAAAAGTTACGTGGTTATTGCGTCCAAATTGCCTTAAATTGCATATACATTCATGCAGCAGACCGGAGTTGTATGAGTAGGCACTCAGAGAGAGTGACATTATGGCATCATCAATAGAATTAGCATAATATAACACCTGCATCCTATCAAACCGGGCCAACATTTTTTTATTATTGATTTGTTGCTTGAACCAAATATATGTAAAGTTCTTCATTGGATCTCTTGGTGCAGAAGTAGATCACTAAACACTTCAAGCCACTAAACACGAAAAACTTTTAACTAAACACCGACGCGTTTCGAATGACAGCGTTGCTGCGGTTGAAAGTTTTTTTTGGTGTTTAGTGGGTTGAAGTGTTTAGTGTTCCCAATAAATGTACTCTCGATTTATTTTGAGAGAAAATAACTTATACTGTTAACTTAGTGACCAGTGCAATTATTAGATATTATATATTGTTGTAAGTGGATAAACAGTACGTAATATATGTTGCTGAAATATCAACTATAATCAGAATAATAATAAGAAATACAAGATTAATGATAAAGAATACTATGTCGAACAAATTTATAGTTTAACGTGATACACGGGAATTGAACGATGATTTGTGAAATTACTTATACACAAATATCCAACAGTATTTTGATTCTAGTCGTGATTAAGCAATTCTTCTATTATGACGGACACGAATAATGCATAAAACTAAACGCTATAAGCATGCTAAATTTATCACCGAAAGGTACCTGCAGCGTTAGAAAACAAAACCATTAGATAACACCTACATAACAACAGACGTTCTATTTTTTGTAACTACGTTTCTCACTTGACTCCGATCTTGTGTTGCCTGTATTAATACGGTTGCACGGGTACTTCGTGCGGCGCAGGAAGAGCACTCGAATAAAGGAAGGATTAGATGTGCTTGACAAATGCACCTCTTGCCGCCGAAACGGGTACAGCAGTGCTCGAAATCAAATCGAGGAATCTTTTCAAGGAGGCAATAAACGTGGAATGTCGGCCGCGATCGAGACTGATCGCGTGTGAGGTGTTGCGAGGGCGTCTGGCTCGCCGGGTCAGAGGTCACGCTAATCGCGAGAAAGTGAAACACGTTGTTCGGCCTCTATGTAACAACACTATGATAATTACTGGTTTGCTGGTACTTATATGTGTGGATAGTATACAACAAAATCGCGGATACAGGGTAAGCAGCAGTCGCCGTATAGATGTTCGCAACCGAATGACGGAAACTATGATATGAACCTGTTTTGGTTGGCGAGAGGATTCATACAGAAACAACAATATATTTTATTTTTGATATAAATTTAAGCGTACACTTTATACACTCTAACACCTAATTCGCTGAGCACAGTGCTAAGTTTACTCAAATCAAAGGTTGTCACAAAATGTTTTCTTTTTTATTCACTATAAATGTATAAATAAAGTTACTGTCTACTGCTACTGTCTAGTTGCGTAAATTTAATTCAGATTAATGACCGTTATTGGCAATATTTTTTTTTATTTCATCTAAGTAAATTTGTTTATATTATACACCAATATTTACATCTATACTGTCGCACGACTTAAAACTATCATGAAAATAAGTAGCTAACTTGCCTTTCAAAGAACCAGTTTTGTTTAACAATTTATTTATAATACATATACTACTTGAAATTATAATCCCAGAATAATAATTATTATAATGAGTAGGTATTGTTTAATCATATTCTGTGTAATACGCAATTATTGTATCAGCATAACAGGCGTCATGACAGGAAATGTTTTTTATGTTCTCGGAACAAATTTGCGTAAGGAATATTCGTTCTAACAAAGTGTACGTTTTAATATACCGGTTGATTTGAGACATAGGACAAACAAAGGCGAGAAGGAGCAAGGGATACAAAAAATCTCTAAGAAGTGGGGACGCAGTAGTTTCCTACGTGACGTTTCGTATATTTTAATCCTTCCTCAAACCTATGTATGATATATAATAAATCTTAATTAATTTTTAGACCAAGAACCAGTAATTTACACAAGGATAATCGTTTTTCTAAATACAAGGCTCTAAAAATATTGTGAAACAATTTTGTCAATTTTGAAATTTGAAAACATGTAAAATATTTGATAAAGAATTTTGTAAACATAAAACAGACATGTTAGAGTTTAAATTTTGATATTTTTTTAAACAATATGTTCAATGCAATAAAAATATATTATATACATTTTTTTTATTTAAACATATCAATTGGAAAACGATTTATAACTGGCCATACAAAGACACTTAATTGTAAGAGATCACAAAAAACTGCTAGAGATTAATGTAAATCCTTGAATTTGATAAATTTAATTAAATTATTATAAATATTCGTAAAATTTGAAGATTGTTCTTTTGTATTAATATTATCCGATAAATGGATGATGTTTGAACTTCAAGGCAAATTCTTTTAGTATAATTAGCTTCATTAAATAAAATTATGACATCATTAAAATTTACAATGTGATCTTTGGCATGTATGTGTGTAGCCAAAGCACATTTTTTGGGATTTACTCAACTGTCACAACGATGTTGAGTGCTTCCTAGTAAAAAATTTTTTACATGAATTAGCAGAAGTACATGAAATTTTTAAATTGCTATTTCTAAACGACAGTTTTATTTTATCCGTAAGACCAGCGATGTAAACAAGAGATTTGTATTTTACCTAATTGTTCAATATTAATATCTAGTATATGACGAGAGTTACACAAAACATTACGATCTTGTGTTAAAAAGCTAGTGGCTGTAGAAAACAAAAGTCTATTTATTAAGTGAGGTGGAAAACTATTTTTAAGAAGAATATTGTATAGATATTGAAGATCTTGCGTGACCAAACCTTTATGACTAATTCTCTATATTCTTGTTTTCATTGTGGTAATTAAATTAATTTTATATATATAATATATTATCTATTAGAGTTAGGTTTTCTGTACCACTTTAACCTAATTAAATTATCCTGTCTTACAATGGTGGTATCAAGGAAGGGTAATATGCCATTAATTTCTGTTTCGCAAGTGAATTTAAGGTGTGACTTAAATTGATTCAATTTATTTAAAGTATTTTCTACTTCATGCCTAGGTAGAGCGCAGGCAATGTCATCGACATATTGAAAAAGAAAACCGAAAACAAAAGTGGTTAGACTACATACGTTTTTTAGTAAGTTATTCATAATTATATCGGCTATAATAGATGAGAGGGGACTACTCTTAGGAGTACCATGTACAAACTAATCCGTTCATTCGAATAATGCAAATAAAAAGTGAAACTATTCTACTCTACAAAAGTATATAGCAATATTAATTATGAGACCCTATATGTTGCTTATTGAATTACAATTAATGGGCTTCCAATGTATATGATTACTAGCTATCGATGAAGCAAACTGAAGTCTGGTCATATTTGTATACCTAATGTATCATAATAATGTAAGTAGATTTTAATAATTGATTTTAAGATTTAGGTAACATTAAAAAAAAACCGGGACATGACTAATAACTTTAATTAATTAATTTTACATAATCTAAGACGTGTATATGAACTAGTACAACATATATACACTAAACTATGACATTGATATATCCTTACAAATTTAGATTAATTAAAAATTTTTTTCTGTTTTTTACTCAAATAATTTGCCTTTTGTGATAATTTCCTTTTTTTGTTGTTGTTGGAATAGCGTAAATTATAGCATAGTTGTTTTCTTATGCAGATAGCCCCGAAGAAGGACCAACAAATGATATTTGTAATTTAACAAAGTTCTGAGACATTGAACAATTTCATGAAACTCAAATTGTGGCTCAAAGTAATTGAACTCCAGTATAATTCAAGCTCAGGTGTGTTATTATTATTATTATTTTTTAATAAGCAGGGCTTCACATAGTTCTTGCTATTACATCAGCAACTATTAACGCAGTTTATCATTTCGTTATTTTTTTTTTAATGTATGGTGAGTGCTTAGTTGCAGTGACTCCGTAAGCTGTATTACTTGTCTGGCTATCACTGCAACTCTTGCGGTGTAGTTTTAGTGTGTGTAAGTTTTGTTTTTAAAGGCTTTGTGACAGCATCATATCGCCTTTTATGATGCCGCGCTGTTAATCACTTTGCTCCCAACAGCGAATGGCAAGTCGATCCGGGATTAAACTCTCTGAAAAAATGTCACCGTCCCTCCAGAGAATTGAACCCCGGCACCTATCGTCCTCTCACAACAATAGTCAGCCGCCTAAGCACTGCGGCCATCGACCCGTTGAAACACATATTGCGATTGCAGCTTACATTAAGCTACGATTGCGATATGTGTACTTCACATAACAGAACGATTAACAGTGTTGCCACTTCTACTAGAATTGCTACGAAAACAACTACTATGTAAAACGCTTGCTTTATAATTGCATTAAATACCTTAATAATCTAAAAAATTTAATTCAACTCAAATCAAATAAAAATATATGTATATTGAAGACATGAAATCATGAGTATTGTTTTTTTGTGACAGTGAGATGTAACTTTCTACACAGGTACCATACTATTTACTGTTTGTTTTTATGATATGCTAACATTTTTAGCAAAAAGCAAAAAGTACGTACAAGCAAGTTATAGGGTTCATTTCAAAAATGCTTTCGTCAAAATTTTATAATGGTTCTCTTTAAAACAAACAAAATTTAAAATGCCATATAAGAGCTATAACTAACTAATCTTCTTATAATGAGCTCTTGAATGGAAAGTTATATGCAACTCTTATTTATGCATAGATTTTTGTGAAATCGGCGTTATTGTTTAATTATTATATTAATTTGTTAGTGTAAATTTCAAGAAATGCTTTGCGAAAGTAGTACGATGAATTACAACATGCAGTATTTCGCAAAAAGGTATTTTTACGGTTTATTCATAAGTTAAATAAGGCTATTTTTCGCGCATACTCTCATGTGTAACTATGCAGTGAGTATGTAAGAGTTACCCATTCCTCCGCGTACTCAAGCATACACTGCTTCAAATTAGCGTAAGTTGGTGCAATATGATTCTCTGTAACGTAACAATTCCTCTCTTTTACTTTTTTCTTTAAAACGAGAATTACTTATACTCACATATTCAAGTATGATAAAATATGCCGCAAAAACAGTCTGTAAATTCTTATTAGGTCATATACTTTTCTGGCTTTAGGGATTCTGTAGTAATATTTCACACTAATTGGTATCTGTAAACATATGTACAAGTGGAAATTACTTATATATATACGTAGAATGTTTACTTTTCTAACGACTTCTACATTCTATGTAGTTATTTATTAGCATTAATTAAGATTGCCAAACTTAAGTAGTTTGTTAAGATGTTTAAATACCATTGCTTTGATGCACTTTTTTCTGCACTTTACTTGTCCTCTATATACTCATGTACAGCATGCAATATTAAATGTAATATATGCGCTTTAGACATATACAAGGCTTTACAAATAGAGTGCTATGCTCAGATCATACACATTTTATAATATTCTGCACAGTTGATACAATAATCTATATACTGTAGATATAAAACATAATATTTCTTTAAAACTTTAATAAACTCTTAATCCGTAAATTTACAGTGTAATATAAAATTATTTTTGAGAATATATCTTTGGAAAATTATTTCATAGTCAATTGTTACTAAAGCGTGCACAGTGTATATATTTCAATGCTTCTGTGGTGGTTAATACTTATCACAGACACTGTATGTTGACCTATAGTGCAATGACCATGGTTGCAAATAATAAGACTTGCGCTAATTTTTAAATTAGCAGTTCGACTACACTGTACCTGATGCAACCATAGAAACGATCGCTTTTATTTTATTTTTGGCAACCCTCCTTGAATAAGAAATAAAATAAAAACGAATTTGAAAGTCGCGGTTCATTGCAAAGTCATCATTCAAATCCGTATAGAAATGAAGGTAGCAATGACATTCTTCAATCCTTAATCGTTTTATTAGTAAAACATTTTATAGAGCATTCTCGTAGGATAAAAACCGAGTCCACTTTCTCATTCCAATAGCAACGTATAAACAATTGCTGATCGCTTTATCACAGTCCACTTCCTAGATTCCTTCATGTCGAACTGTCGGTTGCAAAAACAACACAAAGCGTGATTTTTGTGAAGGAGATGGTTTTTCTCAACGCTCTGCTTTACAGTACAGTTACAGGCGAGTCGTGCGATTTCTGTCCCACAATGCACGTAAAACGGTTTACTGCATGTTTACCTGATCTTAACACGTGCCGCGTGGGTGTCACCTTTTGCGAATGTATCGGTAGAGCATTTGTAAATGATAAATGGGTGTATACGACTATCGTGTACGATCGTGTAAGCTGCAAACATACACTTGTCAGGCTGGAAAATACAAAACGACCACTTTTGTTGGCGTTTCTATATACGCTAATTATCAACAAACACATGCAATCACCATCAGTTTACTTTTAAAATAGAAGAAAAAACAGGTATTAGTCGTATTCAATTTAAGAAAATTTAAATAAAATTATACGAGAAAGTAGTTTTGCTTAAACAAAAACCCGGTGCGCTTTTTTAGGAAATAACGTGTTGCTTCTACCTTCACTTAAGCTCAAGTTCTCTTAATTATTCTTATAATAGGGTCTTATATGTATCATACTATTAGTATACAGTTGCGGTAAATGAAATATAAAAGAACATCTACAGTGACTGTCATAATTCTCCCTTCTAGGCTTGTTCTTTCGAAAAAAAAGAGATTGATTGTTGTAAGCATAAACCTCTACTGTTTACAGAATGCGTAGTGTTTGGACCACGGTTCAAACTTTACCTTATATCTTAGGTGTAACTTAAAAAACACCATTTATCAGCCTCTCTAGATCATTACGCTGACATTCTGGACGGTACTCAAGAGCTCCATTTAAAAATTTTGTACCATTCGATATTAATATTTTATATGAATACTATCCTTTTAAATGATTCATTTTATATAGTCTAGATAACATATATTTCTGAATTACTGCTTAACTAATTTAGTAATGCGGATATGGAAATGGAGAATTTTCTTCCAGAATCATGTAACGCTTTCTAATTTAATATAGTTTGCAAAGTTTAAATAGCTAACATAATTCCTAAGTACACGAATAATACGAGATGATTTACCCATACACTTTACGGGATTCTATTAATAAGTAATTATTAAAATATTATTTCCTTGTATTTCAATCAATTACGTGTGAAAAAAGTAGTAAATATGAACATTACTTCAATTAATTTTAAAATAATACAGAATATAAAGGATAAACACTGAACAAAAGATTGTTTTAAAAATTGCCACAATTGTAGTGATGTGTTAAATATTTTAGGGTGCCACTATATCTGTAACATGTAGTACCCTGTGAGTAGTACTCAATAATTTTATTAGAGCAGACACAAAGAGCATAGAAAATGACGATCTTTTGTTAATTTTAATTTGTCAACACAAGCGATAACAAATAACAATACTGCAACACTTTTCAATTTATCTTGACTGCTCACTGTAAATATGTTTTTTTTTAATGTGTGGCAGTTGCAGTGACTCCGTAAGCTCTATTACTTGTCTGGCTATCACTGCAACTCTTGCGGTGTAATTTGGCGTGTGTAAGTTCTGTTCAAATGGCTTTGTGACAGCATCATATCGCCTTTTATGATGCCGCGCTGTTAATCACTTTGCTCCCAACAGCGAAAGGCAAGTCGATCCGGGATTAAACTCTCTGAAAAAATGTCACCGTTCCTCCAGAGAATTGAACCCCGGCACCTATCGTTCTCTTACAACGATAGTCAGCCGCCTAACCACTGCGGCCATCGACCCGTTAATAAATATAATAAATATTCTTTTCGTCTGCTTACTAAGGGTGGGTTTATCAATGTAAGGATGAAAGTGCTAGTTAAGTAACTGACAGATATTACTAACTGGCAGATAAAATTTAGCAACTACAATGCTTTATCTTGCAGATAGTTTCTATTTAACAACTCAATAAACGTTTCATTGTAACTATCTTACGAATAAAATGTTATCTGCAAGTTAATTTATTTATCCTCACATTGATAAACCCACTCTAAATATAATAGTATAATTTAGTATTAAAAATATACTTACATTCTACTGTGCTGTTTATTAAGGAAAATATAAACTGGATACTAATCACTACTGTAACGTTATTATTAGCACGCTTGCTGACAATACTTGAGATTAACTCTTGATATAAATGAACGTAAATAGAATAATGTAAACTAGCTGAATTATAGAATTAGCTTCTCCATACACGCACATATTATTTTTGAAGAGAATCTAATTCCTATCATAAAAGTATAACCGCTAAATCTGCATATACCTATTTTTATCTATTATTCGTGTAGATATTGCAATATTACGTGTACAACATAAAAGCGATACCATGACCTGTGTTGGTTACAGCGTTCAGATACCATTTAATCAATGTGAGGATAAAAGCGTTAGTTAAGTAACTGACAAATATTACTAACTGACAGATAAAATTTTGCCACTACAATGCTTTATCTTGCAGATAACTTGTATTTAACACTCAATAAACGTTTCATTGTAATTTTCTTACGAATAAAATTTTATCTGCAAGTTAATTTATTTATCCTCACATTGATAAACCCACCCTAAGAATAATAAATGTAACAGCGCTTACAATTATAATACTTCTTATTCAACTAAAATAATTGACGAAACAATGAATACAATCCTATCTATTGTATACACATTAGTTTCTAACGGTTTAATAAAAACCACAGTTCCTGTTGCGTGTTTGACGATATTTCTAGGTAAAATGGCTAAAAAATTATATATCATAAATCATAAACGTCAGGTTATAGTTATAAAAATTCTACGGTATGGTATATTGATTCTCATTAGTAGAATGTCAGTTTCACTGTGTTGCTGATTTGATACTACATTATAAGAGTTTTCGAGATTGTGCTGGGTTTAATGATTGTAGCATAATAATTATTCTGCTAGCTTTGGATTCTGTTCATACATAATTAAGTCGGTATAAATTATATTATGCACCTTTAAACATACGATATAGGACTATTAACACCTGTAGATGATGTCAATAATGAACTTCAATATTAAGCCTGCTTTACATTACTGTATTTTTTGCGTGTTTAAAATTAGTCTATCATTTTTGGAAAACTAAAATTCTGATAATTGGTGCAGGTTGTTCTGTTTGTTCTGAATTGTTCCAGATCATTAACTTCATCATTGACAAATTAGATAAAGTTTGTTTGAGAACGTTTGTAAAAGATAGAATAAAGTTACAGATAGGAATTAGCATAAATTTGGTTTTAATTTTAATTCTAAACGACACCATCTACACGTCAAAGTAGATATACATTATGTATGTACATAATATGTACATTACAATAACATTTTTCAAATTTTTATTTTTTAGAAAAATTGATTTCATTTCAAATTTATTAGAGATTTCAGATTGGCTAAACTGTATGCACATGCGTAATGTAATATTATTGCTTAAATTTCGATTAATATATCTGTTATAGTTATATTAAACTTACACTAATATATCCTTTAATGTTATTTAAGAATGTAATTATAATTCAATATATTAATGATTTCTTTGTTTCTAGATATTGTTGTTGATAAGCATGGCCATTTCTATTATTAGGTTATTAGTATTTTGACATATATTAAATGTCAATTTCTTCCACTGAAGAAGTCTTATTAACGAAAACAATTAATTTGCTGTTTCATTGCAAGTGGAAATACTTCAGGAATTGAAAGATTAAATTTTTTTTTCGACAGGACTAATTTGATGCCTGTAGTTTCAAAAAATGTTTCATACTATACAATTTTATTTGGCACAAAAATCTGAAACAAAGTTGTCAAACAAAATATGATAATGTAAAACAGGAGAAAGAGAGGTGAGAAAAGATATGGATAAAATAACAGTAACTCTATGTCTAAACCATAGTAGAAGCAATTCAACACTGGGGACATTTAAAAAAAGTGACCTACTATAAAGTAGTAGTTTCAGAATAACAAAATTATCCTGTTCCTTTCAAATATGGTAATGTATCTTAATGTAGAAATATCCCACAAAGAAAGTAGACACAACAAAAAGGATCAAATATCCACGGGAAAGATGTAGAGGCACAAAACCTGGATCGGCGGATTTTACACATACTAACCATTTCTTATATCTTAAACACAACAAAATTTAGTAAAAAGGTAATTTATCTTAATGTTATTTCAATTTCCTGAATGAAGAAAGTATCCGAGAGGGCGTGGCATTTATATATACAAAAAGTTAAAATGAATCAAAATATCCACAAACCCCAGACAAGGAAACAATGTAAAGGGCGGCTCATTTCCTTATCTGCAAAACTCCTGCACTACTTTCTGTTCATCTCAAGTCATTGGTCTACAACGATCGTCCTAGAACCCTCATTGAATTGATTCTCACATAACATAACCATTTCTTTCTTAAAATATCTTAAAATAATGGACACAACAAAAAACTTTAAACATAAATTTCAATGTAAAAGAATAAAATTTGGAAATTTATATATAACAAAGTTAAAAGAATAAAAATTTAAAAGTATAGGGTAAAAATGTTGTCTAAAAATGCTGTTTTCGTTTTCTGATCTAAACACGTCTTCACTCTTGTCTTGACTTGTATCTCCTACAATCAATAATAACCTCTATTTAGTAATACATAATTACTAATTATTAATCTGTATAATTTCCATTTAAATTATTGAAGTGTCGAAAATTTATATTTTAAACTAACTATGCTAAAGTACATATTTGAAATAATGCAAACTTTTTATTAAATTCTTATTGAACTTCAGACTGCCTTACCACTATTTGTATACACACAAAAGTTTCTCGTTTACCGCAGAAGCAGTAGTAATATGCTTGAAAACCTCTCTGTAAACAAGAATTTTAGTGGAAGTAATTACAGAAATCGCTGTTGAGGTGTCGTCGGCTGAAGTCATCAAGACTCCATTAATTTGTCTGACCTGTTGTGTGCCGTGTGTACCGGAGTGACATTGAAAATCGAGAGTGCTGTGAGCGGATGTTCATGCAGATCAGGTGTAATGATGGGAAGAGCAACCTATTGTTACATCGTGGGACAATCCGTATTACACTGCCTTACTGAACAAAAACGCCACCTTAAATCATGGGTGGAAGTAGAAACAAATAAAAAAGTAATGTGTGTAGAGATAACACAACGTCTTTCCCATGCGTCTTTCCTTCATTTTATTATTTTACGTACAACTTATTATAATTAAGGGATATCTGATGATGTGTATGAGAGCCGACGTTTGATTACATTTATGTTATAGTATAATTAGTAGCAGCCAAGTTTTAACACGCATTTTGGAAGTTTCCTGCCCTTAAAGATGGCATTGAAGAGAAATCCCAGAATTCATTTGCCTTACATTGTTGCTATTGTGTTATTGTGTTTATGCTAGTGCTGCTTCTGTCATAAGTACTAGATATTAAATGATATTGAAGGCTTCCACAGTCCGACTTTCTGTTATGAGGGTATCCGGATTTTGAACGCATCATAGTAAACTAAATATATGCAATATAAAAATAAAAGAAAAGCAAAAATTATAAAATAAAAATACAAAATATATACACAAACTTACTATGTACTATGTTGAATTTTAATAAGTTTTGGTATATATTTTGTATTTTTGATTTATAATTTTTGCTTTGGTTTTTTTTTGTATTGTATATACTTTACTGTGACGCGATCAAACCCCGGAAGCTCTCATAACGTATACTAGACATCGACGAAACTTCAGAATCCCCAACTTCAGTTAATTTGAAAACAAGGAAATGAGTCTTACAAGTATAGGGACTAGAATCACATATGTGAAAATGTGAAAATATGACCAATGCTGACTGAGTCGTATTTGGAACAAATGACAGATCCCTGTGGGCAGATCAGTGTGAGCCGGGATTCAATTCTTCGAGTAAACGGTGACATTTTTTCTCGGAGGATAGAATCATATACCTACTATTTCCTTGTTTATTAATTTTATCGTAATTTTCGGTAAAAAGTTTGCTTTAATATATCTAGTCTTCATTCTTTATACTTACGAACTACGTACAGAATATTATAAGACTATGTATAACGATAGGTCTAACGAAACAATTATACGCAGATTAATGATAAATTATATAGTTTATCTGGTAAATTGAAACTTCTAGGTTAAGTTTAACACAAAATTGAAGTAACCTTTCACAAACATGCCCTCCCAACATCTCGCAAACGCCCTCTTCGAACCGACAGAATTGACATAATCAAACTACCGCGTTTTCTCGATGTCTGAAATGTAGTATGACTAAGACCCCATTGTATCCCGATCGATCTTCGTTATTGGAAGCAAGGTGATTAACACCGCTGCGTTATAAACGGGAAATCATGCTGTAACAAGGCCATTGGACACATTTAACACACACAAGTTAGACAACAAGAATTGCACGGTAGTTAAACAATAATACAGCTTAAGAAATCGCAGTAACTAGCACCCACAACAAATAGAAAAAAATTATTGAAATACTAACCTATTTTGTATGTATTCTACCCACATTGTAATCCGTAATTAAATATACGCTTCAGAATTTTCAACTTAAACTTACTTCAGAAACGCTTAGGTTTAATTTTCTTAGAAAGTACTGCGTCAATATGCTAATCTAAAAACCTGGAGAAATTTTCAAAATGTTGCAAATACACCTAGTTATACATATCTCGTTCTAAGATAGTTTTTTTCGACATTAGATCTAAGCATCTTACTGCGGGCGCTATCAGGCTGGAACGAAACATGGTACAAGCCCAACAATTTTTCAGGCAGAAATACATGCCATTGAACAATGTGCACAGGAATGTTTGAAAAGACGTTAGCGAGGTGCGCGCATTTACATTTTCGGGGCAAACCTGGGACTGTCTGCTAACTCTCCAAACACTGGCCCAAAGGAACACACTTATACGGATCTGGGTACCAGGACACTGGGAGTGCGACGGGACCGAGGTTGACGACGGTCTCGCAAAGAAAAGTCACATATAAGTTAATCTTCAACAGTGGGAGACTAATCTAAAAGTCTCCAATTGGACTAAAACTCCAAAACCAGGACAATCAAAAAAGTTCATTACTTTTTCAGGCACTAAGGTTAAATCTCTGTTGGATCTCAATAACAGAGACCTTAGCACCTACACGGCTTTGTTTACTGGCCACAGCCCTCTCAGGTATAATCTCAAGAAGATGGGCAAGGTAGATAGCGACAAATGCTGATTCTGCTCCGACGGAACACATTATGTGTGACTGCGTGGTGATAGCCCGACAAAGGCACAGTCACCTCGAACAGGCGCACTTAGAACCGGCTGAGATCAGAATCACAGCCCCTAAGAAGATCTTGAATTTCTTTAGAAGTTTGGAGATCAATTGAGACTAAAAGATCAAAGGTATATTCACAAAAGATCTCATTGGTCACAGTGAAGAGAGGTGGAAATTCCTCAACGACTCACCATTAATCTAATCTAAACTAATCTAATCTAAACATCTTACTGGTTTATACACCACAGCTACATGCATATATTCTTCAACACAGTAAACATTTTTGTTACATGTTAACTAATAAGTGTATTTTAACTTGGAATAACATATGCTTCAATTGGGTAAGATTAGACTATTAACTGTTTCCAAAGTTTGTTTGAAAACTAAGAAGAAGAAGAAGAAGAAGAAGAAGAAGAAGAAGAAGAAGAAGAATACGTATGTATGTATAAATACAGGATATGTGTGATTCGGTTAAAAGAATATAAATAACTAATATGTAAGTATTGCGATTTGAAATTTTGCAAGTAATAAGTTTCTGCCACATGCTATCAACTTATTAACAATAATTTAAGATTTATGCTACTTGCGACTACACTACACACGAAAATTTGTGTAGACTTCCATATTTCAAATACAAATTTAGCATTATATACTTTACAAAACAATATATTGAACATTAAAAGAAAATAGCAATATCCTATTATTTTGGATATTTTGGATTCACTTCCCTGCAGTTAAATGCCATAGCTTTAGAGTTATTTTGCAAAATCAAAATTAATATATTTGATTTTGTCGAATCGATTGGAAAGTAAAATAAATGAAAACCGGAAAGTAATTGTGCCCCTAATTTTAGACGTACCATGTAACGGAACTAAAATAGATATTAGTTGCTCTGTGAAAATAATCAGATATCGACATTTTCTAGATAAAAACTTTACAATTGTTTTCTGAACACACGGCATTGTTTTGCGGAGTTTATAACACTACATTTGATACAACACAGTTTTAGAAATAATGACCTAACATTCTAAATCTTTATGTGCATTAATTTTTTTTAATATAGTCCGCAGCTGCCATATTCTTTTTTCAAGAACTGAATAATTCAAAATGTGTTAGTTTTAGAAAAAAAAATGTATTAGACAAAATTGTGACATTTCTTTCGCTAATATAAATAAAAGAAAATAGATAATTCTATTTGAAATAAGGAGCCTAATACTCATTTCCGATGTAACCGGAAGAAGCAGAAATCTAAAATTATTTTAAATTGAAAATACAGCACGAAATGATTACTTGCGCAATTTCAAATTGCACTGTTTATTATTTCCCTATATTATAATATCTTCACCGAATATCATCGTGACATACCATGTACAGTGAAGTAGGCAATCTTATGTAATTTTAAAATAAAGAAGCTTCTTAATCTTAAAAAATATTAATTGCAGGCACAATATTGCTATACAATTACAAAAGACAGATCAACTTTTCCCATTTCAAGCGATAGTTACGTAGGTAGGTCAGTTACCTCGCAGAAGAAAACAGATACTTAAGCATTATTTACACGCACTAAATTCCTTTAAAATTAGATTGAGAAATTTACCTGGTATTTAATATAACATATTAACTCAAAGTAGGTACGCGGAATTAAAATTTTTCGCTAAAAATGTCTAGGAAATCACTAATTATGATGAATGAGAAAAGTAT
Source organism: Holotrichia oblita (assembly GCA_023690525.1). NCBI lineage: Eukaryota > Metazoa > Arthropoda > Insecta > Coleoptera > Scarabaeidae > Holotrichia > Holotrichia oblita. The sequence goes on along the minus strand of CM043015.1, from coordinate 158,170,000 downwards.
ATAACAGATCTCTATTAAAATTGCGTACTTAGTTTTATTTTACAAGCTGTTCATCTGCCTACATACATAAAAACTACATTGCGTTATACATAGTACAATGACAGATTGTTGAATTATGATTCACATTAGCAAAATTGTCAACTTCCTGTTAGCAATGAAAGTCAGAACCATTTCTGTTATCATTCGATTAACTCAATACGCAGTTGCCTGAAAAATTCATTGCACTAATTAACAAATATACATCATATTTTTTCGAGAAGATTAATGTAATAATTAATTAAAAAATTCTTACTTTTATGAAACAGTAAATTAATAATGAACAGTCAACTAGTGCAATATATCTTCTGCAAATAATAGCTCTGTTCGTGGAAAAGATTATGAACATACGTATCCTATATTATATGTAAAGCGGGGAAATTTATACAGAATGCAGGAGCAGTGAGGGAAGACGTTGCGATGTTAAAAGTAAAGTCAAATGTTATTAAACACTTACCTACGAGAGAAGTATTAACAATTTAAAGTTGTTGAGCTTACCATCTGCAACATAGTGTAAGCATCAGGATTATTGTGTTTAAATAATATTTATCGCGGTATGAAAATGTTCTTGTATGAAGAAAATTGTCGCTTGGTGTTTAGCGATATAATATGTAGATGCGCAATAAAATTTTTCTTGGAATTGAGCTATAATATTTGTATGTATACATATTAAAAGTAATTCTTTTGATTGTAATCGTATTTTAGTTCAAGGAATTATGCGATTTATTTTACATATACACGATTCGCGCACAATCATCCGATTTGATTTCATGTTGCATTCATAATTACGTTACAATCCAATACCTAATAATGATCGTTCTGAACACAATAAAAATCGGTAGGTAACTAAACAACTACATTTTACAAGATGCTCCATAAACATCATTGACGGTCTTGATTAGCCGCAGACATTCAAACCAGCTTCATTCGGTACTCCTATGGGTTGTCTAAATAACTCCACTATAACAATAAGTGAATAGATTCACTATCGTCTTCGCGAATGCAACTGCAAGTATTTAGATATATAAAAGCCATTTTATATGGTAAGCGAGACTTAAAGAAGTAAGCATGCTATTTGATGGTTCAAATTATTTTTTTTATGTGTGGTGGGTGCTTAGTTGCAATGATTCCGTAAGCTGTATCGCTTGTATGGCTATCGCTGCAACTATCGTGGTATAGTTTTTATGTGTGTATAATTGCGTTCAAATGGCTTTCTGACAGCATCATATCGCCTTTTATAATGCCGCGCTGTTAATCACTTTGCTCCCAACAGCGAATGGTAAGTCGAATTTCATTTCTGCGAGGAAATTTTTCATCGTTTCGGAGAAATGAAATCCGGTTCCTATCGTTCCATCACAACGATAGTCAGCTGACTGACCACTGCGACTATCGACCTGTTATAGTGTATATAATTATTTTTGTAATAAAAAAAATCCCTTTGAATTACCGCAGAAACATTGCGCCATGTTGAAAATGATTATATTGGAGATTACCACCAAAGATATTTAAATGAATTTACGATAATTTTTATGTTGTTGATTTAGAATATATTAGCATATGTGCAAACAAAATGGGATTATCTATTGTTATTATTTACATAGATTATATATAATGAAGGTTCTAGAAGACTCCCTTTCAAAGGAACTCAAGGTTGAAATGGGGCACTCGTTTTCAAACCATGTCATACACCTACTCTCGTTTATGATCGATCATGCTGCTCTCGATTTATTTCCCCACCTGTGAGTACGTACAGAAATACTTAATTTTAATTGACCTTGTATATACTTTTTAGACATGTAACAACTTTTAAGATTATATACATTACAAATATAAAACTTGAAATATGTTTATTTACATATTTATTTTATATTAAGTATATGTAGTTTGAATACTTGAGTACTCCTATTTTAGTGGAAAAATAACATAATTCTGTGTAAATGTAGATACATGTATTAAAATATAGAGATGTCAAAAACCTCTCAGAATACTGAGTGTTTATCGGATGATACGTTACTGCAAGTAAATGGCAATGTTCGACCTATAGTAAGCACCGCCATAATGGCAGAAACATGCATAAGAAACACATGCATATAGCATTCTATATGTAGGAGGTAATAATTGTTTAAATGAAATTCAAGCATGCTCTGCTACGTTTAGAAAAATAAAAGTACCATACCAAATTGGTTGTATTTGGAAAGTGCCAATAGATTATAGTAGTAGGACATATATACATATAAACGACGAACACATGAATTTAATGCAGCAAACACGTTGTACGCACAGTGATAGTACTTGGTATTTAAAAGTTGTGGAAGTAAATACAGAAAGATCTGGCTGTAATTTTTATTATTATTTATCAAAGGCTTCTGTAGTAGTAAGTGAATCTGTCAAAATTAAAATTGTACATTCAACACCATTTGAATGAAGTACGCATAAAATATTCTGTTTTAAATGTGTTTATTTTAATTGTCATTGTATGCCAGTATAAAGTAAACCAGCTTTTGGCAAAGGTCTTTCAACTGACTATTGAAAGTAATGTTCGTATACTATATATTATATGTTACTAAAATCCGAATACCCATGTAAATGTTTTTGAATATTATGTAATTATATATTATTCTCGTATTTATTGGACATATTTGTAATTGGTTTATTATTATAAAAATATTTTCACTTACCGCAAGTAATTATTTAAAATTATTTAATAGTGTAAAATTATTGTGGTTTGAACATAAAATTATGTTGCAATATATCTAATTTAAGTTGGTGAAATGCTAACTATATTTTAAATTCACAAGATACGATTAGTATGGATTTTAATTTAGGGTTTCTATGTGTTATATAAAACTCGCTACCGTACCTAAAACATTTACATATTGTTTTTGTTTGTATAACTTTCGATATTTAGAGGTGGAAATTGGAGACAAGAGACGATCGAAAAGTAAAAAAAAACAACATGAGGTGTAGTACATTTGGACAAAGTTGGACAAGTAAATACTATACTAACTGCTATTTCTAAGAAATGAACTCCGAGTTTTTATGATATTTTTGAAGATTATATTCTCATCGACTAGCCTGTAAATTTTATAACACATTTTTTCGACAAATATGCATACCGAGCGTAGTAATACAAACGTAATGTAAGCACTATTATTTCTTTTCGGTTTAGTTGCAATATTATCTAACCGAAATCATGACACGAAATTAAATCACCTAAGTATATGAGCCTTCAGTTATATTGAACACATAATTTTATTACCTGCTATCGACACGAAAAAGTGATATATGGCTTTATAGATTATGAAATGAATGATTCCTGGTGAGATTGCTGTGGGCTATTTGTTCTGTTGCATAATGTCGAAACATATCTGTTGTTGTATAGAACACTGTGATCAAGCAGTAACGAAATTATCAGCTAATGATAAAATAATTCGATCAAGTTATTCCACTTATACTAAATAGCACAGTGTCGATGGTGATCAAGCGGGGTAATCATGATTATATGAGTTGTCTTTTCCAAGTTTATTGACACTGAAGGCTTAATTAATGATGTATCTGGATGTTTTTAAGGTTACTGTTTGTATTTGCTGATAGATGGTGTTGGATTCTTTGATATGCTGTTGTATTTTACAATGGCGGGCATTGCTTCTGTATATATAAATAGCGGTAATAGGTCATGTACAATGTTAACATTTATGCTTGCCTTGGAAACTTAATGTCTAATCAAAATTTGCAGTTCAAAATTTCCGAAAACTACAATTTCATATTATAACTCCACTGTACTTTCGTAAAAACTCTGTCATAGATTATATTTATCATTATTGTATTAATATTGCGTATTTATGTCACTTATTGTGCGTACTTCTTACGTTGTACGTAAACTATCAGAATCTGTTAATTACTTATTATTGCTAGATAGTTATGGCAAAAAATGTAATTCATACAACAGACAAACAATCAGTTCAGGACACTGCTTTGGAGCAAATCCGACTAGTACGATCTGCGAAAAATGATAATTTAAATAACGATTAAGTACATAGAGACTGTATATATCCTTAGTGCATGTAGTATCTAGGAGCACTATATACAGTGTCACAAGAAAGTTTGGAACAAAATGAATACTTGGATGATTAAATATTTTCGTCGACTTATTTCTGATACAAGTTGTGATCTAATTAACTAATATACCTTGCGACTCAAATAGGCTATAGAGTAATGCTAATTTTTAAATAGACTACTCTGTATATTATTGCATTTTTGGAAATTACAAAAAAATCAGAAAAACAGATTTCATATATCGAATGTATTCGAACTTATTTGTTTCGTTTCCGCTCGAGTTCTTTGTTGTAAATCTTGTTAAGAGGTCTATGAAAATAAACCTCAAAGAAAAACATCTAAAAATGTTAAATCGGGAGAATGTGACAGCCACTCAAGTGGCCCTCGCTGCCCTATCCATTTCCTTGGAAATATTTTGTCAAGAATTTGATGAAACTTTCTATATGCTAAATATGCTAATGGAAAACGTCGTCATTTTCCTGCCTTGGCATTGCCTATAATAGCCATAAATAAGAATTTTCATCATAGTTTTGTGTTTCAATTTTGTAATCCCAATATTAAATTAAACAAACAAGAAAATCTATGAACATTTAGCGAATATTTCAATCTACAGGTTCTGTTTAAGTTTACGTATCCCATAGATCTCAAACCGAAATAATCACTCAATTTTCATAGATAGTATCCGGAAGCGGGTACCCAGTTTTAAACGACAACACTATTCGTAAGCACAAGCACCAGTTTACTTGCTTCATTATTTTTTACTGTATAATTATTTTAAAAATAGTAAATACTTTGAAGTGGTATACCCACTACATAAAAATATTAGACAATATTTTATTAATATAGAAATGTTAAATAAAACATATTGAGGAGCAATTGTGTGATAGATCTTCAATGTTATGTCCGCTAAATGTTTATGGATATTTTAGAAGTTTAAACTTACATTTACATACAAACGTATCCAAAGCGATTTTGAAAATGGAATTTGAATGTGAGTAAATATGTACTTACAGCAATAGGGTATTGCTTCCGTTTTAAATCAATGCGATAACTAAGACTTTGTTTAGATTACTGCATACACAGAATAGATAGTAAAATGAAGTAAAAGTTCAGTGTTACTCTCAATATCAATGTATGTAAACACCATTGTATAGTTTATTCCCAACGACTGTTCTAATAAGTTCACACAGTCGAAACAAAGCGCTAGAGATACATACACAATTAGCGGTCTCAAGGTCGTTCTCAAAGAACAAGAAGGGGTATTCTCTTTACCTAATACCTATTTGGTCTTCCCCACGGTATACTACCGAATCAACTTGTGCTTCTGACCTTGACATGACCCTATGTGACTTATCAATTCGCTTATGTACGTTGTTTGTATCTATATAGTTTTCGTTTATGTACGCATTGGTATTTGTACGTCAACGTCGCCTTCGTGTAGGAATATATCTGTTTTGTTTATAAGTGCGAGTGCAAAACATGCACCGTTTGTTACACTCTACTTGCGTCACGTTGCGACATCAAAAGAATTTTAATTGCCTTGTACCATTTAAAATGAAGGAATTATTATAATCGCATCATCAGGATCTAGTGTGCGTGTCGCTAAGATGTGAAGGAAATACTCATATTTTGGAACCAGTTACGCTTTAATAGTAACCGCAGTATTCAATACATACAATGCGCATATGTATATATATACAACAAAAACGAACTAGAAAAAATGATACTTTTTATAGTAAGGTTATTTAGGACATGAAAACTTTTTAGTGAAAATAGAAGCCAAATTTTCAATATCTATTGAGCAATTGTAGTTACTTCTAGTTTGTTTAAATCTAAGCAAGTGATTTAACGTTATTGTTGATTAAAACTATAAAGTTATATCATCTATGACAAACGCACATCACATACTACCGTTTTTTTATATTATTGTGTTATACTCTTCAGTTTCTCTTTGGCAACATTATATTTTACCAAATTACTACAATGTAATGAGATCTAGTATTTGCAATATGATTCTGTTCGTGAATGATACTACAAACTAAATTTATAAATTGATGTATTTGAATAGTTTTTTAATTAGCCAAACTTTATATAGTTGGCAGGCATGGGAAAAAATAACAGTCACATATAGAATCGCAGGCAAAGACAGAGAATCACTAAAGTCACTGATACATTTTCTATCATGTATTTTTGTATATATGTATACCCAAAATGTTTTTACATCAAAAGTGGATTACAGATAAATCATCGGTAACACCAACACCACAACGTTTGGTACAAGGTGTTCTATAAAGAAAAAGTAAGTCTAGAATGAATTTACAAAACTCGCTGATTCTGGATAATGGCAAATACCTTCAACTTAAGTTAGACCATTATTTGACTCAATGATTTAGTACATTTGGCGGTACTACTAATTTTTCAATATTCATTTCACATTTTTATAAAAAAAGGGTCGACATTGAAGCAATTTTTCAACTTTAATTGTGTGTTTCTCGAAAAAACCAGCATTCTTATTTTAATATTATCAAATTAGGTATTACCCTATCATTCGCTTTTGGATTATCTCTTCAATAATTTAATTTAACATTTGAATTACTACTTAGTAGTTTTGCAAATCAGCAGTTGCGCTTCCCAGGATTTCCTAGTTCACTATGTTCTTTTTCTTTCCTGATCGGAATTTTGTAGTTCTGGAAGGTATTCATCTTTCAAATAAGCGAATTTTCAAATATTCTGTTATCAACAATTAACCGTATAATTACTCAATTTAACTGTAATAATATACCAACAGTGCAGTTGAGCCCACATATACGTAATATACGTAAAAGAGCGCTTGTGCGTGAAGTGTCGAGAGATTCGCGAAAAAGTGTGGGCGACCTTACGGCAACCTCTCAAAATGTAAGCGTATATACCATCCAAACGATACTTGCATAGTATGGGGATGTATAAAATGGTGGCAAAGAAGAAACCAGTCTTTACACCTTTTTAAAAACGGCATCGAATAGCTTGCACAACCGAAATGCGAACACATCCGGGAACATTTTTGGCGGTCTGTAATTTTTTTCCGATGAAAGCCGATATCGCCAATTTAGCGATAGTGGTCGTATGTGAGTATGGAGATCCTCAGCACATCAAGTAGGTGATAAATTATTACATCAGATGGTGAAATACGGCGGCGTCAACATTTTGGTATGGGGTACAATCTGGCATGGCAGAAGATCGCAATTTATAATATGCGAAGGAAATATGAATGCGGCAAAATACATCGAAATATGAAATCCCTCTTATCAATATTTAATAACACCATTTTGTCAAAAAAACAGGCAATTTTCATGGAAGATTGCCTTGCGACAAAGCGAGAACACATGGCAACCGCATGGAAGAACGGGCAGAAGATTTTATCATCACCAGAACAATCAGCAGATATGAAACCGATTGAAAATGTGTGGCACATAATATGGCAGAATATAACCAAACGACCCCGTAAGACGACCCAATAAAGACGAACTTGTAGCTGCTGTTACTGAGAAATGGGTAAATGTACCTAAAGAAACAATTAACAGTTTAAGACGTTCTATGCCTCTTCGAATTGAAGCACTTCATGTGAGTAAAGATTGATCAACAAAATATTAATCACACCTAAAGATTTTACCATACACTAAGCTGACAGAACAAAATAGATCTTAAAAATTAGCTGTAGCAACAGCTGTCGCTACAAAAAAATATTATACATCATCTGTTGCTATTAACTCATTAAATTGTTTACAATACTGATTAAATAATTTCAAGGTAGTACGATTTTTCTTTGATTTTGTTAACATTCAAAATTAATAGACACAGAATAAAATCACGCTAGCATTATGTTTCGGCGAATTAAGTTTATTACGGTATCGTTTAACCAATGAAGGAAGGAACTTATATTAATTGATTAATTAATCCTATTGTCTTAGATTTTACATTTACAGTTTTAGTTTAAATTGCGTACATACGCGCAAAATGATACCTGTATTTTTAACAAACTCGAACGGTTTGGTACGTTTAACTATATGTACCGTTTTTTACCCGAAGTGGAAGGGATTAAATAATTGAAGTTTTGTGGATGATTTTTTTTCACGCGATGTGAAAGAAGGAAACAAAACGAAAAGAGTATTAATTGGAAAAGGTGGAATATATAATGAATACAGCATGCAACAATTGCAAGGAATAAGGTTTGAAATCGAGTTTTTCCAATCTATGAACAAGCAAAACTCCAATCGATAACTAAGGAAAGTGCACAGATTATAACAATTATTGTGTACATACGAGTACATATATATATACCTTACTCACAGTGTTACAATGCCTAGTCTAGAATTGTAAAAAAATATTGGGAAAACAATTGACACACAATCTCTCAAACAACCAGCATGTGTAACTTGATTGTGACTCATTTCGTGAGTACTATTCAAATGAGTTTTCCCAATCTGAAAATTGCTATAATTTAATTAGGTTTCATTCTGTTGATTTTATAAGTTTAACTCAGACTGAAAGGTGTGAGTTTTAAGAACGATACGATAAGTTGAAAATCAGTACACAGAATATAAATCCATTATATGCCAATGATATTATTTTAGCTAACATTATTTTAAGTTATGAAACATGCAATGACGGAATTGTTTATCTACATAACAGTAATTTTAAGTGAAGGAATGTGTATAATATAAATGTTTGTAGATGAAAGAATATCGGTTCAAAGTAAACGTATTACTAAGTAGTTACTACAGATATTCTAGCTAACATGCATACGTAAAATTGTACATTATACACTTATTACTTGTGGTGAAAAATTGCGACAACGTTATGTATACATAAGATTATAAGTCAGTAAAGGTAATAATTTGTAGAAATTGTTGATTTACTAACACAAGGCATTACATGTAATGAAGCAAATAGCACCTACTCATATATACATACATACATATATATAATATACATACATATGTACATATGGTATGACTCTACTAGCAAAGGAAGTTTTTACATTAAAAATATTTTACGAGCGTACTGAGTTTACTCTTTAATTGCTTTCAGTTAAACTAGATCCACGTAAATAGTCCTCCAATTTTTATATACACGGTTCTATGCGAAATTATAAGCACGTTTACTATTTACATAAATTATATCGTGTCTATAATAAACATGACAAATTGAAATGCTTAGTAGAGAGTACCACATGCACTACGCATAACTGGTAATAAGAGAAATCTTTGTTTCCTGAAACGGAAATTATACTGTTTAATAAGATAATATTTACAGGTACGTTATTTCAACCAAAATCATGAAGAGAAAAGGAGCAATTAATTTAACAATTTACAAGTATTTTCTGGAGTAAATTGTAAAGCGGCTTTTACACTCGATTTCAATTATTATTTCATTTGTATTAAGTGTTTTCCTGATCACATTATGTATACGTTAGAGTAGGATTTAATACCCTCAAAATGTAGAATTATCGGAACTTATATTCAACAGATGAAGTTTTAACTATGTGTTGACTTATAGCAGATAAATTGATTATGAATTCACGATAATGTAGTTGATAAATGTACACCGTTATTTCTACCGCATTACTAATTTGTCAATTAGTCAGCGAAATTTTCGACATTGCAGGTATTAAATATAACGGCAGTGGAACACAGGCATGGCTTTGAAGTCATACGAAGGAGCAAATATTAAGACGTTACTTTTAAAAATAAGAGGTAACTGTTATAAAGATAAGTGAGGATATCCGATGCGTATAAATTTGCACGTCCATGATTTAATTACCTTAGGTTTTATCAATAAATTTGTATTAATTACATGTTTCCAACAATCTGACGTGTAATTCTATGTTACCTTGGACGGCGTGCTGCCCGTCATTTGCATTTGCGGCCTGAATTATTAATTTAATTTAAATTGTATATTCATTTTAATGATGTGGAAAGAGGTTCCGCTTAACGACCGAGATTTTTCGTTAATATTTCAAGAGAGCTTTCTTATTTAAATATGTTGTTAAATGTAGAGGAACTAATAGCTTTCATGCAATGCGAAAAATCCAACACTAATGAACGCGTAATAAAAAGAATGTTGCTGTCAAATTATCTTGATGATCAATGTAATTTAAATATAGCGAAATATCAGCCTTGTTGGCGAGCTTAAATAATCATGTTTTAGTTGTTAGGTACTATGAGTACGATTTATTTGTACTAGAATATAAGTCTCATTGAAGGAGTTATAAATAGATTGATAATAATGTCCACATTACCTAATCAGATGATCCGTTATTGTCGATCGTTTTTTCACTATGCACACAGCATATCTAGTTTGTTTATTTGTAGAAACGATCCACTGATTTAAACAGTCATATCTTATATGATTATGAATTCTCACTGACAATAAGTTTAGGGTATCAGGAGGGTGGTTTTTTAAATACCTGGTCTACTTCTCTTCTAAATTTTATAAAATCTACCTTTTCTCAAGTGGGTTAACGTCTTCAACTTTGCTGCGTGCATAATAACTATCATCGCTTTAGAATTAATATTTTTACATCTTTTTTAATTTTTCCTAATTTCAAGATTCTCATTATCTCCAACGTACAACACTCCATTAAAGTTTTAAATTTTTGCGTTAGGCTCGACTTCTCTTTGTCGGCCACTAAGATGATTTACATCAGAGTTTGATAGTTTCAGGTGGGGGTCACCATAAGTCCACCATAAGGTCTATTGCGTTTTCTAGTATTAAAACTGCCGTCGCGGACGAGAACTGCAGTATCTCTCCGCAAATGTGAACTGCTGAATGCTGAGGTTTCGCTTCCTAATCCCATTGAGAATCTCGCAATGGTTTAGTAGGTTCTTCTGCCTTACTTACAATTAGTAGTATGATAAAATAGAGCGGACATGTCATAAATAGCATTGTTTTTCTTATTGCCATATATACTTCCATTTTCATTCCTCTAGTATATCAGGTTTGATTAATAGCAATTAAATATATAAAGTTTATTGCTACGCTTTAGTTTAATTATAGCACAAGCTATAATTAAAGCGCTGTTTTCACACAAGCACTGTTTGCACACATTTAGCATTTTTCAATTAGAAATCCTTAAATATGTACATTATTATTTTTGCCATATAAATTCATTTTATAATTCCGGCAGGTTGAAGCAATCTCTTACCTTTACATACTCGTATATTCTTGCAAATAAAACGTTGCAGTGACTAAGTTAAAATAGTTACCATAACACATAGCATTTTTTCGAATTATTAATATATGTGTACTATGTTTTGTTAATTTGCATATAGGTAGATTGTACATACACTTGCAAACGTCGTATAAAATTTATATACGGTAGGAAAACGCAACTTAGCTAACATAACACTGCATTGCTGAAAGCGAACCCAACGGCAAGGAGGCGAACCATTCGAACGCCATTCGCCTCCTACAACCTACGTACATTAGAAACCTTCTTATCGACTAACCTGATTTCTGTAAGAGCTCCGGGCGATTTCTCAAGTAAATGCTGCTGCGCGAAAAAATTGCTCCTCGTAGTTTTCGTATTGTGAGCACTCGTTGTTTACACCTTTTCTGGACTAGATAAGAAAATCAACAATCTCTGCTTCGGCTTGATCATATTCCAGTTTTAACACTTCCCTTTCATTATTGTTATTAACAGCGATTTCATAGGTTGCGCAATCAAATGCGATTCATAACAACCTGTTATTATAGATTATTAATTATAATTTTAACTACATTTTGCCGCGTGTGAGTCACGAAACGTACTTTTCAACGGCAAACGGGAAGTTAGAATTTTGCGAATTTTCTATACGTTATCTCAAAACTTGTTCGAGTTAACTAAACCTGTGGTTATCTTAATAAGTAGCTCTTGAACTTTTCAGTTGAAAGTGCAACGTTTTGATCATGTTGCATATAATTTGATATCGAATAGCAACTAATTTATGCCAAGCGGCAAATGTATATAGATAGAATATTGGTAATAGTTAGTTTAAAAGCTAGCTTTTAAAATGGTACAGTAGTCAAAGATACAACTCAAACAACCGTTACTTACAGCAAAAGAATCTGACAGTTGAGATAACACGTTAACAATAAGTAATCAACGTAGAAAGAAAGAAAATTTCATTTATTACATATACACAGACTGTTCAGATATCATTTTCACTGTGCCCTAGGCATATTATAAAAGATACATACTTAAATTGCATAGATTCTATGAATTAGTGCTTAACACTAGGGAACATTCTGCATACTTCAGAAGTTACGACAAGAACTGATACATCATTTAAGGCATGATAGAGTGATTATAATATGTAATATACATATATGCAATACAAAAATAAACTAAAAGCACAAAAAATACAAAAACTACTAAACTCGATGTTGCGCCACCAAAGTCGCGGCACGTTAGTAGCTTCTTCAGAAACAAAAAGTGGTTTACACGTCGAGTTACCGTGAACTTCTGGTGCCTCCCACCCACTTTTTGCAGTTCTTTACAATTTGATTTGGGGCCAACATATAAAAAAAGAAATTTGAAATATATATTACCAAAATAATTCAACATTTAAATCGTTGGAAATATTAAAATTGATTGCTTTTCCTCCAATACTTTCTGTCCTCGAAACGGTAAAAGCATAAATTCAAGCGATAAATGCAAAATATAACATTTATTAATTATACAGATAAATATAGTGGACTAATTCAAGGGTTAATGATGACATTTCCTATCGAAGTTACGGAAAATAGCCTCAAGAAAATGCGCATATAGGTACAGTATTACTTTATGACCGAATTGTGCGTGGGTGCCAATATGTATTATTACATTAAGAGTTATGTTGAGTAGTCATCATTATATTGCACCAGAGATCACAAGGACTATTGTTATTACTGAAGGGAGATAAATCACTTTCTTTCTTCTATGTATCTTCTGATTTCACAGCCTTATCGCTCTGACAAAAGACTCCATATCCCTTTAACAGGCCCGCCGTGTAGCAGTAATTTAGATATTACAGTCACCTTTCCTTGATTGATAGCGGCGAGAGTAGTATTAAGCCAATTTTCTTACGACGGTTTAATGTTAGTTTTGTCTATCAGGACCAACCGCGTAGATAATTTGAAACCAATTCGACGTATATTATATCTAAGATGATTTAATTTCTTGTTCGGCGCTGCCCTCTGGAGCCCTCTAGTAATTCCATTGTACGTACGCATATTTCTGTAGCAAATTGGAGCTCTCACTTGAAAACAGATGTTATTATGTAAATTTGATAGACGTGGCCTGGATTTAAAGCACGATACCTCCAAGGTCCAAAGACATGGTATATCAGAATTGACAAGATATTGAAAACATTATGTATGACATGGAGATAATTCATATGAGTATATTATTTCGAAGCATACAAGATTCTTCGATAAGTTTATATATACGTTTATATACGTTTATCCAACAAGCAACAAATTTATAATTCCAAAAAATGTTAGGTGAAATACTAATTACGTATTTACCTCAAAATTATTTTTCCTGTTACAATAATATTCAAGTCATTAAATATTTATACCGCGTTATTGGCTATAGCAACCCTATGGAAATATATTTGTTATACGACTACGTAATGCGCTAAAAAAGTAATTTACCATAATTATTTAAAGTTAGACAATTACAAAATTACCTAAGAAGTGGTTAAACACACTGATGTAAACATATTTTCTACACTACAGTTAATTTAATAAGTTGATCTCAATTTATAATTTTATAGCTTTTGACTGTTATTTTTTCACGGCTAATTTGACATCTTACAATTATTTTGAAAATGCTCACCTTTCATTAAGAAAATATTAAATATCTCAGAAATGATTGATTTTAGATAGAGAGAGTGATTAATCAAAATGAAAGTGCACACGGTGTCCTTCCCTTTCTTGATATAAAATACAGAGTGTTCAATTTAAATAAGATGAGAAAATAATGCATTTGTGTTTTGAATCGCCCTGTACACAGTTTTTGCAATATTGGCAAAATATCACTTTGCTATAAAACTGTAACAATATAAAAAAGTAATTCCAGTACAAAAAGGATTTCAAGTTGTTTCATGTGGAATACACAGGACGTTGAACACGCAATGATTTTCAGACAAAATTGACCATAACTTCTGAAATACTCGACATAACTCAATGAAACCTTATATCGAAGGCATGAGGAACATATGCTTAATCTAAATTTGAAATAATATATAGGTAGTGTGTCCCATTTAAGAAAATGTATGCTTGGTTCACCCTGGTAATATGAAACACTCTATATATACGAAAATAATTTTAAAATATGTAGCTTAAACCTGTCTATGATTTTTGTATATAACGTTTTGTAATATCTTTAATATTAATGGATATATTGAGCTTTGATGCACTAATGCCTCACTCTGTATATATTAAATAATATAATAGTAGATAATAATAAGTAATCTACAATAGGTGTAATAACAAACAAAATTAACGTTAACAGATTTATCACGGTTAATTTGCATCACTAGAAACAGCAATTTACTTCATCCGTGTTAAATTTGTCGGTCAATAAATTGGCACACTTTGAAGTGATCAAAGAAAAGCCTGTAATCATATAGTACGTCCTAAATTAATACCTAGCAGTATTTACAATTTCAATAAGGATATTAATTCTATTTCACCGATTCTATATTGCCATCATCAGAATGTTGTAATAACTTAAAATGTTTGAAAGTATATTAATGATTCATTTTCTTTCGGGATTAAAACAGAAACGAATTTCTATATTGAAGTCATTATTTTTGTCTTATTATTGAATTTTATTTCGCCATTAAATAAAAGTTTGGGACGTACAAAAAAGCATTCTTGACCAACATCCGATTATTTTTTCTTCAGAAATGTTTGTATAGTTTTTCAGTTCTTTTTGTTGCTGAAAGTTTAAACGTACTAAAAGAAATTAAATAGAAGTAGTTATATATAAAGTTATAAAAATACATTTTTATTCAAACTAATATAATTTATTATTTATTATAAATTACGAGTTTCACATCATTATCAAATGTAGACCGTGTAGCTGTCAAAAATATAAATAGCTTATTTAACATGTCGTCCACTGATTTCATTCATGTAATTAACAAAGAAAGAGCAAGAAAAATACTTACAAAAGAAATTGTATATATGCATATTTACATATTATATTGTCACGTTACCCTTTGCTTAATTTCTAGTTAACTTTATGTATGAACACTTAAAATATTTTAATATTAGTTTAAGGTTAATAACTGCTTACAAATTCATAGTACGATTTATCAATTCATAGTCGATTAGTTGGAGAATGACATCTTGGCAAGAATGTATATGGATGCACCTAGAAATGAAATGCGATGATCTTTGTCACCATTTGTATAAACAATTATAATTAAATTATAGTTAAGGTAATTATGTATTTAATGAGAATAAGATTCATGTCACAAGTTATTTATTTTTTGTAATTTTTTGCCAGTCCATAGACGGATCCAATTTAATAAACCACACACAATGTACCGGGTGGCCAACTAAGAATGGTGATCGGACATATCTCAGGAACGGTTTATAGTACAGTTTCGGGAAAAAAACATCACTGACTAAAGTGGTCCCGAGAAACATCTGGAAATTATTTACAAAAGTGTAGGATAACCGCTAGATGGCGTAACTGTACATTAAAAATTTAAATTCTTATTTTATACAAAGTTTACCAACTTGAGGTCTATCACAAATATCAAAATCGGAATGTTCTAAAAATTCCGCATATTTTACACCCGCCATTTTTTTTTTGTATTTTGTCAAATGAGGGGAGGGAAGTAGGGAAAACTTTGTTGTGAAGGAACGCTTACAACTCCGGTTCTGTTGTAGCGAATCTTGCAAACTTAATCCCATTGGAAACAGCATTGCTCCTCCAATCTGATGCTGATAAATTGGAACCAATCTAATAAGTGACACGCATGCTAGAGGGCTGCATATCACTTATTAGATTGGTGCCAATTTTTCAGCATCAGATTGGAGTAGGAATAGGACGGCTTAGTCGCTACACCATTAGCAATTTATAAGTCGTGTGCTATTTATAAGAAACTAAGCAGTTATTATTATACGAAATAAATGTTTCTATTCGATTTGACAACTACAGCATGTACTTACCGTGGGGAGCACCTATAGACTGGCAGTGACTTTGGGAACTTTAGTAACTTGTAAATTTTATACCAAACAACGACCATAATCACACATACTACACTTTCTGCTGGTGTTAAACACAGGGATGAATCAAGCAAGCTTGGTGTAGCTCAGTCCAGTGCAACATTCAGGCAGAGTTGGGCCTATGTATTGTTGTATTGGATCAGCTCAAGTTTTATTCGGTAAATTTAAACAATTAAACAATTACGAGTGACACGACAATGGGGTCTTACACTCATACTAAAATTTTAAAAAATTATGACGTATTCTTGTTCACTTACACGTGCTCACGGCATAGAAAAATACTTACTATTTCGTGCACAGTTTCAATACCATTCTTCATAGTCATAGCTTACAAAATTAAATTTGTGTTAGATTTGTCCATGTATTGAACGAACAGAAAGATTTGTAGCTATCAAGAAAATCTGTGCTAGGAAAATATGGCCAAACAAGGTAACATATTAGTCATGAATATAGAGACAACACGGAACAAGGAATTAGAACACATTATGTCGAAGCAGTAGAATATTCCCATTGACTAATTTCATCCTAATCATTTGTCTCCCAAATCGCATCACCTACTAGCAAATAAAAATTGACAATAGATAATTAATTTACCTGTTTTCATTACAGTAATAATTAGCGTAATAGGTCGTTATTACATAAGACTTGTTGCAAACAAAATTAAATAACACGCTACTTATCTGTTACATACTAATGAAAATGGCACATCCTGTTTCTGTATTATAATATACATAATTACCGTATATATCTAGATAGAATATAAAAACTACTCGAATTGGATTAATTTAAGCAATTACGATGTTCCAATAAAATCTTCCTGAAAAAGTGGTCCTGGGTGGTCGAGCGGTAGTTGAATATTTACGTATAGTAGTGGGCTGAATTTTAATTAAAAACGATGTATTTTTAAGAAAACTGAAGTATGTTCATATATACGTCAGTCTAAAAAATAATATCAAATACGCAGTTATAAACTTAATAATTAAACTAAGTCCAAGTCTAAGCAATTTTAAGAATATTTCTTCAACAAGAAATAGGATAATAGAAAATGATAAGAAAATAAAATCAAGTTACTTTAATACAAAAATATATGATTTTGCGAAATTGCTTGTACATATGTATTACATAACTACAATGAATGCTGAAGATCTACTGATAACGAAACACATTACGAAATTATCAATGTAATTAGCCTCTAGTTCTTATAACATTCATTCTTAACTGTTTGTTATGAACCGTAGTATTCATAAATCTTCCACCTCTGCAGAAATAGCTTCAGTTAAACTTATACTAAACAATCATTTTTATGCCACATATTATATTGTAGATAAAATAATGCATAATTTCAAAGGTAAATAGACTATTTCAAGTCAGGATTATTATAAACTAAGTAAATAAGATTTTTAATTTTCGCTTACTTAGAACTAATGCTAATTTGATGCACTTAATAAAATGCTATCAGTGTAGGTTAATTTGAATAATAACTCAATTTTGAACATTATACAAAAGTATTTATAGTTATACATACATGATCGTCACACCTTGTTCGTTTTCTACTCTGTTTAAATGTAGCATATTGATATAAAATCAGTGCAATACTTTTGCAATCCATTCTAGCCGCTTCTTGAAATGTTTATATTTTTCAAGCATCGACGGACCATTTAAGTTTTACTTTATAAAAATCATTATTAAACTCTCTTTAATTGTACGAGTAGCCAGGAGAATTTGCTTGCAAGTACAGATGCACAATCTCAGATATTAAAACCATTCCTGCATTAAAATAATCGATGGTTTTAGCCGTTACTTTGTGGTACATTTTGCCGGCATTACTTGATTTCTTTCAAAATATATTTTGCTTTTAGACATTTTTGAAGTCACCGTTGTTATCATCTTTAGGCTTAATCACCGATATTTCGCTCCCACTTTTAGTAACTTCGCTGTATAGTTTGTTTTTAGTACTGCTTTGGCTCGTTGTAAAGCTCTGACGCACAATAAATATGACTAAATAAAGTTGATCGAGTTTAGCTTTGAATTCATCCATCTAAGTGTTAATATTGCTATCTTCGTACCTTGTACATACATATTTAATTCCATTTAATTCAAATATTGCTGTAAGTTTTATCAGATCTGTAGCCAACTTTTGTCTTCGGAATCAACATGGCATACACATCCTACTAATCACCAAACTAAGGAGAATGATTTGTTACTAAACACACTTTTATAACTTCTTACACATTAAATTAAATTAACATTTAGAGATGAAAAAGCAACTTATTTGGATATAAAAATAGTAGTACTAGGTTATGATTCTAGTATAAACAATATGTTGACCCACGCGGTTATAAGGTGCAAAAATATCAACTAAAACTGAAGGACGCTTAAGGGTATAACAAAGCGTCTTATATCGGTGCCTATGTGGATTAAGACAAATGTACATATATAATACTCTCAGAGAAGATGATCCTTCATTTATTATCGAAGGATTTGATTTCACTACGAGCAACGATTTACCTATGTGGTTATTTCAGCACTAAACAGAATTAGATTACTAATATTTTATATTGTGACTCAATTCAAATGAATTATGGCGGCTTAAACCTGTTAGTATGTTGCTTACTTAGTTTTAGAGAGCTATGTAACGGATATTGAGCCTTTTACAATTCAGTATCATCTAAATCCACAGAACCATATGACCCCTAATTATTACAAGTGATTATTTTATCGCTACTACATTGAACAGCAGCATTAATTTCAACTATGTATTAACTTTCAACGCTATTTAAATTATCACGTATATAATCTGGCACACAGAAAACAATGGAAGAAGAATACATAAAGTAACCTTGACACATCTTTTGCGTAATTCATTAAAACAGAATAAAGATAATTAATGAATCACTGTGGTAATGGCATTTATACTAACGCAAAATTAGGACATAGGAATAAACAAATTAGTAGAATCTGTAGAGACGTTTTCCAATGTTAGATTACCATTAATTATGTCCCAAAAGATGAAATTAATTATTAACTCTGATATGTATATAAGTATCGTGTAATAGATAAAACTAAATGTAAATTTTTGAGTCATGTTTAACTAATGTATGTGGTGATCAGCAGTGTTAGTATTACATGGCTGCCGATTTGTCGGATATTGTCTATGATATCCACAAGTTTTTTTTCTCTTTCATTAAATCCTTATTCTATAATCTATTTCAAAACCATTCAATAAAACATCCACCATTATTTCAAAACAAAGTGTATGATGAATAATCAGCTTGTATGTCTTGTATAACCTTTAATTACAGTAGGTACTACTTAATATAATACAAAACCGTAACTAAATCGAAGTACCGATCTAGCGAAAGGTATCACAAGGGTTATCGACAAAACTCGAATCTCAGACAATATATATAGGTACACAGTAAATCGCTCTTACCTTTGTAACTATCTAGCTGCTTTACTCTTATATGTTTTTTATTTATTTATCTATAAAATTAAACTCAACTTATTCGGACTTCAAACAGAGAAATATAGAACCAGTAGCATCGTACTAGCCGCAAAACAACGAATGACCGTTCTGTTGATACGCAGGACCAGAGAGAAGAACGGTTATAAAATGTTATTCTACCGATACACAGATAAATTACATCCACTTCCCGGCTCATATCTGGAGGAAATGTATATCACAATATTAATCGCACAAATAATCGCGTATGACCCAAAGAAACTGTGCATGAAAATAAAAAAATTACGTTAGCGCCGACAATTATCTCTATGGAATGCTTGCAAAGGCTGCAATAGGCTTTAGAGCTTTAAAAGAAGTATTAATTTTGTTAACATCGACCCTTAAAAGAGCTACACACAAGTTGAAGTTATAGCGCTTATTGATAGTCTCATTGACTATGTTTGAGAGCTTGCCTTTGGAGTCGTAACCGTCATCGTAGGTGTTATAGAGAAGTAGAAGTGATATATACATAGATATGAAGCATATGCAGCTTCAGACGCTCTTTATGTTGCCACTGCAGAATCTTTTCCCATTCTACCGGTTTCTTAGTCCCAGATCTATATGCTTTACCAGGAAAAGGAGCTATCTAGCTTTCGTCTTCTATTGTCCTAAGGAGATGCTTTAGTAGTCTTTTATTAGCCATAGCGGAATATAAAATGTTTTAAACAGCGAAACGTCGAACAAAAACGTTCTTTACTTCGAAAATGTGGCTTGCAAAATATGTTAATAGTTATTTAACTAATTTTGATATTTATATTATTTATTATTTTTTGTTCTAATGATATTCATTTATTATCTTAATACTTGAAGTTCCTCCAACATTGTAAAAATGACAACTCTAATGATTTACACGTTGCACTGGTTACAACCAAACATCATAAAACTCTTAAAATATCTACCTTTAGAAAACAGTAGATATATTAACGGTTGAAATCATCTAAAAGTAAAAGTATGAAAGACCCCGCATAGTGAGAAATATACTGTCCTCGTTATTCCATTCGTGTACCTCATATTTAATTCTAACTATAAACAAACACTTGAAATCGCTGTTGCTGCTTATTTATATAGATACTGTAACATTTTAGTCTTAAAAATTTGCTAGAAATACTGTTTATGTTATCGGTTGTAACAAATAGAATTCTAGACAACAGTCAAGTTGCTAAATAACAAACGAGCTACAGTTTCTATTAGCGTTTGTTCAATTTACTTTACATGTTTAACATAACGTGACGGACATGGAAATTTGGAGCGCTATTTCGTAAACCATTTTTCCGAGACCCTTGAGGACCGTGCATAATCCGTCAAAACAGATAGGTTAATCATTTTTTGTCAATCCGTTCGCATAACATTAATCTATAAAACAAGAAGACAGGTCTGTTTCACACAAATATTAAAACAGCGAGATGAAATCAATGTATACGTCGAAAGATACCTGAAATAAAATAATACTGGACTCAGAATAGTAAACTGGTAAAATGAGTTAGCTGACCGTTGTGTGATTTAACACTCACCTAAAAGACAATATACGATGAAAGCATTTCGTCAAAAATTAAACTTTACAGTAGCGAACCATCCATGTAGAGTAGATTGTAGTTTCATAAAATAGAACTTTAAAGATGAATCTTTCGGGTGTTACCGTGGTCGTTGTAAGAAACTTGACGTTTCGCTGATCATACTGTCAGCTTCTTCAGAAGTTCGGAAGTCAAGTTTGTTACAACGACCACGGCAACATCAGAAAGATTCATCTTTATGTAACAGTGGCAGTGAAAGCCTACATTCGATTAAATAAAACTTTGTTGGTATTTGAATGTGTAAGATTTTTATAGAATTTTTAATTCCGACATTAAAAATGAAGACCTTGTATATTAGTAAAAAAATTTTTTGGTATATTACTACGAAAATACACTTAAAGAAGTAGATTTTAGAAAAAATTGCGTAGTCGCAGCACAACCACAATACTCTAGTGTATCTATCTAGGTAGCTTCAATATTTAAGTATCAAAACTTGATCCGAATTACTTCCATGCCTGTTGCTTTACTTAAATAGTATTGATTATTAATTTTGTAGCAATGTTAACGAAAATATTCCTTCAATTCAAAACTTTTTAACTCTGGTTGTTTACATTGCGAAAAATAGTACAAATACTCGTAGATCGGAAACACAAACAAATATATCTACACTAGATATTATTTATGTATTGTTTCATTAAATGTTTAGTTTTTAGTTTTTATTTAGATATAGAAACATTGATATTTCAAACCAAATTTCTGTAGATTTTTTTGATTCAAAATCATGTTTAAAATGTTAATCATAAGTAAGGAAAACAACAGGATTAAAATACATATGTGGATACACTGTTAAACTGTGCATTGAAATGAAGGAACTACAATATGTAAAAGGTTTCCCATTATGTAATTAAATTTAATATGTAGATTTGTTCAAAATTAAGAAAATTTCAATGTGTTGTACAACTAGAACTTATATAGCTAGCATTGAGATTACTACAGAAGCAAATAAAAAAATACGCCATCAGAAATATATAGTACCTTTATCTAATTAAATTGAGCGTAAACATAGAATCCATTCGTATCCGGTGAATACTAAACATGTAATACTCATAAATCCCATGTATTGATAACTCGTAAGTACTGGTTGTTACATCTTTATCGGTCTATCAATTAACTGTAGCGTTTCTGACTCCATAATAAAGTTCTGTGCTACTCTGGGGTCAGATAGGGTATTCTGCCGATAATGAACATGCAAACTTAAAACCGTTAATGCATGCAGTCTGATTCAACAGAATCTGCTTTTTTTTGATTTAGCTATATTATACGATTGGTTGGTAAGTGCCGCTGCAAGGTCACTAAGATACAAAACGCATATGCAAATTACATTAGGGTGATCATATAAATTTAATATAGCTTGAGTTTCTCTTTTGCAGCATAATTATTATGGATATATTTTTCACTTCCGAGCAAAGGTTATAAATATGGCAGATACAACATGCGCAGGTGCCACAACACTGTCAAATTGTTAAAGCATGCCTATTTGTGTATACGTAAATATTATTACACAACATTATGAATACCGAATGCAAAATATGAATTAACGTGAAAGTTCTTTATACTTGTCATATACGGACACAGTAGATATTATGTGGAAAAGTACAACTATGAAACATAAAAGATTTTTTTCAATATTATTTTTTGATTAATGACTAATGTGAGAAACTATTTCTAAATCAAAAACATTTTTGTATAATAACACCGGAATTTTGCAGATTGGTTTTATTTTTATTCACATTACAATGCAATTAAATCACAGGAAATGAGTGTGATTTCAATTCTGGCTGTGAGTTACCGAACACTTGATCATTAGTCTAATAATTTGTAGCAAATTCCAACTCGTGAGACATATAGCAAAATAAGTTAATTACACTGTCGTCGTTATACTATAGCCAATGAGAGTATCTTGAATAGCAACAATTCATTTAGACACTCAATATTGCATGTACAGTTTGTATATTAAGTACTGTCTTCCCCTTTGAAGTGCTTATCAAACTTCTTCTTCCACTCATGCCTGTTTAGTCGTTTTCGTAAATGCCCCTTGAGATGTATAGTTGGGTATTAAGAGTATCTTGATCGAACGAAAACGACCGAATCGACGTGAGCGGAAGAAAGTTTGATATGCTCTTCAAAGGGGAAGACATTACTTAATACGCAAACTGTACAATTAAATTTTAAACGAATATACATATATACAGAATTATTTACAGAACTAGTTATTATAAATTTTCGATGATTTCAAAATGTGTAAGTTCTGAAATCTTGTACCTACTTTAGCGCAATTATTTACGTTTTTGTCTCAGTTCCAGTTTATCGGGAGTCAACATCAACTTCCTTAAATTAAATAGCATGACAATTTTCAATCACGCATCCAATAATTGAAAATTTACTTTTATCAAAAACCAGCCGTTTTTGGAGATATTCAATTTGTTTTTAAATATACAGTCTACTGTATCGTCATGCTAAAAATTCTGTATTTCGAAAAGTATTGCAACTGAAGGCTATTTGCTGTGTTAACTGAAATATGAAGTTTTCAAAATTATCTCTGCATGGGTGTCAACGAGATCGTATATCAGCCCACCATTTATTTATTAGTTAAAATAAAACATTGAAATTTGGACCGTATATATATAAGTGATTGGCGGGCTTTTTCAGGTGTTCTCAGTTTTTCTATAGCACTTCCGGTCAAACCGGAAGTGACACTAATTTTGAATTTTTAAATACAACATGTATTATTTCCGTTCATATTCTAGTTCTTCTAAAAATTTGCCATCTAATGCAGGTCAACTTTTGAGATTTCTGTCAAAGATGGCGGTGTCTATTAAATTTATCCATTATAGTGAAATTGCTTCGGAACAATTGTCGAAATGTAACAACCATCAGAGTCAGCTTTGAAAACAATAAACAATTAAGATACATATTTTCACTTTACACGTTAAAGAAACATGTATTTCACGTTGAAATTACTAAAGAAAATAAGATTTTTTTTCTTATCGCCATCTTTGACAGAAATGTCATAAGTTGACCTGCACTAGATGGCAAATTTTTAGAAGAAACAGAATATGAACAGAAATAATGCATATTGTATTTAAAATTTCAAAATTAAAATAAAACACTATCCACCAAGACCACGAATCACTCATATATACGCTCCGAATTTCAAAGTTTTATTTTAACTAATAAATAAATGGCGGGCTGATACATGATCTCGTTGACACCCGGTATACAGTGCTAATTAAGTTTACGTCGATGATAGTCACTTTTTTTAACGGAATGCTCTGTATACTGTTGGATTTTTGAATACACTCAATTTTCATTATTAGACATATTAGGTTATGAAGTTCTTCACTGGATCTCTTGGTGCAGAAGTAGAACACTAAACACTTTAACCCGCTAAACACCAAACAAGTTTTAACTAAAACACCGACGCGTTTCAACAGCAATGCTGTCATTATTAAGGCGGCATAATAAAACTCGCCTTGATAACGACAGCATTGCTGTTGAAACGCGTCAGTGTTTTAGTTTAAACTTGTTTGGTGTTTAGTGGGTTAAAGTGTTTAGTGTTCTATATCAGGCTATATTTTTTACGGTTTTCAAGTTATGAGCCCTTTTCTGGTGATATATTGAAACTAAGGTTTGTCAATGTTGTTAAAAATCCTAGTAATCCCAGATAATTCTAGAGTAAAACCAAAGAAAATGGAATGAGCTTATTTACCCGCTCCTATCTTTAAAAAGCAATATTTTCAATATTCTAAGCAAACTTCTTTCATGGAGTAGGTTTCGACGAACTAATTAAAATAAACTGTAACAGCATGTTGTTCTGATATAGCCAATATTATCCTACAAACCAAATCAGGTGTTAGTGCTCGTGTTCTTAGCCGTTTTCTGAATATTTCTGTGTTCTAGGGAAACTGAAGGGGATATTAGTTTAATGAATGAAATGTGCTCAGAAAGAGAAGCAGCCAGTAAAAGGTACTTCAAATATAATGCTAGTCTTCCGCTCCTACTAATAATTAGCAATTTAATTGAATTAACTCGAAAATACTAAAACTCGAAACCAGTGGATAAAAAATAGTTAAGAAATAACAATTATAACCAGATAATTCTGTCAAACGTAAGAAAATGGAAGGAGCTTCTTTACCCACTCCTATTTAAAGTTACAATCTTGATTTTTTATATCTGTATAAAAGAGATTGTAATTTTAGATGAGTTGGAAATTCTCATTCTGGTGTCGATAGGAATACTGAATATTGTTAATTCGAACATTGATTGATTACAAAATAAATGCACATAACGGGTATATACATAAATACTATAAGTTATATTAACCTTCTCCTTCCTCCTTTTTGCTATTATGAATGTTGTACTGTTGATTCAAATACTGTTGCATTGGGGCAGCTTCTATAACAAAAGATACATTATTTTAGTTTAGTGTTCAATCAATTTTTTTGTATAACTTATAGAGACAAATCATACATAGGAATCTCATTATAAGCTATTACACAGAGCATTAATGCTAAAATTTTTAATGTCGTTCATAATGAGAAAATTTTAACGTACGAGCTTTCTAATTTTAACGTAAGTAGTTAATAAATCCTAGATAAAATCATGCCACTGTCTAACTGTCCACAAGATGCTTTGTAATGTTTAATATAAATAGTTAGTCTCTTCTTATAATTAACCAGGCATTTATTTTTTAAACAATTTATCAAAGACAATGTATGTAGAAAAAAATATAAACGATAAGGTTATAGAAATATTAGCCTATTTAGAGTAAACAATCCGTAATTTTAAACAAAATCTTAAAGTTTTTGTTTAATATATTCGTGGATGTGTAGACAAAAAAAAACCATAATTGAATTTATGAAGTAATGTATACCTGAGCATCTTCGACTATACACGTGTGTACGCGTATCACCTGTGTTTGTGCGCAGACAAATTTAATTATGATATGTAAAGGTATCATATCTCGCCATGCTGGGTGCTAATACGATGACTGTTACAAATTAGACACGGTCGTTTTTGTTGAAATCTACTGAGGCCTTGACGCCTACCGTTCTCTTATGCACATCTTCGACGTATAATTGGAAATATTCGAAACAAGTCGAGAATAAAAAACACCGGTAGGTAGTGGATGCAAGATCTGTAGGATTCTTCGGTAACCACATTTTGATAATGTAAAAAATCTATTCGGTATATTAACTTCTGGAAATATTTAAAGTCAATTAACGGTTTTATAGTGGGACTAAGAATTACGTTATGAAGTAAATTCAATTAAATCCAGGAATTTCCTGATATTCCATTGACATACCTGTGTGGCTCATATTGTTCTTTATGAAAACTTTTGTCAATTCCAAACAGCAAAGACTTCAGAAAGAATTTTTACGTTATTGAATGAACTAACATATAACGCTCCTTGGTTTAAATGGGCGAGGAAACACGAAAACTGTGTACCTAGTGCTGGAGTGTAGAATTTAGCTTTCTTTGCCTCTTACAACGCAGGATATCATGAATCAGCACTAAAAATTAAATAATTTATAGTTGTCGTGTTCAGTAGTTTTATTTAAGAAAATGAGAAGGATACATACGCTAACAGACGTGATATAGAAAAGTACAATTTTATTTCGCATATGCATTCATAGTCTTAAAAAGGAAATCTGGGCTACTTAGTCATAATTTTCCATCAAAATGAAAATAAAAGTGTTCTGAAGCAATTGAGTATATTTTCCATTTAAAGCTTCTCCTGCTGGTTCGCTTTAAAGTACAGTCCGAACAATTAAAGATGTGAATCTATTATAGTCAATTACAGGAAAGCTAGTTGTTTCAGTAGTTATGCTTGCTGCGTAAGTTTGCCTGAACATCGTATGCTACAAATATAATAGCCGTAAGTAAAATAATTTTACTAATTATTGAATTACAGCGTGGCGGCAAAAGAAACCCTGTCCTCTTACTTATCAATTAACTTAATGATACAAATACAAGGAGCATATGAATTTTATATAGAATCGAGAGCTAAAGGTATACCATAGGTACCACACCTAATGAAATTGCACCAGGAAGAATTTCCAGGCAGGGACAATTACCTATCTGCGTCTAATGCGGTAATTGAATCGGCGAAACCAATAATGCCATCGCGAAAAAATTAAAGGATTAGTTTTACGTTTTGGATTGAACGCGCACGATCATATTAAGCATATGGACTCATAATTACACGTTTGCTCGCAGCAAGCAAGCTACAAGTACTACTTATTGACTGTGTGGTTTTTAATTATTCGCCGTTCAGTTTTTCGCACAATCCAACGTATTTCTTTGCTTCCTATTTCATTACACACATGTATACAGAATCGCGCTTCAATCCGGTGCGTTAAAAATAGAAGAAAGCTATTAGTTTCGGTTGATTAAATTCATAGTCGTTACAATGTGTAAAGTACGTATACCGTCCTGCTACTTTTATTTTCTCTTCGGAGATGTCGTTTCGCTTTTTTTATCAAATTCAAACGTGTAGTCCGCGCAGCAATACAACCTAATAACTAGTTTTTTAAGTCAATTAATCTAATAAACTTGTAATGATTACATAACATTTAATCAGTTTACCACTTATGACAATAAATGATAAATAACATTTTATACTCCCGTAATTTATTTTGCCGATCAGTCGCTGCAACTACAGAGATGTCATGTACCTGCCCTCTCGAACGTTACGGACAGCTGGTTCTAAATAAATCGAGAGAAATGCTTGAATACAGCTAAAAGTTATAAGGAATTGTTTTACGTCAAATCGAATAGGTTTCGGGTAAAAGTAAGTAAATCTAAACATTATTCAGTAAATTGCACGGTGTTCTTACCGTTTAAACATCTTTGAAAGCGGTAACAGTAACTTCTTGAACATTGTCGTGAAATGATGCTTCAGGAAAAGATGTAATGTATGCATTATCAGCAGATTATATAACGTGCCATCGAAAAAAAAACATAATTGGTGTAGGCTATGTAAATGTTTTTGATCGTTGCTTTAGCCACTACCACATAATGACATTTATTATGTGGCATTTTATTGTAACTCATTGAGCTAGTATACTAAGGAGACGCTATGAAGCATATTTCCTGTATGTTCAAAACGGTGCACTGGGCGGGGCTTATGTGGTGTACCAATATGGCTGCCTCACTAGGTCCAGACTACTAAAAATTGTAAGTATAATCATAAGCCTACACTTAACAGATGGTTTTATTTAAAATTAATTACGTCATCTCACGCCTATTATGCCCAAAGCCCATAAATGTCATAATTTGACAATATAAACGCTCAATATGTAGTAGTTTATTTATGTACCTACATACAGGCGCACCAATTGAAATTTTCCAATTACGGCCCTGCACATTGTTTTTATGTCAAACACTGACCTAGGAAATGATATTTTCGACGAATTCTTCTTGTTAACGCTGTTTCTACTCTTGCAACTACGTAGAGCACAAGAAACCGTTATGTCTTGTAGTAGTTTGCTATATCATATAACTGTAAGAACTGAAATAATCAAATAATACAACCATACATGACATATACACTAGAATCTACGTATTTGACGTAAAGTGGTGTACCAATATGGCCGAACTGCGCCGTTTTAGCCACGTGATAGCGTCTCCCTACTTATTCTATCTCAATGTTGTAACCAAAGTTTATAACCTCAAATTAAATGTCAAGGAATAAATGTCATTATGTGAAAGTGGGTAAAGTAACAATCCATCCACATAGCCTACTCTAATTATGATTTTTTTCGATGTGTCTATACTATGGACGGTTACCGTTCACCAAACGTAGGTATCTCCAGACAGAAAATATACTTTGGTAATTTTGAAAGCTAAGCTCCGCGTTTCTAAAATATTTCTAACTTGATAGTTAAGATTTATACTGGAAGTTATAAGATTCCTGCACAAACTTGTGGATCACCGATAAGTGAGGCCTGTTCTAGAAATAAAATAAAAAACTATGAGTAATATCATTGTAATTGTCGTAAACACATGAAGGTTACAAGGTTTCAAGAATTTATCTCACTGATTTTCAGTACTCGTTTAAGATAAAATATTGACTACTTTCCAAATCGTTACATATTTTCGTAAATGTACCTAGTTTTGTGAATGTATTCAATGAGACTGGAGAACGAAACCACCGTCGTAGATTCAACAAAAGTGACAGAAAATTAACGTAAATAGTCTTAAATTAACCTAACTCTACTTGGTAATCTTTTATTACATCTAACATCAACTACTTTCGAAATCGAAACTGTAAATAAACTAAAATGATCATATACAATAAATCATTATACAAAAATATTTAAGTACAAAAGAAATAGAAATTTTGAAATATAACAAATAGTTGCCGCACCTACAAAGAAATAAAATCGTTGTATTGAAGTAGTTGTAGAACCAAATGCACGAAAAATTTAATTAATAGTTGTGTTGAACTAACAATTCTTATGAAAAGAGCATCCACTGCTTTTGTTAACTTTCCATTTAGTTAATTCGAGGTTTTTTAAGTTTTATTGTTGTATATGCGATTCTCTTTTTAAATTGTGTTTGCTATTGTAAACACTCTCTTTTCGCTTGTACAACAAAAAAAAACTATCTTTTGATATTGTATAAATAAACACTAAATAATGCGCTTCGACAATCGTCTCTAAACCCGTCACAGATCTGTTCTGAAGTAAACAAGACCGACATTACATAATTACTGAGAAATATATCATTGTGATGATATAAAAGAAAACGAAGAAAGGATAGAAAAAGACCGGGGAGTTTCTACCTACCTCGTTATTACATAACAACGGCAACACAACAACAGCAACCCAGCCAGTGTACATGGATAAAAGGCTAACAAGATAATCACGAAGATATCGCATCAAAAATCCACGATAAATCCGTAGATAGCGAACGTATAGTCTGTTAACTAGTAGGCTTCAGTATAAAAATGAACATAGTTGAGAGACTGTAAGCATTGATTGAAGGCAGATCATACATGAGTGATAGAGCACGATCCGCTAACGGCTAGTTACATATCTCGGTTATCGATCGAAATACCCTATCGTCCATATACATCGATATGACACCTCGCGATCAGCCCGCAGTTCTTTTTCAACTTCCGTACGACGGTAATTTGTCTACCGCCATTAATATTCATGTGTAAAATTGATTTGATTATGCGTGTAGCAGAATTCATGTTCAGACATTTTTTTCCGACGTGCCACCTGAGTACGAGGTGATCGTGTATCGAATGAGAACCTCGCCTGATCATGTGAAGCAAAAATTGATGAAGCCTTGCTTTGCGCGAAGAACCGTGGCTAGCAGTGATTAGCTTGTGAGAAAGTTTATATAAATTCTTATGTTGAGCGTTGACATTTATATGATCCTGTTTTCTGTGCGTATTAATTAATACAACCAAACACGAAACTTCTTAAAGTAATAATTTCGTTTTGAAAACTTTTAAAATAGTCGCATAATCAAGCTCTCTGCGTTAATTGAGATAACTCGAAGATGTTACTGCTCTTACATTAATACTGTTGTAATTAACTTTGTTCTAGCACAATTCGTGCTTGAAGTAATTGAACTATTTTGTAATATCCAAGCACACCTGAAATTAGTTAGAACATAATAAAACATGTCCTGAAAAAGTACATTCTTTTGAAATGAATATAATAAATTAACCACCATGAAACACAATATCCGTGAGTTCTTTTTTATCTCTGAACATATGTTCAATTTTAAATGGGACAAGTCAGTGCATTGTAGACAATTAAACATTGTAAGTTAATGCACTCTTTGATAAAACAAAGGCAAAGTAAATTTATTAGCAGTTGTCAATTTTGACAATATTATAAAGACATA
This sequence comes from Holotrichia oblita, assembly GCA_023690525.1. Lineage (NCBI taxonomy): Eukaryota > Metazoa > Arthropoda > Insecta > Coleoptera > Scarabaeidae > Holotrichia > Holotrichia oblita. The sequence goes on along the minus strand of CM043015.1, from coordinate 158,138,722 downwards.
AAGTTTAATATTAATTTCTGTGTATTCTTACTTCAAACATGTATACTACAGAAGAAAAAATTCAAGAATAGCACCCCTATCCTGATTTTGCCAATTTTGTCTTTTGGGGCATTTTGACGGTATATTTAAAGGAACCACCGAAAAATTTTTACGCGGAATTAATTAAAACTAGACAACGGACGCAATTGTCCGTTCATCATTAATGTCATTTTAATTTATACAAAGATGAAATCATAATTACTACATATACTATATGTATAATATATATGTTACGCTGAAGAAAATTATGTTACCCTACTGCGACACATAGCGCAACAGTTTAATGTTTCCAGGTCTTCAGTATTTAGGACATTAAAAAATTCAAATATAAAGCTTACAAATTCGGCAATCACCAGCAGCTGTTTGAAAATGATAAAATAAAAAGAACTAAGTTTTGTGAAACTATGTTTAATCTATTAAATGAAAATGGAGACCTTTTAGTAAAAATTGCTTTTACATACAAAGCATCATTTTCCTTGAATGGCACCGTAAATGCCCAACTATCAGTTTGTTCCTACTTTTGTAATTCCAATCGTTTTTATCTTACTCCTTCCTTATTCTAACAGGTACTGGCCTCAAACCAACTGCCACCGTGCATAATATACCCCACGCCCAATATAATGTGAGGGTTAATGTTTGGGCTGGAATAATAGGCAACACCCTTATTGGTCCGTTCTTTATCGATGGCATGCTTAACGCAAATAAGTTTCTGGAACTCCTTCGGACACGTATTATTTCACAAATACAAAATTTAAACATAGGAAATGCGTGGTTTCAAATGTATGGTGCTCCACCACATTCTACCGCTGCTGTCACGCGATTCCTTAAGATTCCTTCAGATCGCTGGATACGTTGATTTGGCCCTATCGCTTGGCCACCACGCTCGCCTGGCTTGTCACCAAATGACATTTTTCTTTGGGGTTATCAAGTCTTAAATTTATAACAATATACAGATAGAAAATATTCAGGAACTAAGGGATCGCATACTCACTGCGTGTAATTTAATCCCAATTTCATGCTGTGCAGGCTTTCTATTATCGTTTAGCCTATTGTTTAGAATGTGAAGGCGGTCACTTCAAACAATTACTTTGAAATGTTTTCATTTACCAATAGGTTTGTTTGAGTTTTGTTGTATATAATTTCAGAATCAGCACCGCTAATAATAATAATCTAATAATGCAATTTTTCCCAAACGCCAATTAATTAAACATATTTTTATATAAAAATATGCCGTCCCGAAGTGGAGTCGAACCACCATGTAGGGCTATCACGGCTCTACCGCAAACCGTTGCGACCACCGGGGGCTTCGACTACACAATAATAATAATAATAATAATAATAATACACATCGGTGTCAAAAAAATAATAATCTAGTTCATTTATTCAAATAAAATCTTAACATACTTGAATGTTTACTTTTCAAAGAGTGCATTGATTTGCATTGTAAAATTGTCTACAATGCATTGACTTGTCCCATTTAAAATTGAACATATGGAATATGTTCAGAGATAGAAAAACTCATGGTACCTACATATAAGAGTCTCTTCTTTTAAACATAAAAAATATATATGGTTTTCTAATACAACGTTCACATGTTAATTTGCCAGAAATTAATGTTACAACAAAACTGTCGATTAGTATACGTATCTCCGGGTTATCGAATTGAATTCCCAAACACAATTTCAAATTCTTTTCGATGTTATAATACCTGTTAGGTATTTAAGATATCAGCTACTTCAATACGCCACATTGTTATAAATTACACAATTAAGCCGGTGTCAGGTTAAATAATGGGAACGAAATTTGATAAATTATTAGTTTGTAATTTGCTCTCGGTATCGGATGAAAGGTGTTGTCAGAAACGCTTCAGACCCAACTCACCCATCTGGCATACAACGATTAAAAAAACGAAATATAAACGTAGTTGAGGCTCATTCAATCATGTTCAGAAAATTGTAAATTGGAGTTATAGGCTTTTTGAAATCATGTCACATGTTTACCGCTTTATATAAAAAATGCAATTATATACATTTTTATTATGATGCAAATTTTGGCTGATCATGCACGGACGATATGATATAGTTTACTGCTTATATATTACACGTTAGATGAGACATCGCAAATATTTTTACGTTCTTAAAGGAAGTTTTACTTTATTTCATAAATTAAGAAAGAGGAAGAACCGAAATTTGTTTTAGCAACATTCGGCTTTTTTGAATTATACTTAATTAAAGTAGTTGTGTGGAGGAAAACAGAGTTAACTATATAAACAACTTTTACAACACTAACATATAAATTTGTTAGTAAGTGTAAGATGAATATAAAACTATCGAGTTGTCATAAAATTAATTTATACGCAGATACATAAACTATCTTCATTTAAATATAAATATAAATACAAAAGATTTTAATGCTATAATCACAAAGCTTAAATGTCAAAATTTATCATTTGTAATTGCACACAACGTGCACGTAAACATTTATAAGTGAATATTTCATGCTACTCTGTAAAATAATACAAAGCATTACTACAATTGCAGTCTATGATAATAAATAGCCAACGACCGTTATATATTTTCACAATAATTTTTATGTCGCATAATTCAGTTGTTTTTATGAAGGTTGTTACAGGGGTGTAAACAAGCTTGAATCCCTACTACATAAAAAATTAAATGCCGACTTTTGATGAAAATTTGTCAATAACTCGCGTTAGCTATCATTCTAACTTGTTTTTCTGTGCAGAATATGTCGTAATTAATACAAACTCAAAGATCATTAAAAATTAGGTCGAAAGAACATAAACGGTGCATAAAAAAATAAAGAGATTTTGAATTCTGCCTTGGCTTATCATCACGTTCAATCTGGACATACAATTGATACAGACAACATAAAATTATTAAAAGGAAGTAACAATAAAAACTTAGATATGTTGGAATCCATTTACATCAAAAAACACGAAAATAAAATTTTAAATAATGATTTATCAATGTTGAATAATACTGTTGAACCTCGTAAAACTTGTATAATCGTTTGTACGTTATTTATAAATTCTTGTTTATTGCACATATGTTAGTCATTTTTTGTCATGTACTGCAATTTTTTTAAGTTTTTAATTTTTTTTTATTTGTACACGCTTAATATAGACGTATCAGTGCGCTGATGATGTGCGATGTGACCGCATGAAATGCGCATATGCATGTATAATAATACATAATGTTGCGAAAAAGTTTGGGTTTTATTTCGAATATTATAATTAATTTTTCGCAAGCTCCAAATTATTAGTTTACTAATGAATAAACTGAACAGAAATCAGGTAACCTGTTTTCGGATGAATCAACTTTCATGTTGAATGGAGAAGTAAATCGTTAGAATTGTAGGTACAAGTCAGTAGAGAATCCTCATCGGATCCGTGAGACTCACACTCAATATCCTCAAAAAGTGAACCAGTGTTGTATTTCTAAAAAAGTGGGACCTTTCCTAAACAGATAGGTCGAAAAGGTGCTATTCGATGGCCAAGTATATCACCAGACCTTTCACGTTTGGATTTTCTTATGGGTGAATCTCAAATATAAAATGTATACTACAAAGCCAGACAGCATTGATGATCTCACACAAAAAATACAAACAGAAATGAGAAATACTTTACCTCGAGTTTTACAAAAAGTTGTACCTAAAGATCACTTGTGGACCGTCTGTATCATCGATGATTGCACGCCTAAATCGCGTATATAGCTTAGCTTAGTTGTCTGAATAAAACAAGTGGCGCAATATGTTCGCATCTGGAGCACTATTACCTTAGCAGGACGTTTGGTACAGAACAGAAAACTTTAAGAAATCAGTGAACGCCCCTAGCGGACCACAAATTATGTGTCACCGGTGATGCATATGGTAGCCAACGTGTTAATTATATTACAAGAAACAACCCATGTTGATATTGATTAAAAATAAAACAGTTAATACGAAAGATTAATACTATTACTATTCTAACGAATGGTAAGAAGGTAGTCAAAGAAATATACATATGCAACAAAAATACTGAATGAAGTAAGCACGTTTATGTATATAAGCAGATTTCGCGCATATTAAATATCTAAGTAAAATTTTCTCGTCAGAGAGCAAAGATCTATGCTCTACTGAATGGACTCGTCTGTTTCACTTGCTATGATAATACTGCATTACACAAGATTTCCTGTTATATTGATGTATACTACTATTATTACATTATTTTTCTCCGTACGCGACAATATCGTTGTCCATACAAAGCTCAAAGCTTTTTTAGATTACAAATTTTACTCGCCTATAATCTTTTAAATTAAATTATAAACTAATATCTATCCCTCTACATAAACATATTAATGGAATTGAATGAATCCAGTTCGCGTTTAAGTAACTCTCGTTCATACATATGTGTTTTTATATACATATATAGAAAGATAATTAATAAAACTTTAATTATTCATGCCTAATATAAACGCAATAAATTTGTTCAATATATTATAGCACCTTATAATTACAGCATTTTAAATAATTGATGTATGGATAACACATGCGCATGTGTAATTTTTTTAAATGAAACTAACTACACAACTATGTACTTGCGTATACATGTGTATATACTATATAGATTTCTTTATTTTAAATCGTAGCCAATGCCGTTGCACAAGAACCTACTTATATTCCCGTCAGCTTTTTAGAATTGTGTAGTAGCAGCTACATAATATCTAGAACATGTGCAACAAGTATATACATACATATGTGTACGTTCACATACATGTATATTATGTTAGATAGACACAATTTTTTGACCTGCTATAGTTAAAGGGAAAACATGAAAACTTAATGTCGTATTGTACAGATAATAATCTTTAATACGCCGCCGCTTTTCTTTGTTCTCATTACTTAAACATGATTCAAACCTCGACAAATAAGGTTCAATTAATGCGATGATAAAATCTTCGGTTGTGCTTTGCATTACTATTTTATATTAATTAATTAAAATATGAGGCTGTCACACTATATACACATACAGGATGCATTAAATGTTAATATACACCAGTTAATATTCAAGAACAGAGGGAGGAGACCGTTATTAAGTTAAATTCATCAGAATAGACTAGAAAATCATGCCACTTCGTAAAAGCTGTAGATGTGTTCATATAGACTATATACATACATATTTTGTGTTTTTTCTTTCTCGTCTAGAGATGACAGTGGTACTGCCATAACTGAGACATAAAACTCCCTGTCCTACTGGATGAGTCCCCGAACTTAAAACCTCTTACAGAGCAGACTACGTAAGGCCCTCAGTATACGCCAACTTACCTTCCAATGCCATTTTTGCAATTGAACCGTTATTGCAACGCTTAACTTTCTCTAAACGCTTTTCTAGGAGATCGATAGATGTAGATGGTGTGTGTCTTTCCTACTATCCTCATCACCGGAACTAGGCCTCTCTGATGAATAACTCATACGTAAAGGGCAGGAGGGTCTTGGTTTACCTGTTGAGACTGAGAAGAATCAATCTTGACCAAAAAGGAAAGCGGATGGTATCTTTATAAACACCGACTGGGAAACTACCATTTACTGGTCTGAAATTATCATAGAGAGGGCAGAAGATCGGGAGCTTATACACTAAGTTATAAAAGCAGGAAGTGAAAACTGGGTAATGGGCTCTTATCCTAAATGTTACTCAAATTTCTGGGATTTTACCTACGGTAATATCGCCTGGAACAAATCTATGTTTTGCGGATCTAAAGCAAAGTTTTTTAAGCTATTCGTACTCCTTTATCTAAGCGCCATCTTGATACAAACTTATGTTCGAATGAAATGGGAGGAGGTAAAAATAATATTCGTGCCAAAAGCGGGCAAGCAGGCGTATACCAGTGCAAAATCTTACACGTTAATTCGGCTAATATGATTTCTTCAAAAGATTTCTGAGATATTGTTAGAAAGATATATTGGAGTCGGGATACTAAAACACATTTTTAAGAACCAATGTGCTACCAGATAGAAAATTTGTGCGAGCTTACATATGGTACTTCGCAAGTTAGGAGAAAGTCCGGAGTAAATACCTAGGGGCATCTACAGACATTGAAGGAGTATTTGTCAGTACGTCCCCGCGTGAGAAATACACACAATTTAATTTTTTGATCATTTCTGCCTTTTTCATTTCTTCCAATACGATTTTAATTTATTTATAGCAGCAAACAGCTATTGGCTCTGTTTTCTAAAACTTAAATTATCGTATGGATCTACAATATATCTTATTGTTTGCACAAATACTCATCCATGTTGAAAATTTAGTCAAAAAATGATGGTTATTGAAAAGTAATTGTGTTATTATTGAAGTGTTTTTATCTTTTTTTTTTTTTGTTCGGACGTTAGGAGGCACAGTAGTTAACCTCCTAAATGGCCCTTCTGAACCGCCCGAAGTATGCTCTGGAACCGTCGTCGTGACATCACTTCAGAGTATTGGGCTGTCATTTCTTCCTTTCTTACTATTCCCTACGTCCCCCGTCCACCTGGTGATATTAGTGATTAGGGGTTCGGGATTTATTAAATACTCATTGTTAAATACAGTTCATTGATTTTGATTTTGTAGTCGTCTTTGTCTCTGCATTTCCTCTGTTTCTTTTAATATCATAATGCCTTTGATCATATTATGCACTACGTTCCACGCGTCACTGGAAGTTGTCATCACTTCAATTATATTTTCCGGACTTAACTCGCTCCCGATTTGGTTCCGGACTCTGTTGCGTTGGTCCTCCCATCGCATGCACTGGAAGATGGTGTGATAGACCGTGTCCATATTGGTGCAGTAAATACATTTGTCATCCTCATCCTTGCCCATTCTCTTTGCATACGATCTATAAGTTCCGTGGCCCGTGAGGGCTTGTGTGAGATGGTAGTCCAGACGTCTATGTCGGCAGCCAAGCCATAGATCGATGTTGTTGATTAGTCTTTTGGTCCACTGTGCTTTTTCTTTATCAGCTTCCCATCTCTTCTGCCAGGCCGTCATACTAACTTTCCTTGCCTCTGCTCGTGATGCTTTTCCCCCATGCTCGTAAATGTACTTGCGTTCCAAGACAAGCAGGTCGATCGGAAGAACACCCGTCAAGACCTGTAGCGCCTTCGCCGAGACTGTGCGGTATGCTGAGGCCACTCTCAGTAGCATTTTACGTTGTACTTTTTCCAGCATATTCAGGTAGCATTTCTTTTGCATTGCTACATGCCATACTGGGGCCGCGTATAGTAGTATGGAGTGCACTACTTCACACAACACCCTTCTTTTTCCATTCGCTGGACCTCCGATATTTGGCATAATACGTCCTAGCATCGCTGTCCGTTCCTCTGCTTTACTGACGACCTGCTTGATGTGTTCACCGAACGCAAGCCGGAGGTCCAGAAGTGTTTTTATATATTTTAATTTCCAAAATAGTTCATAAAAGTCACTACAATGCAACATTTTTGAAAGTAGTCATTTAGGGTGTGAAAACGTCGAAAAATGCCAATATAAAAAACCAAAGAAATGCCTACAATAGGCGCTCATGGTATATTGTTGTAATTCACCCTGTGGGCGAATGCAATGAAAATAGATCAAGCATTAGAAGCGGACCACGTGGTTTCTACACACAAGTCGGCAGACTTTTAGGTGTAGAGTCCTTGGGGTGTGCTACTTCCTACCTTGCTCACTAGAGGGCGCGAGGTTGGAATTAATCCATTGTAAGGAGTATCATACACATAAGTAGAGATGCGAGAGGCGGTGAAATTAGATCTTGCGTTCGGAGTAGCGCTGATGAGACCTAGAAGGTCGAAACCACGTGGTCCACTTGTAATGATCGATCTATTTTCATTGCATTCGCCCGCAGGGTAAATTCCAACAATATACCATGAGCGCCTATTATAGGCACTTCTTTGGTTTTTTAGTCATTTAGGGATTGAATATTTTCCACCAAATAACATATTTTTGTGATATGTGTTTTTAATATCTAAGAGAAATGATTATCATAAAGCTCCCAAATCTGCGCTTATTTATATATTTATAATTCATATATTTATCCTCCCTACTTTTATTTTTATTGTAAATAATTTACTCCAAATTGTAATTATAATTCAACACAATTTACACATTCTTTTCAACAAAAATTTTTAGCATTTCAACAAATTTTCAACTCCTCATAGATGTCTAAGCGAAAAATATTATTTTAAATAGTCATAAAACCAACAACAAAAACAAATTGTATTTAATTTGGAATCACAATTATAATAATTAAAACCATTATAAAAGATTATAGAAAATTAATTCCTGACACTGGCTTGTAATAAAATCTCGTACACCTAGTTTTACCTATATTGATTTCAACTTGAATACAAATACATTGGAATTTGACGTTTCATTTCCAAAATACAAGGAAGTTTAAAGTCACGAACTCGAAGCCTTTTTTATTTGTGTCACATCCGTCAATCAAATTCAGCTTTTGAAAAATAATTATCGGTCGGGAGGTGTTGAGCGGACAAAATGTAATCGGATTATTATTCAACCACAATTTCTATTTGACATTCTTTTCCTCTAATTGCGGCACAAAGTCTTTATTTTTTATGAAGAATTTGTCGTAACATTTCTTTGACAAAATGTTTATTCATTTGTTTTTATGGATACTAAAATATTTATCATGGATATCTTAAATTAAACATTTATCAACGGCTTATTATATTACATTATTATTGAGAAAGCAGTTAAATATGCTAGTAGTGGAAAAATAGGATATAAACCACGGCAGAAAAGATTTTGCTTTAATTATTTCCCTCGACGCTTCGCGTCTCGGGAAATAATACTAAAAGAAAATGTTTCTAAATAGAAGTATAAAACTATTTGTGATATGACATTTTAATATCAAAAGCGAAATGATTATCATAAAGCTACCAAATCTGCGCTTATTTATACATTTATAATTCATATATTTATCCTCCCTACTTTTATTTTTATTGTACAATCGCACTTTTACTCCAAATTGTAATTATAATTCAACACAATTTACACATTCTTTTCCAACAAAGATTTTTTAAGCATTTCAACAAATTTTCAACTCCTCATCCTGTCTCGTGCGTGCTTAATATTACATAAAAAATGTTTTAAATAGTCATAAAACCAACAACGTTAAAAACAAATTGTATTTTAATGGAATCTGCCAAGGAATTCAAAAATAAAACCATTGTAAAAGATTTTAGAAAATATAGTATTATTTTTTTTTCTGTTAGAACTGAAATTTTATTAGTAAATTAAATATTTTGTACAAATTATAAATGCACATGAACTTGAATACAAATATCAGTTGGAATAAGAATGAGGGCGTTTTGCGTGTAGGAAACATAAGCAAGGAAGTTGAAGAGTAGTCGAACTCGAAGCCTTCTTTTTATTTTGTCTCTAAATCAAATTGCCTTTACAGGTTTGCAATTCATTATCGGTCGGGAGGTGTAGAGCGGACGCGAAATGAACTTACATCGGATTATTAGCATTCCACTGTGAAACGAAAGACTTCGCGATTTAACCGATGCATAAACTAAAGCGGACACCTCTATATTGCGGCACGGCGTGGTCTTTAGAGTGCTTGGCGACTATGAAGAATTTGTCGTAACCTTGCTGTAGGCCTTCGCTTCACTGTGTCTGTAAGAGCAATTCAAGATGAACGTAATGGATACTCAAAATATTTATCGTCATGAAAGGTAAATATGGTTCAGACATTACTGAATATAAAGTGGACTAATCTATGTATTAAGTTCGTATGATTTACCATTTTATGAAAGAAAAACTTTCACCGAAAAAGAAGCTACAATGAACCTCAAATGTTCTCTTTTTTAAAAATTTTATTTTTAAAGAACGATTTACCATTTTATGAAAGGAAAACTTTCACCGAAAAAGAAGCTACAATGAAATTCAAATGACATTCTGATATTAAAAGATTTAAAAAGTTTTTACGAAGCAAACTACTGACTGTATGATGCACGTAGAGAATGAAGAATCATCGAAGTGTCGTTAAAGTAACACGCGTAATTTAATTTCTGGAGAAAGCACGATTACAAATGATACACATATCGTACCTCTACCTGGGAATACCGAAACACATTTAGAATTTTTTCCAAACATTATTTGAACGCATAGAAGTTAATTTTCAAATTATGGATTATTTAGTCGAAATAATGTCTGGTTGGTAGAAAATCCAAGAGTAAATAGATCAATTCGAAATTAGATTAGATTTCTATCAAATGTTTAGGGAGAAGTTTTGGGAGAACAAATTATTGGACTATTTATTTGTGATAGCAATTTAAATTAATTTTCACACATTTGCAGAAGCAGGAATTAGAGTTTCAACATGATGGTGCACCACAATCCAAGTGCAGCTTGTCATTGTCGTGATTATTATGAATAGTTTCCACCTCAGTAGCTTGGGAATAGTGGAGTAATATCGGTTCGTTGGCCACTACAAAATGAAACTTTAATTTCCTTTCCTTCCCTTTATTAACCTTCTCTTCTTCTGTATAGCAAAGAACGAAGGATAATTAATAATAACATTTACCCTAAAAAATTTGTTATTTTTGAGCTATTGAATTTTTTAACTGCAACAATTTTATTAGTATTAAAAGTACAAGTGATTTCAGAAATATCCGTTTATTGATCCGTAATATGATAAATATTGTCAAATAACTATTTAAATTCGCGTTTTCTTCTTTCAGTGAATGTACCGAATTTTTTGCAATTAACTGGACATTACAAGTAGTTGATGCGACTGTTCCTTTTCTGAACATCGTTTTAGTAAATTTTAAAATTACGAAATGCGATCTTTATACTTTCTTTGAGTTTTACTAAAAGGTCGATCAAGAGCATTCTTTCTACCTAAGTTTCTAAAAAATGTTCTATTGCGGATATTGCTGGAAGTTTTGCTTTTTTTTACAGACTGTTATTCCTGAAAAAATTTCATTGGGATAAATTGAAAACAAATTGCATTCTAGTTAAACGGTCAACAAAACCAAATTGTGCAGAGATATATCAAAAAGTTTTCTTTTGTCATCACAGTACACCTTATTTTTTTTAACTTTCTCAATTTCCACATTCTTTTTCATTTATAACTATTTTAATTTATTAAATGAGGAAAATTGAGGGAAAAAATTGCTCTATTTAATTTTATCGAGATCCAGTATGACGGCGATAAGAAAATTTAAGTTAACAATAAACGAGACGAAACACTAAAACACTAAAAACAAGTGCAAAAGTAAATGTATTAATTTTGTTGTGATCCCTGCAACAGTAACTTCAGAAAAACCGTGATCCTCGAAACGGAAAGCCTTGTAACACCCTTATATTAGTAATACACAACTGTTACCAGAGGGTTTAAAGTGAAGGGGTCTACAGACGATATGATTGGTTGCACGACTTGTCGTACTACAAGTTGAAAATATGATAAAAACGTTAAGACAAGTCATCGATGTTTTTCCTCCAAACGTAGACCGTCGAACCAACTACGATGTTATAGCAGATTGTGCAACTGATCGTTTCGTCTGTAGGTCGCTTTAAAGTGTCGAATCAACTACGGTTGTACAACGGATTGTTCAACCCATCGTATCGTCTGTAGACTCTTTCAGTAAAATTTAATTGAATAAATTTAGCCACCAAATTTACGAAATATTTCAGCTTATTTGGTAGTTATCGTATCAATTTCTCCATTCTAATACATATTTCACAAAATATGCGTGTTCATACATATATCGGACATACATATATTTAACTGTAAGTATTACCATTTTCCCCATTCTCTGCACTTTGGTTTCCTTTTTAGTTAAAGCTGCTGTAATATATGCAGTTAACTTATGTTTTTTTTTTATTAAATCTCCTCGGAATTCGACAAACTATGGACAATGATTTACTAGAAACGATGTTTAAAGTGTCAGTATGTCCATTGTGCAAGTAGTAAGATGTATTATAACTGCGAACATTAACCTGAGATTTATTCTTTTTTCACTGCCCTGCTGCTAAAACTGTGAACAATTTGAATATACCTCGAGACATTTGTATACTTACAGTTGCATTATATGTACGAGGGAGCGTTTTTATATTCGCGGAATAAGGGATAAGGGGTGGAAATAAAAAAACCAAATTATTTTTCTTTTTCAATATATTCACCTGCAAGACGGATACATTTTTCACATCTTTCAATTAATTTATTTATACCCTCATAAAAAAATTATTTCTCTTTATCTGGAAAATACGCCGAAACTGCCTCCTTGACTTCATCATCAGCAGTAAATTTTTTACCCCGCAGCTCTTTTTTCATTTTCGGAAACAGGTAATAATCACTTGGGGCCAGGTCTGGGCTGTAGCGTGGGTGATTCACAATTTCTAAGCCCACCTTATGCAGGGCAGCTAACGCAACGCGGCTCTTGTGGACGGGCGCGTTGTCGTGCAAAAGCAGCACACCTTTCGTTTATTTTCCCCGTCTTTTCTCTTTAATGGCTTCTTTTAGTCGCTCTAATATTGAAGCGTAATATTCTCCGGTTATAGAAACACCTTTATCTTTATAATCAATCAACAATATTCCTTCCGAGTCCCAAAATACCGTTGCCATGAGTTTCCCAGCTGATTGTGACACTTTAAATTTCTTGGGAGGTGCTGTGCCCTTTTTATGCCACTGCATGGAGTCTTGTTTAGACTCAGGTTCATAATGATGAACCCAAGTTTCGTCTCCAGTAACAATTCGACTCAATACACCATCCTTGTCTTCATTACAGAGGTCCAAAAATGCACGCGAACACTCTACGCGCTGTTGTTTTTGCGGCGGCGCGGCGTGAGCATTCTCGGCACCCATCTTGCGCTGACCTTAGACATGCCGAGATGATCGTGTAGAATTTTAAAAATTGTTGTATCGGATGCTCCAACCATTTCTGCGAATTGTTTCTTCATTAGTCGATCATCTTCGAGTACAATTTTTTCAACTTTTTGGATAAGTGCTGGCGTGGTCACCTCAATGCTCCTGCCCGGCCTCGGGTCGTCTTCAAGGGATTCCCTTCCTTGTTTAAATAAACTATGCCACTTGTACACCATGGTTTTTCCTGGACAAGAGTCGCCGTAAACCAATGACATCTCATTCATTATGGTCGCGACTGATTTTCCTTGCCTGGTAAGGAACTTTATAACGGCACGATATTCGATTTTTTCCATATTTCACTTTTCACTCCTGATTATGTTACTTGGTTGACAATAGCTCAAAGATTAACTGTCTAATAACAATGAAACTTTGTATTTATACTAATTATGAGTCGCTGCACAGGCCACGCCCCCAATGCGCCTAATCACCCCTCTACAACCCGCTCATTCCGCGAATATAAAAACGCTCCCTCGTATATATTACTATCGTATTTGTGTTAATATACATACTTTTGTGTCAGCTTCTTCAATTTAAGTTTGTGGACTAGGCTGAGGTACGAAACTAATATGTGTCCATTACATCAACATAAATTTGCACAAAGGTCACTAATGTCCCTCTTCGTCTATTTCCAGTTATTTTCTAGTCATGGTATTCTCAATAGAAAATAGATTTCGTGCGGAAGAAAATAAAAATTGTAAGTACCACAACTAACATGTCATGATATTTGATTAGGAGTGACTGCACGTCATAGCTAGCCTTTGATATTGTAATTACAGGTAACTACTGCAACTGCCGCTGTATTGAATAAGAAATAGGAATTATAAAACGTGTATTTGACGGCTCGCTTGATGGCTGTGAAGTGATCGCTTATCGTTCTCTAACGGAGCTATTTGTCGCAGCTTTGCAAATTAAATATGTGATAGTACCTGAATTGTTCTCAAGCGAAAGCAACAATTCATAAGAACAGCCGATTGAATGTCCGTCTAAGATTGACAACGAAATAAATGGAGTCCTTTATTTCGAATTTGTCAAGTAATAATGGTGTAAGGCCGAGTACATTTAACCGTATATCATAACACCAAGCTGCGTGTGCATTGAACTATAAGTGTATGTACTAGTACTATGTACAAGGTATAAAATATATGTAGTTTATGTGTTAATAAAGTATTAACCAGTAAAATTAACAGAAGCATTTGCTTACATTAGTGGTGACTGATACTTAGTTACAGTTACGTTGCCCTATTTGTTCCAATTGTACCTAATATTAACTAAACATACAAAATATATATCAGATCCGTTTAACAAAAGTGACTTTCATCGATGTAAGTTTGACTTAAATGAATTTCATCATCGTCAATTTTAGATTTGATGTTTCGTATTTCAACACGCTAAATATAAGTTCTTCGTCTGCACTGCTTTTAGAAATACGAAATTTTGAAAATAACGTTGCAGATAATTTGTACTACAGCATGGAGTCTTTTTGAAACCGTTTAATTTGATGTATAGATCATTAAAATCAGATAAAAAATAAAGACGTTATGCATGAAGAAAGGTTCCTTTATTAAGATATATTGGTTTGCAATAAAAGAAGCGACAATATCGTTACCGTAGTTATTTTTAAGTGCTATCTAAAACGCAGAGTACTATTAAGCCAGCAATGCATGAGTCATAACAATTAAACCTTTCTAGAAATTTTTCTGTAATCAGCAATCAGTATGTCTAACGTACTTATTGCTGTCCTGATTTATTTAAAATATTCCGCTATTTATTTACACATTTATTATTATACGTACACGGTAGACATAAGCTTCAGATTTATATCTACGTAATATTACTAGAGCTGATTAAGCAAAAGTATTTTAATTGGGTGTTTATGTAGAAAAGTTTTTTCTTCATTTTCTCGCCTTTTGGATTAAAATGCACATAAGTGTAATTGACTCGTCTATAACAAACTTTTTCCTGGCAATTCATTACGATCCATTATAGCGATAAACCTGCACTAATTGTGTCGAATTGCTTCACCAATGTAATCAACACAAATTAATTTAAACTCTCACAATAGCGACGCAGTGAAAATGGTCGAGTAAGAGAGATTATACTTAATCGTAAAGAGAAGGTTTATGTAAACTTAAACTCAGTACATAACTTTGTACATACTTGGCTAAATTTTGACATTTCATTTCATATTCTTTCATTCTTTCTAGAAGTAGTCTTTGATTATTACAATGATACTTCACATTGCCTTTTGATTAGTATCATTTTTCCAGCTTATAGAGTAGTGTGATTGAAGCTAGCCTTTGTTTATGTATTTTATGTATATATGTAATTCTAACCCTAAACATCAGCTGTTCCACTTTAATAGTATGTAGTAATTTTTTCCGTTTTCCTGTTCGTTAAGGTTGATTTTGTGGTTGTCTGTCAACAACAAGTATATAACTTCTATACATACGAGGTGGTAATATTGAAACTTAAGTACGCACGTTATGCTTCTGCAGTACAATAATCAAGTGATATTTTTTTATATGTGGTGGGTGCTCAGTTGCAGTGACTCCGTAAGCTGCATTACTTGTCTGGCTATGACTGCAACTCTCGCGGTGTAGTTTTGTGTGTGCCTTTTATAATGCCGCGCTGTTAATCACTTTGCTCCTAACAATGGTGAGCTGATCCGGATTTCAACTCTCTGAAAAAATTTCACCGTCCCTCCAGAGAATTGAAACCCGAAGCCTATCGTCCCGCCACAACGATAGTCAGCCGTCTAACTACTGCCGCTATCGACTCGTATTAATATAATAAATTGAGACGTTGTTAATGTCTATTTAATTTATCATTAAATGCTTTTGAATCAACTTTAACAATATTTTATTTGCTAATTCAATTTACTTTTATTAATATATCTAAAATTTATGTATGTAAAAGTTATGGTGAAATATGAAAATGTTCAGGAATCTGAACTATTGATTTATACAGAGTGAGGCATTAGTGCGAGGAAATCCAATTACTCCTGTATTATAAGAGAAATGAGAAAATTTTATTAAGATAAAAGTTGAAGAGTATAGGGAGCTATAGCCTAAAAATATTTTTAACTATAGAGAGTGTCCTAAACTTGTTTTATTTTAAATGGAACATATATTTTTACTGTTTACGATTCTTCTACGTCTTACCTTAAGTAGCCCAAAGTAAAGTATTATTAGTTTTAAATTCTGTAATTCGTTCCTACTTTGTTTTTTTTTTTTGTTTTTTTTCAAGTTTCATAATTAAATGATATCTTATTAATACTTTGTGTTTACTATTTTATGGCATTTTCCCATTTAAGCAACTTGTAATTCTAAAATAAATTTCACACAGGTCAATCATAGTCATACAGGTCAATCATAGCTATAATAGCGTTTTTTTTTCACTCAACATTGCGTCAGATAATGATAATTTTAGCTATTTAGGTATAGAATTGTATTTTTACAGCTAAGCGGCAGTTTTCGTCTAATATTGATATTCAAATAATCAGAATCAAACCCGTTTTTACTTAAAATCATGTTTTCGACTTATAGAAACGCAAATAACTCAAAAACTATCGCATTTAGCTAGAGGGAATGTTTAATAAATAATAAAGTTCGTGAAGAGAGGAGTTTACTCCAACAATAAAATACAGGGTGTTCGATTTGAAATAGGTGAGAAAATAAACATTCCGAGTTATGATTCGCCCTATATATAAATATTTAATACGCCGATCAATATATAATTTCTGATGAAAGGAGATCACATTAGAAATGTTTCTAGCACAAATCAATTATTTGATGTGGAAGCCATAGTACGGTAGGAGGCGCCAACTTAGTTATTAAATTCATGCAAAACTTCCTATATCTTCTAAAGTAAACTGAATAACATAACAAAACCCTATACTATAATAAAGGTAAGACCTAGAAGAATCGTAAACAGTAAAAATATATAGGGTGTTCCATTTAAAATAAAGCAAGTTTAGTTTATCCTGTCTTTATAGGACACCCTGTATAGTTGAAAATATTTTTAGGTTATAGCCCCCCATGCGCTTCAACTTTTATCTTAATAACATTTTCTCATTCCGCTTATAATACAGGAGTAATTGGACTTCCTCGCACTAATGCCGCACCCTGTATGAAGCCAATTTATCTTTAACTAAATTACTAACGTAGTTAATAGAAGTCAATATTAACAAGGCATATTGTTAAAAGCACCTTAAGAAACTAGTAGGTTTGACGAGTGATATTCCAGAAACGACATTGTGTGCCGTTAAAGCTTATAACTTTACAGATCAATTTACGATTATTAGGTCAATTATTTTAGTACCTATATAATTTTTATTATATTATTATTATTAGTACTAACATTGCATTGTACGATGATGATGGATGTACATCCATTTAAATAAAAAACTTTGTGAGGAATCTGACGTTGTAGTCAATGTAGCTTCAACGAAACTGTTACAATTTATCTGCTTTTTTATCTTTAAACGATCTGATTGCTTAGAACGACAATACATATGATCAGGAATATAGACATAAATGTATATATAATATACAATATTATCGAAAAAACGTTGTATTTTGGTACTACACCACCGTAAATGTGAGTGTCTGTCGTTACATATTACTATTATTTTCTCTGGCCTTTTTCTGTCATTTCCTTCTTTTAGTACACTCTAAAATGGTATTACGCACATACATACATGTATGCATTGTATACATACATATGTATATAGATCTTCTTACTGTGTTTATGTTGTTTATGTGTTGTTGTTGAGAGTTTTGACGTTACATACATTTTTGTATTATCAATGTATCAGTGTGTTATTATCAATTACACAGTTACTTTGTTATAATTATGCATCACATACTATAGTTTTACAAAATATTAAACAGCAAGTCTCGTACTTTCAATTCTGTATAGATTTATGCGAAACAATTTTATCACGGACGTAGGTAGATAGTCGATAGATGAATTGAGATGTTAACGTTTTTATACTCTATACGGGGATTTTATTAGATTTACGACCGATGCCCTGCGCGAAATTGCTAGTGTTTCAGAGGTTAATTTCATTTATAAATCATTTTCCAGTGTACTAAGCTTGTTATTACCATAAAATTTCAATGTTTTTGACATTTAAATCATCCGCGTTTCAAACCGGATTGACCTGTATTTATAAGATTTAATATCAGCAGTATAAATTCATTTATCTTCCTCATTGTATGGAAGACTACACATCGATACATCGTTATTTATTGCATTTCACCAATCACATTTTTATTAGACAGTAATCGGTTAGTGTTATAATATGTTAGAAGAGGTTTATCTGCATCAAATTCATATCATCTTAGGATTTTCTATGATGTATGAAGATTGATAATCTATATAGCAAATTATTGTATTGTATTTAATTTTTTATTTAAGAACTTCCACGTCATGTCTTTTTATGTTTGTATAGTATAACAAAATATTTATTACAGATCAGTTTGTATAATAAATTCAGAAGTAATGTTACGCAAGTACATTTATTTCTGTATTACCTACACATGTTAATAGATCATATGCATACAAAGAGAACCAACAAAGCACAAAAATCCTCTCTTATGATATCTTTCACTTTGTTTTGTGAAAGCTGAACCGCCGATTTTTACGTTTATTTGAAAGTTCTCTAAAACCGCGGCGGTGAATGTAAAATCATGGCAGTCAGGCTGTTTTTATTATCCAAAAGATCGATATCGATCGGGTTCTAATGCAAGCGTATGTTCGTTCGTAACATGGAGTCCATGGAGTGTGATTTTTCTCGCTTCAATATTGCGCATTAATATTAATGCGTGTCGTAAATTGGAGGCTGGAGACTTTTCGAAATGGCGTCCGGCAAATCTGCATATACATACGAGTACCGTTCATTACGACCTGGACACCTCGTCAATAGTACCAATAACAATAATAATAATATTGATTTAACTTCCACTTTAGCACCGTTACAAAATGCTTTAAATTTAGTTATAATAGAGAGTGAAAAATTCAGATCTTGTATTAACTTCCTTAGTGCTACCAGTGGATTAGTAATTGCTACATTTACAAGATGTAACAGCAAAAGCGGCTAAGTTTGGAAACTAAAGATATTTTCTATCTGATAATATTTAGATAGACATTTTAATCAACCTTTCATACTCTAGCCATAACATATTTATTTATACAGGGTCGCTGATATGTATGGAAACGGTCGATTATTGGGTAAAATATACGAGATACCGGAAAAAGTTAAATACAAAAGTTTAGGGGTATTTAAATGCTTATTAGTTAGTAATAATTTTAGGTATACAGGGTCGGTGGTAAAGTCGTGGCACGTCAAAGTTACATTTTTTTAAATGGAATCACCTGTATATTATTAGATAATTTAATTCCTTCTTTAATTTTAAGTAAAAATTGTAATACACATAATGTACCTAACTCCAACCGCTTCCGAGTTATCGATCTTTGAAAATATTACTTAAATAAAATCTAGGTACCTAAGTAGGCTAAGACGCACCTTAAAAATGTCATAGCACCTTATAAAATAACTGTAAACCTAAATTTTACAATTACATACTTGTTTTTTTCAAATACAAGCTATAAGTACCTAGATTTTATTTAAGTAATATTTTCGAAAATCTATAACTCGGAAACGGTTGGATTTAGGTGCATTATGTTTATTACATTTTTTACTTAAAATTGAAGAAAGAATTAAATTATCTAATAATATACAGGTGGTTCTGTTTAAAAAATTGTAACTTTTACGTGCCAAGACTAGACGCTATATAAAATTATTCAAAATAAGCATTTAAAAACCCTAAAACTTTCGTATTTAACTTTTTCCAGTATCTTGTATATTTTACCCAATAATCGACAGTTTCCATACATATCAGCGGCCCTTATAAGTAATACTTTCAAAGATCGATAACTCGGAAACGGTTGGATCTAGGTACATTATGTGCATTACATTTTTTACTTAAAATTGAAAAAAAAATTAAATTATCTAATAATATACAGGTGGTTCCGTTTAAAAAAATGTAACTTTTACGTGCCACGACTTTACCACCGACCCTATATACTTAAAATTATTCTCAGCTAATAAGCATTTAAAAACCCTAAAACTTTTGTATTTAACTTTTTCCGGGATCTCGTATATTTTACCCAATAATCGACCGTTTCCATACATATCAGCGACCCTGTATATTTATGTATGTATTTATCTGTATACTGATTTATCCCTAATATGTATCTCTACATATCCTCAATAGTAGCTGTCGTAGGCAATGTACAATTAGGATAGAACATAAGTTGCGTACATATACGTTAAGGTTTCGGCTTTTTATCTTTAGCTATTTAATGAACAAGAAAAGAGGGATAAAAGCTTAAATGAAAAGGCAAACTGTAGAAGTACATATATAAAACAAATCCAACCCTACAGCAGCAATTGATTGTGTGCTATAGTCGACAAACAGGCTCAGACATAGGGAACATACTTGTATGTATATTCACAATATATGAGGTATTGTTCAATTCCCAATGGAGAGGACATCATCATAACATTTATTCCTGAGCGTTTTAATATGGAAGCAAATGGATTTAATGGATGGATTTAATATGGAAGAAGAATGGTGAACGATTACTGAACGAAAGGCCACGAACGGTAAGACCGTTTATCAGCAATAATCTACTTGCCTAATACAGGCTAAAATTCTTTCAAATAGAAATTCACTGCTATTTAAGTATTGTGTCAAATATCCCCTACTGCGGCTACGAAAAAGGCGAATAACTGTGTGAACTTGTGTACTATATTATTTTAATACGGCGTCCAATATACATATATATTATATTATAGAGATATGAAGTTGTTGGTTCTTTAGTTGCTGTGATTCCTTATAAATGACTACAGAATGTGATGAGTATACTTGGAGTGCAAACCACTTCTTGGGAATTATAATACAGAACACTGAAGATAGACATTTTTGATCTATAGGATTTATTAATGCTGATATTAAGAGGTAAAATTATGGAGTTTTGACATTGTTATTGAGATAAGTCGATCCTCGGTTTGGTTGGTCAAGCAGGCACACTCCAGAAAGTTTGTGATTTTATTACGAAATTCCAAAAGGAAATATCTTTGAAATTACTCTTGTTTTGTTATTTTGGGAACATAAATTCAAAGGAAAATGAATTCAAATGAATGGACATTGGTCCCATAAAACACTGCAGCACTTCGGAAAAGGATATCATATTCTAGCTATTAAAATACATCATAGGAGAGACAATATCATTAAATCTTATTTATTTGAATATATACATACATACTACAGATACCCACAATTGAAATAGAAACCTTTCGCTGCATGATTAAGTATGCACATAGTAAAGTGTAGTTTACACATATAAAGTTCTGCAATTATGCAATGACACTGTATCAAATCCATTTCATATCCATAATTTATTTTTATCCGAATAAAAACTCGATACTCGTACTGAAATAGATCGAATCTATTCAGAGCTACACAGGGCAAGACTAAGACGTACATGCATACGTTTTGAACGGTGCTAATGAAGTTAATAATTCCTTGTTTAGCGTAGGTGGAGCAAATATGCTTGTTTACATCGCGTCGCGTCCTGGTGCAGCTAACAGTTTATACGTATGTATATACACACATATAGCGGGGCATAAAAATCCTACAATGTGACAGAAAGGCGTAAACTGAACGGTTTACGTCCAATTAGGATCATTGGATAACGCTCGTATGGAACCGGCGAATTGATTTTGTAATGGGTTTTATTTATTTAATGCACGCGAAATGGTGTCCGCTTCGAGTTCTGATAATATTAATATCGCGTTACTGCGTATTATTAACTGTTAAGGTGTCAACGAAAGACGATTGTGGGTATGCGTAATTTGCACTGCTCGTATCAATATTATCTTAATGAAATGCTCTTTCGCTCGAGTCAAAGTCGACTTGTTGGAAAATTGTTTCAGTTTATCACCTTTCTTGATTATTATTATTACTGTTATGATTATAGATCCTGTTTTTGTGTTTATTTTATATTTACTTGATGTTAAAAGCACAACTGGCATTCTCGTTTGCAATAACAGCATTAGCGAATAAAACAGCTTAAGTGATATCTTTTACTAACTTTTTATTGCTACTTTAAACTTTATCTTATGTCATTTTATGCATATGAACACCACATTTATATTTAAATAAGTTTGTCGTAATAGTGCATAGAATGTATCTTAAAACTATTCACGTAATATCATGATATCTCATCAACTTATGTGTATTAAATTAAGTTATTCGCATCTTATCGCTTACTTAGTTTTATTTGTACATTTATGTTCGAGAGAGAAATAGATTAAATTAACTGAAATCGCGTCGTTAAGAGCAACTGTATTAGTTCGGTAATTTCTTTTTGTTAATATTATTGCCTAAAATCAATATTAAGTAAAATAATAAAATATGATTGCTAGTATAATTCAAATCCATCTGTAGCTTAATCTCCATTGTTCATTATGAGGGCGTCTGGGGTTTGACCGCGTCATAATAGTGTAATAGATTGTAATGTGAAATTAGATTTATAATAAAATTAAGAAAATTTGAGCCTTACTCTTTTAAATTCAAAATAGGGGTTTAATCAAAATTAATATCAGGGGTTCGCGAATTCTTAACTCTACAGCAGGTGTAGAGAACAGAATACGGGAGCTTATCTTACTTTGAAAAATGCCCAAGTGAAAAAAATTACACAAAAAGAAAGATGTTTTACATAAAAATATAAACTTATTAAATTCAATGAATCTATATAAAAAAATGGTTTACACAGTTTAGAAATGCGTGATAATCACCACAAACTAGTTTACTAGCCTTTTAAACTTATTAAAATTTTTGAAATTTTTCCAACTTTAAGTTGGGACTTGGACATTTTTGTATTTCAAAATTTAACTTTGAACTTTTAAATATTATTAGCAAATAAATTTTACTTTTAAATACATAGTATTATTATTCTAAATAAAACTACCTTTAATTTTACTAAAAAAAAAAATTATTTGTCTTTAAATTTTTCAACAATATTGGACTCCGGTCAAAAATCGTGGTATACAGGGTCACCGTAAAGTTAATTTTAATGGTCACCTACTTTTTCTTTCGTAAAATGCCCCTAACTGCCTGGTTTTTCTTCTTTTGTGTGTGGAATTTAATTGTGTAATTTTATTACAATATTTGAGTGTATTTGTGTACAAATTAAATGATATAAAATTAATTAACTACCTTACTTAAAACCTACAATTTAACATATTGTGGTGAATTTGACAGATTTCGGTCCATGTCGTTTAGCAAACGAAGAACAACGTATACGAGATATGGGTTCTGTGAGTGAAATTGGTAGATTCCTAAAAATAGCGATTAAAGGCAAACATAGTTCGGTTAGGAGAAACAGATAACTCAAATAGAGTGCTACATGCGAAGGAACAAAACTGTAATATGAGACCTTATCGTTCGGGCAAAAAACAATCTTGTCAAAGGAAAATTATAATACTAAAAGAGAATTATTACAAGATATGATATAAAACACACACCAGACAACGAAACAGCATGACAAATAGTGTGCTTCCAGACCTGCAATACTCGAGTCACACAATTGTCTAAGTTGTTAGAGTTGTATTAGGGATTTCTATTTCTAAATTCAATTATTTCTATGCTATCTACGATTTTGTCGCAATTTTTATTATATTACTCTTTTCGCAATTAAATTAATATTTAGCTATAAATTCACGATTAAAGACCTGTACGCTTACGAATGTACACGGTGATCATTTATAATGTTCCTTCCTCTTAATCTTTTTGTTTTTCGTTTTAGACAAAAATGGTAAATACAAAAGTTGTACAAATTGACATAAGCTATTTGAAGAATAACCTTTTTATATACAGGGTGTTGCATAAATGCGTGACAAGTTAAACTTATATTTTTTTTAATGAAACACTCTATAAGTGTTGTGAAATTTTTTGATTTTCCTAAAAATTCTGAATATTTTTTGTATAACATGTCTTATACCTAACTGTCATAGTTTTCGAAATAATCGCATCTACACTCAAAAATATAAAATGTAGATTCCAGTTCTTAGGTGACTGTGAATTAGGCTGTCACGAAGAAACGAAAACTTCTATTATTATTGGCAGTGTCAGATTAAGTATACATAAAATGTCTTCGAAAAAATGCCTTATTCAGAAAGAGACAAACAATTAATTTTGCAAACATTTATTAAAACTAATAATACGAGTAACATTAAACTGGCTCAAAGGGAACTCGAAGAATTAACCCCCGGATGCACGTTCCAGATAAAAAGACATTTCGTCGCATCTACGAAAAGTTTCAGCAAACATCTAGCCTAGCGAGAAAGAGGAGAACATTGGAAAGGGATGAAAATAGTGACTTAAATATACTATTGAAAGTTGAAGAAAATCCAAACATTTTTATAAGAAAAATCTCGAAAAGTTTAAAAGAAGAGCTTGGCGATCCAAAAAATACTTCTTATGGGAGCATTCAAAACATTCTGAGGAAAGCAGGATATAAACCTTTCAAAATTAAGCCTACTACAAAATTAACGCCGAGGCAACGAGAAAAGAGGGTAGAATTGTGTCAAACTATGTTGGAAAAAATTAATTTAAATAATGATTTTTTGAAAAATGTGTTTTGGACCGGCGAGTCAGCATTTGCAACTAGTGGCATGATAAATAGAAAAAAATGTCAGACAGTGGGCCACAGTAAATCTCCATTGCTCTAGGGAATTTTAGTTTCAAGGTCGCCAAACTGTCAATGTATGGTGTGCTATATTATATAACAAAATAATAGGTCCCCATTTCTTTAACTTTATATTGAATGGAAACGTTTATTTGAATTTTCTCCAGCAAGAACTACCGGACCATCTTGATGAGCTTCCGTTGGAACAACTGAGAAACGTTGTCTTCCAACAAGATGGCGCTCCACCTCACAGCGTAGCAGCTGTTAAAAATTACCTCGACCAGAGGTTCAATGAATGGATTGGAAAGGATGCACCAATAAAATGGCCACCTAACAGCCCCGATTTGACGCTGATGGATGCATTTGTAAGGAGAACGCTTAAAGATCGAGTGCATGCAAATACTATTGGAAATATGGAACATTTAAAAGAGCTTATTAGAACAGAGATTCATATTCCGAATGAAGATTATACCCAGTCTATCACCGCCGCCGTAGAAAGGTTACGAAGGACTTACATTAAATGTATTGAAGAAAATGGGGGCTCAATTGAACAATTTAATTTGTAAAAACTATTTTTTCTTTGTATTGTTCTTCTTATTTCGTTGTTTTTGTTTCGCTGCTTTTATTTTGTTGTTGTAGACATTAAATTTAAAATTTATCGTCTATTTTATTTCTCACTGTAAAATAAGATAATATTGATATTTTTTTTATTTAATTTAGCCTAAAAAGTCATATATAGTGGCATCGTATTGTAGCTGGCTAATTTACAATCACCCAACAAGAATCTAGAACATTTATTTGATTACAGCCGCCCGCGTAGTTAAAACGCGATTATTTCGAAAACTATTACAGTTAGGTACAGAATATGTTATCCAAAAAATATTCAGAATTTTTAGCAGAATCTAAAAAATTCACAATATAGAGTGTTCCATTTAAAAAAATAAAACTTTAACTTAACATTATTGTCTAAAATGTAAAACAAAAAAATTAAGAGGAGGGGACATTATAAATAATCACCGGGTACAAGAATGTAAATTTCAAACAGTGCCGTAAAAGAAATAAAAGTTTGATATAAGGTGTTCATAATTTAACAAGTAGTATGGATAAGGTCAAATTTAGAAAACCCTTCATGTTATGTATCAGTGTCATGCGTGCGTAACTCTAGGCATACTTTTAAATGTCAATCAAACATTAAAAAATGTCAAATGTATGTGAAAGACATATTTACAGTAGCCAATTATTTGTGTCCGGAATTTCATGCTCCTAACTGTATATAGTATATAAACGACAATCATCATTTATTATTCCACAAATTTCGATGGAAATCTAAAAGCATAACTGGCAAACTTTATGCAGTATAGTAATATAATTGGAAATATTTAAAAAGTTAGTGATTGATTTAGAATTATTTCCTGCATTTGATGCTCTATTTAGAGAAAATTAGTTATTTGAAATTGATTGCTGAATTATGTACTGTATAAAATTTTGCGTCTGTTACGGTAGTATTTAACGCTTACACACAGGTTCATAATACTTAATGTAGGGCTAAATATTTAATTTCATTGTGAACAGTGACAACTGATGATAACAACTGCAATAGAATGGTATATACCTACGTAACATAAAAATAATCCTAATACGAATAACTTAGAAATGATGTACAGATTATATTAAAATAAAAAAATCATATTATACTATTAAAAAACTAACAGAACAAAACGTTGCCACTAGTGTTACCTACAAGATTCGAATCCTGGGTCATAAGTTCTACCCTACCTAGATTTGTTCCTTACTAGTCTTTGTAACTTTAAATTAGAGATTTGACGATCAATCTTACATAGGTTAAAATTTTTATTTGCTCCTCACTTGTCCTTCTTACAGATTTAAGGATTTCCATATTTGTTTTCTTATCTAGATACTGCCAAACATGTCAACGTAGGTATAGCAGTAAAAATAATACAACCTCATGTCGGTATAATACTAACAAATTATACATTTTTAAAGAACTGATTCGCAAGAATATGTACATTAAAAGTTTAAAATGAAATTGCCTTTATTTAAAAGTTTTAGAATTTAACAATTCATTGTGTGCGGTTAATAATTACATAGAAATATGTTCTGCTTGTCAATAATCGGTATTGGTTAATACTTTCAAGAACACGCTGAGTTCTGCAACATAAATTAATATCATGCATATAATATGATGTAATATGCTATGTGTATGTATAGACATATTATGCTGTAATCGAACTTAATTGGCATTCCTATGTGTATTACATAGTCTTAGTGCAATGGAAAATCCAGTCCTGAAAATATTTGAGAAAAATTATTTATTCAAGTTTAAATAGCTTAATAAATAAATTAAGACTGAAGAAAATATAAAATATTATATATAAACAAGCATGCAAATCAATTTCAATTACATATGATTCGGAATTATTTCAATACGGTTTTCAATGAATAATATTAAATATGGAAATAAGATTATCGCTCACACTTAACTATTGATAGTGACAAACTGTCGTGAGCATGAGAATTCTATAAAATTGTGACAAATCGTTAAGGAAAAGGTTTCATTAATATTCTAGTTATGCTTTAATAAATTATTATTTTGAAATGTTATAAAATTATTTTAGGGTTTTGGTATTAAATTGCGATTTAAAAGAAAATTTGGAACGCTGCCTGTTCCATGCTTTGTCAGGCCTACAGTGCACTCGAGGTATCTACAGGGTTATTCACGGACCTGGTTTGTTAGAACTTTTCGATGTTTCTGAAATTTTACAATTCTGAAAGCTTGTAGTTAAGAATAGTGTTATTCGGTCTCACCGGTGACATTATTTACGCTTTCATATCACTTTCGGTTTACCGGAAGTTTACGTCAACTTTCTTAATTTAAATAGTATAGTATAAAGTAAAGTATAAGTTAAATAGTATGTTTTAATGAGTTTTTCAGATCGCGCATACAATTCTGAATCAAAATTTATACCCAAAGTCAGCTGTTTTGACTTATTCAATTATTTTCAAAAATACGATGCCAACGTTATATTAAAAATTCTGTATTTCTGGAACCACTGCAGGTGAATACTTGATATGTGACATGTTACTACATGTTAATCTACTTCTTCAAAATTATGTCTATTTATACAGAGCGTATATTTATGTCAATAACATAAATATGCGGTAATATACCTATATACATTTATACCGGGTGTTAGTAAATAAGTCCGACAAACTTCAGGGGGTGATTCTGCATGCAAAAATAATGACAGTTTGCTATATAAACGCCCGTCCGCAAATGCTTAGTTTCAGAGTTATAGGGTGTTAAAGTTTTTCTTAAAAACTGACGATTTATTTATTGCTCTGAAAGCGGTCGAGATAGGCAAATGAGATTTGGTGGGTTTTAAGAGGTGGTTATTGCGCATTTCTTGACATCCAACCAAGAATTTTATATTCATCATTGGCGTACATACGAATAAAGATCTTAATTTTTTAAAGAAAAAAAATGGTACGCCACTGAGATATTTCAAATTAAAAATCATTTTTGAATTTGCCATTCAATTTGTGATAAAAAACCTCTCTTGCCTTTTTTTCGTGCGAAGCGCCGTTTTTATGCAAAAAAATAAAACATCTTAACGTGTATTTTTCATTTCTTTAATACATTATCTAGTAGGCTACTGTCGACATTCAATATCAATGCATTGTTAAATACAAATATTTTAACGAAGTGTCAAAATAGCAACTCATCATTATTAAGCTTTTAGTTAGCTATAAAATTATTGTTAATAAGTAATTAATTTTTCTTTTATTGAAAATAAATAACTCTGAAACTAAGCATTTGCGGACAGACGTTTATATAGCAAACTGTCATTATTTTTGCATGCAGAATCACCCCCTGAAGTTTGTCGCACTTATTTACAAACACCCTGTATATGTACAGTACATATATACAATATTACTTGGAAATAGTGATAGAATTCTACCGTGATTTTAATGGTTATGCGGTATTTTTCTTGGGTAATTAGAAGTAATATATAACAAAGCAACAAGGAAATTGCAACGAGAAAGTTTGCCATTTTCAATGACAGTTCTACAAATTGTTTATTCCTTCATAAGTAGTAGATTGAACGTGTCAAAACATATACTGAGTAGAGAAGCTAGATGAATACATTACGTTTGCTTATTTGCTTGCTAATAAGAAATGAATTTCAATATGTTTTAAGAGCATGCTATGCAAAACAAATGAAGTCTGTCCAGAGTAATTTATGATAGATGCCTCGCAGTGCGCGCGTTTCATTTTATTTCGAAATCATTTGGTGGTAGTGAACTACACGGGCTGCCGTGGTATACTAAACGAGAGAAACGATCTCTAATTATCCCAGCGCACGAACGAATAAACGAAAATCAAAGCTACAGTTACTTTTTCATGAGTGCAAGTTTTTAGAATTGGTAAAGTATTAGGTGGAGTACTTTTACCGTAAAAGGCCACGTCTGAGCACATGGATAAAAACAACTGTCCCACTTACGGTTAACATCTGGAGAAGAACCTGAAAACAGAAACAGTACATCGTAGTCAAGTCGATGGACTTTCGAGTTACTATTGTAATATGGATAAACCAATACATGCTATAACTTGAGGGCATACAATCAATATAAATTGCAAAATTGTCGATGATAATATTGCACATATTTTTGCAGTATATTGCACGATATGCAGTTTGTAAACTTTCAGTTTAGTAAATGTAATCATTTACTGGTTGAAAAATATATACGAAGTAACATTTTCCATAAATACTTATAATTTCGGTAATATAGTGCAATAATCTAAAAAATGTGCTATGACGTACTGCGTATTCTGCAAGAGAAACGTTGAATGTTAAAAATTAGCCTCTCACTAAAATTTTAACGCCATTAAAGCTGCAGCTAACTGAAATTTAGCAGAGAAAAACTACATTATTTGTACATACGATAAGCTTGTATATACGCAAATTTAAACAGCAATCAAGTAATCGCACATCTTAAAATTAATTTTACCCAAATCTGAAATAAATAGAATTAATTAATATATAATAAACTACAATGATATCAAACGTATAAGTATCTGCTTATTTTATTTTCTTATTTACTTTACTTATTATACTTTATTCGAATTACATAGTTATGATTTATGTCAATCTTTCATTTCAACTTTATTGAAATATCGCGTAAAATATATATGTTTTGTTGATCTTATATTTGAGGCAATTTCGTTAGGGACTCAATCAGTTGAATTTACTTATTATCATTACGGATCGACATTTAGTTCCGCGTTAAAGTGTAAAAGTATGTTTAACTATCGTAATAAAAGAGACACGCACATAAAATATTAATCATAATATTACAATTAAAACCCTGAAATGTACTCGATATGATGTAGAACCTAAATACGCTATTGCAATCGTGTTAACAATACCAGAAAATTACGGAAAATAACTTATTGTTACAGCCACATATAAACTAAGTATGATACGGTGATTGAATACATCGATTGTGAATGTGTATAAGTGGTCACCAATGTGTGAGTGTGGAACGTCTATAGTAGGTGCAGTGGAGGAGGTAGACGTGTGCGTGATCAATTCTGCAGCAGCGAGTCTACTGACCTGGGTCGTTACTAACGACCCGATCCGCCCCTTCTTATGCAACTGTTAAGACTTGTCAACATCGCCGTGCAACCATCAATCATATTAATAACCCCTCGCAAATACAGTTTGCGACACCGCCGTGGCCTAAGAATTTATAGAAATACGTTATTTTCTTATAAAGTAATGATACGAAAGTTGCACGTAAGAATCTAATACAGGACATTATTAGACAGGAACTGATTCATGGTAGTTATAGTTACCGACTGAGTAGATATTTATTTCACAAAAATGTTTTTGAAAACCGAAATTCCACACTTTACTATATGAATATCGCATATATGGTATACGCCGTGAATAATACAAATTTACAAGGTCAAACTGAAATATATAAATACAACCTAAAAAATTTTCATTAATTAGTTTGTGTCCACAATTATTTAATTATATAGTCCAAACTGTGTGTAAGTGCTACAAGCTTTTGTAATTCTTGATGAGTACTGAATTTGCTTATTTAGTAATTCCGAAATTTTTACTCTTTCTCAATGTTTCGACGTATGTGAGGCTATTTGTCTTAATTTGTTGATAGTTTCCTTTGACATTAATTATTTCTTGGCGACTGATTTATTACGTATTTTCAGTACTTTTTGTGTATTTTCAATGAACATTCTTCCCATCATAATAAGTTTGTTGTTTTTGAATCGACTAAATTATTTGGTGAGGGTTTTTCCAGATGAAGCATACTTCCTAAGCACATCCACTACGAATTGATAATTTTCAGTAGTGCATTGTGTAGGACAAAATCATCAAATGGCTGCTTATTTTGAATACTTTTCTTGATGCTACGGCCAACATGTGCAAAAACTCACTGGGAAATATTTTCTTGGACAGCGATAGTTATTTTTAGCTTTCTTAAAATATGATGATTGATCTTTCACATTGAAGTTTGAAGGTTCTATTTTGAACTGTTATTAACAGCCTTGATTGTTATTAGTACAACATTCTTACCTTTATTATAAGTAATTAGATATCTATGATCTGTGATAAGAAATTATATGTAGCTTATAGGTTGTACTTAAAAAAATGATTTAATTGATTACAAAAACATATTCATTTAATAATAACATCTACAACATGATTATGACCTTTTTGTTCAAAATCAGATATGTTCATATGGATGATAAAATTACCCATTCGACGTGGAATGTATAGTACTCATTCAGTTACAAATTGTCTCATAACAGGCTTGATCAATTACCGACCTCCATAAAAATATTAGGGTTCAAATCTACATTTTCACTTAAATGTAGATTTAAAACATTTAGGGAATTTTGTTGTAGTGCATTGAAATATTAATGTATGTAACTACAAATTGATTTTAGTTACTCAATTACACGTTTAAATATACGCCATCAAATATAAAATTCGTTGAAGTTCATACTTCGTTAATATGAATTAATTGTAATTGATTGAATTATGAATCCATGTGCGTGTTTGAGCAAATATATATTTTGTTTTCCTCGAACTATATTATTTGTTACTGTCAAAATGTATTTAATTCAAATCAGCTAGATATTTACTTCAACAAAGTGAATCTGACTTCTGGTGTATATTTATCATGATCCCCTTGCCTTCGATCTACATTCCTTTGTGATGGGATGGCTAGGTTTGAACGAAATATCCATGCATCGTTTAGTACTCGATACTAGTACTAGTATCCATTGCCCAGATATCTCAGATAACATAGGGATCGATTCTAAGATACGAATTTCTAGGAATTGTTACCTGGATATAGATACCGAATTGATATATTGATCATAAAAACTAAGTTACACAAGTTGTTACACAAGTTCCTTTGTTTTCTCTTTTTTCAGATAAACTATTTTAGGATTTTTTAATTGTATATGCATAGTATTATATCCTTTAACTTTTACAAGGATACCTGAGTACGTTATTATTCAGGTATATACAGGTAATTATTACATCTTCTATAAAATATGCAATCATTAATAGATTCAGAATAAGTTAAAATACAAAGAAATAGTTAGATAGCTGCAAGTAGTTAAATATGCTTTGTCAAATTTGTATGATGTGTTGATATTTTAATGATTTTTTTTTCGCCTATTGCAGTTGACCCAGTAATTCTAGCGACAAGTCGCTAGGATTTATACACAAAAAGCAGCACTCAGTAAATTTTATTGAGTGGTGGATCTTAATTTGTTTCTCAAAAACGAAACAACATTCGATAAAAAAACGAAAAGTTGTAACTTAGCTGTTTCATTTAAGAAAACGATAGTCTGTTACAAGGTCGAGTTACATAGATTCCAATATTATTATATATTATTTAATCGATATCCGTTCCTTTCGTACCATTCTAACAAAATTTATACTACTTTGTAAGAGAAATATATATACCATATTGAATTATCTCTGATAAAATAGATTTTGTTGTGTTGACCATTTTTTTGCTGCATGCAAAATTAAATGGCTTTAAAATTGGTCTACAAAATAGTTTACAGCTTTAAACAAATTGGTTTCTGTATTATTTTTATATAAAATGTTTTCATTCCACATAGCTCATACCTTGTTTGAATATGACAAATGATGCAACAAAGTACTTTTAGTTAATTTTACGCAATCCTTTTTCTTCATAGTTAACGTACCTAAGCAAGAAAGTAGTTACCTTCAGAAAATTTTCATTAACAAAATATATTTCTTTTATTTAAATGTATTGGTCTTTTACTGACGTATAGGTACCTACGTAAAAAACAGTTTAGACTGATACAGTATTTGAAAGTTATTATTTGTGTTACCATTACTATCGGTGTTATTATCCTTCTTATTATTTGTTGGCACTACAAATGCACTCAACACTGTAATGCATTTATTACAGTTACGTAAGTATCTTTCGTATTTTTTAAAATTAAATGTGAAATTTTCGTTGTGTAATTTCCGTTTAGTAAATAAAGGATGAACTTTAAAGCGAATTTCGTTTCTCTGAGATTAGTACTGTTTTGATGAACATTTTCAGAATAATTAAATCTACACTCCTTGCTGAAAACCTAGCATTTAATTTGAAAAAGATCATATAGGTATACCTGATAGAAACTCTTCTCTGTAATACATACTTGAATTCATCATAATTAAATATAGACTATGTATTGTAAGATGCATTTACTGATACAATCTATCAAGAGTTCGAATAAACACCTTTAATTGATAATTGATGAAGAGGAAACAGTATCGACTGATGCTAACCAAGCATGACCGAGTGAATTAACTAAACTTAATCTCAGAAATGAAATGTACGGCTATATTTATTACATGTGTTTCACTGAATAAAGTAATCAACCTCATATTTATTCTTCCACAACTAGTGCAATACAAGTTTGTTTAGGTACCTAGTGAAAAGATATATATCAATCTACAAGAGACTTCAATGCTAAATGAGGCTTTTAACCTAATTAGAGCTTATAGAGCGTGACACGATATTGAGTTGTAGGTATATAGTAAATTTTTGTATGTATATAGGGTAAATATGTTTTTGAATATGCCTTTATAAAGCATAAGTAGATTAGCTGTAATAACAAACAAAAATTAACTAAAATTAGTTTGTTACTACCAAGTCTCTTAATTCAACAATTTCTACAATGTGAGTGTATTTACGTTTCCTTAGCACCCTCTAACGGTGGCAGAAACAATAATATTAAACAATTTGAATCACTAGGTGATGGACAAAATAATAATAAACAGTTTGAATCACTAAATGTAGACCAAGGAAAATCCTTTTTAATACCTAACACCAAATTTGCTAAATTTTGTTCAGGGGAAGCAGGATAATTTAAATGTATAGATGAAATTCTTAACCATTCACACATTTCTAATTTAGCCTACATTTTTAATCTGCAGTCAAAAGTGTATGTGTCCATTTAATATTTTCGATAAAAAACAAAATTTCTGAAAAAAAATAGACAGCGCTCTCTGGCATGCACGTTACTTATTAGATTGGTTTGAATTTGTAAGCCTTAGATTGGTGCGGAGTAATGCTGTTTCTAACGAGACTAACAATCGACAAAAGGTCATACAAATACAACACAATCCACTTAAATCAATTGACAACAAGAAGATAACTTACACAAATCGAGGAAAATATTATTCTGGAAAATAAATTTTAACAAGTGCAATATTGTTACACTAAAATTAAAAACAACGTTTCATTTAGTTTCATAAGTGTCCTTAATACCCACCTACTATGCTACATCCTGTATATACCCGTTTAAAACGTAACGTAATAGAGCAACTTGAATACTTGTTAGGATATCTACACGAACAAAAATAGAAACAAATAAATTGTTCTCTAATAAAGATTAATCTAGTTTTTCTCGTAGCAAGTTGACATAAATATGCGAAGTACGTGTTGCGTGCATAAATACTACTTTTCTTGCGAGTAGAAGAAAATTAGACGCGGAGCGCATAGAATGTCGATGTTTTTCAGTTGCCTTTTCTACTTCTACGTCGTGAATATCGGAAATTTCTCAATAGGAATTACGCAACTGTTGACGGCCGGCGTGCCATGTAATTGTATTTGCCAAAAGTCGTGCTACAGCAAACTATACTACGTATTCGTTAATTTTTACTATGAAATATTTTAACTTGTGTGACATTTATAGTAAACAAATCGATTAATTATCTGCGCAATTATATGAAGTAAGGTAAAGTTAACTAAAAATTGAATCAATTTACCTGTTTAAATGGTTTGAAAGATCAGACTCAGTAGCAAATATATTGGATGGGATGTGGATTATTTAATACTACACCTTTATTCTAAAATTATTTACAATGTGATACTTAATGGTAATTTAATATTACCATGCCTTTAATTCTTTTTAATTTTTGCAGTTTATTTCTCTTTCTAATATATCTAGAATAGTTTTTATGTTATATAGAGTGGTGGACAAAAAGCGTACTATTAGTATAAGAGTTGATTTATTTTATATTTTTTATTGTTTATTAGTAAAGCCTAGACATTCCAAGACACCTTCTTTTTCTAATATAAATTATGGCCAAGAACCTCTAAATTTATATATTGAATATATGCTTATATAGTAAGGGTAGTTTCTCGACCAAAAAACTAGTTAGGGTAAGAGATGCAAATCCAAATAAGATTTGGGGAATGTGGTCTGTAGGTAGATAATCTCAATTAATGAATCTCATTTGAGTTATCCACAATATTTCGCAAATGTTTGCTTCATCAGGAGGTTCTACAATCGTAAACAACAAATTAGAAAATTAACAATAAAGTACATTAGAATACAAAAATTACTTACAATCTAGGGTTTAAGGAAAGGTAAGCTAAGTAGTTGAATATAATGGTTGGAAAAAAATATATTTTTGATTATCAATAAAGTAAAGTAAACGGTCAGTGCGGTGTAATCACCATACCACGTGTGAAAATGATAGGTTAGAAGAGGTTATAAAAGGCGTCGAAGTGGATGAAAATGGAACATTGACGAGCAAATAGTATACAGTGTCAAAACAGTATACAAGGTTGGTCAAACATTGGGACGATGTCTGAGATTGTTTTGTAGGATGTTTGTGTATATTACGTTCAATTTGTTGGTATCTGTTTTAAAATTAACAGTGTTATTTTGATTAGTATATACCATTTCTAAAAACAATTGGTGTTTGTAGTTATTTTTCTATACATAGTATTTCAGTTGAATTATAATTCAAAATGTGATCAGTATTCTATGAGTGGTTAACTAAAGCGCAAGAATTCTTCTTAATTCTACAGTCACTCTTATGTTGGACCAAGCTGTTTCTAAGCCACTGAGAAGTTTGGCCAATATAGCATAAATCCATAATTGCTACACATATTTATATAATTATAATATTTATATATTATATACACATCAATAGAAAATAAAAATTGGATAGTTTCCTCTGACGTTTCGATCAGATCCGGCCTTTATCGAAGGGTTACTTTAATTAAATCCTATATAATTATTTGGGACTACAACAATTGAATTAACGAAGTATAAATGTCTAGAAAAAATATATAACTGATTTTTGTAGAACATAATTAAGTGGTTTTTTATACATTGTTGTGTATGGTGTTAGTAACAGTATTTATTAAATAAAAACATAAGTAGTACATCAGTAATTAAAATAAGGTTAAAAGAATTTTCAAGTTTTGTTTGAAAGATCTTACCTAGAAATAAATTGTGATGAAGACGACTTACATTTTAGGACTATATCTTTTGTTAAAAATGTTTTTTGAAAATTATTTAGTTTAAAGAAGTTATAATATTAATTTCAAACGTTAAAGTCGGTTGAATGTAAGTTACCGACAAGAATATATTTGAAATCCGAAAGTTATGCATAAACGGTTTTTTTAATTATAACTAAACTCGGAAAAGTGGAGGAAGTTTCAGTGCAGTGCAGAGAACAACATGGAGGGGCCAAGTAGCCATATCAAGGCGAGGGTTCAGTAGCATTTACGTACTCATATAATTTATGTTCATTTATGACTTTCATGAGTGAGTATAGGCGATACGGGCGCATGAATATTTACACCTAAAATAATGACAAAAAATATATTATATAACGTGCTGTTGTTCCCACAGTTGTTTCAGTCAAATGAGTATGACGTGCGGAATAAATATTTTTAATTATGAAAACGACCGTTCTATATCGAGTGATGTTATATTGGCAAATTCGAAGTAATCCTTGTAACAACTTAATAGAACACTAAACACTTCAACCTGCCCATCTATTTTTAGTTAAAAGTTTTTAGTGTTTAGTGGGTTGAAGTGTTTAGTGTTCTACTTCTGCACCAATGAATCCTTGTCAATAACATTTTCAAATAACACATGAACACAATTTTTTATCTTTCAATTCTACTTTAATTCTTCTTTCACCATAATCACGAGCAGATGGTGTAACATTTCTTATTGATGTCCGACTTGGTAATATATAATCCGAATACTTACTCCAGCAGGAAACAAATGCTTGGTCTAGTAAAGTGAAAGGTACATTACATAGAATAAAACAAACAGCTATATTAAATGTTAATTGTTCACAGCATCGTTTGCCACGGATTGCATAACAGTGTTTTATACGTTTTAGGGGGCGTTCACACTTTCACCCACTAGTATACGTCTTCGCATTCCAAATCCGGCATACTCCCTATTAAGTTTTCGAGTTTCTTCGAAATACGCTGTTTACGAAACGTAACTAAATGCGACATTTTCTAAGTATGTGTGTACTGAGCACTCACAACAACCAATGGAATAATACTGAACAAGTGTGCTTTGATACGGACGCTTGAATTTCCGTGCCACGCAGTTCGCTCCTCCAGATTGTTCTTCGTACTATACTGAAGCTGCATCTTCTTTGTCGAGTTCAACTATAACTTTTTATATGGATGAACTTTAATACAGTTGTACGATACAGGGTTCGTTTTAAATGTATGAAATATTATTAAAAATATAATGTGTAATTATGTAATTAAGTTGTAGGATTTAGACAGGAATTGAATTATACTCGGAAATAACAATCACCACTTATAACTAGAAGGCAAGTGTCACATTGCTTCGAAAATGTACAACTTATATAGAATTAGACTTTGGAATGCCTATTAAATCGATCCTGGTTAGCGGCAACGACTGTTACGTATATAAGAAATCGGTTACAATGTAATTTTCGCATATCCCAGTCTAGATATTTTTCCAAGTATGTCGCTTGAGTACTAATAGTGTAAGCAAATTAAAACATTGAATTATTAGTGTATTATAATAAATATAGGTACTAGGTCCTAGCTCTTATACGATACTAGGAACTTGTTCCGTGTCAAATATGTTTATCGATTGACTAGATCTACTGTTTGTAATAAATAATAAGAATACGAACACCGAATTAATTGAAAACTGGAATAGTCATGTAGTCTCCTTACTGAACTCAGGTAGTCAATAAAAAAACACAAAGCTTTGGACACGAACAAACACTAAAAGTGATCAATAGCGACTCAACACGGTATCGTGAAGAACATCTGTCTGACTCTGAAATCAAATCAAATTAAGTCAATAAACCCGCTCGGTGCGTCCAGTTATGGCCCTAAAGTGAGCGGACCGCGTGGGTAGTTCTATCGAAGCACACTTGACAAATCAATTTGCTGAACAATAACAAACCAAACACGTCGGATGGACGAAACTGTAACTGTATACATATACATCTGTAAATAATTTGCATGTTCACGTTTATATAAGTGAACAACGTGTCTATGATACTATTACATACATACCAGGTCCACCGCGACTATCCCATCCTATAGGTAGTAAATATGCAAGTGGCCAATCTAGTTATGTGCATATGTTCGCTTGTACGTGTGTTGTTTTATATTACTGCCGGGCAATAATAATATTTCTATTGCTCGGCACGATAGAGCAATAGAATCGGAAATGGTGGAAATTATTTCTGAGTTTGACATGCGCAGCCGATAAGGTTGCGCCGATAGATAGCAAAAAGTTACAACCATTTGACGAGATTATATTTTACATCACTATAAAGGTAATTTTAAAAGGGATTTATGGGAGATAATAGTTGATTGAATGATTGCTTGACATAAGCAGGGATTGGAAACAGACGACTTTACTACTATATCGTACTTCATAGATCTATTTTTACTTCCATAAGTTCAAATGTAGTCGATAGAATTGATAGCATTCGAAGTTTACTTCAGTATGGAGTACAACCGTTGCCTAATACATGTTCTATTTATTCAGTTAAATGCTAAAGAAAATGTAAATGTTATAAAATCTAACTAATCTAAATTAACAGGATTGTATAATGAATAGATTTCAAACGATTTACGACAGCTTTCATAATTAATGAATTGATGTTGAAATTTAGTAATGACAACGATGGAAACGTAATACTGCAATTACATATATAGAGCCAAGGGTGACTATTGAAATTTTTATTTGAAAAACGTCTAAAATATAGCTTTACATATGTGTAAGTGAGGCAAGAATAAATAACCCTCTCTTACATTTTAAATTCTACTATTACGGAGGTATCCTGAGGCATAATTTCAATTGTGTTTAAAATAGGAAGAATTACTAAGAATTAGTGTAATGGGTAACACCATGTTTTGTTCTTAATATTTCATTTTAAAAGAAACAATAAAAAAGTATATTTCCTATGAAATGATAATAATGATTCTACATATTATTAAATGTTTGATTGCTTACAGTATAAACGAAGAATTAATATTTACTTGAAAACAGATACTATAATTGTTGTTAATTGGAATAAGAAGACAAAAAGCATTTTTAATTTTTATGGTTACCTTCAGCATTAACATGTACCATCTTTGGCAAATTAAATGCGAATTTTTCAGCGAGGAATTTCTATTTACTAAATAAAGGCTATATTTTCAAGCAAATTTAATTTCTCTGAAAGAGAGTACTGCTTTGATGAACTTCTTCAGAGTAATTAAATTCACTTTAAAGCAAAGCCTTTATTTACAAAGTCAACATTCCCCGATAAAAAAATCGCATTTAAATTGCCAAAGATGGTACATACATTACTGTACCTGTGTAATGTTACAAAAAAATCTCTACAGTTCCATACGCACAATTCTACAAAACTCAAATGTTGGTAGTACTTTATTTTACTTCATAATCTATATACCTGGATATTATTTGCAACCTGTACGGATGAGGGCTTCGTTGAATTGATTGAAACTGAAAAGATCGATGTCACGATAGCATTTTCTAGTAGTTAGACAAGGGTAAAAAACAGTGATGGGTACTTGATGTTAGACAGCGATAGCATACAATACACAATTGTCCAGCAGAATAGCATGCGTATTTCTTGACTTTGTTAACTCATAGAAATCATATTTTCATCCTTCTTTCACTCATATGAAGAGGATCTTCACATTAAAAGCTCTTGGTATATAAAAGAGAAAGCCGTTAGTTACTGCATGTTACTACGCTTATAACTCAAGAACGCCTGGACCAATTTCGATGATTGGTACCAATTGGTCTCTGGCCAAACAAGAAGAATACCCAAGAAAATTCCAGAAATATCCCCCCCAAACACATTTTTTTTTACAATTTTTTGCGACAATTGTTTTGCGGGACACGGGGGGTGGTACGGGACGGGCGGTACACGGGAGGTAGTACGGGACGGGCGGGACACAAGGGGTGGTACCCGTAACAATAAAACATTAAATATCTAAATCAATACATTTCTAGGCAGAACGAAGTCTGCCGGGCCAGCTAGTATCGTAATAAAGCAAATCCGTGGTGAACAGTAACATTTTTCTTGGAACATTGTATACCGATCGATTTACTATTTGATGTTTAGGGTAAGTAGATTAATAGCATAGCATTATAAGCGGCAAGATAGTACTATAACCAGGACGTTCAACGCATTTAAACATACACAAATTTCATAAAAAGAGTTGCAGCAGGTAGTCAGATGAGCAATAAAGCCTGAGGAGATGCTGCAACTAGTACCTACTCACCACAGCCACCTGTGAGGCAATTAAACAATGAACCAATCTAAGTCAATTTATTTATTAGAATAAATTTAAGTGGTACATTTTTTGGTTGACCTGTAAGAGGAATTGTGTCAGGGGACAACACCTTTCTGGAAGACCAACCAAAATACATAGAAAACGTACAGTAGTCTTCATACTCTCACGGGCGTGATTGAAGTTTGGTGATTTTACAAACTCTCTACCAGATAAATTATAGTAGAGGACGTAATAAAAAAATGGAAATGACTCCGTAAAATGCTAGAAATGCAGGATTAAATTGCAATTCATTTTTTGGATATTGACAACATCGAAATTGGCTATTATGTAGCTACTTAATCGACTGATTTTAAGTTTTAAGTTAGGTGTTTAAATTAATTACTTCTTCAAGAGGAAAAAGAGGAGGAAGCATACTAGAAGGTTACGGTAATTCGATGTGCCAATTACACCTTTAGGGCTAAAATAAAAGCCTCCGATGGGTGAGAGAGTATCAGAACATCACTATAATTCGACGGGTTCAACCACACTAAATACAAAACGTCGAGGTAGTATATACTAGGTATTTTTCTGAGTTTATTTTTCTTTATTTTGTGTTTACTTTGGTACTGTATATATACTACAGAACCATAACACGGTTACACAACCGGGAGCTCCAAGAGTTAAGGAGTAGTTCACTGAATTTATATTAGATATGTAAATGTTGTACAAAAGTACCGCTGTATATATGTAATAAAATCTTTTTTCAGTTTTAGCTTATTTAATACAAAGAATAATCGACTAACACAAAATCGTAGCTGTTGTATAGCTCATTTTATGATGTACTATAAGATTAATAAATCGAACGGATAGTTACTAGTTTCAATTATGGTTATACTAATAAATATTTGCAAAGCATGATAAAACCAATTAATACAACAGCTTGTAACGTGCTGTATATGCAAAGAAACCGTGACACTACTTTCTATTTATGCATTCCTGGTAATAACACGTATGCCACCTACACATTTTGTCTAAGTACACTATTACTTTGCACATATATTCAGCAGTATTTATAGGAAATCTTAGTAAAGTTTTAACAAATTGAGTGGCACACAACAGGTGTTGAAGAAATGATAATCGCGTTTTAATATTTGTTACCTCGCAAAAATGAATGATAAGTGGCAGAATGTTGAATGCGTAGGAACAAAGTACGAAGTAGTGACAAATATGACTGAGCCAAAAAAATTGATAAGCTGCATAACGATTGCATATGATAGATAATGAATTAGTGTTTATAACATAATATATACCGTTAGTGTCCGCTTTATATTGAAATCAAAAGATAATCATTTGAATTAGAATAGCATAAATCTCTCGTGATATAAGTTCTTATAACATTCTTATCTCAAGAATTCACTTCACATATAATGCTGGAGATAAATAACTACACTTAATATCATTTTCAAAAGACTTACTATGGAACATCGGCTTCACAACTTTTTTGTAGTCCAACTTTGATATTCTCCTAGAGCGCTAGGGGTCCTTAGAATGGTCTCTAAGTACCGCTAATAAATTGAATGAGTATCAAACTTTTGTGTTCATCAGAGGTATAATTTTTATTGGTTTTCTGGGTATAGCAAAGTAAATACTATAAAAATTGTTATAACAGAATACAATGTTGAATAAATTCTTTCGAAGTAAAGATATAGCCCAGCAGATATATTAGGAGTCGTGGAACTCTTGGACTGTTATTAAATCACGCGTTCTTCTTCTGTTTTCCTGGCATTTAAGGAAATAAAGATGATAATAAATACCTCATAATTTCTAACAAATATACTCAAATAATTTTTTACACGGTAACTAGCTAATCTTAGTTTTCAAGAACCCTTCGATAACTGTACCGGAGAACAAGAATTCTTCTGACTTTGTTATTTTAAAGCAGTAACGTAACAGTAATCGAAAAACGTAAACTTTGCGTTGTCAACTGCAAGCGCAAATATCTTTTGCATAGTGATTGTAACTCGACTTTGAGCATGTTATTTTATAGACATAGGATGAATTCTATGCTTCTACTTGCGTTCCATGTGTGTTTTCGAAACCCCTTATTTTAACAACAAAAACATTAGGAATATGAGAAATAGCAAATAACACAACATTAACCAGAACAGCAACAAAATTGTAACACTACCTAGTAAGACTGAAATAAAACAGTTCAATATTCACCAGTAAATATTCGAATTGACCATCAGCAACTTATGCACAATGGAACAAATTCTGATCAAAACATCGTCTTACAATCTGCAGCATATCTCCATTGATATGGCGGCATTGGTTGACAATACTTTGTCGCCATTCAGTTAGACAAGCCGGTTGCGTTAAATAAGCCTTATTTGTAAGGTGCCCCCACAAACAGAAATCTAATGGCGACAAATCTGGCGTCCGCGCTGACCACGCAGTATAGTCTCACCTTCCAATTCATTGCCTAGAAAGTCTTTGACTTAGGTATTATTGAACAGGTTAGGTGTAATGGGCAGCAGCTCCGTCGGATCTTCACTATACCGGTTATTGGTTTCAATAATGCTCTTAATACTACACCAACATTTCTCTGTAATAATTCCAAGTACATTTCTCCATTCAGATTAGCATCTCAGAAGAGAGGTCCAAAAGTTCCTCACACACATTTAATTTTTTTGAATGTTATAAAAATACTATATTTTAATCGGAGTACAATTAAATTTCTTACCGAATGTTTATTTTTGGAATTAAATTTTAATGAAAGCAAAATGCATATATTTTCATTAATTTACGTATTTTAGAAAATAGAGTTAAATGATTTCAGTTACAGACACCACAAAACATAGATTAAATGTAACATTCTTTAAAAACACTCTAATTTAAGTGTGAAAATCTGCAGTATTAATTTACTTCTGCTACTATAATTTTTTGATATGTGTACATACATTATTGTATTTCTAAAATATACAATGCTATCGAAATCGGCAAAAAATATACAGCTCTATAGGTACATCCTAGAAACCGCTGTTCTCAATCAGAATGCAGCGATAACTAATTTCCGTATTAACCAAATTAACACACATATATGAAGCGTTACGACAGTAATTAGATCCGGTTAATTGGACAATTGAACACTAGACCGCAACTATATCGCCAGCTCACGCACTATATGTCTATTCAATAGTTGGCGGTACAATACACCCTCCGTTCTAAACTTATTTGTCTTTACG
The DNA here is from genome assembly GCA_023690525.1 of Holotrichia oblita. Lineage (NCBI taxonomy): Eukaryota > Metazoa > Arthropoda > Insecta > Coleoptera > Scarabaeidae > Holotrichia > Holotrichia oblita. Next base: position 158,094,621 of record CM043015.1, on the reverse strand, counting down.
TGCATGTAATACGCAGTAAATTAGCTGACTTACCATCCCCAGACGGAGTGACATGCGAACCAGATTCTCCTAAAAATAGAAAATATTGAAATTAAAAATCAATCTAAGAATCATGATGGCCATAAAATATGTCTTATTTCTACATAATTACTACAATATATGGAGTGGATGTTTCAGAAAAGCCCTTGCACAGTATGATACCGCTATTACCATACTAATTAGGATATTAATATTACTGCTATTAATTAAATGAAATATGTATACAAAGTAAAAAATACAAATTTTCAAAAAATATTTAAAATTTCCGATATAATCTTTGTAAGAAATAAGCAAACTTTGCGTGGGAATCCTGACTTTTATGACATCGTAAAGCTTGATGCAGTAGCAATAAAACAAGAAAATAATTCCCTCCGATTTTATGGTTTAGGAGGCTGTACAATCGCGCAAAATCTATGGCTACTAGTTGCTGCCGTTGTGTAGAGTGGGTATACGTAATTTTGTTTCACGGTGGTTTAAATTTTTCGTCGATTTATCAATTTCTAGCAGGCCGGGTGCTACGTAATCGCTTTTTAGACGTTTGCATAACGGTTTATTCACAAAAACGAAAACCAAAAACTGTACACGTAACCGAAAGCGTGACAGAAAGCTTGGTTTATAAATAATGTCTTTGTAGAACGATGCTTAATGGAATAAGCGAAAGAATTCTTCACCTTTTTACGGTAGTAAAGGTGCCTACTCTGCTATCGTGTTTAAAAAGTGATTATGTTCCTAACATTTATACTAAAAGAAGAACGAATATTTGTCAAAACAGTTATAGTGATTATGTTCCTAACATTTATACTAAAAGAAGAACGAATATTTGTCAAAACAGTTATTATTATCACAGGATTTTGTATATTAGATTAATTGCATTGCTATTAATTTAATTATTAAATAAGTGATATAATAATTATTAGTAAATTATTTCGAGTATAAACTCATTAATCTTTAGAATAATTCTAACACCAAATTATTAGAACAGTAAAGAAAATATACTTAAGTTATGTACATATATATGTACAAATATACATTAAAAGTTTCTTGAACTAAAAAATTCTTTAATTGGCGTTTTAATTATTTCTTCTATTGATTAATCACAACTCATTTCGTAGTAACTCTGAAGTATTCTCAAATATATCTGGCTGTACAATTATCTTGTAGTCAAACATTAGTTACATATGTATGTATATTTTATGTTATAAAGAACATAAAAGCTAAAATAATATATATTTAATATTTTTATTTACATTAAATATTTGTTAGAACATATATTTTTTTAAACGTTTCCAATTTGTTTGTTCAACTTCATTCAAAATAAGTTCGTCCAATTTTTTCGATGTCTATAATTTCCAGTTTGCATATTCTAACTGAAATCTCAAATCTTTTTTTTTTAACGATTGACTAAGGTATAAATTTGTATTTATCTCCTAATTTTCGATTGATTCTGTGAATGTATACAGAACATTTAGAGCGACTAGGGCCAGCTAAAAAAGAGATAGATCTAGAGTGGGGCGGTTGTAAAACATATACGGAATAGTACGCTTGCCAATGCGTTAAATCCGTATATGTTTTACAACCGCCCCACTCTAGATCGATCTCTTTTCTAGCTGGCCTTAGTCGCTCTGAATGTTCTGTATACCTATATCCATGCTACTTATGTACAAAAAGTCTTCATTAAATTGATCGGAGTATTGTATTTAATATATTTATTACTAATGTTTCAGTTTTATTGCAATAATAATACACAACATCTTATTATCGTTTATGACGTTCCATTTTGCGTCATGTTGCTGTTGTCACTAATTTTTTGCAGCTTATAGTATATATAGTAATTTATTTCAATTACTGCATTTTTGGTTATCCTAATTACTAATTATGTGTAGGTTAAATTCGCCATATTGAGTTGGCCACATCGAATTGTCCTAGAAGGATTCAACATAGTTTTGACTCCAGCTTTCACGCGCAGGAAAATTGTTAGATTTGATGTCTTCTACTTGACTTTATAATCCAATACTTTGAATTTCAGAATTTCACTCAAACAGCTATGGTTTATCAGTGACGTGACTTGTGATTGTTATAACAAATATGGGCGATGTCCTCAGCTTTTAGTTTTTGCTTATTCATAAGTTTATTCATTACAAAAATTTTTGCTTCCTACCAAACCTACATACAAAGTTTCACAAATCATCGAATGCTCATTCAAGTTATGTGCTATAATACTAGAAAGTTTGACGTTGTCTTAAATATTTTCGAATCCATTTTTAAAACGGTTAAATCAATCAAAAATAGTTGTACGCGAAAATGTGTAGGCATAGTTGATATTTTGTTTATTTCTGTTCCAATTTTACTTGGTCGACAATATTTTATATTCTTTCCTTGTTCCATTACAACCGAAACATGACGTGCGTGCTAACGTTTTTCTGAGAACCTATAACCGGTATTTTACCTTCACTTGCGCAATATCTATTAACGAGACTACAAAATTATTTCTATTTTATGCATCCTAAAATAAATTAGCCAAAATTTATGTTTGTATGGAAAATTTTTTACCACATCCCGAGTTACACCTTACGCTTTTGTCATATTGAAGAAATACGATTTTTTCAACATAAAATGTATTATACAATTGGGTCAGAAATATTTACATTTTATTTAAGTTAAGGAACAAATATAAACTGAAACTAAGTGTTGTTTCTCTTTTCTGTTCGATCGCATGTTATGTAATTTAACGCTTTTATGCGTTTGTGTGGTTTCTCAATTTTTGCATGTCATACATAAAAAATCTTCGAGCAGGTGACATCGAATCATGATAAATTCAACTATTTCAATAATATAATACAAAAATATAGATTTACAAGCCCTGAATGAGATGCTCCTTGTCAGAAATCATGTGCTGTAATCATAACGTACTGGTATCGTCCAAATTGGTTATCGCGTTATTGCAGCAGTTATAGAGCACAATAATACACAACGAAGACCCTAACGTTCTAGAAAAGTTCGAAACAAAATTGAAGCATTGAGATATTTCAAATAATTTTTTTTGATTTTCATGTATTGTACACATTTCTACGGTACTCTAAATCTCCTTATCTATGTACTACGTATAGGTGAAACTATACGGACCATACAGTGTGTCTTCAGAAATGCTTATACTGGTGCATGTTTATTTTTCATCATCGTGCACTACGATTTAAAAGAACACTTCGATCCGTCTTATGGTTGGATCGACTGTTGCGTCTCTTCATAAATAACTGGCCTGATCGAACAACCTCGACTTGTATGTAGCAGCGAGTTAGAAACGCGGCATCTTCTGAAACCACGGGACTTGTTGTACAAGGCGCGTGCTATGTTCTGCCGTGTCTTTTATGCATGACGCCAATATTCGAAACCGTTTCCGGAAACTTTGTGTCACCAAAGCATAGATTGCTCAGGTATAATGTTTCTCTAGGTTGGCTACTAAAGGTATAAAAAATATAAATATACTCTTCTACATATCATACACTAAAACTATTTATCAAAGCAACGCAATTTATGAGTGCACTTCATTTGCTAACATTATTCCTACAGATGTAAAATTATAAATTACAACTTAGTAAGATTAGGTCGTTTCTTAAAAACCAATTAATTAGAATTGTAGAATATCAACAGTATTGAATGGAAAGTCATCTAGTTGCATCTGAGAGTATTAAAATTTGTTGGAAACAAATAGTAATTATTTTTTCATAAAGAATATTTGACACTAGGGCAATATACCACCGTATACCAAACGGAAATACTAGCAATAGACACATGTGCTCCTGTTTACATAAGGAAATTCACTAGGTACCGAATAATATAATAGGCCATAGGCCGCGGTGTTATAAGGGAACGCTACTAAACAAAATCCGGCCGGTAACCAGTGACCAAATCAATCAATCAGTCAATCAATTATTTTTTACAAAGTAGCAATAGTAGGTACGTTTATGTATTGATGTTCATGTGTATAAAATACAAAATCTAGAATTACAGAAATATATTTCATGTGTCTTATTCACCCAATTGGTAGGAGAGTGGTAACGTTTCCATCCAGACAACGTTGCAATAATAGAACCAAAACAACTATTACTCCGTTGATTGTGACGTCTTTGATTGAGAGCTCATAAAACTATCAACTATTTATCTCTCAAAAAGTAACGCCAGAAATCTGTTAATTTGGATTTAGATATGACTACATACTAATAGAGTATTTTGATGCAATAAAAACTACTGCTATTGACCAGTGAAGCAATTGATTTCGAGGTTGCTACACTATTCTAAAATGTTAGTAAATATTTCAGATCGTATTAACAAGAATTATGTTCAGAAAAAATGGGGGCTCTTAAATATCTAACCATAAGCTGAAATGGAAAAATAAATACACAATTGCATATAAACATAAAACACATATTTTATACAACTGTATAGTAATAACGAAAACAGATTTTCACAAAGAATGCTTAACATGTAACAAGAAAATCGTTTGAAAACAACGAAAATATAAAACTGACACGACAAGGAATTTAGACATAACAAATGAAGCTAAAGCTTACTACAGCCTTCCGTATATAATTTAGTTAGTATTTACTTTTGGTTTTTAATTAATCCAAATAGCCGCAAATCTGCCAAAGTATGTCTATTCTAGAACGTGCCGCAACATTAGATATGATCCTACTTTGAAAAGGCGGAAATATACTGAATAATCCTCGTGATGTTACATTTATTTTAGAACAGCGATTATGCAATCAAACGTAAATATTTTTAAGCAATTTTCATCAAATGGAAAATTTATATTGTGTATGCTTTGGCTATACACAAGAATATTCAATAAAATCGATCTGCTGTTCTAAATTTAAGATGCCAAGTAAACTTAAACCGCGGCATCCTACATAGTTTAACTGAGATGGTCATTTAATATGTATGAAAAATATATTTTATAATATAAAGATAACTCTTTAATTTACCGAAGTACAAGATGCGATATACAGTTAAGTAAGACAGTCGATTAGTTTACTAAATTAGGAAGTTCTAAGTTATTGTTTCTAACTTTAGATGCTCGTAGTTTGCTGTATATGTATAAGGATTCATAATCTTACCTGCTTTGAAGCGTGTAATCACATCATCTACCGCACCAGCTATAACTTTATTACCTACATTAGTATTACTTGAGTAATTCCATAAAATTCTCTCGTACTGGCAATATGCAGTTGAAAATCAATCCTCTAATTACTAACAAGTACTATTTAATGCTAACAATTATTATTTATACCTTGCTATTGATTATTCACGTCGGTCTGTTTTTGCAACATTAACTACGTTGCATGTAAATAAGTGTAATTGCACTCATTTAGTGACCTAGATATAACATTTTAAGCAGAAAGTAGTAACTCTATAATTTACAATTGATTTAATATCTCGATTTTATTTCAAGATAATGACAAATTTACAATACAAAAATTGTTACATGTTTTATATGTTAACACAGATGAGGTAAAATTTAAGAATTTGACCTCAAAATGATTGTCGACATAAAAGGTATTTCGTATTGTACTAAAGCTTTAATTCTTAATGTTATGTTGAGCAAGAACCAGCGTCGAACATAATAAATTTCTGTAACGTAAAAGTAAGTTTTATTCTAGTGATAATAACGGCAGTGATCACCAAAATTAAATAAAATAAAAATTTTCCGGAATCAGATCATAATTTATTTCATCGCGCTGTTATTGACTTCACGTTCAATCAATGGAACAAAACATTACAATTAATACTTTCACCTTACTGTTATTTTTTAAGCATAGGTTCGTTGGAGAATAATTCAAAATACTGAAGCAGTAACGAGCATAGACAATGATCGTGGCTAAACTTATACAATGATGTTATCAATCATATAATGCATAAGTATATACACATGTGACTTTAAGTACTGAAGTAAATAAACACACTTCTCGAAAAATGTAGTATTATATAACAAGTATGTAATCGAATGAATGAAAGTATAGAATCGACTACTCAAACGGCGTTCGCTCGAGCTCGTACATACACTACCGTCCATACATGAGGGATCAGTAGAAGAATAATGATACAACGCAACATAATAAATTAGTCGATGCATATATTAAAAAAATTACATAACTCTAACAAAACAAAGTTGAATTCTTAAAAAATAAAGTAATATTTACTAATTCTAAGCCATATAATATTTAATAAAAAAATAAAATTATTTTAATTTATTCTCAGAAAAATATCCACCGCCACACTTAATAACTGCTTTACATATTTTGGGCATTCTAAATACAAGTCGTTAAAGTGTCTCTACTGGAATTGCGTTCCATGCCTCTTGGAGATGTTCCCAAAGCTGTTGTTGTGACCGTGGACAATGTTCCCTCACCCTTCTATCCACCTCATCCCAGAGCAGCTCAATAGGATTGCGGTCTGGCGATTGTAGAGGCCAAATCATGTTAACAAGTATTCCATCTGCTTGTTTTTGCTGCAAATAGTTTCTACAAAGTCGAGCAGAGTGCTTTGGGTCATTATCTTGCTGAAAATGAAACACTTCTCCAATCAATCGCAACTCCGAAGGAATAGCATGTTCTTCTAAAATGACCTAGTACCGCTCTTTTGTTAATATTCCGTTGATTCGATGCCGATTTCCAACACCGTCGAAGGAAAATGCTCCTCAAACTAGCACTGAACCTCCTCCATGCTTTACGGTAGCCACAACACAATCATGCGTCGAACGTAAACACTCCGATTACTGCCAAAAATTTAAAATTTTGACTCATCAGTTCATAACACATATCGATGTTCCAATTTTGATGCTCTTTAGCCTATTGCAACCGTTTCTGACGGTTTTGTGGTCTCAGTAATGGTTTGCAACCAGCAGTGCGTCCCTGTAACCCTATTTTTGTTAAGCGCCTCTTTACCGTAGTAAGGGACACTGGACTTTCGCGTCTTTCATTGAGTCGAGCTCGAATCTGTGGAGCTGTTAGGCGTCGGTTTCTTTTGGATATTACTTCCAATCGTCGATCTTCAGCCGGGTTCGTTATTTCCGGATCGCTTTCCGGAATGCGTTGTTCCTGTTGGGCTATTGGGGCAGGTAAATTACTAAAGTGACGAATTTGTATGCTACTGATCCCTCATTTATGGACGGTAGTGTAACTTATTTGTAAACCAATGAATCAATGGTTTCAAAGAATTACAACTATTTCAAAAAGTAGACAAATATAGCTAATTAAGAGGCAACAACAGTATCAGCTGAAACTATTGAAAGTAATGGCAAGTCAATAGCATTTGGTAAGCACAGTTAGGAGAAAGATCAAGCAAATGTAAAAATAAACGATATAATGAACAGCTAATAAAATCTCTCAAATAATGGAGGTAAATGAGATAAGAATAGAATAAAAATTTTTTGCAAGTATAACAACGAAGAATTACAGGTATAAGACATGCAGTAATGAATAATCAAAGCCCAATCATTATATTTATAAATTAATTTATCTTAAAAAGTAAAGTTACTGTTGTTTCCCATGCGGCATTTTTATGATACAAGACGTATATTTCCAAGTAGTCGATACCGCGCCAAAGACTATACGAGTTGATGCTCTCAAAGTACTAAATTATAGAGAAATTTATTTTCGGCTGGCAATATTATAGTGCAGTATCCCGTATACCCAATATTGGTAATAATAAGGCTACATTGAAAAACACTAACCAATGTGGCAATAAATTCGATGATAATCTCTAATAGGGCCCAATATGCCATACGATACGCTGCTTCTCACAAAAATTAATATATACTCATTCGTTAATGACCAATATGGATATGGAGTCAATCAAAATTCTATTACGGTTAGTATTTTCTAGTAAATTGTTCGTTCATAAATATTGCAATTTACCTGTAAATATACCCTATTAACTAAATAAGGAAAAAGAAACAATTCTTTTAAAGAGTATACAGTTCGGAAAATAAATAGAATAGAATTTTGTTGACTAGAAAGTGCTAAGCTTCAACTTCTTGTCTATTCATGGTAAAATGAAAATGTTTTGTGTAGGTTTTAGAATTATGTCGAAGCTATCGATTCACGATCGCGATACGGTTGTTTTTTTTAAGAACAAGGCTACGCGAAATTGCTGTACAAATGAGGTGTTCGAAAACTGCCGTTCAAAAAATATTACGCAAATATGCAAACATAGGGTCAGTAGAACATCAAAAAGGCGCTGGAAGACCTAAAAAGCTTAAGGAAACAGAAGATAATTATTTGCGCCTTAGCTCACTGCGAAATCGCACTAAATCTTCAATGCAGTTAGCTGAAGATCTGCCAGAGGCCAGAGGCGTTGTAGTCCATTCGTCGACAGTTCGCAGACACCTCATTCAGCAAAGGTCTTAGAGGCCGTATAGTTTGCAAAAAAAAACCATTGTTTCGGAAGGGAAACGAGCAAAAACGTTTACAATATGCAAAAATTCATAAAAATTGGACCTTGGAAGATTGATCTCGCCTGTTATGGACGGATGAGTCAAATTTGAAGTTTTTGGACCTGGAAGAAGACAGTTTGTGCGGAGGAGGACACACGAAGCATTAAAGCCCTTCTGTCTGCAGCCTACCATAAAGTATAGGGGAGGTTCTGTTCTTGTGTGAGGCTGTATAGCCTTAACAGGAGTTGGCCCTTTACTCAGAATTCCTCTATTTTTATTGTGCTTTTCTTCGAAAACGCCTTTGTCAAAAATAAAATAGTTTGTTCAGATGTTTTAACACAGTTTCTATTCATGCCTGGCATTTCGATAAACACCACGGCCAACTTACTATCAGACAGTTTTTCCCGTTTTTCACGGATAATTTCTAATGTAACATATTACTTTTTTTGTAAATATCGAATAAAGAATAGAATAGTTTGTCATAAATGAAATAAAAAATTGAAATAAAAAAATATAAAATCGCTATACGGGTTCACACATGCTATTTACAAAAAAATAATCTTCTGTGTCATGAATATCATCTCATACGTTACGACAACACTGTAATGTAAATGTACGTTTCATAAAGAAATATTAAGTTTGTTACAAATATGATATTGCATGCACTACTTACGTTTCTTTTTATGTTCCGTTTCTTGTTGATGAATAACACTAGTGGAGGGGTCTAACATCATGGAGTGCCCCAGGTGCCCTCCATGACCCCCTGGTTGACACTCCATCGTGATCATAGCACCCTCTATGATGGATATTGTTCACTGTAAATAGAGACAGCAAATGAATACTAAGGTAGACATTGGTATGGAATTTTACACACAGTATGAAATAACACGGTAATACGCGAGCCGCATGCATGATCATGATCAATATGTGATTGCAAAAAATGTCGTCCCATCGGCGGGAATGTGGACTGGCGCGGCACTTTAAGTGTGAGAACACGCAGTAAATCTTGGTAAAGATCTGAGATGGTTACGCTTACCATATGGTAACGTGTATATAAAACCATTAAAAACATCACCGATTAAATAACATATCTAATATAATGCTTAAATACTGAAAATGAAGCATAAGATACTTGTTCTTATGTAAATGTGTAATATGACATTATTTCTAGCGGAAGCGAAAATATTTACTAAATTTGATTGAAATTTTCAGTAATTAATTTGAGGCATGCAGTGACTCTACAGGAAATACTGCAAAATACATATGGTACACATAAACTGATTCTGTATATAACACAAATTAATTAGAGCGTATACGAAAAGCAGACAATCAGTTGTTGAATCACCGTTAAAATGCACATACCTCATATATTTATATGAAAAAATGAAAAATATGAAAATATGTTTTAGAAAAGCTATCACAGAAAAGTTTTTCATTTATTGAATACAACGAAAGTAAAACTTTTCATCACTATCAATTCCAACGCTAGGCTTAAGCATTCAAATAATCAACTTTTCCAGTGTAATTGTTACTTTAATCCATTTATCTGCAAGTACCCTTCTTACTTCTTTTGCTAGCATATATAAGGGTTATCATACTAGATGCACACATTACACATGCTACTCGTACAATATACGTGTGTATGATGTTAGCTTCTTGCTTGATTACTTCTGTATAATAGTTACAAATATTTAAATGATATTGGTATAAAGAATTTGTGTTCTGCAAACTTCAGGCTAGTAAAGCTCGTCTACAGCATCCTTATATCACATTACACAAAATGTGTTTTTACCAGTTCTGGATTGAGTATGTATACTGGATCTAAATAATTGGAATAACTGTATCGTTATGTACTGAAAACAATATTTTTCCAGAGTTCTAAGCTTTGCCAGTACAAATGATTCTATATTTACTGCTTTTTCGGTAATGAAACTTTTGTTTGTCTATACTACTGTGGTAATTATTTTTGCGTAAGACTTAAAAGTTCCTTTACCTTAAACTCCGTGAGAGACGATATTTCCAGGCTAGAAGAACCTCGATTGCAACGACCCGACCTTTGAAATTAGCGACGTTTTATGAAATGATCTACTGTAGAATTTCGTTCGGCTAAGGTCTATCAATCTAGGGTGAGCAGGAATTTACCCTTTGATCCTTTTAGTCTCAACTATTAATTAATTCCTTAAAAATTTATTTTAACCCGAAGTTTTTTTTAGTCCTATTTCTCCTATTTTCTAAATTAGAAATATGTCGACAACTCGACAACAGGATGGCAGTTGCTGCTGTCATTTTCTTTTCGCAATTGCTTATGTAATTTTTGAAAAGTATTGCATCAAAAATTAAAAAAAACGTACTAATGCTGTATATGAACAGAATTTCCCGCCACTCCCTAGTAGCCGCGTTGTCTTAAGTTACGATATAAGAAAACAAAATTAATGTGTAATTGAGTGAAATCGTGACAGCCAATCATGCCGGAAACTATGCTCTTTTCTATGAAGCCACTCTGTATTTTATAATGCTCGACGTGCTTGGAGACATACAATTTCAGAAAAGTACTTTATACGTCAGGTTAAAATTACGCGATTGGAAAAAATGAGAATACTGCCCACCGTATGGTTCTACCTTCACGCTTCCTCGCTCGAATGACATGTTCACAAGACACAATCTGAGACAATGAATTGGCTATTAAGAAGCGCCAATACACCTTCGCATTCCATACCTTAAAATAAAAACCATATACTTCCCAGCACATCATTTTTATTCTGAAATAATTAACAGCAGCATATTTAAACAAGTATTCGATAACCTTTCCTTCATTACTATATTCCTTAATGAAAACACCAAAAACTACATATATTTACGTATTTTGAAGGTTAAATTTTGAATACGCTTTTTTATAAAATAGAATTAGAATAGAAATAAATCTTCCTAATATTTCTGCCTATACAAGTGGCAAAGTGAAAGTAGAAACAGTGATGAAAACAGTAATGGTAACTGAAAAAGTGAGGGCTTTAGTATTTACGTTTAAAGAAGTTTTTGTCTGAAATTAAAAAATATTTGCAACAAATGAGGATATAGCAAATTCATTTTGCTTTAAAGGTATGCTACTAATTCAAAAATTTTGTGCCATCATTTAAGCCCATGCAAAAATTCTAGTTATTATGAATATTTCACTCTTATTAACGATCTGCTAACATCTCCAATATCCAATTGAGATGCTATTTGTCAATCTGATACCTGATTTTAGCATTTAGTTATCTGTTCATCGGATTCAAATATAAACTGCAATGTGGGTATAAATTGTACCTACTTATTTACAGGATTGAAAACTAATAAATTGTTCTATTGAAACATGTTAAATGAATATTTATTTATATTCTTGTAACAAACACTAAAATAATTAATTTAATACAGTCATAGCTGCCCTCTGGAATTATTTGGAAAAAATAAATAAGTCATGATAAGAAAAGAACGCATGTAGCTGGCTGTTTTGCGTGTTGCAGGCACAAACTCCTACCATTCTTAATTATTAATTACTAATTTGTTATAATATAGAACATTAGACTTAATAGTGCTATATCTCTTTTACAAACATTTTTGCTGAATTATTAATAATTTTAAAATATAAATTGCTAATGCAACTTGCCTGGTTATTATTTGTTCCTATTCAACCTAAAGTTGCCATAACAATTTCATCGTGTTACGGTTTTATCGCATCTAAAATACGTTCCTTATGGTTTCAATTATTATTAACTGTGTTTGTAGAACTAGTTTAATAGTGAGAAACCCAGATTTTCAGTTGCAAATTTATTGTTTATTCGCAACAAATTTGTTGATAATAATAAACCGCACAACTGATATTGATAGATGAAAACTATCAATAACTGGATCTATAAATAGAGTTATTATTACTACACTCTTATCTTATTGAAAATGTTGATAAATGTTACAATATAAAAAAAAATTGTTTGTAATAGGTACTCATGGTATATAGAGTATAGTATAGTAGTATAGAATATGTGTACTCATATGTACTCATGGAATCACCATTAGACTGCTTAGTAGATTCAGACATCTAGCAGCACTGGCAAGCCATGAATAGTCCAAGCTAGATCGGTATCTATCGTACCGAGCTGGGTTGTTTGACACCCGGCAGTGCTACTTCCAATGGGAGTTGGAATTAGTCAATTGTCGCAGGTGTTGTACAACACAGATTAAATAGCGAACTGCGATGAAATTATATTTTGCATTGGAAGGAGCACTGACGAGAACTAGGAGGTCGAAACCTCTTGGTCTGCTTCTAATACTAAATCAATTTTCATTGCTTTCGCTTGCAGTGGCGATTCCAGCAATATACTATGAGCACCAATTACATACCTTATTCGTTTTTTTATCTTCTTATTTGTTTAATTCTTATTTTATCTGGAATTCTAAGAAATATAAATCACACAAGAATTACCGAAAAATAAGCAGCAGTTGTAACTGACATTAATATAAATTGGTAACTAAATGTTCGACAAATCGACATAGTAATCAGATCTGCTTATTTTGTCTCTAAAAAGTGCTTTTTTTGATATGTTTGTTCGTTCGATTAGGTAGTCAAATACCGATATATCATATTTTATCTTCCCTTTGACAATTTTCTAAAAAATTATAAAATAATACGTTTTTTGTCTTTTTTTTAATTTGGTAGGTGCCAGTAGTGTAATTTTACTATTGCTTTTTTATGAACTCAAATGTCTAGTCAACACCACATTCGCCTTGGTTGATATACAAAAAACGGTAATACCTAATTAAAGTCTTTTTGTTGGAGCATGTGTAAGTCCATTGGGAGCACGATTTAACATTATTTTGAAATATAGGGGTGTCCTAAAAAAAAGTTACGCCTCAAAGTTATCAAAATTTAAATGGAACGCCATCAAAATATTGCGTATTTCGATGACGCAGACTAAATAAAGGCGAGTTCCTGCTATATTCCCTATACCTTCATCAGTTTCTGCAATATTTCATAATTTTTGAAAATGTAGATCAATATTTAGAATGAATACCTCCTGTACGTATTTAAGTTATGTGTTTTAAGTTGTACTGTTTCATTAGCACAACCACTACATCTAATGCTAAAATGAAGATGCTTTCTAAACATTAGACAGGCTGCTTAAAATCTTGCCTCTACATATGACTATACGGAAAGACTGGATTGTTTGACCCAAACAAATTTTACTTGCATTCACCAAATTTTATGGTTGAATATGGGCAAACAAATATACCTATAGTTGTTGGTAACAAATAATTTTGTTGGCTATATTTAAGTGTTTTAACTAAATTAACTAAGAAAATGCGCCCTTTACAGTAAATATTATATTAAAGTATACCTCATATCATACCAATAGAACACATGTAGTAAATAAGGTAGGTAAATGATATACTTAATTATATTAAAAATAAATGTGTATGATTGGACATTATGATTTTTATGAGACTCACCTGCACCTAAAATAATTACGAGTAGCATGCCCGTGCTTTTCCTTTAAGAACAAACCATTAATATACTTGCCGCTTGTTTGTCTCAAAAATGCGTGCAAACGTGGAGAACTGATTGATTTTTTTTTGAAAATGACAGCTATTACCAACTAAACGCTATTTATCATAATTTCTAATTCATTTAATTAAAAAATAGCTGTTATGGAGTTTTAAAAATAAAATAAAACGTCTTATTCGATAAGAAAAAACCCACCGTGTATATAATGTAAAATATTAAATTATTTCTCATATTAAACAATTTTACAACTTAGGGAAGTTATCTTCATATTTGAATTTTTTAATAATAGAGTTAAATTCTCCTTATTTAAACCCCTTGAAACTGTATTTCTGTTTACATTAAATCGAGTTCCAGTATGTCACAAAAACGACTGTAAACTTTTTTTTGCTAATACGTCACCCGTAATATTATTCGTTTAAACCTATGCACAAAGCAGTTGGATTTTAGACGGAATGTGGCGAATATGCTTTCGATATTCATTTAATTTAATATAAATTGTAAAAGTGATAAAAATGAACACTTTTTTAATTAACTTAAAACTGTGTGAAAATTAGGGCAGTGTTACATCATACCAGAGAGTGATCTAAGGTAGGTCAAATTATTATTTCTACAAAACATTTCTAAAAATATTTCCTTTGTTTAATTGCTTGAAAACAGTGTTGTATCCAAAAATTTTTAATTCGTTTTTACATTAAATAAACACTACAATATGTGTCTAAATGGATCCGTAATTCTAATTTTTAATTTAATCCGTGCACATTATTTATATTGAGATATGGGGTATGCCCTTCAAGCGTATTACATATTCAGTAATAAATGTGTCTTCACTTTTATGGAATTTTCAAAAATAAAATAAGACTGGTTATTCCATTAATTTTTTTTTTAATAATGGTGTAATATTCTGGTCATTTAAACTTCTTGAAACTGTATTTTTGATGTTTACATTAAATCCAGTTCCAGTATATCACAAAAACGATTTCAAACTTTTTTTGGTGATGTGTCACGTTGTTGGTGTACCCCAACGCAAAAACAGTTAGACTTTAGGTGCGATGTGGTTAAGATGATGATGAAGGTGTAAGGGTGATAAAGTTAACATTTATTTTAATTCACGTAAAATAGCCTGAAAATTAATAGAGTGTTATATAGTTATACCACAGTGTCATTTAAGTTGGTAAGTCAAATTATAGTTTTTCTAATTATAATTTCCAAAAATTTTATTATCATGCCTGCTTTTTTTCAATTCGTCTTGTATAAAAAATTTGGAATTTGTTTAATATTAAAAATACAAATAGCTTTTCTAGTTGCAAATTCATTGATAACATCACTTAAATTATTATAATATACTATAATAATTATAGCTAGATTTGACAAACGACTCCAAGACATTGCACTCTGTAAATAGTTTTTTTATAACTTTTAACAAGAAAACGACCTTTCTCCAGTAGTGACAGATACAAGGAGAGTAACAAGAATTTTGAGAACTACATATACATAAGTTCGAAAAAAGCAAAATATAAATTATTTGTTACAAAATAATTTAGAATTTAGGCGTTGTGTATTTATTTTTTCGAACAGCTCTGCACCGTTAATGTCGTTTTCGCCGCTTAAATATACATATGTCCAAACAGCTTTTTTAACTATTTCTTGATCAATATTTCTAATATCTAGTAAAAAAATAAAAACAATAGCATGCTCTTTCATATGCTTAAATCGCTGTTCGATAGAATTTTTTGTGCAATCAAGAATAGCAAAAAAAAAAATATTTAAAATGATCTTTAGGGTTCATCTGTCGGCTCATATACAAAAGAACGTTTTTTCTTCTAATCCTGTTTGTAGAAACTGATGGTGGGAAATCGTGTCTTCATCAATTTCACTGATAATAGTTTTTTCCTTTTCCATTAAAATATCAACATTTTCATCTCTTCTCTGAGTGGAAACAAATTGTATCAAATTTTGTAAAGCGTTAAGACACTTCCTTTATTGTTGTAGACGTGTTCTGAATGAGTTTACTGACAACGTTTATCTTTTCCAACGAGTTCCTGATGCAGGTTAAATATTAAGAGAACTGACATTTGATTTTTGTATATTCTGTCTATACAGAGATGACGAAAAAAAATTATATACTAAAGAACTTTAAACCTTCATTGACTGATTTTGCAGCATCGTTTACTACTAAATTTAAAGTATGTAGGTATGAGTAGCACAAGGAACGAACTAGCATTAACGGCAATAATACGGTTCTATACCCCTGCATTTGCGTCACGCATATTACAGCAATTATCGCATCCTTGGCCACGCATATCCTTTAAATTAAATTTATGTAAGATAGTATCAGTCAAATACTCGAAAATTCCTTCACCTGTTGTTGTTACCGAAGGGAAAAATCCTAAAAACCTTTCTCTTATATTTGCCACACCCTTTGAGCAATCAAGGAACTTTAGAATAGGAGTTAACTGCTCTGTATGACTTCGATCAGGAGTACTACCCATAACAATTGAATCATATTTAGCATTTTCAAGTTCATTTCTTATATTTTTTGTAACAGCATCACCTAGGAGGTTAATAATTTCACTTTGAAAACCAGGGCTAATATAATGAGGCATGTGTGTTTCCAGTTCAAGAGATTTTTTTTCATTTGCTAAGTGTTTTCTCATTACCGGATCAAACTGACCAATCATTTCCACTGCTTTCAGAAAATTACCGTTATTGTATTCATATAACTTGCTAAAATAGTCCCGAAACGCTAAATATGGTCTCGCCAACTACGGAACAATTGTCTTTCAATAATCGCCATGCCATCGTTTTTTTTCTAAATTAAATATTTTCTGCTGTTCGGAGTCAATTGTCAAATTTAATTTTAAATGGCCGCGCAAATCAAACCAATTTGAATAAGATTTTAAATGAGAAGTAGATGTTTCATGACGTTTTAAATTAATTGCAGAGTGGATCCAATCATTGTATCCATTTTTACTAGTAAGAGATAGGTATCAGACTCTTAATACTTTTTGAAGATTTGTTAAAATTCTAAAGTAATAAGTATTTGAAATTTCATGCATAAATGCGCCCGCAAATGAAGGCACCCGCGTGAAAACCACGCACACGATTTTAATTTTATTTCTCATTTAAATGTTATGTATTTAAATGTTCCCTTTATATATATCTTATAGCTTCTTTGTAAAAGTCAATTTAGTGTTTTAAATGGCGATTATGTACAAAAAATTTGATTAAATCAAGGTAGCTTTGACATGATGACAATAATTTCAAATATTAATTTTGTCTAATTTATTTTTGAAAAGTAGGCGGTGGTGCATTGGACGTTACTTCATATTTATTTGAAACCAGACAAAAATTAACCTATGCATGTCTTATTACATACAAATTTTCACCAAATATAAATGAATCTTTTGTCAGATGTTTAGAGGTATGTTTTCCAAAAGTACTCATAAATCTTCTACAATGAATAAACATGGCATGTTTGTACCACATACGTGGGGAGGAAATATTTCGAGCGTTATCGGGTTTGCGATTGGCCAACTAGCCGTATGTATGTTAGCATCTTTGAACTGCCAATTAGTCTGCAGTCGTATCATGCATAAAGATTCCACGATCGGTGACCTCGCTTAACTATGCCATATAGATTTATTTATTTATTGAGAATGACGGACATTAATTTGAGTGATATTTGAATCATTAGCTTCCTTATTTTCTTTTGTATTAAGTTTATGGTGAAAATTTGTATGTAACAAGACACGTATTAGTTAATTTTTGTCTGGTTTCCAAAAAGATTGTAAAGATTGGTGCTGTGGAATAAATTAATTTTTAAGTCATTTCTGTTTTACTGACCTACAAGTGAAAGATATCTGGGATTTAAAGATGAAAAAGAAAACGTAAAAGAATAATTACCAGACAAGATAACTATTTATGTACTAAATTTCTTTTTATATATGGTAGATATTTTATTACGTTAATTATCAGTTAATATCGAAACAAAAACATTGTTCTTAATAAGTGAATTTTAGCATGGGTACGTGAATATTAAATATTATCCGTTAAATGGAGTAATGAATTTATGCGCCCGTGAACAAAATATCCGTTGGTATAAGACCATTTCCTTATCGTTAAATAATTCTAATGAATACTGACATGATCTTCAGCTGTTGCGCCACGCGCTCCTTTATCAGATAAGGGTGACAGAAGGGTCCCGAGTATAATGACCTAAACAGCCCTTTCCTTTTCGGTTTCCCGCAGCAATCAACACCATATGTTATATCTATTAGAACTGAAAATAAAGTTCAAGTCTTTACCGGGCTACCGTACGCAGGTAGATCCTACTTTGTCCCTTTTTGTTTTCGCTGACATTTCTGCGGGTTTACTCATTTTTCTTCTGGTAGGTCTATAATTTCTGGTAATCGATAGAGTCATTAATGATCCCATCATTAGAAGTGAGTGCTTCTAGCACGAATGTCATCACTAGACAGATATTTTATTATTCCTGCTTTTATTCCACGATTCTTCGCGTAACTCTTATCTTTCGCCTAGATGAATCCGAGTTGCGACGCTTGGATTACCGATGTTACATTCTTGTAGAAGTTTATAAATTGCCGAAGATTTGATTTCGTATATATCTGTGAAATTTATTCACGTACTAAAGTAAATATAAATGTGTAAATTTCTTGCATGTAATTATGTGAGGGACTTTTGTATGTAATAGATAGAATTTAATACTATGAGTTAGTAAGAAACCAATAATTTTATTCCTAAATAGTTGTTTAAAAACGAATGAGATTTAATTTGATTTTTTGATAATTAAAATTACTTGAAATCTTACTGTTCAGTGCATTAATAGCTCATGCAATCATTCTTTTGCATTTATTAATAAAATACAAATATATGTACAGACCAACTTTCTGTTTTCAAATAGAATTCTGTAGTATTCTTTATATTTTTGAAATCTAAGCGTTGTTTTAGAGGAACTTGAGATTATTAAAACTCGATTCTCTCAAATACAATGATCTTTTTCGAGTTATTAACGTTTGTAATAGATTTCGAGAAAATTATAACATTGTCTTAATAGCAAGCTATGGAAATGACAACAAACGTTCTTATTACTAACTGTGACCATAACCTTTCAAATCGGATTTTGTTTTGATTTTGCATCAAAATGGAAAATGAAAATTATTCAAACACGGATACTTTAAATTTGTTTTATATTCATGGGCAATGTATTGAGGGTACTGGCCGAAGAGAAATTGAAATGCATCGAATCGAAATTTTGCCAGTTAAATCCAGCATTTGCAACATTTTATGTATGTATTTCTATATTTAGTAGCGGTTATTATACGATGTTTTTTATTGTTTTAAAAAATTTGATTGGATATGTTTAAATTTGTGGTTAGAGATTGCCGTCTCTCATTGAACACACGAAAAGTTATTTAAACAATATTTTACATGAATATAAAAAGATAATATATTGCTTGACCTGTGTGAACTAAACGCTATGGTTTATAGCTCTGATCCGGGATTGATTTGGGTCTGGGTTCTGCGCAAATGGATTGCTCTGGATCTCAAATGGATCCAGAAAAGATAGAATCCATCCATCCATCTACTTTTTGATGATTTTTTTGTTAAATTTCAGGTTGTTTACACTTTTCTGCTGCAAAATTACAAGATGTCTGCTCCAGCATCTTTATAGCAGCTACCAATTATATTTCTCCATGGTGATTAAGATTCATTCCAAATTCATATCGATGCTAAACTTATGTTATTGAGAGTTACTAGATGAATATTACTTTAATAAATGGAGAATTTTCCAAGAAAACACTGTTTCTTATTCTAGCTTTCGAATTATTCATTCTAGTTAAACGTCAAACTGACAGCTGAAACCTTATGTCTGGTGTTTCGTTCAAAGTAAGCTTTCGTATTAAATTTTTTTGTTAAACTAGGTAACCCAATTTGCATGTTCGCATTTAGTTATCTGGCGAGTTTCATACCGTTAGGTACAATATACATATATGTACCATTCATTGGATTTAATTAATGTTGTACAGTGAGGTTTTTGTATTAACGTAATCTTAGATATATGTACATATGACATTAACCCTCAAGTTTCCGTATTTGGGGTGGTCGATCATCATTGCAGTCCAAATCTTGTGTTCACATAGACCTAAATACTACAACACCCACTAACTTATCCTGGCTGATAATCTTGTAACTTTTATGTTTTAGAAGTATATATCCAGAAACGACACAAGTAATTCCAAAAACTGTGTAGAATACTAGTGTCTATATTGAACTATTATAACCACGATTATATTTCGTATTGCTTTATCTTCTGTGGAACCATTGGTAATGCAGATATAATAAAGTAATCATCTGTATTGCGTAATCTCTAGTTCGAAAACAAACCATAGGAATTTTATTTTCATAAGAATCTAAATGTTTGTACCTTATTGACAGACTCATCACCACTCACAACCACTTAAAATATTGTTCTTATAGTAAATAATTTGCAAACGACAAAATGTCAGCGAAACATTTTTGTACGTAACATGAAAATATTTTGCATAAAAAACTTAATACAATACATTATACATAGTGTGTATGAATATAACTATGTAAATAGTACGTAGAAACTTTGTCGGTAATACATAACTCCACAAATAGAATTAAATAGTGCTTTTGCTGACTATATACAGTAGTAGTTCATTTAAATACAGTTCGATGTTACATAAGTCGTAATTCGGTCCCTAACTTTACATATTCATCTGGAATTCAGAAAATACATCAAACGCTAAAGTAGAAACCTTTTACGTTTACTAGCGAACATATTACTTCTGCGAGTACCTATACCGGTCTCCATTAAAGGCAAGACGATCTTAATTTACGATAATCTAGTAAATTTATTTGTTCTATATCGACGGCGAACGTTCGTTACATTTTACATGACTTTCTCGTGACTATCCCGGCATAAGTAATCGATTTTGACGCCTGCCTTACATACAGACTAATTTTCCATTCTACAATACATTCGCTATGAGTACACAAAATGCGTGCACTAGCACGTAAGGCAAACGGAGAAGATTGATGTATTGGTGACGACGTTCGAAAGTAATTGACTAAGCGGGCCTTGTGTGTGTGTTTTGCGATGTAATTGGCCAGAAGTCTTGGGCGGAAACCGTTGAGAACTATTTTATCGCAAATATAGTCATTTAGATGTATTATTAAGATCGGAGTAAGTAACGCGTTAATTGGGTAAAAATATGTAACATTAAAAAGACGGAGACTGGATGTCAAGAATGCGGAGAATCTCATGCAAGTACTGAGTGGTTGTTTTACGGATACAGAGAGGTTCTGTGAGAGAAGTGATTGTAAGTAGCCGGTGAATATTTCTCTTGTAGATTTTATTGCATAGTTCATGCTGCAATTAATTTTGTATTAAAATGTGAGAAAACTTCATAGAATTTCGAAGTAATAAATTGTAATTAGTCAATAGCAATACCAACGACATGTTTATCACAAAATAAACTTCTTTTAATAGTGCATGTTGTATTTTAGATACAAATGTAATATGCTCATAAGGAGTATCTGAAATTTTGCAAAATCTTGGAAAAAATTATACAGCCAATTTCAAAAAATCTTTATGTAATTTGAAGGTATATATTATTAGTTTTGAGCAAGACCAAACTCTGACAGCAATTAATGGCAAAGAATGGTTATCTTTCCACTAAAATAAAACTTTGAACATTCTCCACTACATGGGCTACAAAATACACTTTATCAAACATGTTGCTTAGAAAGACGTAAACAACACATTTTAACACAATCCCACAACATACAGAGGAAGTACAGTGTATCCATTTTTTCCTATCAAATGCAAGTATCAACTAAGAAATGTAGGTACGGTTTGTATAGTTTATTAGCACTTACATAAATTCAAATTGTATGATTTTTCTTAAGATTGTCTACACACGTTCTCACAGGTTTTATCAAATCTTACGCTCTGTTGGAAAAACGTTTTCTACAACGGGTTGAAATATTTGTAAGTATCTAAAATATAAACGCCAAAATTATTTTTAAATTTCAAGCTTTATTGATATTTAAAACAGATTAGTCTCGGAGGGGACATAAAAACAAAGTATGCTTTTGGTATACCTCTACCGAAATAGATCTTGGAAAGTTGCATTACATGTTTTTTTTAAACCCATTTCAATTGTATGTCATATGTAACCTATCAATAACATGTAAATTCAATTTTTATCTTTTGATTGAGAAAGTAATGGTCTGTTTAACCAAACTGCGTGCACTTTGTGAAATAAATCAACCAACATACAGTATTAAAAATACGCATCAATCTATGAATTCTTTCAATTTTATATCAAAAATTGTGTTGTTCTGCTTGTTTCCAAAAATAATACATAATACGTTAAAAAAGGAAGACGAAAGAAAAAAATTTAGTTTGCGTAAACTTAAGTTAATGTACCATAAGAAACCAGCGGTTGATTAAACGGCTTATGTTTCCGGGGTTTAGTCTACTAAACCTATTATTATGGTCAGGATTATATTTAAAAAAATCGGCTAAAAGTTTTTGACGATGTTCTAAGCTATAATGTAAGGCAATTACGCAGATTTTGCTTTACTTAAATAAAACAGATCATCATGTGAGATTTTATTTTCAAACCAAAATTAGAAAGGTTTGCTGAAACTACAAAAACTTTTTAGGCAAATACTATTTACCTTAGATTGTCAATCTCCAAAGCGACAGTTTTTTTATAAAGAAGTAAGTTCTCTGTAGACCAAATTTAATTCTGAATTGTCATAAAGAAATCTAGTCTACTGCCCGCCTTAATAATGGCACGAACGTTTGTTATTAAGATTGAAACGCAAGCCTACGTTACTAATGTAATAATTACTTCCGGCAAACATAGCCAACACAAGAAAGCCAAAATGTTAAGTTACAAACCAGAAATTTACTAAAGGAACCTATCAGGTTGGAATCATGCCCCCAATTTATAGAAATTGTTAGATCGCCAAGTTTTTCCGAAGAAGCCACCTAGTAAAAGGCCCAAAAATCTTAAGCAGGGAAAATGTAAGGCAAGTTACATAATTCATGTGCACAAGAAAAGAATTATCCTTAGGAGACATACTACAACTCCTCTAAGAGACAAAAATGTATGTATGGATGAGTATTAATCATACGTATGTAGAATTAAATCTCAGCAATGATCGCTTATGGTACACCTATCTGATTAAATTATAAATGAAAGAGCTATATATGTATAGCAATATGATTCGCCTCTTTGTTCGGACAGTGCTACTACACCTTAATTAAACAATAATTAATAGAGTTGTGGATATAGTACAACCCCTTTCACATATTTTATGACTCTAACCAAATGCGACATGGTTAAAACAAGAATTCTTTATGAGTCGCTTTTTTGAGTTCTGCCTTTTTTTTTCTTTTGCTAATTATAAGACTAAACTGTTATCACCATACAAGTTAATACCTACTCAAACATCATATTTGGTAAGTCTAGTTATTAGCGCAACGGATCATGTATAATTTAAATCCAAGGTTGTGGTATCTTGGTACGGTTAGTTAATCGATTTGTTGATAATTCTTTAAACACTGCTATTGCGATATACTTTTTCTTATTCTACCAAATAATATAGTGGTACAAAGAGTCTATTACAATTGTACTTGCTAGTGCAATAAGAATTTTATTGGCTTTTCTGATATTATACATTTCTACAGCACAGCAAACTGCAATAAATCATTTACTTATATCATATGTACATAGATCATATTCATTAAAAACATACATAAAGGCAATTATTGGCATAAATTTTCATCGGATAAAATACATATGCCTATGATTAAACAATGTAAGTACCATAGAAGCTTTGCTCTACTATTACCATCAATAAATTAAAATCAATAAAAATTACGTACGTCAAAAGTTATTTCACGATAAGCTGCTGGCCTTTAAAGAGAGCGCTGTACTACTTCATAAAGCGCTCTAAACGTCACAATAAAATTATATATCCTGTTCAGATAATTCATCCTCAGCATATTAATTTTTTGCTCTTTTACTCTAATTTATATCAGCCTGAATATTAAAGAGGTAGAACACATCGGTGAAATTTACCAGGTATAATGGCAAATTATTGTTATTATTTCCATTTATCTCTAGTACGTGCTAGTTTTTCGATTTCTTCTGCAATGACAAAGTAATTGGATAATGTAGACGATTTATAGTTTGCAGGCCAGCATATATCAATATCGAAACTCTAGTGAATGAAATAACACCAAATTACATAAATTATTAGAACGTTTATACGTATAATTTGTTTTTACATTTGCAAGTTGTATTGAAATACTTATGTATGTAACTCTAAATTTATTTTGTAATTTCTCTTGAATTATTAAAAAAGATTTATAAAACATTATGACTATTTACAAGTTCAAGACGCTTGGCAATACTATAAGCATATAAATAATGTACTACTACGTAAACAACAATGCGAGTACATACGAGTACTAAACTGGCGTCCAACAATGTAATGATCGTGTACTGATTCTGATTGCATTAAATTGTATTACATGGGGATTCTTTGCTTGCATATATAATAGCAATTTAGGATAACATTTTGCTATCTGTAATTTTGAAACTCGGTACCTTGCCCTTGCACCAGGTGATTTAGGAGAAAAGCGCAAAATATGGAGGGGACATTGAAATATCCTTCACTCAATTATTAAATGCTCTAATAATATCTATCTACCGAGACCTCCAAATATTAAACCTAATAAAGTTGTTCTTATTGCGAATGTATAGATCACATCATGAACCTCCTGTACCAATATTACACGAACACTCTGCACGAGCTATAGTCAATAACAACATGCATATGCCACACAATAATAACAAACATGGTACTTGGGAAAGAACAGTCGCATTTTCAAGGTCGTGGAATAAACTATCTACCACCCTATGAGAACTACCCGCTTTTAACGCAGTGAAAAATAAAATTAACAATTAGTTAATAAAAGAGATACATTAAAATTCTCTTGTGGTTATTATCTTTTTTCATATACACTGGCGATGATTTCTTTGCAAGCCGATGATTTTCTTTTGTGTTTGAAGTGAGTGAAGATGTATAAGCAGAGTAAATACACCTACAGGTCGACCAGAATCCCGTGGCAATTGCGCGCAGCACTCATTCACGCTTGTTATATCGTATACGCTCCACCTATATGCGCAGAACGCGTCATCACTGCCACGGCATTCTGGTCAACCTATATGTGTTTATACTATTAAATACAAAAACCTGTATGATGATTCCTAATGTATCGAGATTGTTGTGTACAGGGTGCCCGTTTAAACGTGGATCTAAGATATCTGCCACATTTGTGAGAATAGAGAAAAAAGGCATGAAGAAAAGTTATCCCAATTTATCTCCTGCATAAACTAAAAATATTTTTAACTATACAGAGTCTCTCAAAAGTAGGCAAACACATACTTGCTCCGTTATTTTAAATAGAATACCCTATATATTTTGGCATTTTTGAATAGTACGTTAAAAAATATTCTCACTTTATATACACTACTTTACCTCTATTCTTAATAGTCCCGGAGATATTTTACGTTTTTGTAAAAACCGTCCCGATTCGGTGTTTTTCGTATGCCGTGGTAGCTTGAGACTGAAAATACGTACCGAAATGAAATCAGGAATATCACAACTACATATTCCGGTCTAAACAACGACATCAAGAGATCATGATATACTTACTTCCTGTTGTCGCAAATGATTTAGCGCACTTGCGCAACTTCATGTACATTAAGTACTATGTTTTCTCTTAGACTTTTCGAGATATTTCACATTTCTGACAAAAGTTACAAAAATATTGTCTCTAATTTGGACATAACCTTGAAAATATTACGAAAATAAGAAAGTATGCATACCTATTGTAAGAAAAAAAGAAACAATGATATATTATTGGATCAAAAACAACAAGAAATTATAATAAATGTTCAAAATGCATTCCTCTTTCTCTTATGCAAATATTTATTCTTTTTTGAAAGTTGACTTCAACTTTTTTCAACATTTCAGGAGTTATTGACGTGAAAGCTTCTGTAATCCTTTTCCGGATATTTTGTTGGGTCGTGGGTAGCCTTCTGTATACTAAATCTTTCACATATCCCCATAAAAAGAACTCGCATTTTGTTAAATCCGGCGATCTAGCCGGCCATTCTATTGTGCCTTCCTGACCTATCCATCTCCCGTGAGAGAGATAGTTCAATGCTGCCCTCACGTTTGGGGACTTATGGGCAGGAGCCCCATCATGAAAGTACCACATGTTCCTTCACAGTGCTACTAGTAGATCTTCTAGATAATGAAATAGCTCCTGTAATAGAAAATTACAGTATCTATGGCTATTCAGGTGGCCTCCCCACACATTTTTTGTCCATCGTCCTTGACGTTGAACTGCAATGTTTACATGGGGATTCTCCTGTGCATAAATATGAGTATTGTTTTTATTGGGACCGTTAGCGCTGTTGAAGCTGCATTCGTCCATAAACAGAACTCTTTCAAAAAAATCTGGTTGTCCCCGCAGTACCTCTTCACACCATTCACAAAATATTAATCTTCTTGCAGGATCATATTCTGTAAGAACTTGGTGTTATTCTTTCTTATAATTTTATTAATTATTGTTTTTGAAATATTGTGACTAATCTCTGTCGCCTACTGGTGCTGGGATTTTCGACTACAGAAGCTATTACTCTAAATTCTGCGTCTTCATTCGCTCTTCTCTCTCTGGGATAATACGATACTGATAGTGTTGCCTCAAACCGATTTTTAACCCTTTCCATTACTTTCGGTCTAGGACTTCTCCTATCTGGAAAGCGTATTCTGTATAAATGGGAGGTAAGTAGACAGAGTCTTCAGCATTCACCTACAATTAATATGCAAAAGTAACGATTTGTCTATCAAGAACTTATATTTTGCTCACAAATTAAATAAATCGTATCAATTAATTCCTCCTTTGAATACCTCATAACGATCTTATTGTTGACTGCGTTTAATATACACACTTATATTGTGACAATCTATATTAGTTGTTACCGGTAAACAAATCGTCACAGCCAGTTAGATACTTTTTAAATATATTAACTTAAGTTGGTTAGAAGATTAGTAACTTGTAACTTGTAGTCAAAAGTATGAAATATCTCAAAAAGTCTAAGATGAGACATAGTACTTAATATACTTGAATCGAAAGGTATTAAAATGAGGAACTCATCGATATAACAAAACGTGTAGGGTGCCATTAAAAAAAATGAAGTTATCTGGGAACGAAGTTCCGGAAGTGCGGTAAATCATTTCCGACAACAGGAACTAGATAATTATATCATGATCTCTTGATGTCGTTGTTTAGGCCGGAATATGTAGTTGTCATATACCTGATTTCATTTCGATACCTATTTTCAGGATCAAGCTATCGCGGCATCGAAAAACACCGAAGATCAATTTCTATTACATGAAAGTGTAACTAAATGTGGCATCATGTGGTATCATGGCGCTTATTATAAAATGAACTAAGAAATATATTTTCGTAATGATTGAAAATTGTAAGTAAATAACCTTGTTGTTGTTGCCATTACGATACGTGTAAGCATGTGGTAGTGAATACGAAAGAGAGTTATGTAAGCGATAAGATAAGGAGAAAGATACTCAAATATAGCCAACGCCATAATGAAGATAAAAAATTTACGATAATGCAATATTATATAGAAAATAACTATAAGGTTGATACCGAAGACCAATATATAAATAACAAATTATATACAATAGGATTATATTAATATATTTTATTGATGTATTATGTAAAGAATTAACTGAACTGTTTTGAGTTTTGGGTAGTGATTAAGAACATTAAGTTAATACATGATGATAAAATGATTAAACCGTCAAGACTAGCAATAATATTAACATAAGTAAACTGGATTTAATACAACCATAAACAGACATCTGTATATTCCAAGTATTTTAATTTGTATGAGCAAGAAGTCGTACAGTTACTTCTTATAAGTATGTATGATTGATTTTGTTTTCAGCTAATTTTCCAGTACATTTATTGCAATTAGCAATAACGAATTCTGAGAGATTGATTCCTCGTTGTTAAGCATTTTATTTCATAATTTATTACCAATAAATTAAAATACTTGTTTATGTATACATATATAAGTATATATATTGTAGAATTTATTGTCTACCGATACGTTAAATCGTTACTAAATTTATTCACTCAATTTTACATACAGATAACAATGTTAGTTTCGCCAAACAATCACACCATTGTGTGGACTTTGTCGTACTCTGCATAACATTATGCATTCATTAATTTCATATCACTTAATTAACAAATCAAGGACAACAAAGTGTCTTTGATTTGGGTGCCCGGACATGACATTAAGGACAATATAATAGCCGACGAACTAGCCAAGGAGGGTTCTAAAAAACACTTCATAGGACTAGAGCCCTAGGGATTCTACTAGAACGGAGATTTGGTCTTGGTTAGGCAAAGGTAGTGTAAGGAGATGGAGGTCGACTGAAGGTCAACTCCACACTAAAGCGCTAATAGGGGATGGGGATGCTAAGTTCTCTGAAAACCTAATTAGATGCAATAAAAAATAAGTTAAGACCATTATTAGGTTGATAACTGGACACTGCCCCCTGAGAAAGCATCTATATAACACGGGTCGGGTGAGCGAACCCTGGTGCAGAAGATGCGAGTTACAGAACGAAACAAGTTTACATATAATCTGTGAGGAACTGAAAGTACTCAGGCAAAAACATTTCAGAAAGGATCTACTGGAGCCTTCAAGAGTAGTCAAGTTTCCACTGGGCAAGATATTGGACTTTATAGAGGACACTAAACTGCTCAAGTGGACGTGAGAGTATTGATAGGGATGGTACAATAGAACCCAGTTCAAGTGCCTGGACCATAGGTGTCCAACTCTAATTGCAAGGAATGAATGAATGAATAGTTAGTTTCAATTATAATGATACTGTTTAAAAGTGTTACCTACAATTATTGGGTATAAAATACATTCAAAAACAACTTTCTTTTAGCATAGTGTTTTATGAATAAGTACAGCATAAAATATATTTTATTTCTATGCACTACTGTCAATCGACAACATACGTACTAAATTATCTCCAATAAAATGCTTTCATTTAATAGGCTATTCTACAACAAAGTACACACAATAATTAGATGAAGTTTTTATTGATTTCATTTTTCATCATAAATAAATTATTTCTGTAGTACACATTATACAGATCATTCACATGACATAAAACCAAGCAGATATTTTTCAGATAGAACAACTTTTGATTATATTCACGCCATTCTAGAAGTATTCGAAAAGAATGTGCTTGTGTTTTTTCGTTAATGAAATAGCTTAATAAAGTAAAATAGTTTACTATATTGCGTATATTATATATTACATGTCAATTTTTGGCTTACTCAATATTTATTCGACTACCTTCCGCTATAGGTAAAGTCAGAACTGTGTTCTGACACGCTTTGACAGCTTTACTAATACACAACGATAGCACTGAATTTATGGTTTTCACGATTTTTGTATTTGAATATTCATTCACTATTGTATTCGAACATTCAAATAAAAGAATAGTCGATTATTCATTCATTTTAAATAAATATTCAAATAGGCAACTTAAATATGAATATTTATTTCTATTTTCTTGTTTATTGTATTTTCAATACTATTATGATGTATTACCAACGTGAAATATTTATATCAATATATGTACATATATGCAAATATGGAGGGCCATTGCCTAACTTTTGATTTTTGAATATTCAAATATATCAATTATTAACTAATTCAAACAAATAATATTGAAATAATGAAGAAAGTATTTTATTATTGAAATAATTGATTTGAGCTTTATCCGATTACTCTATGTTATTCAGTTATCCTGTCTCGTATTTGTGTATCCTTTAGAAAGTAGTACAAGTATTATGATTTCTAATTTTAAAAATAAGAGTATTTCAGTATTATTTGCTACAACGTCCGGTTTCAGTCTCTTCGATTATATTAACCTCTATTTTCATTGTCAAACTGTCAACTAAATTAGCAGAAAAGAATGACAAATTACGGTCGCCCCCTTTACATTACTATTATTAAACGGGTTGATAACAGCAGTAATTAGGTGGTTGACTATCATTGTGGCCCGACTGTAGAAGCGGGGTTTCAATTCTCCATAAAGACGGTGATATTTTTCTCGGAGAATTGAAATCCAATCGACCTACCATTCGCTGTTGAGTGCAAAGTGATTAACAGTACAGCATTATAAAACACGGTTTAATGCTGTCACAAAGCCATTTGAACACAATTATACATACACAAAAACTACACCGCGAGAATTGCCTGATAGCTAGACAAGCAATACAGATTACAAAGTTACTGCAACTAAGCGTCCACCATACATAATAATAATAAATAATTGTAGCCACATCCCTGCACTGTCAAAAAAATTACTTTTATATAAGGTAATTAAAATTAATCGTGTATTTACTAACAAGTGATATTAAATGTTAATACTTTTTGAACGTGGGAGAAATATTATAACATATGTTTGTACTAAATTACTAATGTAACTGTATATTTTGACAAAATATATTGATTTAAATAGTTAACGGAGCCGAATCTTTATCTATTAGCATTAATTTAAATGTTAATACGATCAATTATATGACAATATTATTCCGTAATTTAGGCCACAATTAATTTTTGATTAAATCTATGTAAGTTAATTAATCGTTACGAGTCTATCCGTAACGTAAATTGTTGTGAAAATGTATAGGAAAATGTAATCACTAATAAAGGCCGATTTGTAAGATATGCACATAGAATGCGACGTACGTGTAAGATTATTCAGCAATAATAAATTATTCATTAAAAACGTATAACTTAAACGGATTTAGATTAAAGGAACGTTTGACAAATAAGCTCGCACGCGTTAGTCACCAACGTCAACTATATTCCTATTCAATTAACATCAACTATTAGTATGTATAATTTTTACTCTCACTATCATATATGAATTATATAAATTTTATACAGCTATTGTTTAGTGAGAAAATGTTTTCTGTCTTTATTCTTACAGTTGAGTTTGTTTACGCTTTCAAGCTAAGCCACTTTTACTATACGCAAAAACGGCAGCAATACAAGATGATTGTAGTTGACCAGTCTTACCAGTCTACCAACTTATAGGTATCTCTAACGAGATTCTTTTTATCGAACACAATTAGCAATTTTCTTTCCGATGGCTAAATTCATTAGGCAAAAATGAAATGATTCTTAATAAAATGCGCGTATCAGTTGTAAGATGCTGTGTAATCCCATTTAATTTTTCTCATTATAAATATATTTAACTCTTAATAGTATTGCTTGTTTATATAATTTCTACTTACGAATAATAATTATAATGCAAATAATTAATCTAATTACTATTTATCTATGGCTTTTGAAATGCAACTTGCAGCAAATTATAATGCGGCATCTCTATCTTGTTCTTTTGTAATGTGTATGTATATGCATATACACACATAGTTGCATAGTATAAGACTCAGCTAAGACGGTGCTTGTGATGTATGCAGAAACGTTCTCGAACTGTTCACCTACGCCCGTTAGTGAGTAAGCCCTAACAAGTGGTTCAAGTTATCCTCCGTTACCAATGAAGCCAACCGAGGCTAATCGTTCATGAAAAATGTCTTCGTCTGTCTTCCTCTCTCTTCGGTAAAGAGGTTACGGTGTTTTTCGTCCCGAGCGGGCGGAGAATGGTCTTACATAACATAGGTAAGCGCTGCCGTGGAGCGGGCAATTTAGTGAAATATGCAAAACATACTTAATGCCATTTTCCTTATATACCTGTTATTATACTAGGTCAGGTATCTGCATAATTTAGCTTCGTTGGTCAGCGGCATTCTCCATATGTTTGTAGTAAATTCAGTAACATTTTTATCAATGACGTTCAACGATATATATGGCAGTGTAATTAAAAGAGAACTAGTTTCTAATTTGAAACTCAAAACAAATTACTACTTATACTTGTTCGTATAAATTTTATCAATTTTTGAATTAGGATCCCACGGCCGTTCTATGCCAATTTATTGTACGATAAATAGTAAACTGATATTATTCGTGTAAGTATATCAAAATTTAACTCCGTAGGCCCACAAAATTATGTTGATATTTTTGGGTGATCGCAATTCAAAGCGAAAAAAATAATCCAAACATAATTAATATTACTGTAGCTATTACCAATATTTTCAGATAGTAGTGTAGCAGATACTAAGGTTGTCAAAACAAAATATGCTGTTGGAAAAAGTATTAGGCTAACTTGCAATTTAGGAGATACCTTAATAATGATTTAGTTTACAGTAAAAGATAGAAAGAATATTCAGGACTACAATATAATTAGGTCATCCAGAAAGAAAGAACGGAGAAACACATCGATTGCTCTCCCTGCCCAGCTTGAGCCAAGTTTTGTTGCAGTGCAGTTACGTTTGCGCTGACAGCATTTTAAGGTCGCAACATTAATAGAAAGTGATGCTAAGTGTCAAAGGGGACAATAACGTCACCAGTCCAATTCAAGATTCTTCAATGACAAGAAATGCGAAATGACATTAAAATTAATGCTTTCTAGAAACACTAAGACGCCATTAGACTTTCTGAGTAAGGCGGAAGCTGATAAGGCTAGAACTAGGCAAATTGAATTCCACAAAGGTTCTAGATACATGTTTTGGTTTTGGTAAAATTGTCTATGTTAATGGCTTTCGAAAAATTCAAAGACCTTTGTAAACGAGAGTAATTATTAGATTATAGAAATCAGATTATAGTAATTGGAAAGTTTTACAATAATTTTGAGCAATCGATTTTTCTGGTTACCGTCAGAAACAATGTTCCTATTAATGCTTCGGCCCCTGATTCTCAAGATAAATGTTGAGGTTGATTCCAGTCCACAACCTCTAGCTAATAATCAAAATTGCGAAACTAAATAGGTATAATGAAAATAGCTGTGAAGGAAATATACTATCGACTGATTCGAATACAATTCCGATTAGTTTTGAAATACTGATACATTACACATTACTTTAGTGCCCTCGATAAGGATGCCAAAAGAAGCAATAATGT
Source organism: Holotrichia oblita (assembly GCA_023690525.1). Lineage (NCBI taxonomy): Eukaryota > Metazoa > Arthropoda > Insecta > Coleoptera > Scarabaeidae > Holotrichia > Holotrichia oblita. The sequence continues at coordinate 158,061,395 of CM043015.1, read as the reverse complement.
TGTCGATGGCGAGCACAACAATGACATTGAGAAACTGCCATGCCGTGAGACGTGCCTCACTAATAATGCCGACTATATATCTTGTTTTAAGAGAAATCAAGTTCTAGATACATGTTTTGGTTTTGGTAAAATTGTCTATGTTAATGGCTTTCGAAAAATTCAAAGACCTTTGTAAACGAGAGTAATTATTAGATTATAGAAATCAGATTATAGTAATTGGAAAGTTTTACAATAATTTTGAGCAATCGATTTTTCTGGTTACCGTCAGAAACAATGTTCCTATTAATGCTTCGGCCCCTGATTCTCAAGATAAATGTTGAGGTTGATTCCAGTCCACAACCTCTAGCTAATAATCAAAATTGCGAAACTAAATAGGTATAATGAAAATAGCTGTGAAGGAAATATACTATCGACTGATTCGAATACAATTCCGATTAGTTTTGAAATACTGATACATTACACATTACTTTAGTGCCCTCGATAAGGATGCCAAAAGAAGCAATAATGTTGTCGATGGCGAGCACAACAATGACATTGAGAAACTGCCATGCCGTGAGACGTGCCTCACTAATAATGCCGACTATATATCTTGTTTTAAGAGAAATCAAGTTTTTTTTCATATCTTTTTCCTTAATTGACCCTAAACGATTTTTAATTTCTATATAACTAATTACTATTTTAAAATGTTCTTTGGAAGCTGCTGCTAATCGGCCAAACTTATATTTCACTATATTTGTCTTAACTTTTTTTATATGTCTTATAGTTTCGGAGATATTAAAGCAAATAGTTGAAGGTAGCGTTGGCTCTTGGTCGCCTCCACCCCCGAAAACGAGCGATTCAGCATCTATGGAAGTTACCGTGGTTCTTACACTGCATCAGTCAACAAACCCACCAAATTTCATTTAAATCGGTCACCGCCACTTGGCTGTGTTTCCTTGTCAGCTCTAACTTCAATGTAATGCAATGTAACTACCTCTTTTAAATTATTTACCTTATATAATTAATACAGCTTCTAATACAAATACATATTTAGAACAAAATTTTAATAGCAAATACAGTATGTATATTAGTATATATTATACAAGAATACATGGAAAACTATTCGCATTTAAATCTCTGCGAAGATTAATTAGTAGTATGCTGTTTAGAATATCCATACCAGAACCTCCACTTTCAAGCGCAACTGTTACAGTTTACTTGTTTTTGAGAAACTAACAAGATCTACGAGTAGTGTATGATACTTATCGCTAGTTATATTCAGGTTGCATCGTAGGTACTGCTGACACGTGACGTATGCAAACACTTACAACTTGAAGTCACACATCCTGCATTAGAATAACATTTCACTTGATTTTGCTAGAGAAATAAAAATACGGCTACATGGGAATCCGTTACAATTTTTTTATACAATAGACTAGCGTGTCACTATAAGTTAAATATGTAGATTTAAGAATGTGCATCACGAAGAAACATTTAAATCTATAATATACTCTTATGGATCAACATACATTTTAAACACAATACATCATTTATTCAACGGAAAATTAAGTTCCAGGTTCAGTAAATGATGTACGATGTCAGGTGGATGTTGAGTCGCGTTTAATTAAGAATGATAATTATAATTACAAATTGCAATTACAATAATTTTTCTTTACGCATGCCAATTAAAAGTACAATATTATATTGAGCAATACTAATGTTCCATTATAGTTTTTGTAGTATATTTAGCGCTCTAAAAAATTATTATTATTAAATTAATAAAAAAATGTTAGAACAAAATTTGTTAAATATATTCTTTAAGCAGTGTTGTAATAAATTCGCAAATACGATACTGTGCAGAAGAAGATAGTGATAATAAGAGATAGCATAATCAGTTTGCTGAGAACTACTAACAAGATGATGGACGACTGACAGGAAAGATGGAGCAGTGACACTGCACGGGCTGCATCGACTAAACGGCTGATACAGGATATAAGACCATGGGTAAAGAGAAAGCACGAGCAGGTTAGCTACCACATGGCACAGTTTTTAACGGGACATGGCTGCTTTCAAGCATACTTAAATAGATTTGGTATAACGAATTGCAGGAGTGCTGCTACTGTAATGGCATTGACACGGTGAAGCATACATTTTTTGAGTGCCCAACCTGGACGCCGGAGACGGGGCTAATGGAGAAGATCATCAGAGAACATCGTAAGTAACATGGTGTCAAATAAAGAAGTATGGGGAGCAGTAGAGAAGTAGACGAGGCGCGTTATGGAGCGGAAAGGAAGTGATGAGAGAGAAAGACAAAAAACGAATGAACACCGACGGGACTAAGCTGTACACGACTTCCTTCCAAAGTAATACTGCAAGTAGTACCGGAAGGAAAGAGTTGAAAGTCTGAAGGGCTTTTTAGTGGGTATATCATGCCGAAGGCTGATGAGTCCCACACTGACGTGTCATTGAGCTAAGTGCCCGCTGTCCATAAAGGATTTTTCCCCCGACAAAAAAATCGGTTTGCTGTTACAGGTACACAAAAGGAAGTGACCATATTAAGAATATGGAAAGTAAGCTATTTACATGTTCCTAATAAAGCACCTGCACAACTGCACTTAAATGGCGATTGCAATAGGCACAAGTAAAACACTTATAAGTAGAAAAAAATTGTAATTTCAAACTTGGCCAAAAGATAAAATTTAGCAAGTTTACTGTAAAGCGACACTTTACTAAGAGCTATAAAAGAGTTTTGAAATTAACCTATGCCGACTGGTTTCTGATAAAAACACTCTTAAATCTGTATCAGAAAGGGTAATTTGTTTCGATAAAATATACTTCGAAATAGACGGTAAAATTTCTCTTCAGAGGAGTCTATGCTTTGAACTCAATCCCTGGCTGTATGAATTCTATGGATGTGTATATACCATCTACAATTAAATTGATTACGATCACGTTCTCTAGTTCTTGTTTAATTAATTGTTATTAAATCTGCTAGTCAATTTATCGAAATGCAACACCGGTAAAATAGACCAAACCGCGGTGTTTTGTTATTGGTTGTACGGTCAACGTCTTTTGCTACCGAAAACTTATTATAGAGGATCTCATATTTCTGCAGTCCAATCTTTTACCACAAACGATTTTATTCATTGCCATAACGAATAGTTTGCGACTAAAAACACATCTCTTAAGTCCTTGTTTAATCAAATGCCTTCTAACACATGAAGCAGATTATATTTTTGGATAGTGTCTGTCGCTAATTTTGGGAAATCGTTCACCGTTTGAGTCGTTAACAGGACCTGTTTGACGACTTTTTATCACATACCTAATCGTTATTTTCAGAAGATGTGCTTTTTCAGCTATTTGTCATTGCTCTTTTTGTGTAACGCTATAATTCTATAATGTTTTCCCATAGATATTTTACCATTACAGATATTTAAACGCTACAAAAATACCAAAATTTCACGAAATTAGCACAAGTTAAATAAAGTAGCACTAAAAGTAATGGTTGGAAAACAGATTCTTCAATAGCTTACTGTTTCTAAGTACAAATTGCACATACACGTACTCTATCTTCTAATACACTAATTCTGTAAGTAGAAATGTTTGTATGTTTATTTCTTCAGCGAATGAATAATTAAAGGTTCCTATAAACACTTTATCATTACTTTTGTCTCACAAACTCTTTTTCTATATCTGTAAATATTTTATCTTCTGAAGAAAGAGAATGGTGAACAATAATGAAAATAACTTTAAATAATAAAAATAAAACAAAACAGATTTTTTTTCGTAAGTTCCAAAACTTGTAATTCAAAATTTTATGTCTTTGTAGAGTGAAATTAATGTTCGCAATCGTAAAGTTGTGCAACTAGCTGTCTCTTGTACTATATTATATAAGAATTAGAAAATTCGGTTAGCAATAAAACAAGCTATAGTAAAGTGCTTTCCATTTCAAATATAACATCTCATATATTTATTTCAGCTTGTAACGTCTTGAAAATTTAATGCATCTTTAACCCGTTCATTTAATTTATAATACACATACTCGAGATAATTTCTATAAAATATACAGAAAGTCGGTATTGCAAGGAGGCATTTGTTAAAATAAAGAATGGTATTAATCCCTTACAACATGCAAGTATATCAATGAATCTCATCATTACATTAAAACAACAAAAAGAAACACAGTTTATATGTTCAGTCGAAGTTGTTTAGGTGCTACTTTCAAAAATTATAGTGAAGAGGTATGATAAACTAGAAAAGAAAAACGACAGTGACATTTATCTGTTTGGCAAATAGCTTAATAAATATATACACGACACTTGTGGCAAAATGTCGGAGAGTCCGTTCGTTCCCAACCAGTTAATAGGAAAATGATTTCATGTCAAAAGGCAATAAAGTTTACGGAGAATATAAATTGGATGGACGTTTTTATCGGCTCCGTCCGCCGCGTCACTATCTGTTACTTAACGTAATCTCACAAGCAGTGGAACAAATTAAAGACATTGGCGGACGCATTTTTTCAGCGTGTGTGAAGTAATTTAATTTTCGTGTAGATGGCAGTTGGTATGCCGCACGAGGTTCGATTAATCAGTTTTATGGGTCTATTAATGGAAGGTGCTACTGCTTGGTGCGTGACACTCTGTTCATGCAGTACACGTCTCAAACATCACTAGTTATGATGTGTTAAATTCTAGCTCTGCCATTGCACTTCCGATAACGTCGGATTCATTTGCTGTCCAGTTAACGCGCGACGGTGTGAGAAAATACTTTATCAGATCAGAATTGCTATGTTGGTGTGCGTTACTGCTGCCACTTCGCATATAGCTGTGGAGATAATTAGAAATCGTAAGAATTAGTAGGTTCGACGTACGGAATATGTTCTTCTTGCAAGATAACTCACTAAGCAGCACACGTTATTTTGATTCCAATAGCATGATTACAAACCTCACTGGATGTTTTCTGCAATTTAGAAGCAATGTATCTATCATATTGGAAGTAAAAAATACAAATTCTTAAGTTAATAAATATGTGAAACGATAGATATGTAATTATCAAAATTGAAAATCTACGTTTTAGTAAGAGTAATCGGATATTAATTTACTATGGTAGAAACGAGTTCTGTTACTATCGACCAACTATAGGAAAAACGTAAAAGTTACCCTCAACTTGTTGTCGTTTTGTATTTAATATACTAAATAAAAATGCCACAAAGGTACTGAACTATCAATGATTACTCTAAACGTTTACAGTCAGTTCTACAGAAACGTTATAACAAATTTCGTTAGCATAACATCAGCTACTAAAACAAACAGTATATTCTTCAGTATACAATTGAGGGGTATATTAAAGGTTATGTATTTTGATAAGAATATATATTATGTAAACTTATTATCAAATATTGAATTAGTTGGAATGTGTATTGCAATATTTTCAACATTCATTAGAAGTAGTCCAGATAATAAAATATCAGAGGGTAAAGTCTATTTTCTCATATAAGCAAAATTTAATTAAAGCATGTAATATAAAAAAAATACTAGCTATTTTCCAAAAATAAATAAGAGGATTACGCAGATCAACAACCAAATCTGAGATACGTCACAACCATCTCAAAATAAGTCTATTCTCTTTCTTCCATTTGTCTCAATTATTATTTTATGTTTTCATACACAGTCCCCAAAGATATATAACTAAAATAGGCAAGAAATGATCTTTGATAGAACTGCTCGTCATTACGAATACACCACACAAATTTTGTTATTTGTGAATTATGAAAATAATTTTATACGAGTAACATGTTTAAGAATTTCGTTGATAAAGACTGTGCAAATTTTTAAGTGAAATACATCAAAATGATTTGTTCTTTTCTTAAAACGTTCTTGAACTTTTGGAAACAATATTAACTGTTAAAAAAGAAAATATAACAGCGCCCCGTAGTTTGGTGCTCTTCGTGAGAATAATGAATAACGGATGCAAATGTTAAATAAATGCGATCATTACTTCTCAACAAAAATTATTCTGTAGGACTACATTTAGTGATACTGCATTTAGTGGCGATTTATTAAATTAATAAGAAAAATTTGATTTATAATTGATATTTAATGAAATGCTGTTACGACAATGACAAAGAAACGGTGAGAGTTTAACTGTAAATCAACGAAAAAATAAATAAGCTTTTGTAAAGGTACTTTCCTAAATTACTCAACACATATTTTGTAATTGCTTTAAGTGCGTATGGAATGGCGAAGTGCGTGCAGTCAAAAACTATTACTAATAATACACTAATAATTCATAAATTATATAAATTAAAGCGGCAACGCCTAAAATATCTACAGATATAGTTTACGGGAACTTTCTAAGTATCTATAATGAATTTTATTTAAAACATAATAAAGCGCTGAATGTACATTCTTCCAAAACATAAAAACACTTCAGAAATTAGTTTAAGTCAACGTAACATTACGAAACCTCATACGCAATAACAAACGCACTTTTTATAATAAAAGGAAAAATGTGCGTAATACCGAAAGTTGTTAACCATTTGCAAGTAAATCTTATCAACTATGTATAAGTATATTAATTGTTTCCTTCGTTGAGACTTTGCTCTATCGATATACATTGACTACAACCGTTGATTAGATTTCCACGGCGAAATACAAATACAGAGAATGCCACTAAATAACAAGATCCTGTATTATATTTATTTGGCAATATGATATAAAAGTACAAAACGTATTTTATCTACCAATTGTTAATTTCCTTCATAGAGGAGAAAATTGATCTGTTATAATTCTTGATGATTCTTAAAAATATATCGTGGTATTGCTTTTGCGACAATAATCTTTCTCTTACTTTCATACACGTCTTTTGCAATATACACTACGCGTAATTACCCACATTTTTTATATTGCTTGTCTTTAGTGCAATAAATTTATTGTATATTATAACATCAATATGGGTTTAGCTTATCGTCTGACGTTTTCTTGAGATAAAACAGAAACTAAGCAACAATTGGAGAATTTTGAAATTTATTGAGAAAATACTAAAAATAATATTTCCTATTCGCACTACAACAAATTGAAGTGAAGAGGCAAGAAGTAACAAAAATCATTTGTTAATACGGGGTATTGCCATCTCCGTTTTGGATGACACTCCTCATCCGATTTGGTATAGAGTTCAGCACGTCCTGTATGCTTGCTTGGGGAAAATTGTTTAATTCCTCAATAAGGGCCAATGGGAGGTCTTCCCGTGTTGTTGCAGCAGGTATGCGACGTCCTACACGCCTTTTGAGCAGGTCCCAAATATGCTCAATAGGATTCATATCTGGGTTTTGAGGAGGCCAGTCCATTTTTGGAATACCAACTTCTTCAAGGTACTTTGTTACTATCCTTGCTGTGTGTGGTAGCGCATTATCCTGAATTAACAGGAAACCATTTCCAACAAACCCAGCATAAGGCATCACATGCTCTTGTAGAATCTCTTCTAAGTATCGTCGGGCTGTTAAAGCGCCTCTGTCAATCAGAACGAGATCCGTGTGTGCCTCAGAAGAAATTCCTGCCCAAAACATTACTGAGCAACCCCCCAAAAGCAACCCGAGGTGACCGAGTACAGGCTGCATAACGTTCGCCAGCTCTTCTGTACACCTTATTTCGACCGTCTTTGCCATACAGACAGATTCTGCACTCATCCGTGAACAATACATTTTTCCAGTCGTCCATTGTCTACTTTATGTGTTCTCAGCCAAAAGCAAGTCTACGTCTTTTGTGAACTGCAGTAAGCAAAGATCCTGTAACTGGGCTGCAAGCTGTTAAATCACTTTCCTTTAACCTTCGTCGAACAGTGGAAACGCTGACTGCTGTTCCGTGAGCTTGCTGAGGGCTGCTTTGGAGCATTCTAGCGGTTTGCGTTCGATCTCTCAACATAGAAATCGTGACAAAACGATCTTCTCTCGCTGTAGTTTTTCTTTTAGCACCCGTACCGGGTCGTTGGTGATAAGACCTAGTGGTAATGAAACGTTCGCGTGTTCTTTGCACAGTCAAACGTCTAACATTATTTGTCTTTCCACTTGCCATTGACTGACTTCGTTTTCCAGCAATGTCCCTATCTGCACAGCTCTACAATAATTCTTATCCATTGTCATGAAGTACACTATACTCTGCAAAGACCTGTGTAAGTACTACAATAAGTTTGCAACTTATTACGCATATATACATAAGCATATAACTCGTCGAAATATCGAATGGGTTTAACGAATATTTGGCAATATTATAACAGTTTGGGTTTTTTGTCATACGGTGACTGCGGTGATACTGTTTCTACTGTTTACAGGGCCATCTGTCTTCGCAGTATACATACTAACTTGTTTTGCTTATTAAAAACAAGCAATATTCAAAAATGTGAATAATTACGTAAATTTATCGGGTGGCTCGTTTTCTCTGATGTGCAGTGTATATGTATGTATAAGATTGACAAGTAGCTGCTACAAAATTGTATTCAGTAGATTGTATGATTGTATGTATTGATGTTGCAGTATTTAGTACGAAAAAATTAAGAACGCTGCAATAGGTATATGCTCGCTATCGATTAACTTACAAAATAATTATAAAGTGCGGCAGATTCTTAGTCCATGGTAAATGCAATATATTATTTCAAGTTATTTCAAGATTGTCATTTATTTCATTCTGCAAAAGCATCGAATGCCAATAAATCTTGCGGAATAACAAACAGACACGTCTATATTTACGCACTAATTGCGGAATTATATGAGATGTTGTAATAATAATAAGAAGTCACAGGTGCCTATGGGAATAAGCTAAAACTATGTCCAGTACGAAGACGTATGCAATTATATATCAGACCTTCGCATACCGCTCCAGCATTTTATGTTGATTTTAATTTAATTAAAGACGATATACGGACTATTCGTTTATATATAAATGCGATTTTCTCAGAGCAAAACACCTAGAATGTTAACTAAAATTTCTTTTTTTTTACATTTCTTTATCTATATATTTTATTTATCTTTTGATCTAGAAAATATGTTGCTCCTGTTTTCAATGTTTACAAGTATCACATATCATTTTTAATTAGACTTTTGACTCCTCTCAAAGTTACCTAACCTTACAATTAGTGTGATGTAAGTGTTGACAATGATTTTAAAAAGACGTAAAATTAGTAGTAGCTATTCAGTTTAGCAGTATTTTCTCCGAAAAAATGCTGTCTAAGAATACGAGTGTAGAGCAAAATTCATGTATTCAACTCATATCCAATCACTCATTCTAGAGTTGGACAATTTTTCAAAGCAATAAACGAAAGATCTAAGAAACTAACTTACACTAAAAATTTGACCTAAAATTGCTGTGGAAGTATCTTACGTCTTAGATCCGAAGCATTATTTATGGTTATCAATGTTAACTTGCTATAATTGAAGAGGAGAACCAGATATTCTCCATAGTAAAACCCGAATCGACAAGGAACCCATTTTGTTTTTACCACAGCAATAGTTATTATTTCAGATGTAATACTCAGAATTGAAAAACAACCTCGGGAGCAATTCTTTCGCAAATGCCAACAAGTCCGTTGCTATTGCACATGTAGAAATCTAGGTAGTAATAATTTGTAGAAATTACAGTAGAGTGCTATAATGTTTTATTTTAATTTGTGTTTTCGATAATAGCTGCTATATTTTATTAACAAACTTACTTAAACTCTTAAGATTCTCACTTCCTTTGATATAATTTGTAACTAATTTATGCGCAGCACTCCAGTATACCTCAACTACATATACATATAGTACATATGCATTCGTAGTTTTACTATATGAATCACGCCACTTAGAATCGATGTTGAATAAAAAATAAACACAATATAATGTCAATAAAGTTTGTAAAAGAGAGACATTAGGTATACAATGTTTATACGCCAAAAAACATATTGTTAAAATATATCCAAAATGCAATATTTTAACCAATACAAACAAGTTCTAATAATTACTCTAGCGAACATGGATTAGAGAAATATATTTATTGATACAAGTACTCGTCTAAGCATCGTCATAGCGAACATCGTTCATTGTTCTTTTTTTCTAGATAATAAAGAGAAACTTGAAAGGAAGGCATAAATATTTTATTTAATTGGACCAGCAATAAAAACACTTGTGAATGAAGAGTTTAATGAAGTAACGATTTATATATACGGTTATTTGATTATTCCCGTAGTCATGGAATGATTGCAAATTCCATATCTTTTTCTAATTTTCCTGAATTAATGACATATAGAAAACCAATAACGACGACTGCATCAATAATCAGAGCAACAGTGATATGATTGGATATATATGTACAAAAATTGTATTCGATAATAGGTATTACACATTGTTCCTTTAAATAAAATGGTAATTCTTATGACAAAGGTATAACTATTAACTACGCAAATTAATCTTCTACCGCTTCTTATTTGAATAGTAGAACAGGAAATTGAAGTTTAACAATGGCATCATCTCCTTTGACGTTCGCTGATTCTATCTCAATTTTAATGCCTATTCTATAATGTACTTTAGTGACCTTGAAGCAAATAAATGAAGAGAAGACGAACAATATAATAATTACTATAATTGCTGTACTAGTACCCACAATAAGAACGATAAAAACGTTAACGTTGAGGACCTAAATATTTCATTGGCGCGTACATACATACATACATATGTATGTACATACATATATACAGAAGGAGTTTTTATCATGTTTAGCATTGGGATCTCAGAAACTACTGGAAATAGAAAAACACTTAAATGGGGAAAGATGCGCAGTTTTACAAGTTTGATTTAAAACTGCTTTGGTTCTCCGATAACTTCCATGGCTTATTAGATATTCAAAGAAAACTAAATTTTACGATTTTCTTTAAACATGCTTAGCATCGTTAATAGTACTTTTAGAGAAAAAGTGTTCAGACAAAAGTTTTAGAAAATTTTACGCCAAATAAAACTATCTAGCTAATTTTTTTTTCGTTCACCATTATCGAGTTATTACACAAACTTGTTTTTTTTTTAATGGAAACCATCGTTGGTTTTGACATCATTAAGAAGCCTATCTTGTGCTGATTACAATGATATTAGGTTTGATATGGTTATTTAAAAAAAATAAAGAGGATATAGACATTTTTATGGTTTTTATGGAAAACAATTGAATTTCGAACTGATAAAATACAAACCAAAGGAAAACTTATTTTGAAATCTTATGCAGTATTAAATTGAAAACTATAAGTACTTTTATTAAGGTCACACAACATTATTTATGTTCAAAGATTATTATTATTAGTAATACACAAATTGCATCTCTTCACAACAGAATTTGTAACATTGCGGACTTTACGCCTATCGATGTTATTAAAAGCAACTAAGATAGCTTCTCTTAAATCGTCGATTGTTTCATATGTTCTTTTGTATACTGTGTCCTTTAGTACACCCCACAAGAAAAAATCCAAAACTGATAAATCAGGGGATCTAGTCGGCCATTCAATGGGTGCATTTCGTCCTATCCATTGATTAGGCAAGTTCAAATTTAAATAATTTCTTACATTCACTTGATTGTGCAGAGGCGCTCCGTCATGTTGAAACCATTGCAGCATTGCTAGGGTTCTTAAATTTAAATTATCTAACATTTCCTCGAAATCTTGTTGTAAAAAATTAAGATAACGATTGCCAGTTAGTGATACATCAAAAATAAAAGGAGGAAGAACAGTTGATTCTGTAACACCACACCAAACAAAACCCAAATTTAATTTGTGGTCTCCTATGTTCAACGTGAAATGGATTTGTTTGAGACCATATGTGCTCATTGCGCCCATTTACACAATTTCACAATTTGTGAAACGAGATTCATCACTCGATAATATTTTCATTGAAAAGTGTAGATCGTTTGGCTACTGTGTACTTCTTTGGCAAACATTGTGCTGGATTTGGAATTGAATGAGTAATGGTAATTATTTTCTTATATTTGTGAAATATATCAGAAATATTAATAACAATTGTAGTACTTTTTACTTGAAATGTGATTATCATTCAATTCTCTGGAGGGACGGTGACATTTTTTCAGAGAGTTTAATCCCGGATCGACTTGCCATTCGCTGTTGGGAGCAAAGTGATTAGCAGCGCGGCATCATAAAAGGCGATATGATGCTGTCACAAAGCAATTTGAACACAACTTACACCCACCAAACTACACCGCAAGAGTTGATAACCATTAGTTTTACGCCAACGTTTCCAAATAAAAAATTGTGAAAATCGAACCCTTGTTTACTAAACAACGTGTAAACAAGTTACACCTCAATTTTTAAATAATAATAATCACAACGAAGGTTGATGGACACAAATTCTTAGCTACGTCACTATTTAAACATAATTTTATGACTTTGTAGTGATAATTAACTGTAATATAAGTAGCGTTACTGTTTTGACGCCAATATTTATAAACGCAATTTTTGAAAACGAACCTAACAATCTCTGTTGACCAAATAGTATAAATGATTTTCGCCACGTACAAGTACAATTTAAATAAATTTAAATCATTTAACGTATCTGGATAAATTATTAATTTCAGTAACATTATATCTATAAATGCTATAAAATCCTAAGAAATAAATTTTAACCCTTAATTAATTTTCCAAGTATGTAGTTGCGATAGAAGCGTGAACAATAGTTCTAGTTTTGTCATCCATGTATCAGTTTTTGATGAAACAATAGCTAAATAAAAACTTTCCAGTGCAATTCTATCAAAATTAAAGCGTAGTTTGCTTTTAGCGTAAGGAAAATGATTGCTTACTTTTCAAATGAAGCCAACATTAATACAACTTTTAATGCGCACAAATATATTTCGTCGTGTAAAATTGGAAATTTATTCTTGATTTTAATTTAGAAAACATAAAATTAGTACGCCTTTCCTGCTGACGTAGGTACATAAATATTTCGTACACTAATCACTAATTTAAAATACACAGGAACTTTATCGAAATGACCTTGCAGGTATACAAATAAAAATGTACAAAAAGCTATTGTGTATCCGTATTTTTGAATAAAGGGCAACCTTGCAACAGAAATTTAAATACTTATCGCACGCTGATAACCCAACAGTGAATGTCGTGAATAGCGTTTTTATTGGTGTGGTTCAGATAAAGAAATTACCGAAAACAATGACACAAGCAGGTAATGAAAAACTGGTAGCAGAATTAATTAACAAGATGCCGTTATAATAAGCAAATTAAATATCAAGAAATAAATATTTAAAATAAAAGATTAACAGCTGAGAACCAATCATGTATTCCACAAAAAGATGATGAAAATATTATACTGACAATCAATAATAATGCACAGGAACTTGTAACGTTAGAAAGATAGAAAAATCTCAACCCAAAACAAAAAAAGGAAAAATTTTAGTTTCAAGGCAAAGTTGAAGAGCTTTATAGCAAGATGTGAAAATGCCTTCGCAATGTGTATTACAGAAGATAGCAGACATCTACTTTACAGTTTTTCTATATAGCTTGCGTACAGACAAAAGAACTAACTTTTGAAGACACACACACACAACTAAAAGAAAATATACTTGTTATTACTGCTGTCTTCAGATATTTTGTTTATATTTCAAGACTATTATACTATTGAGCTTTAAATGTAGCAATTCTATATACATCAACGCTGAAATGATATGTATATGTATGTTTGGATGTTTGTAAGACAACTATTTACTTATTTTCTACTAGAAACAAATGAACATGGACAGCTCCTCTTTAACATTTTGGTATTGGCTTTATTTCAATGGTTAAATGCTCATATCGAGCGTTAGACAAGTGATACTGAATAGTAACCTTAAAACACAGATACTGCAAAGGAAGTTCATCAAAATGAAAAGCTGTCCGGTTTTATTTGCCATTACTTGCGCATACCTTAGGTATTGTGTGTGTTAGCATCACTTAAGTACAAAATAAGGACCAATGGCTTACTAGGTACTAAAATTGCTATTAAATTATTATTTTTATAGTTCAAACGAAATTTCAAGCGAAAACAAAACCAATATTTTATATAATATGAAGGAGACAGACATGACAATAAACTCAATATTAGCTCTTTTAACGAAAGACTAATATAACATATGTATGTATTTATATAATTAACATTTCAACGCTGGAAAGTTTTTGAGTGTGTAAAAGAAAACAGCGATGTAGAACGGAAAAGGGTTAAAATAGAGTAATTTTGATATTATTTTTACAAAGGAACAAAATTACGTAGTAGTACGTACCAATACGAAGTGGTGAATGTGCCCTTTCTACTTGTTTCTGTGAAACTAGATCCGTAAACATTTTGACAGTTAAGTGACGTACCCAATTAATGTATTTATATACATATGGGTAAATGTATATCAGTGCATGAGTGGTAAGCATAGAGCTTTTACATCGTTTTTCGTACGATTGTTAACTGAATTATGTCAATTTAAAATGATAAATATACTATGCTTGAGGTGATAGAACTTCAACAAAACGTACTAGTATACATTTTACATAATAACTTCATCGTCTAATATATACAGTGACGTTCGGCTTAATAAAACAACCGCAGATAATATAGTCTTTACATAGTATGTACAATTGCATACGACCCCTCTATTTTATTTTTTTCCTTAATTTAAATATATTGCGTTATATATTAAATATTACACTATTTGCGGCTTCACCCACTCGCGACTACACGATACCAGTGCTCCGCTTATTTCATGAAATATTTACAAATGTTATTCGATTTCCCCTCTAATCGCATAAATTTTAAGATTTCATACTACTGTACTGTTTTAGAAATTAATACTTCAAAAGCTTGCAAGCTCAATTTATTTAAATTTAAAAAATCTATAAATAAGAATTTGGACATTTTAACTTAAACTTTAATAATATATTCATTGATATACACACACAAAGTCTAGATTGTATTAGGTATCTTAGTTTTATATTGTGCTTCTAGTTTGTTTAATGTTCATAGTGTAAGTGATACAATACGTAAACTGTGTTAGAAACTGTTAAGATTCTATACATTAACCTTACACATTATAAACACACAATATTATAAAGAAAAATACTGGAATTATGTACTCTTACGGAAATGATTTGTGAGGAAAAGATCCTTTTGGATAGACGACTGTTTTATATTCCGGCATACTGAAAGAATAACAACACGCAACGTAATGTCTGGATTCAATGCTAATAAATTAAACGTAGTTCTTACGTGCGACGTCAATTGTACTAGTTACACACAAATTTGACGGACACCTATCAAAATAGGTCTTTCTTTTCCAAATAAATTCCTTTATAAGTCTTTATTTATTCTTTATTTTATTCCTTTACGATAAAACTCTTTTATCAGACGAATCGTTGATTTGGCGTGCTGAAACTACCGTCACATTTTTCGTAATTATTCTGAAACAAAAGCTAATAGTTGCATGATTTGGACAGCAAAAGCAGGCGCAAAACAAACAAACAAAATTGACAAAAGTGGTGCGGATTATTTAAAATATTTGAATTTTAGTGAGCTACGAAATAAATCGTGCATAGTGTATACAATTTAGTTTATTAAACTGTTTGGTTATTATTTTTTGATATATTAAAAAAAGTAATTGTTACGACTGCCATCTGTAGACACACTTACTTTTGTAATTATTTGAATGGTAATTATTATCGAACATCTAACGTTATTTAATTATTCGTTCATTTCACAGTTTCAATATGCTTAGATAAAGTATGTGAATCATCTGGTTAATAATAGAGAAAGTATCCATTTTGTTTGTATAATTGTAAAAATAAAAAGAATCGTTTTATAGAAATCTGGAACTACACTGCATGTTTGAGCATCAGCTGTAATGCAACATTTAGAAAATTATATGTCTTACGAAGACTGTAAGTGTAAAATAGGCACCTCAATTTATAGTACTTTACTTTTATTGTTAAGAAAAATTTAAAAGCAGGAACCAACGTGAGTAACTAAACCATAATGTTTAATATAATAAGTAAATAACAAACTACATCATGAATCCTATGGTTATAGTTATAGCTTCGGGCAAATGTTACAAGCAAAAAACTAAGAAAGTAATATACGTTGAATGAATATTTCACAATTATCTTTAATTATATTTATTTAATGAAGTTGGTGCCAATAATACTATTATTTGAACTAAAACTTTTTATATAACCGTGTATTAACTTCGTAAATTAGTATTGTTTTTTTTTCTGTTCATATTATAAAATCTCTTTAGTTGTTTAGTTTATTTTTGGTGAATTACTTCTACTTTAAGCTAGTGGAATAATGTAGTTAACGAATTTATTCCAAAACGCGGTAATTGTGTTATTTTATAATAGGTACTTCAGCAGTGGAATAAAGTGTTGTCCATTAAATGTTAAAGAAAATAATCAATACCAACTAACAAAGAAATTGCAACAGAGGACTATCTAGACGATATGTATTACTATCAATTACGAACGGCCACAAATGCATGCAATATATAAAGCAAAAGCATATGTATAACAAACATATAGATACAAAATTATACTCAGATTACCTTTATATGTATACGAGTATACATATATTTGTTAAGCACTAACGATTCTGTTCAAGAGGGCAAAACATATGACTAGCAATAGAGATAAGAACTTAATTTAAATGAATGAATGAAATTCTTTATTTTGAAAATGTCTATGAAATATCAATATTTCTGTAATACTTATCTATAATATATCTAACAGCGAATCTCCTGAACTATTTCAGAGTGCTACTATATTTTACAATGTAACCTCTGGAACCACTGTACAATCCTACACAACCAACAACATTTTTCGTGGCTTCTTCCTTGTTATACCATTCTATGAAGAACTTCCTTCTATTCCTAATACAATATTACCACACGCATCGCTCTATTTTAAAGTTTTGATAACTGCTGCATTATACCTTTATTCAATATTAAATTGTTTTAATAAAATTAAAATTCGGCACCCCACCATTACAACATACTAATTTTTTCATAATTTCATTTCAAATCAAGGAGGTTAATTCTTAAATTAATTTCCTTTTACATGCATGTATCTTACATTTAGCGCTTATAAAATTATTTTTAATTGCGTAATTTGTGCCTTATATTAGCTTTCACCACCATTATTAATTTACTGATAGCATATCGAGTATGACAATTATGAATAAAGCTGATACATTTTCAAAAAGGTTACACTAAAAACCTGTGTTATTATTTTATAATAGCTGCATACTATCTATGTTTAACTTGTATATTATTTGAATACACTAAATAATTATAAGAAATAACGAAGAGCTATTATAAGGAAACATGTCTTGACTTTACGAATAAGGAATAAATTATGTACAAAGAACAGATGGTATAATTACAGAGAATTATATCCTAAAACTAATAATGATTATTGTCATTACAAATCTATTTATAAATTGCCATTGTATTTTAGAGATATCCCATTATAAATTAACAAAATGCAACATATATCATGCACGTGAAAAGAACTAAGCAGTTTTCAATTTACAACAGCATCAAAAAAATATATTAACGAGTCACAATGGCTGCGTTACTGATTGTAACTTGGCACAAGCGACGGAAACTTAATTAAACAATAAAACAAACAGAACAGTCCCTAATAAGAGAACAAAAAAATTTAGAAAACTGTCTTCTTACAAATTAAATTATAAAATTATAAGACAAATGTACAAATGACTAATGTAAAGTTAGATATATGATATAAATGTAAACTTTGTTGTACAAAAGTGGATATCACAAATCATATTCCTGAACTAACTTTAAACGTCAACTATAAATGTATTGACTATACCTGTTGCTTATACTCGTAATTAAAATTTTCTGGATAAATATGAATTGTTCACTAATACAACAAAGTTAGCGTGTATATCAATTTAAAATGATTTCATATCAAAAAGAACTACATCTGTGCTTACATTAAGCACATGACTACCGTAATACATATGCAACGTGTTGTTAAATTTAGTCTGCAATAAAACGGAGATAACTTCTTACAAATCTCGTGGTGAAATAAATTTAGACTTCCTTTCTGTTAAATAAATTGATCGAATACTTAACTGTGGTTGTAATTATTGCACATGTGGCGGAAATTACAGATACGTTAGTATTCAGAGTAATAGGCTTGGAAGTCAAATGTGTATTAAATTTTGCAGTTAATTTTTAAGTGTATAACTGTTTTAAAAATTGATAAATTTTCGGCGTTATTAGTACATTGTCAAATTAAACTATTACTAATTGCTTCGAAAATCTGCTTTTATTTTCTTTGTAATTGTTCGAAACGCGCTCGTGCTACCTTACTGTTATATGTGTGCTTCCTAGAATAATAACCAATCTCATTAAAAACTTCATAAAAAAATTTAATAAATACAACCATACATTTTAACGTATAACAGCTGACATAAATTCGTTTCTTTATGATTAAATTAAGTATAACAAGTGTTAGATGAAAAAGCAAGAACTAGTATGCGCATTTTTATAATTGCATTGTAGATATGTTGTAATTACGTTTCGTTCTATAGGAATATTATTATAAATTATTGAAATAATTATTCCTCATCACCAATTAAATTCATCAGTGCGATTTTATTTCTGTTAAATATCTAGGTAGGTAGATATATAATTTAAATTGCAGTTTTGTAAGATATACAGAAAATCTTACCTCAGGCGAATACACAAAAAATTAACTATTTTTGTTAACCAAAACACAATTTCACAAAAAACTAATTTCAACGTCATTCAATGTGCACAAAATATTATTTAATCAGCATGTATAGGTACTATTAAGTGTTTGAAAATCAAGCCGAATAGTTCACATTTGTGTTATTTAATGACTATAAAAATCTCTTATTACATAAAAATTTGTTTAAATGCACTTTAAATTCATCGCGCACAAATCCCACTTTGTAAATTTGAGAAATAGTAGTGACATCAATGCTCGATTAACATTGTAACCTCGGAGACTGCTATGCTCGCTGAAGTGATAAACCCGACCTGTGATAATAATGTTTTTTTTGCATCGGTATCGGAGCGTCTCCGGAACCGAAGACTGGAAAAAAGCACGCGAACTTCGATATTGAAAAGGATGCGACCTATAGACTAGCCTCTCTCAACTGTGCCGGACGAGTGAGTGTAAGCCTCACTGTTATGCTTCAAGAATTGCGTACACCTGTTGAAGTGGAGGGGAATTTCACCCTGCCCCACCAACAGGTACTATTGTTATAGTTTTGTTACGATGTGCAGGATTGTACAAGTCCGTTCAACACTGCATCTTTCCGATGAAGGGGTGCGTTAAAATGTTTTAACGGTCGACTTGTTGAGTGATTTTTAATTTTGGTAATTCGTAACGTATTTCGATCATAGTTCCCGGGTCTGTTATGGTTTGCTGCTTTTTTTACTGTTAGCGATGATATTTCTAACGATAATAATAATAATAACGACATTCTAATGATTTATATTCAATGAAGTGTCCAATTACGTGAGTTTCTTATTGACAAACAGTTAACGAGAAATGTATACGTTCATCTAAAAAAAAACACTAACAATTTTGAGAATCTGATTGCTATAGCAATCGGAATGTCAAAGATGACACGAGATACGTACGCTTTATAACTTTGAAATACTAATTGTAATTTCTCTTATTAAGGACTAGTCTATTCGCCTATAAGTCGTATTAAACAATTATTTTTGAGAACATCGATGTACAAGAATAGAAATATCTAAAAATTAGCTTCTTTAAAATATCGTCAAAGTTAATAGCTGCTACTTAGGATCCGCTATCTACTGAATTTCCTGCTACTTGGTTAAATATGACCGGGCCGTGATATAACTTGACGTTTCACTGTTCATAAGACATGCATAAATTCGGTTAAAGCTAATAGCAGAAGTTGCGAAAACTCAACATTAATGCATAAAATAAAATGAGGATACTTTTTAACAATACTTGGTTTGTTCATATAACACTATTTGTCAATATGTGGCCAATATGAATTATAAGCTAATTAAGAGCTATGATATAGTAGACATTGTAGTCAATTATAACAAAAATAAATGGCTTTCCTAAAAAGTAATTCTCCTGAAAATCAACATTTTACAGGTCTATATTTCAAGTAAAGAATTAACATGTTCACTTTTTTTTTGTAAAATATTCAGTTAATGTGGATTGTAACCTCACTAAACTGAAGTATAATTTCACTGTATTGCCCTTAATATACATTTCTAACGAACGAACACTAAATACACGTCTAAATCTTCTCTATATCCTTGTTATTTACTTCAATTTAGTAAATGTTATTACTGTAGATTTATATTCTGATGCTGAGCTGATGCTGATAGGTAGGTACTGTTGCCAACTATTTAAAATAATTTAAGAAATGATATATGCCACCGAAATTCTGTACGTTGTTACAATTATCATACATATTTTATAATTTGCTAATGGTATTATGTCAGAGAAAAAGAACGTATATCAAAGTAGATTATACTAAATTGCACTAATGGCATTGCCATAACTTTCCATTATACAGCAGCAACTTCTATGAGTACCAAGTTGGCTATATATACGCCAATGATATGTACTTTTGTATATACCACCTCTGGACCCCGGTAGATGGTATTTGCGAGCGGGATAGCATATGGTAGATCTCCATCAATGCAATGTGTCGGACCCAGATTCTTCGTAACCACAATCTATCTCTCCTTGGACGCTTCATCTGCAGCGCCTAGAACTGATACTGAATGCAAAATCGGTGTTCAGCCCTGGCTCCCCCCTTATGTCCTGCAAAAGGTTGCGATCAGGCGACTAGCGGCATTTTTTCCGGCCTACTTTAACTCACGGTATTCTATACTCTTCCAGCGCCACTGAATTGCAAGATAAAAGCCTCGACATTTTCCAAAATTGACTGCTGTGAATGATTGTGACAATGTGTTTGTTTCTAACTAAGGTGTAGATCCTGAAAGACCTTCACTTTCCGTCTATAAGCGAACATGCGTTAGCGCTGGCTAGAAGAACACTAGGTTTCTTGGTCAATGAACTCGCTGGCCCAGCACCTTGGAGTACTTGACACCTCGTATGGCGATCCGATGCAATCTCATCTACTTGATAAGCAGCTATGAACAAATTGAAAATTCTGTAGCTAAACCAGGCACACTCTCACTAACATTAAGAAAGCATATACATATATACTTTTTAGTTCAGTGTTAAATAAATGTAAAGACCTCATAAAATAATTCAAACTTATGCCAATTTATCAAACTGTAGTCTTTAATAACTGTGCAAGTGTATAAGTTCGTAACAATAGCGACTTTCGAATAGCAATGCTCGAAGATAGTACTAGTGACATTTCAATAGAAATAGTTCAAAGTTTACCAAAAATGTATTCTTTTAGTCTACTTTGACGAAAAGTATGACAAATATGTATATATACATATAGTAAGGGTAGTTTCTCAACCGAAAACTAGTTAGGGAAAAACTATTTTTGGATTTATTTCCTTTTTTTCCTATATACATATACAAGCTTGGCCAAATGTGTTAGACACCCTCATAAAACCCCATTATTATAAGTATTATTACACTTCCAAGAAAATGAGCATCGAATTTATACTTAATTTACATATTTAGTGCTTACTTTGGAACAATAGGTAAGCAGGCCGCAATGTTTCGATTTTTAAAATTAGTGTATTGTCGACGCGATTGGAGAGAGGTATGTGTTAGGAGTTTATAACCAGGATATTTTGTGTTGGATACTTTCATTTTTATGAATTAAACTTAATTTAGTGAAACAACGCCAAAAGTTTGTGAATTAACCAAAGTATAACGTGGGCAAACAGTCCTACTTAAGACACAAAGTAAGACTTTAATCGCTATAGCGAGAATAATGAAGTATTCGCGATGTGCGGTTCGTACCACTCTGCAACGATATGAATAGTGGATCGTCAACAAATCGACCAAAAAGCGATCGGAAACGCCTTTCGAACCTATGAAAGTAAAGTGTCTAACACAAATGGCCAAGACTATATATATGTACTGTCATGTGACTTTGTGTCCATTTACACAACATATGTTTTATTATTCGAATTTACTATTACGAATTTTCATGGCATCTGCAATTTATTTATTTTGTTATTTAATTACAATTCAAAATTACTATTTGGGATAAAAATTTAATTTCAAAATATTTGAGTTGGAATATAATTTATAATTTAGAAATTCTTTACATTTTAAAAAATCATTGTCATCGCTTCACACGATTGAGCGCTATCGCCAATCGCTTTCTTGGGTGAATTCGGGTATCTTGTGCGTTGGCATGTGGGTTTTAGATTTTAATTTCTATATATTTCTATATGTGTTTATAAATTTTTTTTTTTTCGTATATATATATTTTCATTGCATTCAACATATTGTTTTTAAAATTGAAGTTCGGAATGATAAAGTTGTTTCTTTTTAGACACTTATCGTCGTTAAATTGGTAAAATGTATTTACTGGAGATCCAGAATAAGGGTTTTTATATATATATAGTAAAAAGAAATTAACTACTGTACTGTATATAGAAGAAATAATGAATCAAAACGCAATAGTCAAATACTTACAAAATTCAGTGAGATTTTTTAATTAATTGGCTGTTAACTAATATAACTATTTAAATTTTAAAATGTATAACATTTGATTGACATCAACATATGAGAAATCTATGTCGATATACAACAAAATCAAATTGTTGCCATTTTTATGACAAGCAAAATTCTGCTAAGTAACGTTTCGGAGCTTTATTATTCCAAACTTCAATGTAATACATTAAAATGGGTTTTTATGCTGATATAGCAGAAGAATATGGAAGTGACATCTGCAAGGCTTTCAAAGGATGGGACAGCACCAATATGAAATTAGCTTCATTTAGAAATAGATTAATATTTTTAACAAAATGTAAACGAAATTCAATTTTTCCAACACATATGAATAATTTTAGGTCAATATAATATTCCAATATTGGTAGCAACGCACGGATCACAGAAAGATCAAACCGCTTAATTCATAATTTAAAAAAACGGACTACATTGGGAGATTAGTAACGCTTATTCACATATCAATTTTTTAGTAGCAGAAAGAAATCGGTTTATGGCCGTCATACGTCAAACAGTTCCTATAGGTATGTACAATACATTTAATTTTTCACAGAAGCACAAATATAAACGAAGGTTTAATACTATCAAAACAAATAATTAAAAAAAACTCTATAACCTTATTAACAAAAATAGCATTGGCACACCACAACGAAAAGAAGCTACTGCAAGGAATAGCAACACAAACACACTTGACATTCACAACACCAGCTTCCAGATTACTAGCACACACACAGATTCAACCAATCACAGTCGAACTGAAACTCAACAAGCAGATAATGACACAATAAACAATTCTTTCTTTAAAAATTTAACTAAAATTGCTATTCCGGAAAAGGTTATCAACATTTTGGCCATGGGACCAAAATTTTCTCTACCACTTTGCAAATCAACCATACCCTTGCATAGGCTTCTTACGGATTGCGAAAATATTCTACTAAATGTTGATGCGGAGCAGAGGGATCGTTACAGATCTGAGATACCTTACCACACTACACATTTCTTAAAGTCTAATAGTAACTCTGACCATCACTCGTTGACTGTGTTTAAACAGCTTAATACTTTCATCAAACAAAACTAAAGAGATTGTGATCACTATATCCGACAAGAGCAACGTTACTGTGTGTATGTACAAGCAAGAGTATCATCAGAAAATGATGGAACTCTTAGGTGACAAGGGAGTTTATAAACCTCTGCCCAATGATCCCACATATTCTTTTGAACGTAAAACGAATTTAAAAGTCAAAGATCTTAAGAACAAATGGTACATTGATGATGATACTTGCAAACAATTAACTAGACGTAACTCTGCGACACCTCGCATTTATGGTATCCCTAAGATCCATAAACTGGGTGTGCCGTTGAGACCTATCGTCAGTAACGTGGATAGTCACAGTAAATTTTTGGCCAAATTTCTAGCGAACATCCTTAAAATATCTTTTGCTGAATTTAATAGCTACAGAATTTATGATTCTTTTCAGTTTGCCGCTAAGGTCAATGACTTCAAGCTACCCGACAATTATATTCTCGTTTCTTTTGACGTTATTAGTTTATTCACCAACATTCCTATTGCTACGGTTCTGGATATCATAAATGAAAACTGGAACTTAATTGAACTTAATACCAATATTGATAAAGTCACTTTCATTTCTTTGCTGGAGTGGGTCTTCAACTCTGTTTACTTTAAATATGATAATCAATTTTATCTACAAATACAAGGTACTCCAATGGGCAGTTCTCTCTCGCCAATAATTGCCGATATCGTGATGAACAGCCTCCTCAAGGAACTCGCAGACAAGTTAAACTTTTCTTTTGCTTTTCTCTATCAATATGTAGATGACATAGTGTGTGCATTGCCTGCCGACCAAGTGGATAATACATGTTCGTTATTAAACAGTTTTAATTCTAAATTACGGTTTACCTTTGAAGTTGAGAACAACGGTATGTTGCCATTCCTCGACACCACCATCATTAGGGCAAATAACACTACTAAATTACGATGGTATAGAAAACAATCAAACTCAAACAGGCTTCTTAATTACAATTCAACTTGCCCTATCAAATATAAGATTAACTTAGTTCTAGCAATGAAAAATAGACTTCAAAAGATCTGTCATAAAGATTATTTAAATCAATTATTTAAATACTTTTGGGCAACCCATAACGCAGGCCGGCTCTGATACTGCTGATGCCGAAGTCAAATACACATCGCTCATATATGTTCCTCACCTCACCGATAAAATTAGAAATTTATTTAGAGATACTGATATCACCATTGCCTTTACTTCTGCGGCTCCTTGTAGGTTTTTCACTAAATTAAAAACACCAGTCCCGGTTTTACAACAACATCACATAGTTTATGCTATCAAATGCATTGATTGCTCAAAATTATATATTGGGCAGACCGGTCAACGTTGGCGGGAGAGATGCACTCAACATAAAAGTGACAGTCGTGTCAACCCCAAAAAATGGTGCCCTAGCATCCCACATACACACTACAAAACACAATGTAGATTTTGATAGTGTAGCTATTTTATTCAACGAAAATAATTACTACAAGAGAATTTTCTTAGAAATGCTAGCAATTAACAAATGTCTTTCTAATAATCTTAACTCTAAAGAACAATCTACAGGTTTTACCAATATTTATAATAACATAACGAATTATCTTAAGATTAAATTTCCTATCTAATTCCCTCTGCTTTCAATTTGTTGATGTATGGTTGTTTTACAATGACGATATAATTTTCATCTACCCTGTATGCGGCCTATCCGTTTATTTTCTGAATACAATTTTAATACTTTGATCTGACGAAAATTGTTTTTTCCTTATCACACAACAAAAAGACGTTTATCTTCTGCTCTGTGCGTTGCAATATTTATCATTTTACTGTAAAATAACACGCTTTAGTTTGAATAATTTTAAAATGTTGTGTTTTGTCTCTGAAAGATTTTAATCAAAAATTTTTTTAACACTACATAATAGTGATGATAGATATAAAATTGGCATGATTGTTGGGTATGTCCACTTTGTGAGCTTTGGTTCTCTAATTAATCAATCTTGCTTATGTAAGTATTTGTTTTTAAACATATCGTTGAATTCTTCTGTTCATTATACTAATTGTATTAGGTCTGAAGAAGGAGAATAAAAGCTCCGAAACGTTACTTAGCAGAATTTGACTGCGTTTTGATTCTCTTCACGAAACCCTTATTCTGGATCTCCAGTAAAGACATTTACCAATTTAACGACGATAAGTGTCAGCAACTTTATTATTCTGAACTTCAATTTAATATATATATATATATATATATATTGTCCAGTCAAATCAAGTTGTAGTAAGAACTCAATTCACTATATAAACAAGAGTAAAAAATTAGTTTTCGTTTTCTTTTATTTGTCAAAATTATACATAACATCTCATACACAACCTGGATATTATCAATGCATATTATAAACAAAACCGCAATCTAGATGGACAGTAAACTTCAAGTACGTGGAATCCATGGAGATTTTAGCAGAAACCATTTAAATTGGCGGAAACTGCATTTGACAGAGTGTCCAAAGTGACGAAAAAACCAACAAATTTTCCTTGAATTGAAAAATAGAATTTAAAAAATGTCTAAATTGATATCCTGGCAAAGTAACTTCAAAATTATAAAATTTAAACATATTAAAAGCTGCTAAAGTGCAATTTGGTTATTATACGTTAAGGCATCGAAGGTGTAAGATAGCAAACCCTGAAAAGAAGATCCATCTAGCTGCGGTTGGATAATCGTCGTATACGCGAAGAACAGAAGATTCATCAGGCATTTTTTTTATACATACACATACATTTGAAACATCACTTCAAAATTCTTAAGGTAAAATGGGTAATTAAGTCAATTTGATTGTAAATTTATAATTCTAAAATATAGTGAATTGAGGTACTTCTGCATTTCATTTTGATAATTTTCTTACGATTATTTCATTTTCAAAAGCGGAACACCTCAAACATATATAATATGGTCTACAGCCATCGCATTATTTATATTACATTTGACATTATACTTCATAACTAACAAGAATAAGTGACGAATTTATCATTGTGCAGTTTGCTAACTTTATAATTGTTCGCTTATAACAGATTAAATGCATACATACACATGTATATGTATTAAGTGCATATCCACATTACTATTTTCTATAAAAAGTTCTTATATTAGATTAGTTTAGATTAGATGTGGATTGCGTAGGCAATATTGCCTCTCTTCACCGTGACTTTTAAGATCTATTGTGAATACCCTTAATCTTTTAGTCTCAATTCATCTCCAGACTTCTGAAGAAGTCCAGGATATTTTTATAGTGGGAAATGGGTTCTCACACCTCCAATGACCTGGTAGCCACATCTGTGTGACTGGCTGTCTGAGAAGGTACACATATATACGTGCACCTTGATAGCGTCTTTTCAGACATTCCTGGATGGATTATCCGATGGATTATCCGATGCCATATACTTCTGCCTGAAAAATTGCTGGGCTCGTACCCAATGCCATCGAGACCTTACATCTCCGTCCGTAGATAACTATACCCCATTCCTGAGTCAGTTTTAGATCCGTCCGCGTACCAGCGTACGGACGGTTCTTCTAATTTAGATCCGCTAGATTTTCATGTTTGGCGGTCTTGAATTACCACTTCAAACTGTTTGTCGAAATTGAATCTCAATGTCGTATGATCTTTTAGTTTAGCCAGTCTTCCTAATTCTTCAAAGATTCAGAGATAGTCCACTAAGTCTCCTGACTTAAAAGTTGTGTTTAGTTTCAATCTGATGGCGCCCACCGTTGCTTCCCTTTTCATCTGCAGGTGCAGGGGAATTAGGTTTAATATGGTCTCCGTCGCTGCAGTTTGACAGGTACGCATTCCGCCTGTAATGCCTACGCAAGCAAGTCGCTGTATCTTTTGTAGCATGACCTGTCTTCGTTGTTCGTTTGTTTTTGGCCACCACCAGTGATGCGTATGTAGCCGTGGGTCTGACTATAGTCAAGTAGGTCCAGAGGCCCATCTTGGGTTTTGGCCCCCAGGTTCTTCCAAAGAGACGTCGACAGGTCCACAGAGCTCTCATGGCCTTTTCCGACGTCTTCTGAAAATGATTGTTCCAGGTAAGTTGACCTAAGACAATACCCATTACACTTCACTATAAAATCTAGCTATAGTGTCTCCCAGCGTTGGAGCCACTAAGGATAATTTTCTTCTTTTCGTGAATGGTACTAAGGCTATTTTAAAAGGTCCTTAAATGTAATTGCGCATAATCAATTCAAGAATTATTGTCGCAACGCATGCGTCCAGCAATAAAGACTTTAGAACGCCTATTGCTAACAAATAGAAATAACAAGTAACAATTTTAACGCAGTAACCGGTTCATTATGACCATTGACAGTGATACATAAAATATCGACGTAAATGCAGGCCGTTTATAACATTTTATTGAAAATAACTTATTTTTCGTTTAAATTTGTTGCTTTCTCACTTAATTACGCTTCATATTTTTATCTAACATATGGCTGTTTTCAAGGTAATTGGTTTGTTTAACTGTTACACATTGCTAAAATGGGAAAATCTGTTAAACAAAACAATCAAAACATGTTACTGAGAATATTCATTTACCGTATGTTGCGAAAAAGCTTTACATCTAGTTCTAACAATTAAATCTAGATTACCTATTTATAACTAAAGAATTGTTACATACAGATGCCCGATCAAATGAATGTTTGAATAAACCTCTAAAAAGCAAATTGGCTTTTTAGAGTAATATAAGTTTATCGCTTGTTTATTACCATAATACTAGGGACACATGTATAAATTAATTACTATGCAGCATATTATTACAACGGTTGTATTCTTTTATACCTTAGTAACGCAACGACTTTTATAACAACGCGTAAAAAGTACATATGTTTGGACGATTCAGTCTAACTGAGGTGAGTAAAACGAAATACAAAATTTTTTATTTCTATATATAAATAAGGAAAATTTGATCTATTTGCGTTCTCAATTTTTGATATTCTATAAAATAAAATGTTTTATCATTTAATCAATTACCTCAATTTTAGAAAAGTAAGCAACATTATAACAACAGTAAAAGTTGTTATGTGCTAAATAACGCATACTGAAATCACTGTGCCTGAATTAATTAACCTAAGGCTAATTATTTCGATAATTTCGGATTTAGTTATTGGGTCATTGTGATGTGGCATTTCACTGATCATGCAGTCAGCTTGCGAGAAGTTATTGTAAAGGTCAGTCTGACAGGTAACAATTATTATTATTATATTGATAATTAATGGCTATTATTTGTAGTGTTTGTTTCTGCTTGTAAATTTTTTACATATCTACTAGTGCAGAATATGGGTTCCTCCTAGTCATATTGTTAACTTTATCCGTTGAAAATTAAAATAATCTTTTTTGTATTTTGAACTCACAGTATTCTTCGAAGGAGATTTTTTCATATGTTTGCCAGATATTTGGCCAGATACTTGGTATTGACAATCAACATTACTAACTATGGGATTTCCCAATTTAGGAATGTTAGATTTGTGAATTTTGTATAATGCCATATGACTCGGGATGTACCAAATTTATATTTATTTAATTGTTTATAAATGGTATCTTCTATTATTTTTTGTCTTTAAGATCTTTTATAAGTTTATTAGTTTTCCTTTCAAATGAATATGTAGGGTCATTTGATCGTTTATAATTTGTATATTTGCCTATCAGTTAATATATTTTCATTGCATTCAACATATTGTTTTTAAAATGTCGAAATTTAAAATCTAACATGTCTGGTTTTGTTTACAAAATTGTTTATCAAATATTTTGCATATGTTTTCAAATTTCAAAAATTCAAAATTGTCAAAATTGTTTCACATTTTTAGAACTTTGTATTTAGAAAAACGATTATCATTGTTGTAAGTTATTGTTTCTTGGTTTAAAAATAGTTAAGTTTTATTATATATTTATATACAGGTTTGAAGAAGGATTAAATTAATCCGAAACGTCACGTAGGAAACTACTGTTTTTCATTTAAATTAAAAGAAGGAACCCATATTCTGCACTAGTTGCAGTAATTTCACATTTTATAGTCTACTGTCAGTGTCAGAACTGATAAAATTGTTAAACTTTATATATATATATATAATATAATATATTATCATTACAAGTTGCAATGCATATTATTTACACGGCAAATTTTGAAGTTATAAAAATATAAAAATATTGTTTAATTTCTTTCTTCTTCACCTTTTTAGCAAATATGTACTCATTGCTACAATACAATACTAACATGTAAGTAATAATAATCTGCATCTGATACCAATCAATGCGTTAGTTGCCAATGCTGCAAGTTTTCTAAGCGGCAAACCAAACAAAACAGGTTAATAACGCAACAAGTTAAACCATATCTATAAATACCTTTTCATACTAGCGCAAGACAAAGGTTTAAAAACAGTTCGCCTAATAGTGTAGAAACAATACAAACTTTTACTCTTTTACTCATCCAATTCCTCCTTCGATGAAACAACTATTTTTTATATAAATCACAAATAAACTAATTTTGCTATAGTATTCATAGTATTTTATTACTACTACAAAGTTTTTATCATAACTTTCGCAAATACTATAATTCATACACACATTATGCCACTTAAGGCAATTTTGCACGAGGGAGAGACAAATTCATATTTACCTCTCTAAACGATTCGTAACGTAACGTAATCCAAACGATTTCGTATTTTATCCTTGCCTCTCTTTTCCGATGTATCTTTACTTACAACTATGGCATAAGCATTTCAACATTTTCGAATTACAGTAGACCTTCTCAATTTACGTGAAGGTTATAGGTTCTTTGAAAACAGCGCGTAAGTTGAAACCGCGTAAATGAAACTATTGCGTTAATGGAATTATAGAGGTTTGGTTCCAATAATAGACTATAAAAGTATGAAATATTTTAATAACTCATTTCTAGTGTATGTATGTACAATTAGTCCCTTTTAAGGTAACATATATTTGATGTTTGTTTACTCTTATTTTTCAAACTGTTGTAAAGCTCTCTGTATGGACTTATACCTTCTTCAATTTGTTGTTTAAATTTTAGACTACGTTCCATCACTGGATCATTTTCAACTAATATGTCCTCAATTTCTTGCGGTAACCTAAAAACTCTGTCTAACGCAATCATCTTTAATCGTTTGAGTGGCTGTACATCATCGTCGTCGTCTACTTCATCTTCGTTGTTTTTTTTTCTTCCTATTAGCTCTTCGTTTGTTAGCTCTTCATTATGAGACAAAAGAAGCTCTTCTATATCCGTGGTTTTCAGTTCTTGAACAGTATTCCCAATAAACTGCTGGCCAAAGCTAGTGATTTCTTCTACCTCTTCACGTAAAATTTCGGCTGTTACATTTTCATTTATTGCAGCATCTGGCAATAGGTTTTTCCAACATCTGCTGATGGTAGTAGATTTAATTTCCTTATAAGATTATATTATAACTTCAATGCGGTCACCTATTGCGTAATTCTTATACGCGTCGGTAGGTGTCAGAACTATATCATTTTCCATATCGTTTAATTTTTTTTAAGTTCTGCGAGTGTAATACGCCTTCAATGTTGTAATA
Source organism: Holotrichia oblita (assembly GCA_023690525.1). Lineage (NCBI taxonomy): Eukaryota > Metazoa > Arthropoda > Insecta > Coleoptera > Scarabaeidae > Holotrichia > Holotrichia oblita. The sequence goes on along the minus strand of CM043015.1, from coordinate 158,030,075 downwards.
ATACGTTTTATTTGGTGGTAAAAAAGTTACTTGAACATTAGAGCTTGCGTTCTGGAGTTGTTGAGTTCGATGGTCCGGAGCGTTATCTATGATAAGTAAAACTTTAAATGCTAAGTTTTTTGCAGACAAATAACGTTCAACATCTGGCACTAAACATTTTTTAAACCAATCTATGAACATTTCAGCAGTAATCCATGCACATTGGTTTGCACGCCGGTATATCGGTAGATTGTTCTTGTGGCTTCATAAATCAGTCGTCACTAGCGTTACAGCAAAATAACATGGTCAGGCGGTCCTTAGCCGTTTTAAATCCAAACGCGGTTTTGTGTTGTTCTGATATAAAAGTGCGTTTGGGCATTTTTTTCCAGAACAAACCCGGCTCATCGACATTAAAAATTTGTTCCGGTATTTTCTGTAATAAATTTGATCACTTCTGGCGGAAATATCTTTGCTGCCTCATGATCGGCAGGCTACGAAATCAGAGATTGTACTAGTTCCAGGTTGGTCTTTCTGCAGACTAATGTTATGATCTAGTGACTTGGCTTGTTCACGCATTATCTAATTTGATGTTTTTATTTCAATCCACAATATGAGAGCCTTTTTCATTTTTTCAATGTCTTCATTACGTGAATACGACGTTGTTTTTGTACTTGCAGAAGCGCTAGCAATTAGGCTAGCTATTATTTGTTGCTGATGTTTTCTTATTGTACGAACTGATGACGAACACATTCTTCTCCGACAATGTTAAAACTATTCATTATTTTGGAATTTTCCGCACACTGTCTTTCTAAGAACTCGTTGTTTTTACAATAAATAGGCATACGTAAAACACTAATATAACGACTTGCAATTTTTATATAGTAGTAATAATTAGATGTACCGTTCCAGCATGAGTCATAACTTTTGGCTAACTGATCAAATAAACAACACATAATAACTACTACGCCGCGCATATAAACAAATAGTGCGCGTGAGAAATAGTTCGCAAACACTAAAACGCGTAAAAAATACCGCGTAAACTGAGGGTCTACTGTATATGCATAACTAACGAAAATGTCTAGAACAAAACAATTTAGTAATAATAATAATAGTTTTATTGTCGTCAATTTAAAAACATTGACATTGTCATCATATAATATATTACAGTAGTATCTACACATAAAAACTACATATAATATAATACCCACAGGAGGTCACAATCTTGTAGTCACGAACTCGGATTCCTGATAAAATACTTTATCCAACAAATATGCCCTTAACGAGTTTTTAAAACAAGAAAGGGTGGTGGTTTGCCTAATCTCAACTCGTAACCTGATATAATATTTTACTGCCCTATACTGCGGATTGCGCTCGTATAGAGTTGTTCTATGAGAAGGCACTGTCAGTCTATCACCGACCCTCGTGGCCATGTGTTTATTGATGTCGCAATTACGCGGGAAGGCAAATTTAATTCTTTGAAAGAGTACCAAAATCTCGAAAAGGTAAATGGACCACTTTTAATTCTTTAAATAGAGATCTACACGATTCACGTGGGGAGACACCAGCCATACACCTAATAACTTTTTTGTGTTACAAACACCTTAGCTGCCACAGGCGGTAAGCCCTAAAAAGCAATGCCATAACGCAAGCGAGATTCAACATAACTAAAACAAAACAGTCGAAGCTGCTGAATGTTAACGCACCTTCGTATGTTGCACATACCATAGAACGCTGAGCTCAACTTCTTATCCAATACCAGGCAATGTTCCTCATACCGCAGACAACCAACAAGTGTTAAGCCGAGAAAATTAACAGATTCCACCTCCGCAACCGCACAACCACGGTGATCAGCTATTAAGGAATCACCACTGGATCCAGAGTACCTTCCGAACCGCAGTAGACCCGTTTTTCTATTCAGAACGAGACCATTATCCTCACACCACAAAGTCATAGCACCAACAGCACCAGCAGCAGATACAGTTGCCCTCACAACGGATTCCCCAGAAACTATACAGCTAGTGTCATCTGCATATTGCGACAACACACCTTCACTTAATTTCATTGATAGATCCTTCACATAGATCAAAAAAAGCGCGGGATCCAGAACCGACCACTGGGGCACACCGCATTCTATGTTAATTACTAACGAGTAATACGTGTTCAAAACACTATTTTTAAACCCAGGAACTGCAACAAAAGAAGTACGATTACTGAGATATGACCTGAATAAGTCGTGAGCCACTCCGCGTATTCCAACTGCCCAAATCTTTGAAAGCAGCACGAATAATCGAGAACATGAAACGCCTTTGTTAAATGTAAAAGTATTTCATCACACTAAAATGGAATTAGAAAACAACGTGTTTCGATGTAAGGACAAAAGTGCAATAGCTTGAATATAATCAAGATGTACGAGTAATATAAAATAAAAAGTTACACACCGTAATTCATACTCGTGATATCCGTTACATTTTTAGATTGGTAAGCACCAAAATATATACTCTTTTCGGTCAACCCCACTAACTTAGACAGCTCATCGACCCCGAGAAATCTCTATTACAAGAGACACAATCATATACCGTATACTATCTTTGTGATTGTATCGTTTACAAAGCTTTTCATATACAGGAACTATCTAATTCTTTGCGATTTTATGTTATCTTATTTTGGTTCACTGCACATAGCATTTTATCGTTCCCTTTTTTTTCAACCCACATCTAATGCACCTATAACTGCAAATCGAGTTGCCGTTTCCAGATTCCATGGTTTTTTATGAAAGAAAGTAGGATTTTATTATTGACTAACTCCATTCTACCATTTCGTATTCTAAGTTTGCTGAAGTTTCTGCTTTCAAACATCCCCTGACACTTTGAAATCTGTTTAGATTTTGAATACTCCGTTAAATGCCAATCTTAAACCTACCCTTATTTTAAATAATGTATTTTTATTAATTAGTTATTTATTTATGTTCTTAGTGTGTTTTGTTTGTTATTTTATTATTGTCAAATAATCAGCAGCACCTTTAGTAGTAAAATGCAAACTGCGGTTGAAATTGATTTATCTTACTTTGAGTCCCAGTTTACCTAGATTTATATCCTCATTTATATCCACAATATATCATCGTTCTTTGTATTTTTCGATATGAATACTTCATGCCTTTGTTTTCTATGAATTTGGTCAAATACCGGTTCAGAATCTAAGCGTGTATAGTATTGTTTTATAGTCATAATAACTAAATTAGGAAAATAAATCCTACACCAAGTATGTAGAATCATTGTGATCTAGTGGAAATGTAAATAAATTGATCATGATTTTCCTTTGTGAGTATAATTGCAATAAAAATTTTGCGGATAAAACTGAAGTATACTAACTAAATGTGTTTGATGTTAAATTAAGTTAACTTGTTATTTTTATGTTAGTGCTGAAGTAATACTGAGTCAGTAATTGCGCATTTTCTCTAAAGTAACGCATACTTTCTTTCAATGCACGCTTATGAGTTCCCAAACATGTCGCGTACTTGGTGATATCTATTAGTTATTATATTATTTAATTATATTCAGATATGAGACATTTTAGAAAAATTCATGGGAAGCTAGTACAAAAATAAGCCATGTTAATGATTTAACGAATTAAATTTTGTGTAAAAGTGTCGAAGGAGGAAACTACGAAGGGGTACAAACTGTCTCGACTTGTTAAAACGACAGTTAGGGAAAGTTAGGTACATAAGACCGGATCTATGGACTTCTGGTTAGTAATTCCTTCCCCGCTATAAACCACCTGCATGCACGATAACTAACGTCCTTACTCTACGTGTTGCATTATCTACTTTAATATCTGGTACAAATTGTCTTCGGAAATCTAATGTTCTATTAAACAGTATTAACTTTTTATTATATAGCATTTTGTTCACTTATACGAATTTTGCTCTTAAAAACTTGACAGAGACACTAACATTATTCTATTATATATATTATTATTTCATTTGTATTACATTAATGAACCCTTTACAGTATATAAAAATACTTGAACACTTCGTGGCTATTTTACCTAGTTGAAGTAGAGAGTATGTATGTACGTTTTATCTTAAGTATGAACTGTTTTCGAAATTATATAATTCATATTCTACAATTTTTAAGGTACCTAATTCTTAAATACACTTTATATTCTGTCTTACGTCAATGCCATTCAGTTATCCGTAGATGCACCAATGTTATAGCATGTGAACTGACACGGTTTGGTGATTTTCTTAGGAAGGCAGATGGTGATATAATTTTAAAATTACCAGATGTGCAAGAAATGCCCTTCATACTTAAAGTTGGCAATAACTGAATATACTATTGTGCGTCTTATTATATTAATCCGGCTTACTAATACTAATATATTAGCAACTATGACTATAGCAAAAACTCATGTCATTTTATTTTGCGAATATGGATCTGAGTAAAATTGAGGAAAAAAACCGGTATTTCTTTTTCGTTTCCCTGATATCCAAACCCACGACAATAACAAACTTTGTCGTAAAAAGAAACTATTTTCTCGGAGAAAACAAACGAGTTGCTATCAAGGAGGGAAGCTTTAAACTGTATACAGTTAACTACTGAATATAATTTTGTATGCCCAACAAATTAATTATAAAACTGCTTGCAACTAAGCACCCACCACATTAAAAAAAAATACCACGTACTGTTGTAGTTGTTTGGCTACATATCTGGCTAATTCGTAAGTCGAAGATTTACAGGTGCTCACAATCGGTCGTAGAGGGTTTCCAGTTTTGTGTATCTTGGGTAGTCCGTATAGTCTTGGAGGCTGCGTTTCTGACGGCAGTAGACGTCGTTGTTCTTCCTTCGGTATGGTTGACTCTTTGATAGTTTTCCTGATCTGACGTTCTATTTTAGCTGTACGGTCTCTTCTTAGCTTCTTGTAATGTTCAGGATCCAATAAGGTGTTGATTTTCTCATTGTAGTCTGTCCTGGTCATTACTACTGTTGCATTAAACTCTGCTTGACATCTACTTCCCTATGTTGAAGTCTTCCAGGTGTTGTCGTAGTACTTACTTTGCCAAGTAAGATACAAGAAGTATAATCTAAAAATAATTACTGACGATGAAGAAAGTGAAATAAATGTTTTGATCTATTTTATAGCTAACAAAAATAGTTCGACCGTTGACTTTCGTTTAAAAGAAAAGGCAGGAATACTAAACTACCGTAACTACGTAACTGAATACGCAACTAGAACTGATTTTTACAAATGAGTCTTGAACGGCCTACCCGCGTCGATATTTGGTGTAATTGAGCTGAAATAGGCATCTAATACACCTGATTTGAATAGATCTCCTATTCATGGTCTACCAATTTCGATCATCGAATGGTATAGCAAAATATTAGGCATTTAATTTTAAAAAAGGAATTTTTTAATAGCAAAGTTTTGAAATCTTCTGGTTTTGGGTTGAATACTCTGTATAATATTTCACTTCTATTCACTTCATGGCCTACATTTTTAAAAATCATATACAGCCGAATTTTTGGATCTTGTCCGTTACGTCATTAACAGCATAATTAAACAAAGATATAAGTAAAATATTCATCATCGAAATTTAACGTACATTAGAGAGAAATGTCAATATAATATATAAGTCGATTCATACTGACATTACTCATAATGGACAAGATCCAAAAATTCGACTATATGTATATATGTTTAAATATCTTCGTAATCATTAATTTTAGATATAGGTTTCTTAATGGTGTAGCCAATCCAAATTTAAAACTTATATACTAGCATTCTCTTTAAAATATCAAAGTTCGTGTGTATTTTCGGTACTAGCAAATGTCATTTCCAGTTACAAATATCTTGCTTGAAAAGGGTGTTGTTTTATATAAACGCTGAAAGTTTGAAATTATTCTAACGCCCGGATCAAAAACGTCTAATTGGTGTTTTCGGTGATTGACCTTGTATATGATAAAGACATTAAGAACGGGATCAAGAAATTTTTCATACGCTCTAATCAGGATATAGATACATCCTGAACGCTTATTAGAGAATCGTATGATGTACTTTAGCCCTTTCAAATTCATAATCAAACACAAACCAGTAAAGGAATTAAAAAGGAAACACAATTATGAAATAGAACACGGTGTTAATGTATCACATTCTACAGTAAAACACATAGTAAGTAGGTCCAACCTGCTGCAACTGAGGATAAGCCTTCCTCCAAAGGCCAGAGGAAACTAAATACGATTTATTTTAAGAATAACCAACAAAAATTCCCAAATAAATGCTCCAGTATTGAGCAGTCGTGCTCTGACAGAAGTGTCAGAGCACGATTATGGAAGCAAAATTCTATTAGAATGACTTGCGAAAACAAAGTTACCATTGAAAATCTCCAGAGAAAGTAGGATATCGATAAGATAAAGGCACTGGAACTTTTGTTGTATTGGAATGAATCAGTTATTACGGATAATACGTCAAAATTTGCATTTATGTAATTTGTATATTACAGTAAAGCATGGTGGCGTCAATAGTGTTAAAGGGTGACGTATGAGCTTTCCAGATATTGACAAAATTATAGATAAATATGCTTGTAGGTAAATTCTTTAATAAACTATTATTAGTTGCATACAATTTATTTTAATAGTGTGGGCAAAAAGTAATGCCAACATCTGGACAATTATTGCATTATTTGCAATAAAGCCGCTGCAACCAGCACCACCACAGATAAAAAGAATTACATTAACGTACAATAATTTGTTTGCCGTGGCCAACTACAAAAAATGTACTACGCGCCCACTTAAAGTGGTAGGCTTAGAACTTTTTCTGAATACTCATATCTGTTAGGTTTATTACTATAATAATAGCTGTCGCAGGGGTAAATGGGCATCCCTCCTGCGACCTTACGGAAGGACTAAACTCGAAAAGGGGGGTGCCGATCGACGGGGAAAGGATTTTTCTATAAAAATTATTAGATTTCGCCGCAGGCCAACGTCCGAATCCTGTAAGATTAGCATACGAATTAAAAATTCGCGTTTGACCGAACTTTGAGCGCTTATATCTCCCGAACGGTTAACGCTACGCCAAAACTATTCATGTCCGAACATATTCTCCTCGACGAGTACTTGGTTATTTTGGGGAAAATTTTTTTTTTCCGATTAAAACTAAAAAATACAGCGTCGGGGCGCCGACGCCCAATAAGACGACGCTTTCCCAGACGGGACCGCCGAACCGGCCGTATTTATAATGACGATTTCCAAAATTTCAAACTTCCAACGCCTTTCTAAACCGGTTATTTTTTGCAAAACATCCCCAAAATACGTCAAAACAGATACTACACATTTCTATATCGCCATACGATTTGAGAATTTACGAGCTTCCGTGGCGTAGAGGAACGGACGCTGGCCCACGGCGGTAGAGGTACGGCGTTCAAATCTCGACGAGGGGTACTATGGCTTTTTTCTTTCGTTTTTTGTTTTTTTTTTTTTTTTATTAATGATTGAAAAGAATAATATATAAAATAAAGAAGTCTTCATTTCAACGGCGACGAAACACAAGAAATAATAATTAAAAAAACACGAGGAATCATTAAATGCGTTAAAGAATTTCCAATTTTTTACAATAGTCCGATTGGAAAAACGTTATTATTTATACTAAAAATCGTTTCTTATTTTGTGGTTCAATAAATAACACAAGTAGTAATCATTACAAACATCTCTCTATGTCTAAAAGTAATTTAAAAATATGAAACAAGTAAAAATAGTTTAATTATCTGTATGTCAGTGTATTATCGAGATTATACTAAGTATATATCTACATATTTTCGAAAGAGCCAAAAAGTCTTATGTGTATACATTCTTTTTTTATTTCTCTCCAGCGCGCCTTTAAGGGGGTCAATTTTTTTTTTCTCCGTTCTCCAATGTACAGGGGAAATTGAATGTCAATATTTTAGGGAACGATTTTATGATGTATTTTAAAAAAGGAAACTTATATAAACTTATATATGAACGTGTGACCTAAACGTCTGTCAAAGTAGGTAGCTGAAATTCCGTACGAACGCCACTGGTGGAATTAAAAAAAAATGGGGAACACTCAATAATGCCTCTTGATACATACTACACGTATACCACGTTTCATTAAAATATCTAAAGTGGTATTACAGGAATTAATAAAAAACTATTTATTTTCGAAAACTTTATCACCCTGTATCTCAAAAGTTAAGACCTTTAGGTCATATGTTCATATGAAGTTTTCTTTTTATCATGACGACTAATATACGATCCCGCTACGTCCAGCAAAAAAAACAAAAAAAAATCTTTCCCTGAAATATGGACATTCATTTTGGAAAGTGCCTGTATAGCGGGTTTTATTCAATCAAAGTCGGCCATATTCCGCTCTTTAGTACTAATAATAGCTGTCGTAGAGGCAATTGGGCATCCCTCTCACGGCCTTATAAAACCGCGTATCGCGACGCGACCTTCGCCATCGGTCGTCCGAAAGAACGATCTACTCATTAGGCTATACGACGACGGGGACGTACGCGCCGCCGCCGAGTTATTCTCGAAAAACGAAAAAACCGTTCCGGACCCCCCCCGAGACCGACTTTGACCGGTCGTATCTTCCAAACGGTACCGTCTACGTCGAAATTACCCCTTACCCGATATATTCTTCTCGACGAGTACTAGCCGATACCCGCACGTTCGCAAAAAAAAAAAAAAAAAAACACAACAAAGATGGCGGACTTTTGCGTAACGCGCGACGCCGCGTTTCGTACACGTACGCCGTCCTCCGCGCCATCGCGAACCGTACCGACGCCAAGAAATCGATTTTTTTCGGGGCCGCCTTCTTTACGCAACACCCTGTATCATCGCGAAAATCATCCTATCGAAAAAGCACTCTCGCCATCCGATTCCCGGACGCCTCCGCACGCAGAATCTTGAAAAATTTTTTTTTTTACGAGACCGCCTTCTTAACGCAACACCCTGTATATTATCGCAAAATTAACGTTATCGAAAAAATACACCCGCCATCCGATTTCCGGGCGTCTCCGCACCACGAATCCAAAAAAAAAGTTCCTATTTCTATTTAAAAAAAACAAGATGGCGGCCCATTTTGGCGTCGCGCGACGACCTACGATCTTCTAACCGGTCCCAATCGAAAGAGCGGGTCCGTTCCCCATAAGGATACCCCCGTTTAGCTCCGAAGCGACTTTAAATACCTTAAAAAAATTTCGATCCGGACCAAAAACTACGGGGAAAAAATTTCCTCTTTAGTACTAATAATAGCTGTCGTAGAGGCAATTGGGGATCCCTCTCACGGCCTTATAAAACCGCGTATCGCGACGCGACCTTCGCCATCGGTCGTCCGAAAGAACGATCTACTGCTTAGGCTATACGACGACGGGGACGTACGCGCCGCCGCCGAGTTATTCTCGAAAAACGAAAAAACCGTTCCGGACCCCCCCGAGACCGACTTTGACCGGTCGTATCTTCCAAACGGTACCGTCCACGTCAAAATTACCCCTTACCCGATATATTCTTCTCGACGAGTACTAGCCGATACCCGCACGTTCGCAAAAAAAAAAAAAAAAAAACAACAAAGATGGCGGACTTTTGCGTAACGCGCGTCGCCGCGTTTCGTACACGTACGCCGTCCTCCGCGCCATCGCGAACCGTACCGACGCCAAGAAATCGATTTTTTTTCGGGGCCGCCTTCTTTACGCAACACCCTGTATCATCGCGAAAATCATCCTATCGAAAAAGCACTCTCGCCATCCGATTCCCGGACGCCTCCGCACGCAGAATCTTGAAAAATTTTTTTTTACGAGACCGCCTTCTTAACGCAACACCCTGTATATTATCGCAAAATTAACGTTATCGAAAAAATACACCCGCCATCCGATTTCCGGGCGTCTCCGCACCACGAATCCAAAAAAAAGTTCCTATTTCTATTTAAAAAAAACAAGATGGCGGCCCATTTTGGCGTCGCGCGACGACCTACGATCTTCTAACCGGTCCCAATCGAAAGAGCGGGTCCGTTCCCCATAAGGATACCCCCGTTTAGCTCCGAAGCGACTTTAAATACCTTAAAAAAATTTCGATCCGGACCAAAACCTACGGGGAAAAAATTTCCTCTTTAGTACTAATAATAGCTGTCGTAGAGGCAATTGGGGATCCCTCTCACGGCCTTATAAAACCGCGTATCGCGACGCGACCTTCGCCATCGGTCGTCCGAAAGAACGATCTACTGCTTAGGCTATACGACGACGGGGACGTACGCGCCGCCGCCGAGTTATTCTCGAAAAACGAAAAAACCGTTCCGGACCCCCCCCGAGACCGACTTTGACCGGTCGTATCTTCCAAACGGTACCGTCCACGTCAAAATTACCCCTTACCCGATATATTCTTCTCGACGAGTACTAGCCGATACCCGCACGTTCGCAAAAAAAAAAAAAAAAAAACACAACAAAGATGGCGGACTTTTGCGTAACGCGCGTCGCCGCGTTTCGTACACGTACGCCGTCCTCCGCGCCATCGCGAACCGTACCGACGCCAAGAAATCGATTTTTTTTCGGGGCCGCCTTCTTTACGCAACACCCTGTATCATCGCGAAAATCATCCTATCGAAAAAGCACTCTCGCCATCCGATTCCCGGACGCCTCCGCACGCAGAATCTTGAAAAATTTTTTTTTTACGAGACCGCCTTCTTAACGCAACACCCTGTATATTATCGCAAAATTAACGTTATCGAAAAAATACACCCGCCATCCGATTTCCGGGCGTCTCCGCACCACGAATCCAAAAAAAAAAAGTTCCTATTTCTATTTAAAAAAAACAAGATGGCGGCCCATTTTGGCGTCGCGCGACGACCTACGATCTTCTAACCGGTCCCAATCGAAAGAGCGGGTCCGTTCCCCATAAGGATACCCCCGTTTAGCTCCGAAGCGACTTTAAATACCTTAAAAAAATTTCGATCCGGACCAAAACCTACGGGGAAAAAATTTCCTCTTTAGTACTAATAATAGCTGTCGTAGAGGCAATTGGGGATCCCTCTCACGGCCTTATAAAACCGCGTATCGCGACGCGACCTTCGCCATCGGTCGTCCGAAAGAACGATCTACTGCTTAGGCTATACGACGACGGGGACGTACGCGCCGCCGCCGAGTTATTCTCGAAAAACGAAAAAACCGTTCCGGACCCCCCCCCGAGACCGACTTTGACCGGTCGTATCTTCCAAACGGTACCGTCCACGTCAAAATTACCCCTTACCCGATATATTCTTCTCGACGAGTACTAGCCGATACCCGCACGTTCGCAAAAAAAAAAAAAAAAAAACACAACAAAGATGGCGGACTTTTGCGTAACGCGCGTCGCCGCGTTTCGTACACGTACGCCGTCCTCCGCGCCATCGCGAACCGTACCGACGCCAAGAAATCGATTTTTTTTCGGGGCCGCCTTCTTTACGCAACACCCTGTATCATCGCGAAAATCATCCTATCGAAAAAGCACTCTCGCCATCCGATTCCCGGACGCCTCCGCACGCAGAATCTTGAAAAATTTTTTTTTACGAGACCGCCTTCTTAACGCAACACCCTGTATATTATCGCAAAATTAACGTTATCGAAAAAATACACCCGCCATCCGATTTCCGGGCGTCTCCGCACCACGAATCCAAAAAAAAAGTTCCTATTTCTATTTAAAAAAAACAAGATGGCGGCCCATTTTGGCGTCGCGCGACGACCTACGATCTTCTAACCGGTCCCAATCGAAAGAGCGGGTCCGTTCCCCATAAGGATACCCCCGTTTAGCTCCGAAGCGACTTTAAATACCTTAAAAAATTTCGATCCGGACCAAAACCTACGGGAAAAAATTTCCTCTTTAGTACTAATAATAGCTGTCGTAGAGGCAATTGGGGATCCCTCTCACGGCCTTATAAAACCGCGTATCGCGACGCGACCTTCGCCATCGGTCGTCCGAAAGAACGATCTACTGCTTAGGCTATACGACGACGGGGACGTACGCGCCGCCGCCGAGTTATTCTCGAAAAACGAAAAAACCGTTCCGGACCCCCCCCCGAGACCGACTTTGACCGGTCGTATCTTCCAAACGGTACCGTCCACGTCAAAATTACCCCTTACCCGATATATTCTTCTCGACGAGTACTAGCCGATACCCGCACGTTCGCAAAAAAAAAAAAAAAAAAAAACACAACAAAGATGGCGGACTTTTGCGTAACGCGCGTCGCCGCGTTTCGTACACGTACGCCGTCCTCCGCGCCATCGCGAACCGTACCGACGCCAAGAAATCGATTTTTTTTCGGGGCCGCCTTCTTTACGCAACACCCTGTATCATCGCGAAAATCATCCTATCGAAAAAGCACTCTCGCCATCCGATTCCCGGACGCCTCCGCACGCAGAATCTTGAAAAATTTTTTTTTACGAGACCGCCTTCTTAACGCAACACCCTGTATATTATCGCAAAATTAACGTTATCGAAAAAATACACCCGCCATCCGATTTCCGGGCGTCTCCGCACCACGAATCCAAAAAAAAAGTTCCTATTTCTATTTAAAAAAAACAAGATGGCGGCCCATTTTGGCGTCGCGCGACGACCTACGATCTTCTAACCGGTCCCAATCGAAAGAGCGGGTCCGTTCCCCATAAGGATACCCCCGTTTAGCTCCGAAGCGACTTTAAATACCTTAAAAAAATTTCGATCCGGACCAAAACCTACGGGGAAAAAATTTCCTCTTTAGTACTAATAATAGCTGTCGTAGAGGCAATTGGGGATCCCTCTCACGGCCTTATAAAACCGCGTATCGCGACGCGACCTTCGCCATCGGTCGTCCGAAAGAACGATCTACTGCTTAGGCTATACGACGACGGGGACGTACGCGCCGCCGCCGAGTTATTCTCGAAAAACGAAAAAACCGTTCCGGACCCCCCCCCGAGACCGACTTTGACCGGTCGTATCTTCCAAACGGTACCGTCCACGTCAAAATTACCCCTTACCCGATATATTCTTCTCGACGAGTACTAGCCGATACCCGCACGTTCGCAAAAAAAAAAAAAAAAAAAAACACAACAAAGATGGCGGACTTTTGCGTAACGCGCGTCGCCGCGTTTCGTACACGTACGCCGTCCTCCGCGCCATCGCGAACCGTACCGACGCCAAGAAATCGATTTTTTTTCGGGGCCGCCTTCTTTACGCAACACCCTGTATCATCGCGAAAATCATCCTATCGAAAAAGCACTCTCGCCATCCGATTCCCGGACGCCTCCGCACGCAGAATCTTGAAAAATTTTTTTTTACGAGACCGCCTTCTTAACGCAACACCCTGTATATTATCGCAAAATTAACGTTATCGAAAAAATACACCCGCCATCCGATTTCCGGGCGTCTCCGCACCACGAATCCAAAAAAAAAGTTCCTATTTCTATTTAAAAAAAACAAGATGGCGGCCCATTTTGGCGTCGCGCGACGACCTACGATCTTCTAACCGGTCCCAATCGAAAGAGCGGGTCCGTTCCCCATAAGGATACCCCCGTTTAGCTCCGAAGCGACTTTAAATACCTTAAAAAAATTTCGATCCGGACCAAAACCTACGGGGAAAAAATTTCCTCTTTAGTACTAATAATAGCTGTCGTAGAGGCAATTGGGGATCCCTCTCACGGCCTTATAAAACCGCGTATCGCGACGCGACCTTCGCCATCGGTCGTCCGAAAGAACGATCTACTGCTTAGGCTATACGACGACGGGGACGTACGCGCCGCCGCCGAGTTATTCTCGAAAAACGAAAAAACCGTTCCGGACCCCCCCCGAGACCGACTTTGACCGGTCGTATCTTCCAAACGGTACCGTCCACGTCAAAATTACCCCTTACCCGATATATTCTTCTCGACGAGTACTAGCCGATACCCGCACGTTCGCAAAAAAAAAAAAAAAACACAACAAAGATGGCGGACTTTTGCGTAACGCGCGTCGCCGCGTTTCGTACACGTACGCCGTCCTCCGCGCCATCGCGAACCGTACCGACGCCAAGAAATCGATTTTTTTTCGGGGCCGCCTTCTTTACGCAACACCCTGTATCATCGCGAAAATCATCCTATCGAAAAAGCACTCTCGCCATCCGATTCCCGGACGCCTCCGCACGCAGAATCTTGAAAAATTTTTTTTTTACGAGACCGCCTTCTTAACGCAACACCCTGTATATTATCGCAAAATTAACGTTATCGAAAAAATACACCCGCCATCCGATTTCCGGGCGTCTCCGCACCACGAATCCAAAAAAAAAGTTCCTATTTCTATTTAAAAAAAACAAGATGGCGGCCCATTTTGGCGTCGCGCGACGACCTACGATCTTCTAACCGGTCCCAATCGAAAGAGCGGGTCCGTTCCCCATAAGGATACCCCCGTTTAGCTCCGAAGCGACTTTAAATACCTTAAAAAAATTTCGATCCGGACCAAAACCTACGGGGAAAAAATTTCCTCTTTAGTACTAATAATAGCTGTCGTAGAGGCAATTGGGGATCCCTCTCACGGCCTTATAAAACCGCGTATCGCGACGCGACCTTCGCCATCGGTCGTCCGAAAGAACGATCTACTGCTTAGGCTATACGACGACGGGGACGTACGCGCCGCCGCCGAGTTATTCTCGAAAAACGAAAAAACCGTTCCGGACCCCCCCCGAGACCGACTTTGACCGGTCGTATCTTCCAAACGGTACCGTCCACGTCAAAATTACCCCTTACCCGATATATTCTTCTCGACGAGTACTAGCCGATACCCGCACGTTCGCAAAAAAAAAAAAAAAAAAAACACAACAAAGATGGCGGACTTTTGCGTAACGCGCGTCGCCGCGTTTCGTACACGTACGCCGTCCTCCGCGCCATCGCGAACCGTACCGACGCCAAGAAATCGATTTTTTTTCGGGGCCGCCTTCTTTACGCAACACCCTGTATCATCGCGAAAATCATCCTATCGAAAAAGCACTCTCGCCATCCGATTCCCGGACGCCTCCGCACGCAGAATCTTGAAAAATTTTTTTTTACGAGACCGCCTTCTTAACGCAACACCCTGTATATTATCGCAAAATTAACGTTATCGAAAAAATACACCCGCCATCCGATTTCCGGGCGTCTCCGCACCACGAATCCAAAAAAAAAGTTCCTATTTCTATTTAAAAAAAACAAGATGGCGGCCCATTTTGGCGTCGCGCGACGACCTACGATCTTCTAACCGGTCCCAATCGAAAGAGCGGGTCCGTTCCCCATAAGGATACCCCCGTTTAGCTCCGAAGCGACTTTAAATACCTTAAAAAAATTTCGATCCGGACCAAAACCTACGGGGAAAAAATTTCCTCTTTAGTACTAATAATAGCTGTCGTAGAGGCAATTGGGGATCCCTCTCACGGCCTTATAAAACCGCGTATCGCGACGCGACCTTCGCCATCGGTCGTCCGAAAGAACGATCTACTGCTTAGGCTATACGACGACGGGGACGTACGCGCCGCCGCCGAGTTATTCTCGAAAAACGAAAAAACCGTTCCGGACCCCCCCGAGACCGACTTTGACCGGTCGTATCTTCCAAACGGTACCGTCCACGTCAAAATTACCCCTTACCCGATATATTCTTCTCGACGAGTACTAGCCGATACCCGCACGTTCGCAAAAAAAAAAAAAAAACAAACAAAGATGGCGGACTTTTGCGTAACGCGCGTCGCCGCGTTTCGTACACGTACGCCGTCCTCCGCGCCATCGCGAACCGTACCGACGCCAAGAAATCGATTTTTTTTCGGGGCCGCCTTCTTTACGCAACACCCTGTATCATCGCGAAAATCATCCTATCGAAAAAGCACTCTCGCCATCCGATTCCCGGACGCCTCCGCACGCAGAATCTTGAAAAATTTTTTTTACGAGACCGCCTTCTTAACGCAACACCCTGTATATTATCGCAAAATTAACGTTATCGAAAAAATACACCCGCCATCCGATTTCCGGGCGTCTCCGCACCACGAATCCAAAAAAAAAGTTCCTATTTCTATTTAAAAAAAACAAGATGGCGGCCCATTTTGGCGTCGCGCGACGACCTACGATCTTCTAACCGGTCCCAATCGAAAGAGCGGGTCCGTTCCCCATAAGGATACCCCCGTTTAGCTCCGAAGCGACTTTAAATACCTTAAAAAAATTTCGATCCGGACCAAAACCTACGGGAAAAAATTTCCTCTTTAGTACTAATAATAGCTGTCGTAGAGGCAATTGGGGATCCCTCTCACGGCCTTATAAAACCGCGTATCGCGACGCGACCTTCGCCATCGGTCGTCCGAAAGAACGATCTACTGCTTAGGCTATACGACGACGGGGACGTACGCGCCGCCGCCGAGTTATTCTCGAAAAACGAAAAAACCGTTCCGGACCCCCCCCCGAGACCGACTTTGACCGGTCGTATCTTCCAAACGGTACCGTCCACGTCAAAATTACCCCTTACCCGATATATTCTTCTCGACGAGTACTAGCCGATACCCGCACGTTCGCAAAAAAAAAAAAAAACACAACAAAGATGGCGGACTTTTGCGTAACGCGCGTCGCCGCGTTTCGTACACGTACGCCGTCCTCCGCGCCATCGCGAACCGTACCGACGCCAAGAAATCGATTTTTTTTCGGGGCCGCCTTCTTTACGCAACACCCTGTATCATCGCGAAAATCATCCTATCGAAAAGCACTCTCGCCATCCGATTCCCGGACGCCTCCGCACGCAGAATCTTGAAAAATTTTTTTTTACGAGACCGCCTTCTTAACGCAACACCCTGTATATTATCGCAAAATTAACGTTATCGAAAAAATACACCCGCCATCCGATTTCCGGGCGTCTCCGCACCACGAATCCAAAAAAAAAGTTCCTATTTCTATTTAAAAAAAACAAGATGGCGGCCCATTTTGGCGTCGCGCGACGACCTACGATCTTCTAACCGGTCCCAATCGAAAGAGCGGGTCCGTTCCCCATAAGGATACCCCCGTTTAGCTCCGAAGCGACTTTAAATACCTTAAAAAAATTTCGATCCGGACCAAAACCTACGGGGAAAAATTTCCTCTTTAGTACTAATAATAGCTGTCGTAGAGGCAATTGGGGATCCCTCTCACGGCCTTATAAAACCGCGTATCGCGACGCGACCTTCGCCATCGGTCGTCCGAAAGAACGATCTACTGCTTAGGCTATACGACGACGGGGACGTACGCGCCGCCGCCGAGTTATTCTCGAAAAACGAAAAAACCGTTCCGGACCCCCCCGAGACCGACTTTGACCGGTCGTATCTTCCAAACGGTACCGTCCACGTCAAAATTACCCCTTACCCGATATATTCTTCTCGACGAGTACTAGCCGATACCCGCACGTTCGCAAAAAAAAAAAAAAAACACAACAAAGATGGCGGACTTTTGCGTAACGCGCGTCGCCGCGTTTCGTACACGTACGCCGTCCTCCGCGCCATCGCGAACCGTACCGACGCCAAGAAATCGATTTTTTTTCGGGGCCGCCTTCTTTACGCAACACCCTGTATCATCGCGAAAATCATCCTATCGAAAAAGCACTCTCGCCATCCGATTCCCGGACGCCTCCGCACGCAGAATCTTGAAAAATTTTTTTTTTACGAGACCGCCTTCTTAACGCAACACCCTGTATATTATCGCAAAATTAACGTTATCGAAAAAATACACCCGCCATCCGATTTCCGGGCGTCTCCGCACCACGAATCCAAAAAAAAAAGTTCCTATTTCTATTTAAAAAAAACAAGATGGCGGCCCATTTTGGCGTCGCGCGACGACCTACGATCTTCTAACCGGTCCCAATCGAAAGAGCGGGTCCGTTCCCCATAAGGATACCCCCGTTTAGCTCCGAAGCGACTTTAAATACCTTAAAAAAATTTCGATCCGGACCAAAACCTACGGGGAAAAAATTTCCTCTTTAGTACTAATAATAGCTGTCGTAGAGGCAATTGGGGATCCCTCTCACGGCCTTATAAAACCGCGTATCGCGACGCGACCTTCGCCATCGGTCGTCCGAAAGAACGATCTACTGCTTAGGCTATACGACGACGGGGACGTACGCGCCGCCGCCGAGTTATTCTCGAAAAACGAAAAAACCGTTCCGGACCCCCCCCCGAGACCGACTTTGACCGGTCGTATCTTCCAAACGGTACCGTCCACGTCAAAATTACCCCTTACCCGATATATTCTTCTCGACGAGTACTAGCCGATACCCGCACGTTCGCAAAAAAAAAAAAAAACAACAAAGATGGCGGACTTTTGCGTAACGCGCGTCGCCGCGTTTCGTACACGTACGCCGTCCTCCGCGCCATCGCGAACCGTACCGACGCCAAGAAATCGATTTTTTTTCGGGGCCGCCTTCTTTACGCAACACCCTGTATCATCGCGAAAATCATCCTATCGAAAAAGCACTCTCGCCATCCGATTCCCGGACGCCTCCGCACGCAGAATCTTGAAAAATTTTTTTTTTTTACGAGACCGCCTTCTTAACGCAACACCCTGTATATTATCGCAAAATTAACGTTATCGAAAAAATACACCCGCCATCCGATTTCCGGGCGTCTCCGCACCACGAATCCAAAAAAAAAGTTCCTATTTCTATTTAAAAAAAACAAGATGGCGGCCCATTTTGGCGTCGCGCGACGACCTACGATCTTCTAACCGGTCCCAATCGAAAGAGCGGGTCCGTTCCCCATAAGGATACCCCCGTTTAGCTCCGAAGCGACTTTAAATACCTTAAAAAATTTCGATCCGGACCAAAACCTACGGGGAAAAAATTTCCTCTTTAGTACTAATAATAGCTGTCGTAGAGGCAATTGGGGATCCCTCTCACGGCCTTATAAAACCGCGTATCGCGACGCGACCTTCGCCATCGGTCGTCCGAAAGAACGATCTACTGCTTAGGCTATACGACGACGGGGACGTACGCGCCGCCGCCGAGTTATTCTCGAAAAACGAAAAAACCGTTCCGGACCCCCCCGAGACCGACTTTGACCGGTCGTATCTTCCAAACGGTACCGTCCACGTCAAAATTACCCCTTACCCGATATATTCTTCTCGACGAGTACTAGCCGATACCCGCACGTTCGCAAAAAAAAAAAAAAAAAAAACACAACAAAGATGGCGGACTTTTGCGTAACGCGCGTCGCCGCGTTTCGTACACGTACGCCGTCCTCCGCGCCATCGCGAACCGTACCGACGCCAAGAAATCGATTTTTTTTCGGGGCCGCCTTCTTTACGCAACACCCTGTATCATCGCGAAAATCATCCTATCGAAAAAGCACTCTCGCCATCCGATTCCCGGACGCCTCCGCACGCAGAATCTTGAAAAATTTTTTTTTTACGAGACCGCCTTCTTAACGCAACACCCTGTATATTATCGCAAAATTAACGTTATCGAAAAAATACACCCGCCATCCGATTTCCGGGCGTCTCCGCACCACGAATCCAAAAAAAAAGTTCCTATTTCTATTTAAAAAAAACAAGATGGCGGCCCATTTTGGCGTCGCGCGACGACCTACGATCTTCTAACCGGTCCCAATCGAAAGAGCGGGTCCGTTCCCCATAAGGATACCCCCGTTTAGCTCCGAAGCGACTTTAAATACCTTAAAAAAATTTCGATCCGGACCAAAACCTACGGGGAAAAAATTTCCTCTTTAGTACTAATAATAGCTGTCGTAGAGGCAATTGGGGATCCCTCTCACGGCCTTATAAAACCGCGTATCGCGACGCGACCTTCGCCATCGGTCGTCCGAAAGAACGATCTACTGCTTAGGCTATACGACGACGGGGACGTACGCGCCGCCGCCGAGTTATTCTCGAAAAACGAAAAAACCGTTCCGGACCCCCCCCCCCGAGACCGACTTTGACCGGTCGTATCTTCCAAACGGTACCGTCCACGTCAAAATTACCCCTTACCCGATATATTCTTCTCGACGAGTACTAGCCGATACCCGCACGTTCGCAAAAAAAAAAAAAAAAAACACAACAAAGATGGCGGACTTTTGCGTAACGCGCGTCGCCGCGTTTCGTACACGTACGCCGTCCTCCGCGCCATCGCGAACCGTACCGACGCCAAGAAATCGATTTTTTTTCGGGGCCGCCTTCTTTACGCAACACCCTGTATCATCGCGAAAATCATCCTATCGAAAAAGCACTCTCGCCATCCGATTCCCGGACGCCTCCGCACGCAGAATCTTGAAAAATTTTTTTTTACGAGACCGCCTTCTTAACGCAACACCCTGTATATTATCGCAAAATTAACGTTATCGAAAAAATACACCCGCCATCCGATTTCCGGGCGTCTCCGCACCACGAATCCAAAAAAAAAGTTCCTATTTCTATTTAAAAAAAACAAGATGGCGGCCCATTTTGGCGTCGCGCGACGACCTACGATCTTCTAACCGGTCCCAATCGAAAGAGCGGGTCCGTTCCCCATAAGGATACCCCCGTTTAGCTCCGAAGCGACTTTAAATACCTTAAAAAAATTTCGATCCGGACCAAAACCTACGGGGAAAAAATTTCCTCTTTAGTACTAATAATAGCTGTCGTAGAGGCAATTGGGGATCCCTCTCACGGCCTTATAAAACCGCGTATCGCGACGCGACCTTCGCCATCGGTCGTCCGAAAGAACGATCTACTGCTTAGGCTATACGACGACGGGGACGTACGCGCCGCCGCCGAGTTATTCTCGAAAAACGAAAAAACCGTTCCGGACCCCCCCCGAGACCGACTTTGACCGGTCGTATCTTCCAAACGGTACCGTCCACGTCAAAATTACCCCTTACCCGATATATTCTTCTCGACGAGTACTAGCCGATACCCGCACGTTCGCAAAAAAAAAAAAAAAAAAAATAAGTCCAGTCAACGACTTTGACAGGTAAACAATGAAATCCCTAACGAATTTCCTATCTTCTAAATATTACGAGATTTATTTAATATTTATACGTTAGCACCTATATAATTACCCGTAAAGACGTATTGTTTACTATAAAACGTAATCCGACAGCTTTTTCACATACCTAATTAAGAACGTTAGTGAATTTTTCCTTTGAACTATTTACAACACTGCGAGAAGGCGAAGCAGGCGCGAAATTTGAATATTATGGAATAACTTAAAACATGCTATCTCCCTAAAAATACAGATACATATGTCATGATAAACACATTTGTCAATATTCTATTTGATAAAATGTATAAATTGTTGAAGGATGACTTAAATATTTATAGCTACAAACAGTGTCCGTAATTATTATATTGCAGGCGCGAAATTTGAATATTATGGAATATCTTAAAACATGCTATTTCTCTAAAAATACAGATACGTATGTCATGATAAACACATTTGTCAATATTCTATTTGATGAAATGTATAAATTGTAGAAGGATGACTTAAATATTTATGGCTACAAACGGACGCCTAATTTGAATATTATGGAATAACTTAAAACATGCTATTTCTCTAAAAATACAGATACATATGTCATGATAAACACATTTGTCAATATTCTATTTGATAAAATGTATAAATTGTTGAAGGATGACTTAAATATTTATAGCTACAAACAGATATATATGTCCGTCAATTATTATATTGTTGGCGTAAATTTGAATATTATGGAATAACTTAAAACATGCTATTTCTCTAAAAATACAGATACATATGTCATGATAAACACATTTGTCAATATTCTATTTGATGAAATGTATAAATTGTAGAAGGATGACTTAAATATTTATGGCTACAAACGGCGTAATTATTATGTCAAGATTTTGTCGGGGCCGCCTTTTGAATATTATGGAATAACTTAAAACATGCTATTTCTCTAAAAATACAGATACATATGTCATGATAAACACATTTGTCAATATTCTATTTGATGAAATGTATAAATTGTAGAAGGATGACTTAAATATTTATGGCTACAAACAGTGTCCGTAATTATTATATTGCAGGCGCGAAATTTGAATATTATGGAATAACTTTAAACATGCTATCTCTCTAAAAATACAGATATATATGTCATGATAAACACATTTGTCAATATTCTATTTGATGAAATGTATAAATTGTAGAAGGATGACTTAAATATTTATAGCTACAAACAGGGTCCGTTCAATGTGACATGTAATACTACGTTTATATGTCAAAAATTACATACAAATATCCGATATAAGTGACATCTAACACGAAACGCGAAAAGTCAAATTCATAACCTCATTACGTAAAATAATGGAAAAATTAGTACATGACGTCATTTATTTATTACCAAAAAATATATTTAATAATTAAATACATTAAAATACGTCTACGTACAAAATACCATCTTTATTATAGCAAAATTCATTTGCCGGCTTTCATAATAAATGGTTGACGGACTCCGATACCACGTTTGCCGGCAACATTTGAACTGTCAAGACGGACTTTTACACTTAGAAGGTTATACGGTTTTTTTTGGTTTACATCGACATCATGAGTTGTTCATTCTTCATTAAAACATTTTGTGATTGTCATTAAGATAATATATGCATATAGTATTGAGATTATTTAAATAATAGTAGATATAACTGCACTTCACAAAATAACTTAAATCTTTGTTAATAGATGGCAGTACATGTTTGGTGCATATTACATGCGGATCGTAAGCACATAACAGTTTTTTTGTGTTTAAAAGTAATTTAAATATATGGCACAATTAAAAATAAGTTTATTTTTTAAATTAGAATATATTAATTAGCTTTGCACTGACATGTCAATTTTTGCTAACAAAATGTAACAGGGCAAATGGCTCCATGATAAAGCCGATAGTTTCATAATGCTGAGGATGGCAGAGGTATACAGATCGATCATATTAGTTACAAGTTTTTTTAATGATATTATGAATTAAAAAAATAACGTAATTAATCAAATAGTAAACTATTGCATCCAATAACATTGTATTTATAAATTTACTCTTCATATATAATTAACACGTTAGAGATGTATTCGAACAATCTCTAATATATTGACAATATGTTCGAGCTACTATTGTAAGAATATATGACAATTATTATTCCATGGGGTATACATATGCATATTTTTTTGTAAAATTTTCAATTAGTATTGATTTTTTACTTGCGGCTAGGTAATCATGTCACAAGTCTCGAAGTCACTATTTTAATAACACGTGAAAAAATCAATTAAATATAAAATAAATATGCATATTAGTTTTATACTACTCAATTCGTATAACAATTTTTTTTTTCATTTTAATAGTGGGACACCTTCTCAACATATTCGGTCGATAAAAAGTCTGTACGATGTAGAATATATACCATATACAGCTATGTACCTCTAAAATTCTTTAACAGATCAACGGTATTTTGATTTTATTATAAGTAATATTATTTATTTTCGAACGAATAACAGTAAATACGATGGGATAACATTCAGATTTTAACTTTTCTAGAGTTTTGAAGAGCGTAGCACTGTCATTAAAAGGAGCGTTTCCCAAATAATGTTTAGCACACTAAAAATTCAGCAAGTATACAGGGTAACTGGTAATGAAATAACCAAATAAATAAATAAATAGTATGTAAAATAAATAGCGTTTCTACATAGAACGCCATTGATATTTATTACAATGGTTCGTGAAAAAAATCGACTAGATATAAAATAAGTATCGAGGCCGTAGGCCGAGTAGTGTTTAACATACTTAAAAGTTATTAAGGGAGTTTAGATTAACAGAAATGCTGATCGATGGGCCAGCTGGACCATAGGCTATCTGGACCATGGACTAGGTGGCCCGTGGTCTAGCTAGACCAGGGACTACGTGATCTGTGGACTAGGTGATCTGTGGACTAGGTGATCTGTGGACTAGGTGATCTGTGGACTAGGTGATCTGTGGACTAGGTGATCTGTGGACTAGGTGATCTGTGGACTAGGTGATCTGTGGGCTAGGTGGTCGGTGGGCTGGTGGTCCAAACTCGAAGAGTTTGGTGGGCCAGCTAGTTAGTACTAATAATAGCTGTCGTAGAGGCAATTGGGCATCCCTCTCACGGCCTTATAAAACCGCGTATCGCGACGCGACCTTCGCCATCGGTCGTCCGAAAGAACGATCTACTCATTAGGCTATACGACGACGGGGACGTACGCGCCGCCGCCGAGTTATTCTCGAAAAACGAAAAAACCGTTCCGGACCCCCCCCGAGACCGACTTTGACCGGTCGTATCTTCCAAACGGTACCGTCTACGTCAAATTACCCCTTACCCGATATATTCTTCTCGACGAGTACTAGCCGATACCCGCACGTTCGCAAAAAAAAAAAAAAAAAAAAAAATAAGTCCACTCAACGACTTTGACAGGTAAACAATGAAATCCCTATCGAATTTCCTATCTTCTAAATATTACGAGATTTATTTAATATTTATATGTTAGCACCTATATAATTACCCGTAAAGACGTATTGTTTACTATAAAACGTAATCCGACAGCTTTTTCATATACCTAATCAAGAACGTTAGTGAATTTTTCCTTTGAACTATTTACAACACTGCGAGAAGGCGAAGCAGGCGCGAAATTTGAATATTATGGAATAACTTAAAACATGCTATCTCCCTAAAAATACAGATACATATGTCATGATAAACACATTTGTCAATATTCTATTTGATAAAATGTATAAATTGTTGAAGGATGACTTAAATATTTATGGCTACAAACAGTGTCCGTAATTATTATATTGCAGGCGCGAAATTTGAATATTATGGAATAACTTAAAACATGCTATCTCCCTAAAAATACAGATATATATGCAATGATAAACACATTTGTCAATATTCTATTTGATAAAATGTATAAATTGTTGAAGGATGACTTAAATATTTATGGCTACAAACAGTGTCCGTAATTATTATATTGCAGGCGCGAAATTTGAATATTATGGAATAACTTAAAACATGCTATTTCTCTAAAAATACAGATACATATGTCATGATAAACACATTTGTCAATATTCTATTTGATAAAATGTATAAATTGTTGAAGGATGACTTAAATATTTATGGCTACAAACAGTATCCGTAATTATTATATTGCAGGCGCGAAATTTGAATATTATGGAATAACTTAAAACATGCTATCTCCCTAAAAATACAGATATATATGCAATGATAAACACATTTGTCAATATTCTATTTGATAAAATGTATAAATTGTTGAAGGATGACTTAAATATTTATGGCTACAAACAGTGTCCGTAATTATTATATTGCAGGCGCGAAATTTGAATATTATGGAATAACTTAAAACATGCTATCTCCCTAAAAATACAGATATATATGTCACGATAAACACATTTGTCAATATTCTATTTGATGAAATGTACAAATTGTAGAAGGATGACTTAAATATTTATGGCTACAAACAGTGTCCGTAATTATTTCAATGTGATATGTAATACTACGTTTATATGTCAAAAATTAGATACAAATATTCGATATAAATGACATTACGAATGTAAATTCCAGTAAATACATTGTTTTGCTTTAAGAACACTGCGAGGAAGACGAATATTGCAGGCGGGTAATTTGAATATTATGGAATAACTTAAAACATGCTATCTCCCTAAAAATACATATACATATGTCATGATAAACACATTTGTCAATATTCTATTTGATGAAATGTATAAATTGTAGAAGGATGACTTAAATATTTATGGCTACAAACAGTGTCCGTAATTATTATATTGCAGGCGCGAAATTTGAATATTATGGAATAACTTAAAACATGCTATCTCCCTAAAAATACAGATATATATGCAATGATAAACACATTTGTCAATATTCTATTTGATAAAATGTATAAATTGTTGAAGGATGACTTAAATATTTATGGCTACAAACAGTGTCCGTAATTATTATATTGCAGGCGCGAAATTTGAATATTATGGAATAACTTAAAACATGCTATTTCTCTAAAAATACAGATACATATGTCATGATAAACACATTTGTCAATATTCTATTTGATAAAATGTATAAATTGTTGAAGGATGACTTAAATATTTATGGCTACAAACAGTATCCGTAATTATTATATTGCAGGCGCGAAATTTGAATATTATGGAATAACTTAAAACATGCTATCTCCCTAAAAATACAGATATATATGCAATGATAAACACATTTGTCAATATTCTATTTGATAAAATGTATAAATTGTTGAAGGATGACTTAAATATTTATGGCTACAAACAGTGTCCGTAATTATTATATTGCAGGCGCGAAATTTGAATATTATGGAATAACTTAAAACATGCTATCTCTCTAAAAATACAGATATATATGTCACGATAAACACATTTGTCAATATTCTATTTGATGAAATGTACAAATTGTAGAAGGATGACTTAAATATTTATGGCTACAAACAGTGTCCGTAATTATTTCAATGTGATATGTAATACTACGTTTATATGTCAAAAATTAGATACAAATATTCGATATAAATGACATTACGAATGTAAATTCCAGTAAATACATTGTTTTGCTTTAAGAACACTGCGAGGAAGACGAATATTGCAGGCGGGTAATTTGAATATTATGGAATAACTTAAAACATGCTATCTCCCTAAAAATACATATACATATGTCATGATAAACACATTTGTCAATATTCTATTTGATGAAATGTATAAATTGTAGAAGGATGACTTAAATATTTATGGCTACAAACAGTGTCCGTAATTATTATATTGCAGGCGCGAAATTTGAATATTATGGAATAACTTAAAACATGCTATTTCTCTAAAAATACAGATATATATGTCATGATAAACACATTTGTCAATATTCTCTTTGATGAAATATATAAATTGTAGAAGGATGACTTAAATATTTATAGCTACAAATAGTGTCCGTAATTATTTCATGATGATGTTGAAAGTTAGATACAAATATCCCGTATAAATGACGGTATAAATGTGAAATCCACTGAATACGTTGTTTTTCTTTTCTTTATTTTAAAGCCATCTTGAATGACAAACTCAGTAGCGTGCACACGAGCGCAGTATGATTGAAATATTCTGCTATTGATATTATAATAATAATATACATTGTGTAAGGAGTTTGACTGCCAAAGTTTTCCCAGCATATAGAGCAAATAAATAGAATTAAAACATTTTATTATGAAGTAGGCGTTAAAATAAATAGTTTTCCAGAAAAACAAAAGCAAAGTTCCAACTTTTCAATCGCGCCATCTTAAGCAGTTATAAGTATTTTAAAATGTGAATTTTACAATGAACTTATCACCTAAATACAAAGAAAAATTGTTAAATATAGAAGTTTCTTCTACAATCTAAGCTAAGGTAAAAAAATTGAAATCGAAGTACATAGGTACATGTAAAATGTCTATAGCTTTGGCAACACTGAAACATGACTTACCATAACTTTATACAAACGGATATGTTACTGCAGGTAAGGACTGCGGCGTCGATGAGAAAATGGCAGACGTTGCACCTTTGAAGAATAAACTGCCTCATACAATCCAGTAATCCAACAAGTAGTGTATGTTTAAAATTTACCCAATAATGCCGAAGTATTAAAAAATTGTATAAAAGATACTATATCCGCCTTACCAATTCAAGAAATCCGAAATAGTTTTAGGGAACTGCGACGGAAGTTGCAAATGAAGATGACACAATTGCAATACTGACCAATATTGGACTTTATTAAAGAAGGCCGATCATTCTAAAAATTTGCATAATGGCATAGCTTTTCATTCTGAACAACTTTTCTAAGTAATACTTTGGCGTACTGTGAATGGAAGAGGTAGTTTAGCTAGAACTAAAATTAGTGCTTTCTCAATTGTAAAGGCCTAATTAACTTTAAAAAATCAAAAGCAAACTAAAAATTAGTATCAGTCCAAGCAGGGCGGAATTCCAAAATATTGAATTCCAATTCGGAAATCTTTGGTCAATCATATCTATCGTAAACTCAATCCGGGGAAATACACTATAATAAATCAAATATTAAACTGTACGAGTTTGGTGGACCAGCTATTATATATCTGCGGAGATAGCGCTGGTCTCTCAAGGCGGTGCTGGTCTATAGTGGTGGTTCTGATCTGTTGAGGGGGTGCTGGTCTGTCGAGGTGGTGCTGGTCTGTTGAGATGGTGCTGGTCTGTTGAGGTGGTCCAAACTCGAAGAGTAAGGATACAAGCTGTTTTATGACGAATGTAGCTATTTTTATTATCAGAAATAAATTCAAAACTGTTATTTGTTCATTACTATTGGAGTGTTATCAATTTTGACATTCACGGCATTTCGGACTTAATGACCTAACGAAATAACATAGTTCTTCCAAAAAATAAGGCATAGTTACTACGACCAAGACTGCATCAAGGGAACCTATTAGAAGGCAATGTTTCGGTATGTGTTTTTCGTAGACGCCATAAAGGCCTACTATCATTTTTTGACTTGAAAAATGCGTCTAAACCGCTCTAGAGACGAGAGCTTCTGCACGTCGAGTTACCGTGGATTTCTGGCACCATTCATCGAGCTTTTGCTCCTGAAGAAACCACTTTTTTATTTAGTATTTTCATGTTATAATTTTTGCTTTTGTTTTATTTTTATATTGTATATATACGTATTTACTTTACTATGTCAGGGACAAAATTCGAAAACCCTCATAACAACGCATTTACAAATTGATATTTCATAAATCCTTACATTAATTAATTATAAGACGTACTTCTTCATCTGTAAGGATTAGTTATAGATAGTTACAAGTTCAAACAAAAGTTTTTGCTCGCAAGGATCTCTCGACATACTGACTAATTTTCTGTCGCCTGGTACGACTCACCCTGTATTACAGAATCCTGAATAAAATTGCACAACTTTTATCTTTTTACGAACTGAATTGAAAGCTTTATCTTACACAACCTGAATTTTGCAAAATTTAAATATACTATTTATTTTGAAATTTTACTATATTTTTATTGGAGCGCAGCATATACCTGTAGAACATTTTCCCATCTTTTTATATGTAGGAACAGATTCGCTATTTAATTTTAAATTTCTAACTTTAAGAAAGAAATATTTGTTGGTATTCGCTTTATTTAATTGGTGAAGCTCAGTTCAAGACATAAATAATAATTGTATGGTTGCAAAATAAAAACAACTGCATTAATACAGGTATGTCCAAGTCGTATATTATATAATAAGTATCGCATAGAGCACGGATGGAATATCTTGTTCCTCACTTGTTATAAGTTTTCATCGGCTGCAAACCAATAATGGTTCATGCACATTTGCATATAAGGAAGTACGTAGTTAATAAATTGCTATATATTTTATTAATTTTAGATTTATACGGGGCGAACGAGAAAAACCGCGCACACCTGCATCGTATTAAAAGAAGACGGTAATGTATTAGCAAGAGATCCTAGAATACTGTCTGTGCTCCCGCGTATGCGAACGTTAGTTAGTTCACACATGTATACTATGTGTTTAAGTGTTTCGCGAAAATTATAGCCTGCATCAACCATAATTAGTACCATAAAGTGTGGATTTCCATAGCGATATTAACTCTAATCAGTTTTGTACGTCTATAATAAGATCAGATTGGTGTAATAATTGTGTGGAATGTGGCCGAATGTATATTGCATTTTATATCTGATAATACGTATTAAGTTCCGCTTTAGTTACAACCAAGAGATATTAAAGTTTGTATATACATATACAGACATACTTACATATATAGGAGTATGTAGTGGTAGTTATTGATAGCAGAAACTGAAGACTATTTGCGAACTTTAAGTTAAGTTCTGCAATAATTATATTTTTGCAAAATTTGGTATTGAGGTAGCATCTTACCGTACTGAAGGTAGTGTCATTCATCCACGTGCATAACTGCAAGACATAACTTTTGTATGAATGGAGATATGAAATTCCAAATTAAAATTTTCTATTCTCTGCTGTCTTTGATAATAAAGAGATATACCTACCTAATACGTATTCTTTTGAGTAGTGTGGATAGGAAAGCTCAAAATAAAAAATTCTCTCATTATAGGAAATTAAGAAAGTCAGGTCGTTTTTTAATGGATAAACATCATGCTTCGATGAATACCATTAACATGGTAGAAAATCATTTCTCGCAAATTTTTAGTGAACGGGAACTTAATCTCTTGAATAAAGGATTGAAATTTGGTTTGCAAACTCGTCAATTGGGGGTTATTGCCGGGAAAGAATTCTCTATCCAGCGGTTCCCCGAGTCCAGAAAACAGTTCGTTATGGAGTCCTATATACTATACTTATATACTATTTCAAAAAATTTGAAATCGTATAAATCACCTCAGAAATCCGAAAACATTAAAATCATTAAAACTTTGCGGGAAAAACATTGTTTTTATTTGAAAGCTGACAAAGGGACAAGGTTGTTATGTTAGATAAAGAAGACTACCATGATCAGGTTAATGACCTGTTGAGGAGTGGTCGTTATAAGTCAATTTAAAAAAATCTTTTACCGAAAATGATTAGAGACGTCAACAATGTGTGCTGTGACAACCTTGTTACTGCCGATGTTAGACGTAAGCTCCATGTTTCCAATCCTGTTATCCCTCAATTATATTATTCAGCTAAAATTCACAAACCTGGCAAGTCGGTAAGGTTAATTGTTTCGGCAATTGATGCACCGACTTATATGGTTTCTAAATGGCTGACCAATGAATTTAATAATATGCCAATGCAGCAACCTAGTTTTGCAGTAAAAAATTTCTTAGAATTTATTAAAAAAATTCAAAATATTCAGTTGCTGGAAGGTGAAATATTGATTTCATTTGATGTTAGTTCTCTCTTTCCTAGTATACCGATTCTAGACACCTTGACATACCTTAAGGACTTGTTGCTTCAAAATAGTTTGAGTCAACAATGTGTCCAGGAATATATTCGGTTAACTGACATCTGTATGAAACACAATATTTTTTAATTCAAAGGGAGTTTTTATGGACAGCTGGAAGGGACGACAATGGATAACTCCTTGTCGCCCTTTGTAGCGAACCTTTCCATTAACCGTTTTGAAAAGGCCTTAGAATCTGCGAACAAATATTTTCCTAGGGTTTGGTTAGGGTATGTCGATGATATTTTCGAATGCTTTAATAATTAGAAATAACAATAGATTAGAGTTACACGTGTATAGCAAAGCAAGCAGTACACTTTGCTACATTCCTTCAGATTCCCATCATTGTGTTCAATACAAAATGGCAAGCCGGAATTTTTTGGTACACAGACTCCTCACTTTTCCCTTGAACAAGGCGAGGTATGAGAAAGAGCTTAAAACTATAAAGGATGTGGCCAAGTCTAATGGTTTCCAGCATCAGTACATCTATAAGTTAATTAGGAAGTTTAATTATAAGAAAACTGCGAAAGAGTCTACGACTTTTCGAGAGGATGTTAAAGCTTCACCCGTTGTGACCCTCCCTTGCACTCCCTTTATCACTAAAGGTTTGAGTAAAATCTTCAAGGAGCTAGATCTCAGAATAGTTTACAGTTTTGGCACTGGTTTTCGAAGTCTCATCGGTAACCCTAAAGATAAGATACAACCTTTGGATACGTCACCATACAGATTTTCCAGCCTAGTTACTCTGGTACCAGTATGACAGATAAAACTTTACATTCTGTGATTGTAGACAGTCTACCTAACTCCATTATTTTCTACACGGATGCCTCCAAGTCCGAGAATGGCTGTGGTTGCGCGATGTATGATCCAAATAATAGAGTTAGTAAATCATACAAGCTAAATAGTATATTGAATACATTTTCTGCAGAGGCGACAACAATTGTCGAAGGGCTTAAATATATTCAGGAAATAGGTTTCACAAACGTGCTTAATGCCTTAAGGCATAGAAAACGGTTTGTTCAGGAATATCCCGTCCTACTGCATATCATTACGAGATGTGCAGATTTGTGTCAAATTGTTCTGGGTTAAGCGCCATGTGGGAACCCTTCCCATCGGGAAAGTAGATGAGGTGACGAAAGCATCAGCAACCGATGGGGAAGTAGTGGACTAGATGATCTATGATTCAGAGATTTTATCGCAGCTTAAGAGATACTTTTTAACCCCATCTTCATCACCTTCGGGGGCGAGCTCCAGTGTTCGGCGGTCTCATCTCAGGGTGTCGTTGATTGGGAACAGTTTGAGAGAAAGATCTGTCAGTCTGTTGGTTATGCTACTTTTTGTGTCGATGGGGTCGCGCTCTTGCAGGCGTTTGCTGAGCGTCTAACAAGCTTAATAACTAGGGCCGTAAAAAGCTCTACAGTCTCGTCCCCACCGATGCCGGACAGATGGTTGCCGACTGAACTCAGGAAGCTTCTACGTTGCAAGCGCAAGGCGCGCAAGTGCGCGCAAACGTCCAGGAGTCCGCGTGATATTATGGAGGCTAATCGCCTGCCTTCGCGTCTTCGTGAGGAACTGAGGTCGTTCAGGGAGAAGCAGTGGTGGAGGAGGCGTCTCATCCGTCGTTCCGAACGATAATTCACTTTGGCGTCTTTCCAAGGTCTTGAAAAATAAAAAACAAAAACGAAGCGACGACTGCCCCCTTCCGGGCCCTAATGGTAACGTCTATTCTACGGTGGAAAAAATAGCTCTCTTTGCGGATCAGCGAGGTCAGCATCAGTACGGCCCTCTACACCACGAGGTTGACCTTTTTCTTAATAATCTGCCTCTGATGCTGAGTGATCCATTGGATCCAGTTAGCCGTGAGGAGGTACAAACGAACATCTGCTTTCGTAAAAACGGAAAAGCTCCGGGATCAGATGAGATAGCCAACACCGCTCTCAAACGCCTGCCGAACAATGCTATAGACGTTCTAGTTAGCATTCTCAATGCCATGCTGCAACACTGCACTTTCCCGAACAACTGGAAGCACGCGAATGCCGTAATGATCCCTAAGCGCGGAAAAGATCCTCAACTCCCTACGAGTTATAGGCCGATAAGTCTTCTCTCGAACCTGTGAAAGATTGCCGAGTCCGTCATCCTCGCTAGATTGCGCGATATCATCAATGACGGCAATTTTCTGCCTGATGAGCAGTTTGGGTTTCGGCAGGGCCTGTCGGCCGAGTTCCAGCTTCCTCGTCTTACGGAAGAGGTTCGCGTTGCATTGGAGTTGCGACATTCGACGGGTGCTGTTTTCTTAGACTTTGCGCAGGCATTTGATTCCGTCTGGCATGACGGATTATTGTTCAAAATGGGCGGTCGTGGCATCTTCCTCAGATGATCCTACTGATTCAGTCGTACCTATCCGGCAGGACATTCTGCATCAAGCAGAACAGTGAATTCTCCACCACCAGATTCATCCGTGCTGGCGTCCCCCAGGGTTCCATTTTGGGCCCCGAGTTATTTATATTGTATACGTCCGACATTCCGAGTACTCCTAGCACTAGGCTAGCTATCTATGCGGACGATACGGCGGTATATACGACGTCGAGGAATGACGTCTTAGTATGTAAGCGACTACAAAGATCCGTCGATGAGTTGTGTAGATGGGCGAGTAGGTGGCGACTGTCATTAAACGCCGATAAGTGCGTAGCCGTACGTTTTTCCAGAAAACGGAATCCCCCTCCCTCGCATATCACCATTGAGAGACAGAGGCTCCCGTGGAGCCCGCAGGTTCAATACCTAGGGCTGATTCTCGGCGCGAGGCTTACCTTCCGAAACCATTTTTCGTTGGTCACTTCCCGTTTCTTGCGGGCGCCATGGGCTCTGGCTCCCCTAATCTGCTCGAAAAGTTCACTTAGTCTAAGATTAAAACTACTTATTTACATGATGTTTCTTCGGCCAATTTTGACATATGGTGCCCTGACCTGGTCCAACGCCGCTAAATCGCTCGACGTGCTTCAGAACACATTACTGCGAACTATCCTTGCAGCTCCCTGGTTCATAAGTAACGTCCAAATTCATCGAAATCTGAACATTCCCAGATTGAGCGAATATGCGACGGCGCTGATCAGAAGTAGTCTCGTAAGGGTTGCACGGTCGGAGAACGCGTTGATTCGGCGCTTGGGGGAGCTGGACCCGGACAGGCCACGTCCTCGCGTCGGCGTCGCCCAGCGGCCGCAGTGATTGGGTTCTAGGGATGACGCGCGGTTACGCAGACGGAACATTCCGTGGTCAGATGAAGACCACTTCCTAGAGAATAAAAGGGTTAAGAGCCCTTAAGCCCAGCCTTAGCACAAAAACGCAGACCTCAGATACTTTTTAAAGGAGAAATGGAATGACAAACGTACTATAGCCAACGAATGACGCAGTATGCAACGATACATCCTTCCATCGTTTATACGCGTTGGCATGAGAATGTTAGAACAGATTGTTTGCCAAACTGGTAGAATTTATCCCATTACCAACTTCTATGGTACTACTGCTCAGGAATAATGATGCAAAAATATACAGTGTATTGATCGGATATATCTGGGATTGCAATATTGAAGTTTAAAGAAGGTTTACAGTGGTGAATTGAAATGTGGCAAATGGACTTGGGATCCCTTAACACCACGAAAACAAATATAAAAAAAGGAGCGATCACGATCAATTTTGTCCGAGACAAAAAGGGTTCGCTGGAACAACAACATAAAAACATATACAAAAACGGTTAAATGTGTTCATACATTCTTCTGTGGATCTCCGAAACTCCTTCTTCGAACAGATTCCTCCAAATACTGTCCATCGTACCTGTTTGATTGGAACATTCACTCATACTGTTATATTCATTAGATTTTAAAACAATAACCAAGAATATGTCAAATAGTGACGCTTCTGAAAAAAAACTCCAACAATAATACTAAGTATTCGTACTGAACATGTCTATTCATGAATAAATCTATCAAAACAGTTCTTTTGTTTTATTTAATTCAAATGCACCAATATATTTCTATTTAAAATATAAACTGTTATAAACAATTTAATTTCTATTTGCCCACCAAAATCGCTTCTTGATTATTATTGTCTCTACAACTTCAATTATATAAAATGTATTGATCATTTTAGACTTTATGTTCCCTCAGTGATAAATTTTGTAGCAATATGTATTAAACAATGTATTTAGTTAATAGCTACAGTACTTAAATCTCACATATCAGTGTTATTCGTACATGTAGTCGTTTGTTCATGCATTACTAATTAGTAAATTTGGTAAAAACTAAAACTTGTATAATCGAAGCAAGAATTCGTTTAATGTAATACTAGCACTAGTTAGGTACAGATAGTTCTTAGAGATACTAATTATATATTTCGTAAGGATTGTAGTGCTCTGAATATAAGCAGATACTAACAGTCGATGAACAATTTCTACATTTGCAAGCGTGATACGTAATTATAAGAACTAAAATGCAACCATTAATTACGGTAAAATAATCTTTCGTAATTAGAATGTTTATTTAAAAACGAGTACACATTGGCAAAGGAACTTAACACCCAACATATTAATTACGAAGCGGTGTATTGAATTTTTTAGTTTGAACTAATGAGAGCAATATACAAGCGTCAGATCTTTCGCTCGTACTAATCATTAATGCAAAAGTTTTAAACAACGTCAAACAGTGGTTTGTCACCTGTAAATTTACACTTGTTGTTGGGAATCGGAATGCCTGGCTTTCGTTAAATTGTTATTTAATCTAAAGCGAAAGAACTAAAATGAATTAATCTAAAGAAGAATAAGCATGAACACTTGTAATTAGAAAGTTTCACTTTTCTACAATTCCAACTGCAAGAGATATAATATAAATATCGCAAATATTTAGTATTCGCATCCGTATCTACATAAATACACATTAAGCAATTATTTGTTGAAGTTTCTGTAATTTTGGTTCCTGTATATATCAGTTACTTTCAGATATGATACATAACATTTCGCGGAAATACCTGCAAAGCCAATAAAAACTAAAAAAAAAACCTTACTGAAATTGCATTAAAAATCAATCCGAATTTGCATACTCTTTGTTAACGTAACAATGACAAAATATCGCTAAATTCTAAATGAGATTACTAAATCACATTCAATTTACAAAATCGTGATACTTTTCAGTTGACAGTATATGTATTATAGACTGAGAAAATTATATCTTGTATATATGTATATGTATATAAAATTTTTAAAAACGTTGATGTTAAATTAACAAATCTCAATCACAATGTAATTTTAGTGTTTAAAACAAAAGAATTTTTAATTATTTTTAGTAAAAAAATTTTCCTATTGTTAATTATTAATTCATTCATTCATTCATTCATTTTCTCTGTTGCAAATTATGGGTCATAATTAAAATTTCAATGTAAAACATCAGCTATGTAAGTAGTTCTTTAACATTTACATACTTAATTGGTACTAATTTGCTTACATTGTCGATAGGTTCTGAAGAAGGGTAAAATAATAAAACCCGAAACGTAACAAAAGCTATATTCTGTGTTTCGATTAAAGAACCCTAACTCAGTATTGATACTGTAAATATCTAATTCATTTATTACCATTTACATTCTTCTGCATACTTACATCTCAGTATTTTATTAACATATATATATGGTATAGGTATATACTAAGAGCTAAACCAACATTTTTTAAATTTACATTTCCCAGACAAATAACTTTTTAGGATACCTTTCTATGATTATTTGCATAAATAATTAACATAATTACTTACTTCTATCCACCGTCATGGTTAAATACAACATATTTGAAGTTTTGTAGTTATGAAATTGTGTGTACCTATAAAAGTAGTTGTAAGTATTTGCTTGTTCTTATAACTTTCTAAAATCTTCTGTGCTTTATTTAATTTATATTTAGGTATTTTATTTTTATTTAATTTGTTTATTAAAACACATGTTGTCCTTATTTCACATAAAATATTTTGCCATATGCAAAACGTTATATATTAAAGAGTGTAATCATCGGTATATCAGTTACCTGTCATACAGTTATAAAATAAATCTCTATAGCACTACTTTGCGGTATCTGCTTTTTTATATGAAATATATCACTGTATTTTCCATCATAAAAAACCGTTGAAATCTATTAAAAAATATAAACTTCTAAGATTATCCAAACAATTCCTTGGATATTTTTGACACCGAAGTGTATTTATTATATTGTAATTCCTTGGATACTTTAATGATATAACAGAAGAGATTTAATAATTATCGAGACAAAGTACTGTGTAAGTATTTCTGACGGGCAACGGAGTGGCTGATGAGTTGAAGCTCAGTGATAGCTGAAAAAATCCGCACGAGTGTTGGAATTGTCCATAACATTATTCAGAATAAGTGACAGTACAAGAAAATCTGTGCAAGATAGGTTCTAAAACAACTTACAGACACCTACAAAGAAACCAGTTTTCAAATCAGTCAACAGTTGAAACAACGATTTAACGATTTAATTGAAAAATACGCATGCAGGTAAAATCGTAGTTACAGTATTTTGGGATTCGCGAAAGCCTATCTACAGTGACTATATCGCACACCAGTGAACTATTAACAACTAGCATTAAATGATATGCTCAAAAATAACATAAAGCCTGCCACCTGTCGAGAGTCTAAGACTGTTGACAGATGTGATTTTGCTTCATAATAACTTGCGGCCACATGTGGCATAACTAACTTCAGATGCGCTTCAAAAACTGGAGCGGAAAAAGAAGCAGACACGAATTAGAAAAACGATAAAACTATATGTGCTGCTGAGGACTATGTTGAAAAGTAGCTAAAGATTTGTATTTATTAAAGAAACAGTTTTTGAACTCCAGCAATATCATCATTAATTATACATATTATCTGACATATGTATATAAATATAACTGTTAGACAAATCTGAATTTTTTATTTTTAAAGAAGTAATTCAGAAGCAGGATTACACAAACTGTTATACAGCATGTATGCAAAAACGAAATCACTCGTGCACTTATCGATAATCGATACCAAAAATGTGATATAGGCCCACACAGGCATGGAAACACTGAAAAGATCAGTAGCAACTAGAAGACAGAAGACGTAATCTTACGTAAACAAATCTGGAAATCTGGACTCTGGTCTCTCAAGTAATAAATGTTACAAAATCTAACGAATGTACCTACCAATTGCAGTTTGATATACCTATACCTCACAAGTACCATCCAGGGCAAAAAAACTGAACTATAAGCGCTTATAAATATCGAAAGGGTGGCATTGATTAGATGTGAAATTGATAGTAGTGCCTTCAATCACGCTTTAAGTTAATGGATCTAGAACATGTTCAACAGCAGAATCATCTTCGCCTCACTGAATTCAGAATCTGTTTCAAAGGGCTGTTTCAAATTCACTGGGCACTATGATGATCTCACCTACTATAAAAGATATAGGTTTAAATTTGGCACAGTTGTTAAATTTCTGAATAACAATCTAACAAAAAATATTTGATAACTTCAAAGCTTACTTATATATATTGGAGAAGAAAATAAAAAGCACTTTGGTAAGGTAACTTCTCAGACTCAATGTAATGGAAATACCTATTTGTTTGCTATATCAACATTTTTTTTCTCAATAGAAACCTATTTATGTTCTTCTTATGTAACTTCTTTTATTTTGATTTCGAAAACATCACACACGTAGCTATTCAAAAAAATAAGGTAACTTCCGGAGCGAAATGTGTTGGAAATGCTTATTTGTTATTTTAACGTTTCGGAAGCACTGAACCATCTGTAAAGTCAGCTTAAAATAAACCCTATATCCTTTATTGTTTTATTAAATAGTTTATTTTCTTCTGATTTTGAGGATATAACATACGCAATGTACCTTGAACATAATTAGTAAAAAATATATTCTTTAAAAAAACAGGAAGCCTAAAAAAATACAGAAAAGTTGGTTGCATTAATTTCTGAAATACAGATCCATTTTGTGCAATACATAATTGAATTCTACTGTTTAAGTTTTGAAGAGCATGGGATATAAAACCGCTAGATTCATTTAATACATTGCGCAATTTATCTTTAATGTAATATAAGTTATTGTCCTTGTTTAAATATCAAAAGCAAAAATAAACCTAGAGACTTTAAATTCGGACTTCTTGCAGGTTATCTGATTACTCCGCTATTTTGGTCCATCTGTCCAGAAAGAATATATTAAGAAAACAACTTGCATGTTATGAGGTGGAGCATCGTCTTGGTGTCATCACAACGATTCTATTAGGTTTAGGCGAACTGCAATTACAGAGTTCCACAACTTTTTTCTTAAAGATACATTATGTCTTTGATGCCAACATCCGCACTAACCTAGGGTCATTCTTTGAGTTCGCAGCTGTCACTTCATATACGTGTTTTCAATGATTCAATGACAGTGATTGTTTGTAATAAACAGTTATTGAAAAATCAGATTTGTTCGTCCAAATTTCGCCTTGCAAAAAGTATTTTCATTGTTTGCTTCATTTGCCATACCCAACTGCAAAATTTTGTTTTAAAATTCCTATCCGTTTGTATAATACTTTTAATAGGCCATTCTCACCAATCACCCTAT
Organism: Holotrichia oblita; assembly: GCA_023690525.1. Lineage (NCBI taxonomy): Eukaryota > Metazoa > Arthropoda > Insecta > Coleoptera > Scarabaeidae > Holotrichia > Holotrichia oblita. The sequence continues at coordinate 157,990,569 of CM043015.1, read as the reverse complement.
ATTCAGGGTCCGGCAACGAAGCGGGGACGGAAGATTACACGCTTATTTGAAAGTTTGTCAAAAATTTAGGCATCGGATATTCTTCCGCACCATCAAGTGCACGTTTTAAAAATATTTTGTTTTATACAGGGTGTTCCAGATGGAAATGCCAAACTAAAGTTGCATTTTTTAAATGGAACACCCTGTAATTAAAGATAAAATGATCCGCGCTTGAAAGCTGGTTACAACGATATAATGTTGTATAAAAAAGTTGATAGTTTCTGTGTAAACAATGATTTTACTTGATAAATTGATACATTTCAGTAGGCTATTCTGCATAGGAAAAACCAAAAATTCGAAACCAACACAGTAGAATATTTTTTACTAGTATAGACTGTCGTTACTATGCAAAATAAATTCTGCAGCTGCTCATATACAGGGTGTTCACAATTTTGCAAAATCGAAGAAATCTCGAAATTTTTAAATGGAACACCCTGTATTTTTTCGCTCATTGGAAAGCCTTTTCACTACGCTTTCTATTGATACCTCATTTGATACATCTAGGATAGATCATTTTCTAATTATTTCTTTTTACAGTTGAATTAATGAGAAATGCTTGTATTTTAGAAGCTAATTTGCATTTCAAACCTACTGTAAGATCAGATATTCGACAAATAATCCATAAATGGTCTATAACAGGAAGAAACTCCATTTAGTATGAGAAACAATTGATTTTCACTCAGCGGTGAAAGGTAACATTAATTTAATATAAAGTAAAGGTGTCAGTTTTAAGCTTGTATACTAATAACCAAGTACAAAATTTCGTTTTGTGTTATACAGTATTTCGTTCAATCTTTAAAAGAAATTGTTATAATGACTAATTTTAGTAGATACTCAACAAACGCAAGCTTCTACCTTCAATAGCTGTTACCTTTGAAATACCATCTGTACTTACATCTCTCCACATACAGAACATTTAGATCGACTAAGGCCAGCTAGAAAAGAGATAGATCTAGAGTGGAGCGGTTGTAAAACATATACGGAATAGCACGCTCGCCAATGCGTTAATTCCGTATATGTTTTACAACGGCCCCACTCTAGATCTATCTCTTTTGTATGTGGATTTTCCTGTATTGTTAATAATACGGCCAGTTCGCTTTGTTTATTGATTACCGGTTTATTTGTTTCTCCTTCTTGTAGGTTACACCATCAGTTTCTATAAATTTCTCTAATAATCTTTCAAATGCTTCCGGTCTTCTTTCAAGGTTTGGAACTCTCTGCATATACTCTACTTGCTAGGAGACAATTTCTTGTACACTCCTCAAGAATAAATATCATATTTACCATTTCTTGAGTAGGTACCTACTAAAATTAGTCAATATAACAATTGCTTTTAAAGATTGAACGAAATACTGTATAACACAAAACGAAAGTTTTTACAACTTGGTTATTAAGTATACAAGCTTAAAACACCAGATAACTTAATCAGCATGAATCTATTGAAAATGCTATATTACTTTATATTAATTTAATGTTTGCTTTCACCGCTGAATGAAAATCAATTGTTTCTCATACTAAATGAAGTTTCTTCTTTTTATAGACCATTTATGGATTATTTGTTGAATATCCAATCTTACAGTAGGTTTGAAGTGCAAATTAGCTACACAAAATATAAGCATTTCTCATTAATCCAACTTTAAGAAGAAATAATTAGAAAATAATCCACCCTAGGTGCATCAAATGAGGTATCAATAGAAAGCGTAGTAAAAGGGCTTTCCAATGAGCAAAAAATATACAGGGTGTTCCATTTAAAAATTTCGAGATTTCTTAGATTTTGCAAAATTGTGAACACCCTGTATAAAGGAGCAGCTGCAAAATTTATTTCACATAGTAACGACAGTCCATACTAGTAAAAAATATTCTACTCTGTTGGTTTCAAATCTTTTGTTTTTCCCTATGGAGAATAGCCTACTGAAATGTGTCAATTTATCAAGTAAATCATTGTTTACACAGAAACTATCAACTTTAGGCCTATACAACATTATATCGTTGTAACCAGCTTTGCGCGGATCATTTTATCTAAATTTCAGGGTGTTCCATTAAAAAAAATGCAACTTTAGTCTGGCATTTCCATCTGGAACACCCTGTATAAAACAAAATATTTTTAAAACGTGCACTTGATGGTGCCGAAGAATATCTGAAGACTAAATATTTGACAAACTTTCAAATAAGCGTGTAATCTTTCGTCCCCAATCGTTGCCGGACCCTGTATATATAATAATTTACTTACTCTGATACATAACTACACACTCTGCCCCAGAGACTAGTCTAAAAACAATACAAAGCGTTTATTTTGATTTTTTATTCTTATTCATTCACAATAATCTCATTCTGAGTCAAGACAGCGCAGGAAACGTTCAACAAATTTTTCGAAACATTTTTTATACTCATCGGCTGGAATGGCCTTTAGTATGGAGGTCGAAGTCTTTTGAATGGCCGTAATGCTATCAAAACGATTTCCTTTCATCGCCAATTTCAGCTTGAGAAATAGCCAGAAGTCGCACGGCCTGAGCCAAATCAGCTAAATACGGTGAATGATTAATAACAATGATGCCTTTTTTGGTAAAGAATTCACGCACAGTGCTGGCTTTGTGCGATGGTGCATTATCGTGCAACAAAAACCAACTACCTAGCTCTCGATATTCCCGTCGAACTCGTCGAATTCTGGCCCGCAATCGTAGAACTTCCAGATAATATTCTGCGTTCACCGTCTGACCTTCTGGGATGAAATCACTGTTGATAATGTTCTTTGGCATTTTGTTTTTCTCTTTTTGTTTCTCTCTATTGAAACCACCACTTTGGAATGCTGAATTCTCCAACCTTTTTGGTTATCTGTCACTGTCGGTCTGTCAACGTGGCTTTGCATAAACTTTCAAACTACTGTGAAATATGAACCGAATGTGTCAATTTTGAAGTTAAGTAAATGAAGGTAGAACATTCACCTACCATCTTTCCCTCATAGATGTCGATACGCTAAGAAATTTGATGGAACCAGTCTCATAGCATCTGGGACAGACTGTATATGTACTTATTTGAGGACATAAATTATATAGTTCGATTTTTATAAAATATGTGCAATTGCTTTCAACATAGAATAGGATAATCATAACTTTTTTGTAGAACACAAGGCGACTTTTCACAGCCAAGCACCAACTAGGAACAGTGATGTAAGTATTAAGGTAATTGTTATCATCTATTTGCTGTTATTCTTTCTTCTGTACCTGAAAGAACATGTTTAACCTTAAAACTAATACTATAACAAAATATCAGAATTTTGTTACATTGTTATGCCATTTATTATTTTACTCTTTTCTCACAGAATAACTAGTGCTTACGCATGTCCAAGAAATTTTATACTTTCTACAACTATAGCGAACAAATTATCCTGATTCGATTTCTGTAAATATATAACCTTAATAAATAATATGTAATTATTATAAATACGTACAGTAAAATATAGTACCAATAATTTTTATAAAGTCGTTATATAAATAGAAAGTTTCAAGTTATGAAATACTTAAAATGTCTACGACTTTCCCATTGTTATTCTTCTACTTAAGAATACTGTTTTATGATTATGACTTTGACTGTATGTCACGCCTCGTTCTTTACATCCTCTATTGTGATTGGTTACCTATCTTTTACACACCTCCAGTTTACATTTCGTGACAGACAATTCGGTGATCTATCTGTCCCCTTTACACGACTCTTCGATTCTTGAATTTGTCGACTGTAGTTTTTTTCTTATTGACTGTGCTTTTTCTATTCTCATTGGCAGAAAAATCACTTGCAAGGTTATTCAGCTACGAGAATAATTTCTTATAACTGCGTTGCGGTTAATGTAAGGAAGAATAATAAGAGCGGAGTGTTTCCCATCCTGTCAGATTGGTTTTATTCTGTAATTAAATTTATTGTGAGGTATAGTTTATTTTATATTTACATAAATACTATAGAGAGTATTTATCTTGACTGATGTAAATAATAAAAGTGGTCTGTTACAATTACAAATACATGGATTTGAACTGGAATTTCTTTGTTGTAACGTACTTCCTTCAAATGCATGTAGATATGCCTTGTTATGCTTTTAATTGTTTTTGATTTATTTTTGTCTGTTATTTTTAACTTTTGTTTCGAATACAGATAGTTATTCAAACTATGTCATGGAAATTTTACCTTTACGTGCTTGACTAATAGCTAACTGACTAAAATGTTGATTAATATTCCAAACTTTTCAACTATAAGAATATATATAAAAAATGCCCAAATTTCATAGGTACAACATGACTTTTTTATCTGAAGACATAGAGAGACGGTTAAATTACCACAAAGGTGTAGATTTAATAGCTCACTAAGAATCCATTTTCAAATTTTACTTGTCATGCTTCATTTGTTTAATTTTGAAGAAAAACTGATGAATTCTTCTAATTTCTTTTATTTGCCGTAACGTTTTTGCTACTTGAGATATTAAGATGCGGTTTGAAGCAATTCAAATTGCGATCTAAACACTTTTATTGGCGCACAAAGTAATAAATAGTATTCAGAGACGCTGCCAACTTTGCATTATAAACGATGATGATTTATTTGAGCAATTTAATATTGTTGTTCATTATTTAGTAGCACAGTTGTATTTTTGTTTTATTAAGTATTTAAATGACCATGCGAATTAGTTCAAACTGAGTTACCATATCACCTAACAATTGGCTAAAAAGAATGTTTTCTTAAAAGGGCAACAAAAATTGCATAGTTCAAATGAAAAATTTTGAGGTGAGATTAGGTTACTAATAATCAGCATACATGAAATTTGTGTTACTAAATGTTAGTTTTACGCTTTTCAAACTTTTGATATACATACAAAATACACCGCATTTTTCAAAATTATCCGTTATAAATTGAAGTAATAACATTGAAACTTCTGGCAGGTTCGTATCATAACAACCGTCTTGTTTTCACAGATAACGCGATAAACAAAATGTTGTGATGCCTCCCCGTAATCAGAATAAGCTTAATTTTGCAAATTTTGACAAAATTTCCATATTATGCGATACATGATTGTATTCAGAAAAAAATATCCTTTTAGAAGAACCACAAAAATTGCACGGTTGCAATCTAAAATTTTGAGGTTAGGTAAGATTACTAAAAATTTGCGCAAAGAAATTTGTTTTATTAAGCGTCAATAGAAGTATTTAGATTTTTTTTTAATGTGTGGTGGGTGCTTAGTTGCAGTGACTCCGTAAACTGTATTACTTGTCTGGCTATCACTGCAACTCTTGCGGTGTAGTTTAGTGTGTGTAAGTTATGTTTAAATGGCTTTGTGACAGCGTCATATTGCCTTTTATGATGCCGCGCTGTTAATCACTAGGCTCCCAACAGCGAATGGCAAGTCGATTCGGGATTAAACTCTCTGAAAAAATGTCACCGTCCCTCCAAAGAATTGAACCCCGGCACCTATCGTCCTCTCACAACAATAGTCAGCCGCCTAACCATTGCGGCCATCGACCCGTTATATATATATATATATAAAATATGAAATTGGAATTAGCTTCAAACCGCATTTTAACATCTCAAGTAACAAGAAAAACAGGTACGTCAAATAAAAGAAATTAGAAGATATCAGTTTTTCTTCAAAATTAAACAAATGAAGCATGACAAATAAAATTTGAAAATGGATTTTTAGTGAGCTTTTAAATCAACATCTTTGTGGTAATTTAACCGTCTTTCTATGTCTTCAGATAAAAAAGTTACCCATTTTGTCCCTACGAAATCCGGGCGTGGATATATATATACTCGTACATATAAACAATGTTTCCTAACGCGACAGTACGTAACTTCAGAGGGTGATCCGTTAGGTCGTTTGAACATATGTCCGAAGTTACTTCGTTTCTGAGATAGAGCACGTTGAAGTTTAAACAAAATCCGAACATGTCAATAGTTGTCAAGAGTTATCAATTAGCAGTGATTTCAGCATCAATAGTTTTGCTAACATCGGAATGGCTAACATGCACTTCATTTATAAATTAGCAAATGGAAATTATTAAGAAGCACGGAGAATTTACTAGGTCAGTTCTAACAGAGTAATTCCATGTGCTAAAACGTTTATAACACTACAGGCAAGATTGTTTGAAACTGGGAGTTCAAATAAAAGAAAATTGAGTGGAAGACCAGCAACTGTACACACACCTGAACTAGAAGAAGCTATTCTTGATGAGATAGAAGAAAATCCTTCACTTACTACCAGGAAGATTGACTAAGCTTGAAGTCAGAACAACCGTTTGGAAAGTTCTACAATATGAAACGTTGTTCTTTAGGTATCAGCGGGTTCAAGCTCTACTGCCTCAGGATTTTCACCCAAAATTAATGTTTTGCAGGTGGTTTATGCATATGATGGCGCACAATAATAATTTTGTACAAAATATTTTATTTACAGACGAGTCAAATTTTTCACGAGATGCTATTGTGAACTTTCACAATGACAATTATTTGGCTGACGAAAATCTCCACGTTATTAGAGAAAGTCATTTTCAGCAACAATTTTTGCTGAACGTTTGGGCAGGATTTATTGGTGACTATTTTATTGGCCCATTTTTTTACCAGCAAGATTAACAGGTAAAACCTACACAGACTTTTTGCGACATCATTTACTCATTTTATTGGACGAAGTACCCCTACTTGTTAAAGCCTCCATGTGGTTTATGCACGACAGGGCTCCAGCTCATTTTAGTGTTGTTGCTCGTCAGCATCTCGACATTGCCTACCCTAATCGCTGGGTTGGCTGTGCAGGACCTCAAAATTGGCCAGCTCGCAGTCATGATATGAATCCCATAGATTTCTATTTATGGGGTCATCTGAAGGCTCTTGTTTACAAAACTCCTTTAATAGATGTGCATTACTTGAGGAATCGGATAATTGACAATTGCAATGTCATAAGGAATACTCCAGGTATTTTTGAACGTGCCAGACAATCAATGACAAATCGATTGCAGTCGTGTATTTTATCGGAAGGTGGTCATTTTGCTCATTTACTGTAAGGTAGAAATTGTTATTTTTTCATTCCTAGCTAGGAAGGTATTGCTTTCGCCAAAATAAAACACCAAAAATGTTTATTTATTTTTCTCTTCAAAGCCCTGTATCTCAGAAACGAAGCAACACTGGACATAGGAACTTTTTTTCTTAAAACGACCTAACGGATCACCCTCTCAAGTTACGTACCGTCGTTAGGAAACACCCTGTATATACATGTATGTATATACTACCTTATATCTTGCTGCATATGCTATTTCTAGTTCACCGATACGTCAATATCCATGAACTCGAGAATCGAATGAGATATCGCTTCTGAAAATACTCTGGATAATCTTAATAAAAATTTTCCAATTACGAAAATATATCCCTTAGAATTGCCAAATATCAGACGCCAATTTCGATAAAACTTGATAGTTAGAGCTATCGGAATTGTGCAAAAACGCATTTTTCAATATTTGTCAAAAAGTCTTTAACGATGATAGGTGCATTTCAAGATTGAGTCATTTTCCGGTTTTCGAAAACTACTCAATAACTATCGAATATATTCGTATTGCTATCTAACTTTTGTAGCTATAAATTTTCAGATCAATTTCCACCGTCTACAACTAATTAATATTCCGAATTGCATTAAAATATGGATACTACAAGTGCTATTGCACTATATAAAATGCTATGCACTGTATAAAATTTTGTCCCATTTCTTCATACATATCATAGCAGTATATGGCCCCAAAAAAGAACTAGTCAATTGGTGTCAAATCGCGTGAACTCGGTAGTCATCTTATGTGCTGGTTATCCCCAAAATAATTATTCAACAATAGAGCATTCTTCTATTACGACGCAGTGCATCATTTTCTTAGAAGAATATATGTCGTCATTTAATTAGCGGTAATTTATCTAAAAGTTCATTAACAATATGCTGATTTTAAATGTCAAAATAGTGCTCGTTATTTACTTTTCTTCATAAATTGGGTAAACCAGAATATGATTATCAAGTAAAACACATGAAATACTGAAGCCAAAATATCTCTGATTGTTTGAACATCCACAGCATGACGGAAATTAATATTGGACTACTAGTATTTATTTTGTCGACTGAAAATCCCAATGGACACTGGTAATGTACACTTTATCTGTCCTAGCAGTGTGCAAAAATCCAGGTTTACTTTAGGATCAGTTGCTCAGAGTTGTTATTAGTTCTTTATTTTATATTACTTTTTTATGTGTGGTGGGTGCTTAGTTGCAATGACTCCGTATATATTACTTGTATGGCTATCATGCAACTCTCACGGTGTAGTTTTGTGTGTGTAAATTGTGTTCAAATGGCTTTGTGATAACATTATATGGCATTTTATAATGCCGTGCTGTTAATCACTTTGCTCCCAACAGCGAATGGTAAGTCCATCCGGATTTCGACTCTCTGAAAAAATGTCACCGTCGCGTCAGACAATTGAAACCTATCGTCCTATCGTCCCGTCACGACGATAATCAGCCACCTAACCACTATCGACCTGTTAATCTTGTCTTGTTAAATTTGACTTTGCTTAAAACCGATAATGCTCATCGTCGTGATATGCCCGGTTCAATTTAACTACTTCAAGTGCAAGAATTTATGACTGTTGTCGTAATAATATTCAGTTATTGTCTAAGTACATATATGAATATTAAAATTCCCACAATTAATGAAATTAACCTTCAATTTGACAAATTTATTCTTCTATCTAGTGATTTGGCCAGAAATATTACGCAATTATCAACAGCTAAACGTCAATCGATTTGAATCTATTAATATTGTAGCAATATTACACAATAGCATAGATTACAGAAATTTAGAATTGGCCTGGACATGCTATACATTGTGCAAAAAAAAACAACTCTCTTTTTAATTAAACCATGCATTTTATATAAAAACATAATTCGTTATTATAACTAGACATGGCATATGCTTACCATATGCAATGCAGGAGATTTTCCAGCGTTATCGGGTTTGTATACGCCTTCAATTGCAAATTAGGATGCAGTCGTGTCGTATAATAAATATGCCACAATCGTTGAGCTCGCTTAACCCACTAATGGTGAATATAGTGCGTAATTTTTTTCTTATAGTTTAAATTAAATGCAAAATTGCATGCGTAAGCCACTCGTATGTGTAGCGAATTTGCCAAATTCAGTTATAGCTCGAATGTTAACCTTTTTTTCTACAAAATTACATATACTACTGCATTTTGATCTAAAAACTGTAGGGTCGTCAAATTTCACTAAAAAATGAGATCGAAGATAAAACATAATTTTGCGTTATGAAAAGATCGCATTTTTGCTCTGTATAATGCAGTCCTAACGTATTCTTCTTCTTACAACTTTTGAACGAAAGAGCCTATATTAACTGTCGATAAACTACACTGTATATGTTACATATAGGATGTTTTGTTTAAGAAAATTGATTAGATCACTGGAAGAAAGATCAGCTCGTATATTGAATTATTATGGAAAATATGGTAAATTAAAATCAAAAATCGACAAATCCCTGGAATTTCCATCAAAGTGTTTGTGTTTTTTTTATGTAAACTGGTATATTATTTGAATTGCATATACTTAACAAAAAATCTGTCATTAATTTAAGATTTCGCTTTGAAACCTTTGTAAACCATGCAAGCATGCATATACGAGTATAATAAATTACCATCTGTTTTTAAGGTTTGTAAGTATTAGTTTCGTGTATGTTAGAAACTTGCAAACAATGTACCGAAATGTTAAATGTATGTATAAGGAAATACTAGTACAGTGTTGCAAAACAAAGGTAACTGAAATTATAAATATATTCAGAAAATCAATATGTAATTATAACATATAATAATTAACAACGACAACAAACGTGTCGATGGCTGCAGTGGTTAGGCGGCTGACTATCGTTGTGGGAGGACGATAGGTGCCGTTAGGAAGAAATCAATTCTCTGGAAACACTCGAACGGTAATTCCGGATCGACTTGTCATTGTTAATCACTTTGCTCCCAACAGCGTGGCATTATAAAAGGCGATATGATGCTGTCACAAAGGCATTTGAACACAACTTACACACACAAAACTACACCACGAGAGTTGCAGTAATAGTCATACAAGCGATACAGCTTACGAAATCATTGCACCCACCACACATTAAAAAAACACATATCTAAATGTGTCGGTACAAAATAATGTTAAAAATGTGTTCCCTCAGGTCTTACACATTGTTGACAACGGTACTTTATATTGTTGATAAAAATAGGCTGTTGCAAGTACACAAAAATATTACTTGAATATCTTCTCCCGCAATTCGGAAACATTTCCAAGTGGATCATCAGATTGGGAAACGTATTATTTCAGCATACCCCATATGTAAAAAAGGCATCCGATCTTACCGTGAGATCCTGAGAATGTACAAGGAACTGAAATTCCGTTCCACGAAAAACTGTGATCTTTTCAAATCGTTTCAGAAAAGTAAATGACTCTCTTCGCAAAGATTCTGAGCTATAGCTCCATCTTGCTTTAATTAGTATATCTAAAATGCTGTCGTCACAGTATCAGATTTCTTGTGTGTCAAAAAATTTCCAAATCCCACAAAAAAGCGGAAATAATAATGTCTCTGTGACGTTCCTAGTTTAGCGTCATCTTCAACGAAATAAAAGGGTATATCCCAATCTATTTCCTGTGACGGATTTTACAATACAAAAAATTCTGGCGCATTATGCCAAATCAAGAGATTAGTCCATAATGGCAAGAATGGAATTTTCTTCTGTATGCATATCCATCGAGCCGTTCAAAACCTAGAAAACGAGTTGGTTATAGAATGCCTCAACAGAAACGGTGGCTATATCGAACTATTTGATAATTTATTTATTTATCTTATTATTATTGTTGTTCTTTCTTTTTCTATCTGACTAAAGGTATACCATGTAAATTTACTTTATGTTGAAAATGAAATCTTTGGATTCTTAAATACGCAAATTTTTTAGATGTCACCATTGGACAACACTCGACAACAGCAATATTGCAATCGGACTCGCTGATCCATTTGAGTTGACGCTGAGCAACTTGAATACAGTCTAGCTCTTTAAACATTCTCAGAACAAACCTATTACCCACACGAAGTTTTAGCTGTGTTTGTCGTAAACTATGCTTAATAAATGCTGTTGTTGGAGAAGTTATTGTACGTCCGTCTATTCTCGCTTGTATTAACGATCCTCGGACGCCCAGTTAAGTTCCAAGCTTCCGTTGACACAAGACTGATCCCGTACGATGGAACTTCTTCGACTATAACTTATTCACGTTCCATTTTAGGTATAAGATAATAGCTAAGATTGGTTGTTACTTGAAGATTGAACTTCATAAGTTGTCATTGTTCCTCGTAATGTTCTTTAACATAGCGTAGACTTTCATTCGTCCTTTTACTCTGACGCTCAAATAATGCTCGACGATAAAAACCTTCTCCTTTTTTATGAAAACCATAATTATAAAACAAACCCCAACACTAAATACGCAATATTTCAAACTTTTATATAGAATAAATAAATAATTTTGTTTTAAAATTACCTTTGTTTGTATGCTTTTAATAGACTTCTATTCATATATAAAAAAACGACAGTACCAAGATAAAAAATACAAAAAGTCTGAAATATTTGTTTGTTTTATTATAATACCTATAGATTGGCAAAGAATATCAACAAAACAGAGACTTTCTTCATTTAATGCTGAGTTACTTAATAGGAATGTGTATTTCTCTGCGTATAGATATAAATTACATTGCTTCTGCAGTATTGATATTAAAAGCCCAAAGAAGTTGCATCTAACGGCTGTAGCCAATAAGATTTAGTTGGTACGATTGTGAAGAGATAATACCAGAAACCTTGCAATAGTCCAAAATTGACACAAAAATATAACTGGAGTGGTTGTCTGCTAATAGCATTAGAGATTAATCTTTTGATACTTTCATGGACTTTCTAAAATGTTAAAAGTACTGAATGAAAAGCTATTCATAGCTTCAATTACTTTTTGCGCAATAATAAATAATTTCATATACTACTTTCGGTTAAAATACATATATGCCTTTCTAAGCCGAAGAAATATAAATATTTGCAACACGTAACAGGCTGCAGAAGCATTAACCACTTTTGCATGGCGTTTGCACAGCAGAGATCTCTGAATAATCGAATGAATGTAGAAGCTAGTTCTGCTATAACAATAAAGATTTATTTACCATATTTCTCACTAGCCCTTCTTTTTTCAATGCCCAGTTCTTACAGCCGCTACCTCAGATTCTTCTCACTTAAGATAAGTATATTCTTTGTCAGATACTGCTTTAACACATGTTATAATATTATATATATTCTGGTACCTATCCGGAGTCCTACGAGTATGTGTGTTCATGAATGTCGTTTACAAGATAAAACTTGTGCATTACTGATTTTTCTTCAAAAATTGTATTCTATTCTAAAAATTTCTGAATTTTACGTATAAGAAGCGGGAACAAGGCGGACAATACATAGCATTTCTTTAATTTTTGAAATTGCGCTGTACCTAAATGAAAATTGGTGTATTAATTAGTGTTTTAAAGGGGATCTTCCCCAAACTTTAATGCATGTAATATGTAATTAATAAGTCAAAACACAGTTTTATCCTCTTTCGTACAAGCGGTAGAAGATGGCTAAGAAAATGTAGTTCAATAAAGCATCTTTTATTACGTCAACAAACCTGACCTCATTGGAATTCCTTCTTTAGATAATACTATAAAGAATACATTTTTACAAAAAATCAATTATAATAAGAAAGTGTTTCTCTTGGAAACATGATCGGTGAGTGCAGTGTATATTTTTTTTACCAAAATTGAAATTTGTCTGTTATTAGTTTTGCTTTAATTGCATTACTACAGAACACATAAAAATATAATCCACATACATATATATACTGATACGTATCATGTGGCTATTTACCATTCCTTTAAGTAATGCGAACTATTTGAATGACAGGAATGCTGAGATTTTATGTGCATGTGTATACCAACATAGATGAGGCGGAGGTTATGACTTCCTGGTGCGCGGTATTCCATTAGGCGATGAGCTGCAGTTAATACTAGTGTGTGTATATCATTAGGAAGCACACGCGCCGCGGGGATCCGCTGGCTTGGACACCTGGCCCACTGCTCCCGCCCGTACAAAAACCAGATGACCGCTGACTACCTGCATGCTACGATCTACTACTCTTCTGGCGAGATTTACAGTGAGATTACTGTCAGTTGAAAAGTCAACCGAGCACATACGATACATACATAAAGATTTTTCCATTATTTCAAACAAAATATTACACTGCCAAACTATCAAACTAACTATCTGTTAAACTATGTAACACGCGTTTACAAGAAGCTATAATTATAAAGCAGACATTGAATAACTAACAAATCATTTCTACGTAAAACAAATCCGTTTTCTTATCCTTATGCCGTTGCTACGAATAATAATATATTATGCACTAGACTTGTGTCTGTATACAACGTGGACCATAAGGCTTGCAACATATGGGAAAAATTTTTAATATCAGTTACAAATAATACTACCTAAACCTAAAGATTTAATTTGACAATATCACATCATTTAGCAGTTGTTTGAAAGATAACAGTTAATTGAAAAGGTGGTTTAAAATTTTAAGCCCACTTGCAAAATTTGAAATATTTGTCCAAAATAATTCAAAGGCGTAAATTTTTCTAAATGTTACTTTGTTGATTAACAAACGGTGCTTTCTTTTGGTAAATAACTTTTAGGAGTTAATATACATCTATTTACTTAATAGAATAGAACTTTCTCATTTTTCTTTAATATCTAAAACAAAATTCCAATTTTTAATTATTTTGGATAAATATTTGAAATTTCGCATATAGATCTAAATTTAAATCGTGAACAATGTTTTCAAATAACTTTTTGCTATCTTTAAAAATAATTGCACTTTTTACTCATTTGTAATAAACCTTTCAAAATTGCCGTCATAGTGCTGGTCACGTGATATATGTCAAAATTGATTTTTAGGTTTTCCGATATGGAGAACGACACTCTAATATGTAATTAAATATATTAAAAATATTAATATAAAACCTAATTATTATGTAACAATTGCTGAGTCCTTTTAAATCCCGTTATTTAGTTGAGTTCATAAAACCGTTCGATAATTAAGCTATTTGAAACTTATGTACTCATTGAAATAAGCTTATCTATTTTTTAAACTATTATTCTATTATCGGCTTCATATGTAGGTAGTGCCTTCTTCCATAATAAAGGTTAGGTGATTTTTAGCATCCACAACATTTAATAAATCACCTACATCAAAGTAATGATACATTACTATCAATCCACTGATATATCTAAGTGATGTTTAATTGCAAAGTAAAAGGACTAGATGCTTTTATTCCTTTTGTTAATCAAATTCGAAGTCTATTGTTCAATATATTCACGTCAAAAATCTTGAAGTATTTCTAAAATACTATAATTATAAGCATTACATCATATCTTACCCAGTGCCACTATTGATTCTCTTTTCTGAATACAAATTTACGTAAATACCAATTATAATACTACATATATTAGAAAACTTCTAAAGCTAGTAAGTATTACTAAAAGATGCGAGAAATTAAAAGTATTTGAAACTATTAAAACGAGAGGAAACATAAAACAAATGTAGCTGAACTGCCAATTATGTATAATAAGAAATAACCAATTGCTAAGATTAATATCGCTAATCTTGTAGATTAGTCACCTGACTCAGAATTCTACACATGTGCTGAGTTCTTACTTGAGTAACTAAAAAGATAATTTAGATATTTACGCACATATACGCTTTATAATTAAAAATTATAAGTAGTAATCTGTAATTGCATGCTTACATGCGCCTATTGGATTTCGAGAAAAACAGATTGCTACGAAAAACATACTACAGGTAAATGTGAAATCAAGCGTTTCATTGGTATACATACCTTATATTATAGTATTCGCACATTATATACTATAAAATAAACGTATCGTTAACTATTACAGCTTGATATAATTAATTACATTCATATATTTGCTTTACAATGTTTTATGAATAAGTCATGTATTGTTTCTTATTGCAAATAATATATAGCAGTTATAATTTGTACATACTACAAGTAAAGCCAAGATGAACACATCAGGTTTCATGTGCATGCTCTACAACGAAACTGTTGTTTCCCTAAATTTGAACTTAAGCTTGTTACTGTTACATTACGTACGTTCGTCCTCTTATATATTCACATTTATTTCACACATAGCTAATGCTAATGTACGAGGGCGACCTGAAATGTTTCCGGAATCGGCAAGAGATTGCGCACGAAAGTTAAAGTGGATTCACTGATCGGCCAGGGAACCATTTTTATAGCAACTGTCGAAATTTCAGACGTCTACTGTTAATAGTTGTTTAAGAGTGGGTTTTGTATAGCAAGCCAGGCGATTTCGCAAAAAAATTGATAAAATCAAATTTCGTGGAGTGATAAAACACTTCTAGATGCCTGGGAAAACGACCACTGAAATACGAAATATTTTGCTAGAGGTTCAAGGCGGTTCTACTCCATCATTTTCGGCCATCAGCTTTTGGGCAAGCGAGTTCAAACGTGGCCGTGCAAGCATAAGTGACAAACCACGGTGTGGACGCCTAAAAACCGCTAGAACGATGAAATCGTCGACAAGATTCGTGTTAACCGATCTGCGATTAAAGCTGAAAGAGATGGCAGAGACAACAGGCATCTCACAGGAACGCGTTGGTCATATCCTACACGATGTTTTGGGTATGAAAAATATTTCGGTGCTATGAGTACCGCGTTTGCTCACACCGGAGCAAAAACGAAATCGGGATTCACCACTACATACTGGAGACCAAACAGTAGAAACAGTGTATTTTTCCGAGTCAATCAGCTCCGAAGAAAGCGAAGACCGTTCCGTCGGCTGGAAAGGTCATGGCGACCATTTTTTGAGATTTCCAAGGTGTGATCCTCATCGACTATCTGCAAAAGGGAAGGACGATCACGAGGCAATAAGACAGCGATTTATTGACCCGATTCTTTGCAGTATTAGAGGAGAAACAGCCTCATTTGTAGCGGAAAAAGGTGCTTTTCCGTCACGACAATCACCAGCTCATTCATCGCGCATCGCAAACCTGAAAAAATCGCTGATAGGAAAGAGATTTGTCTTTAATGAGGAAGTCATTGCCGCTGCAGATGATTATTTTGCAGAACTAGAAACATCCTACTTTTCCGACGGCTTGAAGAGACTGGAGCACCGTTTGAAAAAGTATATTGATCTTCGAGGAGACTACATCGAAAAATAAAAATAAAAAACCGCACCAATACCATGTCTCTCTTGTCGATTCCGGAAACATTTCAGGTCGCCCTCGTATAGATTATTTATAATTCTCGTTAATTAGGGTGTAATAATAAATTCACCAATCGCGTAAAATATATATGTCAGTTGACGGTGTTATCTACAAATACACATGGAAAATGATTCGTAAAAATTGTGGCTACTGTTAAAAACCTTATTTTTAAATATCGGGACGGATCTCGTGCGTAGTATTTGATGTAATGATAATTTATTGCTGCATAAGTAATCAATGTGCTAAAAACATGTTAACAATGAAAGCAAAACGACCATCAAAAAAACCACATGTTAATTACGTGATAGATTTTTTTTTTGTTGTGTCTATTTGCTATTCCTTCTAGAAACATTTAAAAAGAAGCTTTTCATACGCTGTCGAATTAGTATTTTTCAATATGTATTGTGTGATTTTCTTTTTTTTTAACAGTAGAGAAATTTACTGGCAGGATGCTTATATATGTATATATCAGCCGCATAATTTACGAACCTTATTTATATACCGCAACATACAGTAAGTATTTAATTACACATATTATCAATTGGAGTACAAGTACCCAATTGCCTCTTAAAATGTTTTTTGTATAATTAAACCGAAAGGAACTACTACTGTATTACTCAAAATTCTGATCCTATATAGGTGAAATAATTTTATACTGAAATTCACTTTAGGTAATCGTGCTATAACACTGTCATTCATTATTCGAGTGTTTATTTCAGCCCCAGGCTGGAAACTCTGGTCCAGTTGTAATCAAAACCAAATATAGCTACCGTGCGCCGCTACGTTACCAATCCGCTTTTCGAAAAACATCTGTACTTGAAAGGTAGAATATTTTACTGGTCGACTTACAAAATATATTTACACATTGTGTTCTATAGATTATAAGTTAAAAATGAAAATATGTTTGTAACAGGTTCTCAAAGGAAGAAGTACAATTCACGTGACGGTTTACAATGTGTCCGGTTTATCTTTTGCTTTCAAGTGCTTGAAATAAGAATGTAATCGCAATTAATAAAGTAACGTTTCCCTTTTTAGGATGTCCTTTTAGTTATAGAATAAATGTTTTAGTTACGTTTTTATGCAGAAACTATTATCACTAGCAACAGGCTAAATAAAAATTTTTACCAATATATATGTATGTCTTGCCAACAACTTAGACAAGTAAGACTACTAGTAATATAGATGTATGAAATTTATTCAAATCTTAACAGTACACACTGCTCATGGCACTCCAGGTTGAACAACGTGAACGGAAACCAACTGTGGAACTGGCTCGACCTGAAAGACGAGTTCGACGTCGCTGCCCCGAGCGAGCCCACTCACTACAGCACCACGGGGCTCTACGACCCGGACGTGCTGGACATTTCAGTTCTCAAAAACTGGACGTTCCCTCTGAAGTGTAGAATGGAACAGGAGTTAACCTCAGATCACTACCCTGTGATCACCGAGACGACCCTGAACCTGCCCACACTGAAGTCGCGTACAGGAACCAGGAAACACAACTGGCCACTGTACAAAAAGTTTATATTGAAAACGATAGAAGTTAATCCCGCTATTGAGACTGAGAATGACCTCGAGGAGGCTGTCTGCCACCCTACGTGGCAGATACAGGTGGCAGATACAGAATAGATCGGAACTGAAGCCAAGATTTCCCGAAGAAGAGCCTCTTCCCAGGGAAATCGTGGACAAGATCAAAGTGCATAACAGAATCCGGAAGGAATTTCAGCGTACGAGGTACCCTCCTACGAAGGCGGAATACAACCACCTGAGGAGAGAGATCGAGAGAGACATTGAAGCGTTTCGATGCAGAAAATGGAGCGATTTCGTCGAGAGAAGCCAAACCGAAGATCCGCACAGGGTGCCTCGGATACTGAAAAGAAACCGACCGCCCGTGCTGGAGATCAAGCATGGTCTAAGCAGATGCCTCACCGACAGGGAGAAGGCTGATGCCTTGGCTAGTACCTTTGCGGATCACTTTACTCGGAATGCTCGTAATGATCCCGAGCAGGAGAGAGAATTCCTGACCACCTTGCATGAGATCGACGAGATGGACCCAGGTCCACCTATCGTTGTGACTCCCAAGGAGGTCCTGCAGATTATCAAAGGTGTCCCTAACGGAAAGGCCCGTGGGCAAGATGGCATTCCCAATGGAGCGCTCAAAAATCTTCCGCTCAAGCCGACAACTTGACGGCGATCTTTAATGCGACACTCCAGTTGACATGCTATCCGACTAGGTGAAAATCCGCAAGAATCATTCCAGCACTGAAACCTAAGAAGGAACCGCACTCCCCTGAGAACTATCGGCCGATATCGTTGCTGGGCACAATGAGCATGAGTCGCCGAATCAGCGACCATTTGGAAGATGGCCATCTCATGGATAACGACCAGTTCGGATTTAGATCCGGGCATTCGACCCCGATACAGCTATTCAGGATCACGAATTACATTACGACCGCATTCAACAGGAACCAGATGACCATGATGGTATCCCTGGACCTGGAGAAGGCGTTCGACAAGATCCGCCATGAAGGCTTGCTGACGAAGATGACGGTAGCCGGCTTTCAGCCGCGAATGCTGAAGACAGACCGTACGTCAAGGACCGAAGATTCCACACCGTTGTTAACGGAACGGAATTCCCAAACCGACCGTCCGACGAGTGTTTAACGCTATCTATGCGGATGACACCGCTATAGTGGCTACCTCGAAGAGCCCCGAGATCGCAGCTCAGCTTGCCCAAGCGCTGCTGGATCGAATTGAGGGATTCTTTAGCGAATTCGGTTTGACCATCAATCCGAGGAAAACACTAGCTATTACGTTCAGCCGGAGACGTCAACCCTGGCCCCGAAAGATCAGCGTTCTTCGGATGAAAGTCGATTGGAGCGAGAAGATCGAATATCTGGGAATGATTCTCGACAGGAAACTAACTTTCGCCGAGCATTTTGGTAGAGCTAGGAACAGGGCCATCGGTCGCCTGCAACAGCTATATCCTATCCTGGATAACCCCAAACTCAGTCCGTAAACCCGGCGTGATGCTGTACAAGACCCACATCCGCCTGATCCTAACCTACGCCAGTCCCGCTTGGACCACGGCGGCTCCATCCCACATCCTTCCACTAGTCCGAGTACAAAATCGCGTTCTGCGACTTGTATTCCGACTTTCTAGACGCACCTCGAACCGAGGATTCGACAAGGCACTCACGAGCAGCAACCCAGCGATGAGTAGCGTTATCTCGCAAAAATCAGTGGGGCCCACCAAGCACCGCACCACTACGGAGACACTCCGTCAAATGTGACGCGGTGATGATTGATAAAATAATACCTCTGTTTCTATAGTTTCAGATACCAACAGCAAAGGAGATCAATCCAGAAGACTCTGAGATGCCATAACCCAGAAACCCAAGTACCACCAGAAGGACGTCCATGAAGGAAGTGGAACTGGAAGAAGAGGACCTCGCAAGAAGAGACAGATCACCGACGAACGAACGAACATACATATATACAGGATGTCGCAACTGACGCGGCTTCTTTGATAATTTGTTCATTTTACAGCATAGAGAAAAAAGTTTCAAATAAAAGTTGTTCCTGTTTAGACGGGCTAGAAAATATTTTCAAATATACAGGGTGTCCCAATTATAGAAAAAGCGTATGTAACTTTATTATTTTAAATCACCCTATATATTATATATATTTTTAGATTCTACATAGTATTTTAAGTAACTTTTATTAAGATATTTCTAGACCTATGTGCTTTTGTTTTCGAGAAAATAAATATTTTATCAGACATGCTGCCATTGCAACGCTCTCGTTAATGAGCTGTAGCATCAAAACTAAAAAAGGTCGAAAATTTTGATTTGCGTAAATTGATACGTCTTGAATTGGTTTGCTGTTTCCACTATTAACAGGTACGGATCCTTTTGTAGGAGGTCTAGGAAGGTCTTAATAAAAATTACTTAAAATATCATGTAGAATCCAAAAAAAGTATAATATATAGGGTGATCTATTTAAAATAATAAAATTACATACGCTTTTTCTATAATTGGAGCAATGTTTGAAAATATTTTCTAGCTATGCGTCGTCTAAATAGGGACAACTTTTATTTGAAACTTTTTCCTGTATGCTGTTTAGGGGTCTGCGGTACCAAAAACTGAAGTTCGGTACATAATTCTGTACCGCGGTTCTCGGTACGGTACACGGTACTAATGATATTACATATATGAATGTTCGAATGCATTGCTTGGAATAATATATTTTTTTTGCTGGTTGGTGTGGTCTTTTATCTATAAATTTGATTTTACTCTTCTTATTTTCTTAAGAAATAGTGTTTTCAGTTTTTCCTTGTATTGCTTCAAACATGGCTTATAAAATAAGTTCATTTATAAAGTGTATCTAGGTGTGTACGCTGCAATTTACATCAGATATGTATTTATTCTTTTTAAAGGTATGTATGCTGATACACGGCACAAGTCTATGAACTATGAGTCAAATCCGCGCCTGTTTATATATAATCTTCGGCCTTAACAGTACTGAGGAATTTAAATATTTTAAAGTGAATTCTAGGAATAACAAAACCTTTGTACTGAAAGATTTGGACTTTTTTTGAATGAATATTTCCTCAGAGCACCAGAAAAGAAATGAGAAGCATTTTTGGTTAAAAATTCTTAATGGGGGCAATAATTACATCCAAAGTAAACTTTAGCAATTCAATGCAAACATATTTTTAGGTGACGGTAACTGAACGGAACAAAAGTTAATAATACATGAAGAAAAATGCTTATAAATAAATAGTATTTTTCGTTTTGTCATTGTAAACTGTACCGTACCGAGATGGTACCGAGAACGTTGTCTGTACCGAACCGCTGACGTTACATCGTCCTGTACCGTACCGATACCGAATTTTCGGTGCACCGCAGACTCCTAATGCTGTTAATAAATAAATTATCAAAGAAACTGCGTCAGCTGGTACATGCTGTATAATATATATATATTAGGGGCAGGGTTGTATTATATAATAATACTTTGTCCAGCCAACGATTAGCCAAGAGTAAATGTGAAAACACTACGGTATTTTAAATATTCTTCTATGTTTTATTATACAGAATTAAAGTTGTACATAGTTCGAACACAAATCCACTGTAGTATTTATTGCGCCGATGCTTTTGACTGTTGACATGAATTTCACATGCTTTTGTCTGCTTTTGCACATTAACTTGAATTTGCCTTTTATTGCGTTGCCTGTGTATATTAATGTTGGAAAGCCAAATATCAACCAATTTACGCGCTTTATCAGAAAATAAAACTCATTTATACGATCGAAGGTGCTGTATCCGCCGTGACCGGAAAGCGACTAATATAATACTTGCATAGATAAACCTCATTCGACGGCCATGACCAAAAAGCGGCATCTTTATTTATAAGTAAGTGCACTTTTATTAACAAATTTATTTGCCCAAAATTTTCTGGACCCTAAGTAATTATGCTATTTCCTCTTTTGTTGTTTTGCTGCATTGTTTATTTCAATCATACCATTGTGCTTTTCACTAACATCTGAAGCTTCTAATTCATTATTTTATAGCTTGAGCATAAATATAACCTTCCATGCACTGTTTTCTTTAAATCACAACATTTACGTGCACTCAAAAAGGTATGTTTCCGTTTAAATAAAAAATAAAATGTTCGACAAATTTGAAACAGCGCCCTCTAGCATGCACGTCACTTATTCGATCGGTTCAAATGTGCAAGTATTACATTAATAATAATAATAATAATAATAATAATAATAATAATAATAATAATAATAATAATAATAATAATAATAATAATATAGTTTATTTACTGTAATAAAGATTACAATAAAAGTTTATTAACAAATTTATTTGCCCAAAATTTTCTGGACCCTCATAGGTAGATAGGACACGCTTGTCTATTTCCGTGGCCAACCAGGAATTGCATATTTACATGTTTCCTCCTGTCTTAGGTTAGTTAATGTCCGTATTGCTCGTTTCTGTAGAATTAAAATACGTTTCGCTTCCGGAGCCAGTCCCCAGAACAGCAGACCATATGAAATGATACTATGAAAATTGGCAAAGTACGTAAGTCTTGCAGCTTGGTAAGTTGACACACTTTTAATTCGTCGTATGCTGTAGATAGCAGCCGATAGCTTTTTTGCCAGTTCCTCTATGTGTGCTGACCAGCAAAGTTTGGAGTCCATCCGCAACCCGAGAATTTTTAAATTGCTCGTCATTTCTCCTTTGCACACAGAAAAATCCAGATATTGGGTTTTGTCGCAGTTTAGTTTTAGTTTGTTAGACATAAACCACTTTTCTGCATCCACCATAACACTTGCTGCCTTGGTTGCTACACCTTCTTTTTTGTTTTGTCTTTGACCACGAAAGATGTGTCGTCGGCGTACAGACAAACCCTTGTGGCAGGCAGATTTATCTCCAGATCATTCATATATATAATGAAAAGCAGTGGTCCTAATATAGAGCCCTGGGGAACACCTCGCTGTGCAATTTCTATAGTGGATTTGCCCAGGTTAGTCTCAACGTATTGTTGTCTATTTGACAGATATGAGGAGAGCAAGTCGTGAGCAGTGCCTCGTACGCCATAGTAGCATAGCTTGTCTAGCAGCAGCTGGTGATCCACCATATCAAATGCGCGGCTCAAATCACAACAGGTAAGTCGGACATGTTCCTGTAAGTCCAGCGCTTCAAGTATTGCACCAAGTGTTTCTGACAATCCTGTTTCCGTGGATTTATTTTTACGAAAGCCATGCTGGGAATTGGCAATAAAGTTATTTTTGTCAAAGAAATCTATCAATCTGACAGCGATAGCTTGTTCAAATATCTTTGATATAGCTGGTAGAATGGATATTGGACGATAACTCTGAGGGTTGCTTCTGTCACCATTTTTGTATATCGGTATTATTTTACTTATTTTAAATTCGTCATTGGAAGAGTAATACTGTTTCCAACGATACTAAGTTTGCAAAATTTGGTTCACCAGAACCGGAATTATAAGTGTTCCTCTAAAATAAAGTTTTCCCTCCTCCTCTCCCTTTATTTGACAAAATACAAAAAAATTGTGTAGTATAAAATATGCAGAATTTTCGGAAAATTCCGATTTTCATATTTGTGATGGACCTCAAGTTGGTAAATTTTGTATAAAATTAAAATTTCAATTTTTGGTGTTCAGTTACGCCCTCTAGCGGTCATCCTACACTTCTCTAAATAATTTACAGATGTCTCCTAGTGCAACTTTAGTCAGTGATATTTTTCCCGAAGCTGTATTGCAAAATGTTTCTGAGATATGCCCGAGCGCCATTCTTAGTACCGGTACAGCTTCAGTACCTAAAAACACAAAACGTCTAATAAGAATGGTTTCTTTTGTTACAGATCGATGAATTAACAAAAGCACAACTTAATATACAATATATTTTTTAATATATCAGTTATTAAAAAAAATTACAAGCATTGGATTTGCATCGAAAAATTCGGCTCTCCTTGGTTGTGGTTATTATTAAATAATAAGTATTAGATATCTCTAATACTCATTATGGAAGTTATTTATTTCTAAAACTACCAAAAGTATGCTCTCACATGTTACAATTCTCGGAAACACTATATAAAACAATCGCCAGACGAAGCCAATCTGCCTGTTTTTAAAGATTCCTAACTTCGAAATCGTTGTAGATAAACAAATGAAATTTTGTATTTTAGAGTAACATATGTCGCATATATTTTTACGTAGGTACTATAAAATAAAATCTAAACGTTAATATGCTTACAATATGCTTACAATCAATAGGTACAGAAATTAAAATTATTTATTACGTTCGCATCAGTGTTTCATAAACAACAATTTCACCATAAAATGTATGCGATGACTTGCAGTTAACTTATTTTTACTTATGTATTCGCTGCTAATGTACATATCCATTTAAATTGATGTGTATTCTTCTTTTTTATTTCCCATGCCAGGAATTCCTCAGGCAGGCACATTTATGAACTGGGTCGGAATATCGGTGAGAGCGCATCTCAGGAGAAGTTTTCAAGAAGGTGATATTTCACTCGAATAAAAATTAACTTCGGCTCACACCGTTCGCTCAGTCCAGTCAGCCTCGAAAAAAAGAGTAAAAGCAAAGGAACTCGAGTAAAACTAATTTATTCGCCATCGAAGTAAACCGGTAAGAAAAAGGAGCATCTAGAAATTGCATGATGTATCAGAAATTGATAAGTTTAAATTAGCATTTAGCTTTTTTCGAAAACATTACAGGTACAAATTTTTTATGAAGTTTGTCGTTTATGCTGTAAACACTAAAAAGGTTTTTGATATAGTAAATACATATGAAGAAATAACTATTTCTATTGAAACTTCCCACTTTTTTCTTGGTAAAGTAAGGTAGAAAATATTATGTATTAGTTAATCGAAGAAAATTCATCGCCAGCCATCATCAAGTAATAATTATGCATCATGCATTCAAAAATAGCGTACCTGAAGATGGACATAAATATACCAAATGCAATAATATATATGTAGAATAATTTATAACTTAACCAAAATTTGTTTTATAATCTTAAACGCATGAAATAATGTAGTACTTACTCCTCTCAACCACTAGACACTGACACGTTTCACCTTTTAAGAATTCATCGGCATGCCTTGGCTAAACTTCTTAGAGAGTACTTTACCACCAAATGACAATATATTAGCACAAAATAAATATAAATACAACGTCGTCTATAGTACAAGTAAAGGAGTATGTATAAAAAAGAGAATTAACATTTTAGAGCAATTTCTTTTTGCTCTTATTTCTGCGACCGAAACAACCTCTCGATTTTCAACAATCGAACAAACAACACTGAAAAGCGTTCTGAAATTCAATCCAAACATACAAAGATTATTAGTGAAGCAGTTTCCTTGAAACATATTTGTTATATTGAAAGAGAATGACTTGAAGAAATAAAACAATTACGCGATTATACTACGTGGTGAATTTGAAAAAATGCACAGAACTGAAAAAAATAAAAACTGACGACTTTATCCACGTTACTACGTTGTCAAAATTACGCTCCGTGCTCCAGCTAGTTCGATTCCTCTCACAATTACGTACAGGTACATAGAATCAAGTCGATTACAATACGTAAAATCATTCAAGTAAAGCGGCTTAGACAAAAAATAAACTAAACAAACTCCAATACACCTAGATTTATTATAATCTTTAATTAAATATATCAAAAATATGTACAAATGAAGCCAATGCAGGCGATATTAAGTAAAATAGTGATAATTTAAATTAACCTAAAAAGGCAATTGTTAAATTTAAAGTGAGAAACATAATGAAATATGGTGAAAGGACAATTTTAGTAATAAAAACAATAGAAAATGTGAAAAACCTATAAGAATGAATCCGACAAAATTCATTATCTAGACAGTACCACAGTACCAAATAGCTCCCGACAGATAGATTTAGCGCTACAAGATTAAACACAATTAACTGCCAGGCAGTTGCTATTTAAACGCCCCAAATTTTAAATACAATAATATTAAATACTTGTATACGCAAAAAGAAACACAAAATATGTTAAAGTTATAAAGAAATCCTTAAGCATTACTAAATTAATCCAATAGATTGGATAGAAAAACAGAGAAATACTATATATTTTAATGCAACCAGTCTATCGCCAGCTAGATCTGATCTCTCAGTAAGCAATCACGTTTACACAGATCCAAGTACACGAGATTACTTGCAACAACATAGATTAGTAGATTAAGTTCCTTTCGCGAATAAAGATGAGTAATTAAATTTAATTTCGCAAAACATTAACTCAACAGATTATTGCTGAGTACAATAATAGGTATTATAGAAACTGGCTTTATTACTGATGCAAACTGGATTACTAAGTGATACGGATGTAGATATCGGTAAAAAATAAACTTGGGTTTCCCGCCATTCACCTACATTTATTGAAACTCAAGAGCTTCGATGATGATCCACTAGTTCGGCAATCCTCGCTAAACTCGAACATTAACAAGAAATCCTATCCTAAAACTGAAACTAGATAAACAAGAAAAACGAAAAGCAAGAAAAGGACAAAGTGAATATGAAAATTGATTACAGAGAAACTTTAAATTCACGGTGTCCTACCGAGCCGACATAATTGAAGGCTAACAACAAAATAATACAGAAATGCTTTAATCAAAAGCCTGGCAGAGAGTAGTTACAAAATAGTAACTTCTTGGAACTCAAGTACTGCAACCAACTAAACGATTTCTTTGAACGCCACTCGCTACGTAAAAAGATCGAATCAGGAAAACTGACAAATAAAATTAAATCTTTAGGTACTCTACAAATCTATTGCAACTCAGGTAATCCTGCATCGGTATTATCAATCGAAATAAATTCTAACTAGGCAATAACAATAAATTCAATGTAGGTACAGTATCCTTCGAAAAAAATCATTAAGATAAAAAAAAATAAATCAGTAAACCTACTCATAGGGCCAAACCAACAAGCCAGTAATGTTCTACATACAATCATAAATAACGGAAATCAATCGTCGACAACATCAGGAACACGATAGTTAATAGCCATTAGGTGGATATATCTTCAAATGTTTTATGTACCAGACTGCTGTTCTTTCAATATCATCAGATAATTCATACGTCCATTAAGAAACAATTTTCATAATCGTGAAAGCGTCGAAAAACTTCGCTGGAAATAGTTTCGCTAAACCTTGACAAGAAATTTCCATGTCGCAACCAACTCCTGTTGTCTATTTTGTTCTTTTGTTTGTTCTCTATAAAAGACACTGGGAAACTAACCAACTTCATATCTAACAGATCTTATAAGAAACCCTATCTGCTATACCGATCACAAGAGTGATGTGTGTTCTTTACATAAGTCGGAAACAACAATATGGTTAACATGTTTCGAAAGATTACATGGAGTGCGATAATATAATAATATTTGGGCACCACAAGTTCCCATTCGTCAGAAGAATTTTTAAAATTGAGATACTTAGAGTAACCATATTTAGACAACTAGTTTTGAAATGGATACTGACATTCTAGAATTCTTGCATATGCGTCGCCTTCACACATAATAATACATTGAAGTACAATCGCCCATATTTGGGAGAGGTTTTGTTTGCTGTTGAATTTTGATTTTTACTATTTTGCGTTATAGAATCCTTAAGGTTTGATACAAAATCTTTGGCGAAAAATGAGATTTTGTGCGAATTCAAAATTGTATGGTGTAACGTTCTTCCGGAGATTCAATACAGAAATATCGTTGCACAGGAGTAAGGTTTTCTTCTGTTTCTAATCAGATGTTGTAGTGATTTCCTGACGATATTATAGTATGGTGTTTCGGAACATTTTTGGGAACTTCTTCAGTGACATCTATGACAATTTGTATAGCAACAAGCTTATCCTTTTCGTATACTTTCTAGATATCCTATATCTATGGTAACTAATTTCCAATTTTTTATCATTACTTTACCGTTACATCTATAGGAACGGTACTGCTTGGTCAATTAAGTACACAGTTTTAGATGGTATATTTGTAAGAGTAATGTCTATTATGTGCTTGTTAATGCTCGTAATTTCTGATGAGGTATCATTTCATTTCTTTCATGTTCGTCCCAGTTTAGACCAAACTCCATTCCTATATTCTTAGTAAAAACTTTCACTCGTTTTAATACGTTTCTCAGCTACTCATCTGTCTCCAAATAGATTTTGTAGGTTATCTGTGTATAACAGAAAGTTGGTTATATTTCTTGCTTACGATCTTATACGTAGATTTTCTTTATACATTATATTTGAAGGTGGGTTTACGTCTATGCAGAACCACAGCGCACTTAAAGACTTGAAGGATTATTATTTTGCCTCTTCCCTCGCCTTTCTATAACTCAATTTATGTAAACTAATAACAATAAAAAGCTCGTTGTTTTTTATCTGTAGAGAGTGGTCAGGTTTATTTAAAATCATTTTCGGGTGTTGATGAGTTTTGTCTAATTCAGATCCAGTTCAATCTGCATAACGAAAATCTTTCCTTCCCATTCTCCGCATAATTCTTTTGGATCGAGCATACGATTATAAAACTATTTTATACAAGTTCTTCATTTTAACAATTTCTCTTCCCGCTTTGCATCGGAACATAAATATCTTTTGTTCAATGCTTTGGAAAATTGCGATCCAGTTGCAGTATGTCGTACACTTTCCATTTAATCGACCCAAAAGCGTGTGTGATTCAGAAGGCGGTCAAGGTGTTGATCTTGCAAAGGGCTGACAATTTTTATCCACATATCTTCCTTAATATTCTTAATTTACATAGCTATCGTACCGGATTCTTGTTATATCTTTGTACTTGCTCAGTTCCCTCTGTCTATTTCCTAAATATGTGTAACTACTTTCGCCTGTTAAACGCTGATGTTTTTTATTTATTTCAGATAACATCGTAATATACAAAGGTATATACAATATAAAATGAAACTATCTACGTCAGAAGAAGAGCACACCGTCAACACAAAAACACCAATATACAGTATTTAACAGAAATTCGACAAACAGAGTCTCGCACCACATCAGTTCTATGCATTGAAAAAGTCGTTAACGCTGTATGGTTCCAAATCCAACAAGAATTCTTTTAATTTCCTTTTGAAAACCTTTTCTATATATGTACATATATCTATATTTTTTAATTCATGACTCAGGTTGTTGTACAGTCTAATTCCCATGTAAAATGGACTATTCTCAGATAACGTTAACCTATGTGCTGGAAAGTTTCCATCTCTACTGCATGTGTCGTATCTCTGTTGTTTTTGTATTCCATAATCATCTCTATTCTTGTAAAAAAACATAATGGTGTCAAATATATACACAGCGTGTATAGTCAGAATCTTGTTTGACTTGAAAACTCCTCTACATGACTCCCGATATGACATTTTATACAATAATCTTATTACAATCTTCTAGATAACAAAAATTTTATGAATATTTGAATTACAACCCCAAAAAATAATCCCATATCTGGCAGTTGACTCAAAATTTGCAAAGTACAGTGTTCGTTTCGTAGTTTCATTCAAATATTTAAAAATTATTCAAAAACAGTAGCATACCTTATGAAGTTTACTAATGAGATCATAAATCTGTTCCGTCCAATCCAAAAGCCCATCTATGTAAACTTCAGGGAATTTAATACTTGTTTGCAATGGACTTTTGGACCTTTAGACCTTTGGACCTTTGGATAATACTAATAATTCTTCGTAAGCAAAATATCGAACCCATATTTAAACCTAAGGTAGCACCAGAATCTAGTAAACAGCTAAGTACCATCGTTCTCCCCTACATCCATGGCGTTACAGATCACATCGGTAGAATTCTTCTCAAACAAAACATCCAACCCATGTTTAAACCTTTGAACAAGATCTCCCAAATTCTTCCTTCGCCCTCTCATAAAGGCATTTACAAAATTCCCTGTGACTGTGGCTCAGTGTACATTGGCGAAACTGGACGTTGTATTCAAACTAGAATCAAAGAACGCCAACGGTACCTTAAGTCACGTTCTTCAACACGCTCAGCCTTAGCCGAACACTTTATTGATACGGGCCATAAAATTTGTTTTGATTAGGTTTCTATCGCTATTTTCCACGAAAGGTAAGGGAAGCTATCAAGATCCAGAGACATCCCCAAAATCTCAATCGTGATATTGGTTATCCATTCTCCACTATTTGGAAAGACGTCCTTTCCGCTTCTTCGACCCGTGCTCACTCTTCCGCATCGTTACCTCGCGCTCACCGTTCCGTTTCCCTGCACAGTTGTATATATACCCCCGCATGTCCACCTTCTCCTTGTCAGAAGGTTTTCGCCTCTAGCGTGGGTGACCCGTCGAGTTACCGTGACCTTCTGGCGCCCCTCACCTAGTTTTACTCCTGAAGAAGCCACTTACATTAGTGGCGAAACGTTGAGTTTGAGTAAGTTGTATATATCCTTTTTGTATTTTTCATTTTTGTTTTATTTTATTTTGTTTTGTATATATGTACTTTACTATGATGCGGTCAAAACTCGGAAGCCCTCATAACAGAGACTCAGACCGTGGAAGCCTTCGATATCATTTAGGGGTCGACTTTAGTTATTAACTCAGCTAGAAGTTGCTTAATTTATTCTGCCTAACTGACCTCAAGCAAAATTTAACATTTTGAGGTAGGCATTCACTCAATGATCTTGATGATCCCAGAAAAAATTTCTGGCAAAGTTGGGTGTCTCTACTACGAATTCGACCTTCCGTACTGTGACATTACTACATTATACTGTATTATCTTAATATTGTTTATATTTTATATTACTGTCTTTATAATCAGTTTTGACATAGCAACATATAAAACCAATGTAGCAATTAGTAATTCAGTAGTACTGTAAAAACTGTGTTTTATTATGTTCTTGTCTCATAACTCATTTAAAGTTTTGATAAAATTTGAAACAAACATACTTATTAATTAATAATATTAACATATGTATCTACCAATGCAGACAGAGGTTGATAACTTTTAATAAATCCCATTCCGATAAGTTGAAAAATAAGTATAAATACAACAGACGAAATACCTGTAATTGATTTCGTTGTAGTTTCATTGGTAATATAAATGATGGCCTTGAATTTTTACACAATTTGTGGTACAATCGCGTTTCCGGTTACTGATTTTGAGTCATCGCGATCTATAAATAAAACAAAATTGTTATTGTCCGACACCTGTTATAATTTCTCTAACATCGTGAGGTCTTTGTTATCTTTATTCATTCCAATATTCTATACTCTAATCATAGTAGCTGCTGTTTTTATTCGCACTACCTACGTTCCCTCCTTTCACTTCAATTGCTTTAAAATTACCGATGAAATATTTTTTACTGCTGTAACTATTGTATTTTCTTATTAGCAATTTTTAATTTCTATTATTATAACGTATAATAACCAGTTACAATTTAACACAGTTCAGATTTCATAGTAAAAAATTATTGAGATTAAATTATACAGGAGGTTATATTCTCATTGCAATAAGTGTTAAGGAGCACAATGTACAGCACAAATAAAAACGTATAAACTACATACTTATATGTATGTACTACTTAGAAATAAAAAGTGTCTTGAGATGTTATCATTTATACCTATATGAGTATATACAGTGGAGATAGATTGGCATATTGGCAAATCCAAATATGAGTATTGTTTAACAGAATAAGTCATTGCCTATTATTGTCAGGCATTACATATTAACTTATGTGGAAAGCTGGCATATTGAAGTCACATATATAGCTGGAGATATTTCGAACTTGCAATCGGCAGCTAGCCGTGCAAATAAAAGGAACCTGTAATTGCAAATTAGTACGCAATCGTGTCGTGTATAAATATGCCATAATCGGTCAGCTAGCTTAATCGTCCGATTGAATGCAGTGCGTAAATAATTTAAATTAAATGTAAAATTGTATGTGTACGCTGCTGGCATGTGTATCGAATTATCCAACTCTAGTTATGTGCATCTAGATTACCACATATTATATGCTAGATGATTCATGTTTAGATTAGCCCGGTCCGCGCTACTTACTACTAACAGTATCGTTGAGATTGTTTAAAATTCCGTCATTATTAATACAGCTTATTATTTATGTCTGGCCGGCCCCAGTGCCGCTACCGTATGCGGAAACGGTACAGCCAGTGACGCCAGC
This sequence comes from Holotrichia oblita, assembly GCA_023690525.1. Classification (NCBI taxonomy): domain Eukaryota; kingdom Metazoa; phylum Arthropoda; class Insecta; order Coleoptera; family Scarabaeidae; genus Holotrichia; species Holotrichia oblita. The sequence continues at coordinate 157,958,385 of CM043015.1, read as the reverse complement.
TGTCCGCTGACCTTCACCCTTCCTCTTCCCTTTCCTTTCTGTTCCCAGGTACAGATCGGCAAGCGTTGCGGCGACTCCGGGAGTGTCTACGAACCGACTGGTCTTCTCATCCGGCTGGGGAGTAGGCTGATGTGAGCTTGCTCTGCCGACGAGGATCCGCGACGCATTGTGAGGAACCAGCCACTTCGGGCCCTGATCAGGTAGTGTATGGTGGATGCAAGATGTCGGAATCTGCATTGCCCCGGGCGAGTTCCAGTCCGTCCGCGTATTCCGGGATTGGTGAAGCGAAGGTCAGGCCTCAGGGAACTGGGGTAGGATCCAAGATCCGAGGGTATACCCGCTCCTGATTTTTTCGGCCCGCCCCTCCATACACGAAGCGCTGGCGAACTACTCAACATGGCAACTTTACCAACAAATAAGAGAACGCCGAAGAATAGTACAGAAGAGAGCCCCAACGGTGCCTTCAAGACACCAACGGCGCAGCACGTTAGGTCGCCGATTACGATAGATCTGACGACATTTAACATCGTGCAACCAGGAGGTAGCAGTGACGACACCACATCAGCTCCAGATATGTCGTCGACAAAGGAAGTTATCTGCAAACTGCGATGTCGCGAAGAGGAGCAATTGCAGAAGTGCATAAGTGTCATCAAGACCATGAAGGCAGCTATCGGCAGGCAGAAGAACGTCTCGATGGATGTAAAGAACGGCTTGAAGGAGCTAGAAGAAGCAGTGGAGATGATCTCAGACTGCAGGAAGAAATGGAAGAAGGCCGAGCTGCAAGCAGGAGAGCAGGTGCAAAACGCTTTAGCGCCTGCAGCTAAGACGCAGGCTACTTCTGCTACGGGCAACAAGAACGTGGAGAAGAAGGAAGCGCATCCCTCCGAGAACGTGTTTGAAGGACCGAGCAGGCAGGAAAAAGCAAGCTCAAGAAGAGAAGAAGGCAGCTGCAAAAGTTTCTGATAGCAAGCAACAGCAGAAGATAGCCGGTGGCCAGAGGAAAGACGACGGTGCCGAAAAGAAAAAGCTGAAGAAGAACAAGCAGAAGAATCGGAACACGAAGCGTCGACTAGATGCGCTTCTCGTAAAACCTGCGCAGGGGAAGTCGTATGCGACGTATTGCGAGAGCTGCGCAGCAACGCCAAGCCAGAAGAGACAGGCACCGAGATTAAGGCGGTGCGGAAAACACGTGCGGGGGATATGCTGTTGGAACTAGGACCCAGCACCAAAGACACAGCAGGCTTCAGCAGCGCGTTGAAGAAGATCTTGGGCGAGAGGGCTAACATTAGCACCTTAGAGCCCAAAGATACGCTAGAATTTAGAGATCTAGACTGCTTAACGACAGCAGAGGAAGTCAGCGCCGCAGTCAAGGCAAAGTTAGGAGTCAGTGACGCCGACGTTAAGATCAGCCTCACTAACGCGAACAGCAGAGGGCTGAGAATGGCTATCGTCCAGCTGAGTCAGCGTCAAGCCCTTAAGCTGCTGGAAACACCGAGAATAAAGATCGGCTGGATAAACAGCAGAATTAGACGCAGGGTAGAAGTCGTCAGGTGCTTCCGCTGCTTCGGCTACGGACATCGACAGGCTTCTTGTCCGGGACCAGACAGAAGAACACAAGGCCTTTGCATCAACTGCGGAGAAAAAGGCCACCAACGGAAGGATTGCAAGAACAAAGCAAAATGCTTCCTCTGCACGGGAGACACCGCAACACGCAGCCATGTCCCTGGTTCCGGCGCATGTCCCTCCTTCAGAAGGGCATTAGATCAGGCAAAGAAGAGCCAATGACCAGAATTCTACAAGGCAACATTCACCGAAGCAGAACAGCAGACGATCTCCTCATCCAACTACAACTGGACACCGGAGTAGATCTGCTGCTTATCAGTGAGCAATACCGGGATAAGGAATGCACCGGGTGGTACAGGGACACACTCGGCACTGCAGCTATATGGATCCCGGACACGAATACAGTCATCGTCGACAACCACGGAGCCCGAAACGGATACGTGTGGGTAAAGAGCGGCACCATCACCTACGTGAGCTGCTATCTCACACCCAACGAGCCGATAGCGGATTTTCAGGGCAAACTCGATAACCTGGAAGATGACCTTCGAGAAATGGCAGGGTCCATTATTCTAGGAGGAGACGTGAACGCCAAAGCTGTGGAATGGGGTATGGAATACACCGATCCGCGAGGGAGGCGTATATTGGACATGGCGGCCAGACTCGGACTCAACGTGGTAAATGTCGGAGACACTACCACGTTCAGAAGACCAGGCTACGGAGAGACGATACCGGACATCACATTGGCCTCGGAGGACATTGTGCGGGACATCGCAGACTGGCGAGTCATGGAGGACTACACCGGAAGTGACCACCAGTACATAAGCTACAACGTGACGAGGCAGCAGCCGATCAGGCGAAATCCGGCTCAGCCCGGTCCTCGATGGAACGTAGCGAAGCTGGATGAAGACGCCCTGGCTCATGCAATCGCTCGGGGAAAGGATGCCGTCATGGAATGTTCCGGTTCGGCGGAGACAATTGCGGACGCGACCATGGCCCTCATACGTCACGCCTGCGACGCCTCTATGCCGCGGAGAAGGAAACACAACAGAAGATCTGCGTATTGGTGGAACGACGAGATCGCGACCCTCCGGAAACAATGCTTACAGCTTAGGCGGAGAATAACCAGAGTGAGACGACGAGATCCGAACGCGGCAGAACTAGAGTCCGAGGACTTTAGGAACGCCAAGAGAGATCTCAAGAACGCCATCTACAGGAGCAAGAAACGTAAGTGGGAGGAGCTGCGGCAGGACGTTGACAACGACCCATGGGGCCTTGGGTACAAGATCGTCATGCAGAAACTTACGACGAAGACGGCGAATCCAGTCCTCGAACGAGATCGGATGCGGAACATCGTTGACACGTTGTTCCCAACCCATCCGGAGAGAACTGCGGAAATGGAGGACGAGCGATTGAACGACATCCCGCTTTTTGTAGCGGAGATGAACTGTCAAGAGCGGCGAACTCCCTACAAAACCGGAAGGCACCTGGACCCGACGGAATTCCGACGGAAGCTCTCAAGATTGTGGCGCGCGTCTGCCCAGATCTGCTTCTGAACATGTACAACCGCTGTCTAATAGAAGGAGAGTTCTGCAAGAGATGGAAGGTACAGCGACTAGTGCTGATAAGCAAAGGCAAGGGCGATCCGACCACGGCATCGGCATACAGACCGCTATGTATGCTGGACACGGCTGGAAAGCTACTAGAAAGACTGCTGAAAACACGACTGGAGAGCAGCATAGACGACGCGGGAGGCCTGTCCGAGAGACAGCATGGCTTCAGGAAGGGACACTCCACCGTCGGCGCCGTAGCGCAGGTAGTGGAAACCTTCGAAGCCGCTCAACGGGGAAATCATTACTCGAGACCCCTGGTGATGCTCGTCACATTGGACGTAAGAAACGCCTTCAACTCGGCGAGATGGGACGTCATGTTGGACGCCCTGCAGAACACGTTCGACACGCCATCCTATTTACTTAGGATGATACGCAGCTACCTTAGCGACAGGAAGCTGATCTACGACACAGCAGGCGGGCCGTGCACGAAGAAGATAACAGTTTGGGAGCGGCGCAGGGTTCCATACTCGGCCCCGACTTATGGAATGTGTCCTACGACGGGATCCTCCGAATGGAGCTGCCGCAAGATGCGTATCTGATAGGATACGCAGACGACGTAGCGGCAGTCATCCTAGCGCGTGACGAGGCGGATGCCCAGAGAAGGCTCAACCAGGTAATGAGAAGAGTCGCCACATGGATGGACGAACACGGCCTGACCCTGGCAACGGAGAAGACCGAGGTCGTTCTACTGACCAGGAGAAGAATCCCTAGGGAGATCGAGATGACGGTGGACACGGAAGTCATAACCACTACAACTTCCGTGAAGTACCTCGGACTGCGGCTCGACAGCAAGATGACCTTCTGGCAACAGATTCAGTCGTCGAGCGATAAGGCCGCTAAGGTAACGACGATGTTGAGCCGACTAATGGCCAACGTAGGAGGACCGACGGCGAGTAAACGCCGGCTGCTAATGACCGTCACCCATTCCATACTGTTGTATGGAAAAGCGAGATCTGGGCTGACACCTTACGGCAGGACAAGTACAGAAAGCGGATGGCTTCAGTACAGCGACGGGGAGCACTCAGGATCGCCAGCGCATACCGTACGGTTTCCGAACCGGCGGTGCTCGTGATCGCAGGAGTAACCCCGATAGACTTACTGGCTCAAGAAAAGAAGAGAGTCTACGAGACACGACGAGACGTCGGTGCACGACAAGCAAGAGCGGACGCTAAAGCGCTCACACGACAATGTTGGCAAGAGCGCTGGCAGAGCGACACGAGAGGACGGTGGACGGCCAGACTCATCCGCAACCTAACGGAGTGGATGGAGCGAGACCACGGCGAGGTAAACTACTACCTCACCCAGTTTTTTAGCGGACACGGGTATTTCAACGCATACCTGGCTCGAATGGGTAAAGCAGAGAACGCGACATGTCAGTATCACGACTCTGCGGAAGATGATGCTCACCACACCTTCTTCGAATGCGAGAGGTGGAGTGACTACAGAGACGCTCTACAAGACGAAGTAGGACCTTTAACGCCGGACAACGTCGTGCAAACGATGCTGTCCGGACACGACCACTGGCAGAAGATCGCCACGTTCGTCGAGAAGGTGCTGAAGGAGAAGAAGAGAGAGACCCAAGCAATGGAGGCAGCCGATCGAGGCTAACTACGAGGTGCCATCCTGAAGTAATGCGGCCAGCGGTTCCGGGATGGATTCTACACCTGACAAAGTGAGGTTTTTTAGTGGGTGCGAGCCCCACACACCGGGGACGGGTCTCGTCCCTGATGGTGCGTTAAGGCATTTTTCCTCACTCATACAGCGTATTATAAGCTTCCTAAAATACCAAAGAATCTTTAAAGAAAATTGCTATTAAAATAAAACAAAGTGGAAGAAACTAGCTTCTGTAGAAGGAAACCTGTGCTTAGAACATCAATCATGGCATATGTTTTTGATTAAGCAAAAGATTAATACTTTGGTGAAATTTTCAAACCTAATACTTATAACACCTTTTAATTTTATTCTCATAAATATCAATTTTTACTACTGAATGAAGATTATGATTCTCTCTGCAGTTATTGCATTAAACTGATCAATTCTCAAATCATATTTAGCTTCTAAATTCAGAAGACAACGTATAAAGAAATATGGCACTACAGTGAGTATCTTCGTAGTCAACAGGTCTTTTTTTTATCCACAACTTTTAATCATCAAGGCGAGACTCTGCTTGCTTTTAAAACCCTCTCGCAATGACGAGGTTTCTGAGGATGAGTACACATTTTCTTTCCGATCCATGTGATGTACATACCTTCATCCATCACCTTGCACCATCTTTCCCTATCGGAACTAGACAAAGCTTCATTCATTCAGACTGTATCCCAAAGCTTTTCAACAATGCTTGAATAACTAATATAATCGTCGAAAAATATAGACGGTTTTTTTCTCCCTTTCACATCTTTTTACACCAATCTCTTGCTCTATACAAATTGATTGACAACCTACTTCGACTAAATCTTTGCCTGTTTCTTCTGTAACCAGACAAGCAATCATCAGCGCATACATCGCTGCAGCCTCATTTCCAGATAACTTTAAAATCTCTAAAATTATCCCAGTTCATAAAAAGAATGATGCGCGCTGCCCTTGCAGTTACAGACCATTAGCTCTACTTCCAGCTATTTCAAAAATTTTTGAAACGATCTTGAAGGACCAGTTACTACATTATCTCACTGTGGAAAATTTCATTTCACCGAACCACTTAAAATCCAAATCTACGATAACTGCTTTAACTTTTATCATGAATCACACACTTGAAAATCTTAATAACAAGAGCCTAGTTGCATGTATAAATTGTGATCTATCGAAAGCATTTGACTTAGTTATCAAATATTAATCGAAAAATTAATGGCTTACGGTGTATACGGGAAAGCCCTAGACCTATTCAAATCATATTTAACCGACCGTAAACAATATGTCCAGGACTTGGATGACGACGGGGTATATAGATATTACAGTTCCGATTGCTTGGGTGTGGGGGCTGGCGTCCCACAAGGTTCCATACTAGGCCCACTTATCTTTTTAATATATATGAACGACTTGCCTGCTTATATTGCTCAAAATACAACGTTGTGCGCCGACGATACAAATGTAGTTGTAACCGGACAGGATCCTAGTCATCTCATCGAGAATTGTAGCCAAATATTGCATAACTTAGAAGACTGGTTCACAGCAAATAAACTAGTAATGAATATTGAAAAAACAAATTTATTGAGTTTTGAAAATAAGCATGACCTCAAAATACCCTTGCAAAATAGCTTCTTAAGTCCCGTCCCCTCTTGCAAATTACTTGGATTAACCATAGACTGTGAACTTACTTGGAAACCGCATTTGGAAGCATTACTGCCTAAATTAAATAAGTCATTATATATTTTGACTAAAATTAAAGTATTGTGTAACAGTAATATCTTAAAAACACTTTATTATGCTTCTGCGATATCATACGGATTACTATTTTGAGGAACATCAACTGCACTAGTGGAAGTTTTTCTATTACAAAAAATTCGGGCAATCGCAGGCTTATCCTACCGTGAATAATGCAGGGAAGCGTTTGTGGAATTAAACATACCTACAGTTTACAACTTGTACATAATTCACGCTGCACGCTATTTACATGAACATAGGGATAGATTTGTAAGTAACGCAGATGTTCATCGATACCCTTTATCTACCCGTTATCCAGTTTTTCTTAGACATGACCAGACGCATAACACAAGTTTTGTAACTCGTACATACGCACTAGTTCAACTATCTATAATCATTTACCGAACGAACTGAAAAACCTAAATGTGAAACAATTTAAATCAAACCTTAAACAATACATGATCCATAAATGTTTTTATTCGTTGCATGAATTCTTTGAACAGTCACAACTCTGAGTGTTGAGAGTGCAGGTAATCGCCGCCGTCACTGGGCCTTCTGTGTTAATTATGTGTGTGTACTGTATTTGACTATGTTCTGTTGTTGTATTGTATATACATATTCTGACTGTGATATTGGAATATATTGTAATTATTGCAATTATACTTGTAACATGACTCCACTGGCAAAATAAACTAAACTAAACTAAAAAAAAAAAACTATTTCATGTTCAGTATCAAAAATAACTTTATTATTTTGGACTTCATCAATCTGAGAAGGATCTTTAGGGAAAATATTGCAACAATAAACTCTGAAGCAACACAGTATTGATCGTAAGATGAAACAATATAAATACAAGCTTTATCTCTCTATCTCCGATCCTCAATAGGGAATCCATATTTGCTTGACAAGTCTGGACATGTCGCATGTTGTAGGCAACTGTATAAAATAGAAGCAAAGAATGGAAAACTAGGCTTATGCTGCTATCTGATTTCTGCCTTTCAAATACTTTAATTAAATGGTATTTAGGTATCTACGTAGCAATATTACTGTTGTACACATGAGAATAATATAATTTAATTTATTCATTTTAGTTATGGTATAAGAAAATATAACAATGTTAGAGAAATATAACCTTTGCGCGTTGGCACCACTGGTGCGAATGATTTATACTCATGTGTACGAGACGACGTGGAAGTTTCTTTTAGTAGCTGAGCATAGATTTTCACTACCGTTGTTTACTATGTTGCAGTCTTCCGAGTGTTGTCGCGTAGATAAGTTTGCACTTGACGTTTCGCTGGTCATGCTGCCAGCTTCTCCAGAAGGTTTCTAAAGACTGATATTGGTGTCTTCTGCTCCTCGTTAAATACCTTGTTTCTTCTTCGCTTCGCTGATTCGTTACGGTTCGATGAGCTGTATCCGTTACGGTGTTGTGGTGGCCTTCTGCTCGGTTGAAGTTACCAGTGATTACCGTATCAATCTCTGATGGTACTGCGTAGTTTTGGCTTAGACGTCAACGTTGTCACAATTAATGCGAGGGTCCCCGTCTTGAAATAGGTGATCATCTACTGCAGATCTCTCTGTATATCCACGTTGGGTATCCCTTCGGTATTCTTTAATTCTGCGCTAGATGCTCCTTCCTGTCCGATGTAACTTTTTCAGCAATTGCATACAAGTTCGCATATGCCTTTGGTATATAGCTTAGGCTTAGGCAGTTGATCTTTATTCGGCGGGAGTAACTGCTCTATTTTCTTGACAGTGTTGAACCGTGTTCTTATATTCTTCTTATCTAAGGTTTTCTTTATCTGGCAGTTATTTCAGCAATGTATGGTAGACATGCGTACGTAGTAGGTTTTTGTTGATTTACATCATCCTTCTTCTTCTCTTTGCGTCTTTGTCATATGTCTTTGGTTTTGTACCCGTTCTGTCGTAATGCGTTGTGTATATGTTGAACCTCAGGTAGTCTATGTTCGTTATCGCTTATTTTCTCTGCTCTTCTTAGCAACGTATTGATAAAGAATCTCTTTTGTTGCGGGTGATGATGTGATGTAGCGTGTAGATATCGGTCGATATGCGTTTTCTAACAATATACGGTGTGACTTATCTGGTTACTGTCGTCATGTTTCACTAATACGTCGAGAAAAGGTATAAGGTGGCATTATTCTCAATTTCCATTGTGAAGTTAATGTTCGTGTGATGTCTGTTCAGATGACCGGCGATAATGGTGACTCCATTGCTGCACCACTCTTCTGTTCATAAACGCTTCCATATCCGATATCCGAAAAATCGAGTGTCCTCTGATTTTTTGAATAAATGTCTGCTAGAGCAAATTTTTTCAGAAAAATAGAATAACTACAAACCGCCCGAATCAAATCGCAAAAAGTAAAGATATTCATAAAGCTTAAAAATAGATGAATCCAAATGTGTAAAAATATACATTCCATTGTTCCATTAAAAATAATGAAGTAGATGGCGACTTTCGGTATAACCGGAAGCGCTAGAAATCTAATAATATTTTCATTGAAGAGAACACAATCGACTATATATAATTCTAACTTTTTAAATTTATATTTTGACCAAAACGCCATAAACTTCTAATGAACGGGGTCGCTGAGACACCCTGTATACACATTTCCCCACTTTGTTTACGTTCATTGCTTAATTTTTTGCAGTGAAGTACTCTGAAGTTACTTTAATTGTCTGGAGATACTTAATATTATTTGTTATGTGAGTTGTGGTCGTTGACCATCATTTACTGCCACTGACATCAACTTAAGTTCACTGCTTTCACGTTGTTCATTTTTTTATGAAATTTGTTATTTATACTTTACAGCGCGTTTGAATCTGCATCTTTGCTGCAAAAATTTAGTTTTGATTGAATCTTCTGTTATCGCATCTCCAGAACCCTTAAGTTCCATTGTCATCAGCTCTTCTCCTGCGGTAAGCCTGGTAACAAAATTGTAGTAATTTTTTTTTTAATGTGGTGGGTGCTTAGTTGCAGTGACTCCGTAAACTGTATCGCTTGTCTGGCTATCACTGCAACTCTCGCGGTGTAGTTTTTGTGTGTGTATGTTGTGTTCAATAATAACTATAATAAAAATGTATCTTCAAAAGCTTTGATAAGATTTTCGCCATGCCACTTACTGCTGTTTTACCTATTTGTACAGCAGTAAAATATTGTTATATATAATACTGTGCCTTTAAAATCTTTACTGATTAAAATAGGCTGCTTGTTAAGCAATTTCTTTACTAAGATCGATGATGCTACGATGCTTTTAAATTGTCCTTCAAATTGTGAAAGCTGTGACTGAAACCTAAATTAGAAAAGCTTACATTTGATTGTTTATTAACATGGTAGAGTTACAATACAAAAAGTTTATAAGAGAAAGGTATTCCTGTATTGACATACGCCCACAAGTCCTGATAAATAGTTTTCAGAACAGTACACGATTTAATTAAACTGTAACTGATTAAATATATCAAAATAAATTATGATCAGTCAATGGGTTTGAGAATATAAAACGTAGAGCTTGACTTTGTCTTGAAAATAATGGACATTTTCAGCATTTCCTTTAGTACTATTATCTTTTAAATTTAACCAATATAATGAATACTTTTTTCTAAAATTATTGTTTTTTAACTTTGCACACATTTTGGTGACATACAAACTGTCAGAGTTATTAGTGCGTACATGCACTATTACCAACCATTATAAAAACCATGACCATCTTCAATCAGAAAAGCTTTTGAAGGTACGGCATATGATTGGCTCAATTACTAAAATTATTTTCGTTCTTGCGTTTGTGATTTTCTATTCATCTCTCCCCATAACACACTAGTCCATAATTCATATTCAAAGTAAATTTGTATGGCAAACTTCCAGAAATCATAGTTCTCACGCTGCTTTAGTTCTTCTATCAGAAAAATTGAGTACCAGTACAATTAAGAACAATCAAAACTACGTTTAACTAAATCAAGTGTATTACATAATCTGAGCGCATATGGAATACTGACCATAAATAGTAAGTTAATAAATTTATGTTAAATAAATTGTATGAGAATAATAACATGTCAGTATATACTAGTGGTATATCAAACATTACAACCAACATCGTTGATTGGCTATATGTATACACAACATGTAAACTAGCTCAATACTCACAGCGCTAAGAACGGCTGTGCATAGGCAGTGCAATACTTGTAGTCCGGATTTTGAATCTTGTGGATAGTGCTTGTGGCACGTGCCACTAGATTGATACTCTAGCTGAGTTATCGTTCGTTGTTGTATAATTAACAAAGCCATGCAAATACATTTAGAAGACGCAATCTACGCAGTAAGAGCTTCAATAACTATCTTGACAAGCAATACAATTCACGTTGCAGCTGTACTCACCACAAAAAAATTGCATTCCTTAAATCTTGACTTATTACATTGTTTACACCAATAGTTGAAGAAAAGTAAAATGTCATTGAGTTAAGACTACAAGATAAGAGACAAAAGTTTGCCGGTCTCTAATAATCTCGTAGATAACAAAATCATTGCAAAATATTCATTTTTCAATGTCTGCAATATGAACCAATCAATGTACAGAAACAAACAACTGTTGACAATAAAATCTTGAAGCCCTAATTGTACAGCGGAGATGATAACATTGCCATAGGTCATAATCATGTCTCCTTCTAAATAGAAGTAAACATGTCATGACATTATTTACATATCTTAACTATGCCATTACCAATTGATGTCTTTAGTCCACAACTTTATTGCTTTTTAAAATTTCTAGTTTATAGTATTTTCTAATTTATCGTTTTTATCGTTTTTCGCTGAAACTTTTGGACGTCTCTATATTTTATCGTTTTATGTTGAATATGCAAAAAATGAACTCTATACAACATCGGAAACTCCGGCAACCGTCTCATTTATTGCTGTATGAAATGCAGGGAATGTTAAAATTTAAACGTATTTCTTGAAACATAAATATAACTTAGCACAATATATTAACAATAACATCGAAAATCAGTTACATAATCCTGTTAGCCAAGTGAATGTGCAATTGTAAACAACAAATAGACGCATATGATAGAGCTATTGTTCTCAGCTACAAGGAAACGTTTCGTTGCGCGAATCCATACACATGCATATTCAAGTTAGTCCACAACATGGTCATCCTGTTTGGTTGATAAATCGTTGCCGTGTGCGATGAATAACGCACCGAGGCAGTATCAATCGATCTAAGGCTGCACCCACATATCGAAACACACAATCAGCAATCACATACACAGTTAGTCGCTAATTTTTCGAGTGGATCGCCGTGTGTTCCAGTTAGCAGGTACAGATATTAATAGAGGTGCCTTTCCTGCCGCCGTACAGGAATGATTTATACGCGCGAAAGCGCTGGCGCCCCCGGCCGGTGTGGGAGATATACCAGACTTACTGGATAATGGCCTGTGAAAATCACAGGTTTCATTCGTCTACTATGACTCTCCATTGTTGTTTTCAGTTTCTCGTCAATGACAACCATTAATATTCTCATGACAAAGAACGCATACTGCGCCCAGAAAAGTATATTGCCTTTTTTGCGCATTCAAAATTTTCAAAACCGATACGATGTGTACTTGTAAAAATACATTGCAATTCCTGACGGTTGAAGTTCCACAGAGTTTTTATTTTAAATAGTGTATACATTTTATCTGATCCCTCGCTCACGAATCAGAAGTTATATGAATGTATTAAATAAACTGATCGTTATCGCATTATATCAAATGATATCTGGAAAATTTGAAAAAATATGATAACTAGTGTTTATTACTACCACCGTTAATAGAGATAACACTATCACAGAATTCTGGTTATTAGTTGCAAAGTCCATCGTACACTACGGATGGATAATCTTTTATTTGATTTGGTTTGTTTGAGGTTATCCGTTGTTGCGTACATTATTTCTTGAAACGAGCGAATTGTTACTTTTCTTTGAACAGTCTTTCACAATATATTGGAAGTGAAATCTATATACACATGTAACTACGAGGGAGCGTTTTTATATTCGCGGAATGGGGGATAAGGGGTGGAAATAAAAAAACCAAATTATTTTTCTTTTTCAATATATTCACCTGCAAGACGGATACATTTTTCACATCTTTCAATTAATTTATTTATACCCTCATAAAAAAATGATTTCTCTTTATCTGCAAAATACGCCGAAACTGCCTCCTTGACTTCATCATCGGCAGTAAAATTTTTACCCCGCAGCTCTTTTTTCATTTTCGGAAACAGGTAATAATCACTCGGGGCCAGGTCTGGGCTGTAGGGTGGGTGATTCACAATTTCGAAGCCCACCTTATGCAGGGCAGCTAACGCAACGCAGCTCTTGAGTCGCGAGTCCCAAAATACCGTTGCCATGAGTTTCCCAGCTCGGGTCGTCTTCAAGGGATTCCCTTTGCCGTAAACCAATGACATCTCATTCATTATGGTCGCGACTGATTTTCCTTGCCTGGTAAGGAACTTTATAACGGCACGATATTCGATTTTTTCCATATTTCACTTTTCACTCCTGATTATGTTACTTGGTTGACGGTAGCTCAAAGACTAACTGTCTAATAACAATGAAACTACGTATTTATACTAATTATGAGTCGCTGCACAGGCCACGCCCCCAATGCGCCTAATCACCCCCCTACAACCCGCTCATTCCGCGAATATAAAAACGCCCCCTCGTACTTCTAAGATTTGCACTGATAAGAGTATTGTGGCAGTGTCTTCAGTTCATGGGTGCTAGAACTTGACCAGCGATCGAATCCGTGTCCATTTATATACAGATTGGACGGGCAGTTATCTAGGAATAGGTAGCGATCCAATGAGTACGAGTGAATAGAGCGTACATTCGTGTGGATATTAAACAGACGAGCGCAGCGATAGAACGATCACTTGCGTTGTTGCCAGTCACGCGGTCAATGAATCAGTCACACTAATACCTTAGGTGAACAGCGAGCGTACTCATTGGATCGCTACCTATTCCCAGATAACTGTGCGGCCAATCTGTATAGTTCGCTGCTGAATTCTATGCTTAAGATGATCCTATTCGCATATGACTTCGGAAATTATATCTGTACTCTTATAAGGGTGTCTCAGCGAGACCGTTAAATTTGAGAATTTAGAATTGTATATAGTCGATTATGTTCTCTTCAATGAAAATATTATTATATTTCTAGCGCTTCCGGTTATACCGGAAGTCGCCATCTACTTCATTATTTTTAATGGAACACCTTGTATATTTTTTACACATTTGAATTCATATATTTTTAAGCTTTATGAATATCTTATTTTTTTGCGATTTGATTCGGGCGTTTTGTAGTTATTCCATTTTTTCTGAAAAAATTTGCTCTAGCAGACATTTATTCAAAAAATCAGAGGACAGTCGATTTTTCGGATATGAATTTAAAACTCGTAATATACGTAAACAACATGTTGGAGTATATTTTAGCGCCGAGAACGGTTGTCTACATTGCGTGGTTACTTAACTATGGCACGTTAACTAACATCGATACTTATCCAGTGTGCCGTGGAAAATAAACGTTCTTAAAAATAATGAAGTAGATGGCGACTTCCGGTATAACAGGAAGTGCTAGAAATCTAATAATATTTTCATTGAAAAGAACATAATCGACTATATATAATTCTAAATTTTCAAATTTATATTTTGACCAGAACGCCATAAACTTCTAATGAACGGTCTCGCTGAGACACCCTGTATATGCATAGTAACTCATGAGCTGCATTTCAAATACGATGTTCAGTTCGACAGCACGATCTATTCCAGAACAAAACAAGCTGCTAATCATCTTGAGGATAGGCTATGGGATGAATGTGGATGTTTTAGAGAAATGTGGTAGCAGTCTGTATCGAACAACAAATCTTTTTGGCAACTTACTAAGACTCTCAAATGATACAGGCGATCGATAATCGTCCATTGCAGTCTAACTGGCCCTATTTTTTCAACTGGCCGCAAAATTGGTGTTTTCACGGACCTTATGGAACGCATCTTCACTAGTGTTAGCGGCCAACTTTAAAACGGTCCTTTACACCGTTTAGATTTATCTTGCAATAAACAACATCCATCGTGAGTGTAGTGATTCATAACTTGCTACGAGCCGAAATAGTCATCCAGTCCGATAAACCTTCTTTCCTACTTGTCCAAAATAGTTAAAGTCATTGTTCTGGTGATGCTGTTGATGATGAGTGAAAAAAACTTCCTCCTGATAATTAATTCGGCTTATCGGCCGATTTTGAACCCCTGCTACTTTGCAAAATTTGACGTCTTGAGATTAATCCAGAGCTTTTTGCTCTGATGGGATTATATCTTTCCCGCAGTCCCGTAAAAAATATACGTGCCTATTCGGGCAGCAGGTATTGGAGTCAAATCGGGTGTAAGTTACATTGCCTTAAACCTAGATAGGAAAGGAGGATCGGACTAACCCCAAATGCTTCAGACCCATTAGCCTGACATCCTACCTATTGAAAGTGAATGAAGAAGAAGTAATAGATAATTATATTAGAATGGAGGTTAAGGAGAAAGGTTCACTTCACAAGAGTTAGCATGCATCCAGGGTGGGCAGACCAACAGAGGCTGACCTGCATGAGCTAGTCGGAATCATTCAGAAAAATCTGGATGAAAGCGAAACAGCTATATGCGCCTTCGTAGACATTTCATGTGTGTTTCATAATACGTCCAATGACGCAATCAAACGAGGACTGGAAACAAGGCGAGTGAGTAAAATAGTAACTCGATAGATAAGTTAGGTGCTCTCCACAAGGACAGCTGAGACGACAGTAAGCGAACAGACTATGGAAATCAGAACCACTCGCGGAATATCTCGAAGTGGCGTCTGCTTGCCTCTGATGTGGAGCAAATGAGCTGCTCAACAGGCTGATAGCTTTCGGCATACACTGTACAGCATACGCCGATGATAATGTAATAATAGCAAAAGGCAAGTTTGAGGGAATTTTCTGTGGCCTAATACAAATGAGCCAAAAACTCACTCAGGGAGAATGAGCATCAACTCAGCAAAAACCACAATTGTACCTTTCACTATAGGAAGAAGAACATTTCGAACATGAAAGACATCCACCTGGATGCAACAGTGATCGAATGCCAATCAGAAGTTGAGATAGCAGGAGAAACGTGGGGTTAAATCCCAAACATACTGCGATAACTGTACACCAGCATAGTAAGCCGCAACCGAGCCACAACATTGCGAAACAACTGCTGTTAGAAATGACATGTCGTATGAAATGTCATAGTATTAGTAATATTATTAATATTAATGCGCAATATATTAGAAAGAAAAAGTATTTCTTTCAGTTCAATCAAGAATTAAGAAAATTTCTATTTTATAATATCCATAAGTAACTAGTCTTTCATTCTTTTGTTTGTTCTTATGTTCTCTTATCAACGGTTTCGACGCCTTTCGATTTTTTAGAAGAGAGTCCTATGTCTTTTTTCTTTTGCTTAAAACGTGATGTACATTAACTGATCTATAATTAGATACCACCCATAATATTTCATTTATTCGCAAATAGTCGAGCTAGCGAAGAAAGTAAAATACTTCTTAGCCCATTTATATAGATTTCTACATTATAAAATATTAGTTATTGATTAATGTTTTGTTTGAATTTTGCCTTAACGAAACATACAAAACTATATACCTATTGTTTTTGTAATTTTCGGTACCTAAATAGTTAGTCATGTTTTTTTAATAGATGAACTACGCTAAACAAAAAGTTTGCAAAGTACGAGTACATAACAACTGATGCAACAGAAGTACTCGCTCTACATATAAATACAGTAGAATCATTAGATGTACTTACGAAGGAGCGTTTTTATATTCGCGGAATGGGGGATAAGGGGCGGAAATAAAAAACCAAATTATTTTTCTTTTTCAATATATTCATCTGCAAGACGGATACATTTTTCACATCTTTCAATTAATTTATTTATACCCTCATAAAAAAATGATTTCTCTTTATCTGCAAAATACGCCGAAACTGCCTCCTTGACTTCATCATCGGCAGTAAATTTTTTACCCCGCAGCTCTTTTTTCATTTTCGGAAACAGGTAATAATCACTCGGGGCCAGGTCTGGGCTGATAATTGTGGTGATTCACAATTTAGAAGCCCACCTTATGCAGGGCAGCTAACGCAACGCGGCTCTTGTGGACGGGCGCGTTGTCGTGCAAAAGCAGCACACCTTTCGTCAATTTTCCCCGTCTTTTCTCTTTAATGGCTTCTTTTAGTCGCTCTAATATTGAAGCATAATATTCTCCGGTTATAGAAACACCTTTATCTTTATATTCAATCAACAATATTCCTTCCGAGTCCCAAAATACCGTTGCCATGAGTTTCCCAGCTGATTGTGACACTTCAAATTTCTTGGGAGGTGCTGTACCCTTTTTATGCCACTGCATGGAGTCTTGTTTGGACTCAGGTTCATAATGATGAACCCAAGTTTCGTCTCCAGTAACAATTCGACTCAATACACCATCCTTGTCTTCATTACAGAGGTCCAAAAATGCACGCGAACACTCTACGCGCTGTTGTTTTTGCGGCGGCGTGAGCATTCTCGGCACCCATCTTGCGCTGACCTTAGACATGCCGAGATGATCGTGTAGGATTTTAAAAATTGTTGTATCGGATACTCCAACCATTTCTGCGAGTTGTTTCTTCTTTAGTCGATCATCTTCGAGTACAATTTTTCAACTTTTTGGATAAGTGCTGGCGTGGTCACCTCAATGCTCCTGCCCGGCCTCGGGTCGTCTTCAAGGGATTCCCTTCCTTGTTCAAATAAACTATGCCACTTGTACACCATGGTTTTTCCTGGACAAGAGTCGCCGTAAACCAATGACATCTCATTCATTATGGTCGCGACTGATTTTCCTTGCCTGGTAAGGAACTGTATAACGGCACGATATTCGATTTTTTCCATATTTCACTTTTCACTCCTGATTATGTTACTTGGTTGACGATAGCTCAAAGACTAACTGTCTAACTATGGTCTTTCTTTCTCTTCTGAGGCCAAACCTTGGTTCGAAAGCCCCTTATTCATCTGGGAGAGGTTCCTCCAACCCGGGTGTTTGTAGGTATGTTTGAGTTCTCAAGTCAAGTTTTGACTAGAAAATTGGTGGAATAATGCACATTCTCAGAGTTGAAAGTCTTCTATGGCAAGGGCCCTTCTAACCTGGATTCTGGGAGGCGGTCTGTCCGGGTCGAGCTCAACAAGATGGCTGATGAGGGGATTTCCCGATCGTCCAATTCCCTCCATGGCTGCGTTCGCTAATTTAAGGACGTGCTGTTTGAGTGAAGGCACGCCAAGGTCTTCTCGAAGTTGGGTGTTCCTCACGAACCATGGAGCGCCCGCTATCAGGCGGAGGATTCTGTTCTGAAGGGTCTCGAGCTTCTTGAAGTTGCTTTTCGCCATGCTGGACCACGAGAGTGAGCCATATGTTATAATGGGCCTCAGAAAAGAGAAATAAATCAAGATCTTGATCCTCAATGAGAGATCGCTTTTTGGACATAACAGCGGGTACAGATGTGATCTTGCGGCGTTAAATTTACCCACTGTTTTCTCAATGTGTTGCCTAAAGGTGAGGCGAGCGTCCAGCTTTACTCCCAAGTAGGTGACGGTCGGGCTCCAGGGGACTCTGAAATCGTCAACGATCACGCAGTCCGGCGGCGGGCGGAGTCTTCTTGTAAAGCGAACGGCAACACATTTTGAATTGTTTATTCTGAGGCGCCACCTCGTGGCCCAGTCCATGATCTCGTCCAAGGATTCCTGAAGTCTCCGGCGCATATGCTCCTCATTCCTGGAGGCAGCGAAAATGGAAGTATCATCTGCATAAATTGCAACTTCAGTTCCAAGTTGTTGGGGGAGATCGCTCATGTATATTAGAAACAGGCTCGGACCCAACAGAGAACCTTGTGGGACTCCCGTTGCCATCTGTCTTACTGATGATAAGTTAGATTCATGACGAGCCGCGAACTTCCTGCCGTCAAGGTATGAAGCTATTAGCCGGACCAAGTTGGGGTTCATTCCCTTGCAAGCCATCTTGTAAATCAGTCCCCTGTGCCACACCGTGTCGAATGCACGAGCTATGTCCAGAAAGACAGCTCCCCTACTTTCCCTTCTCTCCAGCGCGTTTCGGATGGCTCCTGTTATTCTGAATACCTGGTGTTCGGTGGAATGGCCCTCTCGGAAACCAAAGTGTTCATTCTGAAGAAGGTCTTGAAGGAAGATTTCTTCTTTAAGCCTTCTTAGAATTATGGCCTCGGCAATCTTAGCAACGCTGGAGATCAGGGATATCGGTCTATAGTTCTGGGGGAACAGGGAATCCTTCTCCGGCTTTGGAATTGACACGACTATGGATTTTTTCCAGATGTTCGGGAAGTAGCCTTTTCGAAGAACTTCATTCACTATTGTCACTAGAGCTTCAATTAGCGCTTGGTGGCAGTTTTTTCAAAGCCGTATTAGAGATGCCATCAAAGCCGGGAGCCTTACCTGGCTTAAAGGATTTAATAAAAAAGCTGACCTCCCCGGAGGTGGTAGACTAACTGTCTAATAACAATGAAACTTCCTATTTATACTAATTATGAGTCGCTGCACAGGCCACGCCCCCAATGCGCCTAATCACCCCCCTATAACCTGCTCATTCCGCGAATATAAAAACGCTCCCTCGTATGTAATAATAATTGTTAAGGTATAATATATGATCAATTTTATACCTTAGAAAATTCTTCTAAGCTAAGTGATAGACTGATTAGAAATACCATAGATTTTACCAACGATTTTGAAATTCACTTTAACAAATTGCACGATACTTTATTCGGGTCCAACAATGTTTTATTTTGCAATTTTTTAAATAATAAAAACTTTATTACAATCATTATCAACCGATATATTTGACACGACTTTATGCACAGAGTTGATGAGATGTTCATTAATGTTTATTATTACAATTTAAAGCTATTATATATTTTTAATTTTTTTTAATTTCCTGCGAGTTCACTTATTACCTCTCAGGTTGCTCTATTGTGAGCTCCAATAATTTTATCCGCATAATAATCGTCTTTTGTGTGTTTAAACAAATTTTTATGTTTACTTTTTTGTGCCAAGCATACTTGCTTCAGAGCAGCAAATCTTTTCTGTAAAATACATATGTAAATCTTTGATATCTTCGTTTGACTGCCTTACCTCAGATCTATCTCAACAGTGTTGCCTATTACTATTTTATACATTTCTTTACAAGAACATTTTTATTCAAAAAAGTTCTTCTAAAATATTAAAAATTTCTCACTCAATATACAATATTGCATGAGAGGAAAAGGAAAAGAAATCACGCCTCCTTTATATAAAATGGCGTATGTATTAAACCATCAAAGACACTGGACCTATTTGGGGGTGACGTTAGACGAAAGAGGATCTTTTGGAGCACATGTGATAGCACTAACAACGAACGCTGAAAAGAAAGTGGCCAGACTTACCAGGCTTATGCCCAACATGAAAGGACCGAGCAGCAGGTAGAAATATGTTTGAAAGAGTACAACGGAACATGCTTCTTCGCGTTGCATCTTCTTATAGAACAGCTCCCCTTGCGGTGCTGCAGGTTATCACCGGTGTGATCCCAATTGACCTTATGATCAAGGAAAGGGTTTACCTACACGAACATAAGCAGGAAGATCGGAAGTTAGTGAGAATACAGGTCAACCTGAAAACACCAAGTGACTGGCAGAAGAAATGGAACCTGGAAAAACAAGTACAGTGGACAAAACGATTAATAGAGAACAT
Organism: Holotrichia oblita; assembly: GCA_023690525.1. Lineage (NCBI taxonomy): Eukaryota > Metazoa > Arthropoda > Insecta > Coleoptera > Scarabaeidae > Holotrichia > Holotrichia oblita. The sequence goes on along the minus strand of CM043015.1, from coordinate 157,938,023 downwards.
TGTTGGTTGGATTGCATGTGGGCATTGGGGACTGGATTATTTCCTGACACAGGTGTTGATGAGTCATGCGTCATATCACACGTTCGCCAAGCGGATTAACAGGGACAACTATGATGAATGCATGTACAGCCCCAGAGTACACACTACCAAGCACACGGAGTTTGAGTGCCCTCAATGGAGCGAATATCACGTAAGAGCTTGCGTATTGTTGTGGTCTAAAATAACACCAGAAACTGTGGTATAACTTATGGTAAAAAGCTCAAAAAAATAAGAAATTATACACAGCATGGTGAGGTATATATTGGGTAAAAAGTGGCGGATGAGCTAGACAGACAATACAGAGCTAGTCGCTGAGTGAGATAATAAGAAAAAGAAAAGAAAGATGAAATAGGTATGCCGGTAGTATTTGATGTCGTCTCACCAATAGTTCCAGATACTACAGTGGGCATTGAGGGGTTTTAATGGGTGAGTGTCCCACACGACAAGCTGCGATTGAACCAAGCATTTGATGTGGATAAAGCATTTCCCCTGTCAAAAAATATATATACACTATTTAAAATTTGGTAACATAACATAATATACGATGATTAGATAGAAGATCATCCATCCTACTTTTTACGTGAGTACCATTACGATAAAAATAATTCTGATCTACTACTGTACTTATTTATATACAATACAATATTTTATACTTTAATAGATCATGCTGTTACTTATGTATAGTATAGAAGTCTAGAATACTAGATTGCAGTGAGAAAGACTTTCTAAAAATCAGCTAAGTAATTACTTTTCAGGGTAGTATTACCAAGCCTGCTATCAAACGGTTCAAATTTAGCATTTGGTGCAAAATATTACAAGTTAGGTGAAAGTAACAGTATTACTACTTATTAAAGTAAGGGAGGTAGTGGGTATAAATTCTTTTATAACCTCTAAGCTTTTCCCTGTATTTAACAGCTTCTTCAAAGATTCTTATGGAAATAAGAGAAACAGCAATGAGAGTCGAATTGTATCTTTATGTTACCTCTATGTAATCTAGAGATAAATTCTTTTCATTTTTATTTAAAAAGAAAAACGAGTGCTCTTAATGACAGTCATTCATAGGTGAAACATTTTTTAATTTATTTACTAATCTCTTATTTCCATATGTTATTTTGAAAGAAGCTATTTAACATAGCGAAAACTTAGAAGTTTATAAGGGAAATCTAAAATACTCTCTGTTATATCTTTCTGATACAGCTGAATAAACAACACTATCCATTTCGTTGAAACGACTGTTACCAACTTGCAAGATTATTAGATGATTGAATATGAAGAGCAAAAATGGCAGATTTTCCGTTAGGTACAATTTTGTTCTGGACGCAAACGGATTCATCTCTAGAAGAATAGACAGCAATAAAAGGATAATTATAAATTGCAACAACTTTGGCAGTGCAGGAACTGCACACACTCATTAAATGATTAATTTTCTACGTCTATAATAAAATCTTCCAATAAGACAAAAATCGAAAAAATGACAAAAATCATCGTCACACAAGTTACATTTTTGCCACTTGCCACTGCGACCTATGGGTCTATTATAGTTTCCTGTTATCTAGACCACCTGGTCTAGCTTTGCCTTCTTCATGATGTTTTCTTGCCTTGTCGGGTTTGTCTTCATGTATCTGGCCATATTTGAATTTGTTTCGCCAATACACTGTAGCCTCAATCTGGCTAGTCCCTTGCATTGGCACAAGATGTGCTTTGAAGTCTCTTTGTTTGTTTCCGCCAGACCAAGATTGATCATATGCTTATCGAGTCTGTTATATCTTGTTAGTAGACCTACTACCAACCTGACTGTTGTCCTGCCTTTGTTCAAAAGGCCATCAGTGTATTTAGGCATGTATTCTTTGATAACTTCTTTAGCCTGTCTCTGTCCTGGGGAGCTTTTTCACCATTCGAGAGATTTATCCGCCGAACATTTCGCCATGGTTTTAGCTATTTTCCCTTTTGTGATTCCACACGATGGTATAGGTCCAATGAATTGCCTGGACACTAGTCCTTTGACCAGGACATTTTGCCTTCTCATTTCGTCCAATACCTTCCCGAACCGGTAGCCAAGCTAGGGTCACGTTACTGTGCACTCCTAATTCGTGTAGTGCACATGCGGCGTCCCATATCAGCTTTGATGTGATCTTTGTGGCGTTAAGCGCTTTTATCACAGCTTGATTGTCAGTGAAGATGAGGCTTACATGAGGCTTTTGTTCTGTCTCTTGCCTTAATATTTCTCTGACACAGTGGTGATAGCAACTGTTTCTGCCTGAAAAACTTCACTTTCCTATAAATATAGACTTAGACTGACTTCCGTTCTTGGTTAAGTCCGAGTATTCCGGCTCCTACACGTTATTCCGTTTTCGAGCCGTCTGTATACCAATGCTGCGAGGCTTTGACGGGAGAACCGTCTTTCCATTGTTTCCATGGTTTTGTATTTTTTATTGAAGTTGTATTTTGGAACTATTACTGTAGATAAACAAGTAACTTCCCCGGTTTTTAGTTCTTTAATCAATTTCTGATAAATTTCCCCATGTATATGTGTGATGGATATTTGATTTTGTATCAGCCTGTAGGTGACAGACTTTGCTTCTGTTCGTATATACATATATATATATATATGTATGTAGGTGGTAGGTTTAGTAAGACTTCCATGGCCGATGTTGGAGTAGTTTTCATGGGCCCCGTGATGCACATGCATGCTAGCCTTTGTACACCATTCAGGAGCCTTACTACTCCGGCCGGTTGGGTCTTTGGCCACTACACCAGTGACCCATATGTTATAATAGGTCTGCTCATCCTTGTGTATAACCATAAGGTCATTTTTGGGTTTAATCTTCATTTTCTCCCACACAGTTTTCTGCATCTGCCAATGGCCATAGATGCTTTATTACATGTCTTTTTTCCAAGTATTTTGCTTCCTTGGTCATTCGGATTTCTATATCCCTTAGCCTTACTAATTTAAGCCCCCTTAGATATCTCTTTTTTGTGAAGGTGACAATCTGTGTCTTCATGATATTGGCATTGACAGCCTTTCTTGATTACACCAATTGTTCACCGTATTTAGGGCTATTTGTATTCGTCCCCAAATCACTCCTGCAAATTTCCCCTTCACTAAGGCAATAAAAGCTCTTAACTGACAGTTCCTCTAGCAGCTCATCAACTAGGTTTGCCCATAGCAGAGGTGAGAGTATTCCCCCTTGTGGGCAACCTTCCCCATGCCTTGCCACTTGCCATTAAGGTGGCTTCATCTATTGTAGATATAATTACTCTGTTTTTCAGACTAGCCTTTACCCACCCACAAAGTGTGGGTGCAATACCTCTACACACACTTGTATTGCCCTAAAAACTTCTACAGTGTCAGTAGTTACGAATTTATTGCTTCTGTTATAGTTGCTAATATTACATACATTTGCATGTATTTGATAATTCTGTACCTGTAGAATCTACGATCATACTGCTGGGTACAAATTTATAAGAGCTTATATGTAAAATTGCAGTGTGGAAAGCTAGAATTCTATTCAATCTTTATGGAACACTTAAGTTCTGTTCCTAATAGTGTCAGTGCCATATAGTTATTTAGCATGTAACCAACTTGTCGTGCATTATGTATAAATGAACGGAATCTAGATGATACGGTCTGTTTGTATGTTAAATTACGTGCACCCCTAAAGCATTGGCTTATAGAATGGCAGTATTAACATCATTCAAGAAATTTCAAACACTACAGTGTAATCACTGTTTGCACTACAACGAATAAACGAACGTGGAAAGTGCAAATGCCGTGAATAGTCCCTCTAATATATCCGAACACAGTGATGAAAGTGCAAATTATTTATATTTAGTTATAGATCAGAAATGTAAAAAACTCAAGAATAATAGTATAGGACATATTTGCACGAACTGGGAGTACATCGTAGCGCTTGTATGTACTATACATCCTACTTGCTTACGATATACATATATATTTTCGCCTACATTACAGAATCAAATCATATCTTACGTACTTATTTACTGGCATGCCGTGCAAGCGGTGTTCACAAATCTCTGATAAAATTGCCTAGGCAACATGCGTGAATGTGCAATATAAATTATAGATCTTATATATTTATGTACCTGCTATAATTGACTTTCAAACGGTGTGTAAGTAATTATTACAAGAAAGCTGAGCGCGCCAATTTTTACACATAATACTAAAAAGTATAGTAATTAATTTTATTTTGCAATTAGGAATGATTATAGACAATCACTACTGATTTTAAGTATATGCCGTTTAGATATTTTTATTCTTTACGCTTTGTGATATTTACAAAAGAAATATGAACTGTACGCCTGTACATAATATAATCGCAGACAGCATGGCTGCATTACTACGTAAGATAGATTCAGATATTTGAGTATATAATTTTATCCATAACTGACTGTTATAATTGTTTAGTATGAGTTTTATAACGGTTGAAGAACTAAGCCGATCACTTACCAATCATTATATGAGGAAGTACATAGATGCGGTTTACTATTATTATCAATTAAAATTGCCAATATTTTTTTACTCTAAATATACTGAATATAAAACCAGGGATTATTTTACTTTTTTTTACTTTTTGTAAGCTAATGATAGCATCTAATGAGTGTCATATATGACTAATTGATACCTCTCAATAATGTTGTAGTTGGATAATTATGTAGGTCTAACGTGAAAAACAAAGAAAGTTTAAGGATATCAATGAAATAGTAGTCATTTTTGATACATTTTATGTAAGAAATGAGCTTTTCAGCAGGCCAGAAAAAACTTAAACCAATTTTATTCGGGACTAACAGATGGAAGATTGAGGACTTAACTAGTGGTGAAACACTTGTCTTACTCTTACTACTAGTACTTTACAAACAGAGGAATGTTTTTTTCATATAATATGGCATTTTATTCAGTGTAAACACTTATTCTGGCGGTAAGAAAGAATGATGCATTCTTGAGGTATATTTGCGTCTCTTACTCAGTGCTTATTACACGGACGACAAGTTTTTCCAATTAGGGAATTTACCGTTGTTGATGTTGCTACAACAGCACACGTGGAGCTTACATACCCGACGCTATAAAAGCACTACTAATTATTTGGGCTGTGATGGTAAACTTTCCGATATTGTTGTGATCCATTTAGGGCTGCTGTATAACGGGTGATAGCTAAGAAAATAGCACGATCCATCAATTCATCAACAATTTTATAAAGTTGGGTAATTCTTACGGGGAGTAACTAACTCGAAGGCTGCGTTCATCAATATTTCGGTTAGCCTCTTCATGTAATGTAACCGTGCAGTAAATAAGATGAAAATTAAATTTACCAGTAATAAACAGACGTGTACAACAAATTTTATCCGACAGTAAACGATTTCGGTGGCTAGAAAGGGTTTCAAAACCACCCTTAAAGAGACAGATAAATAGGTAAGACTGAAATTTGTGCAAGATCATATGAGATGGAACCATGAATGGAGCAACGTCATATTTTCTGATGAGAAGAAATTTATCTTGGGACCTAATGGTTTTAAATGTTATTGGCACGATTTGCGCAAGAACACTAAAATTGCGATAAGTCGAAATTTTAGGCGTATTATTAATCCACTGAAGATATTTTTCACATAACTGTAGCAGTCCATGATGCTATTGGTCATGAAGGTCGAAACAGTGTGAAGACTAAAACCGTCTAAAATATAACAATTAATATGATAAATAATTTCATATAAATGTATGAAATCGGCCAAAGGAAGAAGAGTAAGAAGAAAAAGAGTCTTGTTTCGAAACCTATGTCTCATTTAGAAATTAATAGCCGCTATCACGTGAACTTACTCTGATTTACTTAATGGCGTTGTATCCAATGACTTCGATGTTATTTGTCTTACTGAGACTTGGTTGAACACTGAAGTGTCAAGTGATGAAATTTTTCCAGAAAATTATTGTGTTTTTAGGTGCGATAGAGATACTGAAGCACTTGGTGTTACCAGAGGAGGAGGTGTACTTGTTGCTACGAAAAATATATAATAATATGTCTGCCAGTATGTTAGATTTAAGTTTTCTTAGACTGAATGTTGCTTATATTGATATTGTTGGTATCAGATTAATTGTAAACAATAATACGCAAATGTTTATTTTTGTAGTATTACTATTCCGCCTTTGATGATTATAAACATTTCTTAGATTTGTTTGAACACCTGGGTTGTGTTGCTGAATCTGGCAGTAAAATTGTAATCATTGGTGATTTTAACATTCCAGCATACAATATGAACCTTAATGACCGAAAATATTTGTTACTTAATAATTTTCAACAATTTTTTTATTTAACTCAAAAAAATTACATAACCAATAGTAATAATCATCTACTAGATCTAGTTCTATCTAATACCGCGTGTACCGTTGATAGGAGTGATTCTACGTTATCACCCGAGGACGGACACCACCCGTCACTTGAAATATCTATACATGTGTGCCTTAGTCATACTACTCGTTTTCAGTTGAGTGATACCGAAACTTACTATAACTTCAGGAAGGGAGATTACTATTTGTTGTATGGTATGCTGTTGGATGTTGACTGGTCTACTCTTTATGCAGTCGAGGATGTTAATGAGGCTTGTGCTGCCTTTTATGATATTTTATACAATACTATTGATTTTGCAGTGCCAAAATGTCGTAGGAAATCTAGTAATTATTGTTATCCACCATGGTTTGATTCTAATGTAATACAGTGCATCCGCAGCAAACATAACGCTCACAGAAACTATAAAAAGTATGGTACCAACCTTTATTATGAACGTTTCAAAAGTCTTAGAACTAAGCGCAAATCCTTGATAAGTGTTTCCTACAACAACTACATCGATAATATCCAGCAATCCATTATTCAAAATCCTAAGGACCTGTGGAAGTATGTAAACAAAAAGCGTGGACAAACTAGAATTCCGGGAGTTATGAACTATGATGAAAATGAGTTAAGCACACCACAAGAAATCATTGAAGCATTTGGTAATTATTTTAATAGTATGTACATTGAATCTGATAGATAGTTACTGTAAAAATTCTATAGAAGTAACTGAGTCTTGTTCAGCTATATGTATTGCGCCCTTCACTGAAGACACTATTTTACAGAAATTAAAGAAAATGCAGAATAATTTTCTTAGTGGAGTGGATAAAATTCCTGCTTTCCTAGTTCACGATACTGCCCCCTTGCTGGCAGGGCCATTGTGTTCAATTTAATTTTGAAGCAGTGCCGATTTCCCGTAATCTGGAAAGTTTCCCGCATTTGTCCGATTTTTAAAAGAGGTGATCCATCTGATGTTAAAAACTGCAGACCTATTTCCATATTATGCAATTTTGCTAAGGTTTTCGAATCACTTCTGTATGAGCAAATCTATTTTTCGGTTAAGAGCTTAATTACAACGTCACAGCATGGTTTTATGCGTAATCGATCTACTAGCACCAATCTGGCGTGCATTACACAGTATATCTCAGAGTGTCTAGATAAACGTGGTCAAATAGACGTAGTATACACTGACTTCCAAAAAGCTTTCGATCAAATTGACAATCACATTCTTATGGACAAATTACAATGTATAAGATTCTCGCCAGCGCTGATGAAGCTTTTTTCATCTTACCTATTTGGAAGGAGACAATATGTTGAGTATCGTAATATTAAATCCTCCGAATTTAGTCCAACATCTGGCGTCCCGCAAGGTTCGAATCTAGGCCCTTTACTGTTTTTGATTTTTATTAACGATATATCAGCAGTTGTTTCTTGTGAGCAGCTATTATTTGCTGATGATCTGAAAATATTTTATGAAATTAATACCGTGGATGACTGTATTAAGCTACAGAAGGACCTTTCTAACATTGAGGAATGGTGTAGAAACAACCGCTTAACCTTGAACATTGGTAAATGCAAAGTAGTAACGTTTAGTCGCAAGGAAGAGATATATATGTTTGATTACGCAATTAATGGTCAAACATTGAACCGTTGTACCGAGATTAAAGATTTGGGCGTGACTTTTGACAGCAAACTGAACTTCATTGAACACATCAACCAAACAATAGCTTCTGCCTGCAGGAGTTATGGATATATATACAGAAATTGTAGGGATTTCCGCAGTACTGATTGCCTAAAAGCATTGTACTGTGCTTTTGTCAGGTCAAAATTAGAATACGCATCTCTCGTATGGTATCCAATCTACAATGTGCATATTAAGAATCTTGAAGCAGTACAGAGACGTTTTTTAAAATATATGATGTTTATCGACGATGGACTTTACCCTACTAGAGGCATTGATACTGCAGTGATGCTTAACAGATACCATTTGGTTTCCTTGGAACTTAGACGAAACATAAGTAGTGTAAAATTTCTATACAAAATCTTGCATAACAACATTGACTGTCCTGATTTATTGCACAGAATCAATTTTATTGTACCTCAATTCAATAGTCTTCAAAGCAACTATTTTTACTGTTCTTCAAGTAGAACCAATATAATGGTAAAATCACCGATGTCACTTATTTGTAATAATTATAATTCTATATCTCTTATCTATCTAATATCTTATGCGATATTAATTTTGATACAATTCAAACGATTTCAAATATTATTCTAAGTATATAATATACCTCTTATCAAGTGTACTCTCTTTATATGTTTAATATTAGTTACTAAATTTCCTGTTCTTGGGGCTACCTGTTGGAAATAAAGACTATTATTATTATTATTATTATTAAATACGAAGTTTCATTGTTATTAGACAGTTAGTCTTTGGGCTATCGTCAACCAAGTAACATAATCAGGAGTGAAAAGTGAAATATGGAAAAAATCGAATATCGTGCCGTTATAAAGTTCCTTACCAGGCAAGGAAAATCAGTCGCGACCATAATGAATGAGATGTCATTGGTTTACGGCGACTCTTGTCCAGGAAAAACCATGGTGTACAAGTGTCATAGTTTATTTAAACAAGGAAGGGAATCCCTTGAAGACGACCCGAGGCCGGGCAGGACCATTGAGGTGACCACGCCAGCACTTATCCAAAAAGTTGAAAAAATTGTACTTGAAGATGATCGACTAAAGAAGAAACAACTCGCAGAAATGGTTGGAGTATCCGATACAACAATTTTTCAAATTTTCCCCGTCACGATCATCTCGGCATGTCTAAGGTCAGCTCAAGATTGGTGCCGAGAATCTCCGCTATAGAAACACCGCAAAAATCAACAGCAATAGAGTGTTCGAGTCCATTTTTGGACCTCTGTAATGAAGACAAGGATGGTGTATTGAGTCGAATTGTTACTGGAGACGAAACTGGGTTCATCATTATGAACCTGGAGTCCAAACAAGACTCATGCAGTTCATAATGATGAGCCCAAGTTTCGTCTCCAGCACCTCCCAAGAAATTTAAAGTGTCCAATCAGCTGGGAAACTCTACGGCAACGGTTATTTTGGGACTTGGTTTATGAATATTGTTGATTGATTATAAAGATAAAGGTGTTTCTAATAACAGAATATTACGCTTTAATATTAGAGTCGACTAAAAGGCCACGCCCCCAATGAGAAAATCACCCCCCTACAACCCGCTCATTCCGCGAATATAAAAACGCTCCCTCGTATATAGCGAGTTTCTTTAAATTACAAAACGCGCCCGTCCACAAGAGTCTCACGTTAATGCCCTGCAATTAATATGTTACTTGGTGGGCTTCGAAATTGAATCACCCACCCTACAGTGGCCCCGAATTATTAAAAATGAAAAAAGAGCTGCGGGGTAAAAAATGGTCTTGCGAAATTTTGAATCAACCCTATATTCCCAGACCTGGCCCACAGTATAGTGATTACTTAAATAGTAATAATATTTTGTCAAAATGTTTTGCAGATAAATACATCAAACACCTCTACGCTTAATTATTTAAATCGGTACACCTGTTTTGATGGCTTATGCCTCATCATCAACTGAATACCGAATGAGTAAATAAAATTAAAAACTAACAATTGAAGAAAAAGAATCGACGCTTCTGTATTCATGCGATTTTCGCGTTTGTTCATGTAAATACTTTAATACTTGTGTAGATCTCGTGGCTCATCAATAGCTTTTAATAATTTGAGACTGTGTATTTGGATATGATCAATTAGATGTTGAAAATGTGCTACATGTTCCTTATATTTATCAATCTATCTCTATTGATCTCTTCGTTTGTCCAATATAAATTTAATCACAGTCTTTGCACGTAATTTTATAAATTCCAGACTTTTGTCTGATTTCAGGTTTGTCTTTTGGGTTGCCTAAGAGATTTTTTAACGTACTGTTAGTCTTGTAACAAACATTTAAGTTTTAATTGTTGAACAACGCGGTTCAATCCTTTAGTTATGAGATGAAACGCTAACGTAATAAATTTCCTCTCACGGTTGTTCAATGGAACGAAAGTTGTGGAATTTCTCATGTGCTCCTTATATTAAACTTTTTTGAGCTTTCACCCTAAATCTAACTTTATTTATTATTTATTTATTTTTGAATCAGCTAGAATGAATTTATTCGTATCGATTTCTTTTATGTATATGTCAATTTCTAATGTAATATATTCATTTCCTGATAACTAACCTATCCAGAAAAAAAAAATTGTTGTTCGCTTCTTTCGCTACTGTGAATTTAATGAAATCAAATCTTGAGTGTAATTTGCCAAGGAATGCCCGGACACTCATTTTTGTGGTAACACAGTATAATCTATATTTACGTCATAATACAAGGAAACTCTGTGTAAGTCATATATCTTAGAAATTCCTAGAGAGTAATTGTTTTGTGTGCATTATTACTTAAGACAAAATGTTCTAACTGATTAAAATACGTATTACTGCTTATGGGAAATAAATGCATAATTTTATTTATTATACCACTTGCAGTTAATAATATAATTATCGTTTTTATTTTGTACGCACTTAAGCGAACGCAACTCGCGGTAATATGTATATATTCTGCTGTGTCATTAAGTTCCAAGCGACAGAACACGCTGTTTATATACATTTCCATTATACACTAATGGTCTTAGTATAATCCTAATGAGTTCAAAGATGCTGACGAGACGTAAAAAATTCAGTTGATATTTTAAAGACTATAAAATTTTATATGGTGATTATTAACGGATCCAGTTTAATGCCTTCTTTTTCGGTTCACTTAAAAACGGACTAGAGAATAACTGTAACTTCTAAGAAAGAATCGTTTCCTAGTTTGTGTAAATTCAAATAAAAACCACACCGAATTGACCCATTTCATTCTTTAGAATAATTCAAATCGAATTATACTGTTATAATTAAAATTTTCATAGAAAGAGATCGTCTATCCCGTTTTCATTCAATCTTTCTCTCTTAGATATTACCATATTTTCACCGCCCAAGAGGAAATTGTAAGCAATGTATTCTATAGTGCTACATCTGCACTACATTTTTAATTGAATCTTCTATATATATTCCGCAGTAAAGTTTTCAACTCAGCTTATGAGCATTTACATGTCAGCAATTATTGTGACAGGACTGTCTCATCTCAGTTTTATTTTTGCCTTCCGATTGTAAGCTCGAGGTACAGCAGCAGAAAACAATTCCTAAAACAATAATACTAATAATTAAACTAAGTTAATAAATCGGGCATGCTATCCGTATTTTATCCTGATAGAAACCCATCTATAATTTGGTTTTGATAAAGTGTCGACCATGCTTTTTATTTAAACTTATTTAGTTAATAATACGGACCGCATAGCCGATTTATTAACTAAATTTAATTAAAAGGTACGGTCGATACTTCACCAGAACCAAATAATAGTAACATTTATGCATATCAGTCCATAGTAGTATTTACAGACGTCAATACTCTGTGAATATTTTACATACAGATAAGACTTAAAAAATCATAACAAACTTAGAGCTAATCGTTAGCGTTGCTACTGGTAAGCTCGCCCATATCAGACAGGTTCCTGTTAAAATGCCATACTAAGATGGATAGAACAATTTCTGACCCGGATGTCGTCTCGTGGCTGAAGGTTTGCACCAAGATGAAACGGCGCCTGACAGAGCATGGCATCTGTCCAACACATTAGGCATCTCCATCCTGTCGTGGTCTTGTCTCGCGACCATGTGGTGTTGGAGGATCTTGGCTTAGCTACCCGGATCGAGAAGAAACAACCTCACGAAAAAATCTAAATCTGTAGGTAAAGATGTTCGAACGAAGCGATGCGTGGGTAAATAAAGAATTAATCTGCGAGCACCTCCACCTTAGCACCAGGGGAAACCCCATTGTATTTACCCCTCCATTCTACCTGCGGGATTTTGCGGAGGTGGGCTGTTATTTTCCTAGCTACTCGTGGGATTCATTATGGGAGACAAACTTTCTACCAATGCAATCGGGACCAAAGAAAAGAAGATTCGTCATACGACACCCCTTCCTGGACTAGGACAACCTGGAGGCCTGGACTATCCAAAGAGGAAGGACCTCAGCGGAGCGGGCATAAAATGGTACCTGCGCTTCCTTAAACAAAGCTTGACGTCTGAGGAAGCCAGGGCAAAGGTCGACCGGCAAAACCAAGAAAAGGAGAAGGCATCATCATCAACAAAGACAAGGACAAGCCATGGCAAACGAGACAGTGAGCATATCTCACCTGCCCCAAGCGCCACGGCATAAGAAGAAGAAAACTAAACCCTCTACCTCCGGTACAGCAGGCACAGTTAGGCAAGCCATCTGTTATGCCACAGTTGCAAAAATAACCAAAGTAAGAGTAGTACCAGAGGAATATTTTCTCTCTGGAGAAAACAGTTCGCCGACATACATTTCCGTTAAGGGGTAATGTTGGTGGACTGTGAGATTGAGAAGTTAACTGGCTCGACCAGGTAGCAAGCTGTCTTTCGTTGTGGAAAAGACTAAAACGGGTGACAAAGAAAGGAGATGACCTCCCTAAACCCCGCGTTATGACAGTAAACCCCGCGTTATGATGGTAATCTTCACATAGAAAATCAGTTAGTGAAGAAAAAACTAAGAATAACCTAAAACAATAATGTATTTTAGAAGTATTAATAATAATAATAATAATAATAATAATAATAATAATAATAATAATAATAATAATAATAATAATAATAATAATAATAATAATAATAATAATAAAAATAAATTGCCTTTATTAAGAATAGAGACTGTAACCAGGATCCATCAAAAACAAAAAAAAGAATGAAAAAAATACAAAATCAAAGAACAAAAGCAAAGCTATCAATTGACTACACAGTACCACCTATTGCAGTGATAGTAAATGAGACCTCGAGTATTGAAAGCACATGAATGCTAAACCAAAACTCCGAACCCTCCGAAACTCTTCACACTGTTTGGTATCGAGTTATACAACTTAACCCATTGTAACTAAAAGATAATAGAGATGTATGGTGACGAGGGATAGTAAGTTGAAACTTATATCGAGTATTGAGCACATGAATAAAATGTCGCGGTATGAGAAAACCCGTAATTGGAGCAGACACAGAAACAAAAAAGAAGTTATATGTACAAACCTACCCAAGTGCAACTTACTCCGGTTCTCCATATTTAACCACCCTAAGCTGGTAATTTTTGTCGATACATGATCAAATTTCCGAAGACCACAAACAAACCTACAACAAGAGTTCTGAAGTTTTTGCACCCTGTATTTATCAACTGAAGTTAGACAAGGACTATAGATAAAATCACAATAATCAAAAAGAGAAAAAATTAGGGTTTCACAGAGTCGTTTCCTTAAAGCTGAGTTCAAAATATGCCTGTTAGTGTATAACATTTTCAAGGTACCATAAGCCTTTCTAAGTAAATGAGATACGTGATCCCCGAAGCGTAAATTAGTGTCTACAATTAGACCAAGATTCCTTGCTGCAGAAAGAAATGACAAAGCAGAGCCAGAAATATGTAACTTAAGATTACTCCTCAAGAACTCGACCCGATTCCTTGAGCCAAATAATAAAGCGTTGGTTTTTTTGAATTGAGCACAAGATTATGTTCAGAGGAAAATTTAGCAATTAGATCAAGATCACCATTAATAGTATCCATCGCTCGTTCATAATCAGTAGAAGAAAACGGGTATATTAATTGGGTGTCATCAGCATATGCCTGTATATTACAGTTTTTAATTGAGTTTAAAATATCAGTAGTATAAATAATAAAGAGTAGAGGACCAAGTATGGACCCTTGAGGTACTCCAGACAAAACGCGTACTTCATCAGAAACCACACCCTGATATGAAATTTTTTGAGTTCTGTCAGACAGATATGAAGTAATTAGTGACAAAGAATTTGAAGTAAATCCATAATATTTAAGTTTTGCTACCAGTAGCTGATGACACACAGTGTCAAAAGCTTTGGAATAATCTAAAAGGATAAGCACACTATTCAAGCCGGAATCCACTGCAGTCATGATATCATTTAATACAGACGAGAGTCCAGTCGCAGTATTAAAACCCTTCCTAAAACCAGATTGATTATCAGATATGTACTTATTAGAAGAGAAGTACTCATACACTTGATTATAAAGTATTCTCTCCAGTACCTTGGAGAGAACAGGCAAAATACTGATTATCCTCAGATCAGAAAAATCCCCAGGATCAGCTACTTTTGGCAGCGGAAGTCCTAAAGCTGCCTTCCAGATAAGAGGAAAATACGAGTATTAAACCCTAAATTTTATGAAAAGTATAGATGTACTATACACAATCTTAGAAAATTAATTAAACTAATTACTCAACTAATTAAACTAATTTATCAAACTAAACAGCTGTTAGTATAAATTTCAGATATACATAGACACTTAAAGAAAGTACAAATTCTTAATGAAGGAGTAATACAAACTATGTATCTAGAAGTTCCATTAGCAAAACATTCAAAAACATTTATATACATATATACATATATTACGTGCCATGTGGACATAGTGCTACTATTTCAAACATGATAGAGAACTATAGATTGAAAACTATAAAATAATCTTTACAACTAGTGAAAGAGACAAGAAATGGAACGTTCATGCAGACTCCTTCGTCTTGAATTAATAAATTTCCATATTGTCTAATGTAGAAACCAGCGCATATTATATAGTAAAGGTGCGTGATATAAACTGCGTATCTTAGAGATCGAGAGCAAATATTCCAAAAATCTTGTCGGCTAAGTGATAAACTATGTACGGCATCATTCGTAATGCGAATTAAAGTCTTTACCGGCAATCATTGCAATTCTACATTAATCTATGTATACATATCATTGCTAAACAAATTTACTGCTGTTTACCGATAATCTCATTGGATTACGTAATTTAATTTTATCTGCATTCAAAAGTATTTCGTTATCCAGACGTAATCTATATGTTTGAAGGGCTTAAATAAAAATATTAGAATATGAATGCATTTAAACATCTGATAGATTATATCGATTGTAATTAATGAGTAGTTTATAATAAAAGATTTTCGATTGGTGCAATTAAGGAAGCATATAATACATATAATGAATGTCATAATTGCAAAAAATTAGTAATTTACGCTGAACGGATGCCAGTGCCTATGCATACTAAATGAAACTTCCAAGGATGTATCTAAAAGATATGCACTAACTTCTGGGTTTACAATAACGGGACTATTCCTATTTATAGTTAGTTTCATTCTAATGGAATAAGACGAAATATTTAAGTATACATTATTATCTAGTACACGATATGTAAAAAGTGTCCTAGCTGTCGTATAATGGAAGTAATAATAAATTGCACAATCCTTACATAATATACTTGATTGCATAGTGAGCAATTATCGATTAGTCAAAGTTTCAAAGTTGAAAGATGTTGCCGTAACATATAAAAATAACTTGCCCCAGGTTTAACAATTGCTGCAAAGATACGAGTATCATAAGATGAGTCGTCCTTCTAATCCTCTAGAAAACAAGTTTTGTTGAGACTTACTCGTACATTTGCAAAACAACTATTATTAATAATCGAATGTATTTTTGTCTTTTCAATCTTCCTGCTTCTTTTATTTAAGTTCAATCCTACTTTCCGCTGCATATATTAAAGTGATATGGTGCAAAGTTATCCTTTTCATTATTTTCTAAGATCTCTTTTACCTGTTGAATATTATTAATCTTTCATTCTATTCTCCTTCTTTTAATATATCCAACGGCATCAGTAATTATAGGTTGCTCTCTTGTAATTCTATCATTCCTAAAGTGTTCATTTCAATTTTCCGTATGTGTAATGTTAAAAGCCTTAGTAGTTCTTCTATCAGATATTTTACACTGTATTTCAGCAATTCATTTCCTATATTCACTCCGACTGGTTAAGACCGCCACCAACGTAAATCGAAAATTTGAACGTCAAATTGCTTCATTAAATAAATTCTCTGACATTCCTCCAGTCACACCAAAACGTATAAATATCTCAAGAATCCAAACCACCTCGATTGCATGGTATACTAATAATCCATAAACGAAACATAGTATTCCGACCAATAGTTAACATAATAGACTCGCCCACTTACAGCTTAGACAAATACCTCGCACATAGCCTTAAGAAATACAAAGCAAATACTCCTTCTCGCATCTTAAATTCTTCACCCTTTGTAGTTACACTTATTTCTAAAATCTCTATGAAACCTGATCTGAATCTTCGTATCAGCGTGCATCTCATATCACTCTTCACGAAAGTGCCTGTCACCGTTTTCGTCACGGTACTCCACCAATACTTAGTGTAAGGCAGTCAAGCCCCAGATCTAGCAAAGTTAGCCGAAAAATATTCACATACTTTACCTTCCGAAGAAAATACTACCAACAAGACTCTGGTGTCGCTATCGATTTTCCCCTTTCTCCTTTTATAGTTAATATTTTCATGAAACATGCAAGTTTAAAGCTAAAACATAGTTGACGTATGTTAAGGACACTTTCATTATCTGACACCACGGTAAAACACTCTACGAATTTCTTTGATTTCCTTGATAATCAACACTCCGAATCAAATTCACTATGGGGATTGAAACAAACATAACAAACTTGTTGTATTATTTGCACGCCTACCAACTGGTCTCCTAGATCACTCTGCATACAAGAAAATCGCACATACGGCAATATCTTCACGCCAATTCACATCATGATTGAGCACTGAAGTAATAAACTCCCTTGTACCGACCAATTTCAATTTTCTAACCAGACAATATCAACAAAGAATTAAAACACTATTTTCTCCAGAATATTTATAGCTCCAGTAAGAAAGAGTCAGACAGGGTTCCCGGATTTCGTAGGGACAGGGAGCAACATAAAATTGTAATCTAAATACTTTTATTGACGCTTAATAAAACAAATTTCTTTTGCACAAATTTTTAGTAATCTCACCTAACCTCAAAATTTAAAATTGGAAACGTACAATTTTTTTGGCTCTTTTAAAAAGAGATTTTTTCCTGAATACAATCATGTATCGCATGATATGGAAATTTTGTCAAAATTTGGAAAATTAACCTTATGCTGAATACGAGCAGACATCACAACTTTTTGTTTATCGCATTATCTGTGAAAACAACGCGGTTGTCATTATACGAACCTGTCAGAAGTGTCAATGTTATTACTTCAATTTATAACGGATAAAACTAATATTTAGTAACACAAATTTCATATGTGCTTATTATTAGAAACCTAATTTCACCTCTAATTTTTTCATCTGAGCTATGCAATTTTTATTGCCCTATTAAGAAAATATTCTTTTTAACCAATTGTTAGGTGATATGGTAACTCGGTTTGAACAAATTCGCATTGTAATTTAGATAATGAAACAAAAATACAACTACTACTAAATAATGAACAACAATATTAAATTGCTCAAATAAATCACCATCGTTTACAATGCAAAGTTGACACCCTCTCTGAATACTACTTATTACTTTGTGGATAATATTGGGATTGCTAATTTAACCGTCTCTCTATGTCTTCAAATAAAAAAGTTACCCGTGTTGTCCCTACGAAATCCGGGCACCCTGTATATACCCATATTGTAACGACATTTAATTCAAAGTTAAAAAGAATAGTTAAACAGATAATGACATTTTAATTGTAGAAATATGAAAAAAGTTAAGTGGGTAAAATTGTATATAACTAGATTTAAGTTGTCGGCATGAATGCAGATCGGACTAAAATACGGACATCTAATCTAACTGACATTTCGATAAATATACATTTTCAAAATGAAAAACCATCGACGATAACCCAATTACTCACGTGACATCACCTAACACAGTTTCCAAAGGTAATTCACATTAATTCCATTGATTTGAAAACCCATTTCATCTGTGCCAATTTCTTAGTCTAAATCGACATTTTTCATCTGTGCCAATTTCTTAGTCTAAATCGACATTTTTCATCCAAATAACAGACAGCCATGAATTACAAAAAATACTTTCTTGGAAAAAATATTAGAAACAGACACGTCCGAACCATTAACGCTACCAGACCTATGTCAAATTTCGCTCTGAAAAGTAAACAATGAATTAAAAACATCATTTCACACATAAATTCCTAATATTTCCCTTATCCGAGATTAAATTAATCGAAAACATCCAAATTCCAAAGGGATACGTCCCATTTCACATAAATATTTCCACGAAGAATTCCCAATTTAATTTCCGAGGCACCAGAAACCAGGTCCGTCCCATTCCGAGGCAGAACCAGAGGAGATTTTCCACGCCGAAGGTCCGAACACCACTTCTAGTCCGAATTCCCGACCGTACGCGGTAAATCCAGAAAATCCCGATCCTGACGAACTTTCCTGACTGAGACAAACTCAGATAAGTGGTAGAAAAGACTTAGTAACAAAACTTGATTGTTTAAATATAAAGAAGTTTGATTGTTTTTTTTGTCGATAATGACAAAAATCTAAAGCACAATTAGTCATAATTAATTAAATAAGAAGAATAGATTACTCACCAGGATTAAGAGAATCCCTATTCAATTTATCAGTATTAATCATAGCGTTATTAATGATAGTTGTTATGAAAGAAATTTAACCTAGAAAGACGTTAAACAGAAATTTTTCTAATTAGACATAAGTAATCAGCAATAAATAGATCTTACCTGTGAAAACACCAATTAATTAGTTAGTTAGTTTGTTAATTTTATATGGTAAAATCCCTTCGTTCAAGTTATTTTCTTGATAAAATTGCACTCATTAGACACTAATTCAACCCATAAATCTACTATAAAATCAACATACTTTTCATAGACCATTGTCTATTAATCCTAATAGTTTTCGAAATATTTGATATTTTCTCTAATAGATGTCATATGCAGATACTATTTTTCTAAGTCATATCTTACTTATGTTTGACCCCAGAAACGAAATTTTTGGTATGCGAGTAGTCTATACTTGCAATAATTTTTACAAATTACTAAAACTATTTTATTTAATACAGAGTGTTCAAAAAAGGGAAAAATGGAATACATAGTGTTTTTTCATGCTATTTTACTCCTAAAGGAAAGCGCTATATTTTTCCTTAAGCATGTCATATACCTATCTGCAATAGATTTCGAGATATTTTTCGTTTTTAAATTCGCTTTATAAAAGACTGCATTTCAAGACAGCAGTATGTTAAAACTAAGATGGCCATAGAAAACAAATAACACTCATCATAACTCTAAACTGTCAAATAGCTTACTACAGTATTTGCTCCGATTAAAATGTGTGTTTTTCTATGTTGTAGGATGAATGTTGCTCTAAAAGAACTTATCAGTACGAAGACACTATTCTAATTTGAATTGTTTGCGCATAATATTTTATCTTATTCAGTTAAATACCTATAATATTAAGTTATATGTATCCTGCTGTAAAGCTAGTAAAACGAAAAGGAAAAAAAGAACAAATTTTTATTTAAAGCAAGAAATAATAAGAAAATTAAACAAAAATATCACTGCGCAATTGCCATATAAACTGGAGATAGCGAACTGTATAAAGACTGCAGCCTACTGTCAAGATACAAATTACTCCCCAATACAAAACAATACTATACAAAACATAATACAAAACAATACAATACAAAACTATACCCCATGACACTCCCTAGACAAGGTGTTCAATATGTCCACCATTTTGTTCTTGGCAGACAGTAATTCTGTGAATAAAATTTTGATGCACCCTTTGAAGCATATTTTCATCAATCGATTCAAAAGCTCTTAGTATTCTAGATTTCATATCTTCCACTGTTGTTGGGGCAGTTTTGTATACCTGCGTTTTGACATAACCCCATAAAAAAAGTCTGGTTTCGTCAGATCCGGAGATCTTGCGGGCCATATCACTGGTCCTCCTCTACCGATCCCTTTATTCTCAAAATGTGTGTACAGATAATGCCTCACACATCTGCTAAAATGTGGAGGAGCTCCATCTAATTGTAACCACATTTGTCTGGTAATTTCTAATGGTAAGCTGTCAACCATATCCTCAAATTGATTTCGTAAAAAATTTAAAAATGATTCTCCATCCACCGTGTTATCGAAAAAGTATGGTCCTATAACAAAACGTCCAAGAACTCCACCCCATACATTAAGAGACCACCTATGCTGATTATCCAGTGGAATTATCAATCTAGGATTTTCATTATTATAGTAGTGAAAATTGTGGCGATTAACAAACCCATTTTTATGTGGCTATTGCTGTCTTGAAATGCAGTCTTTTATAAAGCGAATTTAAAAACGAAAATATCTCGAAATCTATTGCAGATAGGTATATGACATGCTTAAGGAAAAATATAGCGCTTTCCTTTAGGAGTAAAATAGCATGAAAAAACACTAGGTATTCCATTTGGAAATGGAGATTTTTTAATCTGAAATTTGTTATGTTGCTTTCCCTTTTTTGAACACTCTGTATTAAATAAAATAGTTTTAGCAATTTGTAAAAATTATTGCAAGTATAGACTACTCGCATACCAAAAATTTCGTTTCTGGTGTCAAACATAAGTAAGATATGACTTAGAAAAATAGTATCTGCATATGACATCTATTAGAGAAAATATCAAATATTTCAAAAACTATTAGGATTATGTATAGACAATGGTATATGAAAAGTATGTTGATTTTATAGTAGATTCTAAAAATGTAATAAAATATAGGGTGTTCCATTTGAAAAAATAAACTTCGATTCAGTACTGCTTTTCTGAGACACTCTATATAAATGAAAGCATTTTTGGGTTATGCCCTTTTAAAAATTAAACATCTTCTATTTCAACATTTTTTTTGTATCTCAAACTGGTATTGAGATATCGCCCGACACCGCACTATTGGGACACCCTGTATATTTATCTTAATATATAGAGAAATATTTCCGTTTCAAATTAATTAGTATTTCATTTATTTATAATTGAAATTGTTCACATAACCGTGATATGCCAGGCTAATGTAAAATAATATGTTTCCCATGCTGGTACTATAACAAACTGCTACCTGTGAAGTCACAAATAGACATACCATACATACATATGTATGTACAACATACATACGTTTTGTATCAACCTATTCTAGTGTAGGCGTTGATCTACTTTCAGCTAGATTTTTATGTAACAGCAAACGAACATGACTTTTTGATAACCGGTTCAAAAGTACCTGCAAGATATGAAATAATTTTCGCAGAGATGTAACATCAATAATATAGGACAATAATTAATCTTTTAGAAGGTAGCAAACCTACATACTTATACATTTGTACAAACCACTTGTTTCTAATGTTATCTTCCTTGACAAATCGCTGAACGAATAATACCGGCAAGTAAAATGTAAAGCAATTATATGAAAATATAATATTAATTGTATAAAAGTTTGAATTCCATGTGGATGCAAACTGATTGCAGTCTATATCTAGAGTAGGAAATGTGCTGAATAAATCAAAACACAGCTACATACAAAAAGATTTGAATTATATTTCAAATCTCGAATTTGTGCTTTTCGTTGAAACTTGTTTCTTGATTAAACAAACTTAAGTTAACAAACCAATAATTTGTGTATAACACTCCAAACACTATAACAAAATTATTTCATTTAGATAATTATACCAGAGATGTATCTGAATTATTAAACAAGTATTTTTTATTGTTGATTTAACACAGTGATATTAACAAACGGAACAGGAGAACAATAAAAAATCTTTTAAATTAACTCAAATACATATGTACATTGGAGATTTAACGCAATTGTTGTTGACAAAGTGATTTTGGTAAAGTTAATCGATATTTTTCAATAAGTAGTAAGCAAAACCGATTACATGTAAAAAGTAACCCGCTTATGAAATATGCCATTTTACGATTGCATTTGTGTGCGAGAAATATTTATACTAATAGATCGTTATTACATTAATAAAGTATAATTATAAATAAAATTGATGTATAATCATGCATTGTCACCAACAATCATCTGCCATTGATGGATAGTTGCAACATATTTCATAAAATTTATTAAAAACTAGAAAAAAGATATTTATCTTAATCCTGTATATCTTACTAAGGTATCTAAGATTAAGAATTTGGCAATAGAGAACAGGGAATATGTTGCAAAATCAAAATTTGATGATGTTATCATCAATTATATATATTCTTATTAATCGATACATTTTATTTTTACGTTATGTCGATTTACAAAACTGTTAACAATTATTTTTTTTCGCAATTTCAAATGAAAAAGTAAACACGCCATTTTTACGTCACTAGTCTAAGTCCGTAGAAATATTTTATTATTAATAGTTAGGACACTATGATATATTGGCTACATTGTGTATGTCAAAATATCTATCATATTCGCATTCGCATATGTAACATACCAAGTCTTCAAATTTTTCTGATTAGAGTAGGTAGTTTTTAATAGCTATTTATGTAACAAGTACATAAAGTACTACTTATAATAAAGACGAGGCCATAAGCTCGATTTTATTCCACATACTTCTGCATGAATACGAGTTTTGGCATACGATTTTAAACACTTTCTTGGAGGAATGTTTTTTTGGAGGAACGTACAGCTCTAGAAGCTGCTTCAGTCTAAAAACAAATATCGCGCACCTTATTCACTCAGTAATAGATCGTCTCTAGTGTTCCGCTTTTCTGTTCTGTTCTAGAACGCATGACAGCAGCGTATGTAACAGCATCATACCGCCTTTTATAATGCCGCGCTATTAATCACTTTGCTCGCAACAGCACGAACGAATGGTAAGTCAATCCAAATTTGCAATTCTCCGAAAAAATGTCACCGTCTCTCCGGAGATTTGAAACCAGGCTCCTATAGTTCCCTCACAACAATAGTCAGCCGCCTAACCACTACGGCTATCGATCCATTAAAATAAATATTTCATTACTGTTTGTCTATGTATTTGGACAAGATGGAATAAAACAACTTTTTTTGACATTGTTGCACCACAGCTTGGGCCTATGCGGTTTTTATAGTCACTCATGCGTTCACAATTAAAAATTAAAATTCCATAAATTTAACTAAAACAATACGGGGCTATTTTATTTAATTCATTTATCTTCATTGTTGATAGAATTTCCTCTACTGTGTTCATATCCATAGACAAATTTACACATTCAATATTTTGATAAGTTGAGAAAAAGCGGTTTTTATTCTGTGCAAATTGCTACCGTAACTTTTTGTGTTTAAGAACTAATGAAATCCAATAGATATATTTTAATTATCGCAAATGATCTTGTTTTTGTTGCAGTCATAGTTCAAATACGACGTTATTCTTATTAAACTCAATATCATTAAACAACTTCAAAGTTGTTCTCTACGACATGCTCCAGATACTCCTACTATTAACACTACCACATACGTACATAAAAAAAATGTGTATTATATAAAATTTTAATACATAAGTAATCAGTACGTATGCCTTCTGAAGAGAAATAGTGAAACAAATTTATTTCCTTCTTTAGCGAAGAAAACTTCATTTTTCAATTGTAGAAAATTCGTCTTTTAATAAATACAATAAATTTCATATATCAGAATTATAATAAAGTAATAAATAACGTTGAGTAAATTGACCAAAGTGACTCGTAGTTGGTATTTATTGTAAATATGCTAATTAAGAATGCTCCTTAAGTATTTTAATTTGTTTAATTTTGTACTATTCCATAATTTCCATAACTTTGTATCTCTCATTCGATTCAGCTAATAGCAAATTACTTACGTATTACTGTGTTTGACATTCTTTTCATCAAATTATAACAAAATATTTCAAAATTACTTCTTATTTACTAAGAAAATCATAGATTGTACACTTGTCGAATTTGATTTTTTTTATTGTTTCCATATCCTGATCGTTACTCTTCTAAGAAAATAATATCTACGTAAACCTGATATTTACTCATTTTCGTAATTTAACGAATCGATTGTCGCAGTGGTTAGCCGACTACTTAGCGTTGTAGCAGAACGCTTGGAAGCGGAGTTCATTATCCGAAAGGACGGTGTCATTTTTCTCGGAGAATTGTATTCCGATCGATCTACCATTCCCTGTTAGGAACAGAGTGATTAATAGCACGGCATTATTTATCACAATACAGAGCTATCACAAGGCCATTTGAACACAATTGTACACAACAAGTTGGTGGTAGACGTACAAACTATGCGGCTTAAGAACTTACACCCACCACACATAAAAAAAACAGTGGAATAAATTTATTTTTCATTCCTGTATTATTGACCTACAAATGGAAAGATATCTGAGATTAAAAGGATAAGTTCTTATTATTACATGTAACAATACGCGTGTTTGCCAAATATTCAATACATCGTCCTACAACTTGAGCAAAAACAATCAACTAAAATGGAAGAAGAAACTAGTATACTAAGCACACCTTAATTCATATATATCGAATAGACAAAAAGAACGCAATGTAGAAAATTCTTCAATTAGATCAAACGGAAATGAGCTGCAAAACATCCAAGTATAGATTAGGAATGGTCAATTTATCAATCCGTCTGTGAATGTTAATAATGTAACACAACATGGGCAAAACTTTATTCGTTGTACGACTAGGTGGTAGAAAAGATTCTAATATGCAGGCATTTCTCGACATTGTAACCATTTACAAAAACTGTGCAAAAGTATCTGATGAAAATGCTTTACGTCCGTTCCCGTTGTTATTGGTTGGCCAGCACCGATATACTAACAGGGCCTAAAAAATTTATATTACGACATGGAATGATGCTTAACGTCACCGAGAGCTGCATATTCAATAAAATTACCACCGCATCGTATTATATTAACAGGAGGACAATCAGAAAGCAGGACAGTTTGTATGCAATTCATGTGAGCTGATTGCACAATTGCCTGATACCTTAAGCGAAAAGATACAACTAGGTATAATATACGGATTACTGTACAAAAGAATTCTGGAATGATTAGTACGCTAAACTTTTTAAACGTTTCAATAATTATTAGAATTATCAGGTAATATTGAGTAATCTTAGGATCAAGATAATATAAAAGAGGTCTAAATAAGAATAGAATGCAAAGAGAAGGGCTATGCTGTCACTGATATGACATGCAAGAAGATTATGGGTAAGAATCCATGATGAAACACTTAAAAAGAAACCTGTTAGCATAAAACTAGTAAATGGCAATATACAAACTAATATTATCAGCAACAGTTGATGTATTCATAAAGGAATGAAGAGTACCAACCATTTTTTTTATCTAAATGAATCAAGATAATCGTACCTTACTGCAGATTTTTTCAATTATGCTGGAATCGTGATCGATAGTAATTAATGGTATTTTCATAGTAACCTAAACCAAGAACATAAATTTTGTCCAGATTCTGTTAAAGAATTACAAAGGTACGAACTTAAATCAGAGTCAAAGAAGAGGTTATGCGGTCTGTTAGTTCTTAACGTAATCCTGTTTGAAATAGATGAAAAACCCACTGATTATGCCGAGCACGGAATAACGATCAAGGACAATCATCCACCAATTGCTTCGCGTCCGTATCGAATGCCAGGGCAAAAGTCGTGATTCTCAAGAAAGAGTTGAATCGACTCTTTGCTGAAGACATTATTGAAGACTGTGAAAGTTCTTGGGCAGCCCCAGTTGTTCTCGTCTCAAAGAAGAATGGTGAAGTGCGTTTATGTGATAACTACACACTTCAACGAAGAAACCGTTAGTGACAAATGCCCTATGCCTCGTATAGAAGACTTGTTACATGCCGCACAAAGAACGAATTTTATTTACCACTTTGGATCTATGATCGGAATACCTTCAGGTGAAAGTTCGCAAATGTGATCGGGATAAAACTCTGTTTATAACACCGCATGGAACCTTTCCCTAATATCGAACGTGTTTGGGCTTAAAGAATGCGTCATCCACATTTACAAGGTTGATAGGTCGTTTTTAAGTGGACTTATCAAACGTTGCAATCTATGCTTACTCGGATGATCTAATTATAGTACCAGAAACTTACAAAAGCATTTAGTAGACTTTCAACTTGTGTTTAACAGACTAGAAAAATGCAATGTGCTTACTAATGGAGACATAAGTGTATTTGTGTGTATATCGATTAATTATATAGGTAACGTATATGTCAGAGAGCATCAAAACTAATTCAGAAAATGTGAAGGCTATACCTGACATGCCTAACCTCAGGAATATGACAGAGTTGCAATTATTTATACAAACTTATGCCTGGCATAGACGATATATGCCACAATTTGCCCAGGTTGCAAAACCTCTGACCAACCTCATGAAGAAGAAAGTAAAACAGGTTTGGGAAGACGTTGAAAAATCTGCCTTCAAAAAATTGAAAACTACGTTGAAGACCACTTCTATTTTACAGCACGCAGATACGACGCAACCGTTCGTCCAAAAGATCGATATCAGTTCCCATGCAATTAGAGTTATACTATTTCAGGAAAAAGAGTGGAATCACCAGTTGAATATGTGAGTAAACTGTTCACATCTGCAGAGAGTCATTATATAACCACTAATGGTAATGTGCTCAAAATGTCTAAAATGTTAATGACTAACGTAACATAAATACAGTTATTGTGGAATTAACTGGGCGGATTCTCTAATAAAAATAAGAACAAGATTCATTACGGTAGTGTGTCTTCTGTTGCTCATCCAGTACCTCATTCAGAAGCCTTGCCAATATCAAGACCAATAGGTGTTTTGAGTGAAGAATATCCCATTACAGGTGCACAGGTCGAGTTATTATCGACCAGTAATGAATGAATATTTGCCATCTCTAAAGGAGAGACCTCACTTAGTAAATCAGTCAGAACTAAATGACCTTATTCGAGGTCTGAACTCATCTAAAGGCCAAGTAGAAATACTAGGATCTAGACTTCAAGGATGGAGGGTTTTAGCTCCGAGCGCACATATTGTTGTGTATCGTACTTGCCAGAAACAACAGTCACAGTATTTTTCAACCGTAGAAGGTCTTTCATTCTTAAATAATGTCCATGATTTGATGCTGACATTAGATCATCAACACAATCCAGAAGAATGGCGTTTTTTTTCGATGCGATTCGAAATTGAGTTTGAAAGCTGTCCTTCTTCACATAGGAAACGTTTATCCATCCATCCCGATTGGCTACGCAG
Organism: Holotrichia oblita; assembly: GCA_023690525.1. Classification (NCBI taxonomy): domain Eukaryota; kingdom Metazoa; phylum Arthropoda; class Insecta; order Coleoptera; family Scarabaeidae; genus Holotrichia; species Holotrichia oblita. Next base: position 157,910,393 of record CM043015.1, on the reverse strand, counting down.
TCCATATGAAAGAAACTTATGACAATATGACAAAACTAATTACAAAATGTACAAATGGCACATTAGCTCTGACCTTAAAATTGTAGCAACTCTCTGTTAGCAACTGGAATACACGACACGCTGAAGTTTTCTTTGTGAGCGGGACAGTCGATGGAGAAATTCCTACTACGTTGTTAAAGATTGGCCAGTCAGGGCTCAGTATATTCCTGGTCAAAAGAATATACTTCATAAGACACTAGTGGAAGCTGATAAAATATGTCTACTTTTACTGCAAATGAACTTAGGTTTAATGAAGAATTTCGTTAAAGCAATGGATAAGGATGGTCGTGAATTCCAATACCTTCAACAAAACTTTCCCGATATTTCAAACGTACAACTTAAAAAGAGGGAATTTTTGTAGGACCCCAAATTAAACGTCTCGAAAAAGATGCACAATTGGAAGAGAACTGACTTGGATCGTGGTGTATGTTTGCTTTTAAGAGTGTGACCCTAAATTTTCTAAAAAACACAGTATCTAACAATTACATAGCAATAGTTAATGAACTTCTCAGAAGCTACAATGTACTGAGCTGTAACATGAGCCTTAAGATACATTGTTTTCACTCGCACCTGGATTTCTTTTCGCCGAACCTCTACGATGTCAGTGATGAACACGGCGAAAGATTTCATCAAAACATTTCTGTTATCGAAACGCCTTATCAAGGCAAGTGGAACAGTGAAATGTTGGCTGATTATTGTTGGAGTTTGATGTGAGAAAGTACCGTAGAACAGTATAAAAGAAAAGTAAAAAGAACATTTTAAGGCAGAACGTTTGTAAAACTCTTATTATAACTGTAAGAGAAAGTAAAACTGTAAAAGTACATAGTTACTAAAAAATTAAAATTTGTTGCCTAGTGTTATTAGATGTTTCCAAGCTGTTCCACCTACCGAAGATTTTGCTAGTTGGACTCGTCTAGGATAAATGTATATTTATCGGGAGTATTATACAGATAAATGTAAATGGGGATTTGATAATATATATCGTATAAATTATAAGGAATGAAAAGCAATGTTTCACTTGTAAATTTTGTTGTGTCGTTTGCGTTGAAGATGTAGTTAGTCATAAGGAGATCCTCAGTACGTAGCCCCAGACTTGGATACGGATCCATTAGCAAATACATACCACTACCGTAATAGTCATAATTTCCAATTTATTTCATATTCACTACAAATATCTACATAATTTTAATTAAACTTTCTCTTGTTGAAGATCTGATCTATCATGCGTATATTTATTATTACGGAATGCTACACAAACACTTTATTTCCTACAAATATTTACAATTATAACATTATTTCTTATTATTAAATGCATTTAAATGAGCGAATTAAATCATTTACAGCAAAATTAAAAGAAAGTTCCTAAATGAAAGAACCGGAACATTCTAAGCGATGTACCATAGCTAACACAACACAATTGAGATTCCAACCAGTTGTACATATGTTGTTTAAATCCCTTTTGATACTTTCTCTGTATAACTATTAACGCTCTATAATTAGAAACAAATGCATTATTTCATATATATGCACTTAATTTTACATATTGTTATTAAATTAAAGCATATCTTCGTTATTTTAGGCTTCACGCATATGTCTACCACGAGCCAATTTTAAAGAAAAACATATTTACTAATTAAGTGATTGGATATAAACGATTGGCATGCTGGCAAGCGTAAACATATCGAAGTGTTCAGCGACAACGCTATCCTCATGCTTTCTACGTATTTAATTCCTTAAGTATATTCGCCAAACATCGGCATACGTCAACCTATTAGCACTTACAAACGTCCGATGCAATTCATCATTAAATTAATTAGATTTATAAGTCTTGTTATATGGTACATATTGCGGACTATACAGCAGCTACTTCAGCCAAACATTTAGAACAGTAATATACAGCTAACTTACTATCCTACGTAATTTACTTATTTAATGAATTTACAACAAATATATAAATAACTGAATTACTTATTATTAGTGTTCGTGAGTTTTTATCAAGTTTTTAATTCATATAGTTTATTTTCTTATCAGTGACGCATTTAGGACTCATAACAAATAAAGAGTCTACGGAAATTTCTTCAGTTTTTAATATAAAATAAAGCAATTAACAGATTAAACATTTATGGAAAATTACGAAGACTTTAGTTTCTGGTCACTTTCGCAAATTGCTGCTTTTAGAAACTGAAATTATTGTATTAGCAAGCAATACCTTACACATTGCTATATTCCAATCAGATTTTTCTATATGAGTTTCACAAATGGCAGACGATCATCTACATCAGAGCCCCAACGTGAGTTCAGTAAAATATGGTACTTAATAGTTTATATTGCACAAGATACTGATTCTAAATTATAAAATCCGAAAAAATACAGTAGCATATATTAATTAGCATCTATTAGAGAACTTAAGTTGCAAGTTATAGGTTGATTTTCTTTTATGTGTGCAGTGACTTTGTAAGCTGTATCGCTGTGTCTGCAACTCTCGCGGTGTGGTTTTGTGTAAGTCTAAGTGTGTTCTAATAGCTTTGTGACAGCATTGTACCGTCTTTTATAATGCCGCGCTGTTCATCGCTTTGCTCCCAACAGCGAATGGTAAGTCGATCTCGATTTTCAACTATCCGAAAAAATGTCACCGTCTCTCCGGACAATTAAAATCCAGCTCATATCGTTCCGCCACAACGATAGTCAGCCGCCTAACCACTGCGGCTATCGACCCCGTTACTATTTTTTAAATTAATTTTAACATTGCGCGATAATCGCAGTGGTAAGAACGATTAGGCAGAGTAGTGCCAAGCCTCTACATCCGGAGTTCGAATATTCTCTGAGACGACTGTGGAAGTCGAAATTTTGATCGAGGTAACTGCTGCGATACAACTGACACAATAGTGCAACATTACTTAGAGCGAATTAATGCTGCCATAAAGCCATGAAAACATACTTACAAACGCTAAAAATACACAGCAAGAGCCGTAGTGTCAACGAACAAGAGACCTTAGAAAGCCGAATTATCATCCATTTTATAAATTTAGTATACCGGTGTGTTTCTGGGAGGTGGCTCGCCCCTATAACTTCTAAAATATTTGAGATAGAGAAACGAAATTTGGGAATTATGTCGAGGGCTTTAATTTACATTTCTTGACATAGTTGATACATCCTTATGACTTCCGCTTTTACCGGAAATTACTTTGATTTTCGATTTTTAATACCTGAATATTTTTCGATATTTTGATTCGGGATAACATTTTCAGTACAACTGCAGCAAAAGATATTTTCTGATATAAATTTTTTTTTAATTTTTTTTTCACAAAAAATACTTAATAAACGTTCGTTCAACATATTAATGTAGGGTATCAAAATGAAGGTACTTCAATGCTCTTTCGTGATGATTTAGTGAGCCACCCTGTTCCCATTTGGAAAAATTATATTAAAACATAAAAACTAAATTTTGGATCTACATGAGCGCCTAAAAAACTGGGTAAACTAAAAATTAAAAAATTTGTTAGTATCATGTTTATACAGTATGATACCTGAGCATAAAAATTGAAAAAAAAAATTATATCAAAAAATATCTATTGCTGCATCTTTTGTACTCAAAATGTTATCCCGAATCAAAATATCGAAAAATATTCAGGTATTCCCATTTAAAAATCGAAAATCATTTCCGGTAAAGGCGGAAGAAATAAGAATGTATCGACTACTTCAAGAAATGTAATTTCCCAAATTTCGTTTCTCTATCTCAAATATTTTAGAAATTATAGGGGCGAGCCACCACCCAGAAATACCTGGTATAATATTGTTGTGTAAACCGGAATTTGAGAGCTTTCGGCATTTCCTTGTCAGTAAATCAGTTATAACTTTCGTCTATATAAAAACAAAATAATATTCTTCAACTAATTGTAAGATATTAATAAGCACTTATCCACAAAAAAACAAGTTTTGCGCAGTTATTTATAAAATAAGTTAATAATCTAAGTTCGATTACCACTCTCAGCAATTACATATTACTGTGTTTGAAATCTTTCATTTTAATTCAGTTGACTGAAATGAGTAATCTCGAGTAACATCAAACCTTAGTGTTGGCCACATTACCTTCTTAGAGAACCACACTGCCTAAATGAATCAGGCTTGCTCTGTTATCTTCCGAAATGTGAAATGTTGTAAAAAAGACGGCCATTAATTTCAAAATTTTTACCGGCAAGAATGATACACACAAGGTCACTTATAGTAAACTAAGTTTAAAAAATCTCGTTTTGACCTTAAAGAATGAACATCGTACAGACATACGGGTGCAAGCGCAAGTTATTCAACGTTTTTTCTAGTTTATATAAATATTTTCAATAAGTATAAGTTACTTACATACTCTTTCGATTTTATACTAACGTGAAGGCTAATAAGTCAAGATATTAATTTTAACGATTTGTTAATTTCGCTTTTATTTTCACTCTAAATTGCTTATTTATTTTGCCACATAAAGATTACCTTACCATTTAGGCAGTAAATTTCCGAAAACTCACCATAAACAGAATAAATAGCAATCCCTGTTTGTTTTCTGATATTTATTCGTTCCCAAAATACTCTATATAGATATACAACTGCATCGTACACGATCAAAACACTTATTAATATAGCATATTTAGTTCGGACAGCTTTCAGCTTATTAATATTTATAAATCTTAATAGGCTTTGGCTTTTTACCTGTAAATAACAACGTGTAGTTTATTATTTATAAAAGGCAAAACTTATATTGGCTGGACGATTTCAATTATGGTTAAACCACGGACAACTAACTGTAACTTTATGTACATATATATGTTACACTCAATACTCGAATTCGGACAATGTCCGAAAAAAAGATGCAAAATCAGTTGTGAACAAGAAAAGTGTCCCGTACTCGAAATGTCATTTTTAAACGGCTATTGAGCATGATAAAACGAGCAGAACTAGTTTGCTGCATTTTCCAATAAGCAAAATTAGTTTTGCGCATTTTACAATAAACAAAATTACTCACGCATTTTAAAGTGACGCTTTTTTCATGAAGAGAAGTAGGGTTATGTTCTGTATTAATTTGTGTTTGTTTACTCATGAAATATGCATACATAAATACGAGTGTTCTTGCATGTGTATTAAAAAGTGTACCACTAAAAGCTTCTACAAAAAATGTTATCTGTAGTTCTAAATGCCATTATTGAAGTTCATGTTCGAACAAATAAATGAAGTGCAATTATGTACAGTTTTGCAGATTTTTAAGAATAAAGTTTTTTTTTGTTCTGTTTATAACAAAGTTCGTTTGTTTGCTATGTTTGTATTTTTTTACAACAAATAAACTGCAATTAGTCAGTTTAACTTGTAGTTACTATTTCTATCTGGGTGATAAAATGCTATATCTTATAAATCTCACAAAACTAGTTCTGCTTATTGTAAAATGCAGCAGTTGAGTCCTGCTCATTGTATCATACTCAATAGCCGTTTAAAAATGAAACTTCGGGTAAGGGACACTTTTCTTGTTCACAACTAGTTTTGCACATTTTTTCGGACATTGTCCGAATTCGATTATTGAGTGTAACATATACACAACACTATTGACGAATAGCTTGTAGATACAATGATCTTCTTCGACTGTGTACTATTAAAAAACCCAGAATTCCTACTCTGCTTGTTAAAAAATATACAAGGTGACTGGTAATGAAACGGTCATACTTTACAGCGTGTTAGCAGAGATCATTTGCAATAGATACAGCCCAATTTGCCTTATCCAAAAGTCATCCGGTTTCGAGGAATTGTGATTTTTTTTTGTTTTTTTAGAAATTTACTACTTACTTTCACTCAAACTTAAAAGTTAGGAAAATAATTGAACTTTCTCTCAATTTTTCAGTTTGTCTGGCTAGAGAACATTTAACACACATCATCTATCGGACTACTGTAGACACAATCGCTAAATAAATAATCACAAAGGTGGCGATTGTGTCTATTACAGTTTCATCAAAAGCGGAAGTCTTAATTTTTTCCTTTTAATTTGTCCAAGTATTTAATGTAATTGTCACCGATAGATGATGTGTGTTGAGATGTCCTCTAGGCAGACAAACTGAAAAATTGAGAAAAGGTTCCATTATTTTCGTAAATTTTAAGTTTGAGTGAGAGTAAGTAGTAAATTTCGAAAAAAAAAACAAAAAATCACAATATCTCGAAAACGGATGACTTTTGGATAAGGCAAATTGGGCTGTATCTATTGCAAATGATCTTTACTAACACGCTGTAAAGTATGACCGTTTCATTACCAATCACCGCAGTTATGAAATAAGAAGAAAATTTACAATACACGCAATACTTATTATAATTTTCTATATAAATCTATTATCAAAATTGCTTGACTACTTAAGCAATTTATTCCCACGAACTTCTTATAACTATTAGTAGCTCTTCCAGAAACAGAAATCGATACGGGATACCATTAAATATTTAATGACTAATGTTAATATTAGTCTGTTAAACCAACACTACACAAAATCTGGAATAAAATCAAAAGCCTCAGCTACAAATTCAAGGAAATATGCCATCTATTAGTTTACAGTCGACATACCAATGGATACCATTATTGCATATAATGTAATCGTATCCGTTTGACAGTCATGCATGCCTGTGTAATGTTTGCAATTCTTTAAAATTGCTGAAGGTATTTGTAAACTTTGATATATCTTATATTTTACAACGCTAGAACGATCGCGAATGTACAGTTAACGTCATCAAGCATCTTCAATAAACTTATATAATTGTAGAATAGTATATGGAATAAATAGCAGTTTTTAGGATAACGAAATGCAAAAGATAAGTGAGGATATCTTACAAAAAAAGTACAATTAATGAAACTCTGTGTATATCCCGCTCGTCATGATTTATAAGGATTTGAACAACACAACGTAGGTAATCATCAATGTTCCTCTAAAAATTGTCTGAAACTGATAGCAATTTTCCAAGTATAATACAACAGCCCTGTGTAGGCTACCAAAAAGCCGCTTGACGCCAGCTCATGTGCTCATGATATCGCTGACGATAAAAGTCGCATTTACATATGTCGAAAGAGCCATCCTTCAATAGTCGACTTGCTTCATCATCTTGTATTAGCATAGTATCATATAGGTTGAGTCAGTACTCTACCATATTACAAAAAGACATATACATAGAACTAATAGCGAATGAGATATTACACCAGCAAAAGAATATTTATAATAAATCAGGTCTAACAATGCTGGTAATACATTCAGTCACTTTAGGACTGATTTCTAGAGGGTAACGGGATACTACAATTAAACTGGCAGTGCCATCGCATTAGATCGAGCAATTATTATGAGTAATAGTTGTAGTTTATTTCAAGGACTGTGGGCTCGTAATAACAATAAACATCGGTATTTAAATTAAATTAATTATTCGGTGAAAGAGACACGTGTTTCGAAAACGCATGGGTTTTCATCATCAACCGAATACCGAATGAATAAATAAAATTAAAACACCATCATTATAAACATCCCCCTACTTATTGTATAAACAAGCAACGCATGCGAACTCTACTTAACCGGACTAATCGTTAGCACATGTTGCGAAGGGACATCCTATCTCTTTAAATTCGTAAACAAAACATTTTCCAAGAATCGATGGTTCTCTATTCATGAGATTATTTTCGTGTTTATACATAAAAATACTCTCGTAGGCGTCGAAAAAACATCCCTTGGCTTATCGACGGCTTTTAATAATTTGACACTGTCTGTTTCAATATGATGTCCCTTTTCAATTAAATGTTGTGCTACTGCGGACTTTTCCTTTCTTCCGTATCGAAAGTGAGCTAGATGTTCTTTGTATCTAGTCTCTATTGACCGTTTTGTTTGCCCGATATAAATTTGATCACAGTCTTTACATGCAATTTTATAAATTCCCGACTTCTGTCCCATCTCAGGTTTGTCTTTCGGGTTGCCTAAAAGATTTTTTAACGTACTATTGGTCTTATAACAGACATTTAAATTAAACTCGTTGAAAAACGCGGTTCAATCCTTTGGTTATAGGGTGGAACGGTAACTTAATGAATTTCTTTTCCCGGTCATTCGATGGGACTAAAGTAGTGGAATTTCTGACGTGATTCTTATATTGGGCTTTTTTAAGCGTGCATTCAACATCTGCAGAAGAGAAACCATTATAAACCGCTATTCTCTTAATAAATTCTAATTCCTTCTGAAATCTCACTTTATTTAGCGGGAATTTAACTCTATTAATTAAAAAATTTATCGCGGACATTTTCTGTTGATCACAATGATTTGAATCTACGCTATATATATTATCTATAGCTAGAATGAATCTATTCGTATTTGTTTCTTTTCTGTAGATGTCAATTTCCAATCTATTATGTTCATTCCTAATAACTAGAGTATCCAAGAAAGGAAGTTTGTTGTTCACTTCTTCTTCTACTGTAAATTTAATGGTATTAAATCTGGAATTTAATTTGCTGAGGAATTCGTTGACACTCATTTTTGTAGTGTCGAACACCGCGAATACGTCATCCACGTACCTAAGCCAATTCTCGGAAAATATCCATTCTCTCTTTTCATGCTCGTTTCAAAACTACTCATGAACAAATTAGCAATGAAAGGGGATAACGGATTACCCATTGCAGTGCCTTCATTTTGTTCATAAAACTTTCCATTCACTTGAAACCGATTTTGCGACATGCACAACGAGGTTAATCTTTTGTATTCAGCTATTTTAATCTCATCTACGTTATTATGTTTCAGAAAATCTACTAAGAACTCCAACGTTTCTGGTATAGGTACGCTCGGAAAAAGTGAACTAACGTCAAATGAAATGAGAATTTCTCCTTGTTTTAGTTCAATGTTATTTATCTGTTCCACAAATTCAATTGAGTTTCCCACCGTTAAGTTTTCAGTATGTAAGGAGAATTTCTTATATTCATTAGATAGCCATTTGGATAAATAATATGTCGGTGAATTGATTCCTGAAACTATGGGTCTTACTGAATTTCCGATCCATTATGAATTTTCGGCAAACAATACATTTTCGGAATAGTGGGGTGAGAGCTAATCAATTTAAATTTTAAGTTTTTATCAATTAAGTTAGGGCAATTTTTGATTGTGTCCCTAGTTTCTATGATCATTGACTACAATGGGTTCTTTTTTAATTGCTTATATGGTCCAGAGGCTAATAAGTTGTCAACTCGCGTATAATATTCCTGTTTATCCAAGATGACTATTTTGTTTCCTTTATCGGCTTTTATAAAAACAATCTTTCTCTCTAAGACCTTTAACGATTTTGAGTTCTTTCTTACTATTGTTGAAGCCACTAACACGAGCATTTTTTGTAATTTTGGTTTTGCATGCATTCCTTATGTATTCCTTAGTTGTATAATCCATGCCTCTAATATTCGTTTCTATGGACGCTATGACTTCCTCCATTGGAACTTTTCGGTCCCGAATGCCAAATTTCAAGCCTTTATTTAACAAGTCTAATTCTTCGTCGTTAAAGGTTTTAAATTGATTGCAGAAGCGGTGTGTTTTCCATTTCATTAAGTCTTAGTGTATCAGTCTTTACGGGCCGTAACTTCCAAAACTTTTTGTTTTGGTCTATCATTTTTAATTTAAACTTCTGGTTCGCTCGTTCAATCACGCGTCTATGGAAATCACACCACTCTTGAAAACCGTTATCGTCTAAATATCGCGTTATTTGCAGATGCAAATTATATAATTCAATTTCTAGCTTACTACGTCTAAAGTACTGATAGTTTATTTCGTTTTTTAACCATTGCTTCCTAGCGCAATTTATGACATGCATTGTTGGTTTTTTTCAATTCTTTGAAACCGAATAATTAATCAAAGTTGTGGTGTGAGGTGATACCGATGTTTATTGTTAGTAATAGTTGTATTTATATTGTGAATATACCCACCAAAAATAATTTAAATTAAATTTATTATAGCTGAATTAAATGTGTATGATATGAAGTACAACTTTTTCAAGAATGCGATGTAAAATTTCTCCAATTCAATATTACTTCAATTTCCTGATCATTTTTACCGGCTTACTTGTAATTATATCGTCCCTACACTTTCAATGATTTCGTAATGTATTTCTAACAAACAAAATGATGTACGTACAATAAAGTAAAAGTTTGACATAAAAATGAAAAAAAAACATTACATAAAATAGAAGATAACACACGTAAACTATGTTAATGTTTTCATTGCATTTTGAATTCCTTGTATATTGCAGTAAAAATTATATCAAAAGTTACCAAATAAAGAATGCTACATACACGGTTACTAAATTACCAAAAATATTATTTCAGTTTGTTGCCAGGAAATGTTTTGCACAGATCCGACAATTATTCAACTTGTACTTCATCTCGAAATAAAATGGAATAAAACCTTACGATGTTCCAATTGTCTTTGTAAAAAAACTTGTAAATGTAAATTGATGAATGAGATTGTCTTTGAAAAAGCAAAGCAATTTTTACCGTGTTTCATCGATATAAAACCGCTATTTCCAATCCAGACAACCTTGCCACAGTTCGGTAACTCAAAGTTGTTCCATTATCATTTTTTAGTGGAGAGAAGTACCCTCAACGTCCACTTGTCTGTTCATTCACTTGTATTGTGACTTGCCATACTTCAGAGCCTACTGCGTACCAAGAATAAATAAATACAATTAATCCGTTACGGCTGTTCTATAAAAGTTTTAGTTTTTGAAATTGTCGTTTTACAATAATTTTACTTCATGTTTTATTATAAAGTGAATCTTGATTAACAGGATACTTTACAATATATATACAATACGCACATTTTAGCAATTACAATGCATTATATATTATCTATAGCATAATATAGCAAGGTAAATCATATGCGATGCTATTACATAATGTTTTACGGACATTGTTGTTACAATAGCTCCTGAGCATTGACCTATACCTCTATATCGTGTAATTGAGTCCAGCCTTTCTTTCTCTCTAGTACAGATATGAGCAACCTTTGCTTGGTTGCAGGCCTAACTTCAGGAAATTAATCAAGTCGCGGGCCTTAGGTAGATAATAAGTACCTAGTAATAAATAAAAAGGGAAAAAATTCACGCATTTATTTATAATACATAGATAATACAAGAGGTACTTAATGAAAAAAAATACACAATCAGAACATTCGGCCCGTGGGCCAGAGGTTGCCCATATATGCTCTAGTATATCCCTTAATTGTGGAGGAAAAAACCTACCACTGACAAAATGTTCCTGTATGTAACAGAGGAGACGGTATCCTTGTGCAGATTGAAATGTGTTGGTTTTTCTGATTCAATGAACTTGCTAATTTCTGCTAAATAAATCTCAATATTTATATTCGGAGGCCTGTATACTATAAGAACACTTAGAACTACAAATCCAGTTTTAAATAAATATGTTCACATGCTGCGAGATATATGAATATACATATTTTATGCTCCTTAGATTAATTTCCGTCAGCGCTATCATATCGATAGTACCTGCGTTATCACCGATAAATTAGCAGAATTCATCAAAATTCGATGGCAATGATCTAATGTTCAAGTGTGATAGGAAAACATTCTTTTTATGACTATTTTCGATCCATCGCTCAAGGAAAACGTAACTAGGACACTTACCTTTATTGAAATCATCCGCGTGCAAAAAATATAGCATAATAAGCAATTGTGAACAGAGTATAGATAACAAATTAAATTAAACTTAGATTTAGCAACAACTAAAGAAGAGAAATTATCGGTTTAAACTCGAGAACACTACAACAATATCAATTAAATAACTTTTCCAGATCACTAAAGGCATAGATGGATAATACTCGTCATCCTTCCTCCTTTCGTGCTTTTATTCTGCCTCCTTTGGCTACTCAAACAAATCTCCAGCCCTTTGTCTAACCTCCCACACTAATCTCTTATTGTGTTGTGTACGCGCTACGCGTACAAATATACATATTAGTGTTATGATTGAATATGACAATATCTTTACACTTAGCTATAGTTTTTCTTTTGCTTAAAATTAAATCTAGAGTTACTATGCCTGATTGAGAGCGATTAGGCGAACAATAAACTTCATCTATTTCTGATTGTGAACAAGCAACATCAAGTTTTGTAATAAAAGAAGACACAACCATTTTTAAATCCTCGCCTTCGGCGTCATTGATACCATGAATTTCCACCTCAACTGTTGCTCTAATTCAATGATACGGCTCAAAACATACGACAACTGTTTGTCTATCTCTTTGTCGCTGATTTTTATTGTTGCTAGATCGTTTTTCAAACTTCGGATCCAAGAGTTGATTGCTCAATTTTGTTTCTCTCGCAAAACTTGGAGTATTCGTCCACCTGCTTACTAACCTCTGCCAGGAGTGCTTTTAGGTGTAAATCTTCGTTTCTACCTTAATTGTTTTGGCTAATCTACATAAATCACATCTCCACAGTTCCTGCGCTCCTTGCCCATAGCATTGTGCATTGTAGCATGTCCGCTGCTTCAAGGTGCTACAGTAAAAATGAATATTTATCTTGCAGTCGCTACAGTCACAAGGAAGTTCTTCCTCAAAATTACTACTACGTATTACTGCTGTGTCACGAAAACACACAAGGCGCTGATTACGCCAAAATACGCTATCAATACAATTAGATTAACAGAAAGCAGGCAAAAAGGGACGACAGCAGATGCCAACCACTTTAAACACAAAGATTACAGGAAAATGAATAGGAGCAGTAATGGGAGACAATGAGAAGTCCTTACATTCAAATTACCTATTCGCTCAAGACAAAAAGGAGGTCTGAAGAGTATAAAATTAGTATACTATACAGCGCACACCCTGAACCTTCTGGTACTTCTGGTACGGGAAATTGGCTAAGCCAGAGATAGTAGTGTATTATGAAATATATGCAAGTTGTTAACGTTGTAATGACCAAAATTAGACGTGAAGCATAAAAGTGTAGTGTAATGTTAACGTTTTGATGAGAATGACAGTTACTACTCACCTGTTAAATTTTACAGCATCTTTATTAAAACATTCTATTTGAATGAGTTTAATTATTCGTAGCAAATGCCAGAAATTGCATTTACGAAAAATTTGTTCAAAAACGCGCAATTTTGACAATATTTCGACACATACCATAATTCAACAAAATTTGCATTATAATTTATCGATCAATATATAGACATTTCACCATTCATTTTATAATACTTATATAAACTTTACATACTTATTTACTATTACTTTCTAACTAATACTTTTATAAAACTTATTCATACTTACTGATCTCAATTTTCATTTATATACTCACTGTAGTAGGGGTAATTGTAACTTGTTCAATTTGATTTTTTGGCATCAAAATGACTATATTTAAAGCATGCTATGATCAGCATTTCAACTTTTTATCATTGATACTTTTTGTTCAAAAAAATTTCTCTTACTTTTTTGCGAGAGATTCATGTTCATAAGAAATGACTAATATAGGAAAGTTTAGTTATTGCGTGTCCGTCTACAAGTGTTAAGCCTATTAAATGTTAAGTAACAAAATTATATAAGAGTGCGAAGATTTCAAAATTATCACCGTGTTAGTGACTTTGACAGAAATATAGTTGTTGACTATCGAGATCTTGGCTCGTCCTATCGCGAAATTGTTGTCGTGTTAATGTAATACTACAATGGCTTTTAATGCGAGTACAACAAGAAGCTCTGCGAACCAAATGGTTTGGAGAATACAAATAAAGATCTGTTACTATGCGTACACTATATCGCCGCATTCGAGCCTTTGGACGTTTTTCAAATTGTCCGATTAGTGCTTCCTTTGCCTGTGTACCACTGTCGTCAACGCTGGGACTGGTGCAGAGAACGGCAGTATTGGAAAGCAGAACGGCATAATGTCGTCTTCAGCGACGAATAATTGTGACTTAATAACTTCGTCGTAGATACGACAAGCCTGAATAAAAACCGTTTGCCTGTGTGTAGATACAGTAAGCTTTCTACTACTACGTATATTTGATATTATGTCACACCAGACCAAATAAATAAATGTGTGTAAAATAAAAAAAATATACATATATGTATATATATATACATATACAGGGTGTAACATTGGGAACGCCGTGGTCTCTGGTAGTCAAATGGTAACAATTTTGAAAAAGTTACATACTGGAATATATGTATGTAGGTGGATTAGATCTACAATTTAAAAATAATAGGCAATATACAGGGTGTTTCAAAACTTAGCAATGTACCAAAGTTATGTTTTTTCTAATGGAACATCCTGTATTTTATGTCATTTTTGAGTTGTACATTGAAATCTAGATCAACTTTATTCAAGGTTTCCTATGTCTAATTTTTGTAGTTTACGAGATATTTCAAGTTTTTTGAAAATGCAATGTTGCACGAAAAGTTTAGTATCTCGAAAATGACTTCATTCAGAGAAATGGAACGAAAAGCGTAAATAGTAGATCCTTTGGCTGATTGATTGCCATATTCAAAGTTGTCGAGTATTCTACAGGTCGTTCATGTACCGAGGGCAAACTTTGTGAACTTCTTTCGTGCATAGCTTTATTATTTTAAATGGAACACCCTATATGTATTTATGTTATCAGATAGAACATTTTATTGTCTAAAAACCAGTATCAGGAATCCCTATGAGTATCTGTACTAGTCTTTTAGTTATTTGTGTTTTTTTAGATAACTTACGAAAATTGTTATTATTTAACCTAGGAGGTCGGATCATCATAGAGAAAGTGTCAATTTGACGTGTACTCTGTTAACATCATGAAGGCATAGTCGTTGCAAGAAAGAACTGATATGATTTTAGTTATTGGTGAGTGAGGAAAATTGCTTCTTTGCGTTTCGGGTGAATTCACAGAAGTATCCAAATCGAAAACATCCAGATAAAAAGAGAATGAATGAAACCGTCACAATTTTCATTATTATGATACCGAAAATCGCCATCTTTCTTGTGCCTTGGAGTGGCAGCATCGCTGGAGTTTGAACGTGTTTGGAGGCAATATAGGCGATTATGTAATTGGACCATAGTTCTTCAATGGGCACCTAAACGGAGACGAATTTCTAAGATTCTTAAAATGGGACTTTTGGACCCTTTTGGAAAATATTCCCTTGAATATTAGAAACCGGATGTGGCTTCAATTAGACGGCGCTCCTGCCCATTCTAAACGGTCCGTCAAAACCTACCTTCACAGGAAATTTCCTAATAGGTGGATCGAAGAGATGGTCCGTGCAATTGGCCACCAAGGTCTCCGGACTTAACATGTATGCACCTTTTCCTATGGGG
This sequence comes from Holotrichia oblita, assembly GCA_023690525.1. Taxonomy (NCBI): domain Eukaryota; kingdom Metazoa; phylum Arthropoda; class Insecta; order Coleoptera; family Scarabaeidae; genus Holotrichia; species Holotrichia oblita. Next base: position 157,895,039 of record CM043015.1, on the reverse strand, counting down.
ATATGTAAAAGGGATCGTTTACAATATCTTGCCCACTGGATATGAAAACGAGAATCAGAGACGCCTTCGATTCAGTAACACCGGATATGCTGAGGAAAGTTAGAACAACATTTGAATAGAGGGTTATTTTCTGTATTGAAGAAAATGGCAATTATGTTAAACGCTAGCACTTTTTCGTTTATTTTGTTGTTATGTTCTTTCATTTATTTTATACGAAATCTTTTTCTCTTAATCCAACTACAAAAATATTTACTGCTGTTTTGTTTTTTTTATTTTTATTACTTGGAATTTATGTTTTCAAATACCTAAATTGTAACAATATAAAATCAACTTCTTCGAATAATAATATTTCTATCCATCGATGTAAAGATATACTGGCTGTTCACTTACAAAGAACAAATTTAGTTCACTTAAATTATCTAAAAACAGCAAATAACTTGAAAACTAGTACAGATAGTCATAGGGATTCCTCATACTGGTTTTTAGACAATAACATGTTCTATCTAATAATGTAAATACATACAGGGTGTTCCATTTAAAATAATAAAGTTATGCACGAAAGAAGTTCACAAAGTTTGGTCTCGGTACTTGAACGACCTGTAGAATACTCGACAACTTTGAATATGGCATTCAATCAGTCAAAGGATCTGCTATTTCCGCTTTTCGTTCCATTTCTCTAAATTAAGTCATTTTCGAGATACTAATCTTTTCGTGCAACATTGCATTTTCAAAAAACTTGAAATATCTCGTAAACTACAAAAATTAGACATAGGAAACCTTGAATAAAGTTGATCTAGATTTCAGTGCACAACTGAAAAATGCCATAAAATACAGGGTGTTCCATTAAGAAAAACATAACTTTGGTACATTGCTAAGTTTTGAAACACCCTGTATATTACCTATTATTTTTAAATTGTAGATCTAATCCGCTTACATATGTTCCAGTATAGAACTTTCCAAAAATTGTTACCGTTTGACTACCAGAGGCCACGGCGTTCCCACTGTTACACCCTGTATATACTATCTATATATTGTATAGCACACTGATAAAAATCATTAATTTTATTTGACAAAGATGTCAAATTTTTACAATTATTTTATAGTTTTTATAAATTGTCCATACTTTCGAGAAAACTGACAAAAAAAGTTAAGTTCGATATAAAATTCTTTAGACATAAATAATATTACGCGTGATAGCTTTGTAACAACAATATATTGCGTCATCTTCAAAAACGAAACAGAAAAAAAAACAACCACAAACCTTCAATCTATCGATTAGAGTTTTATACAGTCAACAATGCGGTAAAGAAATCCGATCTAATAATTTAAAAAGAGCATACTTGATCGACTAATATATTTGCTACCATACACTGATTATAAAATGGTTTGTTAACCAGAAATTTATATTAAAAAACGGTTTATGAACCGTTTTTTCACATTATCACAAGTTGCAATATTTTTAATATTGTCAGAATCACATTCTACGCCCAAAAGAGATTTAGAGGAAACAGCTTCTCGTAGCGTCAACTTATGATGCGGTGACCACCAATATTTATTTTTTTTTATATTTCTGGTGAATACGTTAGTAGACATATCTGTGTTACTGCTGAATGAATATTTATGTACGTTGTAAGATACCTACTATTAATTTGTATATGATTATACAGTGCAAAATTAATATACTGACAACTGGAAAGAGGAACCTGTGTAGACTTCTACTTGCCACACTGAGTATCCATCTAACTATTTCTTTCTACACCATAAAGATCCTTTGAAGACTACTATATGACCTCTAGAATAGCAATCCGTACGATAATCTAGATTAGCTATGACCAAAATAAAATATGATATATGTCTTACGAGATTTTAGTTTTATAAATTCCGTAAAAGATCTACTTATTTCCCTCTATAAGTAATCAATTAAAATTCTAATTTTCTCGTCCAGCGTAATTCCTTAACATGTATTTAGTCTGTTATTGTTAGGTCAAATTATTATTTACTTTTATTTCGAATGTCTATTTTACTTTCCCACTAAATACGACTATTTTGGTTTTTCCATATTTCATCTTACATTTTTACATCGTTTCTTTGATTAAACCGACCCCAAGATTTTATGCTTCGAAATACAATTTATATTGAATTATACAGATCACATTCATAATATTGGTTAGATCATTACTACATAAATATTACAGAGCCTAACATTGACGCTTACGGTATTCCTTCTAAAATAATAATAATAATAATAATAATAATATACCTTTATTTTACCATAAAATTATAAAAGAACATAAAGGTCGAGCAAAGCAAAAAGTAAAAAAAAGATGACGATGAATTCTATTCGAAGTTATTTTGTCAATCGATAAATGGTATGGTCGAAGCACAGTAGGTAAATTGGGACATAACAAAAGCCTCGCAAAGTCTGGCCTTTGTTGTAGAATTTAAGACTGCTCTATCTATATGGGTAGAGTTTTTTACGGTTGGAATTTAATATATTTATTAATTTGCTCTTTGTACCTAAAACTATTGTCCATAATTAAACTAAGGTTCTTTACTGAGTTAACAATAGGTATAGCTGTAGAATTTACGCTAATAGTAATCGTATTCCGAAGTGAATTACACATCGCTGCCCTACCAAACAATAGAGCTTGAGATTTGTTCGGATTTAGATGTAAGTTATAATCCAACCCAGATCGAAAATTAGAATGTATGTCATCATTCAACTTTATAATTGCAACTGCACAATCACTAGGCTCAAAAGATAAATACAATTGAACATCGTGAGCATACGCATGAAAAAACACCTTACATCTTTGAACGACTGAGACGAATAAATAGTAAATAAAATAGGTCCTAGAATAGATCCTTGCGGAACACCGCAACGAACACTGAAAGGATCAGACAAACGCGAGCCTAATTTAACAGACTAGAGTCTGCCCAATAAAAAGCTCTTAATTAGAGGAACAAATCGCTCAGCCATACCGAGCTGTCGTGGTAAAGAAACTAGAAGCTGATGATCAACGGTATCAAATGCTTTACTACAGTCAAGCAAAACAAATACAGTTATTACATGTCTGTCAATAGCACGCAAGATATCATCAGACACCAAGCAGAGTCATCTCGCAGCTATATTCTGCTCTAAATCCGAATTGTGTTTCAGGAAGAATATTATATTCTCTAACAAACCCCAAAATTACTCTTTCAAATATCTTGGATACAAGAGGTAAAATACTTATTGGACGTAGATGACTGAACTCGTCAGATTCTTGATCTTAGGCAGAGGCTTTACAATGGCATGTCTCCACTGTACAGGAAAGAGCGAATGCTCTATACTGTAATTAATAATATGTGTTATGTAGAGTAGGGGTGTGAACAGCGCAATTTGATCATTTTTATACTTAATCTATCCACACCGGAAGTATTGCTAGTTATCCCATTTATTATATCAACAATAGTTTTGTTATCAGTTAAGTTAAAGTCAAACTCAGGAAGACTATTGCCAGGTAAATCGAGAACAAACGTAGGATTAGGTTGTAAATGAAGTGTACTATTAACAAAATAATCAATTATACTGTTTACGTCAGAAAGTGTAGATGGAAATTCTATCTGTAAGTTCGGAGATGACAAGTTCAAGTAATTCAAGTGTTTCCACAATAAAATTAGATTAATTGAGAAATACTTATATGCACGGATTTATATTATTATTTACTGTAGTCGTTAAACACTATGAGTTTGTTTTACTAAATACGATTTAATTCTGTTTAGAGACTCTATGAGGATACCACAAACTTTATTGCCGTTATTCAGTGATTCAAAAACGTTTACAAAACAATTAAACATTACTTTTTTGCAAAACCCATACTGTAATTGATTTAATACCTAATTATTAATGAGAAAACACAACCGCGAGTGCTTGTCATCTTTTTATACACTACCTTCATGTGTTTGAATGCGTCTGACGTTATCTAATTACCTATATTTTCCATTAACTTAGATATGAATTTATTTATCTCTTTTATATAATTAACTGGCAGGTTATCCATTTCAAAACATAAGTTGGGTCCAAATTTCTTAAAATTCCGACACATTACATTGGCCGTTGCAGATATTATACAGGGTGAGTTTTTTTGAATGTTTAGCATTGGGATCTCAGAAACTACTGGAGATAGAAAAACGCTTAAATGGGGAAAGATGCGCAGTTTTAAGAGTTTGATTTAAAACTGGTTTTGTTTCTCCGATAACTTTCATGATAGATGATGATGATAGATATTCAAAGAAAACTAAATTTTACGATTTTCTTTAAACATGCTTAGCATCATTAATAGAATAAAGTCGCCTAATGTGGAATACCATTTTATTTTAATTTAAAAAAATGAAAAATTTCAATATTGTTTTTAGATCTTTGGTATAGATATAGGTACGGGTGTTACGAATACATACCCTCCTTGAACATGACTGTTGTAAAGCAAGAACAATAACATTACTCCCACAGGAACCACAGATAAAAAAAATTACATTGAGTAGGTACTCATAATTGATTCGAATATAATTTTCAACATTTTGAAGTGTATACAGGGTGAGTTTTTTTTAATATTTATTGTTGGGATCTCAGAAACTACTGGAGATAGAAAAATGCTTAAATGGGGAAATAATAACATAAATAACGTTTCTACAATATATATACTTCCTCGGATTAAAAAAACTAAAATTTAATTTTACTTCTAAACATTTTATTAATTATATATTTGAATTTTACATTTTGTTCTTAAATTTTGGCATTTTTTAAATATATTTTCTGTCGTGTACAAATTTCTGGATTTCTCTGTTATGCTTTTATGTGTTTTTTATTGCTTGATTAAATTGGTATACCTAGCAGCTATCTAAAGGTTGCAAGAAGGCATGGTTATAATGGCAATATGATTAACGTTACACATTATTTTTCGAATATCATTATTATTTATTTTTATTACATAATTTTTATCTTAATTTGTTTCCTTTCAATAGTGAGCAGTTTAGCAGGGCTGCTAAATCATTTCCGCCTGGATGACACACAAATGTTTTTCACTTACCATTAATGCTTTCAATTTTTTAGATAAGTAAATAAGTGTTCGAAGTAAAGTAAATATGCAAACATGGTGGCCGACTAGTTTCTGCATTCTACCGAGAAACGTTGGAATTTATTTACTTATCATAAATGTATGGATCATCAACTGATTATCAAATATGAGCGAAATTGACGTTACTCATTTTCTTTCCTGTCATAGGACCACAAAGAAAAACTACTTTCTGCCGAATGTTTAGACATAGAAAAAGTACAGTTGTTAACAAACAAAAAGAAAATATATAACGCAGCTCAAGAGGCCTAGAGAAAACCACGAAATCTATAATCTTCGCAAAGAAATTCGCATCCCAGCCTTCCGCGAAAGCAACATGAGTTTGCTCATTATAGAAAGGTAAAATAATTTTGTATTCATTTGGATCCGAGTCCTCGTAATAAAGCTAGTATACTATTCAAATTGACACACAACAGAGAACAAAATTTTAGAGTACGCTCACGTACTCCTTCTTTTTGTTTTTCTCAGTCGTCTCAAAATACCACTGAATGAAATAAACTTTACTTTTTGTTTTTCTCGTTTGTCTCAAAATACCACTGAACGAAATAAACTTTGCAGGAACAAAGATGTAGGTAATACATATCAAGAAAATCAGTTACCACTAAATACTCGTCAATCAATTACTTTACACTCATATTAGAGTAGTTATCGAATTTATGTACTTTCTGTAAAATAAACGCAATTGAACTAATACAATAAATCGAATGGAATACTATAATGGAAAGTAGATTTATTTGTGCCTATTTATCTAGACTGTATGAATAAACTAAATGCGATACGATGTAGTCTGCAAGAGATTTCAAACGAGTCTTTGCGTTGAGTATTACTCTCTCACCTCGGCGTTTACCACCTACAATCTAATTGAACAGCTTTCTAGCATTCCATTTATTTGCTTTTTTCGTGGCGAGAGTTATCCTGAACAACTTGACGTTCCCGCAGCCGATACAAGTAAAAGTTTCAACTGAACGATTTCCGGACGTTAAAAAGTTGAGTAGAAACCGTTTCGGTATTTTTGACCTGCCTGCAAGTCAATTACGTTGATTAATTGAGTAATGTATCACGATGTTTGTTTTCAAAGTTATTGCACTGTTTCACTTCGACGTAACATGACAAATGTCTAAAGATTTCCAGGTATATTAATAAATTTTCGACCATAATTACAATGTATTTTGATGGACATGATAAAGGTCTTACGGTTGACCTATACTAATTATTTGTTTTCTAATAATATTTTCCGACAATGCCTATGTTTTCGAAGATACAAATATGGTATGTAATAAAAATATTTAAAGCATTAATAAATTTAAGCCTCAAACTAGTTTAGTAAATGAATTACGACAATGCATTGCTTCAATAAGAATAAGGTGGAAAATCTAGTTCTAGCATCGCTCTACAAGAGTTAGTACAAGCATTCTCTTCAACAATTCACTGAGAAAAGTAATATAGAAAATGTAGCTGAAGATTAGATGCAGAGTCTAAAATAGCTTGTTAAAGAAAAATTAAAATCGCTCAAATGATCTGTTTAGAAATCAAATGATTTCATATCCGAATTGCATACCTCTTATTTCCTGGATATATTTTATGTGTTAAATTACATTAAGATACTTTATACAGATACTACAATTTTGGTCTGATTTTAAAATGTAATTGCCATATATAATGAAAAAGACTAGTCCAAGAACAGAACCTTGAGGAAGTTCCGATAGAATATTAATAGCGGATGTAATATGTTCATGGTGAGTAGCACTGTACCAGTTCTATCAGACACGTAAATAGAATGATATTTAGAGGATTTTCGCAAAAACCAAAGTACTTCAACTTAGCAAGTAGCAACTGCTCACACACAGCATCAAACGCCTTAGAAAAAATGAGCAAAACAATTAATTACGCCACTCATCCCCTACACTTGCTATCGATGCAGTGATATTATTCGAGTATGTGTAAGCAATTAAAGCTGCTGCGTTAATTTTTTTCTAAATCTAACCTAAAAGTTCAGTAAGTAAGTCTTAAAAAATAGAAGTCATCAATTTGACTATACAACTTTCTCTATAATTTATTCTAAATCTAGGCAGAATACTAGTTACGTATGTGCAAATCATAAAATTCAAAAGGATTTTACGCGTTAGACAACGGAAGTTCCAAAGGAGGAATTAACTACATATATCAGTTAAGCATATCCATCCATCCAGTTAAAGCATAAGTACGACTTTTAATTAAGAATACTAGTCTGAATTTGAAGCAAACACTACAGTTAATACGGGAATAATTGTCGTATGTCAGAATTACTGTTAATTTATTAAATAAAACTCTAAAAAATTATTCGGTAAATACTTTCCATCAGAGAAGAATAATCAACAGCGGGGGAGGGTTTCTAACCAAAAGTTGACAGTATTGGCATTAAAATTAATTAAATATGCATTTATTAATAATCACAACTAATGTTAAAGTATACTACTCAGAGAGGTTCAAAAATAAATCTATAGCCGGTACCAATTGCTAAACAGGACAAAACGTACCAACTGAGCAAAGAAAAAAAGGTTCTAGTAAAGAGCTGAAACTGTAATAACTAGACTTCAATCTAAATTGCGCAACTAGGTGGTGCCGCCAACCATTCGGTTTGAATTTTAATTAAAATTACATTTACATTTTAAATTTCAACTTTCGAAATTATTTTATAAATTTTGATATAAGTTTATGCAATAACAAGAATTAATTTCTACCTTATGGGCATATCTTCGCTAGCTATATTCTTGACCGATTTTGGGCCCTTTCTTTCTTTAACGTTAAAATTTTAGTGTTGTTGTGTTGGAAATCAGTATAGCTTTTACAGATGTTCTTACTCGCCACTGGTGGAAATATTAATTTAAAATGCACTTAGATATTCAATACGTAGCTAAAGTGGTCCATCAATTCATTTTCGCAATTCTACATGCCCATGTAAAATGTTAATATTGTTGTTCAAAAGTCGCTGTACGATGTATCGCCAATGGTTTTAATTGCCCAATTTTCCTAGATAGTAAGCGTAAATGTACGTGATGTGTTGAAATGTTCATAAAATTAAGCTTACTACCAATCACATACATGTACAGTGAATAATACAGTTATGCTGCTGTTCTAACCGAGCTGTCACTGAAAATGGACGTTTTACACAATTTTTTTTAATATATTACAATGCCGTATTGGAACGAATTGTTACTATAGTAACCACCATCGCGTAATTAAAAATAAGCCAAAGGATTTTCGTTAAATTGATACCACAACATGGCGCATTGTATAAGAGAAACATTGAAATAGGTCTTCTATAACATTTTAATGCCTTTAAAACTGCACTAGACAAAGAACCTCTCTATTAAACCGATCAAAAGTTAGCAGGGGGAAGACACTCTAGAACCGCACTGCATATTACCACGACAGAATTACTACAAACATTTTGTTATAGGGTTATAATACATCATTTACTGTACAATATTTTGACATGTAGACTTTCACAAGATTGTAACTGCAACCGTTTAGTATGTTTTACAGGAACATATCTTGCGTTGTCATATCATGTAGTAGTAAAATTTACTAGAATATGCTATTATAAGTTGGTACATGTAACTTGACCAGGAATTGGGGTAGATATTACCGCAACTTTTTTACTGTAAATCTAGAGCATCCTCTACCACTGTTTTTTTTTTCAATATTCCGACGTCATTTCCACCGAAATTCTTAATACAACATTTATTCATTGTCATAACTAGATGCAAAGATAGGATCAACACGTGTACAAGAAATATCCACAACTCTACTGGGTCATTAGTCATCTGTATACACATTGAGAGAAACACAATGGTAGAAGAAGAAGGTTGATAATATAACATAAATGTAAATCTTACTAGAATGAAAGTAACATTAATCAAGTTTTTACAATTGCATATTCTAATAAATTTTACTTCTATGCGATGTGACAAAGATAACAAAAAATCGAAACAAATTTTTGTAGTTACAAGAAAGATGTAGTAAATATAACAAATTGTTTGTAGGAATTATATTGTAGTAAGTTTAGTTGAAAGGATAATAGTAATGTAGTTTTTCAAATAGTTCCCGGTACACTACGTTTTTAGTAAATGAAGTCCCACAAAATTGTGGTAATCATTCCAACAAGTTATAGCAATGAATGGTACACCTATTACACTTCAGAAAATATTACAAAGCTACACTAAACAAAATGCAATAATATTGTAATTATAGTAATACCACAAAAGCGTGTATTCTATAAGAGGAACGTTAAAATTAAACCCGCTGTCTGTGCTTGATAAATATTTTTGTGGTTGGTAAATTTTAACATTTTTCTTCTGGAAACATAGTAAAGTATGGTCCTGAAACCCTATTTTGGACTGAACCAACTCACCTTCAAGATAATTGGGAAGAAGAAAAAGCGCGAAGATGTTGATGGTAATTCAGATAAGCCTTCAACACAGTGCGGCAGTCTCTGATTGCCTATGTAAGGTGCTGGTCTTGGACAGCAGCGATGTGGCCGTAATAGAACCCTGATTTGTTAAGGACCATGTAGCATACCTAGGTAGAAAGGTAATGTAATATACGATTTACGCACTGTCAGAGTAAAACCATGCATTGAAGTTAAGAAAGACCTACAACAACTAACGCTGCTTCACTTCTGTTTCAGAGATTTAGCAGCCATAAAGTTAAAGTTCCGCGTCAGAGGGAGCGGCAAGGACCTCATTTTCGCTTTTGCTTACCTCCCCTACGACACACCAAAACCACCGCCAACGGACGAAGTGGGAAACCAGGTGAAGTACTGCCAGAATTTTAACTTCCAAGTCATCATCGGAGCAAATACCAACGCGCACCGTACTGCATGGCGATGCAGTGATACAAATAATAGAGGTGAATCACTCTTAGATTTCATTATCTCTCTCATTATCTGGCTGTGTTGAATGGTGATAGTAAACCAACTTTTGTAACAGAGAAGGCAACATATAGTTGACATAACGTTTAGCTTCCTGTATATTAACACACTGGTTACTAAGTGGTATTTGTCTGAGAAACCTTCTCACTCAAATCTGAGATACTGAAAATCGCGGAGGTCGATAAAACAGCAGAGATGTAGAGGAACCCACGAGGCACCGACTGTGCAACGTACAAAGAGGCGATAAGCAATAATATCAAACGGGTCAAACCATATATCAAAAACAAACTTGATATCCAGGCGGCCTCAGAAGAACTGCAAGAGGCCATAATAAATCCTCTATGAAGTAGGCTGTTCTTACACAAAACTAAACTCTTCCAGAGCAGTAACTGATGGAATGAGAAACTATTATTACTTAGGCAGCCGACGTGCAAATTATTATACAATGCAAAAAAATTAATGAGTGGTCACATGATCAAAATTCACTCACTGCGTATAACATGGAGCTAAGAAGGGCCAAAAGACAGTCATGGAGGAAGTTCTGTGAGGATATAGAAACTACATCTGAAAGTGCAAGACTCCATAGATTACTTGCAAAAGATCCAACAAATCCTCTGGGAACCATTAGGAAACCCACAGGAGAATTTATGAATACTGGGACAGAAGCGCTTAAGGTCCTACTAGAAGTGTACTTCCCAGGTTCAAATAACGAATCAGGCAGCTAAACTCTTGAATGGCCTTTTCGCAGGTCAGCGAAACAAACTTATAAGCAATATAGTTTTTCCTATATACATACATAATACTTTACTTCTATATATATGATATATACTTTATAAAATATCTTCAAACGCTTAATCCTCAATATTCTGAGTCTACTATGATCTTTAAGCCCAATGTAAAATTACACCAAATTACAGATGGATTTGACGATTTGACAAAACATTTCAATAAAAAAGACTATTTAGTTTGTAGTTAGAAGGCACAAACGATATTGACGATTGCTATGATAGCAGTATTATATCTAGCATTCTACGTACATTCAAATTGTTTATGGAAGAAACATCTCATACGAATGTTATTATATCGACAATACCGTATAGATGTGATAACTTGCAATTGAATGGAATAATAGAGCATATTAACTTTAGAATTTATAATATGTCAAAAGATTATGAACTCGTAAAGATCTTCTGCATCAACAGGGTGATTACGACTTCAGAATATACAAGGGATGGAATACATTTGAACAGGACAGCGAAGAGATATATAACTGAATTACTCCTATATAGAAATCATGAGTGCGCGATATATCTGTGATGAGGTCGATGCACATGTGGATAACCAGCAGGAACATTGTGGAGTGGAGATTCTGGACGGGACGGCTGTTGGTACACAGACGGGATACAAAATTAGACAAAATAGAAATCGGTCTATGGTTACTAACACGAGTTTTGTCATTTTTCTTAAACACAGGACTAATTCTTGCACGTTTCCATCGCGTAGGAAAAGTAGATGTACGAATCGCCAAATTGATAATATAGGTCAGTGGTTTCGCAAGCACCTAACGAGCATCATGTACAAGAAAACTAGGTACCTGATCGTCTCCAGCGATATTCTTCTGTGGATTCCTTTATGTGAAAAATCATTACTGTCAATGTGTATTGAGGAAAATGTGGAAGCAAAGGCATTAACTATTTCTTGAGTTTTAACTTTCGCAAGGTACGCCGAATAGGCGGCGGCGATATCACTCTTGCATATACACCGGAGTCTGCTGAATTGATGATAGAAGTACGAGTTTTTGGTAGTTCTCTATTTCTGTCGATAATAATTCTTTAGTTTTAGGTTTGAAATAATGGTTTCAGAGAACCACACAGGATAACGAGGTCCCGAGTAGGTATGGTTTACTGGTACAGAAGTATCAAGAACTTGGTAAAACTAAGCATATAACTCATCAAGAGCAGAATTGACGTCTGTGTGGTTTTCCTGAAATGACCAGTCAGTATTACGAAAATCAGAACATAATTTGATTAAATCAGCTCTTCGAAAATCATATCGATTATTATTATTCGTGGGAAACGCAGTGTTATCACCTACTGATGACGAAAATGTAAGAGATATAGATAATGCAGAGTGATAAGGATCTAGAGGGAGAAAGGGGCGGTTTTCAGGGGATACCAAAGGAACAGGAGATAAGTTCGAAGAGACTAAGTCAAGAAGCCGATTGTCACAGTTCGTTTCAGAGTTTACCTGCGTATGATTGAGTAAATTCAATAAGCAATTAAATGTGAAGCATTTGGAGCACGATAGCGGATGTGTTGCAAATTGTGGTAAATTGAAATCACCAATCAGAAGAGAATACTCGTTTATCAAAATAACCTCATGAGATTCACAAAAAAGGTCAAAATCTTGTAATGATATATTAGGAGCGATATATACAGCAACTAAATAGAACGAAACTGAATAGACTGTACACTTACAAATAATAACATCAATTAACGGAACCAACGAACAAATGGATTTAGTGTCAATCACTTCATAAGAAATTTTATTCGATAAGGCGACGAAAACACCACCCGCTGCAGAACGGTTAACAGTAGAAAACAGAATCAGTAAATGATCCATCAAGCCAACTTTCAGTAATAGCGATAATATCATAGGAGACTCACATGCAGCAGTGAAGAAAGTATGAGTTTTTGTTTTAAGACCACGTGAATTCTGATAGTAAACATCACGTGCAAGGGAAGTGTCGTCGGAGCTATCTAGTTTAAAGAATTGGCAATGGCAGGAATTCCTTTCTTATATACAATTTTTAAGATAGCTTCACGTTTCGATATACGGTCAGCCAGTTCAGCTTTAGCATTTTTATGAATCTGTATATGGACAATTTGGAAAATTTTGAAAACTCTTTTAATTTAGAAATGTTGCGAAGGATCGTATGAACAGAAGACTCAGAAGAAAAGCTGACTTTAATTGGTCTGCGTCGCTCGGGAAGGTGACGCTCGGGGAACTTGCTAAGTCTAGACAGTTTAAAAGTTGTATCTTCGATATTGAATGTCAAACAAATGTCATTCACCATACACACATCAGTAGCAATCTGGTTAGCATTGGTACTGCATGCAATCTCATCGGACACAAAATTCATGATACTAGTTTTACGTTGTTCACGGTCTGAAATTTCCTGTATAATGCGTTCGGTATTAAGAAGAGAATTAGCTGATGTGGGCGGCACCAATATCGATTGTTTTAAATGTTTTATCTCATCTTGCAACGACACAATCAGGGTTTTCAAACTGTTCAGATCATTGCCAAGCTGCATGCAGTTTTTGCAGGTCCATGTCATGCCAGGTTTGGAATGAATCTTGCGAGCCTCCGATGAGGAGACATCAACACACTCGATCTTAAATGGTTTGTTGCAAACACAGCAATTGACACTTTTGTGCGACTCTCCAATAGCTCCACAACAGGAGCACGATGGCATTATCAAATTATTTAAAGAATTACTGCTATAAGTATAAAGGATGAGACAGGGACACAATCTTCACGCTCGTGGTGCCCTTCACACCGACTTAAAGAAAAACAAAAACAATAGGGTAAACAAGGCAACGGAAAGGTCCTCGAGCAGTAACAAAGGACAAATAGCAGTATATATTCTAACGTTCGATTACTATTGAGCACGGGTATATGTATAAACAAAATATAAATATAGTACAAGAAATAATAATATAGAAAAAGTATTTACTAAAAAAAAATGTGATCGTATAGCAACAGAGATTAACTTACCAATCAAATAACTAGTCAAAAAGCTAGTGTGTAGAGAACAAAACTATACTCAAAGAAAGAGAAAATGTTATTCTTTGTAATGATATGCAACACAAATTTAATTAGCACATGTATGCACGCCGATATCGCACTATTCTCGTACTATTAGTTAATGATTGGATAACAATAGGTATCAAGGTATCATCACAAAAATTAAAAAATTTATATTTATTAACACTAACTGGTAGCGAAGAAATTAAAAAACACTACAAAAGATACAAACAGGTGTACAACGCAGTTATTGCTAAAGCAAAAGAAATACATAATACGAAATTATTGATTAATTCGCAGAATAAAAATAAAACAAAATGGGAAATAATAAAAGGTAACAACTCAAGGCATAGAGACAGAGAAATGGGAATATCTATAGCTAATGAAGTAATTTCAGATCCTAAATTCTATCGGAATATTTTAACGAGTATTTTGCCAACATCGCCTGTACTCTGCCTCTTAATCAATCGAACGTTCATAATTTCACTTTTCCAAATAATGATATAACGTTATTTCTTGATCCGGTTAGTGAGACTGAGGTAGAGAGAGCAGTGCTAAAATTAAAATCAAGCTATTCGACAGGGTGCGATGAAATATCCTCAATAATTATTAAAAGATGCATAAAATATGTTATTACTCCTCTTACTTGTATTGTAAATAATTCCTTGAATTCGGGTGTATTTCCAAGGGATCTGAAGCTTGCTAAGATAATACCTATACACAAAAAGTGATGAAAGTAATATATACAGAACTACAGACCCATCTCGCTGCTATGTGCAGTCTCTAAAGTTCTAGAAAAAATAGTAGCAGATAAATTATTATTGTTTCTTAATAAATGTAATATTTTAAACGAAAAACAATATGGTTTTAGAAAGGGATGTGCGACACTGCATGCAATAACTGAATTATTGAACGATGTATATAGTAGCATCGATTAAGGTAAGAAATGTTTGGCCATATTCTTAGATCTGAGTAAAGCTTTTGATCTTGTAAATCATGAAAGATTACTCAATAAATTGTATCGGTATGGTCTGAGGGGGATACCTTTACAATGGTTTAAAAGTTACTTGGATGATAGGAAACACTATGTAGAAATTAATTAATGTCGATCACGAGAGCAGTTTTCAACTTTGGGGGTTCCCCAAGGATCTGTACTTGGGCTTTTCTTATATATAATATATGTTAACGATATTCCGTCGGATAAAGCTCTATTATTTGCCGATGATACGACATTGTTTGTAGCATGCGATAGGAATGATAAAGAAGTTAACATGGGGGTATTGACGAGCGAAGAATTGCATAAGCTCGAGTTATATTTCGAAGAATATAATTTATGTTTGAACACATCCAAAACAATAATTGTCAACTTTAATATATCACATACAGAAAATAATTACAGCTACTTAGTTAAAACACGAGAATCTAGTATTGTGCAGGACAACAGCGCAAAATTCTTGGGTGTTACTATTGATTCAAGATGTAGTTGGGGAACTCACGTCGACGACTTATGTCGAAGGTTGAGATTGGTCTGTTTTGTCGTAAAACAGTTAAAATCATCAGTCAGCACTGACGTATTGATAACATATTATTATGCGGGTTTTCATTCTTTGATTTCGTATGCTACGTTGGCATGGGGTTACTCCAGTGAAAGCGAGAGGGTATTTAGAATGCAAAAAGAGCAATAAGAAATATTATAGGTATAAGTGCGCACACATCATGCAGGGACTATTTCATTACATTGAATATCATGACTGTTCCATGTATTTTCATCTATCAGTTATTGATCTATGCAAAGGAAAATTTACATCAGTTCGTAAAAGTTGGAGAACACCGTAAATACAGAACTAGGGGTGGTGATGTGTTGGAGATACCCAGACACAGATTATCTTTCTTTAAAAAAAGCCCACAGTATCTAGCTATAATTGCATTTAATAAAATATCTAGAGATATCAAAGATCTACCACTACCGAAGTATAAATTACAACTAAAGAAGTTATTAGTTGCCATATGCTATTACTCTTTCAATGACTTCGAGAGTGATACACATACATATGTCGAACATTTACAATTCAATACTATGTAATGAGCAGTGTCTACTTTCTTGCTTATCTGTTTGTTATTATTATTATTATTATGTAAAAATTGTAAAATAAAAGATGCATTTAATATTACTGAAATAAATTGCCTTTTAAGTTAAGTAAAATTGTGGAGTTTCGTTTCAGAAGATGTTGGTTACAAAGAATGTTAGGGTATCTTTGTGTAATACACAATTTACACAAAGAAAGCGTTCATTCAATACTATAAGTCCAGCTTTATGAAACCCCACAATATCATAAGTTGAGTTGTGCAAAACGATTTACATATAAATGCACCGCGGTTAAAATGAAACTAGTTTATCTTAAGGTTTGACTTTTATAAATTGTGTCAGCTGGGACAATATTTTAAACCGGTATAGTAAAACAATAAGATTTTAACGCCGAGATTTATGGAAGATATGAAATTACGCCAGCATTTTTTCCTACAAAACTGTAATCAATTATTCATATCATACATGCCATACGATCTATCTAATGCAAAATCTAACCTTATTATATCCAGCGGTTGCGAGATACAAAATATATGCAACAAACTCCTTCGGTGGCTTACGGAAGCCTGAGATTGTGTATTGTAATATGAAGGATTGTATAATTATGTGACACATATGTTAATAACAATAGTTATACTAGTATTAGTTATTGTACAGGTTGTATAATATTTGTAATTACGCAAAGACATTTGATAAAGCAAATATTTAACCTTCATATACAATATGTAATAACTGGTATGTATGTAAGTCAAACATTTATTTTGAAAATTGTAGTCCCGTATTGTTTAAAATGTAAGTTTTCCTTGTAGATTCAGTTATACGTTTTATATAATTATTTATTATTATATTATTTCCCATTAATGACGTATAATATTTAGTACGTTAAAGTTATAAACTAATAAAATTGTCACAGCTCAAATTAAATTAGCTATGGCAGAATCATCAAAAACTAGGTTACCTACATGATTACAAATATTTATGTTAGCTACAAATTGTGGAACTATTTTGACTGATGATTGCAATATAAACAATGATACCGCAATACATTATTTATAAAATACTAACTTCAAACTCCGGCAATGGAGGCGATCCTTGGGCTTCCTCCGCGACAGCTTGTTCTGTGGTCGGAGACAGCCACAGAGACCCATGGAGCAAAATGTAGTGGATGCAGGGGTTTCTCCGGTAAAACGGGAGATCATACCAGCATTTTCACCTACATAGAGCAGACAATACCACTGTCCATGAGGGCGGACAAGATTTCGCCCGTTTTCAGCTTCAGTGGGGATACAATATAAACATGTCCAATAGAGAGATTGCAAAAACTCTCGTTAACAAATCGAGACGGGAGTTATCTCGCTGGCTGTGGACGTCTCTAAAACGCTCAGCGGCACAGGAATTGTAATTTGGAAAGATGGTGAAACCGCGGGTGAAGCTATTAGCCTAGGGAGCTCTGCGTCCATCTTCCAAGCCGAAGTAATCGCGATCCAGACCTGCGCAGAAGGCATATTAAATTGCCTGCAGGTTAATGGAACAGTGAAAATCCTTTCTGAGAGTCAGGCTGCCCTTAGAGCATTACAGGCTGTCATGTTTGACTCCGAGGTAGTGCTACACTGCCATAGGACTCTCGTAAAACTGGCGGACCGTCACAACACTACGCTGAGATGGGTCCCAGGTCACTCTCTAATCAGAGTTAATGAAATGGTGCCAGTGAATTCGCTGGCGGAGGTTACTCACAGGAAGCTTAACCGGTCACTGTGTCTGGACGATCCCGGAGTAAGAAAACTAACTCTCGACCAGATTATGGACTTCTTTGTCCGAGTGCAACCTGACTAAGAGGATAACGGGTAATAGGCCTTCCTCAAAGCTTGCCTTTACGGTTCTTCCGCCCGTGCAGTCAAAAAAAAAACCGCAATCAAATTCGCATATTCCTAACTTGCTGTAAAGGCGAAATATGTAAAACAAGTGAATTTTAAATAAATTAGTTAATCTTGCTTACAAAAACTAAACATCTCGGTTTAAATTTAAATGTAATCAATTTATATATATTCTTAAAAAACATGAAATAAATTAAAAAATGGCAATTTATTAAATGAAGGTAACTGATTTTAAATAATGATGCAACTCATCTTTGTTTCGGGTGCTCGCAATATCTCGGCACAGCGTTGTATACTACGGTTGACTACTACTACATAGTCTGATTAAATTTCGAAAATTCGACTCTTGCAGATGGCATTCCTCGAGAGTATGGAGTCTGGAATTAGACGATTAGTAGAAAAAACTAACTTCAAATTGAGTTCCTAGAGTCCCCATTTTAGGTTTCTTTTTCTAGTTACTCTATCGAAAGAGTGGCCTTTATTTACAACTGTGGAACTAAATTATTCTACAAATCAGAAGCAAATATTTTTATTTAAATATTTAGTGCAGCTGCCTATCAAATAAAAATAAATTTTCTTTAAGATATATTTACAGAAATTACTAATGTTGTTAGTCGAAATTTCATCATCGCATACTCGGCTCCGGGTAAGTCGGTTCCCGCTAACCGTGACACGATTCGGATGTAACTCGCTTCGAATTAAGTCCTATTACTTAATTTTTCGTTTATTCCTATTATTTTACATACAAGATTTACGTAGGAACTACGGAAAGAATCGAGAACTGCATAAGAATCAAGAACTGATTAAGAACTAGATAATACGTTATTGGGAATGTTGAGAACAGAGTATCCTGTTCTTACAAAGCACGGTTCCTGACATCACTATCAAATATACATATGTACATAACCCTAACGTGAATGTATTATAACTTTATAATACTTTCTAAATAGCACAAGATCAAAATATAGAAGTATCGAATAGTGCTGCTTAATAGTACACATAAATAATTTAATGCTTATAGGCATAATCTCAGTAAAGTACGTCAAATTTATGCGATTGCCCTATTGATATTACGATAAGAAAATTTATGAAATATTGAAAGACTAATAGTCACTTAAGACAATTGTTCAAACATGTGCTTTGTTAACACCTTATAGGAATTAATATTAGTTCCTTTGTTCATCAATCGATCTTTAGAAACAAAATAAATAGCGTGAAAATTACTTTTGTATATCAAGAATATATAATAGCATAAAAGTGATATTTATAATCCAGTTATATTGCTTTAATAATATTAAAACCGCAATATATTTTTAACCTCGTTTCCTGACACGTGCGGTCTTAGAAATAAATTGCAAAATTGCACGTAACATTACAAGACAAAATAGAGATACAAATGCAGTCGACATAACAATTATTTATTTTGTACCGTTATGAACTGTCCAGAATAAGAACACACACCACTTCCACCCACGAATGCAATTAATAGAAATGATAGGTCAAGTCCAGATAGGATCGTTATATGACGTTTTAAAATCGCAAAACAGGAATCTCAGCTTATACCCAAGATAGTATAACGTAATTGCTTCTGCTTGCATTTTTCGTGCCATGATCCGTTTAGAAGATTAACTTTTTAGTGTATTTTATTTCATTATACCGCAATAATAAACTAAAGTAGAGATAGTTTTGCATGGGGATCATTTGAACGCATGTAAAAGTCTATTAGAAATCGACTATTGTAAGATACATTGTTGTAATTTATAGGGAACAGATATAGTAAAGTAATATTTTAAGCTCGCGTGTGGGTCTTAGCATTACATTCGTTTAATTAGCGAAGAAGCAATCATTAATATCCTTTGTTGCCTTAGTTAATTGTACGTAACATTAATTATTCAATTTTTGTTATCGCAACCGTTACCAACTGCAGTAAAGAAAATGTTACGCGCTGCCGTATTTGCTGGATATAAACTTGTAACAATTAGTACTGCAGTACTTTTTAAATACGAGAGGCTATTAATCACAACTACTGCTGCACTTATACTCTACTAAAGAAGCAGCCGTATTAACAGATTTATAACCTTATTAACCTCGCTATAATCACGAAGAAGGCAATAAATATTTAGTTCTAATGTAAGCCAAAAGAAAATTAAATGAGAACTAGAATTCAATGAGATAAACGCTAATTAAACTAATTTTGAAACAATGTTCGTCTTACCGCTGTCTTCTTTCATCAACACTTCTTTTATTTCATTAATTAACTAAACGTCAATTTTTACAAAAAAAAGCAACAAATTACGGACAACATTTTATATTAATTTGGTAATGTTGGTCAATAGCCGCTACTATCATTTTGGCAGAATGCATGAAGTTGGTGTTCAATACTTCCATCACATTTACCTTTCTCATTCCGCAGCAAATTTTTCTATGCGAGAGGTACCTAAACGGCGAAAAAAACATCAGTATCTCATAAGGAGCACTGACGAAACCTAGGAGGTCGAAACTATTGGTCTGCTGTAATGCTTAACCTATTGCACTTTCATTGCACTCGCTTGCAGGGCGATTTCAACAATATGCCATAAGGGCCTATGACAGGCAATTTTTTGTTTTTTTTTGCACTGTGGCATTTCTCGACGTTTTCAATATACTACAGACTAACATCAATCTTATATTCTGCTATTATTTGTTTTTACGCCTACAAACATCAGGTATAATTAGTGCACATGACAGTTTTAAGAATGTTTGTAATCTGTATTTTGCACCTTAAAATATATTAACCAAAAGTAAACGACTTTGTTGTTTTTTTTTGTAGGTAGAACTATGCTAATAAAATCTCTTAAGGAAGCTTGTACTTTCACATATCTACATTTTTATACATTTTAAGACAAAATTGGAGCATAGTATAATACTAGCATAATAGAACATAGTATCCATATACTTTGTATTATACTATGTAATAAAATATTTTGAAAAAAATATGTGATGTAATGTATGTTGATATATATCTAGGTTTATGTAGATAAAAAATAACGTCACAGCATATAAACTATGTATATCGATAAAGTGGGGCGCGTTAGTTTTACTTTCGAATTTAAAATATAATAAAATATTTTCTATTCTGTAGTATGAATGTCAAAATACTGGAATATTTTTAATATGCTGAACTTAATTTTATTATTATTATTATTATTATCGATAAAAATTGCTCAGGATATCAAAACTATGACTACATGCACAATTTCATTAAATCTGTTTTTGTATTTTATTTCCTACACCTACGTATATGACGGGAGTATATGTATGTATGTACAGTAGCTACGTTTAATCATTGGACAGTAGATGTGACCGTCCTGTGACACGACAATTGCCGAAGCTATCGCTCTTCCCCAGCCCCTATACCTTCAATGATTTTACTATGAGCTATTATTGATATACATATTTATTTTACTCTCAACCAGTTCGGATGTCGCTAGCGCTGAGTGCGTAAATTACTCCTAATGTTACGCCTAAATATTTGTAATTAAGATCGGCACTTATGCAACTGTCATTAAAAAGACATTGTATTATAAATTCTTATTAATGTTGTTTGTATCTAGTAAAAGTAGTAATAACTTTTTTTTATTCATCAGTGGTTAGAAAACAAAATTTTTGAAATTGATCAATTCTATAATACAGTTAACCGCTGAAACAGTCACACTTTTCTTTAAGTTGGCTAATATGAAGTATAATTAAAAACGTTCCTAGTTATATATGTTTTTATTTACTGGATAATTATGTTAGTCAAAGATAATTTTCATTGAAGTGTGTTGTATGGATAATACTTTATTTATAATATTACTTATGTAAGTTATTGATTGACAATAAATCATTTAAACGAAACGCAGTGTGTATGGATATTTACATAGACTAAAGTTTGTGCAATATTTTCAAAAGAGCATGGAAAAAACTTAATTTAAAGTGTAGTAGTACCACCATCGGCTGGTAAAATTATGACAAAATCAACAAACATTCTAAAAATGATATAACAAAAGACAGTATGTAAAGTATAATTTACAAACAGATATTGTTATTATAATTACAAAACTAAGTAACAATTATCACAGCTTCTTACCGCAAAAGGGGGAAGAAAGAAAAAACAGAGTAATATATAATCTATAGGAAAATGCAATTACTAAATTATGGCTCCCTCCTCCTTATTCCATATTAAAAAAAAAACATATATTACAAAAAGCTGTTTTGCGCATTTACCTCTCAAGGATTAAATACATACATCCTTATCTATAACTTAGATTCAATCGATTTTAGTGTTTGATATTACATTAAAAATATTCCTTAAACCAATTATTAAATAATTTTTTTACTTACATACTTATATTAAAAAAGGAAAACACAACAAACTTTAATAAAGGATGTAGTTCCGATAATGTGAATCAAAAAAAAACAATCTCTGCATTAGAGTTTATTTTCAGGTAAGATTTTTTATTTCTTCAAAAAAGAAAAAAATTGCTAATTCTCTTAAATCACAATTTAATTACTCATACTTACTTTTACTACGTACTTTTTACCATATTTATTTAAAAAATAATATATTCTTACGTAAACATTCTATAATTTGTTATTTAAATTATTTACAGTTTTATACCATGTAGCGATTAAATAAAAACCAAATATCCCTTTTGATAAAGGTCGGATCCGACCGAAACGTCAAGGAAAAAAACCCAAGTTTTATTGTCTAATAAAAGGCCAAAATAATCCAAGAAAAGATCCTTTCATATACATATATACATATTGTACTTCAATATCGTTGTAGAACCTGAGCAACATGCTGTCTGTGTGCGGCCTTGAATGTAGGAGAAAAATTAGTGTAGAGGTAGCATTAGCTTCGGCATATCTCGTATTCTAAGACTGTGACAGGACTGTCCAAGGACTAAACAGGGCCCTTGTGCACATATTGTTCATGTGGTAAACATATAGTGTGAAAACGAAGAAGAAGCGTTTACATGGATTCTGTAATTTTGATTTTAATACTGGCGCCAGGAAAAGAAAAATCGTCGCCAATATTTCTCCAAACATCACAGATACCTGGCAAAAGGGACCCACGTTGAACCTTCCACCAAGGCCAAAATTAGAACGGCAGGTAAAAGAATTAAAAGCGAAAAATATTTAAATTCGTAGAAGCTAACGCAGGTGCTGCAGGAGTAAGTTTCGGTCAATATCTTGTGAAACGTGTTATACGATGAGCTGCTCCGCTTTGAACTTACTGCAGACGATGTATACATTGGGTACGCAAATTACTTTGCACTTGGTTTGTTTGAAACGAATAAACGAGTTAAGGAATATGGTTTAACATTTGCACCAGACAAATCGGATGCCCTTATAATGCAAAGAAAAAGAAGGAAACAACACATTGCCTTCATACTGGAAGGAATTAAACCGCTGTAAAGACACTAGAATATCTGAGAGACACCATTGATGATAAAAGGTATTTTGGACTGCACATAATGAAAGTGACGGCTAAGGCGAAAAAAAAGTAGCCAGCACCTGTAATACAACAAGCAACACGCAAACTAAAGTACAGGTAGATCTTTGAAAAAGCAATATACGGAAGTAACACGATCATCCGAGAACATCTCAATATAATACAAATCTCACTTATTCTCACGTACTAGAGATAGTTAGCTTATTTGTTTAGAATTAAGGTCAGTCTTATTGTATTCACCTAGATGTACACATCTTCGGTAAAGAGATAAATAAATTTTCATTCATTTTTTAAAAACTGCTTCAGTAAATTGACATATCTAAGCATTTTAGGTACGGAGGCTAATTAAATCGTTATACTTATTTACCTTTCATTTTAGGTATAGGAATACCTAAAAAGAGAATATTTTTTAGAATCAGAATATCTAAGAAAATATATACCTTTCCATTAAAAAAAAATACTTTCCACATATTCAACATAAGCAACTAAGCTTTTAAACACCCTGTAACCCCCAGAGAAGAACTTCAAACGTTGTGTAACTACGCAATATGAGCTGTACGTATGCAAAATTACAATCGTCTCTTTTACTCCTACCTGACGTAATATTACTATAAAGTAAGATCGGTATCTGTCACTTTTTTTCTTTAATTCCGAATAACTCAGAAGGAATGGTATTTGGGTATAGGGTATGATACATGAAATATGTGTAAGATTTATCATAGGAGCTGAATTTGTAATTTATTTTATAGCACGCTATTTAAAAAATCGGAGTAGATGCCCCTCTTTCGGTTAAGTGGAACATATTTATTCAAAAATATTTTCACGCGAGAGTTCATATTCAACCATATCCAACTGCAAAATTTTGTTTTAAAATTCCGTTCCCTTTGTATAACACTTTTAATAGGCCATTCTCACCAATCACCCTGTATGTAAATTACTCCCTCTATGCATAATCTATACATCAAAGCACTCCTTAAACAAAACCGAAGAGTTTGTCAAATAAATATTAGCACGATATTTGTCGGAGAAGCTTCGGCTTTCATAGACATATAATATTTTTTTAAACCAGTCGTAAGGTAGTGAAACATCTAATTACTAAATCATTGATCGGTGTCTATTTCACACGAACAATGCATAGACGTAGAATTTCCGCTTGTTGTCTATGCGAATATGATCGTTGTAGTAGATGGTCAGCAAAAAGTGTTAATTTACGACTCGAGCTTTCCTCCCGGCCACATCCAACGGAATAATTCCTGTCCGCGCGACGTTAATGTGTTGAAACTTTTATTTACCGAAGGAACGGCGAACCACTCAAATCTGGCTAAATCAAAACACACACATCGGTCGTGCGGACCTGGACAACACCTCCGTATTTGTAATTATACGTTACCGCGCTAGTTAGCGATCATATTTATGGATCTCAGCCCATATTAGTGCGTTAATGCTCGTCAGTTATTAATAGCTGTAACGTTTTAAATTCCGACCCAAGGACTTATCTTTTGCCCTTTTGGCATTATACCTGTTATTGCTTATTATAATTTAAGACTCGTATTTAAGTTGGAAAACGAAACAAGTTTGTCTGCTTTGGAAAGGTACATATGTATGTATGTATATCGTTCGTAACAATAAAAATATGTAATAACATATAAAAACAAAAATGGAGGAATAATATTCTTATTTTTACATGTGGATTCATTTCGTTAAATGCTAGCAACATGTTAGTAACACTTCACATCGTAAGAAATTTTAAATATTGTCACCTTTTATTTTGTTAATTACAATTAGTATACCTATAATTTGGTATCATTTTGGACTAAATGGAAGGCAACATTTTAATAATTGTAACAGCGGCCTGGTTCAGCTCAGTTAGAATTATTAACACAAAACAACAACACTAGTGGTAACAATTATTATAAAAATAAGATTAATGATGAATCTAGTAACGCTTTCTTTACCTTTCACAATCATACTAATTGTAAGAAAAGTACAGTAGATCTATCTATTTGGGTTAAAAATTTCAATTTCCAATTCAACAAGTTTGAAGGTTACCACGTATCTCAAACGTCTCTCGGATAAATATCAATTCGTTTCACACCCTGTTAAAACAACTGTGAAATAGTATTTTGTACAGCGAACACCCACGTTTCACTAGAAATTAACCAACAGCAGCATGACTTGATAAAAATAATATGATTGATAAAACTTCATCTAGCGGTTTCTTTTTAGAATACTGGTTACGCTTCGGACAAATTACAAAACCCTACCTTTTTAATCTCGGTTTCTATTTTCTGTAAGTGACTTTCCGTCTTACATTGTAATCGAGATTCTCGTTGTGTGTATTATTTACACACAAACAACGTCTCTAAATAAACTATATCATGTTCAGCTTGAAATTTTACTCGCAATTGTTCGCAAAAACAAAAGATCTTGTTATTCTATATTTCTACTGGCAACTTGAATTACTGTTCATCCTTGATACAGTTCCTCCTAATCGAGTGTTTCCATATAGTGCTAGGATATAAAATT
This sequence comes from Holotrichia oblita, assembly GCA_023690525.1. Taxonomy (NCBI): domain Eukaryota; kingdom Metazoa; phylum Arthropoda; class Insecta; order Coleoptera; family Scarabaeidae; genus Holotrichia; species Holotrichia oblita. The sequence goes on along the minus strand of CM043015.1, from coordinate 157,869,241 downwards.
AAGTCATTTTTATCTACTGCGTAAAAATTATATATATTTAATACTAGGAACTACCTAAAATTCACGATTTTCATTATTTCCAGCAGATATTTAATGCAAGCATTTAACAGAATATAGCTTATCATGACAAAAATGCATAACTATAATAAAATACAAAAACCTAGGAACTGTTACGAATTGCATTGTTTTGCTTTATTTTATTTGCGTATTATAATGTATTAGAACGTAGTACTAGTACTTCAAATTGTTTTCTTTCAGATACATTAGAGTTACCAATTACTAATTGATAAGAAATTGCGTATGACTAACTTTAATACATATATCTTCACTCTGGCCATTAGATAGCTTCTCTGCGCTTAGAGTTTCTTGTATTCATACCCCTTCAAATACCATGGGTTATCTGTACTGCTTTTCTTCTATTTGTCATAGTATTCCATTCCTTATTGGATACTAAAGCCGCTGATGTTTATTATTTATATACCAACTTTTTTCCGAATGTATTAATTACTGTAACATTCAAATATATACTAATGCTGCTCCGTATATTTATCATTTTCTCCAACCCAAATTCATACTGCCTCACTAAAATTAACTTTCATCTTGACAAATTAAATGCATTTTTAGTTGATGCATTGTATTTGAAGTATTGATATTTGAATATAGATAGATAGAGATAAGTAGTAGTAAGAGAGATAAGTTAGCTTTTAGGTATATGATCCCCAATAATTTCACTTTTGGGTGTATAGACGAATTTAGTATTCAGTATGAATCGGCCATTACTACCCGTTAACGTATCAGTTAAAACATACATACGCTGTCGCATTTCCAGTTGGTTTTTAACACAAATGGTATTATGTGGGTTGCATAGTCGGTGTGAGACCTTACGAGAGGGTATTAAATTTGAATGAGGATCTTGGGATCAGCCTCCCTTCCCCCATTTTACTTTTGCGACGCATTTCATTACATTCAGGCTTTGATTGGTTTTCTGTCTTAAATAGCTTAAACAGTCACTCATCAGCATCCTCGCATCGAATTTGACTCCTAAGAATGTTATCTGGTTTTCAAACCCTATCCGTTGACAATCACTTGAAGTAACTGCTCCGACTGCGGGCCTGGTTTGAATAATACTCCTCTGCTTTTGGTCGCTGAAATGGACAATCCATGTTGGAACATCCATGTGTCAACTTTCCGCATTGCTGCATTGATGATTAATGCAGGGTAAATCCGTGCCCTCGATGAACACCGTTAAATCGTCGGCATATATTGTATTTTTAACGTTATCTAATTCGTTGGACAGGGAGCTTAGAATATTTTTATGATGTGGGAAAGTAATATCACTCTATCGTATAAAGGGTGAAGTAAACACGCTATACATTTATCAAACAAACAATCATAACCATATCAACTTTTTGTATAGAATACTACCAGCCTACTTATAGCTATCGACAAACGTTCCACATTTTGAGGTATCATGCAGATCCATTAACACATCAGTAAGGCATTGATATCTTAATTTTTATCAGTAAACTATCTAATACTCACCCTTCTGTCTAGGTATTTTATTTTTAGGCGTATTAAAACAACATTTGATTCTATAAGATTTGATAATCTCAAAAAATACCGACTCCACAGAAGGTTCAACGCTCTTAAATACAGTAAAACTAGAGTCTTAAATGAGCTAGGATATTCTAGAAAATCACACCGTATATAATATTTATAAACGTACTTTTAATAATGATAAATATAAGATACAAGCTATGTTTATTTATCACCTATATCTACATACATAGCAAAGAGAGATGCTAATTTACCTGCAATAAATAAGCTGTTACCAATCTAATAATCGAATCATGTTCTGTAGGTTGGGCAAAGAGAAAAGCTTCGGATAAGAGTAGCTTACAACTAATGGCACTTATATAAGCGATGATTGTTACATGTTCTCGAAATGAAATGATCAGAAATCCGACAGGTTATCAACAAGATAACACCGCTTAAACATTCTGACATCTCAGCGCTCTTCTATTTGGACTCTGAATACTATTGTCAAATATAAATATAATACCTATGACAACATGAATAACAGAGCCACTGGTAACATGACCATGTAAAAATCTAAACTCGACGTTAGTTTTTAAAGTTTTATCTACAAATATGATATATGTATATACAGGGTCCGGCAACGAAGCGGGGGCGGAAGATTACACGCTTACCTGAAAGTTAGCGAAATATTTACTCACCGGATATTCTTCCGCACGATCAAGCGCACGTTTTAAAAATATTTTGTTTTATACAGAGTGTTCCGGATGTAAATGCCAGACTAAAGTTGCATTTTTTTAATGGAACTCCCTGTATATTAATAGATAAAATGATCCGCACTTGAAATCTGGTTATATCGATATAATGTCTAAAGTTAATAGTTTCTGTGTAAATAATTATTTTACTTGATAAATTGATACATTTCAGTAGGCTATTCTGCATAGGGAAAAACAAAAAATTCGAAACCGACAGAATAGAATATTTTCTACTAGTTTGGACTGTCGTGGCTATGTGAAATAAATTTTGCAACTGCTCGCTTTATATAGGATGTTCTCAATATTCCAAAATCGAAGAAATCTCGAAATTTTTAAATGGAACATCCTGTATGTTTTTAGCTCATCGAAAAGCTCTTTTACTACGCTTTCTATTGATACCTCATTTTATGCACCTAGGATAGGATTAATTATTTTTTTTTAAAGTTGAATTAATGAGAAATGCTTGTATTTCTAATAGCTAATTTGCACTTTTAAACCTTCTGTTAGATCGGGTATTTAACAAATAATCCAGAAATGCTCTATAATACGAAGAAACCCCATTTAGTATGAGAAACAGGTAATTTGCACTCAGCGGAGAAAGCAAACATCAAATTAATATAAAGTAAGTATGTAATAGATTTATTTATTAATTACAATAGATTAATTTCAATAGATTTACTTTTTTATTTAAGCTTGTGACAGTGTAGAAGAGGGATGCTGATTCTCTATAATCTGAAATTATCTCCAGCCAAAGCCAAGCGGAGATTCAAAAAATACTTGGCTTACTATACATGTATGTATGTATTTAAGCTATTTAATTGATTTGATCTAACAAAATGACTCCAAATTCAGATCTACATCTTATGGCAAACTTACACAATTAAACAATCCCCACTAGAAAAAACGAATACAGTTAGGGGAACTTTAAGTTGGAAAATATACAAATGAATGGACACCTGTATAAAATAATTAAATTTAAGGGGTCGATAGCCGTTACCCCAGCCGATATCCTGTATATTTGTATAACTATAACTTATACATATGTATATAAGACATATACAAGGCTTATTCATTGAATACTGGCCTACAGACCGCATCTCCCAAACTATTTTTTCGATTTTTTTATTTTTTCTAACTAGTTTTCGGTCGACAAACTACCCTCTAGTTAGTTACTAAATACATACATACAGGGTGAGGCATTAGTGCGTCAAAGCTCAATATATCCATTAATATTAAAGATATCACAAAACGTTATGTACAAAAATCGTAGACACTCTTAAGCTACATATTTTAAAATTATTTTCATATATACAGAGTGTTTCATATTGCCTGGGTGAACCAAACATATATTTTCTTAAATGGAACTGAAACATACTATATATTATTCCGAATTTAGATTAGGCGTATCTTCCTCATTCCTTCGATATAAAGTATCTTTAAGATGTACCGAGTATTTCAGAAGTTATGGTCAATTTTCCCTGAAAATCATTGCGTGTTCAACGTCCTGTGTATTCCACACGAAACAACTTAACATTCTTTTTGTACTGGAATGACTTTTATATATTGTTACAGTTTTATAGCAAAGTGATATTTTGGCAATATTGCGAAAACTGTGTACAGAGCGATTCAAAATACAAATGCATTATTTTCTCATTTTTTAGTTTACTTGACTGAAGAAACACTTACTTGAATCAAGAAAGTACTTCTATGTGTGTAGTTTTATTGCGATCAGATAAGTGTTCATAAATGTATTTATACTTTTGTATGTGTGAAATTAACACCATATTATGTCCAATGTAGCCAAATTTTTTACTGTGCACAATGCTTTTAACAAACACCTGGTTATACATTCACGATCTTAGCAGTGAATTCCAGTAACGACCAATGTGACAGTTACAGTACAGTTGTAAAGTTGTGTAATCTAGTCAACACCGAAATAGATTTATCTTCTCTTGTCACATTTCTTGATTCAGGAAGTGTGAATGGTCATTCACTAATATTTATTGCTAAAAAATCGTTTGTTTCTTTGCCTGTGATGCGTAAATAACTTATCGCCCACCTCAATATTACACTTTACTATCCGGTTATCCCTCCTCTTCAAATTCTGACGCACATTCCTGTCGACATTTTTGAATACTCTGCAAACCAACTCACCCTTTGCCTCAGTGAAAATCAGCTACCTCGTATCCTTCACTGCCTTCACAAATAGTAATACCGTGTGTTTGATATTGTTGCAGCTGCAGGTGTGGTTTCTATTTCTAATTTTGCCAGAGAATACCCTGTACCCTATACACTTTCCTGTAGCGAAGAAAGTTCCAGAAGAGCTCTTCTGATTTCTAATAAACAGGTAATCTTTTGTACTTCGCTAAACGTCCTTACCTTATAGTCTAAATTGATTACAATTTTAGTGCTCAATCAGTACACCATTCTAAACTCCAAACCTCAGATTGTTAGATCATATTTACATAGGTATTTAATTTTCATTGATACAAGTAGGTATCTAGAAGCCGAAAATAGACGGACACTGAAATTTAGAACTCTTACTTTTTCGAGTGTTTAGAACCGTAGTCATTTCCTTTAGTGTGGATATTAAACTCGAATTTCTGAGACCACCTCCTCATACCACTAATTTCTACTTGCATCTCCAGGACGGTAAATCGTCCACCACAAGATGACTCTTCTTCAATGTTAACAGTCAGTTATCACTGTTGTATTTATAATACCATACGATCATTTATACAGGGTCCGGCAACGAAGCGGGGACGGAAGATTACACGTTTATTTGAAAGTTTCTCAAAGATTTAGTCATCGGATATTCTTCCGCACCATCAAGTGCGTTAGTGTCCGTTAGTGTCCGTTGAGTGAAAATCAATTGTTTCTCATACTAAATGGAGTTTCTTCTTGTTATAGACCATTTATGGATTATTTGTCGAATATTCGATCTTACATTAGGTTTGAAATGCAAATTAGCTTCTAAAAATAGAAGCATTTCTCATTAATTCAACTTTAAAAAGAAATAATTAGCAAATGATCTATCCTAGATGTATCAAATGAGGTATCAATAGAAAGAGTAGTAAAAGGGCTTTCCAATGAGGAAAAAATATACAGGGTGTTCCATTTAAAAATTTCGAGATTTCTTCGATTTTGCAAAATTGTGAACACTCTGTATAAAGCGAGCAGTTGCAAAATTTATTTCATGTAGTAACGACAGTCCATACTAGTAAAAAATATTCTACTCTGTTGGTTTCGAATCTTTTGTTTTTCCCTATGCAGAATAGCCTACTGAAATGTATCAATTTATCAAGTAAAATAATTGTTTACACAGAAACTATTAACTTTAGACCTATACAACATTATATCGTTGTAACCAGCTTTCAAGCGCGGATCATTTCCCTATTAATATACAGTGTGTTCTATAAAAAAATGCAACTTTAGTCTGGTATTTCCATCTGGAACACCCTGTATAAAACAAAATATTTTTAAAACGTGCACTTGATGGTGCAGAAGAATATCTGATGACTAAATATTTGACAAACTTTCAAATAAGCGTGTAATCTTCCGTCCCCGCTTCGTTGCCGGACTCTGTATTTACCCTCTAGCAAGCCATGAAATTGTTTGTTGAAAATATCATGTTCTGAAAAATAGAACACATCTGTCATTAATGTATTTGTTAATTGATACTTAAAAATGTTTACAATACATCATAAAGTTTTTCTAATCGAATCATACTTTAGAAATGGTGTAAAATTAAAGAAAGGGGAATAGTCGTACTCTTTGCAGCCTTGTATAGAAGAATTTCGGGCAGAATTTCTAAATTTTCCAACAACATATGACAGTGTGTGGCGATTGATTCAAGATTGAGGGTACGTCCACATGTGTCCGTATTTACGGATCCGTATTGGACAGCAACCAATCAAAACACGAATATTGAATAGCGTCTGACGTCATAGGTTCAATATTCGTGTTTTGATTGGTTGCTGTCCAATACGGATCCGTAAATATGGACACATAGGGACGTAGCCTCAGTGGCTGAATTCGCTGGAACGGGATCTGTGTCCCGAAAACCAGGTGCTAGTAGACCACTAAAGAGGACAGTTCAAAATATAGCAGCTGTTGAGGAACGAATGACTCAATCACCTAAATAATCGATTCGTAATCTATCACAACAAACATAACTATCATATGGAACCTGCCAGAGAATCCTTAAAAAAGATCTACAAAAATTTCCATACAAATTTCATTGCGTGCAATAACTTTTACCAATCGATCACATAACCAGAGTTAATTACTGTCAGTGGTTCTTAGTTAGGATTAATAACGATGACGTTCTTGATAAATCCTTCTGGTCCGATGAAAGAATGAAGAACTTACTGAAGCCATCCGACATGTCTGTGAGGAAATTGCACCACATAATTTAAGGAATGCCTTCAATAACACGAGACGAAGAGTGGCGCTCTGTATATAAAATGAAGGAGCTCACTTTGAACATTTATTCTAGCTGTTTTTATTATTAAATTTTTTATTTTTTCAACTGAAACGTTTGTATGTAATTATTTGTCAAAATGGCAAAAGCTAATCTCTCATAACTACCAACTTAAGTTGAAAATAAAATTTAATTGCAGAGGGTAGAAATATATGATCATATGGTACACATATTCATCGACAGGTGAATCGATCTGTTACCATAACACCACTTACCGATAGTTTGCTCAACTTTATGGTTTTGTAAAGTCCCTTCCATCAACAACAACAAAAAAATGATATGCACAACTTAGGCATCTAGTTATATTTTCATTTTTGCATTAACTGAAATCAAGTATTACAACTAATTGAAGCTGTCATGCTAATTTTACAGTATTTGGACATATATTGAAAAACATGACGTATAAGTACTGGACTACAACTAGATAAGTTTATACAATAGCATATTTAATAGCACTAGTACAGCATTATAAAGTAGGTTATATACTCGTATTTATCTCATGAAATTTTAGAACGCTGGCAAGCAAATACAAAACAACTAATCAAAATAGAAAAACCTAAGGAGAAATGTCGGCGCTCATTGATCTAAGAATAACATATTTTTTAGGCACACGTAAATCAAAGTTTTTCTGTTAGCTCTGATGCGAATCGGTAATTGCATCTCGTTATTTTATATTCTTTTACGATCGTGCGTTTAATATTTTTGCATTTCATCAGAATCGCTACGTCGTAAAGATTACTGCTCTCGTACATAGCGACGGTTGCTATAAAAACAGATAAATCAGAAACAATGACATTCAGTGACATATTGACTTGTCTTTGTTCATGTAACGTGATTTACTTAGCGAAAAAAGAAGAGATCGTGAAGGGAATAGATAGATACTTTCAATTGTATTAGAAATTTCTCTAAGAATAATACAATGAATGAAACAGAATACACTGATATTTAAATCGTTTACGAAAATATCTAGTTCTCTCGTAAAAATATTTATTAAGTCATATTATTATAATTATTGGTATAAATATCATTATCTCTTCTCTTTTGTGAATATCGTATCTTCATATAAATTCCTTCCTTCTCTGTAAAATGCTTTATAGACTGTTTACAAATATCAAATTCTCTTCTCTTTTCAAAATCAACTAATCCCACCTTTGTTGTTATCTGTCAATCATAAACGCTTCTGTAAAAGAATGTTGCTGTATGTTACCTGTAAAATACATTTATAGCTATCCCCAATAATTTTTGTTAGTTCTGAAGTATTTAATGCAAACAGTAACCAATTTTACGAAATACAGACCTTTGAAAATAAATTAAGTTTATGGGAAAGCAAATAAACCTTCGTATACCGTCACCTATAAATAATTCCATAATTGAGTTTCTCAGGTGAAGAGACATTAACTTGAACGCTACAGACGTCGGCGAGCAAACCGCGTGTTGATTTCATTGAAAGTAGTGTAATATGCGCGTTACTAGCTGAGTCAGGCCGTGTAATGAATACTAAGTGTGAATCAGCAGAAGGAACTTCTCGTATTGTACGACGGTGGTCCGTCCCTCTAGAGATGTCGAGATATTTTTCAACTGTCTACTTCGAACCATCGTACATTAGATGCAAGTCGATATATTGACGATAACGTACTTACAAAGAAAAGTCGTCGTTCAATTCTAAGCTTTCAATAACTATAGCTCTTCTACATTTTATACGTATAGAATACATTATACGTATTTTCTCTGTTAATGTAATTGTTATTTTTATTCATATCTAATACATAATATATCGGGAAGCATAATACGGACATCAAAGAGAAGTTTTATAGTAAAATTGGAAAATTTATTTAAAAAACATAAACGTGGGAAATGTTACAAAAAGTATCCATAGAAATATCAAATTAATACAGCATTATGTCAGTTAGTAAGAGAATATAAGAGTATGCTTAATAAAAATCAATAACATATCTAATTTTTATATAATTTCTACAGATTTAGGGCCTGTTTTTCAATCGGCTGTTAATTGTTTGTGTTAACTGGCTAACAGTTAAGCTTAACTTCAAGCTAAAGTCAGATAGCAATTACAATATTTTTCAACGTGCATATAAACGGAGAGTTATGAAACTCATAGTTAGCTGGCTTCACGTTGGTAATAATTAAACCTGGCCAATTCGCTACACAAACCAGTGGCTTACTCACTCAATTTTGTATTTAATTTAAATTGTAAGAAAAAATTACGCACTCTATTTACCATTGAACGGTTAAGTGAGCTCGTTGATTCTGGCATATTACTATAGAACACGACTGCATAGTAATTTGTAATTCAAAGTTGTTATTCTTCGGCCGTACGCAAAATCGACAACGCTCGAAATATCTTCTGTATTGGATGCGGCATATACAAAGCCATGTTTAGTAATAATGAAGAAACACGGATTGTTTGTTTGGGCCATTCGACAGCAGCAAACAGAAAAAATAAGTATTATCAATTCATGTTATAAATACGTGAATCATAACAGTTATAAGAGGTAATAACCATTCGCCCTTCATTATAATTATGAGTGTCGTTAGGAAACAAGATATAAGTCTACATCTTGCTTTGTATTGACCATGAATGTAAATTTTTGATTTCACAAAATTTTCATACATCTCTATTCAATATCATTATATCGCACCCATTAATCGTCTTTATAAATGCTACCATTGTTACTGCTGCATAGAATATGGATATTAAAAAAGTACTGTTAATTTTAGTTCAGCTGACCGGACATTATTACTAAAGCTAATGAACAACTATAACATAATACAAGAATGCAAAAAAACGACGCTATACATGGAAAGAGAAAGAAGATTGGTAGAAAATTATGGAAAATAAGTTTAGTATACGTATAACTGGACCAGTAAAGTTTAGAAATGTATTATAAATAAGCTTTAAATTAATGTATTTTATTACAGCCCCATGTGTATAAACAACTGTAAAATAAATACGAAGCTTTTTTTTTTCAATGTGTGGTGGGTGCTTAGTTGCAGTGACCCCGTAAGCTGTATTACTTGTCTGGCTGTCACTGCAACTCTTGCGGTGTAGTTTAGTGTGTGTAAGTTGTGTTTAAATGGCTTTGTGACAGCATCATATCGCCTTTTATGATGCCGCGCTGTTAATCACTTTGCTCCCAACAGCGAATGGCAAGTCGATCCGGGATTAAACTCTCTGAAAAAATGTCACCGTCCCTCCAGAGAATTGAACCCCGGCACTTATCGTCCTCTCACAACAATAGTCAGCCGCCTAACCACTGCGGCCATCGACCCGTTAAAAAAGGAAATAAAAACAACACACCAGTATATAAGAGGAAGAGGAGGTGGACTATATCTACCATCTCCTAACATATAATCTTAAGCAGGGAAAACATTATCTGAGACAATTGCTTTAAGAATGAAAGGACAATCTAATTTGTATAATCAAAGACAAGAATCTCAAAGTAAGAAACAAGGCAATACATACTCTCTATGAAATCTGAAATTATTTATCATTTTATAATTATTGCAATCTAATCGGAAGCCAATGTTTACAAAGAAACGTAGTTCATCCGTAGCCGAAAAATTCGAACAGCTAGCACAAAATATATTCAATTAATCGAATTACAAGCGGTTATTGCTACAGAACAACAAAAACAAAACCAGAAACTTGGATGACCGAAATCTTCAAGTGAAGAACCTAAAGATTGAAGAGTAAATCAGAAATAAAGGATACAGCAAAATCAACTGCTATGAATTGAGTTGGACATGAAATTCAATTTATTTTGTTAAGCAATAAAATTTTTTACGGTTTTTCGGTCCTTAATAAAATAAATCTTTATTAATATTTCGTCAACATTCTTTGACTTCCTCACGAAATTATTATTTCTAAAAGTATAAACAATCTATAAATTATACAACTATATAATGTTTATAAAAAACAACAGTCATGGATCAGTTACTAGATAATGTCATAATCAATTTACCGTTTAATTTACCTTTTATTTTTATGTACGTAGATGATATAATTTGTTCTATATCTAGAAACATGACGGATAGGGTTTTTGCTATATTTAATGCATTTAATCCTGTTATTTATTGATTTAAAAGGAAACACTTTTGTTTAATTTTCTTTTAATGCGTTTTTAATATTAACAACAAACATCGATCATTACAATTTTCTAATCAACAACTACTATCGTTTTTTACAAAACTACTTGATATTTAAGGAATGCATTATATCATTTCATAACAAATCCAAATTTACAATTTACCATTAAAATTGAAAAAGATAATTGCATACCGTTTTTAGACACAAAGGTAATTAGAACTTACAACAAAATTATTCTAGACTGGTATCAAAAACCTACCTCAGAAAGATTTATTAATTTTTGTTGAAATCATCTTAACAGTTTAATCCTGTTATTGATTTAAAAGGAAACACTTTTGTTTAATTACAGTGATTTACAATGAAAAATAGAGTAAGTCATATCAGTAATGAGCAATTTCTACAAATAAATTTAAATAAATTATTTAATATTTTTGTTACTAACGGATACCCTGAATCTCTATTAAGGAAGTTAATTTATAATTCAAACCCTCATTATGGCCCCCGAGAAGAATCTACAATTTCATTAAAATATAAAAAATTACCTTTTATACCAAATTTAACAAATAAAATAATATCGTTTTTTAAATCTTATAAGGATTTATCTATTGCTAGATATAATGTACTCAAAATTAATGTATTTTCTAGAATTAAAGGTAAAACCCCGATAAATTTCCAAAATGATTTAATCTACAAAATTCCTTGTAGTGGTTGTTTAGGCTCATGTGTGGGACAAACCTCACATTGGTTAAAGCATAGGATTAGTCAGCATAAAAGCGAAATTAAAACTGGTAAGCGTTCTTGTGCGTTGACTAATCATGCATTAGAATTAAATCATACGTTTGCTTTCGAAAATACTGTAATTTTAGATAAAGAACCAAAATATAGGAATAGGTTATTGAAATGTTTTATATAAATATTACTGCAAATAGTGTGAATTTTAAAACAGATACTAATCAATATAATGCAATTTTTCCCAAACGCCAATTAATTGAACATATTTTTATATAAAAATATGCCGTCCCGAAGTGGAGTCGAACCACCAGGTAGGGCTATCGCGGCTCTACCGCAAACCGTTGCGACCACCGGGGGGCTACGACTGCACAAGTAAACTTCACAAATATATGCGAACGAGATCGCAACGGTTTGCGGTAGAGCCGCGATAGCCCTACCTGGTGGTTCGACTCCACTTCGGGACGGCATATTTTTATATAAAAATATGTTCAATTAATTGGCGTTTGGGAAAAATTGCATTAGATGTACTTACATACGCCAAGAAAATAAATACACTTCGGTGTCAAAAAAGATACTAATCAACTTAGCAATATATATTGTAATATTTTAAACCATAATAGGAATACACTTTAATATCTTGCTATTGCTTGTACTTTGGTTTCCTTGATTAATTTAAAAATGTCATGTAGTTTGACTTTTGAAAACAATTTCTGACATTGACAACAAAATTTGAATTACTTCAAACAGACATTAATCTAAATTCTTTTTGTAAGTTTTTTATAAACATTTTATATTTGTATATTTTATAGATTGTTTATACTTTTAGAAATAATAATGTCCTGAAGAAGTCAAAGAATGTTAACGAAATATTGAAAATAAAGATTTATTTTATTAAGGACCGAAAAACACGCAAAAAATTTAATTGCTTAAAAAAAAGCGGTCGAAAAACAACACCAATTTTATTTTGTTAGTTAGTCTATATTTTTTATAAACCGAACTATGGCCCCTCATTTCATTTTAGTTATTAGTAATTACTATAGATTCAATAACACAAATTGCAATAACAAATCATGTAGATACGTATATATTATATTTTATAATACAAATAAAATAATATATCTTTTTTTGATATTATATTTTATAATAAAAATAAAATTATTATTAAATCTTCATTCCTTAAAAAATTTAGAAAATAATTAGTAAGAAGTATGTGCTTTGCATTATTAAAATTGATATTTTCAGGTTTTGTAACATCAAAATCCTTATCAAAGTTTATATCTTGTGCAAGTATATCAGCTTTCGTAGATGGCATGTCTTCATTTTTCTCTATAGTCATATTATGCAGTACTGCACGGGCTACTGTCATCGTTAAGGATATTTCCGATTGTATTCTTAGACCTAATGCTAATACTGGAAACAGACGTTTCCATATGCCATAACTACGTTGTACAGGATTTCTGATACGGGTTACTATAACAAACCAAACAGGAAACAATAAGCAATTCAAAATAAAGAACTCTTCTTATACATACCTGTTTCATTATACAAATTTTTAACTTCAGTAGTTATACGTAGAGGTGTTGCAACCTGTCTTGAGTTTCCATAGCCACTATCATACTATTCCTAAATACACGATTTCCAGTCGTTGTTTAATATTTGAGTTATTATAGATTATCTGGTCATGAGTCGACCCTAGCCATCGTGCTACAATGTCCAACATTTTCATTTTAGCTGATGATATTGTTTGTACATTAATTAAAAAGAAACGTTTTCTGTTTCGGAAAGTTTCAACTTATTGTCCCTCTTTAATGACAATAACAAAAACAAAATCTAATATGTAAATTATTTCTTACCTACTCCTAACATCTTTATGCGTGTACAGTCTATAGAACCGATTACTCTAGGAGTTCTTGCTTTTATAAAGTATTGCATATAATATTATGACATCAAAGCTACATGTTGCAGTTAGTTTAAATAACGCTTTGACCTGCAGTTAGTTAAAACTGACATTGATAAACACTCAAGCCAGCAGTCAGCGTTTACGTTTCAGTTAAAGTTTATTAACCAGCGATTCAAAAACCGAACCTTAGACTACTTGGTTAGCTCTAGAATGCTTACGTCACATTCCATGTTTCAATTCCTTCAAAATTGTCCGAAATTAGTGATGTCACTGTATGCAGATATAATCATACAAATATAGTCACGTCAAAGATTAACAGCATTCGAATGATTAACTAAGGCGTTCATGAAGGCGGTAGATTGACCGGGGCCGATCTATTTAGTAATGATGCGCTGGCGCATCTCCGAACGAAACGTGTCGTGGTGCGTGTTTAATGGATGTGGTGCTATTTCTACAAAACGACTCCGCTTGCCCTAATTAGCGATCAGCTGTATTATAGGGATACTTATCGGCGTATGCTGCATAAAACTATCCATACACAACAAAAAATGTCCTAAAAAATTCAATAAAAATGATAGTAAAATTTTACATCAAATATCATAGTAGTAATAACTGACAGGCCGACATTCCCAATAATTTCAATATTAGTAATATAATATGTAGAGTGTATTGTAGTGTAAAATGTTCACGGGAATTTTTACCAAAAATTTACCATCAACTCTTAAACTATTTATACAGCAAAATTTAGAACTGTGTACTCAATAGCATAGCTAATTATTATACAAGTTACTTACTAAAATGGTTTATAATGTACTAACTAATCTATATTTCACCGTTACTCAGTAGTTGTAATATATGCATTTTTTACAGTTTAATTTATTAATTGTTTCTGGTAAAGGTAAAAATATAAAATTACCAAAAACTAAAATGTCTGTTTAATTTTTTTAAGAAATATAATAAGCCTAGGATAAAGACATCTGTCCCAATACATTCGAAACAAAACATTGTTTACTATCTAGTGACTTTATAATAGTGTAAAAAGTAAAAGTGTTCAAAATTACTACCATTCGCCTCTAAACATTTATAATTTCTCTTTTATAAATTCTAAGTAGTAGCTCGAGGAATACGCTGTAGTTCAAACATTAAAGCAAGTGGCACTCTCTGAATCAAACATCTTTTATAGTGACAGGCTCGAAAAATACTTTATTTTCAACATATGTATACCCAAGTCTCCTAGTACCAAACTGAGGAGCATGGTGACCATTGATGAAGATCATCATTAGCTATCTGTCATCAAACATATTCTATATAAATATGTTGAGCAACAAATATAAAATTACATGAGAGTGCACCATCTTAGTGCAATGAATTGTCCTTTTTTGTTGTTCTGATAAGTGAAAAAGTATAATTACACTAATTTCATTTACTTCACTCTCAAATAGAAGTTTCCTTCTAGTATTTTACTACTGAATGTACCATATTGGAAACAAAAAATTTAAGCAGCGGCAAAATTGGAGTAGGTACATAAATGTAAAATCGAAATTTTTGCGGGTACAATAAAAGGTATATTAAAAAAAAAAACACAATTTAATAAAAAAAATTAAAATCTTGAAGGAGAAAACTAATTACCATAATAAATTTAAAAAGTACGGAGTGTTGGAGGACTATCGGGAGTTTTCTCTGTTAAGAAAGCGGTTTAAATCTGTAATAAATAAGCATTATAGAATTTACCTAACATCTGTTGAGGGTTCTACTAAAAATTATATTAAAAACTTTTGGAGTTTTGTATTAAATAAAAGGAAATCTGCTCTTCCGGCTGAGCTGACGCTTGACGGCCTTACCGCTAGTAGTGATCGTAAAATATGTAATCTTTTTGCTCGTTATTTTCAATCAGTTTATGAATCAGTGGACGTTGCTGTCGATTCGGACTATCTGGAGCGCCTTGCTTGCAACAATAATGCGGTACCACAGTTGAAGGTCACGTGCACGATGGTGGCAGATGCAATTGATAGGCTGGATCCGAATAAGGGTCTTGGTTTTGATGGCATTCCGAACTCTTTTATTATCAATTGTCGGGACGATCTTTTCAACCCATAACTTACTTATTTAATCAGTCGCTTGATGATGGTGTCTTCCCAGATGCATCGAAGATTACGCATGTCGTGTCTGTTTTTAAATCTGGCGACAATACGAGTGTTAAAAATTATAGACCTATCTCTATTCTAATAAGTTTAGCTAAATTGTTTGAATCTATAGTCTCCAATCATTTATTTTTACACGTTTATAATTTATTAATCGATGAACAACACGGTTTTGTGAAGCAGCGCTCAGTTGTCACTAATCTTTGCACTTATGCGCAGTTCATATTCATGGTTCCATGGATTGTGGTGTACAAGTCGATGCCGTGTATACCGACTTTGCTAAAGCATTTGATAAAGTTAATCATGCTCTTCTGTTGAGGAAATTGTATTCTGTCGGTGTGCATGGCAACCTCTATAGATGGCTCTCCTCCTATATAACCAATCGATTACAGACGGTTGTGATTAACAATTTTAAGTCAGATTCTTACATTGCTACGTCCGGAGTGCCTCAGGGGTCACACATAATGATATAAAAAGTTGTTTCTCGCGTGCTCACTTTCTATTATTTGCGGATGATATGAAGGTATTTATGCGGGTGGGTTCCCTTGTTGACGCCGGGGTACTCCAGGCTGAACTCGACAACTTATTTGAGTACTGCCGTCTGAATCACCTAAGTCTGGCGATTGATATGTGTGTTCAGATAACCTTCACTCGTAACCGCGCTCCTATCAATTTTCAATATAATCTAGGTAATGATTTTCTTCGTCGTGTACATGACGTGAAAGATTTTGGTCTGATTATCGATTCTAAACTAACATTTGAACTTCACGTTGAAACTACGGTTTAGAAAAGTTATAGACTCCTAGGCTTCATTTTGAGGACTACTGCAGAATTTCAAAATATTGAATGTTTAATTTTATTGTTTAATACTCCGGTCAGGAGCCGGTTTGGTCTGGAATCCGTGCTATTTTAAATACATTTTACGTATGGAGAAAATCCAGAAGAAATTCATTAATTTTCTTAATTTTAAATTTTTTTGAGCGAGGTACTATTGCGGTTATTCTCAGGGTTTGGAACGCTACCATATTACATCTCTGGTTGTGCGGCGTCACATCCTCGACGTTTGCTTTCTTTTAAATTGTTGCATAACGCCATCAATTGCCCTACGTTGTTATCTCTCATTGCTTTTAATGTGCCAACCTATATTACTAGAGCTTCCTTGCCATTTTATCTAAATAGATGCGATGCCTGCAAAAATGCTCCGTGTCACCGAATTCAAAATACCTTTAATCAGCATCTACCAGCTCTTGATATTTTTTCAGTAACACTGCAGGAAGTAAAAAATGTTTTGCGCTTGCGGCTCCACGAACACTACCTTCGGATATTGGACAAAATCTAAAATCTAGTGCTATGCAATAAATAATAATATTAAGTTTGTATGTAGTTGTTGAGTTGTACCTACTTATGTTTTTTTTCTCTTTTTTCTATATGCGATTGTTTTTTATTATTGAGTTTCCACGTAGTTCACCAGTAGGATATTTTTTAGTTTTGTAGCTTAGTTTTATTTCTTTCATTTCGTACATTTGTATATATTGTGTATTAGAGATCGTCTGTAATTGGGACGTTGTCCTGTTGGCGGTCCATTAAAATTAAATAAATAAATAAATACAGTCGCAATCTTGTTGCACCTTGTCTAATAATGATAACTAAATTCATTTTTCAATAAAAATGACAACCGGTGTCTTCAACCACTTACGTATAGGAAATACTAACACCAAAAGAATAGACTAAAAAGGATAAATTATAAATAAATAAAGTTGTTCATGTTGAACACCACATTTTAAATGTCCCCTGTAAATTATCAAAAATCTTGACGTTAGAAGTGTACTAGTAGGAAATTGTCCGTTGTTTAATATTGTAAATCTTTTTTTTTTTTTTCAAAAATGTCGATATTAGTTCATTTTTGGTATAACACATGGTATACAAAATTGACCTAAAATGGAATGTGCAATTAAAAAACAATTACATACCTAGAACTAGAAATTATCAGTTTCAAAAACAAGGCTTATATATCTGTAGTATATATATTTCATTGTTTTATTTCAACAAAACTTCAAAAATAGATTTAGGTGCAAACATATCAACTACTTGAATTTTATGTAACAATTGATCAATTTTTCAATAAATTTGAAAAAGAAATCTGATATTAAAATTTCAGTGCGCATTACGCTCATCATTACATTTATTGTATAACACACCATAAACTAAATTAAGTACGCTAAAGTATACTTCCTCTAATAACACATTATAACGAAAGTTGACATATAATTTCATGCTACTAAAAAATGAATCTCTGTCGAGTTAATAACACAAATTTGTAGTGTAATTTTAGTAAAACTAAAGTACATGAGAAAATGTCGGCCAGGAGATTCGCATAGTCGGCGAAGGCTGTCCCGACACTGGACACACGAACTATCATAGATTACCGCACGCAATATAAAGTGATTAAGTATTACTTTAAAAAGATTTTTTTGTAGTGCAAGTACCAAATAGTAAAACCCAAATGTTAAAGACACGTAAATTCACTTGACCAATTGTTAGTTTAGACAGATTAAATGCATAATTAATTAGCCTTAGAGATCTCTATAATTCTAAACTCTACTTAATATTGTGAATACATAAGATGCACTAACAATAAGTATACATCTAATAAAGAGCTATATACTGAATTTTGTAAATGAGTTAGTATTCCACCTCTAGAAATAAAATTGCTGTGATTCGTTCTGATGACGGATACTTCCTCCCCTCTATCACAATCACTGTTCATAAAAACCTTGGAACTGAGAACGTTGATGACCGGAAACAAGCGCGTGCGGTCCATGCAGACTAGAGTACCGGAAGTCGTCTGTTGACCTTTCGGTAGCGAACCGTTTCGTAGTTAATATATATCTACCATACAATTCCCTTACACATCAACTTGACTCATCTGTGAATGCTATTCATTCACTTATCATGCTACTATACAATTAAAATGCAAGATAAATTCGAATGAAAAATTAATTTAATGTTATCTACATGCTATCTCGTATAACTTGTCCTCCATAAAATCATATTATTTCTTATCAAAGATAGGTAATTAGTATTTTCCTTATTGTTAGTATACAACATATACAGGGTTATTCAAGGAACTGCTGCCTTAGAACTTTTCGATGTTCCTGAAATCCTACAATTCTGAAAACTTGTAATTACGGATAGTGTTATCTGGTCTCATTGGCGAAATTATTTACGATTTTGTATCATTTCCGGTTTACATTTTTGATTTTATGTCAGAAGCAATGTAAAATTGTTTTGATTTTTATAGACAACCAAAAATATGTCTTGTCTAAATTATGCAAGATGTAGTAAATACTAAAACAAGCCTTATTCGCAATGTGCTCTCATAACTTGCTTTAAATGATATTTATTTTTTAGGTATATTCAAAGTGTTCAAATATAGTATCCGAATAGACATTTGCTGATGATGCGATTGCATAGCCTCAAATCCCTCATTTTAGTAGTAGATCTATCTTTGTTGTCCATTCGGTATTTGGTTGATGATGAGAGCCCATACGTTCTCGAAACACGTGTCCCGAGTAATCAATCAAATTAACACAATCAAATATTCGTGATACCGATGTTTTATCTGTATATCTTTGTTTGCAGAAATTAGTATTAATAATCGCCTAGGTTTCATTACGTTAGTTATCTATTAAATTATGAATTAATTGATATTTTTGTGTATTTTCTTCATAGATCATTTATATGATCTAATAAAAGCGACCGTAATGGCTGCAACTGACACCATCTCCCATGGCGCTTGTAATATTATTCTAAAATCTGAGCTACAGTCAATTTTGTTCATATTTTATCTCCATTATTTCAGTTTGGCGTTTTACTAATTCTATACTATTACATTCAAAGCGCTTGGATGTTAGATCAATCACAAAAAATTCACCGACAATAATTAACGTTTTATTATGATCACTGTAGTTAATAACATTAGTTCGATACAATAATATACATTCAAAATAAAAAACAGTTACAATTTGAAGGCATAAATATTCTAATTTACGATACAGCTGGATAAAATAAGAGCTAGTGTATTTAGGTAATTTTGACACGATTTGACGATTGAAATGCGTTTCAGTATCAATTTTTGTTTGTTTAATCTGCCAATATATTCTTTCGTTTAGTTCTGTGCTCCGTTCAATAAAATTATCAAAAATCCAATTATTTACATACTGCATGTTGTCCCTTTCCCTAGTCCAGTTGTGATCTAACGATCCTTTAAGGTCACGATCAAGACCAAACTAAACGTATGTCAAATTATATTAGTACTTTCCTTGTATAATCGCATTTTAAGTTTTGATTTTTACCTGCTTCTGATTTTTTTATTACATCTATAAAAACATGGAAGTGGTTAATTTTATATTTAAAAATATAATTTATATCCTTTTTTTGCCTTATCAGGTATACCAAACAATTAGTAAACAAATCGGTTGGTAAATCTCGCTAGCAACCAACCATTGCATCACGATAAATAAGGCTAGAACTATGCTAGCAATTCTCAGAATGCGTAGCACATAGGACTTTATATAGTAACCTTGCCGTTATACAGGGTGACTGGTATGTAAACCTACATAGTGAAAAACCTATTAGTAGAGATCATTTTCAATAGATTTAGCCAAATATGTCTTATACAAAAGTGAAAAATATCCGAGATATTGAATGTTTTGTATTTTTTCCAAAATCCATTACTTACTCCGGCTAAGAAGTTTTAAGGATCATTTGTAGGCTTAATGTATTATGAAAATTTTGAAACAATTACTCATCAATCTAGAAATTGTTTCGAGGTTTTCTTGAGAGCTGGAAGTATTAATTTTTGTAGGTACTTCTTTTTCTTCAAAGAATTTAACATAATGTTTGCTACGTTATGCGTGTTAATGTGTCTTTTAGTAGGAAAAACTGAGAAACTGAAAAAGCTTAAAAACTATAATTTTCTTTAATTTTAAATATTAGCCGGAGTAAGTAATGGATTTTGGAAAAAATACAAAACATTGAATACCTCGAATATTTTTCACTTTTGTATAAGGCATATTTGGCTAAATCTATTGCAAATGATCTCTACTAATAGGTCTTTCAGTATGTAGGTTTACATACCAGTCACCCTGTATACAGAGAAGTCTGTGAGGCCGGATTTTCTCAAATAAGGATAAGAGACAACGTTCTTTAAATTAGCAGAAGTACTTTTTGTCCATCCAAGCATTTGACTTTTTACAGTAACTATATTACGATTACACGATCTTCGATCGCTACGATAAATAAATACAGTGTGTGCCAATTATCTGGGCTTGGTCTATTATATCTTACCTATTAGTTTAATTAAAAAAAAAAGTAAGTAAAAGTTGTGCGGGAGCAACTACTCTATATCATAAAATTATTTTAGTGGATACAGGGTGTTCAGTTTTGGCTGAGCGTTATAAATTTTCTTTTTTTAAATAGAACACTCTATATATTATTACATTTTCGGATTCCTCGTTACAAATTAAGATAGTTTTGTCTGACTAACCTAGTATTAAAAATTAACCGTTTCCGAGATATTTTAATTTTAAGAGAAAAAACATCATTTTCATAGTTGTCTTTGAAAATTAATTTCCTCTGTACTAATATTTGTTTTGCAACAATTCTTTGGCATAATTATGACATTACCTTAAGTTAAACAATCCATGCCAAATATCTTCACCATAGTATACAGGGTGTTTCCAAATTGAAAATTCATAACTGCATTTTTAATACGGTAAAACTCGTTTTTTTCAAATGGAACACCCTGTATATTTTTATGCCATTTAATAGTGCTTCAAGTTTCCTTTCAATCGCTTATATTACTCCCTAGAGCTAAAGTTAATACTTTTTGAGATATAGGTAATTTACTATAAAATACATAAACTTTTTGAGTTCCTTTTAATGGTAAGATGAAGTCAACAGTCCTGATGCCAACTCTAGTAATAAGTAGATATAAAACGATGTCTACTTTAATATAAACAGAAATAGAAAAATAAAAGCTTATTAACTACCAACAATTTTAAAAAATAAAAACGGGATGTAAATACAAACATCTGTTATAAAAATAAGTATAAACGAGGGTTATTAAATAGCCACCTTAATTTTTTATACACAGCTCTAACCGCTGCCGAAATGACAATTTAACACGTAAAAGTGTTTCTTGATGTACTTGTCGAAAAGCGACGCTAATTCTTTCTTTCATGTCAGCAACAGTAATTGGTAGACATATTTTTTTTTTTTATATGTCCCCACAGAAAGAAGTCTAAAAGGAGTAAGATCAGGAGATCTAGCTGACCAAGCAACAGGTCCACCACTTCCAATCCATTTATTGCCGTATATTTGTGTTAATAGTTGTCGTACCAACACATGATTATGGCAGGAAGCACCGTCGTGTTGGAACCACATATGTATTTCTTCTAGTGAAAAGTAGTGCATCTTCTAGCAAATTTTCAAGTTCGTTGAGCAAAAAAAGTCTGTATCTTTCACCTTGTACAGGTCCGTCGAAGAAATGTGGACCAACGACAGTATTGCAAATGATACCACCCCACACGTTAAGTCACTATTTGTTTTGATGACGAGTTTCATAAATTATGTGTGGATTCATATCTGCATAATAATGGTAGTTGTGTCTGTTTACATAACCATTATTGTGAAAATTAGCCTCATCTGTAGCTACATAGCACATTATTCAAAAATTACCGGTCTATTTTTATTTTTGTTTTTATTAAAATAGAAATCACTTTATATCTACCTATTACTAAAGTTGCCACAGCACTGTTGACTTCATCTTCCCATCAAAAGGAACTTAAAAGTTTATGTATTTTATAGTAAATTACCTATATCTCAAAAAGTATTAACATTAGCTATAGGGAAAATCATAAGCAATTGAAAGGGAACTTGAAGCACTATTAAATGGCATAAAAATATACCGGGTGTTTTATTTGAAAAACAACAGTTTTACCGTATTCAATATATAGTGATTAATTTTCAATTTTGAACCACCCTGTATACTATAGTGAAGATATTTGGCATGGATTGTTTAACTTAAGGTAATGTCATAATTATGCCAAAGAATCGTTGCAAAACAAATATTAGTACAGACGGAATTAATTTTCAAAGACAACTATGAAAATGATGTTTTTTCTGTTAAAATTGAAATATCTCGGGAACGGTTAATTCTTAGTACTAGGTTAGTCACGCAAAACTATCTTCATTTATAATGAGGAATCTGAAAATGTAAGTACATTTGGAAATATAGATATGAATATGATAGCATTGGAACTAGCACAAAACTAGACTACATTCTGTACTACTATCGTTTTCCAATTTCAACGTGTTTAGTTTTCATATTTTTGGTGTTCATATTCGCACACGTATATCCATCCAAATACGTGCATCTATACCATAGATTTTATAATAGTTGGCATTCTCTGGAAAAACATTTAATTTAAATCCAACTGTACGCCTATACGCTTTGGCAACTTCTTGCTCATACATGACCAGTCGCATTCAGGAAGTTGTATTGCGACTACAGTTATTCTTTACACATTTATACTGATATTAAACATCATTCAATAAAAAAGATATTACATGTTGTTATTTTCTCTTATTCTCGAAGTACATTAGAACAACATAGAGATAGAAAAGAAGGTTGTTTAATGCAAAATAAGACTTAATATATAACCGTGCATACGTCTTATTTTGACCACAAGTTTGTGCTGCCTTCTTTAAATTTTCTAAACTTAATGTAATAACACTTTTATAACAAAATAATTTTATTTGATATAAGAAAGATGTGCAGGTGAAACGAATAGTTTTGATAATACTCAAGAAACGTGATTTTGAACAAGAAAAGCAATCATCAGTACATTGATCTTCTCGACACACTCTTAAGTTTAGGTACAAAGATTCACAGGTGTAAGTATTTAATTAAGCAAATACATTTGTTGAGATTTCACCTACTTATAGGTGCTCCTTAAAACCTGCAAATTTAAAGATAAAATTACACAATAAGAAAATTTAACAGATCATTTTGAAGTTAAGTCAATTTTTAATTTTAATTTTATATGTATTCTATTCCGCTTAGGTATTGTAAGGGAAATTGTTATATTGTTTATATTAATATTCAATACGACAGGACGTTCTCACATACACTTATATAAATGATGTACATAATGATCTATAATCTTCGTCAGTCCATTTCAAAAAGGACGCACAAACGCCTTAGACAGTAATCGCTAACTGATCTGACCTTAGAACCTTCACAATTTTTTATATCAATATACAGTACATTCTGCTCTCGCAATAATACATCTATAATCCCATTTATCGATTCACACGGTCAAAAACCCAACTAGCGACTAATTTATCTGATCAAACACGGCGCGAGGAGGGCGTACCAACATAACATTACAGTTTATCATTATTGGACGAAAGCGTGAAGACCGCAGCACGTTAAGCTCTACCTGCGCTGTATTCACATGTTGGTCTATTTTTACGGGGGATATCTCTATATGTAGCTGTCAATTTATGTGTTATCGAACAATTACAAGTGTGATGGCCAGTTAGAGTTGTTAAATAGTTGTTAACTCAGAGATGAATGATACGGGAACCGACCGCGGTGATTGTTTGGATGTTATTTCATGTTCCATCGTTGGCATTGTCGACGCACACTAGTATAATTATATTATACCGTACCGGATCTTGATTGTTCCTCGGTTAACATTCGTTTGCGTCTTTCTTATTTTGTTTTATAATTGCTGGCAAAACATACTAATTAATACGGTGTATAGTGTATTACCTCCGGATCCTTCGTAGGAGAACTGATTCATAAATCAAAAATTCCTAATAATGGCAGAGGACGGTTTTATTAATGCACTACACACTTAAATATTTAATACTTTGAAACGTTAAAGATTGTTGTTGTCATTACGTACAATAAAATACCAACATTTAAGCAATTTTACTACAATTACACTCTGTTTCAATTAAATATAAGTACATATGAATTTGACAGATCGGTCTTTGCCAACCACATTATTGAGATCGGATACACGACTAATATCTAGAACATTAAATTATGGAGAGTAAGGTTTAGAAAAGTTAAATATATTAGAATCTATCTTTATGAAAGCAGTTTGCACAAAAATTAATCCTGGGTAGATATATTACGTAGTTCTAAGACGTTTTTAATGTGTTTTGTTTTATATAAATAGTTTTCACCTTTGTATTTTTAATACATTAGCATAGACACATATTTCTACACTGTTATTAAATATTTTAATAAAAATCGTTCGAACGCCATTTTCGATTTTCTTTGCTTCATAACTAATATTTGAACAGTTGTATACTACATATTATTAATTACAAAGACTTTCAACCACATTTTACGCAAGATATCGGATTACGAGGGCTTCCGGGATTTGACTGCATCATAGTAAAGTATATATACATATACAATACCAAATAAAATAAAACAAAAACGGAAAATTCAAAACAAAAATACAAAAAATATATATACAACTTACTTAAACTCGACGTTTTTGCCACTAATGTAAGTGGCTTCTTCAGGAGCGAAAGTCCAAAGTAGAACGTACAGCCCTATAGGTTCTCTCCGCGCCAACAAAGATATAGTCATTCTTCCTGCTGACAAAGGAAACACAACTGTCATTCTAAACAAGTCTCAGTACGTGGCCAAAATATCGGATCTCTTACAAGATGATAGCTACACCCCCTTGTTAAGTGATCCCACTTCGAAATTTGAACGGCAAATCTCTTCATTCATTAAATCCTCTGACATTCCTTCTGACATACAGAAACGGATACTGCCCAAAGAATCCAAGCCACATAGATTGACTAGTCTTCCAAAAATCCATAAGCAGAACCTACCCACAGTTAACACTATAGATTCGCCCACCTATAGCTTGGCCAAATACCTCGCTCATAGTCTTAAGAAATACACAGGCAATGCTCGTTTTCACATTCTAAATTCCTGGCACTTTGTTAAACTCATTTCTGAAATCTCCATCGAATCCGAAGATCATCTCAGTTTTGATGTCACCTTATTCTTCACAAAAGTTTGTGCCACCGATTCCGTCGCTATAATCCACCAATTATTAATCCAGGACAACATATCCCCAGACTTAGCCAAATTGGTCGAGAAATGCCTTACTTCAACGTACTTTACTTTTCAGGGAAAATACATCAAACCTACGGCGCCGCTATGGGATCCCTACTTTCTCCGGTTGTAGCTAATATCGTCATGGAGGGCATTTGAGACCACTGCTTTGGAACATGCGAATTTAAAAGCCAAAACTTGGTGAATATACGTGGATGACACCTTCATTATCTGACCACATGTAAAAACACTCTACCTACTTTCTTGGATTTCCTCAATAGCCAATACTCCGACATCAAGTTCACCATGGAGATTGAGACAAATCACTCCGTGTACAGGAAACCCACACATACCGACCGATAGCTTCATGCCAGCTCACATCATCACCCAGCACGAAAGCAATCGGTAATCGGCTCTCTAGTACATTGCACTATCTCAATTTCCCAGCTCGACAACATCGACAAAGAATTGATACATGCCAAAACCGCTCTTCTACAGAATGGCTATAGCTCCAGCAACAAACAAAGGGTCATAAATAGGTACATTCATCCATGACCTCCTAACGTAGCACCAGAATCTAGTAATCAGCTAAGTGCCATCGTTCTCCCCTACATCCATGGCGTTACAGATAACATTGGTAGAATTCTTCGCAAACAAAACATCCAATCCAAAGACATCCCCAAAATCTCAATCATTATATTGGTTACCTACTCTCCAGTATTTGGAAACCCCTTCTTTCCGCTTCTTCAACCCGTGCTCATTATTCCCCATCGTCACCGTTCCGTTTCCCTGCACAGTTGTATGTATACCCCCGCACGTCCAGCTTCTTCTTGTCAGAAGGTTTTCGACTCTAACGTGGTTGACACGTCGTGTTACCGTGACCTTCTGGCGGCCCTAACCTAGCTTTGCTCCTGAAGAAGCCACTTACATTAGTGGCGAAACGTCGAGTTTGAACAAATTGTATACATACATATTTTTTGTATTTTTGTTTTTAATTTTTCGTTTTTGTTTTATTTTATTTTGTATTGTATATATGTACTTTACTATGACGCAGTCAAAACCCGGAAGCCGTCATAACAGAGACTCGGACCGTGGAAGCCTTTGATATAATTTAAGATATCGTATACTTTTTTAACTGTTTTTTAAATATTTACAAGTAAAGATTTACATTTTAGAAGAAGGAGAAATTGGCATTAAATACAATAAATACTTCACAACACTAAAATTAAATTAATTTGTTATTCAAAGTATCCTCCACCAATCATGTAATTCTGGCCGAGATGGGTGTGTACACTTAGTAACCTACGCGTGTTAATATGTGAGTGTATTTATTCTATTTCCGGTCAAATTTTATGTCTGAAATCTTCTTATATCATGTTTTCTAAATAACCCTGTAGAGGGTAATACAAAAGTGTTAAATCTGGAAAACACGATGATCACTCAGGTCCTCGTTGCCCTGTCTATCTTTTTCGAAATATTTCGTAAAAGAATATATCAGAGTGAGGACGTATCCCATTAACCTGAAACCAAATACAACGTGGGCATCAAATCAAACCGTCAGAAATCTAAATATTTAGCGGCAGTCAAATTTTCTTAGAAGAGATAGGGCCCTAAGCAGCGGTCTCCTATTATTTCCACCTAATACAGATTTTCTTGTGACCTGTATCTGTAATCGTGGCGCTTTACCAATGTATTTACGTAAAAATAAGTTAATTAGAAAAAAGTAAGTCGTTACCGAAAAGTTTTTGAATTTTGAACAGTGAAACATAAGTTCTTCACAAAACTACAATCGATATTGGTAATTTATCATATTAATTTAATTTGACTTTGCTACCAATCCAGTTTCTGTAAATTTTAATATATTCTCAAGGACTGTGGACTTTCAGATAATAGTCGGTAACACAAAACACCATTATATATACTTAAATAATTCGGGACAAGTGTTTCAACAACGCACGTATCAGTAAATAAAATTTAACTAACGTTAAAAACATATCTTCCTTGCATATTTATAAAAGTTAGTACATTTGACTTTTTACCTAAACTAACTTAATTGCTAAAATATGTTAAAGTGTGAGTGGGGTATTTTGCCATTCTAAACGGCCAAAAGTTTTCTTTTCCATTTCAATATTCTAAATATATTTCGCAATCAGCTTAAGTTATAAAAAGTGTTGTGCGGCCTTTTAATTTAAAAAAAGAAACATTAAAGTTATCTCAAAAAAACTGTATTTTCGTAACATAACGTAATAAAATTATTTACTTCGGTATTCGTTTTGATTTTGTCAAAACTACTTATATTACTTATATTTATAAAATATATAATTATAAAAACCATGATTCTTCATTCTGCTCAATATCTTCGTCTTCCGAAACCTCTTTTGAATTGGACTGTTCGTCGTCAGAGCGAGGCTCAGCTGGAATTAGTACGCCAATTGCATCTTTTGTAAAATGAATTGTCCTCCTTTTCGGGGTTGGTCTCAAGCTAGTAATAAGGGGGTCTGAGCTAAGTAATAACCAGTTTATTACATCAAAGTTATATGTCTCCCTAGACAATTTTCGGGCAAAATTCTGCCTGTACAGCCTGAAATATTTAGTTCGTGCCTCAGCAGCTTCCTCGGAAAGCAATCCTATTGGCAATAATGCATTTTCTATCACAGTTGCCCCATTAGCAAGAATTTTGCGCATCGTGGGAGTCATAGGATGTCATGTATAAATACCGATGTAAAGTTTTGCAGTTTCAATGCAATAGTGTGTAAACTTTTGTAAATGGACCCTGTGACCACTTGATCTCCCTTCAAGGATTACTTTAATTTGATATATCAAATTCACTTACTAAAAAATCTTCCGCTTGTATTACCATCGTTAGTGTTGCCAAATCCAGCTTTGGCCACATCCACGAGCAAACCCGTTTCTTCTCTAAATTTTTCTTGAATTTCTTTTTTCTTTTCATAACAAACGCCTTGTCAGCATCGGTTCTTAGCTGTCACTTTTTCACAGGGAGTTTATATGAGAGGTGTAATATGCTTTCGAACAGACGAATCCTGGGCTGTAATATTGATAAACCAAACGAAAGTGCATTGACATCAACATCTTTTTTTATGGTTAAATCGTTAAATTATTTCGAGGTAGCCCCATTATGGTTGATGTTGTTTGTGTACTGGCATTACACACTTTTGCATCTACTATTGTTCCACGATATGTTTCACAAAATATCACTTGTCTTCCACTGTGAATAAAATGTTTTGTAATGAATTGATAGCAGTTTTTACGTGTTGTATTTTATTTTGTGTAATATCCAAAGTTTTTTTTACAAAATTTATTCATATTGGACGACAGTATCGAAGTGAAGATGTGGTTGGGTTCAGCCATATTACTGTTTGTTTAGCACCTGGTGTGACCCATCACAACCCCACTTACAAATCAGGTGTAATGTGTGACGTACTTCTGGAGTTAACTTATAAATAACGTCCTTCAAATATGTTAGTAATCTTTAAACAGTGTGCTCCAGTAAGTCTTTCGGCGGATAGCAGTCACTTTTTGCTTTTTTGTAGCAGGCTATTACTGGGGAACCATTATTTATTTGTGCTTCTAATTATTTCGTATTATCTTCGAGACAAGTCAACATCCACAAACATTGAAAGAGCTAACAATGACGTTAGTTGTTTTTCATTGCCCTCTTGACTTTTTTGTATGCTTTCTTTAATTTTGTAGCTCGCTTTGGAGAAGAAATTACTTGTTTCATTATATTCGAAGCATCTCTTTTTCCAGAAGTTTGTAATTTAATCTGCAGAGCAGTAACACGTCATCATCTGTCGCACTACAAATCTCTTCTGTTTTTCTTCTTTCACTAGAATTAGTGAAGGATTTTAATGATCGACCTGATCTTCTCTGCTGCACTGTCAGTATTTCATTGTTTCTGTAGCCATTTGTCATTATTTCGAAGGAATCTTTTTTCTATTTTATTAGCTTGCTTCCACCTCTGTTTGAATTCAGATTTTATATAGGAAATTTTACGCTTCAAGTTCTCTCGTCATTGGAGTAGTCTTCGCAAGACAAGAGATAAGTCTCCATATATTTTAACTTTTCTTCAAATTTGGGTAAGTTTTGCCTCTGCATTTTATCGTATAGCGATTTACGAATCACTACTCCTTTGCCTGACCCACTAGATGACACTAAAATAAAATGAATGCTCTGTAAAAATAATTTAAACGCTGGATTGAATATTTGTATTTTTTTTACTATTATGTTTGATGATCGATAGATCGAGACAGTGCGGCAGGATGCGCCCTATTTGATCATTATTATATTGTATGAACTCTTATCTTTTATTAAAAAAACCTATTTAATATACTAAAATGTGGTTGAAAATTCAAAAAAAATAGATCATTTTGAAACGGCCATAATACATTAACTAACAAACCAATAGTTACATGTTTATCCATGGCTGTTTCAAATCCAATTGTATTTATGGAGAAAATCACTGAACAACCCCACTGTAATCTTTTTGAATAAGACGGAGTTATCTAGAACCGGCAGCTTCCTATTTATCAAATATCATATAAATGGCTTCATATGTATTTAGTTCTTGCCCAGAATTAATAGCTTTTACTAAATAATACAGTCTAGAGTACATTTAATCTTTTAAATGTTTGTTACTCAACTAAGAGTACATTTAAAAAAATCCTAGGCAACCCGAAACCCTGACGCCTAAACCTACCCACCCCAGAAAAACAGACTAGGATATCTATAAAACCTGTTTAAGAAACAACCTGAACCAGCTTAATACAAGCGGGACTACACACCACCTCAAGCTGAAACAAAATGCAGAGTGCCTTAGCGAAGCGATAAAAAGGCTTTTAAAGTCAGTTGTTCGCTAACCTCGAGGCCAACCAAGGATAATCCTTGGTGGAATCGAACTATGACAAACCTCAGATCTGAGGTCCGTTCAATAAACCAAAGGTTGGCGAGGATTGGGAGAGGTACAGAGAAAAGTTGACTATATACAATAAAGAGATGAGGAAGGTTAAAAGGCTAAATATTAAGAAGTTTTGCGAAAACATCACTTCCACTTCGGCAGCAGCAAACCTTCACTGAGACATGGCAAAGGCGGAACAGGACCTGTGATGGTTCTGAGAAAGCAATTCCTCGTTGCTATAACAAGAAATAGTCTGGTGTTGGGATACATACCCAAAAGCTGGATAAGAACAAAAGTCGCCTTCATACCAAAACTTGGGAAGAAGGATGGGACTACTCGCAAATCCTCCAGACCCATTAACCTGACATTCTTCCCATTGAAAGCGATGGAAACCGTAATTGATAACTATATTAGAATGGAGGTTATGGAGAGAGCTGTATACGTGGCGGGCAGATCGACAAAGACTACCTTGCATGAGCTAGCCATTATTCAGAAAATTCTGGATGAAAGGGAAACAGCTATTTGCACCATGCTAGATATTTCAGGACACACTAGTGCACTGGAAACTAGGGAGGTGAACAAAACAGTAACTCGATGAATAAACGAAGTGCTCTCTACAAGGACAGCTGGGACGACAGTAGGCGAACAGACTATGAAAATCAGCACCTTGTGGAATACCTCAAGGCGGCATCTACTCGTCTCTTATGTGAAGCCTGGTAGCATATAAACTGCCTAACAGGCATACAGCTTTCGGAATACACTGTATAAGATACGCTGACGACATTGTAATAATAGCAAAATGCAATCATACAAATAAGTCTTAATATCATTAAAGAATGGTGTAGGTTAGTGAGGCTGAGCGTCAACTCAACAAAAACCACGATTATACCTTTCACTAGACAGAGGAAAATTTCGAACATGAAAGACATCCGTCTGGATATAACAGTGAATGAATATAAATTAGAAGTCAAATATCTGGGAATAACCCTCGACAAAAAACTATGGAACAAGCACATTAAACTGACAATGAAAAGGCAACAATAGCCTTATCAGAACTTATCAGACTCCTTCCACTTCTAAACCTGTCGAACGATAAAATATAGCTTCTAAAAGAACTCTCTTATGGAGCTAACTAATAAGAGAGAATAGAATAAAAAAATTCTTCACCTAAAGGTCCCTCCCTAAAGGCAAATACTATTAAATGGTATGTGGGTGGTTCTAAATCCGACAAAGAAGCATGTGCAGAGGTATTCGGGCTAGGAATCAAATACTCATAACTGGGAATATATCCAAGGGTCTTCTAAGAAGGGATCAATGCAATTGAAAGATATTCTCAATTGAACTTGCACAGGAATTATCTGTAGCAAAGTATTCCATGACCAGAGCCGTTTTGCGGCATAGGGATAACCACCTACAAAAAAAGATCACAAAAATAGACAGAAGAGACGTAGAGCATCCCTCTGGGGAAATCTCGCTGGGTTTACACATTCCAAGATATTCCTTGGAAATTACAATAAGCATACAGCAAAGAACTTCCTACAACTAAGTAAAAACAGACTACATATCCTCACAGGATTTCTTACAAGGCATTGTCACCTTGGGTAACACATGACAAAGACAGGTCTCAAACAGAATAGCGACTGCAGATTTCGCGGGGCGGAGGATGAATGTCTGGAACACCTGACAACTAACTGAACCGCTATCATGGAAACCAGTGCTAACTATTTCGGCAAAGACGTCATACATGAAGGAGAAATACCTTCTGTGAAACCATCACAGCTATTGCAGTTTATTAAAGCTAAAAGATAATAGCTTAAGAAAGTCTACTTAGTTACTTAGTTATTTGCTTTTAATAACTAAACGCAGTTATTACTACACCAATAAAAAACTGGTTAAAGTTTAGATAAATTGTTTCCAAAGTTGTTAATTTCACTAGAGTTGGATAGATCTAAATATTCATTAATTTAGTAACTTTGGTTACCCAATTCAGTTTGTGCTTCTCTCGGTATATAATTATAAAAATATTAACAAACTTGTACAATAACTTAAATAAAAGGCAAAGTGTAGTCTATCCGCGCGAAATGTCACTAATTTGTTTCTAACAAATTTAGTACTGATTGGTATCTT
This sequence comes from Holotrichia oblita, assembly GCA_023690525.1. Taxonomy (NCBI): domain Eukaryota; kingdom Metazoa; phylum Arthropoda; class Insecta; order Coleoptera; family Scarabaeidae; genus Holotrichia; species Holotrichia oblita. The sequence goes on along the minus strand of CM043015.1, from coordinate 157,836,388 downwards.
GGTATTCTCTCAAGAATCAATCCTCATACCTGAAGTACCACAAATCAATTTTCCCATACGCAACAGTGATTCGTTTTTAAATCTTCAATAATTCCAACTATTTACGAAGCAGCAGTTTTAGATACACAAACATTCAAACTATTCTTAAATAAAGCAATTTAACGTGAGATCAGATGTAAAGAAACGTTCATATTATATATTATAACAGTTGGATACATACATACATGTACATGTATTCTAGTTACGAATAACTTGTGAATGCTACCCAACTGGGCTCGAGAATTTCTTCACATTTTTTTAGAAACTAGATAGATCACGCAATACATTCCCACCTGCGACTTAACAAGCTATAAGCATTTTTACTATAATCTTTAGATTTCTCGTAAAAGATAGACATATCTCTATGTGTACGCAATTCTTCAAACAATATAAGTACTTACAATATTCCTTCGGTATACATTGATTACTTATATACAGTGTGTCCCAAGACGAGCTTACGCGGAAAGTATCTCAAGCACCGTTTATAGAACAAATCTGAAATTTTGAGCAGCCAAGTTTTGCATAGAGCGCATTTTAACTAAAATATTTTTAGAGTTGACTGATTTATTATACGATTATACCGGCAATGAGCACCAATTTCGTTATTTTAAGTAGAATACCCTACTTTTTATGACAATGACGACTTCTCCGTTATGTTTTATTCCAACTTATTTAGTATTTGATACACTTAAAACGTATAAACATTCTTGTTTTCTTAAAAATTTCATAGCTACAATATTTTCGAGAAATAATTATTTCTAACAAATGGTGAAGCCTAATTCCACTGGCATGTAAAGAAATAACAAAGTAATTTATTCGTATAGTTGCACTCTTAGATAGATCAAAATTTAGATACAAATTTGAAAGAGTTAAAAACGTTAGAAACATTTTTTTTGTACCAGTAGTCAAAAAACATAGCATTTTGACACATAATAGAACGCCGAGAAATGTCATTTCTCAACCTCTGAACTAATTTTTTTTTATGTGTTGTGGGTGCTTAGTGGAGGTGAAAACAAATAACACGCATGCTGTAATCATACAATCGCCGTAGGATGTAAACCGTCAAAATTCTGAATATGTTTTCCTATGAAAGCGTTTTGATTCAGACATACATAAACAAAACGAAAAATAATCTAAAAAATACTTCGCGTTCAGTTTCAGCAGTTATCTTAAATCAATTATTGCCTATATAATAGTCAACTTCTCAACATTAGTATGTAATATACTATTTTTAATAGAAATCCCCATATTTCATCGTATATGTATATGTATATATCTTCAACTGAGTTCTCCAAATGCTACAAAACAGCACTTACGAGCACAGTACACCTTAAAACTAACTTTTTTTTCATTATTTCAATATTTATCGTTGTCATACCGGCTTCGATATAAGAAACAGCTAAAAGAATTTCAAAGCATAGAGCCAACTAACTGAAGCACTAAGCTGTTAATTATCTTATAAGCAATTCTGTTAATTGTGAAAAATTGTCAGCTACCGATATACCAGCTTTTTAAACAATGAAAAACACCCATCAACTGTTTTTGAAAAAACATTATGTAGCAGATTGCTTAACACTGGTATCGACCGCGTCGTTATTACAGCAAACGTTCAAAAAAAAACAAAGGACATTAGATACTTTATTAAAGTAGTAATTTAAGCCCATTATTCGGTAACTAAAATAAACTTTGCGGTAGCTATCGCAAGGAACAATTTCACACAATTTAATGGCTAGTCGTATCGCATTCAAGATAAAGAAGAATAATATAATGAAGAACAACAGCAACAATAAAGAAAAAAGCTAATCACGCCGCTACCTGTGAGAAGATTTAAAGTATTCTAAGTGTGTATAAAGTTTATGCAATGTAAGGATAAGATGGGGAGGATGTGGTTGGTGGTGGCAAGCCGGATGTGGATTCAGGTAGTCGATCCGACCGCAGCACTACGTGGATTAAAGCGAAACTAACGTGAACCATTGTTTAGAAGTAATACACGACGACCGACTTTGTCATAAATTGGTATCGTTGTATTTTGAAATACGTTTCAAATCGTTTATGTTTTTTTATTTACCATAGATTACACTATCTACAATGAGAAAATAATCGAATATTTACTAATAATAAACATAATTGTATATCTATATGATTAAGGATGCTTAAATACAGACAAGAATGGAGTTTACTGGTATAAGCATATAACACAGAATATTTTGAACAGCTTTAACTATTATTAACTATTCTAATTCAGGGACTACTATGGAGATCTCGCTTATTATACAAAACACATTATAGATTTGAATTTGGGAAATTTTTGGACTGAATAATAATCTAACAGAAAATTTTAAGGCCTATTCAGTTACACCGGAAAAATAAAAATTTTCTGTTTTTAATTTGTTAACGTATCGTATATATGTTTGAAAAGGTTGAAAAATCGTACTTTGTTAAATTAACTTGTCGAGGTCAATATGTTATACAAATGCTTATTTGTTATTTAAACTTTGCGAAAATTCAACATGTTCGGAGAGAGTTCAGCCTTGTGAAACTTGTTTTATCAAGCCTGTCCAGGTTCCTTAAAGAAATTATAAATATAGCAATAGCTTGAATGGAATAAATAACGAAAATATATTGGATATAGTAAGTAGCATCTAACCATCTACCAATATCTAATAAGAACCGAAACTTTTCAAAAGTCATAATGTGGACGAACGAATGTAATTTTTCAGTAACTACTCACTAAAAACACTCAACATCATGGGGCAGTTAAAAACCCTTATCAGAAGTGACAGCTACCAGGTCAGATATAGCAAGACCCTGGGTTGGTATGTGTTCTTAAGAAAAAAATATGGAACTATATAATTACTGATTGCCTCAACATAACCATTTATGATAACATCAACACGGTGCTAAAATTCATAATATACTAATTATTTCCGATTATCTTAATAAAAGTTTTGTGGAGGAATGGATTATAAAGCAGTTGTAAGTTTAGATCTAAAGCACTTAAATTTATTTTCCTGGAAATGCGTAAAAATATCAGTTATTTAGACGAAATCATGTATTCCAAAAAATTACTTACTTAACTCAAGAAGTTACATTAACAAAGAGCTTTATATTTTTCGAAATTTCCAAAATTGTATGAATTATAAATAACAACTTGTCTTTCCAAGTAACCAGCCTTACGTTGATACATGGGGTACCATGGACACAAATCACTCTTTCCCCATACTCATGAAAACAATATGGAACTTACAGACACAAATACAAAAACAATTAAACCCCGGGAACCTCCTATTGAGAAGACCTCAGAAATGGGAGAGGAAAGCACGATAGACCAAATCTCTCTAGAAAAGTGGCAGCAGACAGCTCAGCGAAGCGGTAGATTTGCAAGCCCGAAAAAAGAAGATGAAACTGCTCTAAAACATTTGACCTTAGCGATAAACGATATGAAAATTGCTAAGCCTAAGCTTTCTGGAGCGCAGAAACGCAAGCAGGCTACAGAAGCTACGATAGCTGCTAGGGAACCTATAAGACTCAGAAAGCAAAGGAGCAACCGTGGCAAAAAGCAGGGCGAAGCTGGTACGGACATTAAGCAACGTACCGCTCCAAGCCAAAAACGAGCAAGATCTGAGAGAAACACACCGTCTCCGACTGTGAACAAACCCTCAAACATGGAAAAATCTGACTGTGGCGAGGAGAGATAAGTCACTTTTGGAATTTATAGTCTCAAAGAACCTGGTAGTTTTAAACAAGGGAAATGAGCCCACCTTTATAACGCAGAGAAGGAAACAGGTCATTGACTTTACCCTAAGCTCCCAGCATGTAAGCACACAGATCGCCAAGTAGTATGTATTCGAGGAACTTTCTCACTTGGATCATTGGTACATTTTCCTGGAAATCACATCTAAGTAAAATAGTGGATATGTACAGACATCCGCGGAAAGTCTGCTGACAAAAATACAGACAGGAGCTGCGAAACAACATCAGCCAAGTCAAACCAGAAATTAAAAATTCATATAATATTGAGTTAGCTTTAGGAAGCTATAATAAACTGTTATCATACCTGCTGTGCTCAAGTGTAAAATGATAGTTCCAGAGCCATAAGCTCGCGAAACAAACAGCTTACACAGTTAAGACGGAAAACGCGCAAACTTTTAGCAAACAAACAGATGAGAAGGGAAACTACAGGAAAGCATTCACTGAATACAATCAAGCTTGAAAGATAACAAAGAATAATGGAAAAAGTTCTGTGAGAATATAGAAACTGCATCCGAAAGAGCAAGGCTCTACAAACTTCTAGTTACACCTGATTACCTCTCTAGGAACTATAACGAAACTCCGGAGACTTTACATACACTGGAAAGGAAACCCTGGAGGTTCTATTTCAGGAAGACTTTCTAGATTCAGAAGAGGTTAACCCTAATAATGTGGACGACCAACAAAAACCTGAGAATCACTTTCAGAGAGAGGACAGGAGCTGCTGGGCGCTAGCCAAGGGGCTAATAACTCACAAAAAAAGTGGAGGACTAACGCAAGTTGTAAAAGGAAGGGTTTTAAAACCTAAGGGCATTGATCAGACTTCACAAATATACAGAAGCGATAAAACCAGATTGGTATATTGAAGCAAAAACTGGCTATCTCGGCAAATCGATTGAAAAGATGCCTACAATAGAAAGATGCCTGCAACAATCAGAAGCATTTCTACAGAATCCCAGAAATATAGCTTAATGTTGACGAGCACAGAAACACAAAATACGTCAAGATCAGAATCCATGAAGAACTTTTGGGAAGATATATAGAAGTCGACAACCACCACAACTTCTGATATACGAAATTCGACAAAATTCACACTAAACTAGCAAACCTTTTTGGAGAAGCCATTGCGAACCCAACAAAATACATACTTTTATGACAACAGAAATCCGCTATTTGCTCCGGAAAACAACCCCACCACCACCAAGCATTGTCCAATATAGAGCCATAACCTCTCTACCTATCGTGTATAAAATCCTTACATCGATTCTTACAGTAGCACCTAAAAGAAATGCACATCTTAGCCCAAGAAGAAAAAAGAGGCCGAAAAGGTAGTTAAGGATGTAAAGAACAACTAATAATAGACTCAATAAATGAACATACAAGGTATGCCAAGAACCATTTATGCACAGTCTATATCGACTACAAAAAAGCCTTCAATAGTATACCATACCCTTACTTACTGAAATAATGCATACATATAAACAGAATAAACCCCGAAACCATTCGACTCCTGGAACACATAATGTCTAAATGGACCACCAACATAAAATATACTGATTGCATTAACAAAACATCATCCACGGGAGTAAAAATGCAAAGAGGAATATTTCATGGCGATTCACTAAGCGTACTATGGTTCAAATAGCTATAAATGCACTTTCAAGAATTTTGAACAAAAAAAATGCAAATTGCAGTTCGGAAACAATAAAGCAATAAAACATAAACCAGCTCCTAAATATGGACGATCTAAAAATTTATACAAAAACAGAAGAGCAAGCTTGCTACGAAAGATCGAAACTTACTCTTACTTACTTACTTACTCTACTGAAAGTTAAGATATCAGAATAGGGTTCGGTTTGAGCAAATACAAAATAAACAGAATTATAAAACTAGAGCAAACAGCATATAAATTGAATGCATATTCTAAACGTCTAGAGCAGTCAAATTTACAAATCTAGAGAATTTGATCTATTTAGTCAAGATACAGGGTGGTTCATTTAAAGTGTAACACTGTAATATCTCCGAAACAATTAGTGTTATGAAGAAAAGTATTAGACAAAAGTTTAACTATAGGAAGGTGCTCATGTGATGACGCTACTGTTGTCACTAGAAAGAAAGACAGAAAGGTCATGGCAAGGTCAACTCTTTTTTTTTTTTAGCAATAGCATATGATATTTTTTTATCAAATTCTAGAAGAGCAGTAAATTGTGAATAGAAAAATAGTAAACCACATATGACCTCAAATTAATATTAATCGAGATATTTCGAAAAAATGAGGACAATAAAAGTCAGTGCAGCAAATGTTTTTATTTGTTTGTTAAATGTAAAAATAGAAAATAAATGTTAGTAGTAACTACAAATTGTTTACATACGGTAAACAGTGGAGAGAAGCAGACTGCTATCGAATTAAATGTTCAAATTGGCGGCCCCCAGCCTCAATTCATATAGTATAGCCCCTTCATATAGTTAAACTTTTGTCTAACACTTTTTTTCTTAACACTAATATTGTTTCAAAGATATTACAGTGTTACACTTTAAATGGATCGACCTGTATATATGACAAAGTATGTATGATTATTTACATATTGCAACCATAGTTTAGATAATAGTGTCTATATAACATTATGCATCAATATCGCATTTAACCTGTTTGATGACTCTAACCTGTTTATAAATCCTGATGTTATCCAACTTTGGTTGGTGATAGTACAAGGGTATATAGTTCAGATGACATGGTGCGTTATGGATGAATACAATGTATTCGCGGCGCCATCTGAACTATAAACCCTTGTACTGCCGCTCGGGTGGACAACTATAGTCCAACGAAATAGATTTGGGACCCAGAAAATATGCGAACTAACTTATCAATCCCTTTACCGCACTCATTCGCGCACCCTCACTTTTCACATTTGACAATCAAGTCCCGTTCGGTTTGTTTACTACTCATTTGTCTCTATTTCGCTATTTATCTGTCAAAAATTCAAATTTTGCGCCACAAAACCGAATGTACCGGTTGATTCGACACGTTTACGTTCACAAAACTTACTATGCTGGCTATTCACCAAACAGATTTTCAATTTTCGACTCCCAATTCTCGACTTTCGACTACATAACCAGTTAGTTGGAAATTCAAATGGAGACGATGTATGTATAAATAAACGACTTTTTCGAAAGCTTGAAGTCGACAGTAGTAAGGCTGTCACCATCAGAACAGTCAATCGACGTGGACACGCTGTATAAGCTGTAGTTTTGACAGCTAAAACCTGTCAAATTGTCATAATTATGACAATTATAGCTTATACAGCGTGTCCACGTCGATTGACTGTTCTGATGGTGACTTAGCCTTACTACTGTCGACAGTCGAAAATTGAAAAGAGGTGTGGTGAATACCCAGCACTAAATAGTACGACCAAATATAATAGTCTCATTGTAAGTATTATAAATCCAAACACAATGGTATGGGCCCATATCAAGCATTACTAACGGCAGAAGGATATAATATTTAGTGTTGGTCAGAATCAATTAATTTTAATCTACTAAAATTAAAAATGTCGAAGGAGAAACGCAGGCCTTACGTTTAGTTCAAATTATAAACTTTACTTTCTTCTTTACAACTGTTCAAAAACTATTGCAGAAAAGTTTTGATTTTAAGCCGAGTTAAAATATTAATTTATGTATTATCATAACAAGACTAGTTCTAAAATAAATCTTTCAGTTTGTTTTTGGCACAATATGATGTCTGTTATTATTTCTTTGTTTTTATTTGCGTATTTAAATTATATTTTCCTGCGGGAACTTTATGATATAAGATGTGAAATAACTAAATCGCATCCAAATAATCAAGACGATATGCTCTCCTGAAGCCAGTTAAAAACAACTTTCTAATGATTATCAAAGTTGTATCTATGCGAGTTTTCTGCTCCCGACTTTAAATATTTGCAACGGTAAAAAAAGCAAATGCACTGTCAAAACAACAGAATTATTAGCAGGAGGAACAAACGAAGACTGTTCGTAATTATTTTAATAGCAGTTGGTAACGCTCGGCATTATCCTCGCTCTGTCGGTCATTTGTTTCGAACCATGACGCCACGAGCCACAGACAACTATTATACTTCGCCTGTTATCTAGGAAAATCTCAGATGATCCACTTCAGTATGATACCATTATGCGAACTATAAGAATTCTCAACTTTTATTTACACAAATATTTATTCTATTTTCTACTCATAGAAAATCTATCAATTAAGATAAAAATGACTTCATGCAATAACCAATTGAAAATGTTATACTTGCTACACTGTAGTAGTATAATTATTCTGTCTACTATAAAACGACTTTCAATAGAAATTGCCGTTCTTCCATAGTTTTGAAAAAAAACTTCTACTAGCTGACACAAAAATACACTTATTTGTTAATTATTTATTTTTAGTGTCGCACTAATAACTTGAAAATATTTCTGAAAAAATATCTGTTTTTTACTCTATCAGTTTTAATCACTGTTTAAACCAGACATAAGAACATTATTAAATTCTAGTAGGTACGATAAAAAAGTCAGTTCTCTGTTGCAACTATTATTTGTATATAGGTAGTTATAATCTTACTAATAACACCTGCCTATATCTATTACACCAGCAGTTACTCTGGTGGTGCTGTGGTCATGCACACACCGTTCTTCCTGGTTATCACAGTGGAGTCATACACTACTTTTTTATTTAGTAATTTTAATCTTCGGTAAAAATAATGTTTGTCTATATAATCCTATTTAATTACAGCTGTCTCAGTAAGCGAGCAAAAATCGTACAGCTTTACCATACCCCACTCGCCCCGTTTCAAAGAAGATTAGAGAGATATAGATATTTCTGAAAGTGATACGTCTAGAAGAGATGCAGATATTGTTTTTCCTGTTAGGAGAAATTAGTAATACACAAGAACATATTTAAAAATTTCAACAAAGTAAAAAGCACGAAATAGTACACTCTATTTGGTTTAATCCAGTAAGCACGTCTAAATCAACAAGAAGATGCACTTCTAAAAAATTTAACACGAGTGTAAAAGTCCATGCTTCATATAATACCAATAGTATTGACGTAAAAGTCGCAGTATACAATTAAAGGATAATCTCCTTGCCTTGTTGTTCCACAGTTTTCCCTGCTTGTTCCTCTAGTCCTAGTCCTAACCTGTCGTGGTTCCTATCTCTTTTTGAACTAAACTGAGTAACTTTAAGAAGTTTTTGCTAATGTATAAGGCAGCCGTACAAAAGACGCATAGTAATATTCGTCACAAGCGCTAGTAGATTATACTGGCAATTCGAGCCAAAGGTTGTTTTACATGAACAATAGGCCTCTTGTAAATTTGTCAACTGTTTCGAAACATCTGACTAACGTATTTCTGGAAATATAAACATTCAGTCAACAGTGCGTCTTAAACCTCTAACATCATCCTTAGGTTTCCTCGAAATATATGATGAGCTTCTATAAATGATTACCTTTAACTCCTCATTTTCGCACTGCATGTCTAGGAGCATTAAAATACCTTTCAGTTCTTTTGGAATAGATTCTCAATTCTTTGCTCTGAAGAATATTTTAATACAAATGCTTGCTAACTATCATGCATATTCATAGGATTTTTCCAAGTAATTTTGAAAAGTGAATGTTGTAATCGTTTTATAGTGTATAATGTTTAATTTGTAAATACTTTAATAGTAAATCATAATGTCATGGATACTTACGCGTACGAGTCATTTCTGTCAAATCAACAGATTGCAAGATACCTTCAAAATATGATGGTTTGTTAATTTCAACCAACGAAGTCGTCAATACCGGCAAATAACCTTTGCTTAAAAAGTCATTGGTACGTTTAATTTGTACCAAGTAATTTACTTTACATCTGCCCATACATAAGTATATGCAATTGAGCAATATGTCGTGGGAAGAAGTTTTAATTAAAATGAACCACAGAATACTTTCTTTCTGTATTACATGAAATAACAAAAAACTTGTTAATTGTATTTTAGATCCCACGTCGACTATGATTCTACAAATAAATAATAAATCTGTGAAACAATGACAAGAATAAAAGGAAATGTACAGGTTTGTCTTCTACAACTGTTAAAAACCTGAATGTTAGTAGAACAAAATCCAGTCAAAACCGCGATCGTTTGCTGCTTGAACGATGTCCAATCGAGTGTTAGGTAACAATAGCGGCGCCATCTTTGATCTCGACAAAAAACAATCAACGATCGTGGTACAAATAAACCGTGTCTGAACCAGCGGTCGCCGACAGGTGAGAATATATTGCTTAGTTGTCCGGGTAAACAGCGCCTACTGACGTAGAACTAATATGAGAGAAATAATCAAAAATAAACTAGCTGTAAATAAATATGTAATAAGTGCGTTATTGTCCACATTATTACACTGAATGAATCTTTGCCCCTCCTTGCTTTCTTTTTTACAGGCCGACTTCGAACAGATATAATAAGATAACGATTTCGTTCTGGTGATTTACTTTGGTAGCCACCATGATTTCGTTGATTATTTGAAATTGTAAGAAGTTGTATCACTAAAGGCATTGAATTTTTGATCATTATTTCCAACAGTATTAAATACAATTACTATGAATTACAATACAAACAGTATTATGCTTAGTACAACACCTATATTATCGAATCTAATAAATTAACTGTATTAAATGGAATCCTCTTATTGTTAGTCATTTTGGTAAACATTCTATTTAAAATTGTAACCGTAGTTTCGAATCCTAGATTAATTCCTACTCAAACGCTGTATCTTATCAGGACTCCTAGTAAACTGCAAATATAACATTCAATTTTGCTCTTATATAAAATAATATAATACAAGATAACATTATAGTAGGTATCACTTTATGTAATACTTTATAAAATATTATGAAATTTTTGTTCTGTTCATGTAAGGAATGGCAAAAGTTGTAAGTTTATAGATAATGTAAGCATACAATACACAACAACTAGAAGCAAGTGATCTAAAAAGCTTGGGAAATTTATTTTCACATAAGTAAGATACCTATTTCAGGAATTTATTTCAATTTTCCCTGAAGAATCAGAAAAACAGTAAACTAATATCATGGTTAAAAGAGGCAATGTTTTAGCTTAAGTTAATATACAAGAGTGCTAGTTTATAACTTATAGCGATTGATTTCACAGATAGGATAAATAACGGCGTGAAGGGGCAAGAGGTACGAAAATTCGCTAAGAAGTGGGGACGCGAATAAGTCCACAGCGCTGTAGACTAGACGAGACTAGACTGTGATAGAGAGACGTACGCGTCTCCACTTCTTAGCGAATTTTCGTACCTCTTGCCCCTTCCCGACGTTATTTATCCTATCTCTGAAATCAAGCGGTATACATACTTAGTCTGTGAAATCCTCAAATTTCAATATTCTTATAATTTTTTATGTAAGATGTCAAGTAATTATTATTACAATGGAATAACACGTTATGTAAATTAAATCAATTTAAATTATCTCATTTAAAGTTGCAATTTGAACAAAATTCTTCTATATATAGTTTAGTAATAATGAAACTGACAGAAATATAATGCCATTTTGAGATCTTTCATTAATACTAAGTTTGAAAAAAGTTTAGATATTAACACTTGAAAAAAGTATCAATGTTATAGAAAGTTCATAATTCCACTACATGTGTTCTTATAGCCTCTTTTTTGCATATCACAAATACACACGTTTATGTTGATTCATTTTTGATATAATCTCCGACATTTACCTACATACTACTCTTTCCTGAATAATTGCCCAATCACAATTATTACCTTCTATCAACCACACAAATTAATTAAAAATGAACAGCAAACAGGCACGTAAATTATTTTCTTTATTAGTAGTAGTTAGTAGTTTATTTGTCGGCTACTTCTGTAAATGTGGAATATCTATTAAACTTCGATTTTTCAATTAGTAAATTATTCCTCTGTTGTAAAGTGGGTACGGTTGCGGTACTGCTAAATTAATAGTGCTGTAAACTTTTACAGTGCCCATAAATATAAACCATAAGACATAATAATAAAGATTGGAAACCTTATTAAATAAGTCAAGAGGTATGCATATCACCATATAAATATAAATAATGACAGGTTTTATTGGTATTTTAGAGCAACCTTCAAGCAAGACAACTTTTGCTGTACTTAATAACTTTATACCCAATGCAAAAGAGATCGTTCATCAGTCTTTCCCTATAATTTAATGTAACCTTCAATATCACTTATAGACGTACTACTATTCTTCAGCTAAATGAATGTAAGAATTTAAAAGAGAATTCCTAAGATATAGCCAAAATATAATTCAATGCAGCTTCGATAGATTTGTGTGTCATAATTGAACATTACGCATATTAAGCTAAACAAATCAATGTTATCCTACTAGCATCACAATTCAATATTAATGTTTCTTATTGTTACTTTATTCAATTTTAATAACGGATTAGGCTCCAGCATATTCATAAATCAGTCAAGCAAGACATTCAAAGAAGCTAATTTCTACAAATCATTTTATTGCTCGATTTATTCGCGACTGTATTTTGATACATCCAGTATGTCTATAAAATTTTTACGTTTACCTATCATACATAACAATTTTTTTATTTTCAAAATGGATCTGAATTGTCTAGGCTGAGAGATTCTCAAATGCAATGGAAAGTTTATACTTTTTTTTTCCTGAAGAACTTATGGAATGACAGCGAAAAAATTTTGAAATATAATTAACTTACATTACTTACTGTTAAACTATTCTTGTATAGATAAACACAATACAAACAAACGAAAACAAGATATTCTCATACAGTGCTGTATTTAAAAACAAAAGCAATTTTTTTGAGTTGATCAAAACATTGAACTAGGAAATATTTTATTCGCCTACCGCATTTCTAATAATAATAATAGGGCTTGCGTCATACATGATACTGCAGCCAACTCTGTCTATAACTTTTCTGCTATTTCTTCTATAATTAACTAACATTCCGAATTTCATCGCTAAGAAACGCTATATAAAAACACATAAAGAAATTAATTATCAGGTCTATGAAGTTGGGCGTACTCATCTCACCATATTCAAACAGAGTAGTTTCAGGTATTAGTGCTCAATTTGTGCTGTATATCTTATAATTTGTGCTGATTTCGTTATCGAGATATTTAAAAAATTAATGGGTACGTCCAACTTCACGCTAGACGGACCCTTGTCCCCAAATAGATCCAAGGTAGTCTCAAAAATTAGTGCTCAATTTGTGCTAATTTGTGCTGTATATTTCAGAATTTGTGCTCATTTTGGTATCTAGATATTCAAAAGATCAATGGGTACGTCCAACTTCACGCTGGACGGACCCTTATTACCAAATCGATCTAAGGTAGTCTCAAAAATTAGTGCTAAATTTGTTCTAATTTGTGCTCATTTTGGTATCGAGATATTCAAAAAATCAATGGGTCCGTCCAACTTCATGCTGGACGGATCCTTATACCAAATCGATCCAAGGTAGTCTCATTTCGCTATCGAGATATTCAAAAAATTAATGGATGCGTCCAACTTCACGCTACCGCAACCATGCAGTCGAAATGAAGGTAAGTTGTCTGAAAAACTAGTGTTCAACATGTACTAATTTGTGCTGTATGTATATAGATATCAGAATTTGGGCTTATTTTATTAAGAAGACAATTTATAAGTTATATTATTTAGTAGTTATTTTAATAGTATCAGATATTTTTGGTATAGTCAATCATCTGACATTGACGGATTGTTCAGATGACATTAATAATGAATCTTTCGTTAACTCCTATGTATAATCCACAGATCACTTATAAATTGATACCCAGCTTTATAGGCAACGTTTGGTGTATTTTGAGGGCAAATGCATCGCCCACGGAGCAAGGGAAGTTATCTAGAACAGGCAATCCAAATAAGCCCGAGTATTATGTATTGCCTATCTAACCAGGCAAACATTTCAGAATTAGGTCGTATTATATAAAAAAATACATCTATACTAAGAATTACATGTCCAATGGAAAATGGCGAAAAATTCTCTCTAACCCTTTAACGGTTTTTGGTCGATAAATAGACCACCTCAAAAACTTATTGTTACTAAAGCTACAACGGTCTGATTTCAATCCACTTGTTTTATTCTGTCTTGTTCAAGACGACTTCTGGCTTACATTTTAGCCACATCATCTAATATGCGAGATACGGAATAAATGGTCGAAATTTCTACCAGTAGTATTAAGTGCGTAAATGTTCTGTTATTTGTATGTTCCAAAAAAGTTAGAAAAAAGTGTGTTCGTATTTAAAAGGAAATTTACAATAATTTGCAGGTATGTGCTCTAAACTCTAGGTAAACAAACGTAGTTATTAGATCTTCTGAAAACTTTCTGCAAAGATAATATTATGTGAATCCATTTCTAATCTCCCTTTTATGGAGTAAATAGACAAACTAGTTATTGTATTTTGTTTGTGTTTTTAATATTAACTAATTTAATTTAACTAAACCCACTTCATGAATACATTCATCTAGAGGAGCTCTTTGTGAACTAAGAAACAATGCTTGAATAGGATCAGGGTTAATACGATCACGTACTCTACTTTCGGATTTTATTTTTCGCAAGATCTCCATTTTCGGTAAATTCGGTGATTCATTTAGTTATGTTCGGTAGGTAACTTTTTACGTACTAAACTTGCACTTAATCCTCTCTCGCACATTTCTTTGGCAATGAATTGCGTAGTTATTCCCTTAAGCTGCCTCTTCTTAACACGTTCCACATCCAAATTTAAGTCTTTTATTTGGCAATCAATAATAACTCCATTAGAGTCATCAGTATCATCATAATGGCATATTCCACTAAGTATGGCGTGACAGCAGATACATTTGGCAACTACTTTCAAACGGTTGCTTGTTTTACAAATGTTGTGCTCCTTGTACTTCCAAGCACAAAGCACTTTGGTAACTGAAAATATTGTCGTGGGTATTGTAGTTGCCCAATCGCCAACTAATTTTATATTTATGCGGGGTTGGTTTCTATTTTTTTCTCTAAGCTTACAAAATTCTTGTGGATGATGCCGCAACCATTCATCTCTGCAACGAGATCTTAAAGTATCGCGTTCTTTTTAAATCCGCAGATGTATTGGACGATAAAGAATCTGTGGACGATGAAAGCTGTTGTTCTCTTTCAAGTAAAGGAGAATTTGCTTCCGATTGAACACATTTTTAATTAAAAAATCTGAATGCTGCTGTGTACAGCGCTTTGGTAGTAAGTTTACCAATTAAGTCGTTATTATTAACGATATCTTTCCAAATTGTATGAGATGGACTAACTATTTTCTCATTTATGATAATATTGTTTTGATACTTTTCTAAAACAATGTCTTTTTGCACGCTTGACCTTCTACCAGCCATTATGCTTCTAGAATTTCGATTTTGCTGAAAGATTAAGCAGATATTAAAAAAAATGTAATTGTCTTTCCATTCCTATTTAGTATTTCTACTTGTAGGTCAATGAAACAGAAAATTAATTAAATACCAAATTATTCCAGAACATACTTATAATATTATGTTTTCAATAGACATTTAATATGGGTCACAATACTAACAACATAAATGGCCATGCCTATCAACAAAAATATCTAAAAAACAAACAAATCATTGATATATCGAGTTATAGTTACATTCTCAAATAATATTAAAGGATATATTAGTGTAAGTTTAATATAACTATAAAAATAAAATTGATTTGAATTATTCGTACTTATATCAATCTATTTTTTGTCAAGCTCTAACAATTTTGGTCAAGGACTAGGGAAAAACATGACAAAAAAGCTTAATCAAGAACTTACAATTAATAAAATTCAGGCGTGAATTAAATTATTCACAATCACACTTAAATTATCGATATCAGTCCTAACATTTACCGCGTTTTCATCTAGGTAGATATGAAAGTTATGTGAATGTCTGCTTTTTAAAATTCGTGTTTTATTGCATGGCTTAAACTGTTTATATATGGTATTAAAAAATATATATATATAATTTGCTATTGCTTGTACATACAAATTGAAACGTGAAATTCTGATAATAAAATAAGCCCAAATTTTGAATATACAGCACAAATTAGTAAGTTGAACACTAATTTTTGAGACCACTTACCTTTAATTCGACTGTATGGTTGCGGTAGCGTGAAGTTGGACGCATCCATTAATTTTTTGAATATCTCAATAGCGAAATGAGCACAAATTCTTAGCTATACAGCAAAAATTAGCACAAATTGAGCACTAATTTTTGTGACTACCTTGGATCGATTTGGTATAAGGGTCCGTCCAGCGTGAAGTTGGACGGACCCATTGATTTTTTGAATATCTCGATACCAAAATGAGCACAAATTCTGAGATATACAGCACAAATTAGCGCAAATTTAGCACTAATTTTTGAGACTACCTTGGATCCATTTGGGGACAAGGGTCCGTCCAGCGTGAAGTTGGACGTACCCATTAATTTTTTAAATATCTCGATAACGAAATCAACACAAATTATAAGATATACAGCACAAATTAGCACAAATTGAGCACTAATACCTGAGACTACTCTGGTTGAATATGGTGAGATGGATCCGCCCAACTTCATAGACCTTAATTATCACATTTGGAAAATAACAATGTATATTATTTAAGAAATACAAAGAAAACATTTTATTTGCGTTTGTTTCAATGTTATGAAAATTTTCTTTTCTTTGAAATAATATGAATGTATCTATTTCTGACCTTTATGTGCTTATCATTCAATTCCTGAAATATTTCCACTTGTAGGTCAATAAAACAACAATTAATTAAATACCAATTTATTCCAGAACATATAATGTTATGTTTTCGTTAAAAAGACTTCTTCAGTGGAAAAAATTGACATTTAATATGTGTCAAATTACTAATAATATAAATATATGTATGTAAATAGCCATACCTATCAACAAAATATCTAAAAAAACAAAGAATTCATTGATATATCGAATTTTAATTACATTCTCAAGTACCTAATAATGAAGGATATATTGGTTTAACACAACTATAAAAATTGAAATGATTTTAATTATTCGTATATCAATCTATTTTTTGTGTTGAATTTAATAAGTTTGTCTCAATTTATGATTTAATAGCTTTTTACTGTCATTTTTTCATGGCTAATTTGACATCTTGCAATTATTTTGAAAAAGATCATCTTTCAATAAGAAAATATTAAATATCTCAGAAATTACCTATTTTAGATATAGGGAGTGGTTAATAAAAATGAAAGCGCATACAGTGCCGTTCCCTTTCTTAATATAAAATACAGGATATTTCATTTAAATAAGATGATAAAATAATGCATTTGTGTTTTGAATCGCCCTGTACACAGTTTTCGCAATATTGGCAAAATATTACTTTGCTATAAAACTGTAACAATATAAAAAAGTCATTGCAGTCCAAAAAGAAGTTCAAGTTGTTTCGTGTGGAATACACAGGACGTTGAATGGTTTTGAGAGAAAATTGATCATAGCTTCTGAACTACTCGGTGTATCTTAATGAAACCTTATATCGAAGGAATTAGGAAGATACGCTTAATCAAAGTTTGAAATAATATATAGTGTGTCCCATTTAAGAAAATGTATGTTTGGTTCACCCTGGCAATATGAAACACTCTCTATATACGAAAATAATTTTAAAATATGTAGCTTAAGACTGTGTATCATTTTTGTACATAACGTTTTGTGATATCTTTAATATTAATGGATATATTGAGCTTTGACGCACTAATGCCTCACCCTGTATATGCCATACCATGAAAGAAACTATTACCAAAGGAATTCGCTTCATCATCACACAATCAATTTAAATTAGTAATCAAATATCTCAGACATGCAGACAGTAATAAGATGCATTTCTCCAAATGTTTCAACATAGCATGAAACTTACCAAAACCGCAAGATCTTGATTTTGTAGATCCCCAAAGAAATATTTCAAATATCTTTCAATACTAATCTACATGATACTTGGAAAAATACTATAGCCTAGAAGCAGCAAACGTATGAGAACATAATCTATGTTTAAGGTATTAAATAAGTATGTCAACGCGTATATATGTAATATTTGCAGAATTTTACGTGATAAAAGCAGATTTTTAAGAGATATATCTGTAGCGGTCAGTCACGACAAATACATATTATTTTCTGCCTCCGTTCGAAATTTTTAATTCGGCGCTGCTGCCGTAGCTGCAGCAGTAGTTACTGCTCTTGTTGTTTATACCGCTATTGTTTCGCGCTCTTTTATTCTGACTGTGTGGCATCTAATATATTCATTGTTTTGTTCGTATTAAATATGTCTGGCAAAAGCGGCTATACACCTCACCGTAAAAATGCCAAAACTTGAACGCGACAAAGAATAGGGAGGAGCAGGAACTAGAAAAACGTACAAAAATCCAGCGCACACGTCCAACAATGTGTAGTATGTACCTATATATTTATCTCGAAGGAAAATAATATATTATTTTATATGGCTACCCAGACAGAATCTGTTCTATCCTCGAGTTATAAAATACATATAATAGCGATTTAATGATGATATTTAAAGCCGATAGCTCCTCCGTTCCAGATCCTTTCTTTTTCATTGTTGATTATACGCCATCAATTACATTCGAGTTCTTACTGCTCTTCACTGCTGTTGTGGTTTTATTTTCAGACAACGGTATGTTAATTTATTGCTATTTTTTACTGAACTATTCTCCGTAGATATTGAAATTATGCGCTTCGCTCTTCGCTCTCTGTCACCATGATGTACAACTTATTGGTTTCCGCTTCATAATGATTTATATAAATAAAATCACACTTAGTCGTAACTTAAAATGACGTCATTTTGTTCACTTCGTTTCTACATATTCCAGCTTTCAGCCCCACTTAGTTATTATGATTATAATTGGAAACTTTGCGCTGACTTAAAAATTGTTGCCCAGCATTCAGGCTTCGCAAAATACTGCTACTTCCTATGCGAATGGGACAGCCAAGCCCAAGACAAACATTACATCGTACGGAACTGGCCTCTGCGAAAAAGTTTAACTTCCGGTCAGAAAAATGTCGCCCACGATCCTCTGATCTCGAAGGAAAATATTTTCTTGCCGTCTTTGGATATCAAACTCGGATTGATAAAACAGTTTGTGAAAGCGATGGACAAGACAGGTACTGCATTTCAATTGTTGATAACAACATCTCGTCGTCTTAGTGAGGCTAAAATCAAGGAAGGAGTTTTCATGGGCCCCCAGATTAGACAACTTTTCCAAGATTCGAGGTTTACTGATCACCTAGACCGCAAAGAAAAAGGAGCTTGGCTTGCATTCCAAAACGTGTGTAAGAACTTTTTGAGTAACAACAAAAGTGATGATTATTTCTACCATGTCGAGGAATTTCTGTCAGCGCACAAAAACATGGGGTGTAACATGTCCCTTAAACTGTATTTCCTTCACTCACACCTGGACGTCTCCCTGAAAATCTAGGAGCAGTTTTGGATGAACACGGGGAACGGTTCCATCAAGACATCGCAAAGTTTGAGAAGAGATTTTCAGGCAAGTGGAATGCGAGCATGTTGGCAGACTGCTGGGTTTTCGTACGAGAATATCCTACCTCAGGACACAAGCAAGCACCAAATGAAGGTAGTTATCTTATTTATTAATCTTTACATTCAATGGTTTACGTTTATTGTTTTACCTTTTATTGATGTGCGCAAGGTACTGAGAACGCCAGCGCGGTACAGTGAATCTTCCGAACTGTAGCTACGTATATATTTTTATTATTGTTGCTATACAGGGTGGTCCATCTAAGGCGCAACACTGGAATATCTTAGAAACCATTAGCGTTATGAAGAAAAGTGTTAGACAAAAGTTTAACTATATGAAGGGGCTCATTCGATGGCGCTACTGTTGTCACTACCTATAAAGAAATACACAAAGGTCACATAGCAAGATCAACTCTTTTTTTTTTAATAGCATACGGTATTTTGTATCAAATCTAAAAGAGCAGTAAGTTGTGAATAGAAAAACAGTTAACCACATATGATCTCAAATTAATATTAATCGAGATATTTCGAAAAAATGAGGACATAATAACAGTCATGTTTTTCCTTCGTTTGTTAAATGTAAAAGTAGAAAATAAATGTTAATAGTAGCTACAAATTGTTTACATAGGGTAAATAGTGAAATAACGCAGACGGCTATCGCATTAGATGTTCAAATTGGCGGCCACTAATACAAAAGTGCATTTCACTTCAAGCCAAAAAATGTTATATTTTTACGTATTTGAAAAGAGCATAACGTTTTGAACAAGAAATGTTGAATACATAGCTATCTTTAACTAAAAAATAACAATAAACACAATAATCAAATAAAATTGTTTTTGTACCGTGATCATTATATTTTGTTATTATTTTCCAAGATAACATGGAATTATGCTAACAAATTTCTAAAGCTTTAAACGCTTCTCATTTGTTTATTTTTTAGTTAAAGATAGCTATGTATTCGATATTTTTTGTACAAAACGTTATGCTCTTTTCAACATTTTTTGGCTTGAAGTGAAAGAAGGCTACTATTAATAATGTTTGTTTGATATCGACTAAATTCCAACATTACTACTTTGTTATTCATGTAAGGATAATTGAAGCTTTTATATCACAAATAAAATTATCCATCTAAATATCTACAAATATTCAGGGTGTTTCATTAAAAAAAATTATAAATTTTCAAATTTCTCAGAAATACGTAATTCAATTATTTTTTATGAACTGCATAGTAATCAGCGTTAAAAATACTAATAATTTGCTAGTTTGACCACAACTGTACCTCCAAAGATAACGGAGATAGCAATAGTGCACCGATAACTTCGGACACAGTGCATAGAAAAATTGCGAAAAACACTGAAAATCGACCTTTTTTAATGATTTTTACACAATTTAAGAGGATAAGTAAATCAACATTTGTAGCAAGGAAGTAGATTAGGGGATGAATCTACCTCCTTGCTACAAATGTTCACGTTTTAGAACTTTTCACTGCTCTAGCCCCCCAAAAGAATTGTAAAGGCGGAAAAAAGTGATAAAAATAGGTGGATGGGGGCCTACCCTGTAAACGGTGAGTGTTGGGGAAAAACGGAGGTCATATTCGGATTCAGGTCATTTTACATAAGAATCAGCAAAATGTTATCTGTAGGAAATCGCATGGAAATATAAATTACAAAAGTGCACCACCATTGCAGTTTATTTTTGCTCAACATATAATAAGCAGTATATCGAACTAACTTGCCAACTAGCAAAGGTGAACATACAAAATAGTAAAAAATTATGCTGTCTTATTAAAATTAAAAACGTTTTCTTTATGCTACTTGATTTTGAAACTTTTCTCACTTTATCTGATTATATTATTAAACCGTTTAATCTGAGAAATAATCTAAATACAGTATATATTTTCAGAAAGCTGGTGGTACAGCAGGAGAAAAAAGTATCCTGCCAATGTATGTAAGAAAGACGCCCTTCACTCAAAATGCACGGGTACTTTATTGACTTAGTATACCTACATGGACTGTCTGTGGCACAGACATTATTTGTATGCACTCTAGGACAATAAAGTTCCCGTAGGGTTTGAGTAAGAAGCCTCCTTCTTTCGCGCACTGTCCGGATACTTTTTTCTCCTGCTCTACCTAAATATTTATTTTAATTCTACGTTACATATTGGATACAGAAACAGGCACCGCAACTGCACCTATTCGCACTTATACAATACCAGTAGATTCTTTGGTATAGTTCCGCTTAATTAGCGTTAATCTTTATAAATGTTATCATGCTTGCATACATTCTAAGATTTCGTACGATTGTTCCTCAACTAAAATTGTAAACTATGTCTTTTAAATAATTGTCTCCATATTTAACACATTTATTGAATAATTTAAAATTCAAAATAAATAAATTGTAGTTACTAATTGAACCATACCCACTGCTTTCCGGACAATATGCATACCAAACACACCACAACAAACACATATTACAATTTTAAGCAGGTATACAAACATAGTATGTGGACCTGATTTGCATTGTTTTAAATACTATTTATACCAATACTCCCATTATTAACAGTCACGATAAACATTTGTGAGCCCTTGTAACTAACGATAACTGATTTATCATCTGCTCACGTTCCCTACCCACCCGAATACTGCTTCAAGAATTAGCTTTGCTCGATTGCTCCTGATTTTCAACAATTTTCAATACAAATAATTTCTCTTTATTTTTAAATAAATGTTGGATTCTTTACTTCAATGACACACTATTAAAGCTTTGCGTAACTCTTTGAGTAATTTCATATTCAAGTACCTCTTTTTTCAGTGACGTATATTTATACAGGATGAGTTTTATTGAATGTTTAGCATTGGGATCTCAGAAACTACTGGGGTGCGTTCGTATTTATAGGTGAATGATAGAGTGAGGTACGGTAAAGGAATTCCATGTTACCATTACCTCTATCTAGTGTTTACGAACTGTGGTGTGTAGAATGTTGTATATTGTATAATGAAACATAACCCCAAAAACGTATGGTAAAAATGGACAGTAGAAAAAAAGGCATTATTTGTAGTGTAATATATGCTACAAAGGTAGTCACAGACATTTTAATAGAAGAACTGATAGATGATATTGAAAGAGAAGAACATAGACGCATTGAATGTTATGTAGAAAAAATAATTCCAGGTTATTCAAGTACTGAATTTCAGAGCCACTTCCGAATAAATAGATCAACTTATGAAAACCTATTACCTATTATATATAGCAATATAACAAAATCCTCTTTAGGAAGACCTGCCATACCTATAGAAAAACAGTTACTAAGTGTATTATGGATTTTGGCAACACCTGACTCATATAGGTAAATGACAATAATAGATACATTAGGAGAATTTTAAGTTTGCTTTTGATATAGGTCAATAGCGGAAAGATTTGACATGAGTAAATTTTCACTTTCGGAAAGCTTTTTCAAAATCATTACTATTTTCAATAAAATTTCAAAGCAATTTATATATTGGCCACTACAAGACAAACTAGTAGCAATTTCTGAGAAATTTAGATGTATAGCGGGAATAGAAAATATAGTAGGTGCAATCGATGGAACATTTATTCCTATTAAAGCTCCAAAAAATGATGCTGAAGTATACATATCAAGAAAAATGTATTATGCAATAACTTTACAAGCAGTATGTAACACAAATTTAGAATTAATGGACTGCTTTATAGGATACCCTGGTTCAGTCAGTGATACAAGAGTATTTAGAAATTCAGGTTTTTATAAAAATGTGTTGCAAGAGCCGCAAAAGTATTTTCCAAATCGAAATATGTTTATCATTGGAGACAAAGCATATCCGTTATTGGAGTGGTGTATTCCACCCTACATAGATCGCGGTAACTTAAATGTGCACCATCTTTTTAATTATAAAATATCACAAAGTAGGCAAGTCATCGAAAGAAGTTTTGCTCTACTATTTGGAAGATTTCGACGCTTGAAATATCTAGATATGAACAGAACAGATTTCATTCCAGCTACTATTCTTGCATGTTGTGTGTTACACAATCTGTGTTTGAAAGATGATACCAATATTGAAAATTATATTGCGGAAGGTATGCCTAATGTAAATGGAAATAATGAGGTAGCAAATATTCAAAATAATGCTAATATTGATGAACTTATACATAATGGTACAGTAATGAGAAATGAAATATGTAGAATAATTTCTATGTTATAGTCATTTTTTTTTGTATTTACATCTTGTAAATTAAAGAGAATGTGCATATTTTACAACATGTTTTATTTAATAATATTCGTAACAGTAGAACTAAATCTTTGGAACAAAATAACTCACAAATAAAAATGAATGTATTTTAACAATAACTATAATTTTTCTATTAATTGTTGGAACATGGTTTCAAATGATGTTTTTATATCACTTAACAAAGTCATTTTTTCCTGATGCCGTCTTTCTATGTCATTCCTTTTTCTTTTTTTTTGTCCATGTTCCTCACAAGCAAACACATCAGAATTTTCTTCAATTGATATATCTGCAAAAAAATATGTATAATACAGTATATATTATTAGTATGTAACATATACCAGACATATTTTGAGGACTCAACACATTTTCGGAACTAGATGTGTCTGCTATAGCTATTGGTTCTACATTAGGTTTCGTTCCTAGAATTTCATTTAAAATATCTGCATACTCAAAATATATTGTTGCTGCTCCACTTCTCTTTATACCATCCTTCCATTTCATATATTGCATTTTTTAATATTTAATACGGTCTTTAACCTGTTGTCGAGAAAAATTGTAATTTTTATTTTTCAATTCATCTGAAATTTGCTGATACACAACATCATTGCGTTTTGTAGTACATTGTAAATCAGCATAAAAATGTTTGTACAATTCTAGTAATGTTAATGTTTCTGTTTTTCCCCATTTACGATTGTGGGTTTGGTCATTGGTTTGTTCGTGTTCATATAAAATGGTTCGGTTAATTTCTTCTTCAATTTGAAACCCAAATATCTCACAGATTTCATTGTTACGCAGTGCATTTACTTCATTTTCTAACAAAAACAATGTACATGTATTTAAAAGATTATACATTTAAATATGTAACAAAACACTTACTGGTTTTATTTCTTACTAAAATATTGTTTCCCATAGTGATAATGTCATTATTTGCATCCCGCACTATTTCGTGAGAACAGATAGTTATATTGCTCATTTTTTTGTTATGGAAAACGCTTGTCAATTGAAAACCAACGTTTTTCTTGAACGATTATAAAATATAGACGTAATTTATGTATCAAATACAAACCACATATAACCTGATAAAAGTATGTCTGATAAATATGTTCTTGTCATCTGCGCATGTGTTACCCTATTTACCGCAGTCTTGGGGTGCGTTCGTATATTCCGGGTAAGGTGAAGAGAAGAGAATTCCAAGGGAATTAGCTGATCGTCCTTTTTAGTTACCCTGTGAGTACCGTGTATTGTAGTTTTAGAACGTTGTAGGAGACTGCATGTTGATGCATGCGGGACGATTTTTACCGATGTTTAGAGCTCGGTAACAAGGGGAATACCTTTTTCTAACTACCTGTGTTCGTAAATGTAACTGTCACGGTAACATCGAGGTGATACCCAGAGTTTACGAACGGTAGTATTCCATTTGGATACACTGTCGGCGCTACCGGTAGATTTTACGAACGCACTCTTGGACCGGGTTAAGAGTGTTATTCCGGGGTATTATCTTGTTCGTTCGTAAACACTGAATAAGGCGGAACAATTTGACTTTACGAACGCTAAGGGTAATGTATGGATACTCTTTAGATAACGCGAGTAACATTTACGAACGCACCCCTGGTGATAGAAAAACGCTTAAATGGGAAAAGAAGCGCAGTTTTACGAGTTTGATTTAAATCTGCTTTTGTTTCTCTGATAACTTTCATGGCTTATTAGATATTCAAAGAAAACTAAATTTTACGATTTTCTTTAAACATGCTTAGCATCGTTAATGGTAATTTTAGAGAAAAAGTGTTCAGACAAAAGTTTTAGATAATTTTACACCAAATAAAACTGCGTAGCTATTTTTTTTTTCGTTTGCCATTATCGAGTTATGACATAAACTTGTGTTTTTTTTATGGAAACCATAGTAAGTTTTGACATTATTAAAGATCTTGTTTTTTGCTGATTACAATGATAGTATAGTTCATGGATTATGCTTCTCAAAATAACTGATCAACCTTACAGCAACTAATTTTTGTAATATTTTCAGGAATATACTTAGAATTAAAATGGGACTATAATGATCCACACAAGAACGCGAACCATTCTTAAAGATTAAAATTAACATAGCTTAGTTAGTCAAATTTGTTGGAGAAACGACTAGTTCATTCAATAAGTAAGAGTTAATATTATCGTAACCACTAGAGTAACTATTTTCTAAGCTGTTAATTAAAGCAGCATCTTCGGTCTTTGAGGTACGATTTAGAAAAAATTAGTGACATTGTACTTATGGAAATATTTTTGTTAGACCAACAATACTAGAAATTTATTTATTAGCTATGCCATTATCAATACTAAACATATTTTTCTTTTCATAATAAAACATTTCCTTTCAACAAAATGCAATATAAAACTACTTACTGAAGCAAAATCCTTAGAAATTGCCTTGCTTGCTATTGTTAAAATTCGGTGAATGTTAGCTTAATCTGCATTGTGCAAAATTTCATTTAAAATAGTTCCAAATAAATCACAATATTAAACAAAAATGCTACTGACTTAAAATTTGGCACAGAAAATTATAAGACATCACTAAAATGTCTCATCTTTTAAAATATGAAATTTTGTATGCAAAGTACATATACCACTCAATCGCAACAATTTGAAACAATTATAACTCGCTTATTTCAAATACAGCACCCTGTATTTCATATGAGTTTTTCATTTCTATTTTTATTTTCATTCAGGTGATACTAGCATTCCCTATGCCTAAACCTAACGAATTTTGAGATATTTCATTATTTTACTTAGAAACTAATGAAAATTAATCTATAAACATTACTGAACCATGATTGTCGTAGATGTGACAACTTGGTAGTAAGTTGTAGGTATTGTTAGGTATATTTTAACAGTTTTCTTTAAAAGTTCGTGTTTTATAGCAAAAAATGGAAAATTTAAAATTTATAAGTGATGATTTTAAAATTTATCTAGATTCCTTAAAAACTTCTCTCAATTTGATCAATTTAAGGCAAAAATTAATAAAAATAACCCACTAGATGACAATGAAATTGATGTTTTGGGATATTTGACGATCTACATATCTAGATGTATCTATTAGAAATTGTGCAGGGATTTTATCCGCGAGAACAATTCATCGCATTTTATAACGATGAAAATGCATAAAAAACAGGCTGAAATACAAAATACAATATACGCTTCTGTAGCGAGGCTTTCTATAATCTAAAAATGGCTTGTCGTATAATCCTCATTCAATTCATGAGATTACAAAAGGAAGGTGGTAAATAATATTGGGCAGGTCTTGTCTAATTACTTAATGTAGCATTTAAGTTAACTACACAGAAATGCATGACTATATTAATAATACATTATGTACACTCGAATTTAAAGAGAAAATTGCTACCATATTATAAAAATTGCTATCCTCAGAGTCTACTTAAATATATAAATTTTGTTAAAAATCATATCCAGTAGAAAAAGCGTAACCACTTTCTGCACCGAGTAATAAAGAAATATTAAGTAGGCGGGGTACTTAAGATATCAGATGGGAGAACGGCTTTGATTCTTCGCCGATCGGCAAATCAGAGTAAACACTTTTCGATACAATTCGGCAATTTATCTTTAATCAACCAGTACATAAAGCAACCAGCTGCGGTAGTACATGGTCACGCCATAGTTCACCCGATATAGAAACTCTACCAATTATCGTAAATTTCTTTGAATTCAATCAAGTATGTACTCGAAACATAATAATGTATCGCGACAAAGTATTAAAAAACGGCCATAATTGCTGAATTTAATGCGCTAAGCTTAATGTAAATAAATTATATGTCGATTTATTACTGCAAAGGAAACTAACGGCAATAACATCTTATCTAAAGCTGCTGAAAGTATTAAAAATAATCCGTTACTGGTAGGTTTTTATAACATAAGTAACGATCAGTTAGGAAATTATTTAAAATATTTGTTAACAAAAAATATAAGCAATGTAAAACAGTGTTTTTAATACAGAAGTTCGCAGTAAACAAACATAAGATAATGATATCGATGGCTTCCACAGTACGAGTCTCTGTTATGAGGACTCCTGGATTTTGATCGTGTCATAGTCAAGTAGATATAGAATACAAAAATAAAACAAAGGTAAAAATTTAAACTAAAAATACAAGAATATATACAACTTACTTAAACTCGACGTTTCGCCACTAATATAAGTGGCTTCTTCAGGAGCCAAACTAGATGCAAGGCATCAGAAGGTCATGGTAACTTAACGTGTCAATCATGTTGTCGTCTCTAGCATGGTTGACACGTCAAGTTTGAGTAAGTTGTATATATTTTTGTCGCGGTCA
This sequence comes from Holotrichia oblita, assembly GCA_023690525.1. Taxonomy (NCBI): domain Eukaryota; kingdom Metazoa; phylum Arthropoda; class Insecta; order Coleoptera; family Scarabaeidae; genus Holotrichia; species Holotrichia oblita. The sequence goes on along the minus strand of CM043015.1, from coordinate 157,808,431 downwards.
AAACCGGAAGCCCTCAGAACAACATAAAATAATGGTATAATCAGATCGTATATGTTTTACAACCGCCCCACTCTAGATCTAACTCTTTTCTAGCTGGCCTTAGTCCCGTTAGTTAGTATTTCCTTTGGGTGAATATTTTAACAATACTGTATATAATTATTAGAATTAACCGCAAAAATAATTCATAATAAAATCTTTAGTTATACATAGCTGATCTTGCTATTGTTGTAGTTTACTTATTTTCTCTTGACAATATCAAACTGAATTATTGTTATTTATTGTTTTTAATACTGTTCTTTGTCGCAACTGTTTCCTTAAGTCATGTACTAACAATATGTCAAAGAGGAATTGTCAACTAATTGCTACACTAATTTGTATTTAGCGTTATTTATCACAGATTAATTATCAGTTACCAATTACCATTTAATAAAATAATAAATTGTCACTATCTTAAAATAAATTGACTCCTGCTGATTTATTAGCACTGCAATTAGAAACTAAATATGAATGTTATCTTTCGTCTAATGTTTTCGCTGTGCGTGCTTGAATTCATTATTAATTCCTTGTTTATCTATTCAGTTATTTTAATTAAATGCCACTTTCTTTCACATTTCCGCAAGAAAACTTCATGCATTGATCTCAATATGTTTGTAATTATGTATATGACTTACAGTATCCTAGTCATTGTCAGATAGCTCACAAGCTATGAAGTATAGATTATGTAAATTGATTCAAGTAGAAGCAGATTAATGCTGTTATGTGATTTAAATCCAAGTTATTTTGCTTTAAAACTTATTATATTCTTATGATAGTTTCGCAATGTATTTAGATTATTTTTTTATACAACCACAGTTGCTACTTCCCTCTATATTTGGTCCTATAATAAATATATAACGTTCTATTTATGTCTCCTAAATACTGTATAAATAATATAATACGCAAATTGTGAGTTATATACTTGAAAACCAGTTTTGTTGAACCAGGAACAGATAATATTTCAATAAAGAACAAACCCAACAATATTTACTGTGCGAAATTTTTACATTAGTGTCATCATTTATCTATATCGCTTGAAAGGAATAATCGGATTACAACAGTATACAACAGTATCGTAGAGTCCTACATGGGTTCAATTTAGAAGATTCGTCTCAATTTTGGTCCATACACAACCAGAATTGCACAGTTGTAAATATAGATAAGTACTTGCACACAACACGATACGCGACTGCCGGTAAACTAATATACGAGTATGTAACATATTTATAACTGTAGGTATTACGATATATTAATGCAAATGTGTAACAATAATTTGTTGGAACATATAATTAAATAACAAACACGTTTCTCATTTCTATAATTTTATACTTGAAGAAAAGCCTTTCTGCAAGTTGACTAAATAAACACGCAGAGTTTTACATTCATACTAAATTTCCTTTAAATATAGACATCTTTTTGTTGACTTAGACATGCTTACTGCATAAAAGCAAATAAAAAGCACTATTTTGTGTTATTTACCTTGTAATATTAAGTGAAATTTGGGTAAGTAATAACTTAAACATAGAAAAAAGCGCGCTCTTTTCATGATGTCAGTAGTGTCGTTTTTTAGGAAAGGTTTGCGGAGTTTGCTGATGCACATTTTTGAAATGTAATTTACGTCAAATTTGTGTTCAACTCAAGCTAGAGGATTTTTTAACATGTTTTTGCGAATTATTTGGACAATACGGTACATTTTCTTGTTTACTCCTGACTTCTAATAAAACACGCATGTCAAGAAAAACAATATCTGCAGCACTTTTGGTCATATCACTTTCAGAAATATCCATTTTTCTCTCAACTTCTTTGAAACAAAGAGAGCTGGCGACAAATTTAAACATAAATATGCAACAAAGGGATGAAAAGATTTTTCCTCGCGTACTGAGATAGCTATAATTAAATAGAATTATATAGACAAATATTATTTAGAATTAATAAATAAATAAATAAGAAGTGGTGTATGCGACCCTCGAAAAAGTATCAATACCCAAAGAGAAAAATAAGAACGTTTAGTTTGTCTGACAAACTGCATCGTTTATGGAAAATTTCCCACAATTATAGTTTTCAAGGCACCCCAGTAGTACAATATTGGGCGAATATTGTTTGCATGTACTGAGCCAATATTGTAAACGACAGATTTTGCTATATTTGACTCTTATTGCATTTCGATGTCGTAATATATCAATATAATATTTTACCTTCGTTGCATTTTAATGTTGGCTCAATATATAACTACTATATGTTACCATTATTAGATTTCTATATCAATCCAATTTTAAAATATACAGGGTGTCCCAAGTTGAGTGGAGTATTAGAATATTTCCTAAAGTACACCAAAGAGAGCGCTGAAAATTTGGTTGCCTTGGTTTCCGGCCATGCTCTTTTTAAATAAAATAATTTTAAAGATGGCCGACTTCCGGTTATAACGGAAATCGATAGGAACTTCGTTATTTTAAATGAAACACCCCATATATTAGTGGATTTTTGGATTTTACGCAAAATTTTAGGCTAACTTTCTTAAATAAACCTTATGTCTAAAATGCACCGTTTTTGAATAATTCCACTTTTTTTTTAATAATTCGACAAATCATTGCTGGGCGTCATTCGGCCTCTCTCAGACAACGTTTGACTTACAGCCTTCAACATTTTTATGATGAGTACTAAGGTCTAATTGTAAAGCGTTGTTGGAAAAAAAGTCTAATATCTTACACAGATGTTCAAAATACACTTGCCAATGTAGACAACTTCGTACCTTGGGAAGTCGCTTATTTCAAATGGAACACCCTGTATTTTATTGGGCCAATAGTTAGGACTTTTTATTCTCTTTTGATCTGTATTTACATTCCCTATACCTAACTCTTAAGGTTTTTGAGTTATTTATAATTTTTATAAAACAACGGAGATTTGAAAAAAAAAAAGTTGCCATGAATTATAAAATGACATTTAGAGGGAACTATTTCACTAAAGCTAATTTAATACTGTTTATCAGTAGTTGTCATGTATAACTGTTGGATTTACACCTTTCGGAGTGACACTAAAGTAGGCATAAATAATAAAAACAGGTATGAGGAAGACTATTATTTTTAATGTCAAATTAGAAAGCAAATACGATACTGAAGCAACAAATGGGTAAAAACAGCATGGTACATATACCATTTACAAGTAGACGAAAACAGAAACCTTAGTTAAATCGTTCAATATGATCTCCATTTAGATCTAGGCAGCGGTTTAAGCGACCCATTACACCATCTGTTGTAGCGCGTAAAATTTCGTTTCCCTGTAAAGTCCCAAAGCAATTGCGCACTCTATTTTCAAGCTCTGCCCTGCTATTAACAGGGTCGAAATAGACTTCATTTTTTATTTTTTTTCCCCACAGATAAAAGTCCATTGGCGTGAGATCGGGCGATCTCGGTGGCCACGCCCAAGGCCCACCACGTCCTATCCAGCGATCTTCAAAAAGTTCAGTGATGCACTGCCTTACCCCATTACAACTATGTGCCGGAGCTCCATCAAGCTGATACCAGCAATTTCTGTAGACATTTAGCGGTAAGCTGTCTAAGAACTCCGTTACAACCGTCCGCAAAATTTCTATGTACATTTCTGAATTTAGATTGTCGTCGTAAATAAAATAACAACATTTGTTGCCCATCAAACAAGAAAAAACGTTAAAACTAAATTTATTTTGGAATCCTCTTTCCCTAATTACGTGGGGATTTTCGTGGGACCAAAAATGGGAATTATGCCTGTTGAACACACCTTCGTGAAAAAATTTGGATTCGTCTGTCCAAATTATCTTTTGTAAAAAATTTACGTCTTCTTGCTGGGCCACCATAAGCATTTCACACAACTGCACTCGAAGTAATCTGTCTGTAGGTTGTAGTGCATGCACAGTTACAAATTTGAAATTGTGTAGCTTATGGTTTCTCATAATCCTGTGTATGGAAGAGCGTGGAATGCCTAAATCGTGTTCAGCGGCTCTGGTTGACGCTCGTGGAAACGCTTCAAAATAAGCCAAAACCGAAACTTCATTATCTTCATTCCCAGTAACCGGAGCAGATGTAGCTTTCTTTATTTTAACGCTACCAGTTGTTAGAAAATTGGCCAAATACCTTCTCAATTTATTTTCTGTCATCGGTGGTAGTTGAGGGTAAGTTTCATTAAAGTTTCTGCATGTTCGAGCAGCCATTCTGTTACACTGTCCATGAATAAAAAACAAATTTAAAATGTCTTCGTTTGAATAATTGTAATTATCCATTATGGTTATTATTATTATTATTATTTGTATTATTATTACTCAGTTTATTGTAATCAAACAGTAAAAACAAATTAAAGGAACAACTATTAACTTAACAATAACACTCTTCGTAATTATCAGATTAGTTTTAGAGTATTTGTTTTATTGGAAATGTCATTTTATGATTCATGGCAACTTTGTTTTTTTTCAAATCTCAGTCTGTTTTATAAAAATCATAAATAACTCAAAAACCTTAAGAGCTAGGTATAGGGAATGTAAATACAGATCAAAAGGGAATAAAAAGTCCCAACTATTGGCCTAGTAAAATACAGGGTGTCCTATTTGAAATAAGCGACTTCCCAAGGTATGAATTTGTCTACATTGGCAAGTGTATTTTGAACATCCTGTGTAAGATATTAGACTTTTTTTCCAACAACGATTTACAATTAGACCTTAGTACTCATCATAAAAATTTTGAAGGCTGTAAGTCAAACGTTGTCTGAGAGAGGCCGAATGACGCCCAGCAATGATTTGTCGAATTATTAAAAAAAAAGTGGAATTATTCAAAAACGGTGCATTTTAGACATAAGGTTTATTTAAGAAAGTTGGCCTAAAATTTTGCGTAAAATCCAAAAATCCACTAATATATGGGGTGTTTCATTTAAAATAACGAAGTTCCTATCGATTTCCGTTATAACCGGAAGTCGGCCATCTTTAAAATTATTTTATTTAAAAAGAGCATGGCCGGAAACCAAGGCAACCAAATTTTCAGCGCTCTCTTTGGTGTACTTTAGGAAATATTCTAATACGCCACTCAACTTGGGACACCCTGTATACAGAGTGACTGGTATATAGGGTGTTTCATAATATATGCGCAGGACTTCAGGATGTGATACCTTGTCCACAAATTTGAAAAAAAGTTTCTATCAACTTACCCTCTAAAATGCACCATTTTCGAGATACAGGGTGTTGAAATTTAATTTAAAAAAATCGTTTTCTGGAAATATCTCCGGAACCGTTTATCGTAAAGAAAACAGCTTTTGTAACCATATTCTACTTATAATAAGCTAAGTTGTGTGCGAGAAAAAAAAATTTAAGTCATAATTGGTGAAGATTTTAAAGGGGTAGTGGTTGTTTTTCTCCCCAACTTCTACGCGGCTGGAAAAAGTATGGTTTTGACACGCCCATTTGAACCGCCAATGTTTTTTACATAAAAAAGATACTGTTGGTCATGAGCTCTAAGGTTGACCGTTCTCGAGAAAAATCAACTTTATGTTGAAAAACATGGTAAATTTTTTGAAATAAATGATTTATTTTACTAAAACATTAGAACAAATAAGAAAAGCAAACGTTAATAACATAAAAGTTAATTTTTCTCGAAAATGGTCAACTTTAGAGCTCATGACCACCCTTTTTGTGTAGAAAACATTGGCGGTTCAAATGGGCGTCTCAAAACCGTACTTTTTCCAGTGGCGTAGAAGTTGGGGAGTAAAACAACCATTACCCCGTCAAAATCTTCACCAATTATGACTTAAAATTTTTTTTCTCGCACACAACTTAGCTTATTATAAAGTAGAAAATGGTTACAAAACCTGTTTTCTTTACGATAAACCGTTCCGGAGATATTTCCAAAACACGATTTTTTTTATTATGGTGCATTTTAGAAGGTAAGTTGATAGAATTTTTTTTTTCAAATTTTTGGACAAGCCATCACATCCTTTAGTCCTGCGCATACATTATGAAACACCCTGTATATTAAAAAGATGAAATAGTTTGGAAACTATAAAGTATTAACAATTTAAAACTATATTAGTAGTACGAGGGAGCGTTTTTATATTCGCGGAATGAGCGGTTCTAGGGGGTGATTAGGCGCATTGGGGGCGTGGCCTGTGCAGCGACTCATAATTAGTATAAATACGAAGTTTCATTGTTATTAGACAGTTAGTCTTTGAGCTATTGTCAACCAAATAACATAATCAGGAGTGAAAAGTGAAATATGGAAAAAATCGAATATCGTGCCGTTATAAAGTTCCTTACCAGGCAAGGAAAATCAGTCGCGACCATAATGAATGAGATGTCATTGGTTTACAGCGACTCTTGTCCAGGAAAAAACATGGTGTACAAGTGGCATAGTTTATTTAAACAAGGAAGGGAATCCCTTGAAGACGAGCTGGGAAACTCATGGCAACGGTATTTTGGGACTCGGAAGGAATATTGTTGATTGATTATAAAGATAATGGTGTTTCTATAACCGGAGAATATTACGCTTCAATATTAGAGCGACTAAAAGAAGCCATTAAAGAGAAAAGACGGGGAAAATTGACGAAAGGTGTGCTGCTTTTGCACGACAACGCGCCCGTCCACTAGAGCCGCGTTGCGTTAGCTGGCCTGCATAAGGTGGGCTTCGAAATTGTGAATCACCCACCCTACAGTCCAGACCTGGCCCCGAGTGATTATTACCTGTTTCCGAAAATGAAAAAAGAGCTGCGGGGTAAAAAATTTACTGCCGATGATGAAGTCAAGGAGGCAGTTTCGGCGTACTTTGCAGATAAAGAGAAATCATTTTTTTATGAGGGTATAAATAAATTAATTGAAAGATGTGAAAAATGTATCCGTCTTGCAGGTGAATATATTGAAAAAGAAAAATAATTTGGTTTTTTTATTTCCACCCCTTATCCCCCATTCCGCGAATATAAAAACGCTCCCTCGTATATTAGGCTAACACAGGTTACTTTGTATTGTTTGTTGAAATTTTATGTATTATTTTATATTTGCTCATTACAGAAACATTCAATGCCACATCGGTAGGTATCTATTATATATTATATTATATACACATATTAGTTTTTGATAATAATAATAATAAGCATCATCAAAAGATATTTAAAAACAAATCGACATCTACTATGTATTAAAGATGTTCATTATTGCAGTTGTATTATCTAATGTTTAATTTTGATATATATTTTCTACGGCACCTATGGACGTATGTTCACAAAAATCATTGTGTCTGGGTATCTAATAGACCATGTATCTAATATAGATTTCCACCAACAAATGCTAAATGAAGTAGGTAATAAGTCAATACGTACCTATTTAGAGTTTCATGTAAGAGGCAACAGTCGGATATAAATAAAACAAACATAAAATGCAGACATTTATCTATGAAATGTTAACCCTCTATTTTCTAGGTTAGTTCTAGTAAGAGCCGGCACATAGTAAGAAATGAACTCGCATGCTGTATAGATACGATATTGTAAGTAAAAATAGGAGAGATTTAGACAATGTTAGTGTTATATTGGCTAAATACGATCCATCGATGAATATTGCCAATATTTGTCCTACAAAGGGTCAATATATTATACCGACATATTAAAAATATTTTTAAAATACTGATGTACTACATTTAACCAATATTCGTAGTATATTCGTTAAAGACAGTAAGCCATTATACATCGTCAATATTCGTCGTTCGGTATTTTAAAAGTAATTAGTTAGACTATATTGGTCATTTGTAAGGCAAATATTGGCGACATACATTGGTCGACCATGTTTAGCTAATATAACACCAACATTGGCTAAATCCTTCCCATTTTGGGCACATTTACAATATGCTACCCATATGTTACCAATATGGGTACGATATTGTGTGCTGCTGGGGGAACAGACCAGAAATACCGCTTCATTTTATCAGTCTCAAGTTCTTGAATTGCAACTCGAGTAAACTATTTATATCTCTTTGATCGAAAACTTTGTCAAAGAACTTCTGTATGCAATTAACTCTAAACAACCTCTGAAACAACGCCCCTATATGTATATTTAGTTTGCGAGTGTCTTGTATCATTGCTATATAGCAACTAATTATGAAAGCTAAACCAAATATGTAAGGTAAAATTTTCGATAATGTTGCCTTAATAATGTTTTAATGTTGTTTCAGTTTAGCGTTGTGTTTTTTATTATTCTTTCTTCATTCAACGATATTAACGCAAGATATTCAACAGTATTCCGTAATAATTTAAGTTTTAGTTCAATTTAGTTTTAATTATTTGAAGTAAATAGTTTAAACAAACTTCGTCATTTCGCGCACATATAACATACTAAAAACTCAAAAATTTAAATAATTTGTCTTACACGACCCTTTCACAGACTTTCTTTTCTTTAGAAATAATTAAATGAGGATTGTTACAAACTTATTTCTGCCTTTTTCCTTATTTTGTATATTACTTAACCTCTGCTGGTAGTAGTGTAATATCAGAATAAGAACTAACAGGTTTATTATTTTGAGTATACATATTCGCAGCAGAATTATTTTGTATCTTAACGTTAGTAAGTAAATCAATTCCCGAATAGTTTTTCAAGAGTCAGCTTTTCTAAGTCCTATTACCTACCAAACACCAGCAAATAGTGAACCGTATTAAAATTTATAAGAAAAAATAAACAAAAAATCTAGAGAAAGTGTGTACATGTTGTTGGCGTTCTATACTTTCTGTGTTAATGTCCCAAGTATAGACAATAAATTGTCACGTCTTTTTAGAATTTCCGCTCATCATTTATACCGTTTTTATGATTTATTCGGAGAAAGCAACAACTTTACATTGCACAAATTACCAGTTAAAATCGATTTCTGTTATTGAGATCAATGTGAAAATAAAACAATGTAATAGCTAATAACCTGTATTTCCTCATCTTACGTTAATTATTGCTTTAAGTTGGCGACAACATTCTCAATTTAATGACATAACCGTGTTGCACGCCTGCAGAACCAGCTCTCAGCTCCCGCGTAGTTTTTGAAATTGGTATATACATATTTTTGGATATATTGTCCAAACTTGTCCCAGACATGCTCTATGATATTGAGATCTGGACTTCAGTAGGATACTCTGTAACAAGTGGCTAAGTAAGTGATACTATCTTGCATAAAATGCCAGGCCCGCCGATAGTGAATATGAAAGAGTTAAGTTAGTAAGATATATTTTGCATCTTTCTCTGGATCTTCTCCATGCTCGCGAACGCCCATTTGAGACTGCAAAGCAACACCGTGCTCAGCTCAAAACTATACTCTGCTCGACTCGTCACTATTGTATGCCAGGTGGTTTCCAATTTTGCAACTTGATGCTAGCGTTGCAATTATGCAACTGTAGCCATCCTTCTACAAGGCAATTTCACAACACTAAATATAAAACTCGTATCCACGGTGACAAATAGTATAACTGATATGATGCAAATACAAGTGTTTTACTAGAAATTCTAAAAATACATACATCATTTTTTTCTTAGTGCATGCATAGATAGATAGATAACTACGTGGGATTATTATTATCTATTATCTAGCTTAGCCTTTCTTATGAAGCTTTCTAGCCTTGCCGGGTTAGTCTTCATGTAGCTCGCCGCGTATGGGTATGGTTCGCCAATACACTCTAGCCTCAGCTGCACAGATTCACCCCGAAAGTCAGCTCGACCAAAAAAGACCTATTGTGCCCACATACCGTTTTAGCTTTCTTGACTCGCTTGCACCCGAACAAAGAAGTTTGCAATTTAGTCGACGGTCTCCCTGTCCGCTGCTGAGCAATCGCCAAGGAGATGGACTGGACGTCTGCAGTTTCTACACAGGAGAAAGTTTACCAACCTGATGCGATACATGCCTTTATTCAGAAAGCAGTGACGTTAACATTCCTGTGAATAATATCAGTCTGTTTCTGCGCATAAAGACTACCTTACGGAGTCTTTCCTTATTTCAATGAATTCCAAGAGTGTTACAGTGTCTTACGTTAGCAAGTCCATTCCAGTAAGAGCAGTGCCTGGCAGCGAATTCATATCTGGCAAAAGTTTTGATGCTGCTATACGAACGCCCACACGTCGGTTCTGGACCTGTGAATGGTCGTTTGCGGATACCTCTTGCGAACATGTCCGCTATTTAATAATGATTTTATTTATTTAGGTCACACTAAAAGATACAAGTGATACCAGCGCGGCGAGGAGAGCCCCTCAAGCTGATGGCTTCGCCGTCAAGTTTCCCATGTCTTCAGATTCCAATTCCCGTGCCATTGGGTGTTTTAGATTTGCGGACGAACGCTTTTGCAGTTTTTCTGATAGAAATATCTACATTGTATCCACCAATGAAACTGAAAACGGACAGGATCTTATTCGCACTTATGGATAATGGTACCGTCTGTTCGATGTAGTTGAAGATGCTGGTATCCTTTGCACCCACTGCATTTTGCTCATAGGCCTCCAGGTAAAAAATACGTCACAGTTCCAATGTGATTTCAATTCTTTGTTCATCAGTATATATTTTATCGATTCTATGAAACTTGGAAATTTAAAAAAATCCGATGTAATACCGAAACTTTTTTAATTATTTAATTAAGCAAATAAAGATGTATCGCTAGATTGCAGATTATTACCCAAATTGAAAATTTATATATCAAGCTAATTTTTATTTATTTGAGAATTTCAACACGGTAAAAAAACAACTGCGTTATTAATAATATAAAACACCCACCCATATAAGATTTATTAATTTTCAGCGGATATTAGGACATGTTAAAAATGAATTGCTTATCTTTGATTGCCTACTCTTAAAATAAGCAAACTCATAACGTAATATATACTCGAGAAATCTCAATATGAAGCAATTTACATAATCATTTAAGTATACAGTAAAAAAGCGAAAGTAATACGTCTACACGAAACAAATAATAAATTTAAATTGTGCAAGAATTCAAATTATGCAAACTTTTGGCTTTTGCTACATATTTAATCCTTTTTATATATTCACAATTTCACAAGGATTTTTCTTTTAGAAATTACGTTTAGGTTTAGGAAGCATAGGGTGTTGTAATTACCTTAGATGCATATACGTTTGTAATGGATCCACTTTAAATAACTTTTTATTCAAGACATTTTGATAAAGCACTATATCTACAGTTACGATTCACAGGCGGCATCTGAATATAAGCTTTGCAGATGTCTTATTTATTTGTCCATTAACCACTTTTATCATAAAAATTAACATCTACTTCAAGTCAGTATAAAACCGAATTTTTTAGTTATTGCCTTTCAAGCAACGTACTGTTAGGTACTTATTGTGATACCAATATTGTATGCTCTCGAATATTTCCCGCTAGCCAACTTCCAGTGCATACGAATCTGTTGTGCGAAATTTCTAAAGTTAGAATGACTAGACTGTATTTACATTTTATAACCGCAAGATGCATCCAGATACAATCCTACCCAACCAATTTCAATCTTATTACACTAGCGTACCAATTTATGCATCCCCTGGAACAAAAGATATTAGCGTATTCCAAGAAGAATACTATGTTCTACTTAAAATAGTAGAGAGTAGGAAGTAGATCATTCACGAAAATATTACATTTACAATCAGCATTATCGACAATGTCATGTGGTAAAATTTTACGCTTCGCCTATAGCTGCATCCCTAAAAGCTTCTAATCAAAACTCTTTGTGCCACACCCGGTATATTTACCACAGATACTTTACATAATTTAGTAATACTAGTACGATTCTTACAATTCAATAATACGAATACAGTTCTTTTAAGTTTCATTAAATCATTTTCAAATACCGAAAAACCAAGTAATTTATCCATAATCAGTGTTGCTAGCATCGAGTTTCAATCAGGCCGAACGCCAATACCTTATCCGTTCGACCCGCACAATCTATGGATATTAAAGCAGATCCCGCTGTGACTTGTGGAACTCAGACGCTGATTAATTACTCTATTAAACAATTAACGTGTGTTCGCGGTCTGTAATTAAACGATTTTTCAATGAAATATGATACGATTCATCGCTGATTGATAGTCAGCCGAGTTTGCGTTTGAGATATTTGTGAAAATTGAATTCTCAAAAGTTCAGCTAACCCTGCTCGCGATAACCTTCCATGTACGCTATATATACAAACTTAAAACACACTTTACGGTTTCCTATAAATGTACTAATGTACTAATAAAACCTTCGTTGTATTAATACATCTCATATAACTACTATTTTTCTTCATCGCAGATGGATTGCCCCTTTACCTTCTTGTTTGTCCTTTTCTTCAACTTTTATCTTCATATATGTATGTGTACATGCTGACCGGCTGATGATAGCGTATTACATATATACATATACATACATGTCTACATATTTAAAATAAACATGAAGTTATATGGATTACTAGACATTTCATTCAAATCAATATTAATTATTATTATTTGTGGAGTAAACATGAGGAGATAGTGCGTTCTTCGCTAGAACAAAATTAAAATTTATGATTATGCTTTATGATATCCTCGAACGTCGTTGCGATCAGCTAATGTTTATTCTAATGTAAACCATATGTGAATATAATTGTCTTGTGCCAAATTGTAACCCTTTTACTGTATGTATAGAAAGGTCTGTCCTAGCTAGCTGACCCACAATCACACTGCAGCCCAAACAATTTATCGTAAAACTTAATTTATTTCAGAGTTTATATTATTTCGGTTTCTTTACTACACGTACAAAGTTGTTCAACTATCTTTTTGAACATTACAATTATTACGAAGAATCTGACAGTGTTTTGCCAAGTCTAATAAACGATCCGTTTAATAGACATTTTCCATCCCGAAAAGAATAAAACATAAAGACATGCTCTCTTTTCCCCACCCTCCCTTTCCCCTCGCTTTGCCACCGCCGCTCCCACAACCTTGCACCGGGCTAATATCTATCCAAAGAGCTTGCACCAAATTTGCACCAACTTGCACCTCATGTATAACAGCTTGCACCCGCTTAGTTGAGTAATTATTTAAAAAACAACAGTGTACACCCCCCTTATCAACTTGCACCATCAATTTTAGACAAAATTATTTCATGTTTATGTTTGAATATCACATTTCAATATATGGTAGCTAAGGCTATTAATTTGCACAAACACCAACCTTGATTCTTCAGTAATTGCTATGTAAGAACAAAACAGAACAACCTGGATTGATTGGGGTTGAGTTATAAGCAAAATGAAGTAATTTAACAAAAAATACACTTAATTTAGCAGACAAAATTTGGTTCAGTGCTTGAATACATTAAGGCTATTAATTTGTGATTAGTAAATGTCAACGAAAACATTGATTGGGGTTGATCAAAAGTAATTTATACATTTTATTTTATAAAATGTTGGACTTGACTATTTTAAAACAAATAATGTATGTCAACGTCAATTTTCTAAATTTATACCAAACGCTCTTTACGAAAATTCACCTTCCCACCCTCTTGTGTGTTTGTATAAATCCTCGTCCTTCCTTCCTGTGTTCCTTTCGTTCCAATGTTCCCATTTTCTTCCAATCTCCTTATGTTATTATTTTGTATGTATCTTATTTGTATTTAAATATATATTTCCTCCTTTTCTTGACTTTCTTTTTCTATGTTTTCCTATCACTCAAATATTTCTCTTCTTATTCACTTTCTTTACTTCTCCTGTTATTTTCTTTTTCTTCAACTGAGCACAGGAAGAATACAGTCCGTGCCTTAGACAGACCTTAGATCTTCATAACTTTTTATTTATTATAGAAGACCGAAAATCTGAGTAATCACAATAATTTTTTTATTTGTGGTGGGCGATGATTGCAGCGACTTCTTAAACTGCATTGCTTGTCTGACAAGCGCTGCAGCTCTTGCTATGTAAGTTGTGTGTGTTAATTGTATTCAAATGGCCTTATTACACCACTATCTCGCTGTGTGTAATACTACGCTGTTAATCACTTTGCTTCCATCAACTTATGGTAGCTAGGTCGGGAGACCTCCCTCGGAGAATTGTATCCCGACTCCTAACGGTCTCTTCCAGCACTGAGCAGCGGCCTAACCATGGCAGCTACCGACCCCCTTATAATAATAGTAGCAATAATAGTTTTTAGGTTTAGCTTACTATTAGCGACAAGACGCATTCTCAATTTGTAGAGCTGGCACACACTAAATGACCTCATATTGTCAGGTGTAGACTATACCCCAGTATCCGCTGATAGTATCACGTGAGCCTCTCTTATTTTTCTTTAACGCCTTCTCTACGAACAAGGTGATTCTCAGTGGTTCAGTGTATTTAGGTGGTTATCAGACAGCATTGTTTCCACGACATTATCCGGCGTCAAAGAGTTACTTTTCCTTGTAGCACTTCGCTGTACTCGTTCCACTTCTTACACTCGCAGATATAGTAAGAATAATATTCTGTATAATCTTAATATGACATGCCACGTTCTCTACTTTACCGATTATGGTCAGGTATGGGTTAATACACATGTCCGCTCAAAATTGAGTGAGGTAGTAATTTAATTCACCATAGTCTGGATCCATCATTTACAGTAGTCAATGGCAGTAATATAATCGGATATAATATCGATCTGATTTGTCTTGATGTAGTTCTAAGAGATATGAATTTGTGTCTATTAAAATATTTTCAACGCAGATCACTATCCATTTCTTTGATGTTTAAATACGAACCAGATCCAACATGTGCTAATACGTTGATAAGATTCTTCTTGTTTAGACTTTTCTATAGGGGATAATTCAAGGCATACTCTTTTGAAGCAAGAACTTCGTTTCTAAAACATTGGCAATATATTGTCAACATGTCATTAATTTAATGGAAAAATATAACACATTTTACTAACTTAATTATGCGCCTCTAATAGGTTTAATATTCGCAATTTTTTTACGCACTCAAGTAAAAGTAAAACTCATATTTTGATGTTTCGATTTTCATTGGAACTTTCATAACAATTACATTTGGTGTTCTACAATATTGTTTGCAATATTATTTTCCTCAAATACTTATCCATCTTATACATATATGTATATACATACAAGCTGTCCCGTATCGTTATGTTAAAATTGTAGGAGTGTAAACTAGACTTCATTTCAAGTAACAAAAACGCAAAACTTTTATATCCATTTTTATTTATTTCAAAGTTACAGATCTATAAATGTGATTGTCAGATCATGAAAAAGAATGTAATCCTAAAGTCAATAAAAACTGAATTTACTTAAAAAGGTTCAACTATGAATATTTTCGAAATGTCCACCTCCTTCTTGGATGGTGGCTATAGGCTGCTTGTGCCTATAAGCCAATAGAAGAAGTACTTATCCGAATTTTATACTTGTTTTGTCGGATTTGCTCAGCAGCTAAATGAATACGATCCAACAACTCTTCTCTTGTGTTTGAACCTTGCGCGTAGACTAAATTTTTCATGTACTCCTATAAATTAAAGTCGTGTGGTTTCATATGAATGGGGCACCACCACATTTCAGAATTGCTGTCCGAAATTGGGCTAACGTCAATTATCCAAGATGGATTGGTCGAGGTGGTCCTGTTGTATGGCCAGCCAGATTTACATTTTTTTTTATGATCTGACAATCACATTCATAGATCTGTAACTTTGAAATAAATAAAAATGGATATACAAGTTTTGCGTTTTTGTTACTTGAAATGAAGTCTAGTTTACACTCCTGAAACTTGAACATAATGATACGGGACACTTGTATATACATATGTATGGGTCCTGCAATAGTGCGTCAGGCTACCATAGCTCCTCCACGAATTAACTTAAGAATTTCATTCATTGCCGACTTATACTATACCTGTACCTTAAGAATATATTTTCAGTAATGTTGAACTTCCGGTTGTGCCGGAAGTAGATACCAACTTTGTTATTTTAAATGAAACACCCTATATATTATTGCACTTTTGGATTCCTAGTTAAATTTAAATGGCACTTTGTTACACATACATTAGGTATAAGTCGCATCGTTTTTGAATTACATGACGTTTTTCGAAAAAAATAACTGTAGCAGCGTATTCGAAATTTGGAGATATCTCCGAAACTGTGAAAGTTAGACAGATGAGGTTTTCAGTTTTCGCTTAAGCATGAAGGAGTATACGTCTTTTATCAGAAAATCGTTGCGTTTAAATTACATGATTATTAAATAGGGATCTGTAATTTTCCAACTCTAAAATCATGGAGATCTTGATTTTTTTAAATAGAACGGTATAGTAATTTTTACATAAATGGATGTAAAATTTAATTTTATTTCAATTTTATACAGGTATTATGGTGTCTATCTATAACGGTTTTCGAGATATTTCCGGTTTTTTCGGCTTTTCACGACAGATGCGTATTACGAAGAAACAAAGGCGGCCATAGAAAAACAAGCATGTTGTTTATTGACACAAATTTTGACATTTCCTGCCTGAAATAAGTATGTGTACTGAAACAGGTAATATTTTATTAAAAATAAATGAAGTATTCAAGAGAACTCATTGATATGATTTTTGTGTTGGGTGAAAGTGAGAAAAATTGTTTTCTTGTTAGTAGATTTTATGCGACTCGGTTTCCTGAAAGGCGACATCCAGAAGCGATCAGTTTTACCAGACTTCTTGAGCGCTTTGTTGAAACAGGAAGCGTTAACTACAAAAAAACAGAAAGAACAAAGATGAGCAAATGACGAAAATGAGTTGCCAGTTTTATTGACAGTAACTGAAAATCCAAATACTAGTCAAGCAAGTGTAGGGCAAGAGGTTGGAATAAGTGAGAGGTCCGTCCAAAGTATTCTAACGAAACATCATTTTAATGCGTACCACATTCAGTTGCACTAGGCTCTGTGTGAAAATTTTTAGTGAATGAGTTACCAAAATTAATTCAAAATTTACCTATAAACATCCACAAAATAAGTCAGAGTCCTGTTAAATAATCAATATGAAAATAGATGGATTGGAAGAGGGGGATCAGTTCCTTGGCCTGCGAGGTCGCCCGACCTGACAAAAATAGATTTTTTTAGGGGGGTAGGTAAAAGAATTAGTTTATAGGGAACCTCCAACCAGTGAACAAAACATGCGACAAAGAATTGTCGGCGCGTTTGCATCTATCACACACAGAATTGGTAAATGCCTTCAACAAAATGGAAGACAGGGCGAATATCTATAAAAAGAAGAAATTTGTTTCATAATGTTAATTCAAAAAGATACTTTCCAAGCCTATTTTAACATTGAAGATGTCGCTTACTTATTTTTTTTTTTTATTTTTTTGTTTGTTGTGTTCTGTTGGTCACTTTTGTAATTTGTATCAATAAACAACATGCTTGTTTTTTCCATGGCCGCCTTTGTTTCTTCGTAATGCGCATCTGTCGTGAAAATCCGAAAAAAACGGAAATATCTCGAAAACCGTTAGAGATAGACACCATAATACCATAAAATTGAAATAAAATAAAATTTTACATCCATTTATGTAAAAATTACTATACCGTTCTATTTAAAAAAATCAAGATCTCCATGATTTTAGAGTTCGAAAATTACAGATCCCTATTTAATAATCATGTAATTTAAACGCAACAATTTTCTAATAAAAGACGTATACTCCTTCATGCTTAAGCGAAAACTGAAAACCTCATCTGTCTAACTTTCACAGTTTCGGAGATATCTCCAAATTTCGAATACGCTGCTACAGTTATTTTTTTCGAAAAACGTCATGTAATTCAAAAACGATGCGACTTATACCTAATGTATGTGTAACAAAGTGCCATTTAAATTTAACTAGGAATCCAAAAGCGCAATAATATATAGGGTGTTCCATTTAAAATAACAAAGTTGGTATCTACTTCCGGTACAACCGGAAGTTCACCATTACTGAAAATATTTTCTTAAGGTACACCCTATAATATAGTATAAGTCGGCAATGAATGAAATTCTTAAGTTAATTCGTTAAGGAGCTATGGAAGCCTGACACACTATTGCAGGACCCTGTATATGTAAATATCCACTTAATGTAATTAAAAAGAATATTATTTTAGAAATTTTGAACCCATTTGAATGAAATAAAAAAGAATTACTTGGAAAAATTGATTCATTTCAATTATTTATTTGCTTTAATATGATTTTTATGATATATCTTTCCATTTGAAATGTTTAAGTAAAAACAAATAACATGAATGAATTAAAAACAAGGTCTGTTTTTCCTTTGAACTACACAGTTCTTTAGTATATACAGTTAAATCCGAAATTATGATTGCTTCTTATGCAAATGTAGCCTTCATAGAAGACAAAAAGTGTAAATGACAATTATGTAAAATTGTCTAAATATTTTTGTACTAATAATTTTAACCTGAATTTAGCTTGAATTTCAGCGAAAGTTATTGAATTTAATTTGTATTGAATTGCCATAGAAATTTAAAATAATTTTTCCTGGAATTTTCTTTGTTGCCTTTATCATGAAAACTTTTATCGCAAGATAGTAGAATAAATGGTTTTTGAGATAGGAGGCAGTCAGCTAAAGACACAGTTATATTCTTTTTATATATAACAGTATTTTTTCAGACTTGTGTTTGTTGCTTCAAAACTTTTATCGCAAGATTGTAGGATGAATGGTTTTTGAGATATGGTCGGTAGGCAAGCTTCAACATACACCCGTTATATATACATATGTATATTTATATCAGAATTATAATCCTTAAGAAACATGAGACGCAAGTAAGTAAAAATGCCGTAATATGGAGTTGAACAGGAAGCGGCAAAATGCTTTCAATTGTGATTTACTTTCATGCCTCATTTTCTGCACAATTCGCTACATTCTACGACCGTATATATGTATGTATGTAAAAGCTCCACAACGATTAGTTTTCGTATATTTATTATATTATATACCTCGCGAATGTAGTCTATTACTCCCGTTACTATAATAAAGTATACACTATTTTCTACAAAAAAATCTACATCATCTACGACCATGCAGTCAACTATAACACAAGTAGTACACTATGAAGTTATAAACATGCTGACGTGATCCTCGACTAAACATAAATATATATATGTTATATAATAGCGGATTTTTCCGGTGTAACGCCGCCTGCTCCATAGTCCAGTGCGCCTATTCTACTGGTTTATGATGTAAGATGTTAAAGAGTAACGATATAAACAAGAGAACTCGTTTCAATTATATTTATTTATGACTGGATTCGATTTTATTTGTATCTTCAGCGTCGTGCGGCGTGGTATGGAGGCAGTATAAAGAACACCTGTGCGGCCTGGAAGCGTGACTCTTGAAAATTCCACTCGCAATATTCAGACTCTCCCGGACTAACACACACACATATACACACCATTAAGACAAAGCGCATAAATGCTAATGTCGCATTCGTGTTGGTTTATGAATAAACTGTTACAAAGTCCGGGGGACAAGACAAAACAGATGTAAATTAATGCGTTTATCGTTTTCATATTCGCAAAAGATACACTCAATGATATTAAATGCAAATGTTCATATAATGTCTAGTTATGGCAATTTGCGAGAATCCTGTTGCTATTGATTTGAGATTTCAACAGCACCAGCTATAATTAAGATATATTATAGTATAGTATATACAGTGTGTAAAAGCCAAATGGAATAAATTCATTATTTCGATGACTATACATATTTATAAAAAATCCCAAAACATGTAAAATTTAAATTATAAATTGACATTCTTCAACGTGAAACTGCGATTCCTACCTTCAACCCCCTTCGAATGACAGGTACAACCCCCATTTTTTTAAATCGGAAGTATAGGCTTGTGATATATCGTTTGAAAGGTGTCTTTATTATCTATTCAAAAATATCGTTTTTAAGTTTGTTGTAACAATTAAAATGAATAAAATAAAATCATGTTGTTATCGAAGTTGGCTACAATATACGCAAAAAATAAAATGTAATGCAAAATGTAGAGAAAAATGTAAAACACCAAACAGAACATTTTGAACATCTAATTCATTGACATTTATAGTTCTTTTTAGTTGTATTTTTTTTTACATTTTGCATTAGATTTCATTTTTTGCGTATATTGTAGCGAATATCGATAACAACGTGATTTTATTTTATTCTATCTTAATTGTTACAACAAACTTAAAAACGATAACATTTTTGAATCGAGAATAAATAGACCTTCCAAACGATATATCACAAGCCTATACTTCCCATTTAAAAAAGTGGGGGTTGTACCTGTCATTCGAAGGGGGTTGAAGGTAGGGATCGCATTTTCACGTTGAAGAATGTCAATTTATAATTTAAATTTGACGTGTTTCGGGATTTTTTATAAATATGTACAGTAATCGAAATAATGAATTTATTCCATTTGGCTTTTACACACTGTATATGTAGGTATATAAATAAAATTTGAAATTACTGCAACTAATGCAGAATATGGGTTTCTTCTTTTAATTTACATGAAAAACAGTAGTTTCCTTCTTCAAACTAGAAGACAGTCCGACATAGGAACAAAAAAATATAACTGTAACAAACACAAAACAACACCTACTACCGAAACCATAAACCTATATAATAAATTACCAAAACAAGTAAAAAGTTTACACTACTTACAATATAAAAACAAAATAAAAACAATGATCAGACAAGGGCAAGTGTAACAAGACCGACACTTGAAAGAAAGACATCAACGCCAACAGCGCCCTCGATACCGTTAACCCGGGACCAGGTTTACATATACCTCTTCAGCCCGTGGCGAGGAAAGAGGACGGGAACCAGACGACAGTGGGACTACAATAAATTATATTTATATGTATATGTATGTACCCATTGTTAATAAATTAAATATTACTTAAAAAAAAAACCTATATAAATGTATAATAAGCCAAGAACCAATCTAACAAACTTACACTAGGTTAATCGTTTTTCTAAATACAAAGCACTTCTAAAAATATGTGAAACAATTTTGTCAATTTTGAAATTTCAAAACATATGCAAAATATTCTATAAACAATTTTGTAAACAAAAAACAGCCAAGTTAAACGCAACGATTGTTCTAAATTCTATATTGGCCCAACTGTCCAGAGATGGCGTGAAAGGAGTCACCCAATATCGGAGTGATGGTCAAGTAAATCTCAAAAGATGCGCCTTGGCTACACATATACACCACCAAAGATCCCGTTGTAAATTTTAATGCGGTTACAATTTTTTTTTTAATGTGGTGGGTGCTTAGTTGCAGTGACTCCGTAAACTGTATCGCTTGTCTGGCTATCACTGCAACTCTCGCGGTGTAGTTTTTGTGTGTGTATGTTGTGTTCAATTGGCTTTGTGACAGCATCATATCGCCTCTTATGATGCCGCGCTGTTAATCACTTTGCTCCCAACAGCGAATGGCAAGTCGATCCGGGATTAAACTCTCTGAAAAAATGTCACCGTCCCTTCAGAGAATTGAACCCCGGCGCCTATCGTCCTCTCACAACAATAGTCAGCCGCCTAACCACTGCGGCCATCGACCCGTTTTTATTTTTTTAATGAATATAATTGTATTAAAAGAATTTGCCTTGATATTTTAGCGATCAAACATTTTTCAAATAACATACTAAAGAACAATGTTCAAATTTTACTGATATTTATAATAATTTAATTAAATTTATCAAATTTAAGGAGTTACATAAGTTCCTTTGGTAGTCTTTTGTGATCTTTTGATTTAGATGTCTTGGTCTGGCCAGCTATAAATCGTTTTCCACTTGATGTGTTTATAATTTTTTTTTGATAAAATATTTTCATTGCATTCAACATGTTGTTTCAAATGTCAAAATTTAAAATCTAACATGTCTGTTTTTTGTTTACAAAATTGTTTATAGAATATTTTGCATGTTTTCAAATTTCAAAATTTAAAAATTGACAAAATTGATTCGCAATATTTTTAGAAGTGTCTTGTATTTAGAAAAACGATTAAGCTTGTGTAAGTTAATAAAACTAAACTTTACTCCACTATAACACTTTATTTAAATATTTTATTATTACTTTATTTAATTAATTTTCACTCTTTCTGTAGATAAAATATTAAAAAAGAAGAAACTTTCTTAACTTTTAATCTATGCTATATGTTGCCAATATCATCAACATTAGAAATAAAGGATCTCTGTCGCCAATTCTAACATACAAATCTTGTCCGAAAGCAGTTCTAAATTACTCAATTCGGCCCTTGTCTGAGATTGCCGTATATAATTCAACATTTAATTTGACAAAATTTAAGCTGCAAGCGACACTTCGATTTTGCAAAGACAACACGAAAACTTAAGGCTGGGTCTTTAAAGCCACCAACCAAAAAGTGTTTTGGATATCCGATATCTAGGAAGACTTGAAATTCAGTTTCTGAAAAGAAACGGCACATATCCACAAAAGGCCATGTTTTCACAGATTTACAAATTGTCAGTATTTCACATATACTTGAACAAACTTAGTAACGATCAGCCGTGTCTGTTAATGATAGAGAACAAAAACAAGCTTCCAACGCTTGTAAAGAGTAGTGTTGTGTAGTTTTCGAATTCCTACAATTCAGTAACAATATCTACTACTACTATTTAATAAAAGTACAACAATATTGTGGAATTAATCTTGTGTAATTATATCCAAGAACTTCTGTGCACAATCTCGAGTCCAAAAAGTATAAATTAGTTTCATAAAATATGTTTACAATGTTTGTGAATAGTTCGCTTTACATACTTCATTTTTGTGTAATAAACGTGTAAAGTCGTATGAAATAAAGATCAGCAATAAACTTGCATATACCTATATTGCAATAGAAGATACCTAAAACAAGAGATAACTGATAACAAGAGAAGACTAAAGATCATGTCAAAGGTATTCACAATCAAGGATTTAGTCCTAAAATTTTCTACAAAGTAATTCCCATCGAATACAAAATATTGGCAATTGGAAAATATTAATTATTTCGTTTTTATTTCCAAAGTAATATGAAATATCCGAGAAGTAAACAGCAATCAAAGCAATCCCTCCATCAAGAAACAAGTTTCTTAGAAATACTAGATTACTATCAGAAATTTAATGATGTCTTCCGAAAATGTGTTGGCTGTTAACAGACATTCAGCACTAGCATCAATATTAAACACAATAAAGTAGAAAATAACAAAGTATACTGTTGATATCTAGCAAAAGATATTTTTAATTTTACATTAAATCATATATCACGAAAAGAAAAAAAGCAAATTATTAATTATGAGTAGGTAAAAGCAATTGCAGTTGAAGATTAACAATTTTGTTCCTATGTACTTCTTGATAGTGTGAGAATTTCGTACTAAGTATTAATTATTGCATAAAAATATCTAATCCTAAACGTTGCCATCGTAGTATACATCGCAATTATGACATGACATCACCACGTCGCCAATAAAATTATTTTAATTACTATACTTCCGGCTGTATATTGCCCCCTACACCGGAAACGACGAAACAAAGCATTAAATACATTATTTATGTTAGAAGTCAATCTGATTTTGATCAGAACACATATGTATATTGAATATGACCACGTATATACTGAATTATATCAGGTATTGAAAAGTGTAAATGCTGACATTATTTATAAATCTAATGAGGTAACATGCACCTATGTATATAAATTATTACATATTTACAGACCTATCTTTGCAATTTGCATATAAAATTAGAATGTGCAATTTGCTTATCAAATCTAGAAATTACGTTATCCTATAGTAAAATATAATAATTAAGTCAGGTATATAATTTAAATTTCTTGGAAACCTTACTAATTGATCATATAATTTCGTTTTTAATCGCTATTTTATCATTTAATGAATAAATATTTCATTGTTTATTACGTGATAACATAATCTATTTTTAACGGATTCTTCCGAGAAGGTATATTTCTTTTACCTGGATAAACAACTCTTCAGTAAACTGCTATACAGCGTGATTGGTGAAATTGGCCTATTAAAAGTATTATACAAATGAAACGGAATTTTAAAGCAAAATTTTGTAGTTGTATATGATTGAATATGAACTATCACGTGAAAATATTTTTGAATAAACATCACTTCCGTTAATCAGATGTGGGCATCAACTTCGATATTTTAAATAGCATGCTATAAATTCAATTACAAATGCTTCTACGATATATTTTTCATGTGTCATAAAGAAAAAAGGGGCAGGTACCGATTTTACTTTATAGTGATATTACGTCACGTAGGGCAGAAGAGACGAATGAAATTTTGCATATACACAGCTCTCGCTATTTAGCAATGGGGTATGATACATGAAATAGTGTAAAATATATTGGAGAAGCTGAATTTGTAATTGAATTTGTAGCATGCTATTTAAAATGTCGAAGTTAATGCCCACTTCCGGTTAACCGGAAGTGATATTTATTCAAACATATTTTCGCGTGATAGTTCATATTCAACCATATCCAACCACAAAATTTTATTTTTAAATTCCGTTTCGTTTGCATAATACTTTTAATAGGCCATTCTCACCAATCACGCTGTATATGTATGAGTATCAACCAGACGGAAAACACCTATAGGAAAAAATATTCAGTTTTGCTGTCAGTAAAGTGCACTCATATTCAACTAAAAATATAAATGATCTTGAAGACTGACATATTTTAATTAAATATTGCATGTAGTAAACTGACTGTTGTTATTCTTAAGTCTATTCGCGTGCATGAATTTAAAATGTCTGAGGTAGATATACGCTCAGATTAGATGTTTGTTAATGAAATCGGCATGGAGACCAGAATTTTAGTCAATAAAAACAAAATCGCAGTCTTTTGAAGCAAGAATCATTCGATACATGTTTCATTTGCCCACTTAAACAATCAAAGATGTCAAGCTAATGATTTTAACGATTAAATTATGTAGAAATATAATCTGACTAAATACAATATACAGAATTTATTCTTTCATCTTAAACACTAAGGAACTTCGAAGAAACGAGGTATAATGCTATATAAATGGGCAAATACACAGCACTATAGTCGCAGAAGTAAGGGCGATTAAGCATACGTATAGCTCTGCCCTATGTATGGTCAATCGTTACTTACGATCTACGTCCCTTGCCACTTAACGCGTTAATTTAACGCAACCATCACTTTTAAAATGATCTTTCGAAAACTTTAATCGTTTTTTTTTTCATTTCTTTGAAAAATACTTATACCTTTTCTTCGCGGAGCCAAAAATATCTCTAATTAATTCATTAAAAACCGACCTATACAGGGCGGTTCACCGAATAAGTACCTAATAAAATTCAATTTTTTTTTTAACTAACTTATTACATCGATCGATTGTGAGAAAACTATTGCTAGGAATGACCTAAAATTTTGGCATTATACTATGGGGGCCACTCGCCTAAAATATTTTCAAGATGGAGGCACTTCGGGATATACCGGAAGTAAGCACCAACTTCGTTATTTTAAATAGAATATTCTGTATATTGACACGCTATTACATTCTACGTGAAATTCTTAATATATTTCATGTATAATGTCATATACCTAAGTCTAACCCTTTTTGAGTTATTTACATTCTTATGATCAATTTGACGTTAAAGAACGTTGAGAGAGACGTTGTAGAAGATAAAAATACTAACTTGCCAATATTTCGAAAACTACCCATTTTTATAATAGACATGCTTATACACAGTTACCCTCATTTTTAATGCCGAACAAGATAAAATTACAAAAATTGCCACTTTCCATTTAAAAAAATTGACTAAGAATGTAAATAAGTCAAAAAGGGTTAGACTTAGGTATATGACATTATACATGAAATATATTTAGAATTTCACGTAGAATCTAAAAACGTGTCAATATATAGGGTATTCTATTTAAAATAGCGAAGCCGCCATTTTGAAAATATTTTAGGCGAGTGGCCTCCATCGACTTTAGTATAGTGCCAAAATTTCAGTTCATTCCTAGCTATAATTTTCTCACAATCGATCGATGCAATTCCCGGTGAACCGCCCTGATCCTAAACTAATATACATACATATGTGTTAATGTAACAAAATTGATATGTTACAAACACAGTCGTCTACGTATGGTTGAGTGATTTTCTGGAACCAGGATATTGCCCCGTACGTTTGGCTGGTCTATAGGTACTCTGTGATCTTTATTGACGTCTCACTTTCAGTTCATTTCCCAGTATCTAAGTAACTGCATTGATCTTCTATTATTTTAAATCCATCCTAACTTATTAAACAATTGTTTCACAAGAAATATGTATTTTAATTAAATCGGTTAAATGACTAACAATACAGTAGAGCTAACTAAATAATTGCAGTATCCTACTTTTGATCGTAAATAACATACTGTAGTAATGATTAACGTGAGGAAATTAAGCTGGGAATATCTCCGACCGTTACTGACGTCGATCGAGCGTCTGCAAAATGTAGTTTTAGTTAAATGAGAGTTTTCATTGCGTTGATAACGATCATTATTTGGTATTGCATTGTAGCGTACTTATGAGAGCAAAACAAAATCATAACAGACTACTATGCGTAGTCAATGTAGAAAAGCTATCAGACAATTCCTAGATCTAAAATACAATAATGTTAAAATAATAATAAACAATAAGAATATTTTATTTTTTGGAATAAATTTGTATTTACAGCAGCCACCAATCTCTAAAAGTAAAAAACACGAAACTATGGAAAACAAGATACTAACATTGAAGCTGAAATGCAGTTCTTTAACAAAATTACAAACAATGTACATATAAGTACACAGAGAAAAATAGAAATTTACAATTTTTTATTAATATAGTTAGATATATGAACAACTATGAATCCAGAAGTGCAATAAACATCAAGAACTTTTACAATCACAAGATGAATTTAACATTGCAATATGGCTGTGTGGGCGGAACCTTAACTTCCGCTGTTGTCATTTCAAACTTCTCCGCGTACCACCATTGGATACAATTTATTAGTTTACAGTAATAGGCAATATACATACGTATCTCCAACTAATAATACATCGCGATAATTGCACATTGTAAAATAATTGCGTTTTGAAATTAATTATAAGGAGGTAATTCGTTACTTTTAATGTCGTAATCGACTGCCTATTCTCGTGTTCTACGTGCGTAGCGTATTCATTTAAGAGATTTCGTTTTAGACTCTACATAGATGTGATTACGGGTCGATATGATAAATGAAATTACTGGGTACGTGATTTCTTCAAACTATGGAATTCCATTGGCATATAAAAACACAAATACCCATTAAAAGAGTTGAAAAAATCTCATGAAACACACGTAGTAAAACTGCAAGTTTACTCATTGCATTGTTCCTGATTGTAATATTATAAGAAAAGTAAGCGAAGGAAGCGGTGGTTTGTTCATATCTACTCATACATTTAGTTGCTTTTTTATGGTTTGAATTGATCGAGCTTCAAGTCAGCTCATACAGCAAATACTAATTTGATGAATAGGCAATGCCACCTACAACCTAACAGGCACTAGGAGTAAGACGCAATAATTAAATTTATGAATGCATGCAAGAAGTAGATTACACAATTAATAAATAACACTTCATAATTATTATGAAAAGAATAAGACAAGAAATCAGACTGTACCAAGATTTGACATTTGTGTAAAATATGGGTATACATCATGATTTCGCCGTTGAACGTATACGCACCTGACAGTTGGAATATCATGCATTTTACAGAGGAATGGGTCACAGAAGGAGCTTAGTTCAATTGCATTGAACATTCAAAGTTTAGACAAGTGGAGGCAATTTAGAACATATAACGAAACACAAAGTAATGCTATAGATATCGGTAAAATATACATTTAATAAATATATGACTACTTCATTCTTAAATAACGTGCTTGTAGAATAAATTGAAAATGATTCGAACAACATAATTTACAAAATATTATATAGCTACTTCAAAAATGGTACGTTTTTAGTTTCTAGACAACGTACTTTTCTCATATTAATATAAAAACGCACCAAGAGCATTACATATATTTTCCCATATCTTGGCAATTCAGGTAAGAAGATAAATTAGAAATGAAACGTTTTGAATTAAATACAGATATTAAAAACAGATTATTATTATTATTATATATTTGTCTTTAGATGTACATTAATCTTTGACAAAGTGGTATGGGTCCTCTTATATATACATACATACAATACACATAATCATAAAAAAATATAACCAAAGTATATAATTAGAATTTATCAATACAACAGTACAAAATCAAAAACGAAAACCAAAAAAAGGAGACAACAATATTATTCTGCCATAATAAATGCTCTTAATTTTAAGGCTTCACTTAAGTAATAATATAGTCGATCCAACTGTTGTTTAGTTTCGATAACTAATAATTCTTCCACTGTCATGTCACCGGGAAAAATCTGGTCTCTAAGGGCCCGATATATAGGGCAATCCCTCAGTACGTGTTCGATAGTTTCTGGCATGTGTAAATTACATATTGAGCAGACTTCTTCGGTATGTATTTCCTGTAAACGGCGGTTAAAATACAGTCTAACCTTCTTCTTATTAGCTACTCTAACTTGGCTTACTAATCTTGTTCTAGCGATTGGTGCACGAAGATGTAAATATGGTTCTTCCGTTCGCAATGTATTTATTTTACGATACACCTCTGAATAATTTGACGTTATTGCTGCTTGGATGTCCTTACTCCGTTCATTATTGGTGGCTTTTTCTATTATATCACTTTTCTTTTTCTTTAGTTCGAAACTTGTAGTACTTGCCTTACCAAGATTAGTCTCCCCAATTGAGCTAAACAATTGTTTCACTTGTGTTAACCAATTAAACGTCTCCATATTTTCGGCTTTTGCGTCTTTCTCAACCAAAGCTTTTAGACATTGACTAGGCAGCCTTTCCTCGGGCATACTTAAGATTTTTTCATACCATGCCGTAACTCGTTTTAAAACCTCGACTCTTAAATGTGTTAATCCTATCTCTAGGCGGACCATACTGCTGGGTGTGCTTATTGGCCAATGAAAGAGTTTTTTAAAAAATGCTACCTGAACTTTCTCGATGTCCTGTGTATATCTAAGCGCCCATGCTTCACTTGCATACAACAGTACTGCCTCTACCATTGACTGAAATAGCTTATATTTTGTTTCCAAGCTATCGGACTTAGCTTTTATCAGTATCGCGTTAACGTTAGCACCGGCTAGTATTGCTTTACAAAAAACAGATATATACATATATACAGTGCGTCCATTCGAAATTCCCGAAACAGGTCGATTTTTGATTTTAATTTACTGTTCTTTCAAATTAATATACAGAGTGATCCACCATCGTGTGATGACGTCATCACCATTTTTTTAATAGTACACCGCATTTTTTTCAATTTCCGAATTTCCCTTGATGAACTGATTTCAAAAATGTACAACACGTTGCTTCAGATTGAGACAGGGTGGGCAAAAATACAAAAATTGTTTATGATAATTGTTTATGGAAGTGTATTACGTTACTGAATGTAATAAACAAATTAAACAAAATTACGTACTTAAGCAATTACTATGATACATTACCAAAAACAAACAAAAGAAAATTTAAATTAAATGTTCAAATTGTTCTCCATTGACCGCTAGAAAATGATAGAACCGGTGATTACATTCTTCTCTAACATTCTGTAGCATAGCAGGTGTTATGTACTGCATTTTTTCCCTTATTCGGTCTTTTAGGTGACGGATATTTCTAGGTCTGTCAGTGTAGACTTTAGATTTTAAATAACCCCATAAGAAGAAGTCTAATGGGCTCAGATCAGGTGATCTAGCGGGCCATTCCACTGTTCCCACCGTTGTGGATACGAAGAAGTCTACGACGTCTGTTTAAAAAATCGCGCACAGTTATAGCGAAATGTGGCGGTGCACCATCCTGTTGAAACCAGAATCTGCGGTCGAGATTAGTGGGTATTTGAATATCAGGAAAAAGTTGAATCAGATCTGGAATTAATTTATTTTGTAGGAAATCCAGATATAATGCTGCTGTTAAATTTTCGTCAAAAAAATATGGACCAATAATAGTATTTCTCACAATACCAGCCCATACGTTGATTTTTTGTGGCCTTTGCGTATGGCGTTCTTGGATCCAGTGTGGATTTTCATCAGACCAATAACGACTGTTTTGTCGGTTAACATGCCAGTTCAAATAATACGTTGCCTCGTCCGAAAATATAACGTTATCAATGAAATTGTTGTTTTGGTTTATCATTATATCAGAATTCAGTTCTTCGTTCAAAGTCGTCTTCAGCTAATTCATGGATAAGTCGTAGGTTATAAGGATGGTATTTCACCTTTTTAAAAATGTTTGATACTGCAGACTTCCCAATACCAAAATCCCTAGATAATTCTCGCACGGTACAGTGTGGATTTTCTACTGGCGTCAAAATTATGTCTTGTTGAATATTTGTATTAATTTTTGGTCTACCTTGCTTTGCTGCATTCCTCACATGTCCTAATTCTCTGTATTTTCGCTCTATTCTGCTTACCGTAGATTGTGAAATAGGTTTACGATCTGGGTGCATTTCATGAAATAATCTGCATACTACTTGTTGAGTCCGCATCCTGTCGCCAATACCAATCATTATTAATATTTCAATCCTCTCACTTTCGGTTAAAGGCATTTTGTAAAAAAAGTTCCGAATTTTATAAAATAAATTGCTTAGATAATTTTCACGTAAACGTACCTTCTTTTTAAAGCGTTAATAATACAGAAATGTACTAATGCTTCTGACAGCTTTTAACGTCAAATGAAAAAAATGGAAAAAAACTTACAAACAATAAAAATATACGGCTTGGCTCACTAATAAAATCTGTTACATACAGTGTTAATAATTATGCGTGGTGTTTTTTAATTGTTTAGCAAAGTAGTTGTAGAACAATACGTAATTTCATTTAATGTGTATATTACGTTTATTCTTTATTATTTTGCAAGTAACTTGAAATTTTTGTATTTTTGCCAGCCTGTATCAATCTGAAGCAACGTATTATACATTTTTGAAATCAGCTCATCAAGGGAAATCCGGAAATTGAAAAAAAATTAGGTGCTCTACTTAAAAAAAGATTATAATTTGAGAAAACAGTAAATTAAAATCAAAAATCGACCTGTTTCGGGAATTTCTAATATTAGTGTTTATTTAGCTAATAATGCGTTACTTTATGGACGCACTGTATATAAAAGCAGATATCATAAGTAACAAGCATACATAACTTTTTTACTAACGTAGTGACATTGTATTTTTTCAAAACCAATTAATATAAAGTAATTTTAACAAGTTTCAGATTAATACACGAGTGGAACACTTGGATAAAATTCAATACAAAACTCCGTCTGCAGTATCTCTCAAGCTTATTTGTCTAATTTTTCGAAAATTTAAACTGAACTCTGACAGCGCTTAGAAACAGGCCAATCTCACTAGGCAGAAAGATTTGATTTCAAATCTCTAGGAGAAGTTAAGATGAGTAGAAAAATGGTGAAGGCAGAAAACCCAAAACCCAAAACTGCTACACAGATGGGTCAAGAGCGGGTAGTAATTTGGTGTATATGAGGAATATCAGGGGTACACAGTATGTGAACCACTTAGGCGATACACCACGGTATTCCAAACAGAAATATATGCTATACAAACCTGTACGTTGGAGAGTCTGCGTCGCCAACTGCGAAGGGAGGCGATCTGCATTCTCTCTGACAGTCAGGCAGCCTTGAAGGCTCTAGCATCTTATTATACCGGATGCTTCTCGAAGGTTGCTCGCCCTTATAATTTCTAAAATATTTGAGATAGAGAAACGAAATTTGGGAATTATGTACGGGGCTTTAATTTACATTTCTTGAAATAGTCGATGCATTCTTATCAGTTCCGTTTTTACCGGAAATGACTTTGATTTCGATTTTTAAATGGGACTACCTGAATATTTTCCAATATTTTGATTCGGGATAATATTTTGAGTATACAACTTCAGCAAAAGTTATTTTTTGATACCTATAATTTTTTTTTTTCAATTTTTTTTATCGAGAGTGCTTTGAAGTTCTTAATATGCTCAAGTGTTACTGTATAAACATGATACGAACAATTTTTTTAATTTTTACTGTATGCCCAGTTTTTTAAGCGCATTTGTAGGTCCAAAATTTAGTTTTTATGTTTCAATATAATTTTCCTAATGGGAATAGGGTGACTCACTAAATCATCACGAAAGAGCATTGAAGTACCTTCATTTTGATACCCTACATTAATATGCCGAACGAACGTTTATTACGTATTTTTTGTAAAAAACGCAAAAAAAAAATGAAAACACAAGACAGCACAAGATGGGGATGTGTAAAGATGAACCTCTATGCAGACTCTGTAATGAAAAGGAGGAAACAGCCTCTCATATCATCCTCGAATGTGTAGCACTAAGTCAATGCAGGGTTGCTATGCAAAGCGCACTTGATTTACCAGTGGAGAAAGATTTACCAAATAGGCTTTTAAACCTGATCGAGAAAACTAACCTGCTTGAGTAAAATGAAATGAAGGTAGGAATAACACAATAGGCCCAGTGGGCCGCAGTATTAGGGTTAACCAAAGACTGCCCTGCCTTGATAGTAATCAATCAATCAATCTCTAGGAGAACAAATTACTACTCACGATCAGTGTACATATATAACGTATGGAAAAATAAGCAAATGTACCCCGCTTTTGTAACCACTGCAAGATATTATGAATGAAGTATTCAACAACTTACTTGAATTCAGGTTTAACAACAAAAATTTATTTCGCACAAAAATTTTATTATAGAATTTCAATAAATAGTTAATACAAAATCTGTGTACATTTTTTATTGAATGAATGTTACAAACTTTTTGCTCCGAACTTATGAATCTTCTTACCTTTCATACAATTAATTACTAACTAAGTTTGTTTTATGTCCGCAAATTGTAAACGTCTATCTACAGCAAAAATATTCAGGCAATTTTGATTATGCCAATAACTAAAAATAGTTTCAAATTAATACTCAGATAAGTTCAGATGCGTATTTTATATAGACAACTAAATTTCCTCCATTATGCATTAATAATAGTAACTTAGGCCAACTATTATAATCATTACGGAATACGTGGAAGTTTAAATCACGGTCATATATTCCGCAAGAGGTTCATAAACTCTTCATAGTCCCGGAGGTGTGTGTAACCACCGGCACGAGCACTCTCCGGAACCAATCACCACGCACATCCTGCAGCACGTGCCATCTTCATATACCACAAGATAGTTTCTTCTCACTCACTTATTTACAGACGCATTCATGTCACTATTCTTTCCTGCTTAATTAGAAGCTTCCATTGAATGTAAATGTGAACAGTATGTTTTAGACTTAGCTCTAGCCGAGAGACACTCCCCTATGTAGAACACTTCTCGCATATTCATACTTTATACTAGATTGTAAATATATGTATGTATACATACATATTTATATACATCGGTATTAGACAGTGTGTGTAGCGCCTTGTCAACCAAGAAAATAATCTAATACATACATATGTATATATATAGCTATACTATTACGAAGTATTGATCTCTTTTATGTATTTGATTCTTAAGTGCTATAGCAAAAATGTGTAGGTACCGCACACTATGATAGAATCGATAGTGACTCCATATATTTCAGAATAATATTTGAACAAAGGAACATACTCTATGTATCTCCCTACCTATATTCGTGAATTAGAAACGAAGAGAATGCACCTAGTTGATAATGCAAGTTCTTTTCGGTTTAAAACTCATACTCAAATTACTGTAATAATAAATAAATCTTGCGATAATTCCTATAGCTCGGACGTTTATTTCCATACTGTATACAGAAGCATACGTAAACTGTATTCTAGCATCTTCTTACGATTGCACTTTCATTTCATATTATTACTTATAAATAAAGCGGCGCAATTTGGGCACAGCATAAAGTAATATGCCCAATTAAAAGTATACTCTGAAGTAGAAAAATGCATATCCAGCTTTCATCTATTAAATCTATTTTTACCAAAAATACCATAATTTGTATAAATAAACTAGCATTACTATTTTGCCATCAAAACCATTTCTTCTTATCGTTACTATATAACCTAGGCTTGATCTAGTTTTTGAAAATCGCGACTGCTACTCAAGCAAAGTAAGGTAAGGAACACTGCAAATTTTGAAAGAAATAGAAATTTTTGCTTGTTTGCATACAATTTATATTTTCATCAGATACAAATTTCCTCAAATTCTAAGTACCAAACGTAGCTGTGAGATATTCGTTTCTGTTTGAGTCTTTTAACATCGTATTATATAATTACAACAAACGGATTTAATAGAACCTTCACTTTTTAATCTCCTAATTCTAGAGGCGAATCTAAATCAACCTCTAAACTCCCTTCTTTTTTTTTAGGTGTTAAAAAGAAGATGCTTTCAATATTGTTGTTCGTTGATACTTCCCCATTCCTTACCACCATGACGCGCTCTCTCGACAGCTGCCTTTCCAAATTTTTTTTTTGGTAATCTCTCATAAAATTGAAGACGGAATTGCTCGTAAATAAAACTAGTTTGTAACATTTTCCACTCTTTAACCGCCTTCAAATTTTCGACTTGATCTGCTTAAGTATTTTGCGCTGAAACTTTTTCTGCTATTTGTACTTCCTCAGTTTGCACTATTTACGAATTTGGACAAGTGTTTCTTATATCTTTCAGAGCGAGAATCCCCCGTGGACTTCGCCATTATTCGCTGCGTAAAAGACAATAATGTGCTGTGCTTAATTTTAATTTTTCATTTGTAACTTTGCTGTCGATATGACTTATCCTTAATTCAGAATACGCCGCCAGTCACCACAAAGACGACCTTATAAGTCCCGATACGGTAATGAAACACGGAATATAGCAGTTGTAGTTAAATTTAATAGTTCTCTAATCATCCTAATTTCCTCGAAATATATTTATCCCTCCAATACAATATTAAGACATCTTTAGCAATCCATTAAGTTGCCAAATATTTACTATAGATGCAAGCTTACCATAGTTAAGTTGCAACTTTAAACTACAACTTAACAACTTCATATCACAAGATTTAAGGCGCACGCATTAATTTTTTTAAATAAATAGAACAATATTTGGTTGTGCGCAAGTCCAAATCCTGCAAATAGATACAAAAGTAATCTTACAGGAATACATACACAACACACCCATATATTTGCGTATGTTGATATCTTGACAACAAAGCATTGTTCTAAAAAATTTGGGAAATGATTTAAACCTGACCTCGCCCGCTACTATTAACATTCAACTACTGCATGACTCATGAATTGAATGAGGGGCAATTTTAAGAATTAACAAAACAATTGAGCTTCACGCCTATCATAATTTTCTTAATAGTTACAACAGAAAGTATGTAATGTACTCAAAATGTAAAATGAAAACACATCATACTCTGTTTAATTTGAAACTATTAATTATTTATATAATGTACATATACATATGTATATGGATATATTCATGTCCACAATAAACAATGTAATATATCATACTTCTTGATATGTATGCTTTGATTATTTATTGATAGTTTTACGTTTTCTAAAGATACTTGAATCTGGCTGTATTACCTAAACATTTAAACTAACAAATTTAAATATTCTATAATGTACATACACAGAAAAAAATCGAATTGGATAGAAAATGTTTGGTTTTTTACATGTCTATTACGTTAGAAGGTTGCCATATCATCTGAATGTCAAATTTTGTGATATATTGAAACACGAAAAAATATTCATCTGAAATAAAGAAACAATACTCTGAAAAGAAAAATTGCATACATTAGGTGAATATTGACAAATGTTTGGGAAAAAGAATGCAGTAAACATTATTCTAAATCGGATAGAAATGACACATGTTCATTTGTGCCTTTAATTTTTCTACACCAAGGAAACAATGTCAAGATCGATTTAAAATAGGACCCAAGAAATATCATCGCAAACAGCACGATATAATTTCTTACAATGTTCCAATGAAATTATCATTAGTGTAATCCATATACTGAATAGTGAATTTTGTAAATTGTAGTGAATCATACTCTGTTGACTGAGACGTTTAAATGTCACGATACAACGTATAGTAATCTAATGAAAGAAAAGGTTTTGTACTCATAACCATTAATTAATCACGAGTGTGCACACACATGAAATACATATAAAAGTAGAGGCAACGCGTAGTGTAGATTTGAGTTCGTCACCGTATAAGTAAAACTAAAACCAGTGGTTCAGATAATAATGTTTTGCTTTACACACATCAGTTGCATCGATAGTGACCGACGTACATACCTACCCTTGATCGCTCTACAGTGACCACACAATAAACTGTTAGTTTACAGCAGTAGTTCACACTCCGCGGATGGTCGGTGATCCGAACTACCCTCGACCCTGACCTACCCGACGATGCGGCTTTACGCTAAGAACCACCGATGTGCTTCCATACGCGAAACGGAACTTTAACTGTTTCCTTAAATTTAAATTTCCCACTTTTCATACAACTTTAAATGGATTGTTTCGATATTGAAGTGTTAACGTGGAACACTAATAATGCAATATGGCATACAAATATAAAAATCAAAATTACTTACTAGCTGAATATATTTGAATATGTGTGCATGACAATAAGGAATATAAACAATATTACAAACAACGATACGAATATCGCTTAATTCTTCCAAAGAACTTTAGTTAGAATATATTCTACACAACTTCTTAATTTACGCAATATATCACTAAAAACACTTCATGAAATACAAATCGTTGTGAAAAAAATATATAAGTAATCTAATTTATCAAGTATTCCGATGCAGTCCAATCCAGTCCATGTCATCAGTATGCGAAACTTTGCTTAGTCATCATGAGCGTATCATACATTAAAATTCATCCTTTTCCAAAAATGAACACATAGATTTTCCATCACGTTAAAACCTGTCCCTTAAAGAACAATAACATGAAAAAAAACTTAAATGAAAGCTTTTTGATTAACTGTACACATATTAAAAAATAAATGTATTAAATTAAGCCAAATCAAGGGTCGATCAGATACGAGGGCGACCTGAAATGTTTCCGGAATCGACAAGAAAAACACGGTATCGGTGTGGTTTTTTATTTTTATTTTTCGATGTAGTCTTCTCGAAGATCAATATACTTTTTCATACGGTGCTTCAGTCTCTTCAAGCCGTCGGAAAAGTTTCGAGGTCTGCAAAATAATCATCTGTAGCGGCGATGACCTCCTCATTTAAGGCAAATCTCTTTCCAGCCAGTGACTTTTGCAGGTTTAGGAATAGAAAAAAGTCGCTGGGGGCTATGTCCGGTGAATATGGACGATGAGAGACTAATTCGCAGCGCAACTCATTCAATCTGGACACGACGATGCGGGATGAAAGAGCCGGTGCATTGTCGTGGTGAAAAAGCACATTTTTCCGTTCTAAACCACGCCGTTTCTCCTTCAATACTGCATCGCATCGGGTTAATAAATCGCTGTAGTATTGCCCCGTGATCGTCCTTCCCTTCTGCAGATAGTCGATGAGGATCGTCTCGGGAATCCCAAAAAATGGTCGCTATGAGTTTTCCGACGCATGGAACGGTTTTTGCTTTCTTCGGAGATGATGCGCTCGGAAAAGTTCACTGCTTCGACTGTTCCTTGGTCTCTGGTATATAGTGGTGGATTCAAGTCTCATCCACGGTTACGGCACGCATGAAGAAATCCCTCGGACTGCGTTAAATCCCGGCCAGACACTTCTCCGAAACGGTCACACGATTTCGTTTTTGCTCTGGTGCAGCAAACGCGGCACCCATCGCGCCAAAAGCTTTTTCATGCCGTATATGTAGGATATGGCCAACGCGTTCCTCTGAGATGCCTATTGTGTCCGCTATCTCTCTCAGCTTCAATCGGCGATCGGCTTACATGGCATCATGAACCTTGTCGACCATTTCGTCGTTGGTAGCAGTTTTTGGGCGTCCACTGCGTGGTTGATCACTTGTGTTTGTGCGGCCACGTTTGAACTTGCTCAGCCAGAAGCTGATGGTCTAAAATGATGGAGTATATCCGCTATGAACCTCTAGCAAAATATTTCGATTTTGGTGGCCGTTTTCCCAGCCATCCAAAAGGTTTTATCACTGCATCAAAATTGATTTTATTCATTTTTGCGAAATCGCCTGACTTGCTACACAAAACACACTCTTAAACAACAACTACTGATAGTAGACGTCTGAAATTTTGATAGTTGCTACAAAAAGGGTTGCCCTTGCGGATGAATGAATGACTTCAACCTTTGTACGCTATCTCTTGCCTATTCCGGAAACATTTCAGGTCGCCCTCGTAGCTAACAAAATAACACATCGGTAGACCACCAAGCCAAGACAGGTTAACGCACAAATGTAAAAGAAAGAAGAATCAACTTAGTGATGCAAGCATTGCACTTAGTCAACTCGTTGTATAATTTAAATATGTGTGTTGTGTGTTATCACAACTTCCGAAATTCTTCATATTTAGCTTAGCTAGATATAGCTAGAGTCGGAAATCTTTCGTGACTGAATAATAATCTAGTGATTCACGTAGCATCCTTCTGTCTAGTGCTTTTTTTGGTATTTACGAGTATAATCAATAATAATTCGTTAGTGTACCTTGATAATTCACTTGATATCGTCATTTCCAGTTACCCCTTCCTACAAAGATCTCTCAGTATACGCGTACATGGAATCAGATATTTTTAATCAGGTTTACTGTTGCTAGCTTCGTTAGCGAATCGATTTTGACGTAATAATCTAGTCATCGCATTGAGCCGTTTTAGCAAATGCTTTGGCGATCGAAAGTGATTCTTTCTTATTGCAGTGTCATTAAATTATGGCAATTTAAAACCTGATATGTTAACTGGCTCATTGGATTTTAACGGAACTTCGAATAACAGAATAATATCAATCTTATTAGAGTGAATGTGATTAACTAAAGTATGCTTGTATGACATAACAGATCTACTATTTCACTGCAAAATTTTTAGCTTCTACTAAATTTTACTAGTACAAGATGTAACAACGCGATATATGACAGTACTTGTTACCTTAATTCGTCTATCAATAATGAAAGGGACACTTTTGTCGTAATGATTCATTATTTTGATATTTTTCGTTAGTCTATCAGTTTTAATATTAACACACAACTCTCATATTTTCATTCCCATCTACGTCAACCATGTTCTACAGTTATTCATCGTTATACCGCGTAGTTGGTAGAATCTGACGATCGTTCATGTGATATTCTATTTATAAATTTCATGACGTTTCAGCTATGAAGAACTATGAAGGCATCCTTCCGCTACGTAATTATGCAGGGCGTCCCTTGAATTATGCATTCAATCGTCCTTCAACATTCCACTATCATTATGCCCACTAATACTGTTCAACGACCGCTTCGTACGCCGTGCGATATCTGGAACGATAATCGTGCTAAATGCATTCTAACAACTTGACCTCTCTCAAACTCGCTCAGGTATCGCTGTCGACCCTCCATTGCACACGTAACATGTATATACTCTGCCTTGTGACATAAGACTGCTATTTGCCGATTCTAACAACGCGCTGCTTCCACCACTTTGATAACAGAAACTGCCACTCACAAACTCTCACAAATTCTGTCCATCACTGTGCTTATTTCAATTAAATCATTTTATTAAACTTATTACAAGTTACATACACACAAATTAGTGCTTTGTTATATAATAATAAATAAGTGAATTTATTAGACTGACGAATAAATGTCAGCAATATCATCTTTCTATATTCAACATACAGTTTGTTTGACAGTGCACAACTAAACACTTTCTGTTAAAAACGTGATTTCTTGTTAATTTAATAGATTTCGTTATCATTCTTATGTGAACTCACTTTCTATGTCACGATTACATTCTATGTATATTGTATATGTAAATTTCAGTCTTACGTATTTGTGTTACTTCATTAAAACAATGTTGAAGCCGTCTTACCCATCGGAAACGTTTACTTCAAAATAAAATTAGGTACCGGCTAATTCAAATCAGATTTTATTTGACTTACGGTTACATTACCAGACGAGACCAACCGAAAGATCATTGACGGCTATCTTTGGATTCGTTTTTATTCCGCCTCCTAACGCGATTTTTACCAAAGAAATCCCTCAATTTCCTAAATTTGTTGATTAGCTGATAAAATCGTGCTACTTTCTTAACTATTTGAAAACCTTGTCTTCTTAAAACCATTTATTGTTGTTTTATTGATCCGCTAATCACGGACAGACTGATACGTAAGCTTTGTTGTTACATATGTTTAACAATAAATAAACTGTTGAAGTTTAAAATTGTATTTATTACATTTATCTAACACTATGGAAGAATTGAATCTATAGTCAGAATAAAAAAATATATTAATTGTTATACTCGTATTTACGTAGCTATAAGAGTGTTTTTTATCACAATCAGAGAACGACCGCATTGTGACCACCGAGCCTAAAGTAAAATAATAATAAATAATTGAGACAGTAATAAAATAAATAAATACATAATATATATAAATATGTATATAAATAACAACAATAAAATACTCTACAACTTGCAACTAGAAATATGTGATAATTAATAGGATTCTTCAGAATCTAAACAGTTAAAATAAAGAAATTTGTTCTAAAAGTATTTATATTTCTCTATAAACTCAGGAATACAAATTAAAGCACACTTCCAAATTTTCTAAAATTGTTTTTGAATTGAATGAAAGTAATATAATACTTAATATTTCATACTAGTCTTAAGTTATGATAACTATACTTATGTTTGTTAATAATAGAATAAGAATACAAAACAAAAATCGTTACAAGATTACTACCGCAAACTACATATTTATCCAATTTATGGGGTATTTTTCTAAGACGATATCTGTATACCTGAAAAGCGGCAACACAATTAACACCTCTGCAACATCACTGCTACAGGTAGACTAGACATTAGAACTTATTGATGTATTATACTTTATAGTTACGTAGCTGCCAAGGTGTTACGATCCATATATGCATGTCAATACTTAATTCCTTCTTTCGTACAGGAACATTCCTTAACACTCTCAAACGGTAGCAAATATAGGGTTATTCATGGAACTGGTTCGTTAGAACTTTTCGATGTTTCTGAAATCCTACAGTTCTAAAAGTTTCTTGCAGTTACGGGTAGTGTCATCGGGTCTCATTGTCGAAATTATTTACGCTTTCCAGTAAACCGGAACTGATACAACATTTAAAAAAATTAAAAAATATTATTAGCTTCCATCATTTACGATTTTCGAATTATTAAAGATTTTCGTCCGAAAAGGACGCCTTTTTAATGCATTTAAAATCTTAATAATCCTTGAATGTCAAAATAATTGATATTATATTTATATTGTAAATACACATAATTCATATCTGTCGAGCAAAATGGCAAATGAAACACATATCGG
Organism: Holotrichia oblita; assembly: GCA_023690525.1. Classification (NCBI taxonomy): domain Eukaryota; kingdom Metazoa; phylum Arthropoda; class Insecta; order Coleoptera; family Scarabaeidae; genus Holotrichia; species Holotrichia oblita. The sequence goes on along the minus strand of CM043015.1, from coordinate 157,766,884 downwards.
AAAAGAAACGACCTTTTAGATTAATTTCCCATTCATGAAGAATGTAGTAAAATTGCTAATAGCATATGTCGAGTATATGACGACAGATATCCACATTTACGCCAAATGTCCTAAAAAATATCATTACAAGAAGCTGAAAAAGATTCTTAAACAAAAAAGCTTTAGAAAGGCATTAGTTAAGTGTATTTTATATGGTCGTCATCGTGATCTGATCATATTGAACTTAGTCTTTTGCAACGCCTTTTTGTATAATTTTGTTGTTTGAATTTTTATAGTTATATTTTTGGGGCCACTTTGCAACAATTTGGATATCTGTTGTTAAATGGTACTCGACAGTCGACAGGTACTAATCACAATTCTAATACATTCGCTATGAATGGAAAATAAATCTAAAATGTCATTTCTTTTCTATAATGTATTTCATTTGTTATTTTGTTTGACAAATGTAACCTATGTGTATCACATCAATTATTTTGACATTCAAGGATTACTGAGATTTTAAATGCACTAAAAAGACATATTTATCGGACTTTCATCAGGGAATCTCTTATAACTCGAAAACCGTAAAAGATAGAAGCTGATAATGAAAGATAGAAAATTATTAAGTGTATTTAAAAATGCATAATACATAGGATATTCCATTAAAAAAAGTGACTTTTATCGATGTGAAAATGAAAGTTAATTAAGAAAGTTGACGTGAACTTCCGATAACCCGGAAGTGATACAAAACCGTAAATAATTTCGCCAATGAGACCAGATTACACTATGCATAACTACAAGTTTTCAGAATTGTAGGATTTTAGAAATATCGCAAAGTTCTAACGAACCAGTTCCGGGGATAACCCTGTATATACATATTATGTATATATTACATAAGTTTTGAAAACACGGTTTAGCGGAAGTTCACATCAACATTTTTAAATTAAATAGTTTTCTTAAATTGCGCATGTAGTTCTACATCAAACTTAGCAAGGTACTCTATATCAAAAACCTGCCGTTTTTGAGTTATTCCATTTTTTTATTTAAATATACGGCCCCACTGCAACGTTATCTTAAAAATGTTTTTCAAAAAGCATTGCAGCTGAATGCCTCATAATTGTTTTAGGGTCATATTTATAGTCCATGGTTGAGATTGTGTCGATGCTTGAGCACGCGATTTTGACGTTAACGTCATTACAAATCTGTCAAAATCGCGTGCTCAAGCACCGACACAATCTTAAGCACGGACTATAAATATGACCCTTATTGTTAGTTAAAATATGAAGCATCAAATTTACGTGTCCAAAATTATGTTGAAGTATACCGGGCCGTCTCAAATTAACGTTCATTTCAACTAAGTTCAGGTCGATGAAAGTCGGTTTCTTTAATGCAGCTCCCTGTATATGATTAGATTTTTCAAGGGTTGCTAGGATTTTAAAATAGTAAAATATATATAAAAAAATATATTGAAAAGACGCGTATTTTCGGTCATCAGAAAATCGCTTATAATTCAAAAAACGTGTCCGATAGTGGATGATGCAGAAATATTAAGTGTATTCAAAAATCCAATTATGTACAAAAAGTTACATTTAAAAAAGTGACTTTTATCGACGTGAACTAAATGAACGGTTCTGTATACGTCAACATAATTTTGAAGACGTAGATAAAATGTTTCATAGGTCTTTACAGCAATCTTCTCATCGATACAAAATTTTTAAGATTACATTGCAGTGGATCTTGTATTTGAAAAGAAGAAGAAGAACTCAGAAATGGCTAGTTTTTAATATAGGATACCTTGGTAAGTTTTGATTTATAATGACATGCGCTATTAAAGAAACTATTTAATTTTAAAATGTTTAAGTGAACCTTCGGTAAAGCGGAAGTGAGACAAGGGCAACATCAAAAAGTTCTAACAAAACGGTTTCGTGTATTTCCATTTGAAGATTTCTGTATTAATTGCATAAGAAACAATTATTCGGCATCATACATGTATGCATCTTGTTTACGTAGTACGTAATTGTATTTACTAACCAAAAAATCCTCAAGACTAAAATCGTCAGGAAAAAGAACTACACGACATTTTATGTTGATAATTAGATATTAGTTTTGAAATAGTCACTGGAATTACACGTATCACAATACTCGGATGTTACGTTATGATGAAATTGAACAACCTACACTCGTTTATTGAAGAACAAGAAAAATGGTGTGTAGAGAAAACTGCAGCAAATAGACTATGAACAAAATGGTGTTGGTTTAAAAGTGCTTTTTTTAAGGAAGCTGAACGAAGATTTGGTCCGTATACACATCTGTGTATTTAATTATTCAAAAGTAGCCATAGGAGCATCATCTTCTACTAAATTAACTTCCAAACTATTAGATTCATGGACAAGCCTACGTCACAAAAACTTCCAATTAATTAACAAAAAATTATAAAAATACTTTTGAATCACATCAAACAAAAACACAAGAATGATTCAACCTCCTAACCTAACTTTTGCTTTTGGAAATCCGTTTACTTCCACATGCTCTCCATATAGCTACCACAATGCTGGTAAAATGTTTGCAGTACAACGAATTTTACTACTTCAACATTGTTTGAAGAATTTCATTTTCACTACATAGTAAAAAATTCAACATAAAAATTAGAATATAATTTGTTCAGGGAGATCCACACTAGTAGTGTTGAGAGAGCTAAACAGAACAATAGTGTAATGTCTATCATCAAATTGGCACTATAATTACTTATAGTACAATTAACAATCTGCCATTCTGCCACATTTTAGTGTACCTAATTTACTACACTACCACCGTGAAGAATGTGCAACACAGGTTTTATAGCGGAAGGAGTTACTACAAACAAGTTATAAGTTTTTTTTACCGGTTTTTTGCATATTTAGATAGTTTGACATTAATTTCCTAAATACCGGGTGTCAACGAGATCATGTATCAGCCCGCCATTTATTTATTAGTTAAAATAAAACTTTGAAATTCGGACCGTATATATAAGTGATTGGTGGGCTTCTTCAGGTGCACCCAGTTTTTCTATAGCACTTCCGGTCAAACCGGAAGTGACGTTAATTTTGAATTTTTAAATACAACGTATTATTTCTGTTCATATTCTGTTTCTTCTAAAAATTTACCATCTAGTGCAGGTCAACTTTTGACATTTCTGTCAAAGATGGCGGTATCTGTTAAATTTATCCATTAAAGTGAAACTGCTTCGCAGCAATTGTCGAAATGTAACAACCATCAAAGTTAGCTTTGAAAACAATCAAGAAACGTATTTTTCACATTTACACGCATTGGCGAAAAAAACTGCTTTTTTATTTGAAATGTAATTGTTCTGTTGCTTTAGATTAGACTACTTTTAAAACATTTTATATTTTGTACAACCTGTCTACCACTAAACCACAGCATATTTTATATCATTTGAAAGCTAAAAATTATGCCAATATGGCACTGTAATAAAAAATAGGTGTTACTATTTTAAAAAACGAGTACCTGTCAGTTGAAAATGAAAAAAAAGAAAATCTTATATTCTTTAGTAATTTCGACGTGAAGTACATGTTTCCTTCGCCAATGCGTGTAAATGTGAAAAATATGTTTCTTAATTGTTTTCAAAGCTAACTTTAATGGTTGTTACATTTCGACAATTGCTGCGAAGCAGTTTCACTTTAATGGATAAATTTAACAGATACCGCCATCTTTGACAGAAATGTCAAAACTTGACCTGCACTAGATGGCAAATTTTTAGAGGAAACAGAATGTGAACAGAAATAATATATGTTGTATTTAAAAATTCAAAATTAACGTCACTTCCGGTTTGACCGGAAGTGCTATGGAAAAACTGAGTGCACCTGAAGAAACCCACCAATCACTCATATATACGGTCCGAATTTCAAAGTTTTATTTTAACTAATGAATAAATGGTGGACTGATACATGATCTCGTTGACACCCGGTATACGCTTATTACCCTCATGTTTAACCAAGGTTCAAGTTACAGATTTTTGAACTTTACTCATTCAAAAAAGAAAATGTCTTCAGTGTTTTCATAACGTACAGTGCACAACTAGATCACTTCCAGAAAACAAAATCAGTTATGCGCCCTTGAATATGACATTTATACATCCTTTGGAGAAATTATTTGAATAACCGAAATCACCCATTCACTTGCTACTAAGTGAAATAGAAACTTATACCAGTCGTTTACATAAAACTAATGAAGTGTTTATGTTTTATTTATAATAACGAAGTCTTAAACTCAGCAAAAGAAACAAAAAACGTAAAGCGCAGTAACCTTCTAATCACAGTACGTTATTAAATCTTTTACCTTCTCGTGAACTAATCAACAAGTTTTCAAGTCATTGCAGCAGTACAAAAAAAAACTTCTTTAAATATCACGTGAAACGTAACAGAATGACAATAGCCGTATGTAAAGCACGAGCACTGCAAAAAAGAGGTAAATTATCTGCCTTTCTTCTTGAAAGGACAAGTAAGAAACATATGTGACACTAGAAAAGTAGTAAACTGCCGTGAGCTGCGATTACGAAATAGAATCGCCTGTTAACAATGGTGTCTGTCCACACAAGTGTGTTTTTTACAATCGGTGTACTATAATTATTGTATACATATACAAATGTAACCCTTTGGATAGATGTGTACTATGAATAAACAGAAATAAACAGTGCTTGAATGGATCTAGACTATAGAATAAAACCATAAACTGAACTCTCGAGGAATGATGGTAAATTTTATAATAAATGAATTAGAAGTGTACGTGCAATTGATGGCAATAAATCGAATTCAAGAGAATTATGAAAAAAATTGAAATTGATATCGTAAGACCACCAAATTACACAATGTAAAATACTGTTCAAATGACGAAAAATAAAAAAAATACAAGTATGTAGGGCAATTGAATTCGGCAGAACAGTAACAATAAAATATCAGTTAATGAATCAATTAATTTAAAAACAAACATATGAAAAATAGTGAGAATGTTACAGGTGATGACATAACTTGAAATGTGTTCGATTATAGAAGACTAGAAGACAAAGCAATCTGCGTAGTGCTTGTGTCCAAAATCTATATTTGTGATCGTAGATGGTAAATATAAATTAAATAATGATATTATATATATATATTAATAAAACAAGTTGATAGCATACAATATTTAAGAAAAAGATTAGATAAAAAATTATTAATTACAAATTCTACATATTTAATTAACATAATGTCTAAATTGTTAAGTAGAATTGGAAAAATTGAAACAAGTGCAGTAAAGTGTTCCTGGATAAATTTATAATTGCACCACACCATATAATTCCTCTACCATATTATTTAATATGAACAAGAACGAAACACAAAAACTTCATAAAAGTCGAAAAAACTTCCATAAGAATTATTTTAAAATGTAATGTAAGGTATACCCACCCTATATTATACTTAGGTTGTGTTAAATACTTTAAAGTTAATAGGTTGATTATTGATTATAATAAAACTATTAGATTTTATATACATACTGGTTAATATAAATCAGGACACAACTACAGCATTAGAAATGCTGAGAATGTTTTATGGATAGTTGCAAGATTACAAAAAAAAATGTACAAGTGAGCGATCTTAATAAATATAACAATTTGCAACTATTGCAGCAGATTCGTTGACATATCATGTATAGTTGATATCAGAAAGGAAAACCTTTTCTGACAGTGCCAATAACCAATACGGCGCTCATAAGATTTAAAAAATGTTGATAATAGCCAGAGAGATAGACCCAAAATGTCACAAGGAAAAATATGAGCCTATACTATTAAAGAGAAAATTAAAAGAGACCTCAAAAATGTATTGTTGTTTCTATCCGCAACGCTAAATAAAACTGCTAGATATGAAAGCAGAACATGAGTTTTTTTCTTTCAAAAACAATCTCGAATGTCACATGTCCATTTTCGGTTTTTTTCGGATATTTTCTATGTTTGTAATTTTGTATTGATAACATGACAGTTTATCAGATGAAAGTTATGGAAAGTCACCATTCGCAATTAAGATATCACTAACAGCGCTACATCATTTACCATAATATGATGTTTGTGCTCAAATGATATAAGCTTTGATACCGACTAATATATATATGGCAATAGCTGTAGCGGTATACATGACAAGTGATTAAGCCGTCGCAGCTGCACTCACTGCAAAGAAAGAGAATACTCTAAATCAGCGCTTCTCAACCCATGGCCCGGGCCCCACCAGGGGCCGCGAAGATATTTCAAGGGGCCGCGAAGCCTTGTTAACATTTTATTTTGTCTACATTTTGCAACTTTCAAACATTTTCACCACGAGCCACCACTGCTATCGTAACTTTCAAACATTTTAATCACGAGCTACCACTGCTACCATAATGCTTACTTCTGCGAAAGCATTAATCATCTTTGGAGAGATGCATAACCTGCATGTCACCCACTACAAACTGCAGTCTAGTGTTCACTGCTGATGCATACGCATTAAAATAATTTCATTTCAATATTGTTGTAATAAGTAATCTTCCAAAGTGGTTTTAGTTGTTAATATTCTGACGAAAACTTAGTAAGTACAATTTTTAAGATTTTATGAATATCAGTATGTCGTGAACACACCGAAAACAGGGCGTTGAAACATAATACTTAATTACGCAGAAAATAAAAATTAGTTTTGGCCACTTATACAGATATGTTTATGTGCCTCGCATAGGGGGTAACTGACTGATTTAAGCGGCCAAAATGCATACCATGGAAAGTATCAAATTCTCAGAAAATTTTATTCTTAAAAGTTTATGTATCAAGAAAAAGTAATATTACTATTGCTAAATTTTTGAAAGATTACAATTATCAAATATCCATAAGGGCCACTTTACATTATGCTTAATTTTTTTTAAGTTTTATTTCAAATTTAGTTTTAAAATTCGAATAATTTTAAGAAGCATGTAAAAAGAGTGATTTTCAACCAAATTTGGTTCGAAAACTGGAATGGAGTACACGTGTATCACACACATACTGAGTTAGGTCATAATTCAAACAAATATTTTTAAAAAATGGATGTTAAAAAATAATAATTTACAATATAAATTATGTTCCAAATTTGTATGTATTACACTTTTCTTAATGTCATTCTAATATTAGAACTAAGTTTGTAATCCAATTTAACTACAAATTAAGTATAATGTAAAGTGGACCTAACAAAAGTTCACAAAAAATTATTATATAAAGCTAAATACAGTTTTCCAATACCTATCGCTTGTGGGTTTGGAGAAAATTGAAACTAAACACGGAATATTTTATAATAAACTTGATTAAGCTTTCCTTAGTAATTTTTCGTACACTTTCGTCTTGACATTTGAAAATCTTTATTTATCAAAAATTTCAGCTTAAAAGAATACATGTTCATGTTGTATTTCAGATTTGACTAACTGCAATTGTGAATAGGATGGATCGCAGCAATTGATTTTTTTAATCTTAAACAAAAACGTCTTCTAATAATTAGCGATAAAGCTGTCAAAGAACTTGGAAGCATCTTTTTATCGAATGATACGGTCAAAAGGCGTATACATGCAATGGCAAGTGATATAAAAGAAGATCTGATTCACAGAGTTCGTTCGTCTTCGCATTTTTCTCTGCAGTTGGATGAATCTACTGATATTCAAAATGAAGCACAATTGTTGTGTTATGTTCGTTACATCTATGACAAATCTGTTTTGGAAGATCTGTTGTTCATGTCTGCTATACAACATACAACTGCTGAAAATGTTTTCAACTGCTTAAATCAGTTTATAATATCACATAATATAAACTGGTCCAAATGTGTGGGTGTAACCTACTGACGGAGCTCGGACCATGTGTGGAAAATTTAAATAACTTTCAGCACGTGTAAAGGAAATTATGCCCTCGATTCCTTGGTTTCACTGCGTCATTCACAAAGAAGGTATCGTTGCAAAGAAGATTCCCGATCAACTAAAAGCAACATTGCATGATTCTATTAAAGTGGTTAATTTTATAAAAAGCAAAGCATTAAATTCAAGACTGTTTGAAAAATTATGTACAGAAATGAATAGTGATTATCATCAATTCTTACTGCACGCACAAGTTCGTTGATTGTCACGAGGAAAACTTCTGACCAGATTGTTTCAACTAAAGGACGAGATCCGATTATTTCTCAGTGAGAAAAATTTCTATCTCGCAGACCGTTTCAACGATAGTAGTTGGCTCACCAGATTGGCCTATTTAGCAGATATATTCAACCACTTGAATTTACTAAACCTTAATTTACAAGGAAATGGAATTTCAAAGTTTCAAGTCGAAGATAAGATTGAAGCATTGATAAAAAATTGGATTTGTGGCTGCAACATGTTAGAAAAAATAAGTTTGATTCTTTTCTCAAATTAAAAGAATTTTTAGAAGAAAATGAAGAGACTCTACTTGATTGCGATAAATCACTCTTTTTGCAGCATTTGGACGTATTAAAAATCATATTTCGTGAGTATTTTCCCCTGCCAACAGTCAACAAAGCATGGATTAGAAATCTATACTCGATTGCAATTACATCAGAAAATTAAGGTCTGACAGCACTAGAAGAAGAACAGTTCATAGAACTGTCAACTGATGGTGATTTAAAAAGTAAATTCGATCAGCTTGTACTCGAAGATTTTTGGATATTTGTGAAAGATTCATATCCGGAACTGCCAAACAAAGCCTTGAATTTTTTGATCCCATTTTCTACTACATACTTATGCAAAACTTCATTTTCTGCATTAATGTATATAAAAAATAAATATAGAAATAGTTTGAAAAACGTTGAAGAAGAAGTAAGGCTGAAATTATCCAAAATTAAAACTAATATAGACAAGCTTGTCCGAGAAATGTAAGCTCAAGGATCACGTTCATTTTACAAAAATTATTATAATTAACACTTGTTCTTTAAAAAATAAAACTTCCCTGATATAATCTTGATTTATTGTTTTATGTCAATAGGGCCGCCAACTTTATACAAAGCTGATCAGGGGCCGCGAGGAAAAAAGGTTGAGAAGCACTGCTCTAAATCATACAAAACATAAAAGAACATTAGATCTTGTTTTTATATTCAGGTATGACTAGAAAATTCAACTAATTTTTGCACGATACTGCGTGTAATTGGAATGGAGTGTAGTAGGCTTTTTGATTCAAATCTTAGTACGTATAACTTTACAATATCATATTATTATCCTTATTATTTGGCTAATTCTAGCACTAAAGATATACTTCTCTCCTCGGACAAGTTGTGCATTAAAGTACAAGCTAAACTAGAAATAAAAGCAAACGCAAAAGAAAAACAACAAAATCATTTCAACTTCTGTTTTCTTTGCAAGCTGTGTTAATATTTGAAACCACGAAGAACGTCCAAATTTATTTTTTTTAGCAGAAACTATGTTCTTCCACTCATTATTCAATTCTATACAATCTTCCGCATATTTCAGTCTTGCTTGTTTATGTCGCTTTATTAAAGTGATCGTTTTATCCAAAAACATTTAATATCAGATAAAAATTTTTGTATCCGTCTCCTAGTTACTAATAAATTCGAGTTTTATTTAGTTTCCGGTTATATTACCAGAAGAGACTAACCGCAATTTCTATGAGCTCAGTCTTCGGAGTAGTTTTTTCTCTGCATACTGAGATTTTTTAAATCACCCTAGGCAATAAAATTGTTGACCAGGTAATTCATTTGAAAACCTTGCCGCTTTAAAACAATTGTTTTTATTCCGTGGTTAACAATCTACCCCTCGACGTATACATACTCGTATTTATTAATACATAAATAAACTGTCGAAGAAGCTTTCTTGTACTGGAAAGCAATCTCTGACTTCGTACTATGTTTATCTAATTATGTGGAATTACAGAAATTTCGCTCATATTTATATTCTTTATCATCTTTGGCAATGTTACAAATACGATACTTCTCCTATCTATCTAACAAATGCAGTTTTTTTCAATTTATACCTAAACTACTTTATTGCTGTATATATCATGTCCAGGAATGCAGTTCTAAGTAATTTCCAATTATTACAGTTGCGAAGTGTTAGCATTTTTTGAAATTCTGCAGGATGTATTTTATTTTTATACATAATTCCTAATACAAAACTTCATACGTTTAGATTCGAAAAGATGAAGTATGTCATAATAATGTATAGACAAGTTAGATTTGACTTCGTTAAGTATAAATATATAATATGTATTAATAAAAAAATAATTAGTTCACAAACAAAAATATACATGTACTAGTTTGTAATACCATTCTGATTAAAAAGACAAGAGTACATATTCTAAATGCTTTCTACAAATATTGCAAATAAGTACCAGTCATACTACACAGGTATGCTGATTTTTGAATAGCCAAAGTAGACAAATGAGATTCGTGCACGAGAACTGCGTGCCCTGATCCAACGAGCGATTGGTAAAGCAACAAGTGACGTCCACATCCATCGCTGTCTCTGATTTCTTTTATAAATTGAAACTATTCATACCATTCTGTGATTATTTGTCACTTCTTTACGTGCTCCAGATTATCACCAGATAATGTTCCACGGGATTCTCTCTCTTTGACCGAAGAAAACCGAAGCATCGCTATCCTAAGTATCCGTTAAGCCGAACGTTTGACAAACGCCTGACCAGATTCTTCCGATATTTAAGAGCACTTGAGATGCGCCGACAATCTCGAACGTTCATCTCAATGATTGTACAGGAAACTGTCAATTAGAAGTACTCGTTAGTAAAGTGGATTGTCGTCGACGCTTTGTCAATAGATATAAATTACATAATCGAAACGATATCAGATCAATTTTTATAATCGCATTGTTGTCACTTTCGACAAGTAAATTTGTTGAAATATCTGACGGTTACTAAAAAAAGTTGTGGAACCAATTGATTCTCAAATGCGTTTCCTTATTCGAGTGAGAAAGAAACGTAATATATAGGTAGGTACCTAAAAGTTGACACCTTCTTAATTTTATTTCAAAAATGATATGCTATATAGGACTTTGATACAGCGTTTAGTTTTAAGGAGCAAAACTACACTGAAATATTGATTCAGTCCATGTCACCTTGTATTTGATTGCCCATACTTAATCGTGTCATTTAATAGCTACAGACAGTTTTTAGTTGTGCTACAAAATATATTGTATTTGTTACAAGATTCCTTAGACGAAAATATAGCTTGTAACAAATCTAATATTTTTCATTCCATACTAGGAGTACTTTCAGATATTGGGCAGGATTAGGAATGCTTGATACGACACGCTAATACGATCAGAAATGATGTGAAGCGATAGTTAAACTATTGTTATTGAGTGAGTTCGAATTCATGTCCTTAGGTATATTAGAATTATTTTAGAAACTTTATACAACACTATTTATGAAAAATTAGAGAGCTCTTTTTACCGACGTTAACGATAAAATATACAAAAAGATGCTGTCTACTGACAATAAGTACATATTTCAATAATCACAAATATAATTAAATTACACAGGTACGTATGCCTGAATTATGTAACGGAATTACCACCGCAATTCACTTTAATTGACTTCCAATAAAGTATACCTATATCACAATAGATCAAACCAAAATATATTTCAAAGACAAAAAAGTTAAGTTTATAAATAAACAGTGAGCCTTTCCTACTAATTTTAATTAACACATACACGATACGATTTAAAAGTTCATCGTCCATTATACTACGTAATTAGTGACAGAGCTTAGCGTATCCAAAAGTCCAGAGAGAGGAAGGGCACCTGTCCGAGCACCGGAAATATCGTTACAGTACACGATTCTTCTCAATGGATGTCCAATCTCCACCGGAACTGGCCAACCCCAGGTCGACGTGGCGCAAAGGAAGAATTGTTTTTAGTTTGTGCGCCCTAGGAGGGAATATAATTGCCGCATGCAGGATGTGTGATTTTTTAAGATAAAAGAATTTAAATTGTTCGATATTGTCTGCCCTATAAAATATCCTATTTACATGCACGACTAGTATCTGTACATCTCTTACTACATTTTGTGATGCAGTGGGTACACACTGAACATTTTTGCTTGGTATTTGGCAATTATTAAACAAAACTAATACGTTTGTCGATACATTTATCAGAAAACTAGAAATTCTATAATTCATATATGTTAATTTATATTAGTATACGTTGTTTTCTAATAGTATTTCATGTTTCATTATTAAAATCTGAAATAAAAACTTAACACAATATTGATGTATTCAAAGCCTAGATCTCAATGTATAACATAAATCTAGGTGGGTACATATACTAACTGAATATGCAATTCAAATCTTGAATCTGCTAAGTGTTAAATTACATACCTATTAGGAAAAGTTTACGCATTTTAATGTTCTCCTTAAACATATACCTATGGCAAGATGTTATATTATGTAAAAGTGATATTCCAACAGCCTATTCGTCACATCTTAAGCGCGTTGAAGTTTCCATTCAAATTAATCCGAAAGAAGTTCTTCAGTAGGTACATTAACGTGAAACAAGGAACAACTCGCATTCTAAATACTTTGTTTCATAATGATATCTGTCTTGACTCCCCTCAAAATATAGTACCTAGATGCATTTTTCAATAAATTTTCTTCAGTACACATAACTAGTTCTGATTTTCTCAAACTCATGAACCATCCAATCATATTTCTTTTACACTACTGTATTGGAAGATTAAGTAGTAAACATTTTGGCTAAGTTTCCACATACGAAAATTGCTGGTGATGATGGAATGCCGAGTTTTCTTTTACGTGACGCACGGTTCGCATTGGCTAAGCCCTTAATGTTAATTATGAATTTGGCTATTAAAACTTATACTTTTCCTACACTTTGGAAGCATGCTAGAAATAGGCCCGTTTTCAGAAAGTATGACAAAATTCAAGTTGGTAACAAAGGGCCTACTTTAATTCTTTCCAATTTTGCTAAAGTATTTGAAAGTGTAATCTACTGCTGCTTGTATAATAACACCAAATCTCATATTTTACCTCACCAGCATGGTTTTGTACGAGAGTGGTACGGAACTTAACTCTATAACTCAGTTTATCAGCGAGCGAATTGATGCACAGAGCCATGTACATGTCATATACAGGGTGGTGCAACCAATATGGGGTGGACTATTATAATTAAACGATGAGGGATTGGGTATAAGAACCATAGTTACGGAGAGAAAAGGGGTTAAAGTTGAAAAATCGCTCCAATGTCGTCCATTTTTATAAGAACCAGAAATGACTACTAAAAAACTAAGTGTATCACTAAGGCTGGGTTTATCAATGTGAGGATAAATAAATTAACTTCCAGATAAAATTTTATTCGTAAGATAATTACAGTGAAACGTTTATCGTGTGTTAAATAGAAGTTATCTGCAAGATAAAGCATTGTAGTTGCTAATTTTTATCTGCTTATCAATTTTCAGTTATCTAACACTTTTATCCTCAAATAAACCTCCCTAAATGTTCTAAATTGTTGAGTAAAATAATGACCTGTACTCAACTTGAAATTAATCGCCATCATACAGGCTGATGGAGTTTTGTAAATCCATTTCGGACTTAATTTTTTCAAATGGAACTCCTTATATATTATTTTCGTATGTTAAAGAGGACTTCATCAACTGTCTAAAAATACCATACACGTTACCCCTTTTAACTGATGGCTGATGACTTTTTAAGCTAATTCACTGCAACTACAATATTTTGAGATTTGTTACATTTAAAAATTTAAAGTCGGCATGTAATTAATAATAAGCAAACCATAAAAAATACATATTTATAAACATAAACATTATGTTGTTACAACGGATACAAGTCGTCTGAGTTTATTCCGTCATCAGGTGTTCTCCAAGGTTCACACTTGGAGCCACTTGTATTTGTTCTCTTCATCAATGACTTATTTATTCCTTTGTCCATGTCCTCACGTATTCAGAAGTTCTTAAAATCTATCTACCCGTGGAATGATGTACCATTTCTATAGAATAACTTGAATATAATTGCCCAATGGTGCGTTGCCTTTAAACTAAAGCTGAATATCAACAAGTGCTGTGTTATTTCATAAACAACGAAAATTAACTATACTGATTCCAACTATTCCATACATCACTGCTTACTTAGAAATGTTGACAAAGTGAAAGACCACCTCATATACCTGATCTCTGCATTTCTGCCTCTAAAACGTTGGATTTTGTCTTAAGAATATGCAAATTATTTAATAATCCGTCTCCTTATTGTTTTTTAGCCTTATTAGTATATCATTGCTAGATATTTTGTTCTGAAAATGTTTAGTTATTTGTAGAAAATATTTTCAATATTGCTATGCCTCCTATTAAATCAAAAGTAATTACCAGTTCGTTTAATTTAAATTACTTTACTTTCTTGCATATTTGAGTTATTCTCAAGTTATTTTCGGAAGACACTCTTAAAATTTTCATATACCTACTTAAATTCAACGCGTTCTAAATATTTGTAACGAAAACTTTTGATGTCTATTTTACTTTTTATTTATTTAATTTTTTAGAAATCTAATACAGGGTACTCACAGAGTAGTTTTCAGTAAGTGCAATTTCATGCCAGAAAAACTCTATCAAATACGCTACCTTTTTCTTTATTTTCTTTAATACGGAATTTAATTCTACATCAACAGATATCTATGCCACATGATCATTTTCCACGTGTATGGTTAGACACGTGGAAAATGTTGAACCAAGTTGTAGCAGAACATAGCTTTGTACACAGTATTCAGTCATATTGTTTGCAAGTGAGCCCATGGAATACTTACCATGGACAAACCTAAATAAAAAAAATGTTTACCATTTCTTGACTACTTCGTTAATAATGAAAGGATTTAAAAGGCTACATTTAGCAATGAATTTTATTTTTATTCTACGTATGTATGTACAGTCTATTCCAAAATTAATGTCGCTCCCAAGGCTAAACAAACCCATAAAAATGATGTTTCCCATAATCCAATACGATTTTTCGTTAGCGAATACTAATCTTGTAAATGCGGGGCAAACCAAATATCGATTAAACTTCATGCATCTAATTTGCATTAGCAGTTATAACGTGTTTTTCGGCACAGAGGGTGACATTAATTTTGGAACAGAATGTACATGTCCTTCCTTTTCATTTGAGCAATAATATAAACACAACAAGTGATTCATTATACTCAACAATTACTTGTTTTAATTGTTGTAGAATTTGGCGACTCACTATTAATAATAAATATGTTTATTTTAAATTGTCTGTATTACCTTTAATGTTTTAAACCGTCATATACAGGTTGTGACAACGATTCGTGATTGCGCTTCTATTTGATTATTCGAAAATTTGATCATGGGGTGTTATTTGAACACATAAGGAGTACAATTTAGTCTCCAAAACTACTCCAAAATTAAATACTGAAATAAATAATATATCTTCTTAACAGAACCGCTTAAGCAATATGCATTTAATGCGAATTAGTCTTATATTGCAGACCACGAATCTACAGGTGATAGTTTCAAAGTAATCAATAAACAGACAATTAAAAACACTAACTGAAAATAAATTTTCTATCGATATGAACTATTATACTTCTTAGATATAATCCAATTTCAGCATTGTTCACATTATACAGAATGCTCAGAGTTTTAGAAACCTAAGACAAAAAATAAAGGCAATATTCGTTAGCTTATTGAAAACCCGTTTAACATAGCTTAAAAATATACGAATATCAGATATTCACTATTTATTCCTAATACTTAAATGTACTATTTTCTATTTTCATTGAGTGTTTCGTAATTTATTGCCTTTTCATGGCACAAATTATCCGACAGTGTAGATAGTTGTCGAAATTTGTATTAGTTTGCGTGAATCCACTAACCTAGTAAGCGATTGTAAAAAATTAAAACACACGTTCAATATGACACATTACACTAAACAATTTATGGTGGAAATGGTATTCATTTGACTTTCTTTGCATGTTTTCGTTTGAATATAGAGAGGATATCGGGCATATAGTTTATATTAATTATTTATTTAAAAAAAGTCTTCAAAAGGCGGTAAATATAGTGAAAAAATAAAAAGGATAAATATAATATTAAACATTCTTATTTTAGAACAAAAATTAAAAATTAATGTAACATGCACATACAAAACACATACACAACACAATACGACTCTATTTGGGCATCAATTTCAAAATTACAAGCATATCGTACTAGAAAAATTAAATACCTATCTACCGTGGGATGACGTCACGGCAGTTTTTGGCAGTCCTAGGTGCAACAAGTTGGATGTAAACAGAATTGAATTTGACAAACAGAAAACAGTTAACAAAAAATTTCAGTTAAAATAAAAAGTATAAAAAAGGGATTTAGTAACAAATTAGAAACAAACAAAAAGCTGGTGGCTGACTCCAGGGACAAGAACAAATAGAATAAAAGCACCTAGGAAGAAATTACGAAAGACGAAGAATTAGGCATTCAGCTAAGCTCCCTCGCACATATTCTTATCTTCAATGGATGAAGACTACGTTCAATAAAGATATGCAGATTATCTGTTGCCAACATCTCATACATCTGACTATTTTGCATACATAAATGTTATGTTGTTGTACAATCTTCATTATAATTGTATTATTATTATGTTATAATGAACAAATACTAATTGCTGTCCAGTTGTTGTTTATAGGAGGGTATATGTACAACATTCGTAACAAGCATTTTGAATGGTCAAAACTAACATCAACGAAAGAAAAAATAAATACTTTGAGGTTATAATACTGTCATTACAGATATGCAATGTTTTCCAAAGCCAACTTATTTTTTAAGTTATTATTGCCTGACTCGTTTGTATCTTTATACTTGCTAGTTTTTTTTGCGATAACTTGGGAACAAATAGAGATATCGAGATGCGGCTTTCAGTAAAATATGTGGAATTTAAATCCGCCGAACCTATTAACGCAATAGCATCGTTCCACTTTTTTTTTTAACAAAATCGTAAAAATAGGTTACCTACCGCTCCAGAAAGCGACCTCTACTTTATCAGTTTGAAACTAATGAGTATAGCATATAAACGCTGTTTAAATTCCACACAATTACCTTTCAAACGAGTCCAAGATTATTCGGATAAGTTGAATAGTAACGGAAATATTCAACTTTAAACATTGACGAATAGATGGTCTTCCCCTTCTCTTATTATGACAGGTACGAAAAATGTCACGAAAGAAAATTATCTGGTATTAAATGGGCTTTCAATTGATGGTATCAAAGCTATAGCTTATTCTGCGATTTTTTTGAGATAATAGAAATTTCAGATTTGAACATAGCAGTTGCGCCCCCAAGCGGTAAAATCTGGAACTTGAAAATAATTTCCAGAAATTTCTCTCTCTCTCACTTTTACTGTCAAAATTTTTCCCTCAAAACCTAAGATAAATATTTTCCGAGATACAGCCGCTTACCTCTCCTAGTGGCCCACCCTGTACATCTTTTATCAACACACTGCGACAGCAAAATGAGCCACACTAACACATAATGCAAATATATAATATTACCATATGTATCAATAAAAACAGAGAACGAATCGTTGATATAAGATAAATTATACAGGGTGCCCACCTAGTACGCGGAAGTCTAATATCTTGGTTGATATGAGATATAATTGAATCTTTTTTTATTTCATGTGTCTAGTTTTTGTAAGATCTACAAACTTAAAATAATGCCGATTATATAGCGAGTTCCATTTCGTCTGTACAGAAAACAACTTTGTTTTTTAAATACAAACCTATACTTTTTATCACTTATTTTGAATCCACATGAAAAATAAAAGGTACTTTATGTATGGTATTCATATGAAAAAACTGACGGTCTTTGAGATATTTGGCTTACTATGTTTTTCTACGAAATTTTCGTCAATCATAATATCGCAAATTTTGTGGTTACGCTAATTAACAGAAAACCTATTTTTTGATCAAATGTTAGGCAATAATTATTCTTCAAAACACCATGTAAGAAACTTACCTACAGTATGAGGGGTGCTCAGAAAATGTTGTCGAATTTGACGAAGAAAAATATGAAAAATCTCCGTTAATTCAAATGGAACAGCCTATATATGATGATCAATAAAACGCAGAATTAAATATTCTACAACTTTGTTAAAGCATTCCCTATACCTAAGTTCAACACTTTAGACAAAAATGCACTATTACAGTAAAAAGTGATAAATATATGCATTACTTCAAATTTACTCCATTAAAAAACACTTCAAAAATTAAAAAAATTAAATAATGATGCTTGTAATACACGAAGTAGCGGACCAACGCAATTGTCACAATTATGTATCTATATGAAAACTCCGGGTTATTGCAGGACAATCGACAGTGTTTTAAGGTGAACATGTGATCTGGAATATATGGACAACATGCTCTTTGGGCACATTTTTTCAAACACAATTTAATTAATTATATGTATTTGAATTTTTGACAATATGGGTTACATGTGCTGCAAATAAATAATCCCCCAGATGTTAAGGATCGACACTGGTTTCAGCAGAATGATGCTCCATTGCATTTTACGTAATTGGCAATCTTGTTCATGAATTCGGTGTTTATTCTTCATAATTATTATTGAGTCAGGTTAGACAACATTCAAATGCCAGATATCCAAGTAAATGGTTATCACAACATTGCAAATTTGAAGAAATGTGACAAGAAATTCCCAAAAATAGAGTTATGTTATGCTGAGGAAAGAACGCTGAAAATTTCAAACAAACTCTTTAATTTTCTTGGGTTTTTAACAATTACCTGAATCGAATTATTACACTTATCACAAAAAGTATCGCATCATTTCAAAATAAATGGATTTTGACAAAATGCTTCTCACAATATACATACATATATACATTTTTTTAAATGATAATGTTTTTTCGTTAAGTTTAAAAGATGTTTGGTTTTTTTCATTTGAACATTTTTGAGGAAATCGCAAAGATAATTTTTATTCTCCAAAATAAGAAAATTTTAAAGTAACAAAAAATGTCTTAAAGTAAAGTAATTTTTAGTATCTAGTATTGCCACCTCTGACCCTAATAACAGCTCGCATCCGTTGTGGAAGGCTTCTTGTCAAATTCCTTACAAACTCCATGTCTAAAGTTTCCCATTCTTCGAATAATGCGTGTTCGAGGTCATCTAAGCTGTCTGGAGTGATATTACGAGATCTTATGCGGCGTTCTAGGTAATCCCAAACGTGCTCTATTGGATTCAAGTCTGGGCTTACTGCTGGCCGTGCTAAAGCTTGAATACCTACTTCTCGAAGATAATCGGTTATTATTCTTGCAGCGTGCGGATGTGCGTTGTCATGCATTAGAACAAAATGTATTCCAATAAAAGGAGCAAATGGTACCACATGTTCTTCTAGAACGTCTCTTATATACCGATCAGCTATCAAAGATCCCCTGCGAAATACAGCTAACTCTGTGCGACCTTCTAAACAAATGCCTTCCCATAGAGCCACCGCCAAAATTCCTTGCTGATCTTATGTTGCACTGTACAAATCGCTCGCCTTCGCGTCTGTAAACTGGAATACGTCTATCTGACCCGAAAATTGAGAATCTGGACTCGTCTGTAAACAGGATATTAGCCCAGTCGTTTACATTCTAATTTACATGTTGTCTTGCGAATTTCAAACGTGCCACACGGTGTGCTCTGGTTAGCAATGGTGCAGTAACAGGCATTCTAGCTCTAATTCCAACTTCCCTTAACCTGTTTCTAATAGAATTAATGCTTATTTGGACATTACGGACTCTGGAAAGATCATTGCGCAGTTTTCGTGCAGTAATATGACGTTCCCGTAGGGCTTGTAGACGTAGACGGTCATCTGCAGGGATGATACACCTTGGACGTCCTGGAACTGGTCTTCTATGGTAAACTCCCGTTTCTCTAAACCTTATTAATATTCTGGATACGCTCGATTGGTTGATATTCATAAGTTGTGCATATATCGCAGCAATCTTCCATCCTCACTTAAGGCCACAATTTGGGCTGCTTGTCAAATTACTCATTTTTGTCAAAAATCTGTTTAATAAAAAAATAGTTAACAGTTAACAAATGCCTAGGCAAATTTACTTTTTAACAGAATTAATGAACTCCTTTTCTCACTTCCCACTTTTTACGTTTTTTGACATTAACAAGGAAAAAACATCTGATAAAAATTAACTGTCAGATAAGTACAATATTTTCAGTTGACATTCATTCCATAATTCAAAAAAATCTTACTTTTTTACATGATACGAGACTTTTTGTGACAAGTGTATTCTTTTTAATGTGTGGTGGGTGCTTAGTTGCAGTGACTCCGTAAGCTGTATTACTTGTCTGGCTATCACTGCAACTCTTGCGGTGTAGTTTGGTTTGTGTAAGTTGTGACAGCATCATATCGCCTTTTATGATGCCGCGCTGCTAATCACTTTGCTCCCAACAGCGAATGGCAAGTCGATCCGGGATTAAACTCTTTGAAAAAATGTCACCGACCCTCCAGAGAATTGAACCCCGGCACCTATCGTTCTCTCACAACGATAGTCAGCCCCCTAACCACTGCGGCCATCGACCCGTTAATAATATTAATAAAGATGTTTCAGCTTTTGTAGAAACAAGCCTACTAAAGAACTACTGCAAAATAGATAGAGATATTATACATAAAAACACAATGGTAATAAAACTTGTTGGATTATTTGTTGAACAGTGAACATTTCGAGCAATTTTTTTGATTGTCTTTTAAATTTTTTGTTTTTCTTTTTTTTAAATAGAGTAAATTTGAAGTGATGCATATATTTATCACTTTTTACTGTAATAGTGCATTTTTGTCTAAAGTGTTGAACTTAGGTATAGGAAATGCTTTAGCAAAGTTGTAGAATATTTAATTCTGCGTTTTATTGATCATTAATATACAGGCTGTTCCATTTGAATTAACGGAGATTTTTCATATTTTTCTTCGTCAAATTCGACAACATTTTCAGAGCACCCCTCATACTGTAGGTAAATTTCTTACATGGTGTTTTGAAGAATCATTATTGCCTAACATTTGATCAAAAAGTAGGTTTTCTGTTAATTAGCGTAACCACAAAATTTGCGATATTATGATTAACGAAAATTTATTAGAAAAATAGACCCAAATATCTCAAAGACCGTCAGTTTTTTCATATGAATACCATGCATAAAATCCCTTTTATTTTCCATGTACATTCAAAATAAGTGATAAAAAGTATAGGTTTGTATTTAACAAAATAAAGTTGCTTTCTGTACAGAGGAAATGGAACACTCTGTATAATCGGCATTATGTTAAGTTTGTAGATCTTGAAAAAATTAGACATGAAATATAAACCGATTCAATTATCTCTCTTATCAATTAAGATATTGGACTTCCGCGGACTAGGTGGGCACCCTGTATAATTAGGTTACAGTCTAACTTCGGCATAATTATATCAATAAAATCTTGATATATATTCATTAAAATAAAAATTCACACACATTATACTTATATTAGATTTCTTTCGATTTGTTCCTTTATAATAATTTTTTTTTAATAAAATTATGTCATCTTTCGTTGGAACGTATATGAAGCAATATCTGCAACCACAATGTGTAATATCGAATATTAATGAACAGGAATGAATGATTTTAGGTAATAGCATATCTTACACAATCACATATTATTACCTACAACAAGGTGTAGAATGTTTTGTTATTTTATAATTTAAATAGATAATGAAAAGTAACTGTGTTTTCTTGCAAATGCGGAATTAAGACTTTCTGATTTTTTGCTCTGTTTAGTACGAATCTTGTATGTTGGTAATTAATTACAGTTGTTATATAAATTAGAACTGGCGATGATGATTAAGACAAAAAAAAAACAAAGCATTATTAGAAATCCTCATGAATATGTGAAAGTTTTATTGTTATCTTGCATTCGTTAATTTTTGCATTGCATGATACTACCGTATGTAACAGTTTTGCCTCGGACATATGATATTTTCAAAAAGAAGCGATAACCTCGATATTTTAAAATATAATTTTTTCCAACACTTCTGATTATGATTTCCTATAATTGTAAATAAGAAGCGAAATAGCACAAAGAATTTGTAGTTTATGTGCTATAATACAGTATTTCACAAATCACGCTTTGCTACTGTAATTGAACGTGTAACCTTACTAAAACCTGTATAACTAATGTAGTGGCGTATAAAAAACGGGAAACAATGAGAAATTGTAGCGACGGCTCTTTTTAATGGTATTCTGAGTGCAGAAACCGTAAATACTAGGGACTGACCCACTCATTACATATGCGCATACTAAATGTAATTATTCACATTAACCACAGAAAAACTCGTTTTTAGACAATGTGAACGGATTATTTCAAAGAACATTATCAACAATTTATTTGCTAATGATTAATTTAGCAGGATGTCGCATATATAAAACGATAACTAAACAATATCAGTGCTGAAATGCGTGTATAGTACAAATAAATAATAACTGCAATTATTAA
Source organism: Holotrichia oblita (assembly GCA_023690525.1). Classification (NCBI taxonomy): domain Eukaryota; kingdom Metazoa; phylum Arthropoda; class Insecta; order Coleoptera; family Scarabaeidae; genus Holotrichia; species Holotrichia oblita. Next base: position 157,744,349 of record CM043015.1, on the reverse strand, counting down.
AAGGCGCTATTTAACTTAAAACAATTGTATTCAAACTTATTAAATTTTTTCAATCAAGCGGTGATGTTCCCATAATTTCCGTGAGGTGTCTCAAATTATCACTGACTATATTTCCAATCCTATGGAAAACATTTTTAATAGCGTTTTTAGATGTCGTAAATTTCTCTATTCATTCAAAGTTTCAAAAATTGTATTATTACACAAAAAAGATGATGTACATACGTAAAAGTAAGGAATACAAATCGATTTCTATTCTTCCGGTAATATCGAAAATATTTCAACACTTAAATCACGTCTATTAAATTATTTTAATCAAATAAATGTATTGTCTCTACAACAGCATGATTCGATAATGACTAATACAAAGGTCTAATAAAACACACAAACACACACACCACAATTGTTAATTGTTTTTGTAAAAATTATAACTCACTAACTCGCCTGAAACGGAAAAATCCGGTATTTATAAAGTTGAATGTACATAATGTGAAAATGTTTGCATTTAATAGATACCACCAGTTTGTGATTTCATCGAAGCTTCTCAATACAGTAAATGTTTCAGCACGTTATGTAATATATTTTTTGTCATTATTTTATGTGTAAACATTCATGCGTCCCTATCGCCTATTCTCACTCATGAAAGTCACGAACATAAATGATGCGAGTACTTAAACGTTACAGAAGGCTCACCTTGATACGGCTGCTCGACCCTTCCACGTTGTTCTCCGCACTGAACTGAAATTTGCTCCTCTTTGCCGAGTCTACACATCACTTCAGCTTCGTAAAGACAGAAGACAAACATGCAGTACGGTTTTTAACGCAAGTTTTTAATTTTATTTACTCAATCGGTATTCGATTGATAATGAATGTTCCTGAGCGTTTGAAACACGTGTCCGGAATTAATTAATCAAGCCTTGTGGCTTGTGCTATGTGGTGTTACCAATCTGTAGAAAACTAATGCGATATTTACTAATAGGTATTTTATACGCTTTTCAAAAACTAAAGAAAGCAATTAGCACAGAAAAACATGTAATAACTTCTCTTGTTATACTTTTATATAACTACATATACGAGTAGGTTATAACTTTAAGTAAAGGTTTATTTGACATTTGTTGGTACTTTTCATAGAGAAAAAGCACATTAAATAATAGTTGAGTAATTTCCAATTTTTAATTCAAGTACTAAAGCGGCTTTTTACTTAATACTGTCATTTCAGTGAGAAATCTACTGAACGAATGCTGACTTACGTTAACGGTCGATTATATCGTTTACATACCATCCAATTGTTATACAATCTACTTCACAACGTGTTCTAATCTATGAAAACACAATATTAAAACTGTAACAACTAGATCATTATTGTTTTGATATTCCAACTCTTGTGAAAGAATCGAAGTCTTAGAGCAAAAAGTCTTAACTACAGAAAAGGCATCCCCATATTATGACTTCAGGTTTTTACACACCGAATCTGAGACTCCATTCCAGAAAAATGAATTCGATATTCGAATATTTACCGTATACACAATACGCTTAACTAAGAGTTCTTGTACAACGATCGATAACGTTTTTACTAGTGATCTTCCTCATCTCTTTTCTTGTCGATTCTACAATATGTTGCTGATTCTATAATATCTGATCACTGCTATCAATTGCTTAGTATCACATCACGGGCTGGATTCCGCTCGCAGAAGTATGCCTATCGTCGTTTCTTTACTATTGAGAATATTTCAAATTTCATATCTGCTATCGCAGACGAGGAATGGCTGGCGTCGGATGTCTCAGGCGATGATGCAAATAGAGAGTTTCAAACATTTTACAATACCTTTCTTTTTCATTTTGACGTATGTTTTCCTGTAAGAAAAGTGCAGATAAGGGATGATTTTTCTAATGCATGGTACAATGATGATCTGAGAAACTATGCAGATAGAATTAGAAACACTTATGATCTATACAGAATCATTAATGATCCGAATATCCTCAGTCTGTATAAACAACTGCAAAGGGACTATAAATCCCGTGTTGCGGATACCAAGAAACGATATTTTAGTGATATGATCTTTGGCGCAAGTAACAAGTGTCAAATGGCATGGAAAATTATTAATGATACTACCAAGCATTCAGTCAGAAATATTAAATTATCTATTAAAGATAACGACTCTATCACAGAAATAAACGATCCCCAAGATGTTGGTAATGCTTTTAAGGAATACTTTTCATCAATAGAGGTAATCGGACCCCGCTCTGATATAGCGCCCAGTATGTTTGCACCCAGTCATTTTTTTCTTGCTACCTGTTGATTTTGATGAGGTCCTTAGTACTATTCATTGTGTTGCTACTAAATCATCCGCTGGTATAGACAACATTCCTTGATACATTCTGAAATATGTCGCCATCTACATAGCTGCACCCTTAACTAGTCTGATTAATGTGTGCATGGAGAACGGAGTATTTCCGGATTGTTTGAAGGTCTCCAAAATTCTTTCAATTTACAAAAAAGGTGATCGTTGTGATAAAAAAATTATAGACCCATAACCTTGAATTCTGTTTTTGCTAAAATATTTGAGAAATTGATAAATAAAAGATTGATGGATTATCTAGAAAACAAAAACCTAATTTCACCTACGCAGTTTGGATTTGTCCCCAAGAAATCTACAACTGACGCACTGTACTCTGCCTTAAATTATATATACAAAGCCTTGGATGATAAATTGTATGTGATCTTAGTAGAGCATTTGATGTTATTGACCACCAAACTCTGCTAAACAAAATTTGGTCTTTAGGCATACGAGGTATTCCTAACAGGCTGCTGGAATCATTTCTGACGAACAAGAGTTATGTTTGTGTAAGTGGAGAGAATGACTCTACTATAAGTGTTTCTTTTCTTCCCATATCTACTTAAAATGCGGCGTCCCCCAGGGGTCAATTCTTGCACCTACGCTCTTCCTGATGTATACCAACGATCTGGGTACCCTGATTAGCCCCGGTAAGCTGTTACAATATGCTGACGACACCAGCGTCGTGGTGTCTGGATCGCTTGTTGATGAGGTCTCATTGGCGTTGGTGGATGTTGTTGGCGGCATGGAGCGTTGGTGTGATGAGTGGGGTCTTACACTAAATTCTCGGAAATCGCATCTTATGAGATTCACGTGCACTTCGCATAATCTGGATGATCTCAATGTTCTATTCAAGGATGAACTAATGCAGGAATGCTGCTCAACTAACTTCCTTGGAGTCACGGTGGATTCTCGTCTAAGGTGGAAAGAGCACTGCCAACAATTGGAAGGTAGACTGCGGAATACGCAGCTAGACACTTGCGTGATCGGATTGATGTAGACTCCATTAGAATGTTGTATTTTGCTTGTGTGGAATCCAGATTGAGATACGGACTAGTTTTCTGAGGCTCCTCATCGTGGGCGGCTGATGTATTTGTCCTCCTGAAAATAATTATCGAAATGAAATCAAGTTATCGCGGCATACGGAAAACACCGAATCGGGATAGTTTTTACAAAAACGTAAAATATCTCCATAACTATTAGGAATAAGGGGTAAGGTGTATTCAAAAATGCCAAAATATATAGGGTATCCCATTTAAAATAACGGAGCAAGTATATGTTTACCTACTTTTGATACACTCTGTATAGTTAAAAATATTTTTGGGTTACACAGAACATAAATTGAGATAACTTTTCTTTACAACTTGTTTGTCTATTTTCACAAGTATGGCAGATATCTAACATCAACGTTGAAACGGGACATCCTGTACATACATATGTATATCATACTACGGACAATTTCCTTAGACTTCATACTCAAATTACAAGTAATAGTGAATCAACAGATATGAGTTAAAGAAAGCTTTATGCAGACAGCTTTCTTGTCAATCAATGTTAAAGTAAAATTGTTTAAGGCGCCGGTGTCGCCCCAATTTACCTTCTGCTCTTTGATTTATGGTCCTTCTATTGACAACATCACGAGTGATTGTAAAAAACTCCTGTCGAAATTTATCTTTGGAATCAGAAAATATGAGTATATCTGTGATATCTTAAAATATGTTGGCTGGTAAAATATGAAAAATAAAAGAGAATTAAAAATTTGACTCTCTTCCATAAAGTGATGCACAAGACGTCATCGTCTTGTGCATCACGTCACGTCATTAGAATTAGGTTTCCATATAATCTACCTAACATTACCACGAGTTTTGCAGGCTTGATATCTCTTCCTATTGGTATTAGTGCCTTTAAGTCTTGTTTACGTTCTATTTTATTCAATTTCTATTCAGTACTCAACTAATAAACCTGTACGATGTTTTTCTACTTACAATGGTGTATTCATCTACAGGATGTTCCATTTAAAAATCACGGCTTTTCTTGAATTGCAGATTACTTAAATAATCATTAAATTTCGAACAGCCTATAAGAGTATAATTAATTGTTTATAGGTTACTCAGAATCTTTTACCTTTGCCTGTCTCCAGTAAAAATATGACGCAGTTAAGTTCAATTACACCATAGATAAGTGGTTTTAAAAAGTGCATTAAAAAAACAGAAAATATCACAAAAATCAAAATAATTAAAAAATGGCTAATTTTTGACATAAGAAACCTTAATACAAAGTATCAGCTCCCTTTAGAAGGAAACTAAAACAGCAATAAAATATATAATATTCCATTTAAAATATCAAAGTTGTCCATGACTTCCGGTATAACCGGAAGTGTTTCATGAGTGAAAATATTTTATTTTGACAGACCAAATAACGAGATTACCTATTCCAAATTTTCAAAGCTACCCTATGACGTTAACATAGAAAACTTCTAACGAACGAGTTACGTGAAAAACCCTGTATAGGTACAGCTGAGCGTACTTTATTGAATACTGTCAAGTGTCTGACTTTACTTTTTTGATAAGTTTAGACAGCTGCTATATGTGTAAGTATTACGGGGTCAGGGATATTTCTGAAACTCGTCCTGAGATTGCCTCGCCCTGGTTGTGATTGTCATTTTTTTTTCCTTTTTTATTTTTACCATTAGCGTTTCTTCTATTATTGCCATAATTTTGCTCGTAAGTTGTTAACCACGATTACAATAAGACGTATTATGATTATTACTATTATTATTATTACTATTATACACCCATATTCTGCGAAAACAGTATTACCAATTTGCTGCTATACGATGCTAAAAATTAAAAAGTAATGTAGTACTTTGACATGAAACAAATTTCGAATTCGCAACAAAACTATCTACCACGTTAGATGGAGATCAACAGGAGTCGTTTTAATACAATGTAAAATGGAGAAGTCACAATCTCACAGTTAGATCTAGCACCTTCGTGGAGTTTAATACTAGTAATGAAAAGTGACGTTAGGAAAAAGTGAACAGATATAGATTTCCGAAATAGATATCGGCCCTATAACTGCAATGGAACGTTAGAATCTGCTATGTTGCTACTTGACCGCCTGTTCGGTGTAAAACCCAAAAAGACCTTCGGCAACAGTAATGTTATGAATCCGTTGCGGCAATTTGAGTAATTTACGGGTTTGCAGCACGCGAACACCGTGCTTTGTTAATAAAATCATTGTAAAAATGCAACATTCACTCCGCGTACACATTGAATGTTCTATCCAATAACGAGCGTCGAAATCTACCATTAAAAGGCATTAACATGTAATTCCCGTATATTCATCAGATCACCGACAACATTCCTCTCTGTATATTGAGGTCATCTTACGGTCATAGCACCACCCTCGACACAAGCTATAGAGCGGCCCACCGCCTAGCAGGTGTGAATACGAATAATTTATATAGAACTAGTCAGCCTTTCATAATATACTCAGATTGGTGCGTTACGTTATTCATAATGTATGCACAAATAACTTACCTTAATTTTAATATTTGTACATAGAACAGCATTTGTATTCGAAATGATGTGACACACAACCAGGCAAAAATGCAATTTCGAGCAAAGTAAAACGTATAACTTTCAGATAAAAAAGTATTCCTTAATAATTTGTGACAAAAATGTTAAATACTGTATCTTGATATATCTAAAGAAATATACACTTTACATTGTTGTAATTTATTATAAGGCTGAGCATGTATTTAAATTACCATGCGAATTAGTTCAAACCGAGTTACCATATCACCTAACAATTGGTTAAAAAGATTGTTTTCTTAAAAGGGCAACAAAAATTGCAGTTCAAATTAAACATTTTGAGGTGAGACTAGGTTACTAATAACAAACACACATGAAATTTATGTTATTAAATGTTAGTTTTACGCTTTTCAAACTTTTGACATACGTACAAAATACATCGTATTTTTCAAAATTACCCGTTATAAATTGAAGTAATAACACTGACACTTCTGACAGGTTCGTATCATAATACGTTCGTGTCATAACAACCGTGTTGTTTTCACAGATAACGCGATAAACATAAAGTTGTGATGATGTCTGTCCGAAATCAGAATAAGCTTAATTTTCCAAATTTTGACATAATTTTCATATCATGAGATATATGATTGTATTCAGAAAAAAATCTTCTTTTAAAAGAGCCACAAAAATTGCACGGTTCCAATTTAAAATTTTGAAGTTAGGTGGGATTACTAAAAATTTGCACAACAGAAATTTGTTTTAATAAGCGTCAATAAAAGTATTTAGATTACAATTTGAATTACTTCAAACCGCATCTTAATATCTCAAGTAACAAAAAAGTTACGGCAAATAAAAGAAATTAGCAGATTTCGGTTTTTCTTCAATATTAATCAAATGAGGCATGACAAGTAAAATTTGAAACTGGATTCTTAGTAAACTTTTGAATCTACACCTTTTTGCTAATTTGACCGTCTCTCTATGTCTTCAAATAAAAAAGTTACCCATGTTGTCCCTACGAAATCCGGCCACCCTCCTGTATATACCGTATGTCTGTATTTTCTTTGGATAAACAAATGTGTTCTGCTCGCGCAGACTTATTTTATTGGACGTATAATGTCGGGGAGTCTCAGCATTGCCCGTCAGTTACCACCTCCTATTCGTCTCAGGCGAGGCTATGAAGTTATTACATCCGCGATTTTCAGGTTTTTCTCAGACACACTGTATAATATATAATAATAAAGCGCTTGTTGTTAGTTTTTATTGATTACCTTTTTTGAGCGACGACTATATATGTACTTCATCATACATACTTCGTATCTGCTGTCCATATGTATTGTTTTTTCATTAAATTTTTCGCTAGGTTTATTGGAAACTGCTCCCAAATTTTTAGTGATCTATACAATCTATATGATTATCTACATATCTATTTTTTATTTTCAGCGACATTAAATGCTGTTATCACTTACTTCACAAGTTCCTTATAGTTGTTCGCTTTATGGTTTCCCAAAAATTTTATCTAGCAGACTTGATACATATCCTAGCTTAATTCTCTTTTATGCTTAAGAATATTTCATTTACTTCTTTGATTCTTACCTTCCTTCATCTTTTACTTCTTTGATTCTTACCTTCCTTCATCATTTAAGATCAAACCGCACTAAAGCAGTACTACGCTACACTGCACTGCGCGACACTTGATTGGTAAGTATTCTGCTCGTTGTTCCATAGCATACAAGCTGCATTAGTGCGACGCGACACTAAAATTGTCAAAAATTGATTGGATAAAACAAATCAGTTAAAATTACACGTTCAAGTGAAGTTTGAATAGAAACGCAACAGATGCAACTTACCAACCAATTTCCATATCTTGCCAACTTAATCTAAATTCGTTTCGTCCAACCAATTTTTTACAATTTTTTATAATATTTACTTGAGTTTTAAAATGCAACCACGTTTATTATAACATCCATAAGCTAACTGTTGTGTATATTGCCCAGGATTTTCTCTCAGCGAATTTTATTTGTAAGTTAATAAATATTTAAATGTATTTAGGATTGTAACCTAACTTATCATTGTAGTATGTCCTGATGAAGCATTAAACTCGAATTAGAAGGAATTTTATTGTTTGCTCGATTTCCCGATAACCTGTTATAGAATTGGGAGTATCTGTTAAGGAGAAACTGTATCTACTCAACAATTTCTATTACAAAACTTATGTTTAAAAATAAAACTTTCAGATGCCGGAAACTCCGCCATCCTTATGGCTAAGATAAAAGTCAACCTAGTGTTTTTCCTGTTATCCCATTCAGAAAAAAACGACTGTATTTCATAGAAAAGTATTGCGAAAACTTTTTTGTCATATTGTATGGCTTCTAAAATCATTTTCAATGTAATAAGTTTCTTTCATTTGCCATTAATAGATAATAGGGATCGTTGGATATCCTTTTACTCTTACCGTCACTTTTAATCTCATTTTGGACGAATTCTATTCTAATTAGGTATTGGCCCATCAACATCATTACAAAAAGAAAACTTTTACAACTGAACTTGAACTATAAGGTAACGAATTGATTTTTTCCGACAAATTCTGATGGACCATAAAATGTTCAAACATTGTGTTGTTTAATCTCACTCACTTCAGACGATTGGTAACATGAATTGTTACCGGTAGTTATGTCATGGATTCCTAGCATCTCTGAATAAGATAAATATATTTCTTCCCGTCTTGGGACTGATATTATAGCACTACTTGTCTGTGTTAGCACATTACAAATTAGGATAATTTAGTAAAAGCGTTGCTCTTAATCCAGTGTTACTTACATTTACAACACAAACGTAGCAATTTGGAGCGCAGGATATTTATAACCTTGATGAACTGGCCTACAAACCGTTCACAAACCTCCAAAAATTTTAACTGAAAATGGTAAAAAACAGATAGGCCAGGTTACAAATGCGTAGCGTGGACAAACTGTTACTCTCGTCTGTATTATTGGAGCAACTGGAAAAGCGATACCACCTTATTTTATTTTTCCGAGGAAGAAATTTCAAAATCATTTGAAAAGTGCACCACCGGGTAGTGCTGGTGGAGTTAGCGACTCTGGTTGGACAAATGGCAACATTCCTTTCAATTTAAAAACATTTTAAGCGCCATGAGAGACCTACCAAAGACAATCTAAAACTGATAACACTTGACGGCCACGAAAGTCATGCCAGCATAGACGCACTAAATTATGCGAAAGACAATGACATTATTTTGGTTACATTCCCGCCGCACTGCAGCCATTAGATCTCATCGTATTTGGACCTTTGATTATGCAAAACAATAAAGCATGTTCTGATTTCATGTGTAACTTCTCCGATCAATCCAGCATACCGAGAATTACAATATACGATATCGCAGAAATTGTGGAAAATCATTTCCTCTGGCAATTACACCTTCTAATATCATAAAAGGATTCCAATTTAGTGGCATTGAACCATTCAATCCGGGTGTATTTACGGATGAAGATTATTTATTGTCCTTTGTTACTGATAGACCCATCCGTCATTCAGAAGAAGAACCCATTCTTCACCCAAGAGAAGATTTACAACATACTCCTACAAGAACGAATGCACGATCACGAAGCCCAGGTAACCATACAACTGATAGTCGTCCACGAACACCTCCAGAGACCCGTACAAGTACTTTAACCAGGTTTTCACCTTTACCAGGACCATCAAACGTCTCTCAGACCGCGTCTACTTCAAATCTCCTGAAGATATATGGCCGCTTTCCAAAGAAAGCAGGACCCTGAAAAACTACTAAAGGTCGCAAAAAAGGAAAATGTCTTGTATTAACAGATACGCCGGTTAAGAATGAATTGGCAGAAGCACATAGAATATGGAATGAAAAAAAAATGCAATAAAACGTAAAATTGATGCCAAAGCTACAAAAAAGAAAATAAAACGTGAGATTATGCAAGATAACAATAGCGAATCTTCAAGAAGTAATGTCGTATATGATGATTCCACAGACCTGGAATCTTTTGATGAAGAGGAGGTCAACATTAAAAATATTGAAAATGAACGATTCGTAGTTGTGAAGGTTTTTGGCAAAACTGTTACGTATAGTAGAAATTATGTTGCCCAAATTGTTGGCCGTCAAGGAACAGGCTACCTTGTACAGTTCTACAAAAGGGCTGTATCTACAACTAAATTCGAGGATGCAGATGAGCCAGAAACATTTGTAGGAAAAACTGAAGTAGTTTCTTTATTACCTACTCCTATACATGGTTTAAGAGCACGTTACGAGAATATGATATGGTTTCCTATTGACTTAACAGTTTATGGAATCTATTAGTTCAAGCTTGTCCATTTATTTGATGAGTAAATTATGTTTATGTTAATGTTTATATGATAGGACTACCTTACCCCGTCCTATGGACCACTTAACCCAGTAACTTGGGGTTAAATGGTCCACCATATCTTTTATTTAAAAATAATAAAAATATCATTAGACTTTTCCTTTTTTTCAAGCAAAAGTAATGGGTGGGTATCAAAAGGTATTAAATACGATTAAGTTAAAAGGCATTCAAAAATATCCTACATTTTTCTAAATACGACCAAATTAAAAAGGGCGGACCAGTTAACCCCGTCTTCCCTACTGTCAATAATCACGATTCTCAACATATAACTGTGTAAGGTTTCCAACCATATTATGTACATGATACGGCATTGTTTTCGATTGTATAAAGTGGGTTAGTGGGTTAATGTGCTTAAAAAATAGGATAAAAGGTATCATAATTATTTTCTATTATTTTATTTACAATTAATCAAAATGCAGTCAAGCATCTATGTTTTGAAAAGTACACTCCGAGGTTTATATCATGTGAACAATGTGACATTATAAGTAGACTCGGCAAAAAGGGGCAATTTTCAATGCAGTACGGTGAGCGTAGAAGGGTTGCACGATTCAATGCAGATAGATACTGGCAGAATCCACAAACGACATCGAATCATTTTGTAAGTTTTCATGTCCTCCGCTAGTCCATAGTAGTTCTTGCGAATAAACTCACTTTTTATCTGACTATCTTGGAACATTTTCTGGCTTTTCTTGATAGCTTCCGCGTGTCTCAGATCGAATTGCAAAACTATCTTCTTTACATCATCAAAATGTTCGCAGTAGTAAAACGCAGCCTCTAGTCATGTTCCCCAACGCGTAGTAATCGGTTGGTGTGGTTCAGGCACTGTGCGACACAGTTCGAGAAATTTTTCTGTACGTTTTGGAGACTTTAGAAACACTGCTTTCTTATGAGCTATTAAAGCATTTACTCATGGATAACATTTAGGTATTGCGCCACAAGGTTTGAATGTAAAGAAGGTCAATTGAAACAACTCTCTTGAAGATATGAATATCATTGTAAGATTTTAACGCAAAGATAGTTAGAGAACCGAAACTACAAACCATTAATTGGAGAGTTTAGTAAACTTGAATTTTTTCAATGGTGTAATGCTCATAGGAGCAGCAGGTAGAAACTTTAAAATTTCAGTACGAGATTCATAAGGCAACATGGATATCACATGGATTTTGTATGTTACATGTAAACAATTGCAACTCTCTTCTTAAGGAAAGCATGTTAGCGGCACCGCCACTCACAAACATTAATTGGTTTGTTGAAACTTGAAATTTTTTCAATGAGCACAACACCACTTTTAAAATTTCATCGCCAGTACATTTTGCAGCTCTTTTGGAAGCAAGTAAGATAGAGGATGACGGCTGAAATTCCTCCATTATACGTACTATCACATTCAGCACAGAATTTTTTTGCTGGTCGATTATTTCGTCCACATATAACCACAATTTTTTATCTTTCAATTCTGTTTTAATTCTTTTTTCAACATAGCCACGAGCAGATGGCATAACGTTTCTTATCGATATCCAACTTGGTAATGTTTAATCCGAATACTTGCTCCAGAAGGAAACAAATGTTTCTTGGTCTAGTAAAGTGAACGGTAGATTACATAAAATAAAACCAACACCAATAGCAAATAATTGTTCGCTGTATTGTTTCGGATTGCAGAACAGTGTTTTATACTTTTGAGGTGGCGTTCACAATTCCATCTGCTGGTACACGTCAAATAGTTGTCACAACTTACACATTTAAGTCTATCATCTTTGTATTCTAAATCTGGCATACTCGCTGTTACGTTTTCTAGTTTCTTCGTACTTAACTGCGACACTTTCTAAGTATGTACATATGTACTGATAAGCACTCACAACAAGCAGCGGAATAATATTTAACAAGCGTGCTTTGATACGGACGCTCGAGTTTCCGTGCCACGCAGTTCGCTCCCTGCGCTGAACCTTCCCCTTCTTTGCCGAGTTTATTTATGATTAAATGGTCGACATATATGCAAGATATAAAATGTCTAGGTTAAATCGTTGAGTAATGGCGCTAAACTTAAATCCCCTTCATATATGCATAATTAATCCTAGTTTTACAAAACTGTACCATATCTCTACATCGAATGTAATATTTCCAGCAAATCCAGATCAAAATTCAGCAATAAACTTGGCGATATCAAGGAAGTTACAGAAAGTGTTTACAATAAAAGGAACTTCAAGCAATAGATGGAAAAACGAAATTAGCTTATGTTGATAAGAATCGAACTTGCAAAAAATCGGTTAGTGAGAATGACTTTAGAGAAACCAGCAAAGTAAGTAAACAATGATCAAACAGAATTCATGTTCACTTGGATTAACATAAGGTCTTCCAGTATAGATTATCTTATACTGATATGGGAATAAAATGTTAGTACAAGCAATTAATAGAGCCAACATGGACGTGGTAGGTAATAATATACGAATAATGGTCATGCAATATCAAATAAACGAAACGATTTTGATTTAAGAATTCAGTTAAATAACGTACAAAATAGTAAGTAAACAAGAAACTTAAACAAACTACTTAAACTGCTATCTCTGACAGAATAAATGAAATAATTTATAACAAGAATAGTAATAAAAGCATACTACCAAATTGGTAAAAAGCGATTATGTAGTCATGACCCATAAAAGCATGGACAAATTACTCGAAAATAATCCACTTTGAGTATATATAAAAAATTAAATCATTATAAACATCACACCATATGAAATCACTTGCTACAATGAGGGCACAGATTACTACTAACTGAACTAACAGAACCAGTATCTGTACAGCTATGTGTAGGCATGTGGAAAGGTACCATACCTCTAATCGAAAATGGGACTAAAATTTCCAGAAAAGGGGGGATCAAAAATTCTGCAGTTCTGTCACTATATTCATTAAAAATATTATGTACTCTATAAATCTAAAAATATTAGTATGTTACAGGAACATTATAAATCAGTTTGGCAAAGTTTCATATATTTTAAAATTAACGCTTAGTTTCTGATTAATATCCGGCGTGCACCGCTAATGGTGTAAAGTTAATGTGTAAACACTTTAACAGACAGATGAGGGGTCATAGGTCAACCGTGAGAATTCGCAACTCCTCCAGGTAAATTGTTCAACTCAGAAGTAAAGTTTTATCGCACGCTCTTCTCTTACATATGTTGCACCTGCGTTAAATTATTTACTACTTAATTAGACCACGTAATTCAATGCAATCAGAGTTGTTAACGAGCTTTAAAGGATTACACAGTACGGAATATACAGTGCGTCCATAAAGTAAGGCATAAGTTCATTATTAGTTAAATAAACACTAATATTAGAAATTCTCGAAACAGGTCGATTTTAGATTTTAATTTACTGTTTTTTCAAATTATAATCTAATATACAGGGTGATCCACCTTCGGGTGATTACGTCATCAGCATTTTTTTTAAATAGAGCACCGTTCCGGGTTTCCCTTGCTGAGCTAATTCCAAAAATGTATAACACGTTGCTTCAGATTGATACAGGGTGGGCAAAAATACAAAAATTTCAAGTTACTTGCAAAATAATAAGAATAAATTACGTATTGTTCTACAACTACTTTGCTAAACTATTTAAAAACACCACGTATAATTTTTAACACTGTATGTAACAGATTTTATTAGTGATCCAAACCGTATATTTTTATTGTTTGGAAGTTTTTTTTTTCCATTTTTTTCATTTGACGTTAAAAACTGTCAGAAACATTAAAGTACATTTCTGTATTATTCACCCTTTAAAAAGAAGGTATGTTTACGTGAAAATTATCTAAGCAATTTATCCTATCATATTTTGTAACTTTTTTTTACAAAATGGCTTTAACCAAAAGTGAGACGATTGAAATATTAATGATGGTTGGTATTGGCGACAGGATGCGGCCTCAACAAGAAGTATGCAGATTATTTCATAAAATGTACCCAGATCGTGAATCTATTTCACAATAAGCAGAATAGAGCGAAAAGACAGAGAATTAGGACCTGTGAGGGATGCAGCAAAGCAAGGTAAACTAAAAATTAATGAAAATATTCAACAAGACATAATTTTGTCGGCAGTAGAAAATCCAGATTGTACCGTGTGAGGATTATCTAGAGATTTTGGTATAGGGAAGTCTGCAGTATCAAACATTTTTAAAAAGATGAAATACGATCCTTATAAACTACGACTTATCCATGAATTAGCTGAAGACGAGTTTGACCGAAGAACTGAATTCTGATATAATGATAAACCAAAACAACAATTTCATTGATAACGTTTTATTTTCGGACGAGGCAACGTTTTATTTGAATGGGCATGTTAACCGACAAAACACCCGTTATAGGTATGATGAAAATCCACACTCGATGCAAGAATGCCGTACGCAAAGGCCACAAAATATCAACGTATGGGCTGGTATTGTGAGAAATACAATTATTGGTCCATATTTTTCTGACGAAATTTTAACAACAGCATTATATCTGGATTACCTACAAAATAAATTAATTCCAGATCTGCTCCAACTTTTTCCTGATATTCAAATACCCACTAATCTCGACCGCAGAATATGGTTTCAACAGGATGGTGCACCACCACATTTCACCGTAACTGGGCGCGATTTTTTAAACAGAACCTTTCCAATGGAAGAAGGGGAACAGTGGAATGGTCCACTAGATCACCTGATCTGAGCCCATTAGACTTCTTTTTATGGGGTTATTTAAAATCTAAAGTCTACACTAACAGACCTGGAAACATCCGTCAGCTAAAAGACCGAATAAGGGAAGAAATGCAGAACATAACACCTGCTATGCTACAGAATGTTAGAGAAGAATGTAATCCCCGGTTCTATCATTGTCTAGCAATGGAGAACAATTTGAACATTTAATTTAATTTTTTTTGTTTGTTTTTGGTAGTGTATCATAGTAATTGCATAACTACACTTTTGTTTAATTTGTTTATTGCTTTCAGTAACGTAATATCTTTCCATAAACAATTATCATAAACAATTTTTGTATTTTTGCCCACCCTGTATCAATCTGAAGCAACGTGTTATACATTTTTGGAATCAGCTCATCAAGGAAAATGCGGAAATTGAAAAAAAATGGAGTGTTCTATTTTTGGTGATGACGTCATCACACGAAGGTGGATCACCCTGTATATTAAATTATAATTTGAAAAAAAAACAGTAAATTAAAATCAAAAATCGACTGGAATTTCTAGTATTAGTGTTTATTTAGCTAATAATGAATTTATGCGTTACTTTATGGACACACTGTATATTAATTCCTTTTAACAAATTATATCAAGCAGCACACCGTTTTATCAATAGTTTGCTAAGAGAAAGAGAAACAATTCATAAGTTAAAAGTTTACTATACATACATATACGAGTACGTATGTATGTATGAACAGAAACGCTTTAAAAATGATAAATGGGTTATGAATGTAAATATGTATTAATTTGATTTACTATTTGTGTATAAGTAAGTAAGTAAGCTAATAGGCACTGCAATTTGAAATTTGCAAGTAATAATTTCGTGCTACGTGTTTTCAATTTAAAATAATTATATATTTCTTTTTTTTTAAGGTTTGTGTCTTGGTAATTAGCGTCAGCCATTTCATTGCCTCTGATTCCAGAATGACTTATTGCTTTATGTGTATTGCATTGTATAGCAATACACATACTAATGTCAATTTGTATTTAGTTTTAGTTTTTAAATCTGAAGAAGACAATATATACGAGTATATTGTAGAATCCTCATTAATTTATTAATTTTAATTAAACGACAAGCCGCTAATTACAAAGACACAAACCTTAAATTGAACCAACGGCTAAGAAAAAAACCAAAAACCAATTATATATTTCTGCACATCAAATTCCTTATTTCTAATTGAATTACCTAATTTTTTATTGATTTGCATGCTGAAGCAAGTGTAAGAGTTACCTACATTATCTGATAAATCTTGCCTTTAAAAGTAACCCCCCTTTCTGACAACCAGGCTGCCCTAAGAGCACTACAGACAACCAGGTTTGATTCAGAGGTAGTACTAGACTGCCGTAGGATTCTTGTAAAACTGGCGGAACATCACAGCATCATGCTGAGATGGGTGCCAAGTCATCCTGGAATCAGAGGCAATGAAATGGCTGACAAGCTAGCAAGAGATGCTAGCGAACGACCATTCGTAGGTCCAAAACCAACATGTGAGAGTTCTTATGGCAGCATCAAAGCCTTTGTCAGATCCGAACTCGCTGCTAGGCATTGCTCCTACTGGAATGCACTTGCGGCATGAGACACTGTAAAACTTTCGAGATTCGCCCATATGAGAAAAGACTGCGTAAAGCAGTCTTTATGAGCAGAGACAGGCTAAAGTTACTCACAGGGAGCACATGCATCGCATGAGCATAGTAAACTCTCCCCTGTGTAGAAACTGTGAGAGTGCGGAGGAAACTCCCGTCCACCTCCTTGCTGACTGCCCAACAGTGGACAGGGAGAGGCGAATATACTTTAGAGTCGATCCATTAGATGATCACTGAGTAAGTAAATTAACTCTTGCGGTTGCGGATTACTTTGTCCGGATGCAACCTGATTCGGCGGACTAAACGGCACGGGAGTACAATAGGTCTCTCTTATGGCCGAGTTTGCCTTTACGAGGATGTCCCCCCGTGCAGTCGGAAAAAAACCTTTTTTAATTATTTGAATTTTTATAAAAAAAATTAACAGCTACAGCCTATAACAAATAAGCACCTTTCAAAAAAAATAATGCATGTACAGATAACTTTAAGTAACTATTTAGGAAACCGTTTTGCATAAAATGCAGTATTAGAAACTTTACAAAACAATACTGGGTAGTCAGGAAAATAACTTTTTATCCAGAAAGTACATATCGATATCTTATTAATATTTTCAAATAACAACTAATACGTTTTAGTCCTATTGTATAGTACGTTTCAAATTAGGGGCAGTATGTATTTACTACTTACCTAAATGTTAGCTTCAACTCAATAACTACTGTGATATAAAACCAGGGAACAAGGCAAACTCACACAGGTTTTCTTGTGTTTGCCTTTGGCAAGAATGACCCAAAAGCAACTATAGTTTTTTAAAGATTGCTTAATATTTTTTTGGTAGGTATTGGGTGATTTGAATATACTTTTCTACTTATACTGGGCAGGTTTTATCGATTATCGTAGCGCATTCAGCATAGGTAATTATTAGATTTCAGAATTCTTCGTTACTAAATCCAAATTCCGACATTTTTAAGTATCCAATGACGGAAACTTTAGATAATCATAACTTGTGACAGCTGAAGCTAAATTTGCGGTAGTATTTCTAGTGGAAATGCCAGCCACCTAATGAAGTGTTTCTCTGCTGACAATCAGTACTTTTCTCCTCCAGCAGTCGCTAGCTACTGTAACTACAATAAAAATGTTACTAATCACAAATAATTGGAGTTTCAGTTGTATTTATTTTTTCATTAAATTGAAGAGAAATCTTTGTATTAGCGGCTACTATTGGCAATGATTTATTCGATTTATTCTCATCAGGTTGCCTTTGTGAGAATAACAGTAATATGTGAAAACTCATACATATACGGGGTGTCTCAGCGAGACCCTTCATTAGAAGTTTTGGTCAAAATATAAATTTGAAAATTCAGAATTATATACCGATCATTTAGAGCGACTAAGGCGAGCTAGAAAAGAGATAGAACTAGAGTGGGCGGTTGTAAAACATACACGGAGTAGCACGCTTGCCAATGCGTTAATTCCGTATATGTTTTACAACCGCTCCACTCTAGATCTATCTCTTTTCTAGCTCGACTTAGTCCCTCTAAATGATCTGTATAGTCGATTATGTTCTCTTCAATGAAAATATTCTTAGATTTCTAGCACTTCCGGTTATTCCGGAAGTTGCAATCTATTTTGTTAGTTTTCATGAAACACCCTGTATATTTTTACATATTTGTTTTATTCTTAAGCTTTATAAATACCTCTAGTTTTTTAATTTGATTTTTTGAAGTTATTTGATTTTTTCTAAACAAATTTGCTATAGCGGACATTTATTCAAAAAATCAGAGAACACTCGATTTTTCGGATATCAATTTAGAATTCGTACTATACTTAAACATGTTGGAGTATATTTTAGCGCCGAGAACGGCTATCTACATTGCGCGGTTACTGTACCATAGCACGTTAACTCTTCGAAATTTTGAAGAACCATAACTCAATTTTATCAAATGGGACCCCCCATATTTTATTACTTAATTATCTTCGGCGCCCAATTTTAAATCAAAATATGTAAAAATATGCAGGGTGTTCAATTAAAAATAACAAAGTAGATGGCGACTTCCGATATAACCGAAAGCGCTAGAAATCTAATAATATTTTCACTGAAGAGAACATACTCGACTATATATTATTCTGAATTTTCAAGTTTATATTTTGGCCAGAACCCCATAAACTTCTAATGAACGGTCTTGCTGAGACACCCTCTGTATATGTCTAACATCGTGTATTAAGTATATGTATATGAGAGATTAATTTTATAAATATTGACTTATGTCGAAATTGACTATTGTCTATCTACTAAAAGTGGATAAAGTAGTATAGCCGCTAATATCAAGATTTCTCTTCAATTTAATATACACGTACGGCTAAGATTCATTGAATATATTATCCTGGTTGAACGATGGATATATCTTATATTGTTCTTATGCTTAATGTGATGTCGCTAATTCTATAACTACAGGTTAATGTAATAAACATTTACAAACTTTGTAGAAATAAAAGTAGATAGACAATGGTCAATTTCGACATACGTCAATATTACAATAATTATATATTATATAATTGAATACACGATGTTAGATATACAGAGTGCCCGGATTTTGTAGGGACAACATGGGTCACTTTTTTATTTGAAGACATAGAGAGACGGTTAAATTAGCAAAAAGGTGTAGATTTAAAAGCTCACTAAGAATCCATTTTCAAATTTTACGTGTCATGCTTTATTTGTTTAATATTGAAGAAAAACTGAAATCTCCTAATTTCTTTTATTTGCCGTAACTTTTTTGTTATTTGTGATTTTTTCCTGAATACAATCAAGTATTGCATGATATGAAAATTTTGCCAAAATTTGGAAAATTAAGCTTATCTTAATTACAGGCAGAGATCAGAACTTTTTGTTTATCGCGTTATCTCTGAAAACAACACGGTTGCCATTTTATGAACCTGTTAAAAATGTCAATGTTATTACTTCAATTTATAACGGATAATTTTGAAAAATACGATGTAATTTGTACGTATATCAAAAGTTTGAAGAGTGTAAAACTAACATTTAATATCACAAATTTCATGTGTGCGTATTATTAGTAACCTGATCTCACCTCAAAAATTTTCATTTAAACTATGTAATTTTTTTCTGAGTGCAATTGTGTATCGCATTGTACAACTTTGTTTAACTGTTTCAACTTTTTATTTCTACTATCCATAGATAGTAGGATAAATAAAAAGTTAAAAATAAAAAGTTCTCATAAGAAAAGCGCACCATCATACATGTATGTATGTACACACAGGAAACGATAACATCGTACTTATCACTACGTTAGGATAGTAGCTGTCACTATAGTAAAAAGCACAATATCTGCTGACTTGCAAGATCACCTAATTTCACTTCTTCTGATATGTTTTGTAGAATACTTGAAGCATCTAACATCATTAATCCCAGTATTATCCACAAAGTAATAAATAGTATTTAGAGACGATGTCAAGTTTGCATTGTAAAGGATTATGAATCTTCTGCATTTTAATTTTAGCTCTCCGTTCACTAATCAGTTTATTGCAGTACATTTCTATTAACATAAGTGTTTGGTTTGCCATCTCTGGTGGAGCATGTTCCAAAGGTATTTTTCCAATTAATACTAGATTCTTAACCCTTTTCATATCCTCGGTCTGGCTGATGGGCTTCAATGTAGTCGGTCTAACAGATCGCGGTTACACACACAGAGAAAAATGTTCTTGAATTAAGAAAATATACTGTTTTACCCAAATATTTTTAATGCTAGAATATTTCTGTTTTGATTCAAACACATTTTCTTGGAATAAGTAAATGCGTTTAATACAATCTAGACTAGGTATATTTGTTGTAAAATACGTATTTGATCTGAATAACTTCCCTATTTGTGAAATAGCTGAATTGCAAATTTCGAGCAGCTGCATTCGAGATTATACATATGTGTATATGAAGCGTTTATACGTGCATTTTTATCTGCGTGCACGATTTTGCAAGAATTAGATACGTATAAGTTTTTTTATAGTTAAGGCGTAGAGATTTGCAGTAATAAAAGTACATATTTAATAATGCATTATGTGAAGTATATTTTAGCTTCATGGGAATTGGAGGAATAATTTCGCCCAAACGTTGTACTTGAAGTAAATCCATTGGCTAAACTTCCGAATGTCGACCACTGAATTGGCAATTTATATTTATATTTTTATTTATTCACATTAGCGAAATATAACCTAGAAATAACACTTTTTAGAACGATTTTTAGGTATCTTAGACTAAACTCCGCAAGAAAAGGGGGGCCGTTTTGGACTCAGTAAAACCTGTACTTTCCGTTAAATTGCCTATAAATTGTCAATTCAGTGGTCGACATACGGAAGTCTTACAAATACATTATATTCTTACATTAAAACAATGTTGTTTTGCGTCAAAACAATTTTCTTAGAAAATAATATTCTTGTGATAACACAATATAGTTTTGCGGATATACAAATACGGGATTGTTTTGAACTGAAACAGTCTGTTTTAACTCAAGATAATATTTCTCTGCGTGCATGCAGAGGGTACAGGAACAAGATACTGGAGGATTATGCGCAAAATATGTGCAAGAGAATCACCATGAGACAGACCTAGGAAATAGAAAAGGTTAAGAATCTAGTGTTAATTGGAAAGATACCTTTAGAGCATGCTCCACCAGAGATGGCAAACCATTCAGTTATATTGTAAAGGATGGTGATTTATTAGAGCAATTTAATATTGTTGTTTATTATTTAGTAGCACAGTTGTATTTTTGTTTTATTTAGTATTTAAATTACCATGCGAATTAGTTCAAACCGAGTTACCACATCACCTAACAATTGCTTAAAAAGAATGTTTTCTTAAAAAGGCAACAAAAATTACATAGTTCAAATGAAAAATTTTGAGGTGAGATTAGGTTAGATACTAATAATAAGCACACATGAAATTTGTATTAGTAAATTTTAGTTTTACGCTTTTCAACCTTTTGATATACGTACAAAATACATCTAACATTGACACTTCTGACAGGTTCGCATCATGACATGTTGTGTTCGCAGATAACGCGATAAACAAAAAGTTGTGAAGTCTGCCCGTAATCAGAACAAGCTTAATTTTCCAAATTTTGACAATTGACGATTGTATTCAGAAAAAAATCTCATTTTAAAAGAGCCACAAAAATTACACGGTTCCAATTTAAAATGTTGAGGTTAGGTAAGATTACTAAAAATTTGTGAAAGAGATATTTGTTTTATTAAGCGTCAATAAAAGTATTTATATTACAATTGAATTGCTTCGAACCGCATCTTAATATCTCAAGTAACAAAAAAGTTACGGCAAATAAAGGAAATTAGGAGATTTCAGTTTTTCTTCAATATTAAACAAATAAAGCATGACAAGTAAAATTTGAAAATTGATTCTTAGCGAGCTTTTGAATCTACACCTTTTTGCTAATTTAACCGTCTCTCTATGTCTTCAAATAAAAAAGTTATCCATGTTGTCCCTACGAAATCCAGGCAGCCTGTATATAAGAGTTTTTACAAATTATTGTCATTCTCACAAAGGCAAGCTGAAGTGATTTATAAAATCGAAACGCGTTGTTGCATGGTAATGAGTGAGAGTGATTATTAATTAATTTTAATTATCATTTTCAATAATATCAAGATTTCTCTTCAATTTAATGTATGTACGTACGGCTAACATGTAAGCATTTATTAAATTTATTTTTTTATACTAATTTCCATAGACTAGACGTTTTTATAAAATAAAATTTGTAACAATTTTTAAAATAACTGTAAAGCTATGACGTTTAGCTACAGCGAAATAAATACATACTGCCCCTAATTTGTACGTACTATGCAACAGAACTAAAAATATATTACTATATATTTGAAAATAATAAGACATCGATTTCTGGATAAAAAATTTTGATTTTTTTCACCCGGTATAGTTTTGTTAGACTGTAACATTGTATTTAATACAGTTTCCTAAATAATTGCTAATTACAATTAATAATTTTATAGTTTTTAAAAAATGTTATTTGTAACAGCCAGCAGCAGTCAAGTTTCTTTTACAAAAACTGAAATAATTAAAAGAGGGCTAATCATGGAGGCAAGGTTCGTTAAATAAAATACTCTTACATTTTTCTTATTAGTGCAAAAATTGAAGCCACATAGTGCGAAATTATTATCAACAAAAACTCAAATTGCAATCTTTATTAATTTTCTATATTCTTTCAACCGAATCTCGTTGTGACATACCCGGTATATTCCATAGAATAAGCAACCATTGAGTATTATCTTGTATAGATTCTGATTCTTTTGTAGCATTTGTTGATTATGTTATATAATACGCAAATCCACGTGGTATACCATGCTTCCTGTTTTATCAGAAAGAATTTGAAAGAAACATAGATTTAGCAACATTGAAGACGCATATTACAATAATGTGTTAGTTACCATATTTAAAACCATTTTATTCATCCCTAATATCAGATATATGAACTATGCTTTAAATCATGCATTTAAAAGAAATAAAATTAGCTCTTGAAATTATTTTTTATGAAAATATTAGTATATATATAGCTTTATAATTTTATGACAGGAGTAACTTATTTTGACTGAAATGAATGTTAAGTACTATTAAGGGTACATACCAACACGGTGGAGAGACGTAAATGTGGTGTTTATACGTAAAGGGGAGAGGCGATCACCCGCAGAGCGTAAAGCGTATAGACCCATCAGTCTCTCATCATTCCTACTCAAGAGAATGAAGAAGGTGTTAGATCAATACCTTAGAAATGTAACATACCCGCTTCACGACATCACAGCTCCTTCGAGAGCATAGAAAGGGCGGCTTCTGCCAAAGGGTTTCACCCGTGGACGACTGAAAGGATTAAAGCCGTGCTTCAAAGTCGACGAATAAGCGCTACTCTAGGATCAGAAACCGCTACAATCAGTGCCAGTAGAGGATGCCCCCAAGGAGGGGTCTTATCACCGCTGCTCTGGTGTCTTGTTGTTGATGATCTCATAAGTAACCTTACCAGAGACGGATATGAGGTGCAAGGGTACCCTGACGACCTGGTAATCATGATCCGTGGTAAGTATGATCAAATCATATCGCAAACTATGCAAAGAGCTCTCGACTACACGCATAGTTGGTGCAAAAATCATAACCTGCGTATAAACCCCCAAAAGATTACTATCGTCCCTTTCACAAGGAAAAGAAAAGTTTATCTTAAACCTACCTCTATAGGGGGAAAAAGTATTAGCTTCAGCAATGAAGCTAAATACTTGAGGGTTATGTTGGACAGTAAACTGTCATGGAACCCCCATATCAACTACTTACAGGAAAAGGCCATAAAGGCATCGCTAATTTGCCAAAGGCTGCTCGGCAAGTCCAGGTGTCTCAAGCCTCAAATGATCCTATGTTCATATACGGCAATTATCTATGCTGCTTTGGTATGGTGGCCAAAAACAACACAGAAGACTGTACAACAACAGCTTCAACAAATAGAAAGACTCGCTTGTCTAAATGTCACAGGAGTGATGCGGACCTGTCCCACTGCAGCGCTAGAAGTACTGCTGGGAATCACGCCGCTGCACATTTACATCCAAAAGCAGGCTGTATCGAGTGCCCTATCTCTGGACAGACGTAAGGGATTAAAACCTGTGGACATTGGAGGACACCTTAAAATTCCTGAAGATCCCGATATCAACTACCTAATTCATATTGCAAAGGACAAGATCCCTATGCCATACAACTTCGACCAACCCTACAAAGTGGTCATCGAAAACCGTACTAAGTGGGCCTCCGGTGAGCCTCAACTCAAAAGAGGAATCCTGGCATAGTACACGGACGGCTCTAGAATAGAAGGAGTCGGGACGGGCATTGGGGTCTGTGGGCCTAACCACTACCTCAAAGTGCCTATGGGACTCCACTCCAACATATTTCAAGCGGAGATTTCTGCTATTAGTTGTGAAAGTAACCCAAATTTCCAAAGTATGTAGACGATGTATTTGCAATAATAGACCCAGACTAAATTTCAAACACAATGCAGGTGATTTATTTGTTCTTACGGTAAATAAAAATTTTTGTGCTGTCATATTAAATGAGCTAGTTCCGCCGTCATTCAATTTCAAAATATCATAATAAGTCGTTTGTTTGTGCTCATTTGTGCTGCAAATAAAAAACTTTCTGCTTCCATATTAACCGAGTAGTAGCGCTTTCTTTTTGGTAAAGCTAAAAGGATGAAGCAAAAATGATGACGTTTGTGAGCGCAAAATGTGTAGGTTGGTAGGGTGGTACAGCAACGCTATTAAGGCATCGAAAACGATACGTTTATAACGCCGAACTTACAATTAAAGATTCATTTGAGGTGACTATTTCTAGTATCGACATCCATTGCGCCCAAACCAACGTTGTATTTACACGACCCAGACACATAATAGCGAATAGAACTGACATAACCTCAAACTGCATAAGTACTGCACATTTCCTTGATAAGCGTATACTTTTTTAGTACTTAAAAAATGGCAGAAAACTATGACGTCATATAGATTATGGAAGTGATTTACTAGAAGTAATTACAGCGATGCCTAGAAGTTACAGTGTGTAACGAAATATAATCCTAATCTTCGCTATTCTGTCTTTCTGTATTATTTTTTGCATGTTGTTAATTATTGTATATGGAATATTTTTTTCTGTTGCCAGACAAAGCGAATTCTATTTTAACATACCTTACATGTAGTAATATATGCAGTTTTATTAACTTTTTGCGTTCTATTACGTATATTTATGAAACCAACTCTAAAGAATTTATTATTGCTCCTCAACAAAATTGTTGAAGTAATGAATACCATACGGAAGTGCAATTCAAGAAAACTAATTAAAATATACAATTCATTAAAACTGCACTATTGCATTGCCAGTACAGTCATAAATAATATAACCGTTGAATTTTTGACTAGGTGATGCAGTTACCGTATATTTCCTTAATTACATGCATATATTCTTATTAATATTATACGGTAACATACCAAACTTACCATTATTATTTTAATAAATACTATTTATTAAACGTTTCAGAAATTATGTAAAATTTTATATCTTTTATATCTACTCAAACAGACTCTTTAAATTAGCAAGTAGCTAAACCAAAGAAATAAATTCAAAAAATTAAAACAAACTAAAGGCACTCAGTAACAAAAATTAATTAATATTAGATAATAAACGTTGGTACTAAAACCAAAACAGTCCTGATATCACAACAGTTCATGTTCTTTCATTAAGTACAATCTAAAATACTGATTACTTGGCGGAATTTAAAAATAAACCACTTAGATTTCTCAAACTTGAAGTAAAATTATTGTTCAAAATCAGTTATAACTAAGGGCCGGATTTATATGCATTTGCATATTTTTTTGCTGAACGTATTCGGATTAATTTAAAATTTTCTTAGCGTTTCAGATAATTCTAAATAAAATATCATCCTTTTTATTGCGCATATTATTGCATATTTTTCCATAAACGCATATATCTAAAAATAAATGCATATATTTTGCAATAAATGCATATAATTTGCATAATTGAGTACATTTCGTCCTTTTTTAAATTTCAATAATTTCGCCGACGGCAGTTCGGCTGTTGGGTTCTTGGAAGCCCACATCTTGTCTAGCCGCTGATAAGAAATGCCGTCTTTGAAATTAGAACACGTGTCGACATGGTCTAACAATGGCCGTGTTCAATTAGCACATTGGTAAATCACCGGTATGTACCGAATAGTGAAGTACCGCACTGAATATCTACATGCCAATAATACAATACCTACAATTTAGATATTCAGTTCACTACTTCACTATTCGGTACTTACCGATGCGCTAACTGAACACGGCCAATAAGTTGCCGATTAGACCAATAAAAAATATAATTTATGCACTGGCATGCAACAGTACACAACAGTAACGACCACAGTTACTTAAAATATTATAGTTTTTTTATAGGATAGGATATAGGATTTTTATAGGATAACGGTCATTCGAGGATCTTTTAGAAATGCACCAGGTGTGATTGCTAAAAAAGCTTATACCAAACTTGAAGCTATTTTAACCAAGAATCCGGGATTTTCCCTTTTGTACGAAATATCCCAAGTATTGAATGGCTCTGGTATACTGGTTCGAATGACTGCACTATAGCAGTAGAAAAGTTACCAGACTACGAATACGCACCAGTACCAAGTTTTGATGTCGAACGATCCTTTTCACATTACAAAAATATTCTGTCTGACAGGAGACAAAACTTTACTCCAGAAAATTTAGAAAAATATCTTGTTTGCCATTTTAATAATAATTAAATCAAAACTGTGTTTATTTTATCAACATTAAAAACATTTTAGAGCTCATTGCTGCATTAATTTTTTCCTGACATCAGGATAAAGAAACGTTTTACAACCGTTGGCTATTGAATTAAAACCACTTACGATTCTTAAGCCAAAGCTGTATAACACGATATAAAATTTTTTTAAAATCTGTTCAAAAAGAAATCACGATATTTCAAATGCAAAATTTTCAGAGGGAATTTTTATAGGATCCCAAATTAAACGTCTACAACAAAATGTACAATTTGAAGAGACTTTAAATGGCTTGGAACGGAGTGCTTGGAATGCTTTTAAGAGTGTGACCCAAAATTTTCTAGGAAACACAAAATCTAACAATTACATAGTAATTGTTAATGAACTTCTTAGAAGTAACCATGGACATATAACATAAAATACATTTTTTACACTCATATCTGGATTTTTTCTCACAAACCTCAGCGATGTCAGTGATAAACACAGTGAGAGATTCCATCAAGACGTTTCTGTTATCGAAAAACGTTATCACGGTAAATGGAACAGTAAAATGTTAACTGATTGTTGTTGGATTTTGATATCAGAAAGTACCGTAGAATAGTATAAAAGGCAAGTAAAAAAGAATTATCTTTTATTAAGACAGAACGTTTGTACGAAAACCTGACGTGCCAGAATAAATTTGTTTTTTATTGTTATTATTATGACTGTACAGAAAATAAAACTGTACATAGTTACTAAAGAAAAAATAAAAAAATAAAAATTTATTGCCTATTGTTATATACCTGACTTAAGATATGTAAGTGTAAGTTCAATGGCTAAAAAATAAAACTTTTACCTACTTAGACGTTGTCCCTATGTATAGAACTTTAAATATAATCTTCTTGCACACCTTTCTTTATTTATATGCTATACTTAATATAAAGCCAGATTTTGGTACTTCAAAAACGAGAAATATGCCTTATTTCCTACACTACACAGCATGCAGTAGATAATTACGTGTTACAGAAAAGACAATGACGTTTAAATAATATAAATGAGTATATTTCCCTATTGTAGAACATGTTATTACGTTTTAGAATGACAAGAACAAAAGTAGGCAAGTAAACGGTCTTAGTAATATTAATTTCCGAGCTCAATCATAAGTTCATTTCGGAAGAAATGGAGGGCGAGGTGTATTGTGTGGGTTCCACGGTCCGTCAGTCAACGGTGACTTCGGCACTTCCGGCGAGGCACGTGCGCCATCTACATCTCTAGATAACGACTGTCTGATACAACTTAACAATTCTTTGCCGTTACGAACAACGTAATCTTCATTGTTCTTCTATTATTTTCATGCGCAAAAATAATATTGTCGCATAAGCTTCAAAATTACACAAGATTACACTAAGATTTTGAAGTTCTTTGTCGTTGAGTATATTAAATATGACTTGCTTAAAAATAAACTCAATTACACCGAAGTAACAGTTTTGTTAAGTTCAATTTAATAGGGAGTGGTCTTGGATTCAATAAATGTACACAATACCGAACTCAAATTAAATATAATGAGATAATCATTGATAAATAAATATTTAACCAGTACTATACACAGATTTGTAGCAGTTGATAAAACTACGTTGTAGTGTTCTTATTATTTTAAGTAATAAAACTAAAGTAACTATTAACCACAGTTGTATTAAAAATTAAAAAAAGCAAATTGTGTTTAGGCTGTAATGTACTTACAATTACTTATGTTTTGGTTCTTTCTTTTCTGACACGTTTCATACTTTGTAATATGATATAAAGAGGCTTATTACTAAATTATTATTATTAAAATTATGTCATGTGATACTTTAGTACTACTTATTATACTTCATTTATTTAAATGCAATACAATAAATCACAAAAGTGCAAAATAGGATAAAATAAACAAAAAGAATGGCCGATCACAAATACGTTTGGACGTAATTTATGTTAATGTGAACTAAATGCAAGGTATAAGAATATATGTCGAGATTTTTTGTGACTTGTATATTACTGGTTTATTGGTGTGGACAATGCGTTTAAAAAGCCAAGAAAATATTTTCTATCTCTAATCTACATAACAAATTTAAATTTTGCAGAAAATTCTTCTGCCTTACTTTTTACTTAGTGAATATTTACTGCCTTTTCTTTGTCAATACATACATATATGTACTTACATGGATAATACCGACTATTTCTTTAAATGGTTCTTTTAACTACGAGCAATTTGAAAACAATATGCATTACATTTCGTCAATTTTCACAAATAAATCCCTTTTAGTAATATTTTTTTGTAGTAAACCAATACAAAATAAAACTAACATGATAAATAAAATTTGATTCTGTGAATAATAAGCAATAAAATTGCTAATCAAAAGTATTACATTATTATATAGATTACTTATTTTGATCAAATCTAAAACATTCTTACTCACAAAATTATTAAAAATTTCGAATAATCGATAAAACACTATTACTGTAAGCAGCACTTGCGGATGCAGCAAAAATTAGATTTGCTCAGAAACATAACATATGAGTAGGTATAGATAAATCTTTATAAAACGGTTCAGTAAAAGTTTATCTATTGATTTATGAGTAAACATGCAAAGTATACTAACTAAAAAATAATAATTTTGCTTATGGAAATTTGACATAGTTAAGTTACTTTGAACATTGTATGAAATTACAGGAAACACATATCGCACATTGAAACAAAGTATAGACATCCTCCAATCAGCACACAAAGAACATATGTCCAGGCCAAAAAACGATTTTTTCAAGAAGTTTGACACCAAACGTTGACTTCTTTTTGGCTTAAAACGATCAGCCCATAAACACTTTGTCATCTGCCATGAATTTCGCTCTTATTATCTCCGTCGGCTTGCAAAAATCTGATCACTGCAATTCTACGATTAGACATATTTGCTTCTCCGGAAACTCAATAGCATCTTGAACAAAACAATACTTCAGTCTAATTCGCTACGCCCCTAAACATATTAACGTGATGTAATTCAAGCTACTATTGCAGATGCCTACTTTACATACCTGTACGGAGTGTCTATCACTATGTTTCACTATAAATATTTATGGTCATATGATAATATATAGATATGTTATTCATAAATGTAGAGTGGTTACGGAAATCTTCTTAAGTAACTATAAAATGCATTTACGTTATTCTAATATTGAGAAGATTTTTTGCAATGGAGTGAGTGAGTTTTAATATAACTTAAAGATAGATTGTTTAACATAGTAGTATAGTCAAGCAAAAATATTGTCAAGAAACATACACATTTACATTTTAAAACAATCTTATGTGCAGTCGACGTTGCGTTTTATCATAGACAAAATAAAAAAACCAGTTTACACAATAGAAGTAAAATAGTTCACTCATTAGAAGGAGAGTTGGGAAACTTCATATTGTTGTCATTGTAATAGATTTGTCATATAAACTCCTGGACAAAATTAACGCATCACTTTTTTATTTTTACTACTACTTGTCATTTTCACAATTTTTATTCGTGAAATATAGTATCTAGGTAACTTGGGATTTCGTCTGGCATTATTGAAAAAAAAATGATGTAATTATTTGACGTTTGTGAGGTTATATGTTTGCAAATACGTTTATGTGGTGTTGATTTAATAAAAAGCTGTTCAACAAAAAATGGTTAGTTTAATTTTATTGATCATTAGTTTGATTATCATTTGTTTAAAATAATAAAATACACTGTCTAGTATAGTTAGAGTGGAAGATATGGGTCGTCAACGCAATTTAACTGAACATGAAGCAGCGCAAGCAATAGCTCTGGTTAACGATGGTCGTAGTCACCGTTATGTGGCTAATTTGTTAGGCATTCAGCAGTCAACAATAAGTCGGACGGTTCGACGTTTTAATGAGCATGGGATTTTCTCTACAGCAAGAGGACAAGGTCGTAGAAGATCTACAAACGAAAGAGATGATCGATTTCTCAGACAACTTGCCTTAAGAACGAGACGATCAAACAGTTCCGAGTTAAGCAGAGCTCTAGCAGAAGTGCGAAACGTAGAGATTTCTGGAAGAACGGTCAGAGAAGGCTTAATGAAGCAGGATTGAAGAGTAGAAGACCAGCAATTGCACCACTGCTCACCAGTGAACATAGACTTGCGAGATTGATGCAATGAAGTTTTTAACACTACCACTATTGTGCTGACGGTATACAGGGCACCTGACGGTGAACTTAATATTTTTATTGACAATGTTTTGGGCGCTTTAGAATCATTTTTTGCACCGATCATAGATATAGTCTTGGCTGGTGATATTAACTTAGACTGCACTGTCGGTTCAGTTGGCAGGAAATATTTTGAGCAAAGGAAATTTAATAATGAAGTTATTGAAGCCTTTTGTTCGTCACTTGCCGACGAGCAATGGGGCGATTTGTATAATTTTGACGAACTTAATTTGGCTTTTGACAATTTTATGGCTATATTTCAATTCAATTTCGACAATTTTTTTCCCTTACATAAACGTTTACTTAAATCTGACACAAAGAATAAATGGATTACTAATCAAGTGAAGCAGTCTAGTGTAGAACTGAAAGATTTGTATATTTTAAGGTGTAGCTACCCTGTTTTGGACACAGCTTACAGAGCTGCTCAGATGACTCATAGAGCCTTAGTGCAGGATACGAAACGTTATTACTATCAATCTAAAATCAATGCTTCCTCAGATTTATCTAGTGCCACGTGGAAAATAGTATCTGAAATGAATAACAAGCGTGTTACACGTGATAATATACGTATAAAACAACACGGTACCGTGTGTGAGGATCCAATTCAACTAGCTTCACTTTTTAATGATTATTTTGTTGATATACCTTTATCAATTGTTGCGGGAAATTCGTCGGGATCTGGAAGTGGAACTGATTCCTTGCCGCAGCGTTGTGCCTCAATGTTTCTTGAGCCTTTCACTGAAAGTAAGTTGTTGTTCCTTTTATCAAACAAAATACGGGCAAAGAGCTCCGAGGGTCCTGATGATGTTCCGGCGTATCTGCTTAAAGCAGTGATTCCTTTCATATTCCGGCCCCTTACTTTTCTGGTTAATCTGTCTTTCAGCAGTGGACTCTTTCCACACCGGTTGAAGGTAGGTAAGATGGTCCCTATACCTAAAAGACGCGATGCTCAATCTGTAAATGACTATAGACCGATAACGGTTTCTTCTAGTTTTGCTAAGATCTTCGAGTACTGTTTTTTAGAGCGCTTGTCAAAATTAATTAATAAATATAATATAATTAAGGAGCACCAGTATGGTTTCCGCAAGGGCAGGTCTACTGATACTGCCCTCCTTAGCTTTTATGATGGAGTGGTCAAATATATTTCTGCTGGAGAGTGTCCAGTTGGTGTTTTCTGTGATCTCACCAAAGCTTTTGACTGTGTGGATCACTCGAAGCTATTGCACAAGTTGTATTCATATGGAATTCGCGGCGTCGCTTATGAATGGGTCAAATCCTATCGCAGAGATAGACGTCCATACGTAGCTATAAATTATAAGAGAGATAATCTAAATTATGTCTATAAGTCTCGCTGTAGAGACATAAATATTGGAGTGCCACAAGGTTCTGTGTTGGGTCCTGTATTATTTCTGCTCTATGTTGGTGATTTGTGCTTCCCGGTTTCTGATGCATTGCTGACAATGTACGCGGATGATACAACACTGCTTGTTTTGGACAGGAATGACTCTGCTTTGCGGGGAAGGGGTCAGGAAGTTGTCGATACCTTCAACACCTGGTGCATTAATAATTGTTTACATCTAAATATCGCTAAGACTCAAATGATTCGCTTCCATAACAGGCAAAAGCAATGTCCACAACTTCAAATTACTATAGACAATCAGGCTCTAAATAGTATAGAAAAAATAAAATTTTTAACCATTGATCAAAACTTGAATTGGAAGTATCATGGCGTTCATTTGACAAGTAAATTACATTCAATTTGTTATTTATTTAGAAACTTAAAAAGAATTTTATCTATTAATCAGTTAATTTCTGTTTATCATGCTTTAGTAGAGTCTAGATTAAGATATGGTATTTGCCTGTGGGGTAATTCTAGTGGTTTTCAAAATATTTTTATTGCGCAGAAACGGATCCTGAGAGTGATTACTGGTGTGTCAGTCAATCACCCATGCCGAAAGCTGTTTAGGAACTTTAAAATGTTGACCCTGGGTGGTTTGTATATATATGAGTTACTGGTTTACATTTATCAAAATAGAAATAATTTCAGATTGGCACAGGATGTGCATAACAAATCAACAAGACAGAATGATCAATTTTATGCTCCTTTTGCTAGATGTGACATTGTCGGCAAGTCACCATCATACTTTGGTTTGAGAGTTTTTAACAACCTTCCGAGTGATATTCGACTATGTTCTGGTCTGAGTGAGTTTCGCAGGCGCCTTGTTGGGTATTTGACTGACCGTGCTCTGTATACCGTTAATGAATTTTTTAATGTGTAATTTGTGTGTATTGTTATGTTTTATTATTTAACATGTTTTATTTTTGACTATGCTTATATCAATTTTATTGATCTCTACAGCAATAAAGGACTATTATTATTACTATTATTACTATTAGATTGCGTTTTGCTAGAGCTCATGCAAACTGGACTATTGACGACTAGACACAAGTTTTGTTTTCGGATGAAACACGAGTCAGTCTGAGGTCACCAGATGGACGTGAGCGTGTTTGGAGAAGAGCACACGAGAGGTTTGCTGACTGCAATATCTCTCCAAGAGGTCCATTTGGTGGTGGGTCAGTAATGTTCTGGGGAGCAATTTGCTTTGACGCTCGCACGGAGTTGGTAACTATTCACAGGAGATCAATGAATGCAGATTTGTATATCGAAAACATTGTAGAAGAGCATGTTATGCCTCTTGGTCCATTTAACGGCGACAACTTCCTCTTTATGCATGATAACGCTCGACCACACGTTGCTGGAGTGGTAACGGACTACCTTCGTGAGGTGAATATTCATATTTTAGAGTGGCCACCTAAAAGCCAGGACATCAATCCCATAGAGCATCTATGGGATGCACTGAAACGAGCAGTTAGACGCCACATACCTGCTCCTAGGACTCTTAGAGAACTTGAAGAAGCTGTGATTGCTGAATGGAAAAATATACTTCAAGCCACCATCTGCAACTTAATTAGTAGTATGCCAAGCCGAATAGAAGCAGTTATAACAGCAAGGGGAGGCAATACCCGATACTAATTTTATAAAATTAGTATCGGCATGGCAATTTATATTTATATTATTAGTAATTTAACACATATTAAATGTCAATTTCTTCCACTGAAGAAGTTATTTAACGAAAACGTATTATTATATGTTATGAAATAAATTGGGATTTAATTATTTGTTGTTTTATTGACATACAAGTGGAAATAAATCAGGAATTAAAAGATAAGTCCATAAAGGTCAGAGATTAGTAAGTAGACATTCGTTTTGGTTGCATAAAGTGTTGCTTTATCGCACGCTAATTTTATTTTTTTGAAGTTTAATTTATTGCGTAAATCAGACTAAATTTTAAACAAAATGACATATAACACCGCCGATATTCAAATATTTAAATTGTTCTACTTAAAAATCCGAGTAAACAACTTCAAAAAAAGAAAATTTCTAAAATGTTCGAACAAAACATGTCCCTCATTTTAATCTTTTTTGAACTTTTAATAACCGAAATAGAAAAAATAGTATAAAATACTTACACGTTTCATAAGCCATTTTTGCGCACTTGTTCTTGAACGCGTGCGCAAAAATCGTATCTTATGCAACTTGTATCTTAATATACTATTTCATGTTTATATCAGATAAACGCCTTTCTAATACTCCAACTATAAATTGACTGATAGGAAGCAAATCACTCTCTTAGCCAATGAAACCATATAATTAGTGAAAAGTGATAAATCACTCAATAAGTGTTTAAATTGATAGGTA
The DNA here is from genome assembly GCA_023690525.1 of Holotrichia oblita. Taxonomy (NCBI): domain Eukaryota; kingdom Metazoa; phylum Arthropoda; class Insecta; order Coleoptera; family Scarabaeidae; genus Holotrichia; species Holotrichia oblita. Next base: position 157,709,462 of record CM043015.1, on the reverse strand, counting down.
CACCAAAATAACATAACAAGTATGCGGTTTCGAGGAAAAGTTTGGAAAAATCGTGCAACTGCTTTAAAATGCTATGAAAATAAAATCTGTTATCAATTATAAAGTATTCTGCATATGGACACGTCATCAAATCTCAACGACGTAAGTAAATCTCATCGAGTGCGTAGCAAATTTAATAAATTTCTACCTAAAATTATTTATAAGTAATCGATATTATACGTAAGCAATTTTATATAGCTAACAGTTTTTCGGCATTCGCTTAGAAAACGATACAACACCGAAAATTGCTGTTAATCTGTATTAAATAAATCGTAAATCGCTTGCTAACGACAATCGCGATTAAATCGAAGATTGCCGCTTTACCATGGGATCCTTCTACTACTATCTACAACCGATACTGCCGTTCTGCGGCGGCACACACGAAGTACATCATGAACCATATGTAAATCAGCAAGTGGCACCTCCAACAGCAGGAGCGGTAACAGCGGCTGCTATCTTATCTCCAACAATTATTCGTAGTTTACTGCTGTGAACAATCATCACTTACTGCCATTCTTTGCAAATGGTGGAGCTCTCTCGGTGGTGGCAGCTGGCGGCGACTGCCTCATCCGGATCGCCGAGATTATTTTAAATGGACATATTTTAAGACGATTGTCGGTCGTATTCTATACGATTTTCCTTCTCTCGCTTATAGTATACCAGTTACCACCCGATGAGATCAGATTTAAAACTATTGGTTTTCTATCTATGTTACGATCCGTGGGATAAATCTAATATCCCGTGTATGTAATTCCCGCGCGAAAATGCGCATATAAGTAAACTTATAAATAAGATCACCCTAAAGAAACATACAACTAGCGTTAATTGGAAGTTTAGCAGTTGTATTCATTATATAACCATCCCTTAACAAAACTTTAAATTATTCATTAATTGACAAATACGTTATTATTATATTACCTACCACATATTTTAAGCGTACTTAATTTGTATATAATTATATTAGATGTATTCATTAAAACTTACATATATGAGGTGTTAACTTTCATTCCACCACGTTGCTGAATTAGGATCGCATACAAACGTCAAATCGGTCATATTTTACATGAAATTATGGTGATCTTTTTACATCCTGTTTAAATACTTTTATAAACCTTTTTTTCCTTCAATATTGTATGATTTATTAGCGTAGTTTTTTTTTTCAGTAGGTGTTTTGAACTTATTAGATTTTCACCTATAATTAGGTATATTGAGATAATAATAATAATAATAATAATAATAATAATAATAATAATAGCTTTTATTTCTTCCACTCACAAAATACATAATAGAAAGAAGATAAAAAAAAAGTACAGAGTAGAGAAACCCCAGGGCATAGTTTGGCTTGAGAGGGGAGCTCCCTTGCCATTCTTACACTATACCCTGATCTTCGTGATACTAATAGTATAAAATATAAGAGTTAAGAGCTTATACCTAACTTAAGACTAATATTCTGGATGTAACCCATTTCATTCATTATATACTAGAACTGCAGCAGATCCGTTCGTAACTTTAAGGTCATCACATATTGTTGCGAAGAGAGAAGCACATTGAACAATTCATGTTTAAATTTTTTAAGTGGCAAGGATTTCAGATGGACAGGTACACTGTTATAAATTTTATATATGTTGAACGAAAATGATCTTTCAAACAATGTCGTGCTGTGCAGGGGGGGAGTAATGGTTCCCTTATTCCTGATATTGATGTTGTGTACGTCTGTTCTAAACTGAATTCTTTTGTACAAATATATAGGGGTACTGGTGGTGACTATAGAATAAAACAATGATGCTGATCGAAGCATATAGCGGCGGTTCATCTTCAACCAGCCGCTACGCTGAAAGGCTTGTGATATTCGTTGATATTTACGAATGCCGAAATTGAGTCTAATGCAAGAGTTTTGAATTCTCTGTACTCGAGATTTCGATATTTCATCTAAACAAGGCCAATAAACACATAAACAGTGAGAAAAGTGCGAGAGAACTAGGGAATTGCAGAGTACGGATTTTGTTTGCTGCGATAAATAAGATCGATGAGGATATATTATTTTCAGTCCACTGTATGCACGCTGTATACATGAAGATATATGCTTTTTAAATCTGAATGTATTATCAATCGATAGACCCAATACCTTTGCTTCCCGGACCAACGGTAACCTTGTACCTGCTAGTGTAAGTTGAATGGCGTTAAAGTAGGACTCCACTATCATTGGTTTGCCAAAAACCATGACGGAACATTTTGAGGGATTTAAGAATAACTGATATTTACTACAAATGGACGACACAATATCCAAATCATATTGTATGTTTTGAGCGCCCTCCATAATGCTGGAAGGAGGAAATGAATAACACAGTTGAGTATCATCAGCATACATTTTGATCTTGCAATACTTGATGCTACTGAAAATAACACTTGTATAAATGGCGAAAAGCAGAGGACTTATTGAACAGCCTTGTGGCACACCACTGTTCAGATCGCTACAGGGTCTGCAACCACTAGTAATAGATGGGGAAAGAATACCACAGGTCAAAGAGACGAAATACCTGGGGGTATGGCTTGATCAAAGGCTCACGTGGAATACGCACATCCAAAAAACAACCAACAAAGCTACTATTGCCTTGGGCAGGTGCAGGAGGTTATATGGAAAAAACTGGGGCCTCATCCCCAAAATGACTCTGTGGCTGTATACCAGGGTAATCAGACCCATGATAGCATACGGAGCTATAGCATGGCGGCCAAAGCTGCGACAAACGGGGGCGGCCAAAACGCTGGGTGGCGTACAAAGACTAGCTTGTCTGTGCGCCACAGGGGCAATGAGATCGACCCCCACAGCCGCAATGGAAGTCATTCTAAACCTGCCACCGCTACAAATCTTTATGCAAGGAAGCGCTAGATCTGCAGCTTACAGACTCATGCACAGTCAAGCACCGATAAGTAAATCGCACGGTGCCAAATATCAAAAACTACTGGATGAACTCAAGGCGGCGCCCATAACGGGGACGCCAAGCGATGCCATGGTTCAGAAATTCAACCTAGATAGGAAATACCAGTTATAACATAGACTGAATAGGCATATGTTTAACATAGGCCTGGAAGATAATGCTCTCTGCAGATTCTGCCAAGAGGAAGAAGTTCATGTTTTGTGCCACTGTGACGGCCTAGCGAGGACAAGGTTTCTAGCAATGGGCGTAGAGAACCCCTCAGCTAACGGCTACATAAAAGAGCCGCTCTCAAAAATGATAAGTCTGATTAAGAAGGCAAAACTAGAGAGCGTTCTCTAAGGTTAAGGGGATCACAATAGACCTGTAAAGGTCGCGGTGAAACAGGCTCGCATGTCACCCCACTCCTAACCTAGCCTAACCTAGGTATACTGAAATTTGTATCGGAATTGGTTTCGGTTTACGATAGAAAGAACTAGGTAATATTCACATTGTCATCACGTATACTCAGAATCAAAATTCATTTTTAGAGCTTTAGCATGGACAAGCTATTGTGGTTACCTTTCCATATATTTGTATTACTTATTTATAAATTACTTTAAAATAAAAGAAAAAGTGCCACAATAGCCACAACAGCTTTTAATACTTTTTGGCAAAAGTCTTAAGAGTGAATTTTTAATTTAGTATGCAAAATATTTCTGGCATTAGACAGAACTCTTTTAGATCATACCTGGTATTGCCCCCATTACAATACGGCGTTAAAAGCTTCGAGGTAATGAAAAAGATGTATGGCCAAATGAAAGATACCGACAAATTTTGTTGTATTTACAGTTCGTAATAGACTTACGTTAAATTGAAAAGCGAGTAATTCGATACGAATTTATCATGAAATTCAAATACGGTAATACACTGAAAACCTAGATTGAGCAGTACGGTAACTAAACTTGACAAAAGGAACACGTGCCGGAGACCTAACGCCAAAGGCGCCCAAATGTTTGCAAGCCATTCTTAATTTTAAGTAGAGAATTTATTTGGTACTCAAACCCAAAAGCAGACTAAATGTTTTACAAAAGTTAAATAAGAAAAAATAATAATCGATAAAATATTGTTATTTAAAATAAGTTGTGACCAAAGCAAACTTCTATGTCAATTATTACATTAACAGTTTTCAAATATTCGTAGAATTTCAAGGTACCTTTGTAAGCAAAGAGATCTTTCCTCATTCGCATGTGTTTAAGATTGGCAAACAGCCAAATGGAACGATAGATGAATATGAAAACTATATTAATAATATAATATGAAAAATAATTATTATAATTCTGTGGAAAATTGAAAATGCGTTTGAAACAGCCGATCGATATTGATCACCGTAACAAGAAAAAGAAATGCAAATGAATTGCATGAAAATATGCATATCCGTGCTATCATGTATATTAATCCTTCTTACTTCTGATAGAAAATAAATCGCATATCCATGGTCGTCTATGTCACTATGTTGGGCTTGAACTAAACGAGATGTGAAATGATTCGTCTTTTCAATCATTTCACATCTCGTCGTTTTTAAAGATACATTTTGAGAATCTTCAGCTTGCTCTAAATAAAAGAGTGCACTTCATTAATTAAAAAATAATTGTAAATGTGAATTAATGTCAAATGTAACTTACATAGTAAGCACATTTAAGACATAAAAGATAAATACAGATTAGATATTAGATTATGCTTTTTTACTTCATATATGCCATATTTTTACCAACCTTTATTTGTAGACGCTAATCGTCGAAAATTATTTGAATTCCATGTGTCATAAAAAAAGGCAAGTTATTACCTTTTGTGTGTGTATATTTTTAAGCCTCTGTGATAGGCAGTGCTAAGGTGAAACAATTGTCCTTATTTAATTCGCTTGATATGGTATACTGCGTAACAAAACCGATAATAAGTTGGCTACACGATGTGTCCATGTGTATACTCAAATGGATGATGATATTACAAGAATCACTAAATAGCGTACTAAGGGCGTCAAATACTTTTGCAATGTCTGTAGCAAAACCGTTGATTACTTTTCCGAATTGAAACTACTATAAATAGACAGTAAAGAACGTTTGTTAAGTTTAAAGTATTACCCTGGATTTGTGAAACTTAAGATTTTCGAAAGCGTGGTTCGTGAAACCAAGAAACGCATACAAAGGAAAATTGATTCATCTTTGAAATAGATGAGAACAATCCCAGGTGGATGGGTGAGGTGATTAATAATATTCATTATTAATTAATTATTAACAATTAATAATGAAAAACGATGTAAAATTGGACGTCGAAGACGACTAAGTGATAAAATATGGGGGAGTGCCATTTGAAAATATTGTTATGGTTGTTTAAAATTTCGAAGAGTTAACATGCCATAGTAAAGTAACCACGCAATGTAGACAGCTGTTCTCGGCGCTAAAATGTACTCCAACATGTTGTGTAAGCATATTATGAATTCTAAATTGATATCCGAGAAATCGAATGTTCCCTGATTTTTTGAATAAATGTCCGTTATAGTAATTTTTTTAGAAAAAAGCGAATAACTACAAAACGCCCGAACCAAATTAAAAAAACAAAAAAGCTTAAAGATAGATAAATCCAAATAACTAAAAATATACAGCATGTTCCATTAAAAATAACTAAGTTGATGGCGACTTCCGGTGCAACATAAAGCGCTAGAAATCTAATAATATTTTCACTGAAGAGAACATACTCTACTATATATAATTCTGAATTTTCAAATTTATATTTTGGCCAGAACCCCATAAACTTCTAATGAACGATCTCGCTGAGACACCCTGTATATCAGCTCAGATATACCCAGTGACAAAGATCCCAGTTCTAGCTAGATAGAAATATTTTTCCTAGCGGGTTTAAGCCGAGATGGTGGCGTTTTGTTAGCGTGTAGATCACATATTTCTATTAAACAACTTGATTTAGCTGACCTTTTTCTGGCTTTAAGAACAATTGACGTAATTGGATGTATGTAAGTGTTCTCGAAAGAGCATTCATCTTTCGTTAGCGTACCTCGTTATACTGCATACCTAAATACCCAAGCTGAAGCATTCCACTGAAATTCTTAGTAATACTAAAATAGAAAAGTCAACAGAAAGTGAACATCCTACATGACTTTCTGTCATATTTTTAGAGATATTTTCACATATAATAAGTGAAAAACGTCTTTATTGACGTTCGAGCGCTCGAACGTTGAATCAAGAAATAACAAACGCTAATTATACCATTGTATAGCAATTCAAATAACACGAAAATTATAAGTTAACAACATCAACTTAGAAAGCACATACAGAATTCACATCCAATCCATGTGGAAATACATTTCATACAGACATTTGAGACGAGTTTTAATAAAATACAAACTGGGGCTGCTCCTATCCCATCAGACCCTTCAAACATACTTTGTATGTATCATATTTAATAAATTTATTCTATCTGTACATACATAGGTGGAAATAGGTAGTATTTTTTTACGGATAGAAAAATACATATACCTATACTGCATAGGTACCTATTATAAAACTATTAAGTGTCAATATATTTATTTCTTGCGCACATCAAAAATAATCGTTAACAATTGATTATCCAAAACGAGTTTACTGCGATTGGAAAAATAAAACTTCTGATATTATATTGAATGTATGTATGTATATTATTATATTCTTTTATTTTATTCATAACTCGAACTGCATAAGTTCTAGTTAATTGTGCCTACCTAGATACACCTTATAAAACAATTTCGTACATAAATACTTAATATTCGTCACAGCTGATTCAAAAATTTAATAATTAATATGATAATTACATTCGTGTAGACTGGCGACAGACGGGAAGGTCGGTTACAATAAACTTCTAACGTCTCGAACAGCTGATCACGAGTTTTTGTCTTAGTTGCATTTCCTTAGAAATTTTCGCGCCAAGAAACTCACCCTCGATGACCATATGTTATGAAGCATACGGGTTTTCTTACACTTAGGGGGTAGTAAGTTGTTAGTGTCGTAATTGTAAAACATTATATGTATACAACGGAAATTATGTTATGTCACTCGATGAACACCACGACATATTATTAACTGATACCTATTTTAGAAATTAACAAAATAAGATATAACTCCAGTAATTTCCAGATATACATATGTATACGATATAGATTAATGAATAATGTATACATTCAGCAATTTACATGCAAAGTTGTATTCGATTACTAATTGTACGCAATTTAGTCATACATACAGGAATCTTTACGTTAATCTTAGGGTATTGGGGTCGTAGTGCACATTATACAGATTGGTTCACTGAGAACTGCAACGATCGATTGTGGGAAAACTATAGCTAGGAATGATCTGAAATTTTGGCACTACACTAAAGTCGACAAGGGCCGTTCGCTTAAAATATTTTCAAGATCGCGGCTCTTCGGGGTATACCGAAAGTAAGCACCAATTTCGTAATTTTAAATAGAATATCCTGTATATTGTCACGTTTTTAGATGTTGCGTGAAATTCTAAATATATTTCATGTTTAATGTCATATACCTAAGTCTAACCCTTTTTGACTTATTGACATTCTTATGCTAACTTTGACGTTTGCCGGCAGATTATCAATTGCACTTTTTCCATATAAGGAGAAGTTTATTATTTAATTTGAAGTAAATTCTCTCAGGTAGATGACCTCATTAAATACTATTTGTATAAAATTGTTACCATTATTAATACAGAGTGTGCGAAATATACGCCTGAAAATAAAATCGGAAAAATTAGCGACAGTCCATTCTTTTAAATAGCAAGTGGCCATTTTTGTAATTTTATCTTGTGCGGTATTAAAAATAAGGGTTAAGGCATATCTATTACAAACTAACTTAGGAAGAGGGAGAAGGGCGCATGATCTAGCGTATGCTACAGCAAAACAGAGCAATGTAGATATTCTCATCGGTGGTGAACCAAACAAGAAAATAGTTGACGGGAAGGAATGGGTGACAGATGGCAGTAAGGACGTAGCAATTTTGTTTGTAAACAAGTGCCTGGTTGTGATAAATGTCGACAGGAAGAAAGGATAGGTATATACGGGTAAATTTAGGAAAATGGGACCTCTACTGCTGCTACATATCACCAAATATCAGCATGGAGGAATACATGAAACTAGTGGATGAAATGGCCAACAATGTAAAAACTACTAAACGAGAAGCAGTTATCGCGGGCGATGTAAACGCGAAGTCTCATATGTGGGAATCCCCAATAACGGACAGCAGAGAAGGATACTGGCTTGAGTGGATAGCAGCTCTGAACCGGGTAGTGCATAATAACGGTGGTTTTCCAACGTTTGTAAGAGGAACTACAGAGTCATTTATCGACGTAACCCTATCTACAGAGAAGATGGCAAAAAGAATTATGAACTGGAAGGTAATTGAAGAAGAAAACCTAACGGATCATCGCTATATAGGCTATGAGATAAAAGTGGATCAAGCCCCCGAGCGAGCGGTTGAAAAGAGGAAGCTCATAACCGACTGGAACGCTTTTAGAGCCCACCTACAACTGAGGCTATGTAATATGTCAGACGAGGACAAAAGGTCACATAAACTGTGTACAGAAATAATAAGGAAAGCTTATCTGAACAGCAGAAGTGAAGGGCCCAGAGGCGAGAGGACGGTACCATACTGATGGGACTCCGCGATAAGTGAGAAAAGAAAAGAATGTAACATGATTAGAAAGCAGTATACAAGAACAGGTAAAAATTCCAGTGAAGAAGAAAGACAAAAAGTCCTCGAGAACTATAAAAGGTGCAAGAAAAAATTACGGAAATTAATAAGAGATTCCAAACAACAACACTGGAAGGAACTATGCAAGAACTTGAATAATGATGTGTGGGGAGATGGTTTCAAAATAGTAGTAAAAGGAATCAAGAACCTGGCGCCTTACCAGACAACGGACACACGAAGAATGGAAATACTGAGGGAACTTTTTCCTTACCCTGCGCGTGAGACCTGCGAATAAATAAAGTGCACAACAATGCACCAGCCTTCACTGCAAAGGAACTGGAAGAGGCCTTAGGCAATATGAAATCAGGTAAAGCCCCAGGTCTAGACGCAATCCCCTTAGAGGCTGATAAAGACACAAATATTCCCAAGGGACTGCAAAAACGCAAAGCTGATTTTAATACCAAAGGAAAGTAAGCCAGGGACTGTCAACTCGTATAGACCTATCTGTCTACTGAAAACGCTCAGCAAGGTCTATGGTCTATGGTCGCTGATTAGACGGAGGTTGGAGAATGAAATAGAAGAAAAAGGAGGCTAGTCGAAACACCAGTATGGTTTTAGAAGGGGTAAGTCTACCGTCCATGCAATGGAACAGATAAAGGAGATATCCGAGCAACGGGGATGGAGCTGGAATGTGTTGGTGACACTAGACGTTAAAACGCTTTTAATATAGCAAGCTGGAGCTTAATTCTTCAAAAACTTGAAAAAAGGAAGATATCAAGGTATCTGGTAAACGTTATTTCTGACTACCTCAGCGAACAAAAAATTCAACTCGCCAAGGGCAGAAAGATGGAAGTGAGGGCAGGAGCACCACAAGGATCCGTCCTTGGCCCTACCCTATGGAATATGTTATACAACGACGTCCTGGAACTGGAGCTGCTCGGGAAAGCAAACCTCATTGGTTTTGCTGACGATCTGGCCATGATAATCACAGCAGATACCAAAAATGAACTAATGAGCTTTTCAAATGAGAATATAAGATGGGTAGAGAAATGGATGCGGCAAAATGAGCCTGTCCTAGCACCGGAAAAAATGGAAGCTCTTATAATATCACAGAAACGTAAGAGATATGGCTTAATATTTAGGGTAAACAGAGTTGACATTATACCAAAACACGCCATTAGATACCTGGGGGTGTACTTTGATACAAGAGGTACGTTTAGAGAGGACCTTGGCAAGGCGACGGGAAGAGCTGAAGAGCGGATAGGGAAACTACAGCGTATACTGCCCAATATCGGAGGACCAAACATCTATAAAAGGAAACTGTTAGTTGCCGTCGTGCATTCAATTTTACTCTATGGTGCACTAATATGGGGTAAGGCAATGGACGTTAAAAGGAAATCCTTCAAATGGAAAAAGCGCAAAGGAGAGTCTTGATCAAAGCGGCTATGGCATGCAGGTTATCACAGGAGTGCCACCGTTAGATCTACTGGTACAGCAGAGGATGGGTGGATGTAATAACGGCGAAGGTAGGACATATGAGGAAGCTAAGAAACGTATCCTCAATATATAGCAGGAGAAATGGAATGCGAACGAGATCAAAGGACAGTGGACCGAGAGGTTAATTCCGGACATAAGAAAATGGAACAAATGTGACCATAAAGACCTGGATTTCTATCTTACACAGACTCTGACCGCGCATGGAATATTTAGAGAGTATCTAAAAAGAATGGGAAAGATCAAAGAGGACAACTGTATAGACTGTGGAGATACCGACACGGCCGAACACACGATTTTCATATGTAGCCGCTGAAACACGATAAGGGAGCGCACAAGGGTTATGCTGGATACGAAAACAAATGCGGAAAACTTAGTTGATGAAATGCCAAAATGTAGAAAGCACTGGAGTATCTTGCACACGAAGATTACAACTATAATAAAGACTAAGGAAGAGGAAGAAAGGAAGAAGCAGCAGTCCGTGGGCTAAAGCGTCAGAGGCGAAGGGAGCTAACTCAAGGCATTCATGATGTTAAAGTCTAAGAAGACGGTTCCATGGATGTCTAAAGAGAAATGTGAAAGGTGGTTTTAGTGGGTAGACCAGTTATTGCACACGCCGACTGGGAGTCCCACACTACCGTGTGTGATAAGCTGCGTTCTGACTTGAGCAAATTTACGCGCACGAACACCCAATATGCGCACGAACGCTATCCGTCGCTTGTCGGTTTCTTCACGTTTATCAAAGGATTTGTGTGCGCACAGCGTTCGTGCGCGTAAATTTGCAGTCAGTACGCAGCTATACGGTAGGCATATAACGTGCCATCGAAAAAAAACATAATTAGGGTAGGCTAGGTAAATGTTTTTGATCGTTGCTTTAGCCACTATTACCTAATGACATTTATTACTTGACATTTTATTGTAACTTTAGTTTATGACCTTTATAACCTCAAATTTTCATTATGTGAGTGGCAGTAACTATCCATTCAGCTATACGGTAGGCATATAAATACATAATAATTATATATATTTTTTAACGGGCTAACACTGCACGAGCTGCTACAAGAACTTGAAAATTGCGATAATATATTACCTGCATCATCTAATAATATAGATATTACTATAATGCCACCTGAAAACATTGACACTTCAGATGAAGACTCGGGGGATGAGAATTTTGTGTAAATAACAACCCACCAGCATCTCAGTTGAACGCAATAGCCGAAATAAATAATAATGAAGTTATGTATGGTACTGGCAGTGAGGACGAAATGAATATGCCATTATCTGAATCGAAAAAAAAACTACAAGAAGCAAAAGTAACTCAAGTCAAACGTACAGGCTATAAGTGGATGCATGGAGATTTGGAAAGTTCGCTAATAAATTGGCCAGTTCGTGATTCTGCTGTAAACTGTAACACTCCATTAGATTTTTTTTTGACGACTACGTTATAAATATGCTTCTTACGTACAAACAAACCTTTATGCTACAAGGAAGAATGAGACTGGCAACATTAGGCACAGAAAGTGAAATGAAAAGTTTTATAGGAATTTTAATAAGTGGATACGTAGCATATCCCAGAGGACGCATGTATTGGGAAAAGGTAAATTTGAATCGAAAGATCAAATAAAAATCAAAAAGAGATCACAAAATCTGTAGTTGTAGTAAGATGGAATGATAATAATATTGTAAATATTGCATCCAACGCGCGATCGGTGTTGCCTCTTGGTAAAGTCAATTTGAAAAATACAAAAGATTTGACCAGTTATTATTTTCTTTTATAATACAAATCTTCATTGTTGAATATCCATAATGAATTATTTGATAAAACTGACCGTTATGCTAAAATTAGAATTGCCTAATTAATGCACTCAATAAAAGATTTCTGGATTATGCGCCACTTACAGAAAATCACTGCGTATATGAGGCGATGGTACCATACTGTGGACGTCACCTTTGTATACAAAGTCATTTTTACTAAGTAGGAAAGTTAATCTTTCTTCAAATAAAAATTATATTCCGTCCCGAAAATATTTGTCATGTGGATTGAAAGGAAAATAAATAAAGATTTTCCTAAAAAATATAAAGGTGCCAAAGGGTAATAAAAGAAGAGTATCGGCAAATCTTTCCGAAACGATATTTATGACCTTCCGTTATTTTGCACTACGCAGAAGTCTTACGTTCACAAGGCGATTATTCCATCAGATTAATCATATACTTTTGATTCCTGATTTATTTCCACTTCCAGGTCAATTAAACAATAAATAATTAAATACCAATATTCCATAACATATAATAATACGTTTTCGTTAAATAACTTCTTCAGTGGAAGAAATTGACATTTAATATGTGTCAAATTACTAATAATATAAATATAAATTGCCATGCCTATCAACAAAATTATCTAAAAAACAAAGAATTCATTGATATTCGAATTTTAATTATATTCACAAGTAATAATGAAAGAATAATGATTTAATACAACATTAGAAATTGAAATGATTTGAATTATTCGTATATCAATCAATTTTTTGTCAAGTCTAACAAAAGGACTATGGCAAAAGTTACAGGTACTATCAGAGAAAAACGACTAGGTAAATGTCCGTTAGAATCGAAAGATCAAATGGAAAAATCAAAAAGAGGTCATTTTCATTACAAGGTAACCATTTCGAAATTAAATCTTTTTGTATAAAATGGAATGAAAATCAAAATTATGTCGTCTATTGCATCCAAAAGCATCGTTTGCCTCTTGGTAAAGTCTCCAGATTTGACAAGGTGACGTTATGTGTAACAGTGTATTGATGGTTATAAATTCGTTTCTTTAAATATTGTTTGGTTTGTCCGATATAACATTTATTACAATCTTCGCAATCTAGACATTACTTTGATTACCTAATATTATTTTCTTTTGTGAAAAATACCAATATGGGAGGTGTCGAAGAAGCGACCAAAATATTATTGTCTTTACAGAATATCCATAATAGGAAAGAAATGGTAAATGCCTTTGATTTCAGAATGTTTGAAATCTAGTTTAAATCCTACTACTACTAGTGTCTTTAAGCTACACAGATTTCAAGTGTTAAATGATCAACTAACTTTTCATCGCAGAATTGCTATTGGATTATTGGAAGCATAGCATTTGTCGTCAATCAAATAGTTTGCCAAGTGAGACCTAGAAATCGACCAGTCCAATCTAGATTGTAGTCTGATACACGATATGATCATTTTTTGGTAAATGTAGAATTAAATCATTTATTATGAATCTGTAGGAAAACAAACTCTAAACTGATAATTTCATGATCACACGGTACGGATTTTTTGTTAATGAAATCAAATTCCCACGAATTTTTTACATGATACTCTGGGAATTTTGGATAAAAATGATGTCATAAAAACGTATCTATATATCTACCAAATGCCAAAAATGTGACATAGACACATTGACTGTTTCGTTCCTTTCCATACAAAGTCATTTATTTACTAAGTAGTAATGCTTGTTATAAATGTTAATCTTTCTTCAAATAAAAATTATATTCCGTCCCGTAAAATATTTGGCTTACATATTTGCCTATCGCATTTTTTTTTATTATTTGAAGGAAAATTTGTTAAATAAAGAATTTTGAATTATTAAATTAAAAAAAGGTATAAAAAATAAAATTTTCTTTTAAAAATAGTAAAAAATATAAATAAAAATAGTAAAAAATAATTCCGGCATATCTGGGTTAAATCATTTCCGAAACGATATTTTCGTGAAGCAATTCAAGGGCACCTATTGATGGAAAAAATCCCGTCATGCATAAATAGTAGAATGAATTTGCATCAATACCCATCTACTGTGAATATTGGGTATGTGCTTCATTCATTCCATCAGAATTTGTGTTCCAATCATGTATTATAAAAGTGTGATTTAAATAGAAGGTTGCTTCCTCAGAGAACACCTTTCCTTTGTATCTGTCCTATCCTTTCATTATTGTATCTGTCAATGGAGACTCCGGGTTTGGACCGTGTCATAGTAGTGTAATATACAAAAACAAAAGCTAAAAAATACAAGTAAAAGAAAAGCACAAAACTACAAAATCTACTAACTGGACGTTTCGCCACTAATGTAAATGGCTTCTTTGGAAGCAAAAAGTGTGTAGCGGATGTCTGAAGATCACGATAACTAAACATGTAAACCACCCTAGAGGTGAAAACCTTGTGGCAAAAATAACTGGCGCGTTGGACTATACGAGTATATACAACTGTAAACAATAAAACGGATCAATGAGCACTGGCTAATGAAACGGAACAGACAAGTTTCCAAATACTGAAGAGTGGGTAACCATCATAATGGTTCAGGTTCTGGAGATGTCTCTGGATGTCAAGTGCTCTCGTTACAATAGATCTCCAGTCAAAGCAAATTTTGTGTGCGTATCGAGAAAACGTTGAACCAATGCTGATTGTGCTAAAACGAATGTGTTGATGTTCTTTGATCGTAGTTTGAATTGATCGTCCGGTTTCACTTATGTGTATGAACCACAATCACAGAGAATTTTAGTGCTGTAGTGTTTTGTGTGCGGAGAATTCTACCTATGTGATCCGTAGCACCGTGAATTTAGGAAAGAACGATAGTGGTTTGGAGAAGAGCAGTTTTAACATGTTTTAGTTCTTTGTTGATATTACAAGGAAGTACAAGGAAGCTGATTACAATTTGCTTTTGTGCTGGATGGTAATGTGAGTTGGCGTAAAGATATCGTTTTATATGTGTGGGGTCCCTGTACACAGAGTAAGAGAGAGTATTTTACTTTATTTTTTTGTATTGTATGTTTATAATATATTGAAAATTATTAGGGTTATCGGTCTGTTAAGGAATTCCTTAACCTGCTAACCTGCAACAGCGTAGACATTATACAAATGTTATAATAGATTAATCACAACATGTTATATTGTCTTTGTATTAACAAATAAGAATGTTAGTCCATACTCTAGTTCCACTCCTGAAGAAGCTTTAAAATAAATTAGTTATTTATAATAAAACAGACAGAATTTTCAATATTTGCAAGTAAGGCCGATATTTTCTTCGGCCTACAACAATCAAAACCTGGAATCGCACATAATAGAGACTCAGGCCATAAAAGCCTTCAAACTCATGTCCAACTACGATGTCCACTTAAAAAATATAAATTAATGTAATCTCTCGAAAATGACAATTTATTTAAGAAATTAGTAGGCTCTGTTGTAACAAACACACTTAGGTACATATAATCTTCTTCTTTTGCACTTTTAAAATCAGAAATAACTACGCTAGAGCTATTAAAGGAAATTCCAAAATTTCATTTTATTTTAGAAATGTTTAGTAAACCGTAAATTTTTCATAAAACTGAACGCTTATTTTGCCACTTTGTATTTACTTAATACAAAGAACCTACCACATTGCCATATGTGGTATAATTTATAATATATAGATATACGATATAGAATTGTTAACGGTTTTGTCTGATTAAACGAAAAGCACATCAGGTGTCACGTGACAGGTGGATTTCAAAAACACGTGCTTTAGTGTGATACTGCATTCCTCTTCGCGCGAAGCTAACGAATATGTAAGCAACTCCCTAGTCCGTTTAACTTACCTCGTTAATGAGATTCCAGGGTAATTGCACTTCTCAAATTATTTCCGTTAAATCTACCTCTGGAATTTTGTTAGGTCAAAACAGACAGGAAAATATTAACGCATCCTACACCGAAAGACTGTATGTATTTTGTTATACTTATAGTATAAAAAAATTACATGTGACATATAAAGATAGAATTCGGGTGGTGTAATGAGTTTACAAATACTACTATAATTATATACAATATATAATTTCAACTTACTTGTTAGATGTTTTTTATTCACCTATCTTACTTGTTTATATAAGTACGTAAAGGTAATACATTCATACTATGGAAAACTATTGCTATATATATGTTTAGTGCAACGTAAATAAATCTTGGCCAATAAATTTAATACAAAAAAATTATGCATTCTATTTCTTCCTGAGATCTTCTCAATTCAATAAATGAAATATTTATTCACATAAGAGAGCCTTTCAAAAGAGTAGTTCATGATTTAAACCGTGCCGTTTTCGTACTTTTAATGTAATCGTTAAGTTTTGCGTCGTCTCTTATCTAAAAAATATTTTAATAATGCACATACACACGATTTGCAGAAAATGATTCATCTGCTAGATATGTACAGATCTCGCACTTGCTTATACTGATATTAACATACTTGCATATTCATATGAGATCAAATAATAACTCAACTCAACATCAGTTTCTGAACGAAACACGTAAATGTGTATACCGCTTACTGATTCAGTTGATAGATTCAAGTCTAATTCTCGTATTTGTACTTCCGTAGTTCTGATTCAACAGAATTAATTTAATGATACAACCAAGAACTATATCGTTTTTTACAGATTCGTTCATTCAAATTAGTTCATTCGCGAACGGCACAACACTACGAAACAGAGAAGCTGCTTTGTGAAAGACGAATGCCGCCACCATTATTTTTCTACACACTCAAATAGTATTAGAAAATATAGATATTATTATTATTATTGAGGCAATTAATATATACATCTATTTTGTGATCTTTATGTACTTATCTTTCAATTCCTAAAATATTTCCACTTGTAGGTCAATAAAACAACAATTAATTAAATACCAATTTATTCCAGAACATATAATATTATGTTTTCGTTAATAAGACTTCTTCAGTGGAAGAAATTGACATCGAATATTTGTCATTGATATATCGAATTTTAATTACAAATTGAAGTCATCCAATTAAATTTTCTGAAAAGATGTGGTGGGTGCTTAACCGCATGACTCCCTAACCACTCCCATCGACCCGTTTATTATAATAATAATAATGAAGGATGGGTTTAATACTGCAACACAATTAAAAAAATGTATTACTTGTCTGGCTATCAATGCAACTCTTGCAGTGTAGTTTTGGTGTGTGTAAGTTGTGTTCAAATGGCTTTGTGACAGCATCATATCGCCTTTTATGGTGCCGCGCTATTAATCACTTTGCTCCCAACAGCGAATGGCAAGTCGACCCAGGATTAAATTTTCTGAAAAGATGTCACCGTCCCTCCAGAGAATTGAACCCCGGCAATTTTAGTCCTCTCACAACGATAGTAAGCCGCCTAACCACTGCGGCCATCGACCCGTTTATTATAATAATAATAATGAAGGATATATTGGTTTAATACATACAATAGTTTACAACAATATTATTTTAATGACATTAAATTTTAAGTTCCTGAGATTCGTCTTTACATTCACAATAATCTACATCTTCTAGGTGATTAAACATGGAATTTGCAGCTACGTCGTCAATAACTTCATTGTTAAAAAAGTTTCGATAAAACTCACTTTCTGGGTTTGTTCTACACTCATCGCCAAAATGAGCTTTTAACAAAGTTTCAACATTTGAAACTTTCAGGGGTTAACTATTATACCTTTAGAAAACCATTTTGGAAATATTTTTTCCGCGTTTCCAGAGTGATGACGACCGTCCTACACCATTTTTATAGTACTCTTCGCAACGTACTGTTACGTTTCCATTTATTCTTTTTTCTAGAATTATCCGTTTACACTGTGATATTTTAAAATTCCATAACTGCACTGCTATAAAACTTTCCTTAACAAATCTTCTCCAATCCCTTACATTACAATCTTCTAGTTTGAGGACTGTAGCTGCTTCCCCGAATATGTTTGTATACGAGTTTGGGTTGGTTATTGCAGGTATTTTCTTTAGTTTCTACTCTATTTATAACAAAAATTACGAAACGGATGTGAAAATTTAAAACCTTACCTTAGATTTTTTTTCAATAGTTTTTTTCCACTGAGTTGGATTCGAAATTTTTCTTTCTACCATACCCACGCTGTGTTTCTTTTACCACTTCCTCCATTTTATATTAATTACACTGTTTTAATAATTATTATCAATAAAACTTTGAAACAACAAAGAATGTTTAAGTTATTTACGACTTAATTAATGCCATTCATCTATCTCTATAAATAATATTTGTCAATGTTGTTACATATCCAAAAGCTATTGGTCGGATGGATATGACTTACTTTGGAATAACGCCACGGATGGATAAGACGCACTTTGGAATGTTTCTTAATTTTTAGGCCTGTTTCTTATGTTATAAGAAACGATTTGGAAGCATTAGTCATGCATTGATATAATAATATAGCATTAGTTTATGCCTTTAACTGAAATTTATAAAAAGTGGATAAGATCCCCTTTGCAATTACCCTCCTCAAGTGTTATTTATAATAATTTAATTCACGCCTGAATTTTATTAATTTTAAGCTCTTGACTAGATTTTTTCTCATCGCGAGTTCGGGGGCAAAGTTATATCGAATTTGTTGGCAGCATTCGACACATACCTATTAATTTAAACTTTCATCACTTCAACATGAACTGTAAAGCCAAATAAGAATGACATAGTTTGTACGATTCATAGTGACTCCATTATCAACCCAACATAAACAAATCAACATTTACTTTCTTTGCTTCAGAAAGAACAACATCTCTGAACCATAAGATGCATGGGAGGAGGATCAAGTATCAATCCTAGCAAAGTAATACTTGTCCCATTTACCAATAGGAGAGTAATCAATTCCACTGAAGCTAAATATCTGCAAGTAATTCTAATAGGTATTACCAGTCTACTGCTTACATCCACTCAGCGACACTTTAGCGAGTGAACGACTACTTACCCCCCACTCTTGCCTACGCCGTAGGAGGGATAGCGGCTACTTAAGCGAGTGCTGGAGCGACTGAACGACACTAGTAAATTGGCTGTTATTTAGAGCCAAGTGTAAACTGACATAAAAATTCCTGGCCCACTTGTCCGGTTTGAAAAGGATGAACTACATGCCGACCATCTGGCTACTAATGAAAATCCTCCGTCTGGAACCAACAAATGATTTAGCAGTTGATTAGCTTTTTCAAACGCTGCCCGGGCTGAACCAACATCTCAGACCCACAAATGGAAGGCTGAAAATTAAAACTGATAAAGTGCGTTGCAATGAGATGCACGCACAAACGAGGCCATGCGGGGATCTCGATTGAAACAGTGCTTCCATGGAGCCTACGACCTGATTCTCGATCAGAAATTTACTTGGAAGCGGCACGGTTCCTGAAAGAGAGGTTTTTCACCGCCAGAAATATGCTGATCCCACTACTAGAGATGCAGGGACTAATCGGGAAAGCCGACTATCCGCCTGATCCTATTTATAGTCTATGATTAGTCGGCAATTAGTCCCGACTAGTCGGCACTTACCAACTATAGGAAAACCTACATCAAAGGAAAAATCACCAAAATAACGAACTACTGCGCACGTTTTATAATTTTCAAGAACTTAATTACTTATTTGATTAAACGCCCGTACAGCTCTGAAAATGTAAACAAAATCTGTCGGGACACAAACAACACAAGAGCTGGACGAACGAAGCGAAACGAATGCGACCTAACTTAACTGAAACCAATGATCGGCATTGCCGACTAGTCGACAATCGGCCATTTCAGCCCACTAGTCTCGTTGTCTATGGTCGGCCAAGTCCATAGTCGGCCCATTTCTACTAATTACCATTACAAATTCCATTCTGGACGCTGGGCAAGACCGACCGTTGTCATCTGCAAACCTGGGAATGACTCCCTCGCGTCAGAATCAGACACTCTATTGATGTCGTTCAATAAATCATTTTTCGACTTAGTCTTAGCCCTTGAGTTTTCAACTCATTGGAGCTTTAGACATCCCTGTCTTCCTCCCCCCTTTTCTTAGCCTGCTTGTCGAATTTATCAAAAAATTGTAGAAGTTGTGATCCTCAAGAGCATTCAGATGGAGATAATCGATCACGAAGATCTACCCGACGACCAATTCGGATTTAGAGCTGAGCTTTCTTCTGATTTTCAACTTTTGAAGCTTACCGACTCCATCCATGAACGACACTAGTTAATTGGCGTTATTTAGAGCCAAGTGATACCGTCTGGCATTAAAGCCTCTTGTACAGAATGATGGTTAAGAGGATAACATTTCTAATCAGGTTCGAGTGTCAGGTATTAAACGCCATCTATGCAGAGGACCGCATTTTGGCCACTTAAGATCTCGAGATTGCAGCCCAACTTGCTCAGGCACAGTTGAATCGAATCGAGGCGGCTGAACGATCAATCTGAGAAAGCGCAAGCCATTGCGTTAAGCCGGAGACGACAACCGTCCCCCATAAGAAACCGTTCTACGATGTTGAGATCGACTGCGGCGACAAGATCGAACACCTGGGAATGCCCAACGTACGCTCAGTCCCGTGGACAATTTAACAGCAAATAGATTGGCCAAGCATCTTAAAAGAACTTTAGGCGAGCATAGACAAATAATGGCAGATCTCACTGAAATCTCTCTTTGTGAAAGATCTCAAAATCTCTCAGACGCAAAGTAGGCTAAAAATTCTCTGCGCCCACTTGTCCGGTATACAAAGCTAGTGAAAAGGTTGAACTACATGCCGACCATCTGGCTACTATTTTCATGGGAAATCCTGGTGGGGAACCAACAAATGATTTAGCAGTTGAGTAGCTTTTCCAAACGCTGCCCGAGGCTGTGGGCGAACATCTCAGACCCACAAATAGAGAAGAAGTCTCCGAAATTATTAAAACCAGAAAGAGGAAGAAGGCTTCTGGAGAGGACGGTACCACAAACGAGGCCATTAAATGCCTACCTCTATCGGCGATCGTCTAATTACTAGAGATGCACCGACTAGTCGCCGACTAATCGGGAAAGCCGACTATCCGGCCCCACATTTATAGTCGGTGATTAGTCGGCAATTAGTCAACAAAATATGGCGACTAGTCGGCACTTAACGAACTATAGGAAAACAGTACATCAAAGAAAAAAATCACCAGTACTTACGAACGTACTGCACGTTTTATATTTTTAAGAACCAAAAATTAATTACTTATTTGATTAAACGCCCGTACAGCTAGTGAAACACGGAAAATGTAAACAAAATCTGTCGGGACACAAACGCGTCACAAGTAGCTGGACGAACGAAGCGAAACGAATGCGACCTAACTTAACTGAAACCAATGATCGGCATTGCCGACTAGTCGACCAATTAATCGGCCATTTCAGCGCCGACTAGTCGTCGACTATTTGTCTATGGTCGGCCAAGTCCATAGTCGGCCCATTTCTACTAATTACCATTACAAATTCCATTCTGGACGCTGGGCACTTCTCCTCCGCTTGAAAGAGCGCCGTGATAGTTGTCATCTGCAAACCTGGGAATGACTCCTCTCTGCCGGGGAGTTACCGCCCCATTAGCCTCTTGTCGAATTTATCAAAAAATAGTAGAAGTTGTGATCCTCGGGAGACTTCAGATGGAGATAATCGATCACGAAGATCTACCCGACGACCAATTCGGATTTAGAGCTGAGCTTTCTTCTGATTTTCAACTTTTGAAGCTTACCGACTCCATCCATAGGGGCTTCGAACAGAGAGATGTTACTGGGGCGGTATTTCTTGACGTGCACAGAGCTTTTGATACCGTCTGGCATTAAAGCCTCTTGTACAGAATGATGGTTAAGAGGATCAACATTTCTATCATCAGGTTCGAGTGTCAAGTATTTAACGCCATCTATGCAGAGGACCGCATTAGTGGCCACTTCAATGAGTCCCGAGATTGCAGCCCAACTTGCTCAGGCACAGTTGAATCGAATCGAGGCGCATGTGGTCTAACGATCAATCTGAGGAAAGCGCAAGCCATTGCGTTAAGCCGGAGACGACAACCGTCGCCCCATAAGATAACCGTTCTACGATGGAGATCGACTGCGGCGACAAGATCGAACACCTGGGAATGATTCTCTACAGGAAGCTAACTTTCGCCGAGCATCTAAGTAGAGCTAGGAACAGGGCCATCGGTCGACTGCACCAACTGTATCCTATACTGAGTGACCACAAACTCAATCCCAAAACGTGATACTGTACAAAACACACATCCGCACGATCCTAACCTACATCAGCCCAGCCTGGGCCACGGCGGCTCCATCACACATCCTCCCACTGGTACAGTACAGAATCGCGTTCTGCGACTTGTATTCCGCCTCCCTAAACGCACCTCGCTGGTCGTCCTGCGAGACTTAACAGCAGCAGATGTCCAGGACTTGAACAAGTTCTTGAGGAAGCGCAACAGAGGATTCTTCGAGAAGGCACTCACAAGTAACAACCCGGCGATGAGTAGCGCCATCGCGCAAAAATCAATGGGCACACTAAACGCCGCACGACGACGGAGACACTCCGGTTAACGTGACGCGGTAATTTTTTTTTTAAGTGAGGAAAAATGCCTAAACGCACCATCAGGGACGAGACCCGTCCCCGGTGTGTGGGGCTCGCACCCACTAAAAAAAATCACTTTGTCAGGTGTAGAATCCATCCCGGAACCGCTGGTCGCATTTCTTCAGGATGGCACCTCGTAGTTAGCCTCGATCGACTGCCTCCATTGCTTGGGTCTCTTTCTTCTTCTCCTTCAGCACCTTCTCGACGAACGTGGCGATATTCTGCCAGCGGTTGTGTCCGGACAGCATCGTTTGCACGACGTTATCCGGCGTTAGAGGTCCTAGACCGTCTTGTAGAGCGTCTCTGAAGTCACTCCACCACTCGCATTCGAAGAAGGTGTGGTGAGCATCATCTTCCGCAGAGTCGTGATACTGGCATGTCGCGTTCTCTGCTATACCCATTCGAGCCAGATATGCGTTGAAATACCCGCATGTCCGCTAGAAAAACTGGGTGAGGTATATTTCCGGAACGGTTTATTTACCTCGGCCGTGATCTCGGTCCATCCACTCCGTTAGGTTGCGGATGAGTCTGGCCGTCCACCGTCCTCTCGTGTCGTTCTGCCAGCGCTCTTGCCAACGTTGTCGTGTGAGCGCTTTAGCGTCCGCTCTTGCTGGTCGTGCACCGACGTCTCATCGTGTCTCGTAGACTCTCTTCTTTTCTTGAGCCAGTAGATCTATCGCGGTTACTCCTGCGATCACAAGCACCGCCGGTTCGGAAACCGTACGGTATGCGCTGGCGATCCTGAGTGCTCCCCGTCGCTGTACTGAAGCCATCCGCTTTCTGTACTTGTCCTGCTGTAAAGCGTCAGCCCAAATCTCGCTTCCATACAACAGTATGGAATGGGTGACGGTCATTAGCAGCCGGCGTTTACTCGCCGTCGGTCCTCCTACGTTGGCCATTAGTCGGCTCAACATTGTCGTTACCTTAGCGGCCTTATCGCTCGACGACTGAATCTGTTGCCAGAAAATCATCTTGCTGTCGAGCCGCAGTCCGAGGTACTTCACGGAAGTTGTAGTGGTTATGACTTCCGTATCCACCGTCATCTCGATCTCCCTAGGGATTCTTCTCCTGGTCAGTAGAACGACCTCGGTCTTCTCCGTTGCCAGGGTCAGGCCGTGTTCGTCCATCCATGTGGTGACTCTTCTCATTACCTGGTTGAGCCTTCTCTGGGCATCCGCCTCGTCACGCGCTAGGATGACTGCCGCTAATATCGTCTGCGTATCCTATCAGATACGCATCTTGCGAAAACTCCATTCGGAGGATCCCAACGTAACACATTCCATAAGTCGGTGCCGAGTATGGAACCCTGCGAACGCTCCTGCTGTTATCTTCTTCGTGCACATCCCGCCTGCGGTGTCGTAGAAAGCACCTGTCGCTAAGGTAGCTGCGTACCATCCAAGGATATCCACCAGAAGACTCCAAGATCCCAACCAAACAACACCCAAGGACCATCAAAAGGACATCCGAAACAAGAAGTTTTTAGTTACTAACAGGGACTTCTCAAACGATACGACGCTCCATGATCACCTATGCTCAGATCAAAATGACACAATTGCAAAATCTCACAATCACATAAAATAAAACATGCGAAATAATAGTCCGATTTCAGATATTTAGAATTGAATTATTATTATAAAGTAGTTACAATTAAAATCTTTCGGCCCATAAGCGAGATAGAGAGAGATAGTAGAGATACTTAAATATCTATATCTGTACCGCTGTCAAGCCGCTTTAAAAACGTTAATTTATTATAATACAAACCGGAAAATAAATATTAAGGCAGATGCATATGAAGACCGTTGAAGTTGGATTTTTTTTAGTACAAAAGTCAACTCAGGAAAGAAATGCCAACTAAAATAGGAATATCGATTTTGATTTAAAACCGCCATATTTCCGGAACGGTTTACTTTTCTTTCTTTTTTGGAAAAAATATTCCTTGACTAAAGTGACCACGAAGAAACATACTTTGGGAAAAAATTATTATTAAGCGTCATAACTAATCACAAAAAATGTTAATTCTTATTTTACGAAAATTTACTCCGCTTATTAGATTGGTTCCTAAGATCAAATTGATGAGTAATGCAACGAAAATAAGTGAAATAATGTTAAGGCGTTCTTCAATACAAAGTACACTCAAATTTGGCCAGAAAAGTCCGATTTATGATGCCAGAATTCATTTTCATAATGATACAAGGTAAATAAAATGATTAAAATTTTTGGTGACAATTTTTGTTTTAACTTTTTTAATTTACAGATGTTGTGGTGTCATAGGTTAATATTTTTTCCCAAAGCTCTACTGTAAACCGTTCCTGAGATATGGCTAGACATTTTGAACACCATGCACAAGTTATGGTAAAGAATAAAACTAATATAAGATTCATAACCGTATTTTCATTCAAAACCAAATAACAACATAATCGATTTATTAAAAAAACAATTGGGGGGAATTAAAGAAACCCAGCACCAAACAAGTTTTAACTAAAAAATACTGCCTATAAGGCGATAATTTTTTATTATCGCTCAGAAAATATTATCGCCTTGATAATGACAGCATTGCTGTTGAAACGCGTCGGTGTTTTTAGTAAAATTTGTTTGGTGCCAGGTTAATTGGTGCTAGGAGTGTTATGTATAAACTTAGCTAGAATTTCTAAGCATCAAATTGGATGAGTAATGCTCTTTTCAACGAAAATAAGTTTGCAAAATTCGATATTCCTTGTAAAAGAAGAAATACAGTTATTATTAAGGTCATAGCTTCCTTCAACATGATGTAATGCAATATGAAATAACACAAACTTCCCTAAAACCGTCGATCATCCCAGAATACAATTACCCAATTTTTGTTTTAACTTTTTTAATGAAAATACTGTCTGCTGCTAGAAACACCATGTTGTCCGATTTTAGAGGAAAAAAATTGGGGGGAATTGGGAGAGGGGAGCTTTAACTTACTCCTAGTCTAATTTTTTTGATATCCTAGCTCTAAAATTTGTCAATTTATGATGCTAGATTTTGGACTTAACGACAAAGTTTAACTTAGATAAATTATTGAGGAAGTTTAAAAATGAGCTTTTCAGATAACTATCTAAACTGGGCAGGACCAAATGAAGGGATCACTGTTTCACAGTTTTTCATTACAACCGTGAACATGACTTAGCAGTTGTGCATAGATATCTGGCAGATTAGAAAACTATTGCTGGAAATCCTGATCTTAATTTTTGACTAGGTCTGAAGTAATTTTCGTTTATAAACTTTTTATAGTGTAACTAACATGTTAATAATGATGTTAATAGGTGTTATCGACTGTATGAGGTGTTTCATATGTAAATGAAATGGATCAGAAAAATCAACTTAATGTATACGTACCGAGAGTTATATGACTTTCAAAATTCCCACAATATTAATTAAACTAAAAGAAGAAGTATAGGTCCTCCTACTTTCCAATCTTATTTTGTCAGGTAGGATCGGAATTGGAAGTATCTGTTAGGTAGAACCTATATCTACTTAACAACTTTCATTATAAAACTTTCGACAATACTTACTGTTATTAATTATTAGCGCTCCGTCTCTGCCTTGAAAAAAGGTGTTGTATTGCACAACAAAAGTGCGGTTTGATCTCAAAATGAAGCAGTGTAGCGTAATGCCATCTAAATGCGGTTTCGCCCAAATAAATCTTCATCGTGCGAAAGCGGTTTCGGATGTGCTCAGCAGAAGATTTTTCAATTCGATTTTGTGTTAATTCACGAGCTCTGATCCTTCAGGAACAAAAAGTTTTAAAGACACAATCGTCTAACTTAATGTATTCTCACAAACATAAATATCACAGGACAAGAATATACTTAATAAAATTTCAAATTTTATCCAATTCTAAAGTTCACCAATACAGACCTAGTTGCAGTGATGGTAGAAGTATCGATGAAAGGAAGTAGGCAAGAAGTGATTATCGCCCCGACTTGCTTTTCTGGAGACGGGGACCAGTATCTCCAGAATAAATCTAATTTCTTCAGAACCACTGCAAGACTAAGAAAAAGTAATCGTAGAATTCGATGCCCATTTGGAGTAGCATAGACAGCACTAACAGAGGGGAATCTGTTTTTGACTTTTTTAGTAAGTAATAAAATAGCTGTAATCAATAGAGGAAACATACCTATATTCATGAACAAAATCAGACACTAGGTACTTGACTTAACCCTAGCATATCCAATCACGAATGGAAAAATATAGTATTGGTATGTTTCAGGCAAAGAGTATATGTCGAATCACAAACACATCCGCTCCGACTTACTAGCGCTACTTTCTAACCTAGATTAATACAGAATACCCAAAAACACGACTGCGATTGATTCCGTGAACACGTCAGCAACAATAAAGGACAACGGCTTTCTGGACATTTTTCCCCTCCGTGGGCAGGTTGTAACGTTATCGTTACGTTTGAACAACGCTGTATATCATCACTAGCAGCGGTTGCTGTCAGAGCTTGCGCCAACAAGGCAGCCGAGGTTTTCTGCGGAGTACAGGCAGGATTAACGGTCTCTTCTGATCGGTCTCTCGCCTAAACCACCGGATTCGGCTGGAGTGATTTCCATTCGTAAATTTGGTTTGTATCTTTAGTATCTTTTTTCACATTTCTATCTGCCGATTTCTGCCTGAAT
Source organism: Holotrichia oblita (assembly GCA_023690525.1). Classification (NCBI taxonomy): domain Eukaryota; kingdom Metazoa; phylum Arthropoda; class Insecta; order Coleoptera; family Scarabaeidae; genus Holotrichia; species Holotrichia oblita. The sequence continues at coordinate 157,682,253 of CM043015.1, read as the reverse complement.
AGGTAATTTAGCTTTGTAATTAGCCTTTTCTTTTCAATTGTAGGCTATTAAATTCCTTAGTGTGGAATAGTGTCTGTTTTTTTTTTTGTGTTTTAGGACAATTCCCACGTGTCAGCAAACCGGACGAATCCGTCATTTTCAAATTTTTCTTCGTTGAATCAGGGAACCAGGGATCCGGTGGCGGTGTTTCCAGAGAAAATAGGGAGGACAGACAGAGAGAGCTCAGGAACCTACGTTGTAGGTTTAGTATTTGCAGAGGTTGGTCGTTTTCTTTACTCTTTCTTAAATCTATTGTTTTATAATTCCTTAACGCATCCCATCAATTTAATAATGTAATGAAACCAGTTGGTCTAAATAATTTTTTTGTAAAAAAGAAAACACATGTCATATGGTTTTTGTTCATTTCTTGCACTGAAATCAGAATATTATATTTGTATATTTTAAAATTAAATTTGGTTGTTAAATGTATATTGTTAAATTTGGATTGTAAATTTCTTTAATCTTTTTTTTCCTTTTCATAAATTTGTAATTAGCTACGGCCATAATTGTGAAATTTAAATTTTGTTTTTTTTTAATTTTGTAAACGTTCCAATTTTTATTTTATTACAATAAACATTGTTATTAGTATAATTGGTGTTTTCTTTATGTATTGCCCCTCTGCACACCTAGCTCGGAAGTTCACTTTGCTGGGGAATATGCACCCCTATTAATAATTGCATATTGGCGGCCTGTTTGTTTTTTTTGTAAGCCTCATAACCCGCTGAGGCGCCTCAATATAATTTTTTCCCCCTCTTTTTTGCGTTTAAAAATCTGGTAACGGTGTTATAAGGTTTACCGCGAAAGGCAACTTGGCCAGAAAGGCCTATTTTACATCCATGCCGTTTTAGCCCTCTCGACCGAGTTGCACCCGGGCATAGAAATCCGCAATTTGGTCGAGACTTAATTTGCGTACTCCAGGGTCATCTAATCGATCGATGCCAAAGTATATCCGCTTCTCCCTGCCCGCTACTACGCACTCTGCAAGGACACGGACTGGAGTTTCGTCCGCATTCACACAATTTCTACTTAGCAAAGACTTCACTAGGCCCATGCGATGCATGTGTTTATTCGATGTAGTGGAGATACTAAAAGCGTTTTGGCAAACCCTAGGAGCTGAAACCAAAAACTATATATTGGTTATATCAAATGGAAATACGCCCCATAGTCACCTACTCTACTCTAATACGGTAACCGAAAACTACCGAACAGACGGCGCAATTCAAATTGCAAAAATTGCAATGATTTGTCTATCTGGAAATCGCAGAAGCAACACGCGGCTGTCGAACTGCCTCGATGGAAGTGCTACTAGAGCTAACGCCAATATAAATGTAAGTCAAAAGAACTGCCGTTCCTAGCACACAATAATTAAGGCTATCGTACCGCATAAAGACTAGCAACGTACGACATCTATGGATTCTAAGAGACTTGCAAAAAGATGTAATAAAAAGGAATAAACGTCTATAGACATACCGATAGCCAGGCCGCTCTAAAAGCGTTGATTTCGTACAGTTTTGAGTCTAAACTGGTCTGATAATGTCGTGGCAATGTTGCTTAACTGGCCACAAATAATAGGGTATCCCTGATGTTTGTTCCACGGTGTTCCAATACTAAAGGAAATGTAAAGGCAAGCGGGTTTGCAAAACAGGGAGCCAATACGCATTTCGTTGGGGTTTCTTAAAGCAACCTTAGTAAAGAAGTCCAACAATAGAAAACAAATGAAAGATTTGCAAAACTGATCCAGTTATATTTTGATTGCACGAACTTAATGCGGAGACTATTAAGCACATACTTTGTAACTGCGAAGCACAGGTCATTCCAACGCCAAAGAAGATAAAAATCGCGGCACCTAAATCGGTCCTAGGGATCGTTAAGACTATCGGATTGGAGGGATACTAATGAAACTGGGTAATGGATAAGATATCATTCCAATGAGATGGACAAAGCAGATCTAGACGTGTATCGATTTTGCGAACTTAGTATGACACCGTCGAGTATATACTTCGTAAATCCGATGCACTAGACCAATTGAGATTTCAAAGAAGATTAAGACCACAGCGCCTAAATTAATCCTAGAATTCGCTAATAATATTGGGTAAGGTGTAGAATAATGAAATTGGATAATCACCGTTCGGGAAACCCAGCATTACGTGGAGTTAATTTTAAGAAAATTTGAATTGTACGCCATTGGTAACATCATCGAACATTCCGGGGCTGCAAAGGACATTTTACGAGCAGTTTTAGTTTAAGTTTTAAGTTACCCTACAGTAATTATAAATACAAAATACCTAATAAGTCTTTACACACTTATAACTGAACTATTGAAATATCTAAATTCCACAGTTTCTATTGTTACCATCACGTTTCACTATAAAATATTTACCTGTCATTGTGCAGTCCTTACATCTGCTATTGTAAACCTATTCATTTCTCACTTTCGGGTGAAATGTTTCGTTATTTGAGTTCTAGATAGACTCTGAAGGTGTAATTAAGATTAGGAATTACCAAGAGTTTCCACCACCGAGAAAGGGCAAGTAACATAGTTTATAAAAGGAGTTCGTTCAGTTCAGTTCAGCGAGTTCACTATTCTCATTACAACTACCAAGTTAATCGATGGCATTACAAGTACAGTTCATTACAGATGACAACTCAGTTCAACATTAACATTACAATTTCCAAGTTCAGTATTAGCAAGTACAATTTCCAAATTCAATGTCACCAGATACAAGTTAGAAATTAGTTTGGTTAGATGTAAGAAAATAAGTTCAAATGATTTTTTTATTAATCAACCACACCAAGTGTAGCATCAAATTTCTATAAAAGACGAGCCGCCGATATTACTTCGGAACCGTCCAGACCATCAAGACTAGTTCATAGCTCTCCGTTCATACGTTTGCGTTGATACGTTTAACGGATAAAAATCTCCTTGTGGTTCATAGCTTTGCGTCTATACGTACACTCGGTACGACTGAATCTTCGAACGATTTCAATGAGTTACCTTATTAAAATCGTTCGAAGATTAAGTCGTACCGAGTGTACGTATGTTCACATACCAATTTTGTAGAGTTAACCTCCCTTCTTTCGTAAACGGATGAACGGCAGCGGACAAGTTCAACTTCAACCAATTTTATCCGTCATAGGATAGACTGTGAAGCGCACACAAATAACGTGCAGCGATTGGTCAACGTATCAACGCAAACGTACGAATGGAGTGCTATGAACTAACGTTCAGATCGCAACAATCACAATAGATCAATGGGCCGCAGTGAAGAGAGGTACTTGAACAATATGCAATGTAAAACAAGACATTCCATTTTGCAATTAATTTTATTATTATATTTATCCATACCCATTCCTATAATTCATCTACGTAAATATGTATAATAAATAGTAAAATATTGCATTGAATATAAAATTAACATCATATGAGTCATTAACTAAACGCTTGACTCTATTGGTTGTTTCAAATTACTCGACGTTAAAGCCAACACCTCTTCACAAACTTTTTTATAACACCAAGAATTTCCCTTGAGCCTTTTTCTACGAATTCCAACTTTAGCAGTACAGGCATATTTTTCGCGCTGATTTTGCTTGCACTGTACAGGTGTACTGTACTTCATCGCACTGTTTTTCAATATAGACTTTGTAGGAGTCTTATCTATTTGTGGTGGATTCAAATCAGGTAGGTAGCATATCTCTAATTCAAATGAGCATCCTCCAAAACCAGACAAACTACTGAGTTCCGATTTGCCGCGTAACCTGAAACTGATAATAATAATGAATATATGAAAATGTCGATAAATGCCAGAATATAAAAACCAAAAAAATGCCTATAATAGTGTAGTGCCTTGCGGTGTGCTACTTTCCACCCTGCCCACTAGAGGGCATTGGGTTGGAATTAGTCCATTGTCGGAGGCATTATACATTTAATTTTGTGGTGTGAAGGACGATGAAATTAGATCTTGCATTCGTAGTCGCGCTGACGAGACCTGGAAGGTCGAAATCACGTGGTCAGCTTCTAATGCTCGATTTATTTTCATTGCATTCAACCGCAAGGTAAATTCTAACAATATACCATGAGCGTCTATTGTAGGCATTTTTTTGGTTTTTAATAATGAATATAGCTTAATAACAGAAAATAAACACTTACCCCTTTCTGTCACAATGTATGTTCTTTTTAGCAAGAGCTTTTGTTAACTGGGAAATTACATACTCCGGATCACTGTATTGGGTTGTCGAAACATTTAGTAACTCCTAAAAAATGTGCATATTTGAAAACAAATTAAACATAGGACATATAACGTCAATTACAGCTATCTTACTATTTTAAACAAATTAACTGCGCAGAGAAATGTTTCACATTTTTTCCAAAGATTTCACGTTACAAGTTACATTATGAACACAGTATAAAATTATAATCTTAACAAAAAAAAGGAAGCAGAGTAATTATATTGCTTAATTGGAGAAATAACAAATTTAAAGCGGTTAGGAGGTAAAAACCCACTCTAAGAAGTAGAGACAGCGTAGTCATATCTGCGTCCACCCGTAACAGCTCGTAGCCCTCTTCAATGCTGCCCCCTTTTAACTGTCTTATAACTCAAATTGGCCAGTATATAAAGTAATTGATTGGGACCGGCAACTAAAAAGATTGGATCTCTTAATTATAATAGTTTTCTGCAAAGTTGTATATGCGTATAGGGCAATTAAATCTCATCAAAAATATTTTCAAAATGGAGAGCGACACTTTCGGAAGTACCGGATATGACATCAACTTTCTCATTTCAAACGGAATGATATAGCCTTCTTTGAATTTTCGAAATCTAAGCATTATTTTAGAGGAACTTCTACTAGTGTTAAACGTGCGCATGTGCGAAGAGTAATAGTATTGAAGGCAGCGTGTGCACAGTCGCGTCGGTAATTTCTATATTCACCATTATATGTTACTTTCTTTGTTAATTAAACATATTTTTCATATTGACTATGTTTATTTCTCGACCACGTTAACAATAAGCACCGGTGAGATAAAGTACGTCGGTATTTTCTGTATGAATATACTATGTGACTGATGATAAAGAAGGGTTAGTAAGTGTGTAGAACGATCCGAACAAGTGACAAGGAAAGAAGATACACATATAACAGGTGAAAGAGTAGGAGAACGAGACGCTAATACCTGATTACGAGTGAAATAATTATTACTGAGTGTTTTAATTATTTGGGAGCGAAGAATCATAAGTGTTAAAGAGGGAGATGCAGAAAACTTAGAAAATGCAAGTGCAGAAGAAACCTTTGAGAAAGATGTTTTGATAAATTCAACCGAACAGGTACACGCTATATTGGACGAAACCCCGGTTGAATGGGAAAGAAAATTAATTGCTCAAGAAAGAGAATTAGTAAGAAAAGAGCATGAATTATTGGAACGAGAAAGAAAATGGAATAGGGACCAACCGTCGAATGTGCATTATCACAATAATAATAGTCAACAAGTGGTACCAGAATTCAATTCAGGTACAGCAACCTCGTTAACAACTACACGATGGGTCAGAAAATTGGAAGCAATAGCAGAAATATTTAAATGGGCTGACAAGACGCTATTAATTAACGCAATTTCAAAGCTAGGTGGTGCGGCGAAACTATAGTTTGATGGAATCAATGAACAAATCACGAACTGGGTGAGTTTTAGAACCAGAATTACTGCAGATTTTCCTTCTGTATCCGACGATGCTGATATTCATTTTGAATTATCGAAACGCCGAAAGAAAAACGACGAAAAGTATGAACAATATGTTTATCGCATGAAAGGTATGGGTAGTAAAGGCGATTTAAATGACAGGTCCGTATTGAAATATATTATCGGAGGTATTGGATAGCGAACTGGCGAAACTTTTAGCTGTGAGTATACCACATGATATACAGGACCTTTTGTTAAAAATAAAGAATTATGAGAGTACATTACACTGAAATAATTATTCTAAACCTTTAAAGATGGCATTCAGCGAACCGCCGAAATTTTCTGAAGTAGTTACCGGAAAGAAATGTTACAACTGCGGTGAACAAGGGCATATCTCAACTACATATCCAAAACCAGCCAAGAAAATAAAATGTTTTAAATGCAATAAAATAGGACATATTGCAACGAACTGTAACGAAACGCCAAAGAATGTGAATACGATATATAAAACTTTACCTGATGAGTATCAGAAGAACCCCACGGGGCCTAGGCCTCCTTGCGGATAGCAACTATCGGCCAAGCGTGGGAAACGGAATCAGGCCGTGGGCCCATCCGTGAATTAAGCCTGTACTACGGCGACGGCCGGGCCGAAGCCCTACCCCGAAATGCCAACCGCGGTGCTCTTTCTCCCAACCGAGATAGAGATACCGCAGCAGCTACAGTAAAACCGTAGGGCCCCAAAGTCACCGAGTTGTTTTAGGATGAAAACAAGGGTTCCCCAACCAGACAACCAGCGGCTGGAGTACTCCTCGGCGAACCGACTTTTGTCCTCCCTTACTAAGATTCTCTCGCCACGCCCGTTCCCCAGCGTGTAGCCTACAGGGATCGAGTAGTGAAGCTGCAGTTCTTCGGGGTAAGTGCTGTGGGTACCTTACTTACCCACCGTATATTCCTATATGAAATGTTAATTGTTCGCTGAATCGTTTGCCACGAATTGCAGAACAGTGTTTTATACTTTTTAGGTGGCGTTCGCAATTCCTCCTGCTGGTACACGTCAAATAGTTATCGCACCTTACACATTTAATTCTATTACCTTCGTATTCTAAATCCAGCATACTCGCTATTACGTGTACTAGTTTCTTCCAAGTACGCCGTTTCCGAAACGTAACTAAATGCGACATTTTCATATGTACCATATGAGTACATATGTATGTACTGATAAGAAGTCACAACGACCAGTGGAATAATACTGAACAAGTGTGCTTTGATATGGATGCTTAAGTTTCCGTGTCACTCTCTACGTTGCTCACCGCACTGCATTGGAAATTGCCTCTCTTTGCCGAGTCTAATTATTAGTATTCGTTTGGAACCCACCCGAATTTTCATTTAAATCCATAAAGATTTACTCGTTAGTTATCAACGTTCATCAATTTATTATCCTTTGTTATAACTTAACATAACACAACTAAGCTAAGCTTACCTTGCTATTAAGAATGACTGGCTGAAGTATGTTATCTGCACAAGATCTTTTTGGCGTTAGAACATTTCGAACCCTATGTAAGGATTTTTCTATACTGTCCAGTACTTTTCGTGCAGACCCTGATGACTCACAACATGGGTTACCTGTTCTATGAAAAAGTTAAAAAAAATGATTTTAGGATTTTATCATGCATGTAGCGTTAATACAGTAGATATTGCCTTACATAGGTAAGAATACGGATTTATATCATAACGCTCCGTTAGAGAAGGCTCCGTTTCTGAGTTAAGTATTTTACCATTACTACATTATAAAAATTATCTGCTATTGCAATATAGATGTGTATACTCAGTATGGTGAAAATTGCATAGAAAGAGTTTATTGTCATAAAACTGAGTCAATTTATTTTTTCTAATTTTGAATTTTGTCGTGGAGAATAATTAAACAAACCAGTTTATATTTTTACCTAGGTAAAGATCATCTTTCACACATAAAAAAAATATTTTTTGTGCTGTTGAGTATTTAATTATTATCGCAGTAGTTCAAATAGAAGCAAATGAAAGCGAACAGTTCATATTCCAATTTTGATATAGTAGGTTTGTATAAAAATTTTATAAAATATGAATTGTATATGGTTAACGATTTAGCTTATATCGGCACGTTATTGTCCATTATTGGCTTGCAAACTACTACTTTCAGTAACGAAATAAATATGGAAACTTTTGTGTAAAAACTTCTCCACGTGCATCTATATACTTCCTGCAATACATCACCCGTATGACCCGTATTACAATAGAGTTGTAGGAAGTTTTTTGCCTTACTGAAGCTTGAATGATTATAAAAATAGTAAACAGGATTTGTTAATACAGTATTATTCAAATTTTCGCTAACAGAATTATTCGAAAATAAGTACGAAAGTGTACGTTTTGCGCAGTGCGCCTTAAACAAGATGTAGATTTTACTGATAGATGTTAATTGTTGTCTATTTATTCAATTTTGAGAAAACAACGCTATTAAATTTATTTATAATCAAAAAAATTGTCCTAACTTGTCGAATAGTATAACCAACACTTTCAAAGCAATCTTCTTGACTGCTATTAGGTAGAGTAGAATGTTCAAAATATTTTTTTTGTGCAGCTGAATTTACAATTGACTAATCATAAAAATTCTATATGTAGGTACCTGATGCTCCAAATATGTTAAATTTTTTATATTTAGACTGTAGAAATATTTTACATCACGAATACCCTTTTTAAAAATTAAAGCTAGCGGATGTTTACTGTGAATATGTTCAACAACAATCTTTAATTTAAAACTAATTTTAGAATTTCTATTGGTAAGAATTTCGGGTTCACCCTTTCAGGCTACCATCCATTTGTATACATAGTTTGTTAAATATTGTGAATTATATTTTTTACGGAACTTAATATTGCTCTTTAACACATCGAAACAAGAATTCTTGAATAAACTGACGTGTATTGACAGCAATATTAGCTTTCATTCGCAAATGCTGCGTTGCTTCAGACCCGTATAGTGTTACTTTCAGAATATTTGCAACTATGTATTTTTATTAAACCTTTTCACATAGTATTATCGCACAGAATGAGTATTGTTTGTTGTGAATATAATAACAGATACGTATATTATAAATTTGTTTACATATTAAGACTAAACCAAAAATATTTTTGTAACAAATTCTAAAATAATTAAACGACAATCCCTAATGGTATTAAAAAATAGACTAAAAAAAGTGTGATAAATTGCATCCAGTCACTTTCTTGTTTATTTATCTTTCCCCAAATTCTACATCTGCAGGTGCTTCGACAAACACACGCATACACAAAATATAAAAATCAACATCTCTTTATGTGGTTGTTACATACCATGTAGATTTAAATACGCTCGTTTAAACGAGCTTACAATAGGCAGAGCGGATACTGTAGAGCGCGTGCTTAAAAGTATTGTTGTTTCATAATAATAATAATAAGCTAATCTGCGACTTGTTAATAAACTTTTTATCCAAACACAATGACTGAAAACAGAACTCTACCACATTTTCTCCTTGTTGTCCATGTTTGAATAAATAACATTTCAAAATTTTTTACTTCAATGTTGTAATAATGAATGGATTTCAAGCAAAGACTTGATGCGACAAAGAGAGCGATGAGACTAGAGTGGCGACTTAAACATTATTTTATTGTACGGGTAGATATGTTGCAAATCCATCAGTCAATGCTATAATTACAGTAATCCTTTTTTCTTAAAATTAGAGCCGTCGAAAGTATGTATGTTAAAATTACAAGTGTATTAGAATCATTAAAATAAGGCTACTAATTCAGTAATATCTTAGTTACTCACTAGATATCATCGTGTGACGAAGATGCTGACTGTATAATTATAAATTATATAAACACATATGTAGATATTATACCATAATATTAGATTTATTTAACAATATAAAATTGAACTTTATTTAATATTTAATCAATTCTAGATCTAAATTTTACTGGGAACATAATTAACGGAAGTAAACAAAACTGACTGAAACACTTTTGTTTTTTAACAGTATAATATGCATATGACAATATGAGATAATAAGAAATTTTTGACAAAATTAAGCTAAAAAAAACTCTCTGCGCTGTCACTACCGTTTTTTAATTCGACGCTAGAAGTAGGCGTATACTTACATATACCTAATACAAATTCATCGTATAATAATAAACAAACAGAACCAAATTACTTGTTAACCATTGTTTATGATATTCAATGCAAGTAAACATGTCAGGGCTATTGTGTCTGCAACCACGTGAGGGTTGACCAAACACGCTCCACCCTATGTTTATCACCCCAGAAGCACATAAACTCCCTGTTTTACTACTGAGAGCGAGCCGTTTCTCTAATCACCCCGAAACCGGTAATCACCTAGCACCTAAGCTGCAGGGAATAAAACCAGAAGAAAAAACGATTGTTATTTACACATACAACTACTATAATGTTATAATCAACCCAGATTACATAATAAATGGTAATAGAAATTAAGAAGAAGGTAAATTAAAGTTACTACTACAAATTAATGTAAAATATATTACAGCGCAAAAATATCAGCAAGCCAATTATTACCTTAAATACAATAACAGTAGTACTTCATTCAGAAAGCTTCATATAGTCATATTCACATGCTCTTCCTTATAACCTAACGTAATATAATAAATTCCGATAATGCATACATCAAATTTAATCCAATCGTGACTAAAGTAAGTAGCGTTCTTATTTCTCTTAAATTTTTAAAGCGTTTCACAGGCTCGGTGATGATAATTATAGCCGGATATTTCACACATTCGTTTGAATGACAATGTCATCCATTTTTTCTGTATTTATACCATTGCTATCAGAGTAAAAATATACATAGATCCATTAATTTTTAATGCTGCTTTATAGTGTTTTGAAGTATCTCAAAGTTGCACTATATTTTCTGCTATAACTGCTACGGAATTCTAGTTTGGTATTTGCATTTAGCATTTATAGTACATCACTATTACCGTAGTGTAGTATATTATCACTATCGTAATGTTACATTACGAAAATACGCTATCACCCTTATCGAAGAAACGATCACGTTAAATGTCGAGGGGATGGACTGATAAAGGCAGCACACTGTCGCTTAGTAAAACCGTTCGAAGACTAAGTCGTGTCGAGTGTTCATTCATCCATGAATTCTTAAGGAAACGCCAGAAATTAGTCATCAACAAACCGCTATCGTTCTCTCCGACATTCACAGCGTTGCGGATTACATCGGTAAAATTATCCGTAAACAAAACATTAAAGCGATCTTTAAACCATTAAATAAATCCTTCGCGCAAGGACACTCCTCATGATCCCTCCCATAAAGGCATTTCCCTATGGTTGAGATTTAGTATACATACGTGAAACCGAACAATGAAAACTAGAATCAAAGAACACCAACATACGTTAAGAGACTTTCTTTAGCACACTCAGCCTTAGCTGAACATTTTCTCGGCACGGGCTACAAAATTTGTTTTAATCAGATATTTGTTGTAAACAAGTTACAATACTACTTTGACCGAAAGATAAAGGAAGCAATCGAAGTCCAGAGACATCCCCAGAATGTCAACCATAATGATGGGTGCCTACTCTCCAGTATTTGGAAACCCGTCCTTGCCATATCATTACCTAATGCTTAATTCACTTCATTGCGTCTACTTTTCCTTATCGGTTTGCACGTCGAGTTACCCACTTTTTTGTCCTGAAGAAACCCGTTATATTAAAGGCGAAACGTCAAGTTCACTACATTTTATATTTTTTGTACTTTAATTTTATTTAGTTTTATGCTTATTATTATACTGTATATATTACACTACTATGACGCGGCCAAAACTCGGAAGTCCTCATAATAGAGACTCGGACCATAGAAGCCTTTGATATTATTTAACAGACAAGGAACCTTCAACTGTTATATTGCCTATATGAAACAATGTATGTACATTCGTTTCTTCGTTTTTTAAATTAGTTAATAAGTTTTTATTGTTATTAGGTATAAATGTTGCATTAACATTTGATTTTTGAAATTCATATTTTATCATTTCGCTTGTTATTCATATACAGGATTGCATTTTATGGACATTTTACGATTTGATATTTTATTTAGAGTTTTCCTTATTAATTTATCATAAAACTCTTTTCGGTAACTTCTTTCCTGTAATATTGATCTAACTTAGCTTTTCTTTCTAACATCAATCAAACTGTCAACTAAATTATTAATTACGTTTTTTTAATATACCGCGGTAGTTGAAAACTAGTTCTAATGTCTATTACTAGTAGTATCATTAATTGTGCCAATTTGTTTTGATGTCAATATTATTATATATTAATTATCTTGATATTTAAAAAATTGGCAGAATTTGGTTTATATCAGTCAAACTAAGCATTGCCTTAAAGTGAAAATATACCAGGGAATAACGAAAAACAATAATTTAACGGGATGGAATAATTTTTAGTACCACAGACCACTATTATAATTCAGAGAATCATTTAAAAGCATTATTAGAAATTTAATATATTAAATGCACTTGTAATAAAGTGTTGTACCAAATATATTAACAGTTGGAATATTGTATTTGATAGTACTATTGCAGCATATTCTTGGTTATTTAACGAATAATGTAGGTTATTTCCAACAAAATTCTACAACACTTTTCTGTTATTGAGCTTTAAGTTTAGAAGTAAATATACACAAACCAAATGTCATCATAACCACCTTCTCTTTAATAGTACAAAGTTGGAAAAGATAAGCCTGATTTCGCCACTTGTGAGTGGTGAATCACCGAGGCATGTGCATCCTGAGGCAAAAATTGTAAATTTATAGACAAACAAAACTACTTCAGTATTTTTCTAACATTGTTAAACGACATTCAAACTAAATGATTCAAAGGCTTCCACGGTCTGGGTCTCTGTTATGAGGGCTTCCTGGTTTTGACCGCGTCATAGTAAAGTACATATATAGAATACAAAATAAAATAAAACAAAAATGAAAATTTAAAACAAAAATACAAAAATATACAACTTACTCAAACTCAACGTTTCGCCACTAATGTAAGTGGTTTTTTCAGGAGCAAAACTAGATGAGCGGCGCCACAAGGTCACGGTAACTCGACGTGTCAACCACGCTAGAGGCGAAAACCTTCTGAAAAGTAAAAGGCGGACGTGCGGGGGTATATGTATATACAACTGTGTAGGGCCACAAAACGGTGAGCGTGAGGTAACGATGCGGAACAGTGAGCACGGATTAAAGAAACGGAAAGGACGGGTTTCCAAATACTGTTGAGTAGGTAACCAATATCACGATTGAGATTTTGGGGATGTCTCTGGATCTCGATAGCATGAGCAGAACCTACCCTTCCGTCCCATAGTTAACACTACAGATTCGGCCAGCTATAGCTTGGCCAAATACCTCGCTCATACTTTTAAGAAATACACAGGCACTACTCCTTCTCACATTCTAAATTCTTCGCATTTTGTTAAACTTATTTCTGAAATCTCTATCGAACCCGAAGATCTTCTTGTCTACCTCACTCTTCACAAAAGTTCCTGTCACCGATTCCGTCGCTATAATCTATCAATTATTGATCCAGGACAACCAATCCCCAGACTTAGCCAAGTTAGACGAGAAATGCCTTACTTCAACTTACTTTACCTTCCAGGGAAAATACTATCATCAACCCTCCGGCGCCGCTATGAGATCCCCACTTTCTCCGGATGTAGCAAGTATCTTCATGGAGGCGTTTGAGACCACTGCTTTGGAACATGCGAATTTAAAACCCAAAACTTGGTTAAGATACGTGGATGACACCTTCATTATCTGACCACATTGTAAAAACACTCATCAAGTTCACCATGGAGATTGGGACAAACGGTTTCTTACCTTTCGTTGATGTATTAGTTACTCGTCTACCAAATGGTCGTTTAGGTCACTTCGTGTACAGGAAACCCACGCATAGCAACCGATATCTTTACGCCAGCCCACATCATCACCCAGCACAAAGGCAATCAATAATCGGCTCTCTAGTACATCGCACTATCTCAATTTCCCAGCCCGACAACATCGACAAAGAATTGAAACTTGTGAAAACTGCTCTTCTACAGAATGGCTATATCTCCGGCAACATACAAAGGGCCATAAATAGGTACATTCATCCACGATCTCCTAAGGTAGCACCAGAATCTAGTAATCAGCTAAGTACCAACGTTCTCACCTACATCCATTGCGCTACAGATCACATCGGTAGAATTCCTCGCAAACAAACCATCCAACCCATCTTTAAACCTCTAAACAGAATCTCCCAAATTCTTCCTTCGTTCAATGACACTCGCCCTGCTCTCTCCCATTTACAAAACTCCCTGCGACTGTGGTTCAGTGTATATTGGCGAAACTGGACGTTCTATTCAAACTAGAATCAAAGAACACCAACGGTACGTTAAGTCACGTTCTTCAACACATTCAGCCTTAGTCGAACACTTTATTGATACGGGCCACAAAATTTGTTTTGATCAGGTATCTGTTGTAAGCAAGTCACGTCGCTATTTTCCACAAAATGTAGGGGAAGCTATCGAGATCCAAAGACATCCCCAAAATCTCGATCGTGATATTGGTTACCCACTCTCCAGTATTTGAAAACCCGTCCTTTCCGCTTCTGCAACCCGTGCTCACTGTTCCGCATCGTTACCTCGCGCTCACCGTTCCGTAACCCTGCACAGTTGTATATATACCCCGTCCAACTTTTCCGTGTCAGAGAGTTTTCGCCTCTAGCGTGGTTGAAAATTACCGTGACCTTCTGGCGCCCCTTACCTAGTTTTACTCCTGAAGAAGCCGCTTAGATTAGTGGTGAAACGTAGAGTTTGAGTAAGTTGTATATATACAGGGTCCGGCAAAATAACTAGTTAATAAAAACGTTGTAAATGTTGTTTAATTTTTTTTTAAATGGAAATGTCAGTTTGCCATTGGTTTTCATTAAGTTTTGAAAATTACAGACTTCAAGTGGCGACCATTGTTTTCGATACATATTCGATTTTTTAACGTTTCCATTACTCGAGCAGTTTTGAGGCGATATTCCTGCAATTTCCTTTTTACCTATGGTGTTCAAAGACCTTTTACTCACTTTAATCCGCAGTCGCTTCCAAACAATGAGATTAGTGAACTGGGAACATCTCCCTCAAAACGTTCAAACGAGAGTTCCAGTCAAGTTGTATATATACCTGTCGGCGGTTACGTTAAGTTTAGTATCTTAAAAAAAATTTACCCCAAACGCCAAATTAACGTGTTGTAAGGGGCCTTTTTGCTGCGGATTTTCTCGTGCCCAATAACGAAAAACTTTTGCTTGTTCACACAGGCGGATTTAATGGGCTTTTTTTTCACTTTATTAAAAGCCCATTTTGTTTTTAATGTTTATTTTAAGAATATCGTTGCAACATGCTCTATTTTGTGCGATCATCTATGGGTGGAAGACTGCGGTCAAAACCTGCATGTTTAGCAAGCCCTTTTCTCCAATAGAGTCTTTCAAACTTTCATGTCAAGGCTGAATATTCGAGTTTGTTTTCTGGAACCGGAGCAAGTCTACCGTGACCTTACGAAAAGTTCGTTGCGTTGTAATCATTTTTCAAAAATGTTTCTATAATGACAGCACGATTTCGCCCTCCTCATGATGACAACTAAGAATGCTTAGATTAATACTGAAAACACTAAGCTCCCCATCGCTTCAGTGGCGCGGGCACAGTGGCGGTGCAAAATGTGGGAGATTATTCTGCCGGACCCTGTATATTTTTTGTATTTTTGTTTTTAATTTTCATTTTTGTTTTATTTTATTTTGTATTGTATATATGTACTTTACTAAGACGCGGTCAAAACCCGGAAGCCCTCATAACACAGTCTTTCAAACTGTCAAGGCGAAAACTATTTTTTACTCTTTTTTTATCATTAATTAGGAAAAAATCATAAAACAATAAACACAAAGACAAGATTTTGACTTCGAAATTAAAAGATAGTCGAGAATTTTAACTTCTGTAACTATCAAAGTTCTTTATAAATCACTCAATCTATACATAATTCTAATAGTATAACGTATAGTTCGCACTCCTCACTAAAACCATAATACAAACAATCGATACTAGTGAATTTGGAGAAAAGAGATTGTCATTGTAACAAGAGATGTATCAACTTACCTCTCAGGTGTTTTAGAAGTTGAAGATCTAGTAGGCTTCTTAACGGGTACTAAAACAAATTTAGAAGTAACATTAAGTTTACGTTAAGATTATGTATAAGAAAAATATTTATATGAATATTTCCACCATTAACCTCTAATCTACTCAACTGGTATATCGCATTTTTTTCATAATATGCTTTAATATTAATGTTATTGCAACTTATGCAAGAGAAAAGGTATAAAAAATAATAAAGGAGATATAATTTCTTTGAATTGATTGATACTAACTAATTTTAGCCCAAAATGTGCCTATTACTTTAGCAATTATTAGTTCCTGAGATAAAATGTGTTATTTTTTTTTATGTGTGGTGGGTGCTTAGTTGCAGTGACTCCGTAAGCTGTATTACTTGTCTGGCTATCACTGCAACTCTTGCGGTGTAGTTTAGTGTGTGTAAGTTGTGTTTAAATAACTTATAACTTAAATATAATAATAACTTATCTGGCAATAATATTGACATCAACTTTAGTTCCCCACAGGTATATTAAATCAGTGTACTACAACTGTACGGCAACTACTATGGTATACTTAAAGCAAAAAGTAAGAAATGGAAAAATTACAATGCCGACACGGCAAGAATAAGATAGTAGAAATTGGCAAGCCACGCCCCGCGCTGTCTAGCAATCGTACCGACAGTAATATACCTTGCCTTTTTATTTGCCTACCCTTCTGAATAAATACACATTGCATAAATTAAAATAAATTTTAAGTTACGAATACAATTTCATGTAGCATCAAGTCAAATTCTATAATTTTATTGAATAAAACAAGTAGCAATACAACCTTTTAACTCCTCGGTTTTTGTCATCCGTGATTTTGTTTTCTAAGAGAAAAGTAATTAAGAATTAAATTCATCTGACAATAAGTAATAATTTTTATTTCCACTATTAAGCAAAACCCGATTTCATTCTAACAAGAACCTATAATTCTACAAACATTCTTATCGGTTTATGAAATATAATACGATAAGAATAGTATGGAGGCTAAATAAATCGTTATAACTTATTCATCTTCCCTTTTAGGTATAGGAACACCTAATACAGATTAAAAGCGAATCTCTTGTAGAATCAGAATATGTAAGAAAATATATGCCGTTCCATTTCAAAAAAGCGACTTCCCGAAGATTGAAGTTGTTTGTAAGCAACTAAGTTTTTAAACACCCTGTATAGTATTACAGAAAAGAACTTCAAACTCTGTACAACTACATGATACCAGCTGTGTATACGCAAAATTTCATTCCTCTCTTCTGCTCGTACGTGACGTAATATAACTATAAAATAAGATCGGTATCTGTCACTTTTTTCTTTAATTAATAACTCAGAAGGAATAGTATTTAGGTATAGGGTATGAAATATGTGTAAAATATATCGTAGAAGTTGAATTTGTAATTAAATTTATAGCATGCTACGAAGTGGATGCTCAATCCCAGTTAACCGGAAGTGATATTTATTCAAAAATATTTTCGCGTGAGTTCGCATTCAACCATATCCGACCACAAAATTTTGTTCTCAAATTCCGTTTTGTTTGTATAATACTTTTAATAGACCATTATCGCCAATCACCCGATATTTTGAAACTTTATGACGAAAGAAATATTAGTTGCTAAACCGCAGTGATACCAAAATAACACAAATACTGCTAAAAATACAAAAAATTACACAAGTTTTGATAGATATTTCAAGAAAAATACAAAACTCTAAATGCAACCAACTTATCGTTTACAGTACTGTGTACAACGTACACAAGAAGTCGATTTCGAAACACGCAACAGGTGAATGTTCACAAAATTTGTATATGTATTCAACTTTCATGGGCTGTCAATATTATAGCTATACAATACGTCGTACTCATCGATTAGCACTATCTGCTGAATAGTAAATAAGTAAAATAAAATACATAAAACAACAAATTATAACTAATACAACATAATGAACAGCATTTTCAACATAATCACAAACTTTCAGTTTTTATTTTTTAGTTTCGACTTAATTTTGTTTTCAATTGCATCGAGCACAGACAGTAGATAATTTTGTAATATTGTTATTGAATTAGGTAATATATGATATGAGTGTTTATTCCAAAATGAACAAAAACATGTATACACTTTAACCGAATATAAATTGGCTATATGGTTGTATACCAGGTTTGTTATACTTCTGTTATTCACTTATCACTGTCCTTTACAGTCATATTTCCTCCAGTGCATTAGAGGTCTATCGCAAACCAGACATTTAATTTTTGCACAGTCGAAAACTACTAAACTTTGGAATAGTACCTTACCAAATTTATAAGAAGCGTCAATAATGTTGATTATTAAATTTATATTCTATAATTATTAATTATAAAAAAAAAATAATATATACAGTGCACAAAACTTTGTAACAATAATCAACAAAACCGTATGAACGTCGGCGAGAGATATTGTAGAATTTTTTAAGTATGTGCTCAACGTACGCCTAATGAATCGAAGAGCGCTTTTGCTATTTCTAGCTCTATGACATATGGCGTTACGTACAGAACTAGGTATTACAGAGAAAAACTGTAAATACGATATGAATATTAACATAAGAACAAACGAGTTATGTTTCCTAAATAGTTTAACAATATTTTCAACATTTACGTTTTTTTAAGAAGTAATATTGATTAGAACACGAATGTTAAAGCCGTATGTTTCAGAACATAGTAAGCAGTTAAAACTTTAACTGAAATCTCTCGCTTCTTCAGATGAGTATATAGCAGTGTTTCCGATACTCTTTGTAAGTGTCCCCTTCGTGGCACTGCAGCTACGTGTATATCAGTGTCCAGTTTTTCAAGGGCTGTTACCTCCTTCTTTATGACTCTGAACTCTTAAATTAGTTCGACTTTGCACAAGTGTTCTAAACACTAATAAGAAAGTGCCGGCGAAATATTGCCCGTGTGCACTTGTTCAAGTGTCCCAATGGGACCGTACCTCAGCGTTCCCGGTCTAAAATATTGCCGTTTTAACTTTCCTCCGTTCCCTCTTCATGACGTCATTATGCCGTTTATCCTTATGTAACTTCTCTATTATACTGGTATCAAATTTATGTCGTTTTACGATTCGCTTACGTTAGTAGATTATTTAAGTTTTCACCTTCCCGAAATAAGTTAAAAGTTTTATCCAACTTTTGGTAGATGAAACTATTGACAACTAAATTAATGAAAAGTCTTTATACAAATAAAAGCCCTAGAGGAAAGGCTACTGTTTTCATTCATTTACAATGCATCAAACTACTCATCGTTCATATTAATATACTTACCAAAATTTCACAATAATAATAATAATAATAATTTATTTTCAATGAATCGACAGTACAATTATATATATATATGTATACAGAGTAAAGTCGAGGCACGAAAACCAGTCAATACAAAAAAAAACTATAGACTATTGTAATATTCATCTAAATCGTATGGTTCTATATTACAGAGATAATTATACAATCTATGTTTCATTATACTATAACTTTCTGACCTTTTTATTTCTGGTGGTAAACTATTAAATAATTTCATACACGAATAGTAAACTCCTTTTTTGATATGAGGATAACTTATGACGTGGAAGTAAATATGTTTGACGATGTCTACTATCGGAATCACGAAAGAAGAGCCCTGAGTCATTAATAAATTAACGTATGAATCAAATCGGTACTTCAGCGTCATATTACATATCGTACTTCCGGTAGAATTTCAAAATTGTAATGGCGCGCACATAACGAAGTGTCAAACTTTAAGGCTAACGTCAATTGTAATACAAGTGATAGATTACAAAGATAACCTATTTGAAATTCGACAACCTGTAAAACAACGTTAATCAAATTACGTCTCGAAGTGCGGCTATCTGTGGTTGGTATAGAAATCTCATTTTGATTACATTTCTATCTTTGTCTTGTACATTGCTGGGGACACCAGGTTAATGAAACGTCTGTCCTACAGATATGTTACGGACGAATGACATACGTTTATGTTGTTATCTTTATCTTTTAAAGTATCTTGACTAATAATTTTCGAAATGTGTGTCGTTACTAGACGCGGCAATTTGAGACGCAGGGCTCTTCTTTCGTGATTCCGACAGTAGTTTATAATTGCCCATGCGACGGTGGTGTTCGAAGAAATAATTATGCCTCCATGTAAACTTCAGACATTCGTATACATAAAGAGCAGTAGCTGTTAACAATTTCTCTCTTTTGAATATTCCTCTGCAGCTGTCTCTCGTACGCATCCCACAAACAATACGCAAAGCCTGTTTTTGTATAACGAAGATGCGGCGTAAGTTCGTCGCGTGGCCACCCCAACAGATAATACAATATCGAAGTAGACTAAAAATTTGAGAAGTAAAATAACATTGTTACCTCTTTATTTGCATTTTTTGATAAAACTCGTAACCCATAATTTGCAGTGCTAAGTTTTTTACTTAGATTAAGAGCATGAGTTGAAAACGTTACCAAGTTGTTAATTGAGATGCCTAAGAATTGGGTACTGTCGACTATACTGTAATTATTATTATTCAACTTTATAGAATCAAGTGTGTAAAGTTTAGAATTTTGTTTTGTCTACATTTAAGAAGAGGTTGTTATTTATAAGCCAATCTTCCAATTGTTTCATAACGATGTTTTCTGTGGTAATTATGTCAAAGTAGGTCTTGCCTTTAATTAACAGACTGGTGTCGTCAGCATAATTTATAACATGGCAGTTGTTGGTATTTATCTGTAGATCATTCATAAATATTATAAATAATAGAGGACCAAGTATACTTCCTTGTGGGATTCCCATTAATATTTGTTGTTCGTCAGAAATTATACTGCAGCCTGTTGCATCATCCGTTATCTTCACAGCTTGCTTTCGATTCATTAAATACTTTTTCACCCAACGCAGCGCTGCGTCACGGATACCATACTGTTGTAATTTGTCTATCAAGAGGGAATGACTAATACAATCAAATGCCTTGGACAGGTCCAGAAACAGACCAAAAGCCAAACCATCACTATCCAAAGCCGATAGTAACTCCTGCATGTAATGGAATATAGCCGTTTCTACATTTTTGTTCTTTAGGAATCCATGTTGCGTTGATCGGAAGAGTTTATTTTGTTCGAAGAAATCATATAAGCGTTTGTACACAATCTTTTCATACATTTTTGAAAAGGAATAAGGGAATATAAAAAATGCGCTTACATACATAAGTTGTGCAGTGCATCTACTTGCTTTACGAAGATTGATGAAAGGATTAATTCGATTATTTATAATTAAAAACAGTATTGTATTGGACAGAATATCGTTATTATTTAAAACAGATCAATAGCCGCAATAGTTAAGCAGCTACCCAGTGGTGTATGAGATCGATGGAAAGCGGAGTTCAATTCTCCGAGAAGACGATGACATTTGATGAGAATTTCATCCCGATTTATCTACTATTCGCCGTTGGGAGAAAAGTGACTAACAGCACAACATTGTAAACAGCAAAATAGTGCTGTGACAACACTATTTGAATACATTTAACACCTGTAAGTTATACAGCAAAAGTTGCACGACAGTCCGACAAACAAAGCTTTAGAAACCGCTCAACTAACAGCCACCACATACAAAAAATAAATAAATAAATGTAGTTGGAAATTGGTAGTTTCAGTAGGTAACAAATAATATAATGTTATTACCTTTCTTTTATAGGTTATAAGTTACATGTTAAGAGAATGTAATTACAATTGTTGTTTACTATTCGTATATATAATGAACGATATTTTGACGGAAGACAACCACATTCCAGAACTTAGAGAAGGTGAAAATAAGATTTAAAGAAACTAGTAATGTGAATTATAAAAAAAGGAAACACGCCAGTATTAGTAAGGGAAGTAAATTAAATGTTCTTCTTCCCATGCTAGTGTTAGAAGCGTTTTGGATGTAAATAGAAACGAATTATATCAAATACTTCCCCGATCTGAGTTTCTATTATGGTGGCTTCAGTTTTGACCGCGTCATATAATACAACAATTAACTAAATACAAAATAAAGTAAAAGCTCAAAAAATACAAAATCTGCACTTTAACGTTTTGCCACTAATACAAGTGACTTTTTCAGAAGCAGAAAATAGATACCACACTAGCTTGGTTGGTGATAGAGATATCACGACCTGGGACTTCTATTTATGGGGCCATGTAAAAGAAAAGTGAGTCTTTTCGATGTATTAACGATTTAAAGAGAATAAAGGATTCGTTTAGAGGGGTCGGCAACCTTTTTCGGACAGCGGACCATTTTCAAAATAAAATTTTTTAAGTGGGCCGCACATTCAACATTGTAACTTAAATAGTGCTTTTATATAATATACGAGTGTAAATATTATTAAAAATAAATATAGAAAAAATTTGATTTTTATTGACATGCTATAATAACAATAATGTCAGAGAACAAAAATTTTACAATTCTTAAAAGGGAAAAAAAAAATAAATATAGAAAATACACATTCTTAAAAGGGAAAAAAAAGAAAATACAGTTCCAGCTGATTGTGACACTTCAATTGCATATGTATAAATATGTAAATATAAAATATATAAAATATTATATGTATAAATATGTAAAATAAAATATTAAGTTTCTCTGTAAATTTTCATCCGTCAACCTCGTTCTATATTTTGATTTTATGAAATTCATTCATGAAAATGTTTGTTCGCATAAATAGGTGCTTGAAAAAATACAAATCATTGATTTTGCAAAATTTCTTAAATTGGGAAATTTGTTTTCTGGTAGATTTGGATAAAATGCAATTAAATTATTTTCATCAAAATTATTTTTATATACATTGTTGGATAGCAAATCAATTAACTCTAGTTGTAAATTGTCTGGTGCTATTACAATATCAAATTTTAAAGGATTTTCAAATATTAATATGTCCATTTCTTTTGCATAAAAATCGATGACGAAAATTTTCATCCAGTATTTTTAGTGACTAAAAATATTCGAAGGACACTGTTTGTCGTTATTGGTTAAAAACGATTGAAAGTAGGAAAATGACAATAATTATTCTTTTCGAGTTGAGAAGTAAACAATTTTATTTTAAGCTGGAAACTTTTTATTTCTGTAAATCGCTCGTTCATCAACTTTCCTTTGCCTTGTAGTGTTATATTTAATTTATTGAGGTAAGTTGTAATGTCCACAAGAAAAGCTAACTCACTTATCCATTTAAAATTCGAGAATTCTGGTATATTATTTCCTTTTTCTGTCAAAAACATTTGAATCTCGTCTATCAACTCGAGAAATCTTTTTAAAACTTTTCCACGGCTGATCCATCTTACTTCAGAAAAATAAATGATATCTTCATATTCTGGGTCAATTTCATTTAAGAAATTCCGGAATGTTCGATGGTTCATACCGTTATTGCGAATATAATTGATGGATGGAAAATTGTAAAATAATATTCATAACATTTTTCAAATTTACAACTTTTGCGCAAAGTGCATATTAATGGATAATACAATGAAGTTGTAGAGGAGGCTGTGTAATATTTAATTCTTTCGGTTTTTTATTAATCATGCCTACCATTTTTATTGCCTGAATTGAGATTGAAATTTAATATTTCCTGTGGCGAAAATTAAATTCTTTAAATACGCTATATAAATTAAAAATAACATGTATTTATTTCTCATTACCCATTGTAGTGAAACGTCATACGGTTGTCAATATGAACGTGTTTATGTACAAAATGCACATATGAACATACAGTAGCAAACTTGCGAAATGAAAGAATGCTACACTTGCTAAGGAGCCGTCGTATTCGCTGGGGTGGTGCTGGGGAGTGCGTCTGTTAGCGCGCATCTTTGTCACCGGCCGCATTTCGGCACGCTCACGCTCTAAATTTATTTTTCTTAAAATTATATTGGTGCTTTGGCGGGCCGCGCAAAAATTGCAAAGGGCCGCATGCG
This sequence comes from Holotrichia oblita, assembly GCA_023690525.1. Classification (NCBI taxonomy): domain Eukaryota; kingdom Metazoa; phylum Arthropoda; class Insecta; order Coleoptera; family Scarabaeidae; genus Holotrichia; species Holotrichia oblita. The sequence goes on along the minus strand of CM043015.1, from coordinate 157,658,372 downwards.
GCCCGGGAGCCGCAGGTTGCCGACCCCTGATGTTTAGATCAACTGACCGATAAACACATCAAAACCTATTTGTTTATATCATATATGGGCAACCTTCGGCCTGCGGGACGAATGTTCTGATTGTTTGTCATTTTTTCTCATTAAGTACCTCTTGTATTATCTATGTATTATAAATAAATGTGTGAACTTTTATCCCTTTTTATTTATTACTACTTATTATCTGCCTAAGGCCCGCGACTTGATTAATTTCCTGAAGTTAGACCTGCAGCCAAGCAAAGGTTGCCCATATCTGGTCTATATTTTTGTATTGTTAATTCTTCGAAAAATTTTATACATATTTCAAATTATGTATATATTTAAATTGCTACATATCTTAATATACCTATTTAGCAAATGCACACTAATAATGATATATTCACAAGTGCAAATTAGCTGCTACAAATACAAGCATTTCTCATTAATTCAATTTCAAAAAAAAAAAATTAGAAAATGATCTATCCTAGGTGCATCAAATGAGGTATCAATACAAAGCCTAGTAAAAGGGCTTTTCAATGAGCTAAAAATATACAAGGTGTTCCATTTAAAATTTTCGAGATTTCTTCTATTCTGCAAAATTGTGAACACCCTGTATAAAGCGAGCAGTTGCAGAATTTATTTCACATAGTAACGACAGTCCATACTAGTAAAAAATATTCTACTCTGTTGGTTTCGAATCTTTTATTTTTCCCTATGCAGAATAGCCTACTGAAATGTATTAATTTATCAAGTAAAATAATTGTTTACACAGAAACTATCAACTTTAGACCTATACAACATTATATCGTTGTAACCAGCTTTCAAGCGCGGATCATTTTCTCTATTAATATACAGGATGTTCCATTTAAAAAAATGCAACTTTAGTCTGGCATTCCCATCTGGAACACCCTGTATGAAACAAAATATTTTTAAAACGTGCACTTGATGGTGCGCAAGAATATCCGATGACTAAATATTTGACAAACTTTCAAAAAAGCGTGTAATCTTCCGTCCCTGCTTCGTTGCCGAACCCTGTATATTATTGCATTTTTGAATACACTTAATAACTCTCTATCATTGATTATTATCTTTTACGATTTTCGAGTTATTAGAGATTTCCTGATGGAAGTCCGAAAAATACGCATTTTTAATGCATTTAAAATCTCAGCAATCCTTGAATGTCAAAATAATTGATATTGTATTTGTACTATAAATACACATAGTTAATATTTGTCAAGTAAAATGGCGAATTAAATACATGACGGAAACGAAACGATATTTTAGATTTATTTTCCATTCATGAAGACTGTAGCAGAATTGTGAGTAGCACATGTCGCGTATATGACCACAGATATCTACATTTATGCAAAATGACCTAAAAAATATCAATACAAGAAGCCAAAGAATGTTAAACAAACAAGCTTTGGAAAGGAATAAGTTAAGTGTGTTTTATATGTCATCGTGTTCTGATCATATTGAATTTTGTCTTTTGCAACGCTATTTTCTATATTTTTCTTGTTCGAGTTTTTGTAATGATATTGTTTCAGATCACTTTGCAAAAATTTGGATATCTGTCGTCAAATAGCGTACATGTAGTATTCAGAATCGTATTACATTCTCAATGAATGGAAAATAAATCTAAAATGTCGTTCCTTTGCTGTAATGTATTTCATTTGTTATTTTGCTTGACAGATATAATCTATGTGTACTTATAGTACAAATGCAATATCAATTATTTCGACATTCCAGAATTACTAAGATTTTAAATGCATTAAAAAGCATATTTTTCGGACTTTCACCAGAAAAGTACTTATAACTCGGAAACCGTAAAAAATACAAGCCAATATATCTAATAAGGAATGATAGAGACTTATTAACTATATTCAAAAATGCAATAATATATAGGATGTTCCCTTTAGAAAAAGTGATTTTCATCGATGTGAACTTGGTTGAAATGAACGTTAATTTTGGCGACCCTGTATAAATTATGATAAATGTTAGGACGTAAATTTGATATCTGCTATTTCGGCTAATAACATGCCAAATATGAGGTCTTTAGCTGCAATGCCTTCAGAAATATAGAATTTTGAACATAACGTTGCAATTGGCTCTATATTTGAAAAAAATTGAATACCTAACTCAAAAACGGCTGATTTTTTGACGTAGGGCGTCTTAGCAAGTTTTGATGCAGAATTGTCTGCCCGATACAAAAAACTCATCAAAAATATACCATGCTACTTAAATTAAGAAAGTTGACGTCAACTTCCGGTTAACCGGAAGTGGTACAATAGCGCAAATAATTTTGCTGATGAGTCCAGAAAAGAGAGAGAGAGATAAGAATAGAGAATACTTAAACAAGTCGACATAAAATCTAGAAAGGAATCCAAATATGACAAAATATACACAGTATTTTATTTAAACTAACAAATTTGTACTTTATTCAGCGAAAATGGAACACCCTGTATAAGAGAAATTAATTTTAGAATATGTGCTGTGTCAATTCAAGTAACTTTTCTGTACTTAGACATACTAGGGAGACACCCGATACATGATTAAAAATAATATTCAAATGGCATGCCAGATTTACTTTCAATGAGGTCATCTGATCAATTAGTCTAAGAATTTGTGTAATATCCAAGGTATCGCGTTACTCGACAGACACAACGTAAGGGTGTATTCCTAAAATTACAGCTGCATTACACCGAAGTCTTCCGATGTTAAGCCAAATAATTCTACTCGATTGAATGAAACAAATCTGGCAGAAAACTCCACAAAATATTTTATAACCACTAACAAATCAATAATAACAAGATGAATTTCATTAAACAAGTAAATGTTACGTCATGTTGTATTCTGTAGCTACAAGAACAAATTTCATTCATTATTCTGTTATCGTTCCGGTTTCATTTAAATTCGCTCTCAGAATTTCATACGATTTTTTAAGGTTTATACAAATGCTTAGAACATAAATATTTTATTGTTACTTGTTAATTGATAGAGTTCATAATAGCCTCTTGGTGAAACATTTTGGTAATGATTAATGTAAACTCAAAACAACTGTTTCACAAAATTTCATAAAACAGTCAAGTTTTGAGTTTACATTAATCATGATTTTATTGTTGTTTCGATTTTATTCTCAGAATTTACTGTAATATAAAACAGTGCAAAGACGTAATAGCTTACCCGGAGAACAATCACAATCTATATCGGGACTTCGAATTCTCTTATAGGCTTTTCGAATACTGACATTGTGAGGGGTCAGTGAATTTACAGTTTTGTTATCCATTACTTCTATTTTGTCATGTACGTTAGTTGTTATTACGAAAGTTTGCTTTCGTGTAAGACTTTGTTGTTCTTGGTTCACTTCATGTATAATGTTGGGTGAAGAAGTAATTTTATTGTCTTCAACATCGATGACATTGATTTTTATATTTGTTTCTGTATCCACCTGAAATTATGCAAATAAAATAGATAATAGCATTGTTGAGTTACACCACAGTAATTTACAACATAAACTGAATGATTCACGAACGAAATTGTATATAAATACAATTTCGTTCGTTAAATTCTAATTCCCCCGGAAGAGCTAAATCCTAACGTATAAAATGTTCTTCTGACAATCTGTTATAAGATATTAAATATGTAGTAATGGGATTATGTGTACAAGCTAGAGTAAATAGTATTGTGTTGCTTTACAAAACCTATAGTATCTATCTTCCATTTATGGCCAGTACCTAGTCATTGCTGCAACGTGAAATACTTACAGAATTAGCCTTTATTGATGTTTTGACTGCAGCTGAATTAAGTTTCATTGCTGATCCACGTTTTTTTCGTACTAGCAACAAAAGATATGTAGCCGTGTCATAATCATACTTCCACCTTTTCAAATACTTCCACATCTCTTCTAATGAAATTTCATGATACCTTAAATATTAATTACACACATATATAAGCATAAATCATGACAAGAAATTCACATATGGTATACCTACAAACTGGAATATCAGCATGCATATTTTGGATTATAATTGATCTGTTCATAGATCCACTTATTGCTGATAGTTTCCAAGAGTCACAAGCAAGTGCAGGAAAAAATAATCCATATCACTAATTAAATACCTAGTCACTGACTATTGGAAACTTTCAAGCTGACTTTATGAGCAGACTGAATGTTATCCAGAAAATCTAACATATACACGAAATACAATAACAAAAATATAATGCACGTAAAAAACATTTTAAATATCAAGTCTCTTATATTACCTATCTTCTATTCTATTTTATTATATAACAATATTTCATTAGCAAAGATTTATTTGGTAGTTTTACATTCAAATAAATTTAATCAAATAACGATTGCTCCCATTTAAAACCGAAAAATTATTTATTCGACCAACTTTTGTTCTCGTACAGCGTTATACAACAAAAAAAAAGAAAAATATAAATAGAATAACTAAAGTAGTAGCAGAGTATAGTTATTATAATACTATTATTACCATACAATATCAACAATAGAAACAATTTTTTTAGAAAAAATCGAATAACTACAAAACGCCAGAATCAAATTGAAAAACTGAAGATATTTATTTATAAATCTTAAAAGTACTTAGGTAAATCCAAATATGTAAAAATATAAAGAGTGTTCCATTAAGAAGAAAGTAAATGGCGACTTCTGGTATAACCGAAAGCGCTAGAAATCTAATATTTTAATTAAAGAGAACAATTAACTATACAGTTTTTTTGACGCCGTTTATGATAATTTGTTTATAGAGCGAGAAAAATTGGCGAATCAAAGTTATTCCTTCATTTATACTTGAACACGACGAAAATAATTAAAAAGAGCTATAGATAATTTTTATTTTTTAGTGGATCCTAATTTTATATTTTTAGATTTTAGATAATATTCTATACCGACTTAAATATTTTATCAAAAATTCTTCCAAAAAGAAACAGGATCAAAACTATAAACGTGTTTGGAAAACTGAAGATAAATTGCTTATTGTTTTATTAACCGTTTCTTTGGAAACATTTAAAGATAATTTGTTTCCCAGCTGACGCCGTTTCTTTGATAATTTGTTTATTTTACAATATAGAGAAAAAAGTTTCAAATAAAAGTTGTTCCTATTTATACGATGCATAGCTAGAAAATATTTTCAAATATACAGAGTGTCCCAATTATAGAAAAAGCATATGTAACTTTATTATTTTAAGTGGATCATCCTATATATTATATATTTTTTAGATTCTACATGATATTTTAAGTAATTTCTATTAAGACCTTCCCAGACCTATGTGCTTTTGTTTTCGAGAAATTAAATATTTTATCAAAAATTTTGCAATTGCAGCGCTCTCGTTAATGAGCTGAAAGATCAAAACTAAAAAAGGTAGAAAATTCTGGTTTGCGCAAATTGATACGTCTTGAATTGCTTTACTATTTCCTACATTAACATGTACGGATTCTTTTGTTGACATACAGTTACTGGTGCCCACATTTGGAAACATTTAAATGCCAATAACTCTGTTTTTCGGTTTTAAATGGGACACCCTATATCTGTTTACAGGGTTGGATGTAAAATTAAATTCTCTTTCTTTTGATATAAGAATGTACCCATTTATCTTCAACCGTTTTAGAGAAAAATGTATATTTCTTCTGCTACTGTCGAAACAGACCATTTCAATTTGCACAAAATAGGCTACGTAACAATAATATTATGACAGATATATTTAATAACCATTTGTACCATTTATAATTATACACAAGTAATAACCTTAATTTAAATTTGTATTATAAAGTAATTTCTAAAAATGATAACATTTGTTCCCAATCCTTTTATAAAAAATGTAATGACAGCGAATTATCTTAGCGTTTCAAGAAATCAGCCCAATCATGCTGAGAAATGTTGAACAATCATTTAAAAAACGTGTTTGTAATTGTTTCGGCCAAAACGGAAGACATTTCGAAAAATAAATTAATGAATTTAATAACACTACATTTATAATGTGCATTTCCTAGTTCACGCATTTCCTTGTCTTTTTAAAACTCTTTTTGTTGCAATGTGCTGAGAAATGTTGAACAATCATTTAAAAAACGTGTTCGTAATTGTTTCGACCAATACGGAAGACATTTCGAAAAATAAATTAATGAATTTAATAACACTACATTTATAATGTGCATTTCCTAGTTCACGCATTTCCTCGTCTTTTTAAAACTCTTTTTATTGCGTTTTTTATGTTGCTATTTGTTGAAAGATCCTGTTCTGTTAAAATTGTTACAATACAAATTTAAATTGAGTTTATTACTTGTGTATAATTATAATTGGTACAAATGATTATTAAATATATCTGTCATAATATTATTGTTATTTAAGACCTACTTTGTGCAAATTGAAGTGGTCTGTTTCGAAAGTAGCAGAAGAAATATACATTTTCCTCTAAAACGGTTGAAGATAAATGGGTACATTCTGATATCAAAAGAAAGAGAATTTTATTTAATATATACAGGGCAATCCAAATTAAATGTTCACCATTGGTAACTTTGTTATTAAAGATACAAGATTGTTTAAATTAGCAAACTTGTTGTACTTTTAACGCTCTTTAAGATGGAAGAATAAAAAAATGCAAATGAGCAGTTTTCGAGTTTTGAAGAAAAATATGTTTTTTTTCAAAATAGAAACCTCTGTATATTATATCATTTTCTGCTAGAACTTTAATTTTTAAACAAAAATTTTTTTACTGGGATTAAAAATACTTGAGTTATAATGAATAAACAAAAACAGCTAAGTCAAGTGCATTTCTATGTATCTATGAAAACGACGATAAGTCTTTCTACTAAAAATCAAATATTAGTGCAGTTTTATTAGTTTTTCACTCATAAGTTTCATTGTGCTAGTTATTAATTTGACAAAAAAGATTTTTACCCATGCAGAAAAGTGTGATATGTTAGAATCTTATTTAGTGTGCAGAAAATCCTGTAGGAGGGCAAAAGAACACTACGCTGAATTATATCCACTCCAAACACAACCACATGAGCAATATTTTCTGAGACTGTACCGAAAATTTGGAGGAAATGTAAGTGTTTTTGTCAAAACAAGGACAAAAAGGACTTTATAAAAAGGGAGGCCACGGAAATTGCAGTTATCGCATATTTTGAGGCCAACAGTGAGAATTCCATACTAGATATTGTCAAAGAATCTGATTTGAGTCACGGTACTGTAGGATTCTGAAGAAACACAAATTCGTTCCTTATAAGTACAAACCAGTTCAGGTTTTTTTTAGCCAGGGGTTCCAGAGAGAAGAATGTTTTTTTGCCACTGGTATCTTAACTTTTGTCGCCAAAATGTAAACAATTTTCGTTATATTTTATGGACCGATGAATCGAATTTCTCAAATTCTGGAATGTACAATAACAAAAAATCATCATTACTGGTCAAAGGAAAATCTTCTGTTAGTACATCCAAGACGCCCGCAAGTCCGTTTCAATTTTAATGTTTGGTGCGGTTTAATTGGTTCAAGAATTGTTGGTCCTTTCTTTTATGAGGACACTCTAACTGGTGAAAGGTACATAGAATTTTTGACTGAAATTTTGAATAATTTCTTAGAAGATCTGGATCTCTTAAGTAGACAGAATCTGCATTTTCAGCAGGATGGCGCACCTGCGCACAAGTACGGAGGTACTCATCAACATTTAAATAGGAGTATTATTTTTAACACTTCATGGATAGAAACAAATGGTCCTATCCAGTGGCCTCCCCGATCGCCAGATTTAACGCCGCTTGATTTTTTTATGGGGTTAGACACAAATTTATACGCAAATGTACGAAAACGTAAACGCCCTAAAGATTGAAATTAGTGAAAAGATAAACCAAATAGATGGTAGGACCATAGTGAAGGCAGTTTTTAGAAAAACTTCGGAACCGTGTACAAAAATGTATTGAACAAGGTGGTATTTTTGAACATCTTCTATGAAAAAATCCGTGATTTTTATTTTCTTTTAATCATAAAGAGCGTTAAATGTACTACAAGTTTGCTAATTTAAACAATCTTGTATCTTTAATAATAACAAAGTTACCAATGGTGAACACTTAATTTGGATTGCCCTGTATATATATAGCCTGTGTTCATAAATGATTGAAAGGAGCTTTAATCGCCCGCAATTTTTGTTGAGTAGCGTCCCTTAGTTGCGTGCTACATACATTGGAGGTACTGGTTACAACATACAATTATGTAAGCTGTACCTGACATTAAACCAGAAATAAAATGTTCAACAACATGATAAGAAGAGTGAATTTCTGCTTAAATTGACATGGGCAGCATTTCACCCAAATATAATTTTGAAAAATGTAAATGATTAATATTTTGAATAAGTGTTATAGTTTTGTAATGATCTTCATTGACTAGTCTAATCTGAAATTAAAATAGAGTGCAATTTAAAATATTACCATTAAAAAACAATTTTATTGTAATTATCTTTCAACAAATTAGTTTAATATACATCACTAAATTGTGCCTTTTCCCATTCGTTTATGTTACGCCTATGATATACAATATTTACAGCCTTAGAGAAGTTGACTTACACTTTGCACCAAGTTAAACCAAAACAATAGAAAACGGGAAATTCAAACGCCTTTCAATCATTACATATATAGATCCTGGCATATAAATATAAATTACTAGCAATCTGTTGCTACTTCAAAATAAAAAAAAACTATAAATTCTTCACAATAATCACCTTGCTAAAACTGAGACGCATTCCTTATCAAGCGATTCACTACTTGCGGGCAAAAACTTGACAGGATCCAGAATACCTAGAGTAATCCAAGGATGAGATAATAATTCTGTTACAGTAATTCTTTTCTTTGGGTCAACTTGTAGCATTTGTTTAATTAACTTCTTACTTTCTAGAGACATAAATGATGGTTCTTCATATTTACCACTCTAAAATTATATGTGTAATACTGGTATGCAACTAAATAAATACTTCTTCTTACCAATATTTTTTTATATAAACTATGTATGTTGTTTTCATCAAAAGGTAAAAATCCTGCCATTAAAGCATATAGTAAAATTCCCATTGCCCATACATCCACTTCCGGTCCTAAATACTGTTTACCAAGTACCAATTCAGGTGCTGCATATGTCGGTGATCCACATGATGTGAATAATGGACTACGCATTCCACCCTGCGGCTGCGCACATAATCCAAAGTCAATTAATTTTAAATTTTTATCTTTATCTAACAATATATTTTCCTACAACAAAGAAAACTTTATATTAACATCATCAAAAATTACATGAGCACTAGTAGCTACAGGCTTTAAATCACGATGAGCATATCCCAAACTATGTAAGTAGGCAACTGCAGATAATATTTGTCTAAAGAACATACGACTTTCAGACTCGGTCAGTCTATTTTTCTCGACAATATGATCAAATAGTTCTCCACCAGAACAATATTCCATTATAATAAAGTAATGCAGATCTGTTTCTATCACCTAAAACATTCACTTACAACAAATTTGTAACAAGACATAATTTATTGTTACCTGATACAATTTACATATGTGTTGATGCGATAGGCTTTTGAGAGCTCGCAGTTCTAATTTAATTCTTGGAAGATCGTCGTTCAATGATGCTTTATCCATTATTTTTATAGCAACCTTCTCTCCTGTTGCTATATGAGTACCTAACTTTACTTTTGCAAATCCACCACAACCAATAGTTTTTTCAACTTCATAAAACCCCCGTAAGACATCATATCTGACTACTTTCCCCATAGTATAATCCCCACTTTCAACATTGGTTTCTATAATAAATAAAAACGGTATTAAATTCAAACCGAAAACTCAAAATAACCTTTTAACGTACTCTGATGACATTTGAATTCAAATTTCAAACTCTTGGGTATTGTTAACTACCGACAGATGGCTTGGGGTGGATAAACTGACTAAATAATATAAATATCATGTTATACAGGATGTGTAAAAAAGTCACCAAAAAAATTATCTATAAAATGTATCACGTAATAAATTCAATATATACACCATTTTACTATAATTCACAGTAATAGTATATTATTTTATACGGAGGAAAAGTGATACTTTTCATGTTCACGCTCGTGTTTAGCAGCCGAACGAAGTGGGGCTGCTAAATAGAGAGCAAGCCATGAAAAGTAACTTTTCCTCCACATAAAATATGCTATTTTTTCTTCAAACGTCGGCAAATTTATGCAAAAATATCTGTTTTTATTGAAGATAAGCGGGTTTGGTAGGACGTTTAGACCGATGATTAAGGGGCTATTATCAGTTGTTGGTGGGAAATTTGAAATTGTGTTTGTACGTTTTAATAACACTATTCCCTCCGGCGGCAAAAAGTAAAAAATTAAACCTCCGGCGGAGGAAAAATTGTGAAGAATGAGAAAATTACAAACAAGAAATTAACATTATACAACTGGTAAATATTAACAATTTAATTATAAATTGGGGACGAAATTTAGGGTAAGTGAATACATACAAATTTAATAAAGAATCTAAAGTTTAATATACTATATATAAATACTATTTTTATATAATTTATTTTTTAAGTATAGTATTTCAAGAGTTGCTAGAGTTTGAAAATTCTTAATTTTCTTATTCTGTCCACTAAATATGAATTATTACAACAATGGATAATAAAAACGTATGGTGTAAACATCCAAGTACATTAAATTTAAAAATCATGAGAAAAGCTATAATGCTAAATACGAAAAATATATATTTTCAAGAAATCGTATTACGGTAATAAAACAGATTACGTGAACTGTAGACTTTCCAAAAATCAATGGCTTGACACCTTTTTTTACTAAAAGAGGGGCACATCATCGCCGCAATTACTGCTATTCGAACCATAATTATTATAGGTAAATTTTGGAAGATCGCGATATCACTACAATTTTAAATTTATTTGATTTATATTCCTTTCTACGTGCTTACATATCCATAACTCTTTCACGACATGTCTCTATGTCAACTCAAAAAATCCCGAAAACTCTTGCTATCTCATTTTGTATATTGCTGTTGTCTTTCTCGTATCTCGCAGTTCTTCATTGATCGACAACTGAAGTATAATTTTCATATCTTATTTAGTTGTAAGTATCAAACTCCCTGACTTAACCAGTTATCCAATTTATTTGTAATGAAACAGCCGATGTTAGTATATTTAGAGCGTTACGTCAGTTATATTTTGTGCTATTACCATATTTGAATAGGAGTTTTTCAGAAATTCAGTTAAGAACAGTACATTTCAACCACGTTAACACAGGCACGTTTTTAGATCTCGGAAAATTGGAACACCCATAACCACACATCTTCTTAATATAATCGTTTGCGTGTATATATAAATAGAACTGTAAAAAAGTACAATTAATATACATAAACAAAATGCAGGTAATTAATATACATTTTTTGAATATACGTGGTCTTTGTTTGGCCCTAATTGTGTATATTTAAGGATCCTAATGAAGATACAGAATGGAATGATGTCCTTCGATCAAAGGGAATCTTACCACCAAAACAGAAAGAGGCTGAAATCACAGAAGATCAAATAGTTTCCATGTTAGAAGAAACTATAGAGAAGAAACAAAATGATAGCAAGTATTCTTATAAGAAATGATTTTCAATTAGCTAATACACGATTTGTTAATAGAAAAAGATATATCGGATATGACTTTGGATGAATTAGATGAATTGGAAGATTCTGAAGATGAAGGTATACTTCTAGAATATAGAAGAAAAAGAATTGCAGAACTGAAGGCCTTGGGGGCAAAATCAAAATTTGGTAATGTACTTGAAATTTCTGGACAAGATTATGTAAAAGAAGTTAATAAAGCTGGAGATGGTATATGGGTCATATTACACATGTATAAACAAGGGTATGTTTTTATATTCAATAAATTCTTGATATGAATAAGCTAATACATTTATACATAGTTAGACATGGCAATATTATTATACCGGAATAGCGAGATGGTTGATTTTTTATTACGAAACTGAGGAAACCTACACTGTGACATTTAATTTGTTAACATGTTTGTTGTGGCCGGGGTCTATATATCCTGTATGACAGCATACAGCTGTGTGGCTTTTAATACAACTAGGTCTTCTACCGTGCGCTTACTTTAATGAGCCGAACTATGCTTATACATACAGCAATCAATTATAAATGGTTCCTAGGAATGTTTTCTGTCATTTAAAAGTACGGGACATATAAGTGCTGTACCACACTCAGGTATGAATGTCTGTGCGCATGCTATACAGGATCACGCTGCAACTTCTAACCTATTGCAGTCTGTTTGTTTTTATGGCATTTATAAGGCGTTCTCACATAATATCGTGAGTTTTGTGTTGATGGGCATTGAATCTGGTTCAGTTTTGTGTAATTTAATGGTGATAAAGTTATAATATACTGCAATGCCTGAGCGTACAAAGAAGATTATGAAGTTTGTCTTGTCTTACCACTACAATAGCAGTGAATTTGAAGAATTTGCGGATTCAGATGATTCAATCATTGACAAGGATTATAGTCCGCCGACTAGTGGTTCTGATAGCGCAGTATTGCAAGAGGATGTAGAGGGTGAAGTAGTACAAAACAACGATACAGAAATAAACTTGGATGATCAGAATGCAAAGGTTTTGGTCAAGCTTCTGATGGTTGGACTGCAAGACAAGTTTCCCAGCCTTTATTTCGGACTACATGTACTACTACTATTACATTCCAAATTTCCCGGCACATGTACAATGGCCATTAGATTTTTTAAATTACTGGTAACTGTCGACATGGCCGACGAAATGGTAGTACACACCAATGCTTACGCACTAGCTGTTATGCAAAATGCAAAAACAAAACATGCTAGAATTAAACGTTGGACTTCAATAGACAGCAACGAAACGCCATGTTTCTTTGCCGTTCTCTTAGCAATGGGGCTTGTTGAGGTACCTAAATTAAACCTCTATTGATCTAACAATCCAATGTACCACAACAAATTTGTATCATCGGCTATGTCACGTGACAGACTTTTGCTTAAATGTTGGCGTTTTGTTGATAATTCGTTAGACGATGGTTCTGCCCGTTTGTTTAAGCTACGCCCCCTTCTCAATCAGCTGCTTACAAATTTTGAAGAGTACATGATGGCCGGCGAATCTTTGGTTATCGATGAATCAATGGTGCCATGGAGGGGTCGATTAAAATTCCGACAACATATAAAGAATAAAAGCAGCAAATGCGGGATCAAATTATATAAACTATGAACCGTAAGTGGCTATACACTTACCTTAAAAATGTATGGAGGAAAAGGTGACACTGTGACTGGACAAAGCCACGCACAGTTCATAGTAGATAGTTTACTAAAGAATTACTATGGGAAAGGCCATACCCTTATTGCGACAACTATTACACAAGTTTCACTCTTGCAAAAGCGCTGTTGACAAAAGTACTAGAACCTGTGGTACCTATTAGGAATAATAGTAAGTTTCTGTCAGCTGAAGTCACAAACCGTAAGATGCGGGAAGGAGAAATACTAGGGAAACAAAAAGAGAATATAAAATTTATAAAATGGGTCGATAAAAGGCCTGTGCACATGTTGACCACATGCGAGTCTCATGGTGACATGTTGCATGAAACGGGAAAAGTAAAGAATGATATTGCGGTGAAAAAACCGAATTCTGTTTTAGCTTATACTATTGCAAAGAAAGGTGTCGATTAAGGCTAATGTGTAATATTTTCTGTAACTAAAACATCATTGTTTTTAGCGATCAAATGCCATCATACCAGAGCTCCCTTCAAAAAGGCGTGAAATGGTACAGGAAGGTCGCTGTGGAATTGCCATTTGACACAGCCGTCGTGAATTCGTGGATTTTATATAAATCCAAATATCCAGACAAGTCCACGTCAATTTTAAATTTTCGTGACAACCTCGCAAAAGCCAAGGACACCAAAGAGAATTCATACCTTGACGTAGAGCGGTCCCGAAAACAAGAAAAGGAGAAAATGCGTCGGTTGCTATAAGAACTTAAGAACTACTCTTTCCAGTCGGGAAGCTGACAATAAAGTTAAAAAGTTAAAAAGTAGTATACGTATTGTGAAGAGTGTGAGGGACAGCCTGCCTTTTGTCTCCAATGCTTCAATAAAGCTCACAACACATATTTTTTTTTCTAAGAATTATGGTTCACTTGTTTAGTTAAATTTCGTTTATTTAATTTAATTTAATACACATGTAGTTTTAATAATTGTTCGTCATATCTAAGTGACAACGATTGACGGGTGACCTAGTCTGCTAAACCGAAAATGTAAAACAACTTCTCCGGGGCATATAAACGCCCGAAATGCACTCTGAAAGAACCTTGTATGGGACACAGACGCCGTATTGCACAGTAAATAAATATTTTCCAAGCCGCAGCGAACGTGTTAAGCGTAGTTAACATATGGTTTACTCCATGTCGTAATAAAAACTCAACCATCTCGCTATTCTGATATAATATTGCCATGTCTAGTTATAGTGATACAAGCGAAAGGATAAAGTAGTTTCAGTTTCAAATGTACAAAAATTGTTATTGTGTAAATTTGACGAATTAGTATTTAATACGTTGGTAGTTGCACCAGTTTACACGAATAAATCAATTTCCGTATATTAAAATTACAGATGTAATTGATGTACCATTTGCAGCGATGCAGTTTTCCCATGCATTTATATTAACATCAAATATTATTTATGCAGACTCTTCAACTGATGATGACCTATTTGGTTTTTTTTCCTTTGATGCGTATGTTCAGTGCAATGAATATTTTTGTTAAAAATTAATATTTACATAGTACCATTAGAAATAACTACTGTCACTAATGTGAAGTTTAAAATGAAATAATTGGGGATTCAAAATAGGTGCGTATATGTAGATAATGGTTAGCCACTGCTAAAAATGCAAAAGATGCAGGGTGTTTCATTTAAAAAACGTGTTGTGATTGTGCCCATAATTTTTCACAAATATTCATTGGAACATCCTTAAAGAAAAAAAAACAAAATATAGTCAAAAAATAGTTTTTCAGATTGTGCCCATACTTTTGGAACATCCTAGTGTTTTCTATACTTCTTAGTGTTCTGCATGTGTAAAGTGAAACGTTTCACTTTAATCGCCAATGAGCAATCAAAGACCGGAGCTCAGCTGCAGGACCCTGTATGTATTAAATTAGAGGCTTCTCCTAGATGAACGAGTTTGTCATTTCCGGACGTAGTTGTATTCTCTTCCCGATTTGTATTTTCTTTGCAATATGTTAATTTTATTCCGAATGAAATTTTCTATGTATCTCTCTGCCACCGACTTCCACCCTCCATGTCTTTTGATGTTATATAAATTAGCACCAGCGTCTGCTAAAAAGTATTGAGGAACCATGCCGAAAGCGATGCCCAGTGTATTCTTTCGGATTTTGTAATTTTGACCATCCCGCTATTTTGCTTGGCATTTTAGCTAAAGTTTGAATTCCAATTTGTTCGATTTTACAATGTCCCTTCTTGAATGAAAAGGCGATTGTGGGGGATGTGGGGATCGTATGGCTATATATTTTCGATAAAGATGTAAATAAAGATTTTCTTTTCCTCCGCTAACGACAAATGTTTGATTCACATTTTTTTGTATCAACAACGTTCACAACTAGCATTCAATCCTTGTCGCTTATGTGACCTAGCGTAATTTTTGCAAATTTCTCACGACTACATGCTCCTGCAATTCCCATCATCAGCACCACCTTTTGACAATTTACATATATGTATTAGTTTCTAAAGAGAAAACTCTAGTGATACGTACACTCGACACGACTTAGTCTTCGAACGACCAATGTGTGCTGTCTTTGTCAGTCCATCCTCTCCACATTTAACGTGATCGCTTCTGCGATAAGGATAACAGCGTATTTTTCGTAAAGTAACATTACAATTATCGAAGAAACAGTGTATTTATTCTGCTACTGTCGAAAAAGACCACTCCAATTTGCACGAAGTAAGCTACCTAACAATAATATTATGGCAGATATTATGTTCAATAACCATTTAGGCTTTTTCTATAATTGGGACACCTTGTATATTTGAACATATTTCCTAGCTGTGTGTCGTGT
Source organism: Holotrichia oblita (assembly GCA_023690525.1). NCBI lineage: Eukaryota > Metazoa > Arthropoda > Insecta > Coleoptera > Scarabaeidae > Holotrichia > Holotrichia oblita. Next base: position 157,642,226 of record CM043015.1, on the reverse strand, counting down.
AAATAGGGACAACTTTTATTTGAAACTCGTTTCTCTATACTGTAAAATAAACAAATTATCAAAGAAACCGCGTCAGCTGGGACACACTGTATATGACTAGTTTACAGTATATTCTGATCTTTGTATTACGACATTTACATATTTCACTCGTATGCTCACAACGCATTTATAAAACCGAAAGGTTGCCTCCAATGCAACAATATTACGAGACACAGTTCAAAATAATAAAGCCGATCACATAAAAAGAGATCGGCAATTGGTTTGCATATGCGCAGCAACCTATACAGGCTACAACTTCAACTAGGAAAGCCTATTGATAGGAGAGGGTGGTGGGAATTAAAATTAAACGTATCCATTTTACTATTGCCAACTTTTTATATGACAGTAATGTCAGTGGTTACCGAACCATCAAACTATCCTAATGGAATGCACAATTAATGAAAAAGGCAAATTATAAAGTGGTTTTATAATTTGCCATAGTATTTGACATAACCACTGACATTCCTGTCATACAAACAGTTGACAATACTAAAATGGATACATTTAATTTTACCCCCGACTACTTTCGCCTATCAATAGGTTTTCGTAGTTCAAGTTGTTATCCTGTATATTATCATCCTTTACTAGACATCGTGTTAAAATAAATGCGACAATGACAAAAATCGCGCCAGTTGTGCAATTCTGTGTATGATTAGATTTTTGAGAGCAAGAAAACCTAATGTTGCTGGAATATAGCTTCAATACTGAGGCTAAGCAGTGGTATTCCGGTTTACTTAAACTGAAAAAATTAAACAAATCCAGTTCGAAAAGCAAATCATAACGTGTGGTTTTGATTGATTTCATAAAATCTGGAACAATTATGTACCGGGTGTTCCACAAAAATTTCCAAAGGCTGTAATGTCTTTATTTATCATCTGATTGTAATGATCTATATATGAAACTGTAGGGTTTCGTAAAGACTACAAACAGCAATGCAAATTATCTGTTTATATTATTCGCGAGAAACGTAATTCAACTTTTTTTGTTTCAATTTTTTTTTTTCGATGTTTATAAAAGAACATTTTCTAACGATTCGAATAATGTCATGAAAACATACGCCTAAATAAAGAATATTGTAAGAAAAAGACAAGTTTTTGCAAATTTTTATATGGCAAAACTAACAGTAGGTCATGAATTGGAGTACGCAATCACAGCGTCTTTTTAAGGGTCATATTTATAGTCCGTGCTTGAGGTTGTGCCGATTTGAATTTTGACAGATTTGTAATGACATTTACGTCAAAATCGCGTGCTCAAGCATCGGCACAACCTCAGTTAAATATGACCCTTAATCAACTACTGTCACTGTCAGTTTCAACGCATTGTCAAAAACACCGTTCATTATAATAAACAAGTTTGTAGAAGTTTAATTTCGATTTATTTTAATATTAATAGAAAATATAAATTTTGAATATTTAACGGATATGCTTGAAGTTTATTTTGAATGTGGGAAAAGACCATGTGACTGTATTAGAACTTATCAGGAACGTTTCCCTGATAGGGTATCACCACATCACAAGAAATTTGCACTACTGGAAGACAATTTGAGGATGTACGGATCTTCTAAAAAGCCAAAAAAAGAAGTACGAACTACAGATAAAAATTTAGATTTAAACGTTTTATTGAATGTTGCGGAAAATCCTAAGACGTCTGTTAGAGAGATTGCTAACAACATTGGATCTTCCAGTACAACAGTACATTCTATTTTGAAACAACATAAATTAAAACCGTACAAACCTCAACTGATCCATCATTTGCTGGAAGACGATTATCCACGAAGAATGCAATTTTGTAATTTTTATTTAAATTAATTACGAGAAGATCCACTATTTTATTCTAAAATTCTCTGGTCGGATGAGTGTACCTTCACGAATAATGCCATATTTAATAGAAACAATCATAGGTATTGGATATTGGAGCAATGACAATCCTAGATTTCTTATTGAAAATAATATCCAGAGAAGGTTCTCTTTAAATGTTTGGTGTGGAATTTTAGATTCTAGATTAATTGGACCATATTTTATTGACGGTAACCTAAATCAAGAAAGATATCATACATTATTCGAAGAAATAGTAGACAATCTAGAAGAATTGCCCATTGCTCAATACGCACAAATTTACTTCCAACAAGATGGAGCTGCTCCACATAATGCTCTAATAAATAACAATTTCTAAATAGACAGTTTGGTCGAAGGTGGATAGGCACTTACGGACCAATTAGATGGCCCGCCCGATCAACAGACCTTTGTCCTTTAGACTTCTTTTTATGGAATGAAATAAGAGAAATTGTTTATGTAACACAACCCGAAAACGTAGATGACTTACGAAATAGAATAGTTAATGCGTTTCGACAAATACTGCCCAACAACATATTAAATGCAGCTGTTTTTGTGCAGATTATGCATTGGTCAAAATGGTGTCCAATTCGAGCAGTATTTATAGGATAGTGTTTTGGATTTTTTCATTTGATTATTGTGTCTGATCTAAACAACAAAAGTGTTTATTTTATTGTCTGTATTTTTCATAATTATGATTAAAAAAAACGCTGTGATTGTTTAATTGCGTACTCCAACTCATGACCTCCTGTTAGTTTTGCCATATAAAAATTTGCAAAAACTTGTCTTTTTTTAGCATTATTCCTTATTTAAGTGTATGTTTTCATGACATTATTCGAATCGTTAGAAAATGTCCTTTTTGTACTCGCTTATCAAAACCTGTCATTTCACGATTCGATTTGCGTGCGTAAAAAGTCACTTTAAGCACGAGTGCGTAAAAAGTCACTTTAAGCACGAGTGCGTAAAAGTAAAGTTGGTACCTCCTGGAACGTGATTAATTTAGTGATATTATAAAATCATAATGCATAAATCCCTAACCTTAATAATATGTGATAATATGCTGAGGGTTCGTTGTTTTTCTATGAAAATAAAAGGAAATGAAATAGAAATTGTTATATTTTGAAGGTATGTAATTCAATGTCAGAACAGCAGCAAATATTATATAAATTACCATTATTCATTCTTTTCAGAAATTGAAACGGAACAACTATTAAAAATTTTGATTGGGCAATTTTGACAACCAGAGATTGATACCTCAGGGATTAACTGGTTTGTTTGAATTGATCTTGATTGCGAAGGTAGAGTAACATTGATTGCATTATTACATATATCTTGTATTTCAGATGTTGAACAAGTCGCAGGCGGAGTCGATATCTCTAACGGGGTCATTGTTTTAGCCAATTGAATTCTACTATGCAGAGAATTTTCGATATATCCTTCTGCAACCGTAGATGATTTCCATCCACCATGCCTTTTAATTGAAAGCAAGTCACCTCCTTGGTTTGCCAACAATGTCGCTGAACTCCTTCGGAAACAGTGACCTGTGAAGTTACTTGCGCTATCAAGCTGAAGGTACTCAGCTATTCGCATTGGAATTTTGCCAATTGTATTAAGGCCAACAGGTGAACAAACACACTTGCCATTACGATATGTTAAAAAGAATCGCTGCTGGCTGTCTGGTCTTAAATTTGCATATTGCCGAATTAATGCAATCCATTCGGGCTTAATGATTGCAAATGTACGACTGTTACCTGTTTTTGTTTCTGGAATTGTTACGATAATTAAATTCGGTTTAAATTCTATGTCTCGCAATGACATTTTGCAAAGTTCTTCACGTCGAACGCTCCAGAAATACCCAATATTAATACAGCCTATAAATACATACAGTTGTATGGAATTTAAATATACGGAAATGACTTTACCTTCATTAGTAGGAACAAAGAATTTGGTGCTTCAACAATAAATTTAGTAATTTGTTCTTCGGTTAATACTGCTGATTTTTTAGGCTGATGTTGCTTCGTTATCTGTTTTAAATACGCTATGAGTTTTGCATATTTAGATATATCCGTATTATCATATATTATTAAGCATGATTTAACATAGAATAAGCAGACCATAATGATTTATTTGATTGTAAATTTTGAAAATAAACTAATAAACAATTTTCGGAGTATTTTTGTATATTTTTAGATCTAGCCCAAGTTACGAATTTAGTATAAGTGTTTTTATATACATTTTTTGATTTTATGGGTAATAAATTATCCACTGCAATATTGGCAGCTTCGCGAATTTCAGGTGGTGTACATTGCATTTCATTATCAGAATTCATGTTGGTGAGGTTTTTATTTTGTATGGAATTTTTTGAATTTGATAATTTTAAATTAAATGTCACTTCAAATAATCAGTACTGCCAACTCAATTTTTTTTAAATTAATATCAAGAGAGTAGTGTATCATAAACGATAACGTATTTTACAATATGTATTATTATTATAGTTCTCGTACAAAAAATATTGTACAAACTTCTTGCGTGAAACATTTCGCGAATTCGTGTCCATAAAGCGCTCGCCTTACGGCTCGCGCTTTAAACTGGTCACTCATTCGCGAAATATGATTTCACGCACTTGGTTCGTAAATAACTATTTATAAAAATCAAAAAAAAATATATAGTGCAATTTGAAAAAAAAAGTTGAATTACGTTTCTCGCGAATTATATGTGATAAACAGATAATTTGCATTGCTGTTTGTAGTCTTTACGAAACCCTACAGTTTCATATATAGATCATTACAATCAGATGATAAATAAAGACATTACAGCCTTTGGAAATTTTTGTGGAACACCCGGTATATCAAAAATATATTGTGAAACACTAAAACTGCGTTCCAAGACGAAAGTCTTGAGTTAGATGATATATGTATATGTATCGCAAAGCCATGAGAAATACTTGACACGCAGAGAATTATACAGCAATAGCTGCTACAGCTTTCATTGTATGATTATGTGTGTAACAAACAATACAACTTATGGAGGCACAAAGGCTGCACCCACTGTAGAAATAACTAAATACTTTTTAAATTTAACCAAAAATACATTGAATATAAACGCGATAATATGTATGTATATGTATGTATGTAGTATTCTGAACAACATCATGTTTAGATCTTCATCAGAAATTAGCATCCACTGTAATTTTCAGAACCCGTATGTATGATAAAAGAACATTTATAATATAACTATTGACAATCTTCATCATGTTTAAGTATACTTTGATGAGCATTTACGTATTTATATCATATTTTAATGTTAATTTCAAATTTTACCATAAAAACTATAGTTTCAAGCGACCATCAACAATAAACACATTGTTTACGATATCTTTAAATGCTATAAATAAATAAAATTGTTGTTTCTAGTATCCCATTATGTGCTGTTATCAACCATCATATGACGTACCTTGCCATGAAGTATCCAACAGCAAAATTTTTAAAAGCTATTTCAACCACATGTGTTCCAAATTATCCAGATAAGAATTTACCAACAATTTTTATTTACTTCGAGGGAGCATTAAAAGATCAAATAATAGGTCCAATCGCATGTAGAGGACCTAATTTAACCCAAGAAGGTTAGTGAAATTATTAATATTGTTATAATAGTAACGTTCCACATATCATTTCAGAATTTGAATATTTAATTGGAAAGACGGGTGCAATACAAACGAATATAAAAGAAGATCCTCGACCGGCTATAAAAGATAAAATGTTTGCAGATCTAGCCGACACAAATGATTGGTGACACTTACCAAAGTGTATTTTGTTGAATACTTCTCTATTTATTCATTAAATAAGTTATTTACAGCAACATGGTTTAAATTGGGTGCCCATACACCAGTCGTTAACGATTTCATAGTAGAAAATGGCCAATAAAGTTACAGTTCGATGAGCTTTATCTGTTCCAGTATTGTGGTTATGTTGATGATCTTATAAAGTTACCCAAGTTAGTTTGTACCCATCTTGTCGGTTGAAACCCATCTTTGTATCAATCTGTGTTGGCACCCAATGCGACGCAAAGAGAAAAAGAAAGAGTATGTAAGGAAACTAGAACCAACAGCATACGCATATCTATCATACATCGCTGGAATAATTGATAGATTAACGAAAACGGTAGAAAAGAAGAATATTACCACACGGTGCAACACTATCAAGAAGACAGAGAAGTTGCTGTCGCTTAAAGATCAGCTGCCTATGATATATACCAAAGGCATATACAAACTTGTATGCAATTGCGGAAAAAGTTACATCAGACAGACAGGATGGAGTATCCAGTGGATAATTAAAGAACAGCGATGGGATACCCAACGTATACGGAAAGATCTGCAGGAACACCTATTTCTAGATAGGGACTGCCGCATTAATTATGATAACGTTAGAGTCTTAGCGACAACTACGCAGTACCATCAGATATTGATACGAGAATCACTGGAAATTATGAAGAATCCAAGTAACTTCAACCTAGAAGATGAGTACAAACTGAACAACACCTGAGGAGTAACTTTACAAGATACATTCAACTATAACAACCTACTGTTTGCAAGTGCTTTATTATAGTAGAACGAAAAGCAAACGAGTTATAATTAGTCATACAAGAAAGGCGGCCGCAAATTGAAATTATTCTTATGATTTGAAATAGCTTTGAAAGTAATTACATTTTAATTCAATTTGCTCTTATGTAATTATATAAAACTTAAAAATCTTCCAGTATCAGAGTGCTGCTTCGTGGACTTTGTGTTTTCCTAGATACTTATGTAGTTTGTTTATTTACTCCCATGTATACGTCCAAAGAATATATGGTTGGCTTCATTTGGTTTTCTGTAATCGCTATTTGATGTGTACTTGTTAGACTTCGTTGAGGTGTACTTCCAAATGGTCAGGATGGAACCTTAGCCAATACATTATTGTCATTATCTCCCTTCTTTCGTACGTCTCCGAACACGGTGTAACAATCTGTCCACTAGAGGCCATTTTATATGGGTAGTTAGTTTCTGTTTTGTATTCTTCTGTCCGTATATGCAGTAGGCAAAGTGTGCTTTTTGCCTTCAAATCTAGGGAAAATATTTTCCTTCGCTTAAGATTCCGTCTTTGGTCAGTTGTTGCGAACTTGTCAGTACCTTCGTTAGCTTGAGTGCCGCTCTGTCGATATTCTACATTCTCCAAAAACTCAACCAGATAACCACTAAGTTCTTCACCATTAGCATCCAAGCCAAATCTACATGGATGCCACATGGACTTCCTCATGTTAATTGGGTATAGTAGTAGTATATCCATCTCAAGATGACTGTATTCTTTAATATGCATATACTATAATATTAAAGAACAAATATACACTCGGCACATAAAGTGGTGGTAAAGTAAAATAATGCACTATAATTACGGCCAAGCTAAATAAAAATTTTAAAATCCAACCAGGTAGACCGATAGAGGTCGATGAGGAGCACATTTTAGTACTAACGTAAATTTTATAACATTCATGATGACGTCACGCCGTAATCAATTTGCATTTTATTAAATAGCACATTTATGTTTTCTGTCACCATATTGTAAGAAGATGGTATTTATAACACATCACAATCACTTATTAAATATTTTATCCAACTATGTTTGCAATTACAAAGAATGAAATTTGATTATTTAAATTTCGCGGTATCGAAGTTTCAAGCTTAGTTTACCGATATTTTACGTAACGCATGTTAATGTACATGAGATTTGTCAGATTTGACTTAAATCACTTTTCTGCCATTTGCTTATCTTAAAGTGTAACTTACTAAACTTAAAATATGAAGTGTAAACTATGAAATCTGCAAAAGCTACAAAACGAATAATTAATTTTGAACGTTTGTCAGTTGTCAAGTGACATTTAACAGGCCCGACTACCATTTGACAGTTGACGATGTTGCCACAGTTAAATTTTTTCATAATATATAATCTTTTTATAATTTATTTGAAACGTATTTTAAAATCGGCCTTCATACACAGATGTGTAGACGTATTTTGAATGCTCATAGCAAATCTCAGTAATTAAATTAAAAATTAATAGAGTAATCTCGATTCCTGTATCAAAGTAACGGCCTGTAACGGGAAAAGAGATTGTGAAGTTAATACCGAATATTAATAAACAAAATTGTATATGTAGATGTAAAACATTTATAGAAATATGTGTATGAAGCCCAATTTTCAAATTACATATATTGAAATCAAGCAAACGATTTATAGAATCATGTAGATATGGCACCGCTGTAAAATAATCAGCTGGTAGACGACCCTCTTAATGACATATATCTAGAGCCTAATTTAAATTTTGCGTTTTACGTAAATATGCATCAGGTAAATAATATTTGCGCGCTTCAAAATTTGAAATATTGGCGGTAATTTCAAGAAGTTGTTGATTTCATTCCTTATTAAAATCGGTTATATTTTATACAGTTATGCGTAAAAAAATTAGCTGTTTAAGAAATTTACAATAAAAATACCACATTCCATTTAAATAAATGCAAATTGATTTCGGTATAAGGTTATGATGAATGGTATAAAATCCACATTTTTATTAAAATGTGCTCCCCCTATAATTTTACCTGGTCCGATTTTAAATTTCTTAGTTAGTTTGGTCATAATTTCAAAGCATCATTTTAAATAGCCCATCCTGTATATACAGGGTGAGGCATTAGTGCGTTTTAGTTCAATATATCCATTAATATTAAAGATATTACCTCAGACTATCCATATACAGACAAACCGTTCTTATGTATCAAAGCGCAACACAAAATTCAGTTGCACAAAACGCCAATAGGGGCCACTCGTATGCTGATTTGCTTTGACTTCAAATTCGCGGGAATGACGATGATGTCATCCATGTGAACTATATTTCGATTTTATATCAAAGTTGTTTGTGCTTTTGCACACGAGATACCGTTGTTGGCAATAACCATTTAAAATTATTTAATGTAATATGTTATAATTAACGATGGCAACATGAGTGTCGCACCATATGCGTGCACTTGATAGTACGTAAATAAAAGAGAATAAATAGTAAAGTTACAATTTATAAAACCTACGTAATTGGGACATAATTATATACACTGCACAAAACTGCAATTCAATAGTCAGCAAAACCGTATGAGCGAGATATACTACGGAATGTGCACGCATAATGCAGTGCCGCGCGCTTTTGCCATGTTTAGTTATAATTATTACCTTATTGTGTAATTTATTGCCTAATTCTCAAATCATAAAGTTTGGCATTGCCTTAGGTAGGTTTTGTAATTTATAATGTAAATTTATATTTGCCTATATTGTTTTATAAATTGTAATACGTTAAGATGGACATTTTATTAATATAATATCCTGCAAATACTATCATGAATTATGAGATTAATCATACTATCTCAGTGTTGAGTGTAGCAATATTTGTAGTACTTTTTTTTGCAAATGCTTGATAGTTATTCTTTTCATCTGACCATTTTGTTTTCTTTGAAGGTGACTTCGTTATTTTCGATGCATACAAATATTTAGTCTTTAAACAAGATTACGAATATTGAAATAAAACAAAAGAAGTAGAAATCAGTTATATTTTCATATTTTTTTTTTCGTTTTACAGCGAAAAATATGTGTTACACATTAGTATACCCATATTACTATAATAAAAACAAATGTAGAAATAAAACGAAAGAAGTAAAAATAGTAGTTATATTTCCAAAAAAGAAAGAAAAATACAGATGCTATTTAAAGAAACAAAGTAATGCAGTGCAATAACTTAAAACACTTTGGAGCAAATTTTATTAGAAATTTTCAATTACTACGTATGTACCTACACAATGTGTATATGTATAGCAAAATACAAGATTAGAATAATAATAAAGACAATCATGCGTGTTTAAGAATTCTTAATTTGCTCTTACTTTGTGTCTGTGAGGTCATATCACTACATGCCTGCTTACATTTATGGAAAACTTTACAAACAATCAATTTTTTAATTACAAATATTTTGTGAGATTTACATGGATCGTCTTGTTTTATCCAAGTATCTGAAAGTCTCTTATAAATTCTTTTAAACAGCCTAGTTTCCAATTTTTTTGGAAACAAATTTCTGGAAAATATCGTTCGAACAGTGATAAACATAAATCAATAATTTTACAAAATTCAGGAGATGGTGCAGTGAGGCCGCCGTGAGACTCTATGTTGATATTACCGTATGTTTTGTGCAAAAGAAGCAGTTGTGTTGGTTCATTTAATGTTAATTTTGTTGTTGAACTTATTTTGCAGTTTAAACAATCAAATTCGTCCAAGCACTTTTTAAGTAAGTACCCTGCAAAATAAGCTACAGAACAATCTTCTAGCACAGTTTCCTTAGGTGTCGGGTTTATTTCAATAGATGATGATGAAGATGACGAAATAGACGAGTTTTCGGTTTGCATTTCTTCATCATCTTTCAGTGGCTTTACTTCCATCATCTGATCCATGTCTGGCTCACAATTAGCACTTGATGGTGGTTTTACAAGTGAATTAATGGCAGCACTTCGAAAAATAGTTCGAAATACTCTCGCTGTTGGATTGCGATTATAGCCACCTTTTTGTCGAACTACTGAGAAAAAGTTTTCAATGACATCTTGGTTTAGCCGAGTAGTCAAGATGTATTGTTTTTCATCTTGGACTAGTTCCAATATTCCTTCGACTGTTTGTAATAAACCATCAAAACAAGGTGGTCTACTTAGTCTATTTTTTACAGAATCATGTTTTTGGATGGTTTTCAAAATAGGTTTAGCGTCTGTTAATGTTGATGTAACCAGGGTGTTTTCCTCAGAAATTGCGCATCGGTACGGATTTGCATCGTATTTATTTCTGCTATTAAGACAATCGAATAAGTTATTTAAAAAATCTAGGAAGTCCGCTGTGTTTTCCGCTGTTTTGCTCCGAAGTTGATTAGTGTTAACGCAAGTTCTTATTGCAGCAGCAACTGTATGACTACATATTTGTACGGCTAATTTTACACTCATTTTCTGAAATGAGTTGGGTGTGATATGGCGGTCTGTTATTTTGGTTAACGCTCTACTTTTCTTATTTCCTTTGTCAATATGGTAAACGTTTTTTACATCTTGAAAAGATATAGTTTTCTCGTTTAAAATAAAATCTCCTTTCAACAAGTTATTTCGGAAACTTTTGAACAAATGAGGTGTATCATAAATTGCATATATTTTACGATCTTCGTGCAAAAAATATGGCTTCTCGGGAGTAACATTTAAATGTCTTAAAGCACTTTGATTGCTAGTTCCTTGATCGCAGACAATAACTTTTGGATTAACGCCACAACTAAATAATTCTGATAGGATTTCTTTTATTACTAATATAAGATTTTGGTATTTCATGCCAGAATGAGAAAGATAGTACGCTACAGGTAGTTTCCATTTCGAATATAACCCTCGAATCATAAATACTAATCCATATTTTGCAGTTTTGGCGCTTCGTCCCAAGCGACCTAAATCTTCATATCCTTCTACAAAATCCATTGCTTTATTAAATTCTAAACATTCCATAATTGATATTTCGTCGAAACATAATACACATGACTTTTCTTTTTCGGAAAATACACCAAATTTTCGTTTGAGTTCATCAAAAAATTTTAAATTGATACCTGGTTTGAATTTGGATGTACCGATCCACCGCTTAATTGTAGTAATTCCTGGTAGAATAACTTTTTGCGATCGCAAGAATCTATACGCTGCTGGGGATTTATAATAAAACGTTAGCGCAAACTTTTTTTCATCTGTAGTCCATGCACGGCGTTTTGTTTTAAATTGCATTTTCGTTAAAACCTTTGAGCTGTTGGAAGCGAATTTTTGCAAGTTAAGTATGTTCTCTATGGACGAATATTTCTTTGAAAAACGAAGACGTTGCTTCAATTTCGAGATTTGTGCTCTCTTGTTTTGTAGATTTCTAGAACTTCTTTGCAGCTGTAATTTCAGCTTTTTAGCTTTAGGTGTGTAATGTTCTTCGACCCTTTTTCGCTTGGGTGTAGGAAAATCTACAATTGCGGCACAAAACTGTCTATCAGGTGATAATTCTTGCTCAGATGATTGTCCCAAAATGTCAATGTTAGTTGATCTTTAAAATACATTTTTTTAGGTGTTTTAACTTTCAGTACTGACGGACTTGGTGGAGTTATATCAACATCGAATTGTGACGTACTTGGTAAGGTATTACCTGAATTTGATGGGCTAGTTGCTTTATCGGTGAGTCCTGAAGTAGACGGCGACGGTGAGGTAGCGCTACCCGAAGTTGAGAGAATATTGTGTTGTTCATAGTAGTGAAAGGGTACTGCAGAGGGTTTTAAGCGCTTTTTTTCTTCATTCATAAATGCATCTTCAGAAAAGTGTTTGTTGCATAAATACCTATTCCTTAATTTTTCATTGTCCATGGATAATAGCGACGCATTTCCTAAAACAAATCTCATATAAAATGTATTTCTTATGTTAATTTAAAGGCATATAAGTTACCTAATACAGTAATAATTCTTAAGTTATGGATAAAGTTTACAAGATTATTTTTTGATAAAACCGTAGATACCTATATATATGTTGCAAGAAATAGAATAGATAACTTTTTGTAGGTACTCATTCATAAAGCAACAGAAAACTACATTTCCATTGCACTTTGGAAATTTAGTGAAATGTTAATAAAGTTTGTTAAGTTCGAGTTTTCGTTTTGAGATTTTTCCTTTATAACTTGTTTTTCTGAACATTTAATCTTGTAAATAAAGCTGGTTCGTTCAACTTCCATTTTTTGTTGTTGTTGATTATTGCTTGTACTATCGGAGAAAATATAAATGAGAATAACCGAAGCGCAACTCGCCTCCAATACACCGGCAAGCTGTGTGCGAAAATGATCATTTCAGTCTATCAATGGGTGTATTGAAAGCTGATGAATACATGGCCAGACGCTTACACAAACAGCATCTGTTGTTATCGTATTCAAGTTTTAGGTTTAATAAATTTTCTTTTCTGGAATCATTTTTATTGTTTGTATTCAAGTTTTCTGATATACCCGTTGCACATTGTTTTTTTAAATAGAAATATTACCTGTTTCATTTACTAATTAAACATATGTGTTATGTTTGCGTATAATATTTAATACAGTACAATTGCTATAATATAAAAATACACACGAGACATATTAACGGAAACTATAGTAGTGGGCATTGGGTATGGCGGATAGTATGTATGTAAAGCCGTATCCTCTATATGACAACTATCCGCCAAACGAAATGCCGCCCGGTATACCTCCACTGCATTTTAAGAGATGAAAAAACAATTTCTTGTTGTTTCAATGTTGCGTGTTTTGCACTTCGCCTCATAAATGACGCGATGATAGTTTTAATAGATATTTTCCATTTGAAAATTAAATAAAATCCTAATAGAAAGTAACGTCTTTCAAGCAAATAATTTAAGGAAATGCAAGCTTTCAAAATAAATACACAAATATATAAATTTTGTCTATTCTATTGCTATAAGGCGATTTTACTTTCTTTTAAAAGAATTCCACTGTTTATTAAACAGGATTTTGATGTAATTGCACTATGAAACTACAAACCATTTATTATATGTTTGTGTAAGCGTCTTTGTCTGTATTGATAGTATTTCAATACGCCTATTCATAAGTTAGTGTAAGTTCGCTTTCGTTTCCAGCTCACCGGCGTTTAGAGATGCGGGGCGCTTCAGATATTCTTAAATAAATTTTACCCCATAAATATGCGTAAATTTAATTTTTGTATAATAAATCAAATCATTTTGACAACGCATGTCGCGTTAAGTTTGTTCATTAGTCGTTGCGGCTACACCAATAACTGCATATTTTTTCGTTTTCTTCATCATTGTATTTATAGCTAGTGTAGTTTGCGCAGTCGGCGGTTCGATTTTTTTTAAGCGGTTATTTAAATAACCGAATTATTTCGATTATTTCAAAAACCGAATAATCGGTTATTTTCCATTCAAGTGATCCTATCACTACTATGTATATTTTTATTACATTAACTAACATTAAATAAATACATACCTGAATTTACTATCCATATTTGCAACAATTTTGCATCTTTCACAGGAAATCTGTGCAGTATAAGTTGCAAATGATCACTTTTCCTTAGGGCACAGGATGTGTAATCACACTTATTGCCAGGCATAATTAATCACTGAATGCCGCAAAAAATAATTATACGTATATCGAAGCGAAGCGCAAATAGAACACCGAAAATATTTAATTTTCTATTTGGCGCATCTTGCTATAGAGACATCTATTAATCAAAGACAAGAAGTTTTGTTAGAGTTTGAAGGGGTCGCAATAAAGTTCGCTATATACTTTTTTTTATCCTCAGACATCGATGCTAATAGTGCTATCTATTGGATGCGGTATGATTTGATAAATACTTAAGTGTAGCCTAGCGGTTGCGGTATTTTTGGCGTTGCCGTATTTTTGCGGGAATGGTAAGTCTGTATATAGATAGTCTGAGATATTACGAAACGTTATGTACAAAAATCATAGACAGTCTTAAGCTACATATTTTAAAATTATTTTCGTATATACAGAGTGTTTCATATTGCCAGGGTGAACCAAACATACATTTTCTTAAATGGGACACACTATATATTTTTTCAAATTTAGATTAAGCGTATCTTCCTCATTCTTTCGATATAAGGTTTCATTAAGATATACCGAGTATATCAGAAGTTATGGTCAATTTTGTCTGAAAATAATTGCGTGTTCAACGTCCTGTGTATTCCACATGAAACAACTTGAAATTCGTTTTGTACTGGAATGACTTTTATTATAGGACACTATATATACGATTTTCACTTGTTTATCCAGCTTAACGTGGTTAGTTTAAATCAAGCTTACTCTACGCTTGAAATTCTAGCATACTGCAATCGCTTGCGCAGCAAAGATGATATAAGCTTAAAGTTAGAGTCGGTAATGCGCAAAACGTTCGGCGCAAGTTTACCATGAGCTTGCAAAGCAAGTATATTTGAAGCTTGTCACGTGTAAAGTAGGATGCTTAATTCAAGTTGGATACAAGCTTGCAGCTTTTGGCGACAGCTGGAAGTAAGCTGTCACCGTTGTCATGGAAACTTTTATTCCAGCTTAATTCAAACTATTTTTGCTATCGGGGAAGTTGTTTCGTGTGGAATACACAGGACGTTGAACACGCAATGATTTTCAGACAAATTTGACCATAACTGCTGAAATACTCGGTATATCTTAATGAAACCTTATTTCGAAGGAATTTCGAAGAAAGATACGCTTAATCTAAATTTGGAATAATATATAGTGTGTCCCATTTAAGAAAATGTATGTTTGGTTCACCCTGGCAATACGAATATACGCGTATATACGAAAATAATTCTAAAATATGTAGCTTAAGCCGGTCTATGATTTTTGTACATAACGTTCTGTGATAATTTTAACATTAATGGATATATTGACGCACTGATACCTTCGACTATATTATCTACACTCGACACGACTTAAGGTAGGTTTTCGAAAGGTTGAGCGAGCAAGCGACGAGCTCATTCAACCAATCAGAGACGGTTATTCTTTTGGCGCGACGAAATCGCACGCGACTGATTTGAATTGCCTGGGAAGCGAATCAGACGAAATTTCGTACGCGACTACCAATGAGAATGCCGCATATTCAAATTTTAAAGTGGGGATAGTAGTGAAGTATGAGTTGTTTAATTTGTATTAGATCTATATGTTTATTTGCTTCAATTATTTCATACATTTTACGAAATTGTAGATCACACTAAATATATTATATAAACGAACAACTAAATACGCAAATTTTTTTGGTTGAAATTTATAAAATATATTTGAGACATTTTTCTATTATAATATTCTGTGACCAACTAGAGATGCTAACACGTGTAGGAATAAAAATAAAAATATTTTAACCACAATCACCGGGTTTTTCGATTTTACAACCATATACATTTGCATTTTTTCTCTACGATGAGAACCGTACGAACATATATTTGCAATTAAGTTAGAAGCAGTTAGGAGGTTATTGAAATGTCACGAAATGTAAACAGTACCTAACACCCAACTCAATTACTTCTTCACAGACGTTGAGAAACGTATTGACTAATTGTGTAGGTGGAGTCTTATCGCGTCTTCGAAAACACATCCACGCGAACGAAAATTTGTCGTTCGCTCGCTCGCTCGCCCTTTCGAAAACCTACCTTTAGTCTTCGAACGGCCACTGCGTGCTGTCTTTCTCAGCCCATCCCCTCCATATTTAATGTAACCGTTTCTTCGATAATCGTAATGTAATGTAACATTACGATTGAATTGGCGAACTATGCTACTGTCGGACCATATTTCCAAAAGAAATTCGGCTGTTACGAATGTTTTCACAAATAAAAAAAAGAAACTAACCCATTTAATTTTAATCCTAAATTACATTATTAAATAATTTAAACTACTGCAACAGATTACTTGTTTCTCATAAACGAAATCATTTGATAGTAAATCTCGAAAACTATAACAGTTAGAATAGTGTTGTTTCGGACTTTTTAGTAGAAAATTTTATGCCCCACAAAAAAATTCCTACAAATTTTTTGATGTCTTGCTTCGTTAAAGCTCAGTAGGCGAAAAATGAAGATTTTACATTTTTCGTTCTTTCGCTTACCGAATTTTAACGGCAAGATGTCAAACAAATTATACGATATTTTCTGTAGAGCATCGTAGTTTTTTTTTTCGTCTACTAAGCTGTAAGGAGACAACGTATAAAAAATTGTAACACGTTTCTTCTAAATCATGACATTTTTTTTACAAGAAAGTCCGCAACACAATTCTAACTATGTATTATTGTTTTCGATTTGTACAAATTCTAAACGTGGAAAAATATCACGGTAAACGTAAAATCCTACTTTTTTGCCCGAAGGACGAATCACCGAAGGAATATATCAAAAAATTAGTAGGATCTTTTTTGTACAGCATAATATTTAGTACAAGAAAGTTTGGAACAGCATAATCCCAATAAGTTATAGTTCTGCCAGTTAGCAACGTGGCAGTTGGTGTTGCCAACCCTACCGATTTATCGGTAGATCTACCGATTTAGGAGGTAATTTACCGATATACCGATTTGGCACTTCATCTACCGATTTTTTGGATTTTTTAAATTTTAGTCAGAAATTTAAAAATAAAAGAGATTGAGGGAGGTATTTTTTGTAAAATAGTAAATTATGTAGCAAATAATGATATTTTAGTCGCAGATAATATTTAAAAAAATTAAACGATCCTACAACTTAAGATGTTTTTGCAATTTTTAGAATTTGTTTTGCCTTTCTTTAACAATCTAAACAAAGAAATGCAATCAGAATCTCCTAATTTGTACAAATTATATAAAAATATTACTCAAATAGTTCAATCCATCTTTGATTGTTTCATTAAAAGGGAATATTTGAAGAAAACTGATATAGAAAATGTAGAATACGCCAAGAAGAAATCTATTATGGTGCAAATGTCTCAAAATCTTTATTAGAATTAAACTTAACAGGTGACCAAATAACATTTTTTAGACTAAAGGTGTTTAGATTTTTATATACACATTAGTTCACCTTAGAGCGGGCCATAGCAGTGTGAATTGCAACAGCGTATTCCCCCCTTCGCGTTGTAGCTTACGTCTGGCGTCGACACTCATGCATACACAATTCAGTTGAATTTAAATCGAGCAAGATATGGTCGGTGATGTCGTGATCGACGAGCAATCTTGCGTGGCGCATGCCTACGCGTTGCCACATCGCACTGCATTCTATGCGTCTAGTGTAACTTCCCATGGCCCGCTCTGAGGTGAACAAATGTGTAGAAGCGTCGTGTAGACAAATTATTATAGATTTCCATTGAAAGGAAAGATATTAAAATTATTTAATTCTATTGATCCTAACATTGTAAAAGAAGGTTCAATAAGTTCTATTACAGAAGTGGCTCTTTTGTATCCAAATTTAATAAAAAAAGGATACTCAATTACAAGTACTTGACTCTGAGTGGCGGTTATTGAGAAATGTCGACGAAATTCAGTCATTTCCAGATAATACTCGAGAAGTTAAGAAAGTGGAGCTGGGTGATGAACATTCTCACACTCTTTAGGTTAATGTAGAAAGAGTATTCTCTTCCATAAATTTAATGAAAACAAAAAAATGGAACAAATTAAACACGGAATCAATAATAGGATTATAAAGGTATTATGCAATAAAAGGTCCAAATTCTCACAAATATGTATTTAACGAACTAGTTAAATACTACCTTTATAATATGAACTCACACAGAGTCTACTCCGACAACCTAATAATAGGATTGTTACAAATTAAACAATATACTGGTTGATTTGCGACATAGGATAAATAACGGCGGGAAGGGGCAAGGGGTACGAAAATTCGCTAAGAAGTGGGGACGCGTATGAGTTTCTCTATCATAGTCTAGTCTGGTCTAGTCTACAGCGCTGTGATGGACTCATACGCATCTCCCCCTCCCCCCATTTTTTAGCGAATTTTCGTACCCCTTGCCCCTTCCCACCGTTGTTTATCCTATGTCTCAAAT
Organism: Holotrichia oblita; assembly: GCA_023690525.1. NCBI lineage: Eukaryota > Metazoa > Arthropoda > Insecta > Coleoptera > Scarabaeidae > Holotrichia > Holotrichia oblita. The sequence continues at coordinate 157,623,724 of CM043015.1, read as the reverse complement.
CAAGCGGTATAGGAAATAATAGTTGTTACAATTTTTCTGTTGAGCAAAAATTAGAAGATTCGATACGTTTATTTGGAGTTGATTTATTTTTTAAATTCTTATTTTATTTTTGCATTTATTTTTTAATAAAAAGTATTTTTTCTATAACAATGTTTGCCTTTATATTTCAAACCTACCGATTTTTCCCGATATCTACCGATTTTTTACGATCGGTGCTACCGACTTTTGGATTTTCAGGTTGGCCATACTAGACTGACAGTCTATATACCAGTTCTCAGGAACAAACCTTGATCGGTGCCCGTGTGTGCTGCCTTATAGTGTTTTCTACTGGTAGCACTAAATGTTGTACACTTTCACCTTAGAAACTTTTCTAGTACCTATAGTTTCTGCACAGTACTCAAAAAAGCCCAGTTGCCAGTAGAATACACTCAATTAGTCAGTTCTAATAGTATGTTACTTGCTTGGATGTCAGTGCCGGAGTACCGCAAGGTTCCGTACCGGGTCCCACGTTGTGGAACACCATGTACGACGGTGTTCTGAATTTAGAATGGATGGAGGGAGTCACAGCTATAGCCTACGCGGATGATTTGGTAGTAGTGGTACAGGCAGAAGATCCACGGGAATTGACTTTTAAGGCAAACGAAATATTCGAAAAAATCTCCGACTGGATGCAGTGGAATGAGCTACAGATAGCCCCCTAAAAATCAGAGGCAGCTATACTCAAAGGACCTCGTAATATTGCAAATATCAGCTTCGAATTACTCGGTGAGAAAATAAACCCTAAAACGGAACTCAAATATTTGGGAGTTATTCTTCACAGAAACCTGACTTTTGGACCACACGTGAAGTATATTTCTGTGAAGGCTGAATCTAGCCTAGCAGCTTTACAAAAAATCCTGCCAAATGTAGGAGGCCCGGGAAGCAAAAGGAGGGAAATGCTATACGCGGTGATTAAATCCCAGGTACTCTACGCAATACCAGCCTGGATTGGAGCCCTGGATATTAAGAAGCACAAAGATACGATAGAAAAAATTCAAAGACGGACTATTTTAAGAGTTATAAGTGGATACAGAACAGTGTCAAGATGCACGGCTCAGGTGATCGCTGGTATTCCACCAATCACATTAATAGCACAAGAACAGCAGAGGATTTTCCTTTCTAAAGGAAGACAGTCAGCACTGACAGAACAGCTGCAGAGGGAAGTGACTCTTAAAATATGGCAGCGACAGTGGACCAAACTGGAATCTGTGGCAGCGTGGACCAGAACCCTGATACCCGATCTAATTCCTTGGGTTAAATGTAAATTTCGTAGGACGGATTACTTCCTAACGCAGTTCCTCTCAGGACACGGGCACTTCTACTCATACTTGAAAAGGTTTGCCCTGGCAGAAAGTGACTCGTGCGTGTATTGCGGCGAGACCGACACCCCCGAACATGCAATCATATTATGTAACAAATGGACTAGAAAAAGGGAGGAAATAGAAAAGTCGATCGGAAAGAAATTGCATGCTAATAACATTATTGCAACAATGATTGAAAAGGAGGACAACTGGAAGACAATAAATAGCAGCGCTTATAACGAAAGTATTATCTTCGAGGGAGGCGAAGGGAAGAAACAGACGCATTGCTGAATAAAAATAAAAATAATGGAACCGAGAAGGAGTAGACTACACCGAGAGCACCCGAACTCCTAATTCCTCCTCATTCATGAGGGAAGGGAGAAGTAGGACGGAGCATCAAAGAAAGACAGCCCAATCACCCTTGAAGAAATGTCCATACCGAGGGTGAGGAAGGGCGGTTCAACTGGGCCACTAGTTGGAGGCTGCGGCCTTCCTACGCCCTATAAAAAAAATAGTATGTTACTTGTCACTTTTGACAATTTTTATTTATTCATATTCATACTCAATCAAAAATCCAAACAATGATAGTATAAGCACATACAGTGTGTCCCCGGATCGACGCATGAATAGGTATAAGAGTCTATAAATTTTATAGTTGAAATTTCATCATCTGGGATTCAACCCTGCTTGGCTAGAAAGTAATTTGTGCCATACTTTTAATTTTCAAAAAACAAGGATGCTTTGGAAATTTACAAAGAGGTAGTTCTTATCATTAATAAAGTAAAGAACTACCTTTTTGTAAATTTCCAAGGCATGCGTGATTTTTGAAAATTAAAAGTATGGCACAAATTACTTTCTACCAAAGCAGGGTTGTAGGTACCCCAGAAGATGAAATTTCAACTAAAAAATTTACAGACTCATACCTATTAGTGGCTTTCGATTTGTCCATAAGAGTTACTCAGGAACAGCTCCGGAGCTACTCGTGTGCTTGTACAGTGAACGAACTCAGTACAGTTCAGTTGGTTCAGGTACAGATAGTGTCAAAAAATAATTGGTGGTGGGGTAACGGGCATGTAATCAGAAATGTAACATAACCTTTCAATTTTCAATTCATTCAAATTGTCAACACCTTTTTGTAAACAAACGAAGTGCGCATGCGGGAGCATATCGCCCCAGCCGAAAGGTTGGTGCACCAGGGGTGAGGGGAAGCAGAAACGGAGCTGTACAAGTGCGAATCACATGGCAAAATAGAACGACAGATAGGTGACCCGGAACAGCTCCCGAGCTGTACGGTGCACAAATCGAAAGCCACTATTAATGCGTCGATCCGGAGAGACACTGTATATTTGATTCTTAGCAAAAGGAATGTTTTTAAAGTCTTCTTTAATATCTAATAATAATTAATGTAATATCTTGACATCTATATATTATTGGACGCCATATTTGAACTGGACGAAACTGACTATGAAGATTGATGAAGATGAGTGCAATAAATCTTGAACTCAGTGCCAGTTGCCAGTGGAATGCAAAATTAAAAAAAAACATTGCCAGTGGAACACAAAATTCGCACTGAGTTCATGAAACTGCAACCCAGCTGCAACCAACAGAAAACGCTTTAATTTCCGCGTATACAACTTTTTTTGCAGTTTTTTTGTAACAAAGTATACTCCGTCTTCTATTTGAAACATCTGATTATTTGAAAATATCATTAATTCTTTTTAACATATAAAGTATGTAAAAAAAAATAAGCAATTTCAATACGATTTCAAATAATCAACAGATTGCGATTGGTACTGACTTCCGACGATTGGTTAATCAAGTGATCTGTAATGCAACCGTGATATGGCAGAAATTATATATTTTTTTGTCATTAATTTAGTGATAGATTAATAGATTTCAGTCGATTCTTCTTCAATCATTTATTAGCTACTCTTGAAACATATATTTATATTTTTATAATTCATGTATTTATTTTTGCCTTTATTTAATATGCATGTGTAATAAAAAAATCTAGGTTACCTTGCCAGTTCATCTTTCGTTAACAAGAACTAATGTAACAAGGGAAAATAATGAATTTTATATCTAAGTTATTAAATGGAAACAATGGATCATATGAGACAAATTCCAGTTTTTGTGTTTCCTACAAATTTGAAATTTTATTTAGGATCAAGACAAAATTACAAGCAGATGTTAACCATTTACAACCCCTATGAATTCAAAGTTAGATATAAAGGTACAAAATTTTTAAAAGATTATTCGTAACTACACAAAGCATTTAGTTCTATGTACTACTCCAAACAAATATACTGTGATTGATCCCGATGGCAGTATTGCAGCACGGTCATGTATAGATTTAGTAATTCGACATACAATTCCTGTACAAGCTAATTGCAACGTAACAGATAAATTTCGTGTATCCATATCAGATCATGTAACAAAACAGGTAAGAATCGTTTGTTTTTAATTAAGTTTTTATTATATATGGTTGAATAGTTTTTAGGTAAACGGGATATAGAAAGCCGTTTGTTACCTGGAGAACCAGATATAATTTCCAATGATGGTGATAATTTTCAGTCTCTACCTCAATCTGAAGGAAATTTTGATGATCAAAAAAGTAGTCAAATCCCAATAGCTCATTTTCAGTAAGTATGTATTTTATAAATGGTTACATTCTCTCAGCTTATCGGTAAGCTACTGGAAACTGACCAGTAATTTGTTACCAGTAAATGAAACTAAATGAATATAGGGGAGAGTCGGTTAAAACGGGATGGTAAGTTATAATGGGGTATCGCCATTTTCACAACAATGAGTAGAACGATCTATCTGCTGATCACTAAATTAGAATCATATGATGCATTTCTCTGTGTTGCAAACCACAATAGTGAACTTACTTCAAGTCTGTGAGAAAAAACACGTGAAACGAAAAAAGTGAGCTTATACGAGTACTATTCTGTTTAGTGGTTGTTTCACATAAAATTTTTTAGGTTTGACTGGAGAGCATGTAATGATGAGTATAGTATATGAGTGTGTGTTATTTCTAATTCTATTTTCTGATCTTTAATTAAAGTGTCATTGTTGTATGAACCAAAAAAAACAATCATTTATTTTTAAATGCACTGTTGTGTAAAACGAGATGCCATGCGGTCGTCTAAAACAGGTCACTATCCCATATTACGGAAGTAATTTTTTATTAATACAACTAAACAAAAATGCATATTTTTTTGCTCAGGTATAAATCAAAATGGGGAACTATAAAAGAAACATCCAAAATGCAGAAAATATGTACCAAGCTGTGAACGAAGTAGAGGGTAAAATGGGGTACCTAAAGGCTTTCAAACAGTTTGCAGTTCCTCGTACAATTCTTGAAGCTAGAGTTAAAAAAATAAGGAGAGGAGAGCTTAACCACAAAGAGTTATTGAAGAAAAAATTGGGTCGCTCCGCGCCAAAATTCTCTCCAGATCAATTTGAGTTACCTTAGTAGTTAAAACAAACTTTTTATTTTTTCTGAAGTTTTTTATTCTTGATATTCTAGATCTAAACAATAAAGTTCTAATTTTCAAGCTTTCATGTTTGCTTTTAATGGAAAAGCAATTCATTTACAAAAACATTTACAATCCCGTTTTACCCGACAGGTAGGGTAAAAGGGGATATTTGACAGCTACTCAAATAATTCTAAATTACTACTACATCTATTACCACATCACAAGAATATTGATTTATGTAGAAAGAGCAAAACTATAAAAAAAAAAGAAAACATTAAAAAACTTTATTGGCAAAAACGTTATTGAAGATCAAACACTAAGTATCCCGTTTTATCCAACTCTCCCCTATGTAAGTGTGGTCTGTCAGATAATTCGATAGCTTGAGAAACGTAACTACTCACATATTTTAAATATGGTAAGTAAGATGGAAAGAAAAACTAACTGGTAACTAACTTTAGGCACTCCGTGTGCTATTTCTCTCATCAGTACCTAGCAGTGACTTATCGATGGGCTAATTGAACGCAACCATCCACAGACAAATATTTGAATCTAAATTTATATTTCAGAAGGACTTTGAGAAACTCTGAAAGGACGAATTATTTTGCAATTTTAATAGCAATTGTATGTATAAGTATTTTGATGTTACCAACAAAATTAGAACCACAAGAAGAATCCTTTGTACCACTGTATTTGTATCCAAGTGTAACGCTAAAACTTGGAGTAGCATATGTTTTAGGAATGTTAACTACAATAATTTTCAGGCAATAGAATTTTTTTTTGGGTGTATACAAGATGCAAAAATCTGGAAGACTATCTATATTAATTCTAATGCCTCCTAACAATTATCATCCTAGTACTATTATTGGCTCAACAATCTGTGTATCTTGTTAGTATTCAAGTGTATTATTTGAGTGAATGAAAATATATATGTACAATTTCATAAATAAGAATTTGAATTGCATGCACGCTGCATTCAAAATTTTACATAATTCAATGTTACATTTTTTTTTCTGTGTATGTATAGCTTTGAGATAAAAAGCTTCTTTTCTAATAGTACTGCATGTATTATCTAACCGATATAATCCATATAAAGGACAATACAAAATGAATACATAATTACTTTAATCTGTACAATGCAGACAGCAGTTATACGCAGAAACTCTTGTAGCATAGAAAACCAATATACGTAAGTGTATTTCATAATTTTACATGAGACTACACAAAAGTATATACAAGAAGTAGCACTGCCTTCGCCCTGGTTTATAAGCGGAGCGGAAAAAGATTTTATTTCTTATTGCTAATACATAGGAAATATCTTCGCGGTATCGTATAGCTTTTAAATACTTGTAAGCCAAAAGTCCGTGCCTGTCGCGTACAAGGATGTGACAGTCTAATATGAGGTATCGTATTTTAAAATTAATTTAAAACGTACGATGGCTCAACAGTTACATATTTCGATGGCGTGAAGTAAATCAGCGTTTCTTAACCACAGACAGACACGTTGGCTGTTTCGCATAATTTTTAATGTAAAAAGTATTGTATCTAGATAAAGAAAAATCACCTGTAGGGATGTCGCGAAAGTTTGAAATGTACTTTGATGTGCTTTAAAAAAAAGTTGAGAACCGCCGAACTAAATAAAAGCAAATTACTGTTACATTTCTTATGCCTAAGACAAGCCGATTTTTGAGACAACTATTTTTGAAAATGACTACAGTTAAACAAGACTAGCTCTGCACATTTTGCGAGTGTTTCAAATTGTATTGATTTTTTTAGCAAAAGTATTACTTGATTCTGCAGCAGAAATGCAAATACTTATACCAGTCGCGAAAAAACTTACCACGAATCCATCGTTAAACCCGACTAACTTTTTTACTTAAACAGAACAGCTTGTATTTGACAACGCAATTCGCCTACAAACTTAGTAAACATAAAGTAATATTTACATCCTCATGTCAATCTTTTATTGTATGCAGTCAGTTCTCATTTTAAACAATTATATTGTTTAAACAATTTTAAATAACGATAGCTGATGCTGTGACTACTAATAATTAAAAAAAAAACAACATCCAGTAAGCAATAGCAGTATAATAGCTTGCAAACAAACAGTTCGTTACAGTCGTTTAGTAAAAATAAAATACAAAATCATTTCAAATATACAGTTTAGTTATTCTCTAGACAATAATATACCTATGGATTATTATACGTTCACTTTTTTCTTATCTCCAGCATTCGTTAACCATGCAAGTGGACTCCACATCGCTCCGTGTGGGGTGTAGTATATTCGGAGTCGGTATTTTATCTTTCAATGCAATCGATTCTACGCATAATTTGCAAATATTTTGTATTAGGGTACCCTATTCCTAAATTCAACTATTTCTAAGATATTTACAATGTTCGTTAATACTTTGCTATTGCACCATTTGAAAAAAATATATTGTAAAGCTCTGAAGAGTAAGGTACCAAACCTCAACAAACGAAATTAAAGGGTCGTAGATACTGAGAACTGTCATAACTTTCAACAAAATTCATACAGGGTGTGCAGAAATTAGCAACCAATGCAGATATCTCCAAACATTAAAAATCCTTTTTCAAATGGCACATAGTAGTTTGTATTGGAGTACTTAATTCACCAAATTCTACATCGAATTTATATTTCATATTCAGGTCTGATATATCTATCTTTATTAGGTTTTGAGTTATTAGAAATTATTTGGTTCCAACTATGGGAAGTATACTAATATCTGCTATTTTTTCTCATAGTAGCTATGAAAATAAAATATTTCGGTAAGAGTTGTCAAATGAGTGACAGTTTTGTTGCTTTTCACTTACACCAAGTCTCACTTTAGTCTCAGTTAAGCCACACTAGTAATTAAACAAGCTTTGTTTGAAACTTTAACGAAACGAATTCCAATATATGTATTAATGTATAAAAGCAGTGTCAAAACTACAAAAAAGAAGAAGGACTTAAAGTGAACTATAATAAATGCTGAAACTGCTGGCCATGACAATTACGACATAGAAATAATAATTTCTTGTAACGTATTGTCCATATTTTTCGCATATGTATGTTCGAAAAAATATAGATACGTTCGATATTTTATTTGAAAAACAACCTTTAAAGAAATAATCATAAATGTGTATTCAACGGCACTTTGTCTTTTACCAAAAATTTACTTATCTCGCCACTCGCCACTTTGAGACAAAATGTTGTGTGATATATCAACGTATTCTAAATTTCTTAGCGAATCACAATATATTACAAAAAAAAAACCAAAATAATTGTACCTAAAAATAAAATGTTGATGTTACTTCCAGTTAAACCGGAAAGGGAAAGAAAGGCAGTAGGGTTCTAGAATTAAGGTGCGCACCTTTGCATAAAATTTTCCATAGAAATCTTCGGAAGACCACTATTTTAGTTAGTTTTTTTTTGTTGTACCAATTAGAAAAATGTGACAAAGGTTAATTTTGCTCATGATTAAATAGAACATCCCAGGCGTACGATTTATATTATATACGAGTATAATGCTTTGAGTTTGGATAGCAGAATTTATATAAACTATCAAAAAAGTGTTGGATTTACAGGAAAATAAATACTCTCTGAACTCAAAAATGACTGTATTGTTCTCTGCAGTAAACACATTGCAACAAACTGCACACTGTTATTATTGGAAAAGAGTTGTACATACATACATATGTACATACTGTAAAAATGATCATTAGTCTATAGGCTTAAGTCTATAGCATAGGCTATAGAAATGTCAGAGATTTTTGTTTAGCAGACGAAATTCTAGACTTAGTTGCAGTGTTCTTATTTCTTGATTCACAAAATGTCAATAAGTGTTAAGGTTGAGTTCTGCTCAATGTACTGAAGGGCAATATCAAAAGCGTTGTCAGTATTGGTATGTGAAATTGGTAGGCGGTTCGTCGTCATCACCGTCCGAATCCTCTTTTACAGATTCTTCATCATTATTTTCCAAAACAGTGGCAATAATCTAGTTTTTAGTTGGGATTAGTTATGTGAAGCGCTCTCTGGGGGAAAAATCGAAGTATTGCATTTATGTAATGCTAGGTAATAATTTGTTACTGCATATAGTGAATGTATATGGAAAGCATTTTGTTGGTTTTTTTTTTTGTGTGATGGGTGCGTAGTTGAAATTACTCTGTAAGCTGTATCGCTTTGTGACATAATCATACTGCCTTTTATAATACCGCATTGTTAATCACTGCTCCCAACAGCGAATGGTAAGTCGATCCGGATTTCAACTCTCCGAAAAAAATGTCATCCACCCTCCGGACAATTGAAACGCCGCCCCTGTCGTTCCGCCACACCGAGTCAACCGCCTAACCACTGCGGGTATCGACCCAAGGTTAACAAATGTAATAGTTTTATGGTAATTTTACTTAAGAAAAGTTACTTTTTTTCAGTTAATTAGATATTGTTAGAGTAATCCCATGAATACAGAAATCTCACTGTATACCTGAAATCAAATGAAATATAGAAACTTTATATTAGTGACTATATAATATCATTTTATATTTTCTTCCCTCGTTCATATACAGAAGAGTATTTGAATGTTGTAGCCAATATTTATACGAATTATATAAGCAGTTTCAAAGTTGCGTTACAAGACTTGTTTATTGTATATGCATATGGTACATATCATGATGACTACATAAATATATATAAAATAACACAATCACTTTCTTCTCTTAACCTCTTAACCTATATGTTCTTGCATTTACCACTGGCTTCGTTTTTTTGACGGCATCCTTCTTGATATCTGAAATTTTACAAATAAGTTACATAATTTACCTTAATGATTTATTACATATAGCAAGGTAGGGTAAGCTGAAAAAGGAGAAAGTGCAATTACGGATTATTATTTTGAAACAAAATAAGTAAATGATTGAATTTTTTGCAGACTTAAACGTAGACTTTCACATCATAAATAGTTCCAACGTATGTAGTTACTACTTGTTATGCACAGTTTTGATTACTGCGGTGATTCACTTAGCGCTACTGTAATGTATTTCTGTGATCAACTTCCAAAACGATTTTGAATCGCTTTCTTGACATTGTTGAGAGAATTCGTAAATGATTGTACGTAACATCGTGAATTTTTTACAAAATTTAACGCTCTAGAATTTGAGACTTGTCTAAACTAACTAAATATGTCACAAATGATTATTATATATTTTTAAATAATTCTTGTTGGAGCTCATTAAAAAGTGCGCTAATAGTTATAGTACAAATTGGGATAATCTTTACGGCTAAGCCAGATATTTTGTGAGACGAACTCGAACAGCGAGCCAAATTGTATTGTACAATATTTTTTGTAATACCTCAAGGATTTGTTCTTTAATATTTTATTCAAATAAAAAAATTGATTAGACTGCATTGAAAGTCGTCAACCGTTGTGTATGACAATATTTGTTGTCAATCTGAACATTTAACTATATCCGCTATTGCAATTATTGCCACCTTGAGTTAGTCTTTGCGGCGCATGTCCATAAAGAGAATGTTTACATAGTAACAATCCTTAAAGTAAACTAACAGTGAGATATTACAAAAAATTGCTTTGTAATACTATCCACAATTCCAAAGTCCTATTTACATATAATTAATGTGAAAATTTGCCCACTGCACAAATATACATATTATCCTACGTACAGTTCTAATCACGAAAGATGATCCCTGCGTCATCAATTAGATTTGTATGAATCAAATCAGTACTTCGGCGTCATGTTAAATACTGTAAATATCAAAATGAATATGGCAGCTATGACATTTTTCATTTTTGGGTTAAGTGCGTGGTGATTTATTGACAGACCGTAAAAATGTAAAACAAGTTGTTGCAATTGTACCTACCGTAATGTGTTCTAGTATGTATTACCATTATAATAAAAAAAAAATTACTTCAAAACACTGTTAAACGAATACGTATTTGTAAGGACGAAATCAATGACAGTTCTATCAAATACAGAGATGCATTGTCAAATGTATGTCAAATTTTTAAGTGAAGAAGAGGAAATATATAGCTTAAGCGCAGACAACGAACTAATCTCGTCTTTGTCTTATTCAAACGAATTGCACGAGCCGTACGTCTGTGCTAGGCGAAGTTTCGAAAAACAAACAAACAAACTGTCATCCAGGCTGTCCTTGTCATACAAATAGATACTTGGATATGAAAATGATTCTTTGTATGTCGTTGATTGAGTTCTATGTAAGTGACGCAGGGATCATCTTTCGTGATTACAACTATATACAGAATTACTTCTCAATTGAATATCTGGGTTTATGAGCGATTTCTGACTATCAAACTGGTTCTGCAAACATAGCTTTTTACACCAGAGCAAAGTACTTTTGCATTGATGGCCTATTTTTCGAGCGAAACGCAAAATGCCGATGGAAAATGGATTTATTCTCTACAATCTAGGTTTGATCAATTTTCTAAAGAGTATTTTTCAGCAAAGATTATTGTGAAGCATTTGGCCACCATAAACGTTATTCTATAAAGCAATTTGAAAACGAGCAGTATACTGGAAAATAAAGTTTACAGCAACACGTGCTGTATTGGCCGAATCAGTCGACGAACATTATCAGCACAATAGTTTTCAAAATGACAACTTGTGTTGAAAATAAATAATGTATGCATCCAGATAAGAATTCTGTTGCCTCAAGACTGTACCTACAAGATGTAAAAACTAGGTTAACATATTGTAGATGATTTAATAGACATCTGAAGGTTTGTTCATTGCACCTACATTAACTACAATACAGTATACAAGCCTACACTCTTTACGGCTGTTACAATGCAGTACAGAAAATTGTAGTATACAATATTGTAGTTAGTGTAGGTGCAACAAACAAACCTTAAATAATATCTTAGCTGTCAGAAAAGCGCTGTAACCGACTGAATCGTAAAAAAATAATAGAAAGTAACTAGAAAGAAAAGCACTAAGAGAGTGTTTCTAGTTACTTTGTGTTATCATTTTTACAGCTTTTAGGATACATTAACGTTATCCTATAGCGCACAACGCTCTTCTGATAGTTTTATCCGGATAAGTAAATCGACACAATTATAGAAGTTTGGTAACACAAAATCCCCCTAACCTTGTAAAGCCGAACTACATCGCAAAAAAATAAGCGTATGAATTGCCATTTCGCGACAAAGAATTATAGAGCCTATATATAAAAAAAACTCGCTGCTGATAACCAACGATAAGGAACGACTTGTAGCCTCCTCGCTTTTCTGATCCAATACAATCAGATTATCTATTTGGAAAATTAAGTTAAAAAACTAATAACGAACAATCGCACCAGTTTCGCTAAAAATGTTAGCCAAATTTACGTACAGTCAACACGACTTAGTCTTCGAACGGTAACAGAGTGCTGTCTTTGTCAGTCCATCCCCTCCACATCTAACGTGACCGTTTCTTCGATAATCGTAACGTTACACTACGAAAAAACGCTATTACCCCTATAAGACACATTAGATACAATTAGTGAGTTTATGGTGATTTTGTTCTTGCTATTTTACTGCGTTTTATAACCTACTAAGAAATTGATTAAATTTACATAAACTATATAATTGTGTATATTTATAAGTTCTATGCCGGTCATTAATAGCTATCTTCTGAATAGAATGGATGGCTGAAATGCTTAGTCAATAAGAGGTTTTAAATAGTACATTCATGAAATTTTCAAGTTCCTAATATTTCCAATCGAAAATGTTATATGACGTCACGTACAATCACTTACGTACACTATTTATGTTGACAACATAACAGAGCCATTGTTGACGATTGTGTTGATACGATTCGTGTAAATATGTGAAAACATTTAATAGCACTCCAGTCAACGAAATTATTTCTACACCCAAGCACGCGCATAATCCCAACTAGTCAACGGACTACAAGACCATACAGACACGACTACATACGCACACACTGCTAGATACACAAATATAGTAACCCAGAAAAACTGTTACAAAGCGTGCAAGGAACGACTGACACTACATAAATATTAAACCAGCTAGGCTGTCGTTTCAGATCTTGATCGATGACTTAATAAGGAGTCAAACCATCATTGGTGATTATTATTTTAAATTACTAACTACCCCGAGAGAAAGCATTAAGGAAACGAGACGTGACAAGTTTCCGAAAGATGCGTTATTTTGTAGAACAATGCACCTACACACATACCATATTGCCATCAATTCAATGGCAATGGGGATCTAGAGTTCAAATTACTGGAGCATATGTCCAACTTCCCAGATTTAGCTTCTTCGGATATTTATTCCCTAGATTGAAAAAAAAAGTTTAAAAGGACATCAATGTTTGTGTAACTAAGAGGTAGTAGATGTTGTAGAGGGCTGATTTGCAGACCAAGAAGAGTTAGAGACATTGCATAATCGCTGTAATCAGTGTATTCATTTATATAAAATGTTGTAACTTTCAACTTCTAATTGTTTCAATAGTAGGTTACGAGTATATTAATACCCGCTCGTAGATGTTCTTTTAGAAAGTATTTGGAAGATATATAATAAGTTTGTTTTAACATTTTATAGAGAATTTTGGTAATTCTAACAAACAGTAGCACCTACTATACTAAAATATGAATAAATCACTCTAATAAATAAGCTATTGATGTAATACCTAACTCCATTAAATTATATTTTGGTTAATTATACAACTAAGTACAGTCCATGTTTGTGTTTGAAAGTCTGACTAGTGTTTTAACAGTATATTTAACGTATAAAACAAAGAAAATTTAATAATTTTAACTAATTATAGTGAGTAAATGAATAAAACCAGAAAAAAGTTAAAAATTAGTTCTACATTTAAGAAATGAACACTTTACCTGTTGTTGATTTTGAATGACGATTCTTACTGGACTGCACGACTTGCCTTTTCAATTTATTTCGTGTACTACTGCGAAATGCTACCTTACTACATACTTTCTTGGTATTACACATTAATTTCTCCAACTCTAATTCTTCTCGCTCCTTTTTACGATTATATACTGTCATCATAGCCGGAGTGTAACCATCTAAACAATCGGAACAACTGAAACAAAATTGTGTTAAATATATTTCGATATTAATCAGCCACAGGGAATTTGAGTATTATCAAAAGATTTATATACTGTTTAATTTAGTTTTAATATATTGTACGACGGCAAGAGGTACATGTTTTCGTGTTTTTGTTTTGCGAGTTGACTTTGCTACAATGTTAAAAGGATAAAAGATGTTATGGGTGTGTTGACTTTACAGGTCTCGTACAAATAAAAAAATCGACAGCGAATTTAGAAGGAATTTCAGTAGTATATTGGTGTGAAATGATCTATCGCAACACTCTTACGTAGCTACAAAAAATATCGGCTTCCTCTGTTTTAATAACAATAAATATTTATTTTTTCAACAATTATTTAATTAAATATTGTATATTTTTATTAGAATAATGACTACAAAGAAATTCTGTTAATGTACACAAAACTAACGATAACCCAAAGTAAAACTAAAGAATTCACATCCATATGATAAACACTCTTTCGAAAATATCCTTAGTTCTCCGAATTTCCAAATTAAGCCCGATTTACATTTACCAATTAATTAATGATCTAGTTCGTAAATTAATTGTTTATCCATGTAGTAATACAGGTATGTATTTATGCCACTTTAAAGTTCATGAATTAATTGATAAACAAATTTATGGCATAGAGCATCCTCTAAAATTTCTAAATTTTTAACATTTAATAACTTTTCTATCTTTCATTTCAATACAAAGCCAATGCGCTCATCAAACATAAACACATATCATATACTATACGTTATAAGTTCTGTCAAGTTTTAAACAAGATTCAATCAAATGTAGTACAGCCATTGCGTGTTTGATATGTTACAGTAAACCAAACTGCAAAAAAACATAGATTATGATAAGTGTTTCTAATGATGTCGTTTAATGTGGCATGTACCTACTTTCTTTTAATTTATTTATTATGTTACCCTAACCTCATATTATTAATAAATTAGTGTTAACATTGTTATGGGGGCTTCCGTGTTTTGACCGCGTCATAGTAAAGTACATATATACAATACAAAACAAAAATAAAAAAAAATGAAAACTAAAAACATTGACGCAGTCAAATCCCCAAAGCTCTCATAACAGAGACTCAGACCGTCGAAGCCTTAGATATCATTTAGTGTTAGTATGACCATCAGATAATTATGATCTCGATTGTCAACGCTTCATTAGCTTACATGCAGACTGCATCCGGTTAACCTCGCTCGCTATGTCGTACAGATAAGATTATTTAGCTTCATGTATGAGCCTTAGCAATACTTACTGATCCGTGCATGAATGCTAACAAGAATTACTCTTTGTTACAGTAAGGTCGTAGGTTTGTTGGTTTAATGAAAGAACTGACACCTTACGTACTTCGTCGTAATTTTAACTATTGCAAGGACGGACATGGATTAATCGCAAGTCGGGCTTGCATTATAAGATACCATTACATGAAACCACCATACCATATTATAGTACTGTCATATCAGGTTTAGAAATAGTTTCGGAAATGGCATTTTTATCAGAAAATTTCACAAAAAATGTTCATTACTGCGAATTCACTGGATATTACAATTTTTATTGTTTAACACGATTCATCTTTTTATAAAACAAATAATTAAAGTAAGTTAAATGTATTATTTACTTACCTATCGCCCTTATATCGTGGAGAACAGCCGGAATTCATCTTATCTACAGATTTGTTATACACCTCCATCATGGCATATGTTGGATTTAATTGATTGATATCTAGCATTGATAGACTTGTTCCAGAATCACTAGTTTCGGTAATTTTCCGGTCTCTTGATTTTCCTTGTTTTAAAATAATTTCTGGGTCAATTAATATCTTTGACCAATTCAATTTAGCATTTTTCTTATTCTTCGCTTTCTTGCGCAGTATTGGTCTAATTGGTAAGTTAGATGTAAGAGGAATACGATTTAATTTGTATGTAATCTTAGGAGACCTTTTATTTTCCAAACTTGCTCTCAGCCGTTTTTGTCTGTTGCCCCAACCTTCAAGATTATCAAAATCAAATCTCTGGTTTTCTTTATACCCATATTCCTTAAGGGCTTCTTCAAACAATGTTTTACAGTACTTATAGTCGGGTTTTGCCTCAAATTCTAATTCTATTAAGTATTGAAAATATTCATAAAGAAATTTGGGATATCCACATGTAAAAGAATTAGTTAGGAACTCATCAAGATTCGCTATACATTTTTGCTTCCTTTTATGTACAATTTCTGGTTCATCAATATCATCCATCCAAGGCAACTTGGATGTTAACCAGTAAATCATATTATAACCTAAACTTTCCAAATCAGATCTTCTGGACTGCGCTCCTTTGTGGGCATCTAGTGAGCAAAATAAGATTGTACCTGCATGGGCTCTACGTTGATCGCTACAAAATTCTTTATGTTCACCGTTTGACTGCAGATATTTTGATGCCAAACCATAATCTAATAAATATACTTGATCAATTTCCTTTTTAGTATATCTATCAGCTGTTAGATCATAATATCTTAAATTCCCATTTGGTCGTAACGAAAGAGGTAACATTAATTTCTTTATTCTACAGCTTCTTAAAGGAACGGTTCCATTATGTCTGAGTAAAGCACTTCTTGAGAATTTCTCTTTTTTACTGTGCTGCAGTAAGATGTTTGATGCTTTAACGTCTGAATGTACATAGCCATTACTATGAATATATTCAAGCGTATCTATTAACTGCGCTGCTATTACTAAAACTGTTTTTAAATTAAATTTACGCTTTTTAGATTGAAATACTTGTTCCAAATCTTTTTCAAATCTTGGAATTATAAGAAAACGCAACTTTGAATCTTTTGTTCTATGTGATCCAGATGCTATATAATATGGCATACCTAACGTATCTAATTCATTAGCCGCTTTCCATTCTTCAACTAGAAATAACAATTAGTATACATATACACAATCAATACTGTATCTAAAAATATTAACTTGATATGCAGTATGTACTATGAATTAATTAAAGAATAAAAACTACTATTTAATTTTATGCTAATTTTATTATAAAAAATTGAATAAACGTCATTTATGAAACGACTTCATTGGAAATATTGTACTGATACAAACGTGCACACTTTTTGAAAATTCTTATAGCTTTAAGGTTCCAAGTAGTTATGATTAGATTTAGAGTCAACTTCTCTTTTTATATTTATTGAGAATTGTGGAAGTTACTATGAATTTTTTTTTATGTGTGTGGTGGGTGCTTAGTTGCAGTGACTCCGTAAGCTGTATCATGTATTATTAATAGTTTCAGCAACAACGGATTTATAATTCATAGCGTCTGCCTTAAATATAACAGTGAAGCATATAGTAGTTACTATCACAATTACTGGTACCATCTTTGCAATTAAAACAAGATCTGCTTTGAGAGCTTCCGGGTTTTTACCGCGTCATAGTAAAGTACATATATACAATACAAAATAAAATAAAACAAAAATGAAAAAGAAAAATCACAAAAAATATATATACAACTTACTCAAACTCGACGTTTCGCCACTAATGTAAGTGGCTTCTTCAGGAGCAAAACTAGGTGAGGGGCGCCAGAAGGTCACGGTAACTCGACGTGTCAACCACGCTAGAGGCGAAAACCTTCTGACAAGGAGAAGATGGACGTGCAGGGGTATATATACCATTGTGCAGGGAAACGGAACGGTGAGCGCGAGGCAACGATGCGCAACAGTGAGCACGGATCGAAGAAGCGGAAAGGACGGGTTTCCAAATGCTGGAGAGTGGGTAACCAATATCGCGATTGAGATTTTGAGGATGTCTCTGGATCTCGATAGCTTCCCTTACCTTTCGTGGAAAATAGCGATGAGACTTGCTTACAACAGATACCTGATCAAAACAAATTTTATGGCCCGTATCTATGAAGTGTTCGGCTAAGGCTGAGTGTGTTGAGGAACGTGACTTAACGTACCGTTGGTGTTCCTTGATTCTAGTTTGAATAGAACGTCCAGTTTCGCCAATGTACACTGAGCAGGGCGAGTGTCCTTGGGCGAAGGAAGAATTTGGGAGATCTTGTTTAAAGGTTTAAAGATGGGTTGGATATCTTGCTTACGAAGAATTCTACAGATGTGATCTGTAACGCCATTGGTTGTCCTGGATCAATAATTGGTGGATTATAGCGACGGAATCGGCGACAGGCACTTTAGTGAAGAGTGAGGTAACATCAAAACTGACAAGAAGGTCTTCGGGTTCGATAGAGATTTCAGAAATGAGTTTAACAAAGTGCGATGAATTTATAATGTGAGAAGGAGCATTGCTTGTGTATTTCTTAATAGTATGAGCGAGGTATTTGGCCAAGCTATAGGTGGGCGAATCTATAGTGTTAACTATGGGTCGAAAAGGTAGGTTTTGCTTATGGATTTTTGGAAGACCGTACAACCTAGGTGGCTTGGATTCCTTGGGCAGTATCCGTTTCTGTATGTCAGAAGGAATGTCAGAGGATTTAATTAATGAAGAGATTTGCCGTTCAAATTTCGAAGTGGGGTCACGCAACAACTGGGTGTAGCTACCATCTTGTAAGAGATCTGACATTTTGGCCACGTACTGAGACTTGTCTAGAATGACGGTTGTGTTTCCTTTGTCAGCAGGAAGAATTACTATATCTTTGTTGGCGCGGAGAGAACCTAGGGCTGAACGTTCTACTTTGGATAAGTTTGGCTGAGGAGGTTTAGCAGAAGAAAGACGTTTGGCTGTTTCAAAACGAATAATATCGGCATTTTCTTTAGGGAGTGTGCGAATGGATGATTACTATGACGCGGTCAAAACCCGGAAGCCCTCATAACAGAGACTCAGACCGTGGAAGCCTTCGATATCATTTAAGATCTGCTTATTAAGTAAATACTGCTTTTATAAGTCACTAACGATTGCAGAAACGAAATCTAATATCGGTTGTAATATCGACAGTTCCATGTATTATGACGGAGATATACATAAGTGCTATATTATGTAAGTAAAATTGGACATGCATAAGGTAAAGTCAGGTAAGTGTGTAACCGAAGCGGGTGTGTAGTTTGGTTATATTAATTTTTAAAATTGAACTACGGGTGTTTTCTACACCCATATAAACACGCCAGCCTCCATCTTAGTTAGCTTTAGATAAGCGAAAAGTAAACGCGTGTGCTACATCAAGCAGTTAAGTAACACAATATATGTACAGGGTGTAGATAAAGTCCTGTGAGCCTTCTATCTTCCTCAATTCTTGGTCGAGCTTGACGAGCCCTGTTTTTTACACTACCAGTTTCAGCAAATTTTGCGACAATTTTGCTCGCCGTTGACCGCGAAATCGGTGCGCGGTTTGGATTTTCTGCATTGAAAAACTGACAGGCTTCTTCATGGCTACGTATTTTATCACCACAACTAACAATAATGAGAATTTGAATCCGCTCTTTTTCGCTCAAATTCGCCATTTTCGCAATGCACGTTCAACACTACCAATGGAGCAAGTATTGTGAATGGATAAGTTCAAACCCCAAGTAATGCACTGTCAATATGACGTGTCGTAGAAAACGTGTACGTCAGTCTCGGCCAGTGTCAAATGGCCAATAGTGGACAATTTGAACACTTCCGTTGACATTTGTTTGGTGTCTTGTTTGACGACAATCCAAGATACACCTCGGATTATAATTTATCTGATTTTTTAAAATAAGTTTTGATTAGTTTTTCATTAGGATTAAAATTTTTATTAAATTTGTTCCAGACTTTATCTACACCCTGTATATTTAATCCATTGCTACCTTTCGAAAAAGACAAAAACAGAAACAGTCACTATTATGTTAGGGTATGAACGGATGTTGAACTTTTAGTTTACATATTCATTTTGATTATTTTCCTACATCAAACAAAAAGGGAGACTACTAAATACTTACCCAAGCAAAATTTAATTTAATTTAGTTACTCCTTAACCTGATCTCCTATGTACGTCCAAAGTAAAGTTTTGCAATATTACTTACTTAGAAGTATTTGTCGTATGGCTCTTTTCTATTTACAAAGAAAAGTTTATATCTCTGATGATTTTCTAAACTCTATATAGGGGTGTCTAAGAGAGACCGTTCATTAGAAGTTTATGGGGTTCTGGCCAAAATATAAATTTGAAAATTTAGTGTAGTCGATTACGTGCTCTTCAATTAAAATATTGAATTTCTCGCGCTGCCGGTCCGGTTATACCGGAAGTCGTCATCTACTTTTTTTAATAGAATATTCTGTATATTTTTACATATTTGGATTTATCTATTTTCAAGCTTTATAAATACCTTTAGTTTTTTTAATTTGATTCAGGCGTTTTGTACTTACATCTTTTATGTTCCCCATGTCCTATACCTAAAATTGATAGTTTAGGAGATAATCAGATTTTTTTTAATTGCACACATAACTCATTGCACACTTAACTCACATGCCATGGAAAATAAGCGTCCTCAAAGATTTATTATCGAAGTGCAATGTCAAAATCACACTTCATCGCTTGATGCTTGTGAGTTAATAATTATCCGTTAAATGCCTTTACATTATTGCTATAGAGTTAAAATGGATAAAAATAACAAAAAGACAAATCAAGAAATCCTTAACAAAATTGGGTGTAAAAAAACTAGGAAGAAATTATAATAATTGTTCAAAATGGTGGCCGTTCGCATTCAAGCAGTGTTAAATGTGAAGAAACACCCTCAAGTGATGCTGTAGATCTTGAGAAGAGAGCCTGACGAATGCTGCTCGCACACATGCTTTTAATTCCTCATTAGTGGTCGCCGATGCCTGGTAGACATTACGAATTTCTTGATTTATGTAAGTATTATTTTCGTTACTGTTATCCATTTTAACTCTTCATAGCAATAATGTTAAGGCCTTTAACGGATAATTATTAACTCACAAACATCAAACGACGAAGTGTGATTTTGACAATAAATCTTTGAGAACTAATTTTCTTCTAAACTGAAACTTTAGGCATAGGATATGCGGAACATAAAAGATGTAAAATTGGACGCCGAAGATGACTAACTAATAAAATATGGAGGGTGTCATTTGAAAAAAAAATTAAGTTATGGTTCTTCAAAATTTCGTAAAGTAACCACAGAATAGGGAGTTTTTGTGAATGAACCTTAACTGCAACGGTAAACGTTAACGCTCGACAAAAACACGTGACTGAACACGGCATTTGTTTTAACGTGTAGAAAAAAAAAGTTTTTGGTGTTCTGTTTTCGTTCAAACGTTAAACCACCATACTTGCGGATCAGCTGACAATTTGACATTTGTGAATACGGAGGAATTAGATGTAGTTGTGTTAGGTGAACTTGATAATGATGATATCGAAGATTTAATACTGTATAATGTATTGCATCCTAGGCAAAATAGATTTCTCAGATCTACAAAATATGAGAAACTCAATTTAGAAACGCTTACAAATGAAGAGTGCATACGTTATTTTCGATTTGAGAAAGACTATCTGGAAGAATTAAGAAGAGCTTTAGATATATCAAATGTTATCCAAACGCCAAATGGATACAGAGTTACAGGTGGTTACTAATTCTTCCCTTTAAAAATATAATAATAACACTTATCCTACTAGTACAAAATTAGCAATCATATATCACTAATATCACGAATATACCCCCATTTCATTATAACAACCAATCACAAAGCTTACCATTATTTTACCGTATTACTGCCTACGACCCGTATTCACATGCAAATAACGTAGGCCGTTATCCAAATAGCGTTTACGGTAATATAGAGCATGCGCAGATGTTACGGTTACCGTTACCGTAATTGCCGATTTGGTTTACAAAAACTCTCTAATGTAGACAGTCGTTCTCGGCGCGAAAATATACTACAATATGTTGTTTAAGCATATGGTGAATTCTAAATCGATATTCGAAAAATCGAGTGTTGTCTGATTTTTTGAATCAATGTCCGCTATAGCAAATTTTTTTAGAAAAAATCGAATAACTACAAAACGTCTGAATCAAACTGAAAAACAGAAGGTATTTTTAAAGCTAGAAAATAGGTAAATCTAAGTATGTAAAAATATACAGAGTGTTCCATTAAAAATAACAAAGTAGATGGTGACTTCCGGTATAACCGGAAGCACTAGAAATTTAGTAATATTTTAATTGAAGAGAACATAATCGACTACACTAAATTTTCAAATTTATATTTTGGCCAGAACCCCATAAACTTCTAATGAACAGTCTCAGTAAGACACCCTGTATGTGAAAAGATATGCTAACCTAGTAAGTTTTGCTATACTTTCACATTTAGTTTTAAATCCACAATCCGTTCACATTTGTATTAACAAAAAGTTAAATAATCTATGAGACATTTTATATACAGGGTATGTCGCGACGAGTTTCGGTTGAAAGGTTTGCAAGTATGTAATGATTTTGCGCTACGTGCTTTCACTTTAAAATAAGCTTAAATCTCTACTCATTCCAATTACACCGGAAATGTGTATCAACTAATTTAGTTCAAATGAAATTACCTCCTTGTTATTGATTTTTATTGGCGAAACAACTTTAAAACTACTTTTTGCAATAAATATTGCCTTTAAAACTAGCTACTTTTGAATTATTTCAATTTTTGTCAAAAAAAAAATTACCAGCTACAGGTGAGGAAGTAAATATATAAGTACTTTTAAATGTACTGTGCAACAGAACAAAAAAAAATGGTATTTGAAAATAATAAGATATCGATATTTTCTCGATAAAAGATTTGGAATTTCTTTCTGAACATCTAGTGTAGGTTCGTATGATTTATAATACTGCATTTGATACAATACAATTTCCTAAACAATTACTTCAAATATTAAACTTGTACATGCTTTTTTTTAACTCTGGTCATTTGTAATAACCCATATAATTTTTTTTTTAATTAAAAGAATTCAAAAACGGCTAATTTCAGAGGCAAGGTGTATTAGAAAAAATAGTCTTAAATTTGTCTCGCCAACACAAATCAATAAAAGAAAAAAATCAGGAATTTTCTTCGCCAGTAAAATAATTTGAGAAAGAAATATTTTTGTAAGTATATACACTTCCAGAAAAAAATAAAACACAAGTTACGTAGGGTTGGCGTTGTAGCCATTATTAAACTATGAAAAAATTAAATGAAATATTCTTCATACTACATACTTCTTGTTCAGATTTCTATTTTTATTTTATATCATCTACAGTATTCTCCCTAAAGTTTGTTATAAATCTATCTATCTATAATGACAGCTTAAGAGCGGCCCAATAATTTTATATCTCCATTGGTCGTCGTTTGTCTAAATACATAACAACATACATGCAATAAACAATTTGAAAATTGATAAATATATAGTTAGTACAAATTAGTATATATTTTGAAATCCTTATTTTCAACCGTTTGGAGAAGCCAAGCTCCATTAGTTATTCTGAACAAGTAATCAAAAATGGTGGTTTAGTCCATGAGAGCTTGATCGTTTCTAAGGTCTTTTAGAACGAATTTCGTGTTACTAGGCTTTTTTTAATAAAATATATTCTATTTTATTATACAGGTATAAGTATTAATATAGGATATAGCAACATAGTAAGAATCTTACTCTATTGTTAAGAAATTTAAGATTATTTTATTTATTTATTAAAATATAGATTTTTCTAACTTGTTCTGTGACTATTCTACTTAGCAGCAGCTGTAAAAAATGTCGTTTACGAACATTTAGTTGTAATTCACGTAAGTGATTAATATGGTTTATTATTATTGAAGATAAAGAATAATAAAGATAATTTATCTACACTTCCTCATATTTATATAGTTTTTGATATACTTATGTATACAATGCAGATTGATTTGAATACCTTGGTAATACATAAATTTCCATTCTTGGCAGTCAAGTTTAATTGCAAAGAAGGAAACATTATTTCTGTCAGTCACTATGCTTTGGGTGTTAAAATTAGCGCCTATTTGGTAAAAAAAATTATTCGCTAAAATTAATCCGTAAAAATCACTTGCCAGAACTATTACCCGGCAAAAACTCGTCATGTTATTTCCACTCAAATTTATCGAGTTATTTAAATAATCACATTCATTATATAAAATGATTGAATATCAAAATAATTTTTAATCATATATTTGACAAATGAATAAGGTCCAAAAATGATATATGGTAGAATTACTTTAACTTCATTCATGGTACATACTTAATTCGAACTGAAATATATATCACTACATACATAAAGGTTTACTTACTCATATGCCTTTTTGCAATACGTAAATAACAATTTACTTCAACAAACAAGGGGCCATTCGAATGAGTTTCAACTTTTGCTACATAATTGGATGAAGCTTTCGAAACATCATCAATATTATCTGACGCCAGAAATATTTCTCCAAAACCTCCGATGCCTATAGCTTTGCCTAATCTCCATTTTTTTCCACATAAATCTGTTAACACTTCACCTGGCTTAATATCTATAGTTGGTGTATTGTTATTACCAGAATTTCTTTTACGTGGTGGGCCTTCTTCTGAACATACTACTGAAGCTCTTCTACGCATACTGCTCGGTAGTTTGTACTACTTTGTACAACTAAAAATCTAAAACGTTTCATATTAGAAATTTGATATAGACTATGTAAAACGATTTCATTTAGTTGGATAATAAAAATAGTCAAAGTATATCTAATATGTTTAGGTCTGACTTACCTCCTTTTAAATTTTTGTAAATGACAAAATGTAACGTTTTTTCCAAGTTAGATATAACCTTTTTGACACTATATAAAATATTTACATGACAAGATGTCAATCAGCGTAGTCTCTTGATATAGACTAATTTCTTTATTTTTACCACTTTTACCATCCAATTTATTTATCGCTTTAATATTTACTTTTAAAGATCTAAAATACACCGATAATTTTTACGGCCATCTTGAAAACAACTTAAACAATTCATATTTTTCTGCGCGTGCGTATGTAATTATTTCAATTTTTCAGAATCTCCGATGAACCTATAATAATGAAAAGATTTCCCGCACTGTATAATTAAAAAGCAATGGAAATTTATAATATACGTACTATATTTGAAATTATTTGGTTGAGATACACAATGCCATTTCATGTAAATTCTATAAAATTTGCTCTAGTGTTTATCCAAAGATGAAGACTTGTAAGCATCATACACATGTGAAGTTAACGTTGCTAGGCAACCAAATTTAGTTGTCAACAAATTACAAAGTTTCATGATTTGATGTTCGATATTTCCAATTAATTTTTGTACAAAACAGTATTTAGTGTAATCAAAGTACACAAATTGTTGATTGAATTTGGATGGCAGAAGTACATATATTTGGACAAATAGTTAGTGCAAAAGATTTTCCGAAGCAAAGCATATTTTGCAGATGGAATTTACAATGCGGTAAGCAAGATTTTAGTCTCATAGAAGTAAATTTTTGTCATCTCATTTAATTCCACGGATATTGTGTATCCATTAAACTCTAATTATTTTAATATAGAAGCAATATGTATATTATGTATGTTATAAGTACCCCATACACACTTTATCAGTAGGCCAACACTAATTAAGCACCATCAATACTACTGAATATATCACCGTTATACGATTTGAATGCCACACAAACATCGCTTTGTCACTGGGTGATGCGATGATCGCCTAAGATA
Source organism: Holotrichia oblita (assembly GCA_023690525.1). NCBI lineage: Eukaryota > Metazoa > Arthropoda > Insecta > Coleoptera > Scarabaeidae > Holotrichia > Holotrichia oblita. The sequence continues at coordinate 157,598,170 of CM043015.1, read as the reverse complement.
CAGGGGCTGCGATTCTCCACTTCGAGAAGTTTCGATGGAGAACAATTCGCATGTAAAGTTCCGTACTGTTCCGGAGGAATTAACCGACGCGTATTCTCGACCTCGATTCGAAACTTTAGTTTCGAATGCAATCCATTTTCGACCGCTGACATGGCAACAGCGTAAAATTGCAGCGATCTCTACTTGTGTGAAATTAGCAACGGCGCGCGTTGCCAGCAACGTTTCCATAGAGCTACATAAAATGTAGAGTGCAAACTATATAGTGATATATGAAAAAGGAAGACCATATTACATCCCCCATTGCTAAAATATGCTCCGTACACTAACTAATATATCTAATAGATTTCTTGACTCTTCCTCAATAATACAGTTCACTTGACAGAATTTGTATTTGGCTGATATTACGAAATGTATACCTTCGAAAAACTAAAATCTTGTACTTGCTCAAATAGGTCGTGTGCGCTAACTAGCACATGGAAGTATGATATACTAGACCTTATTCTATAACACAGACTAGGTGCCATAATTTGTCAGACCGTCTAAGGGATTGAAAAATATTCTTACTTGGGTGACATTACGAAATGTATACCCTAAAGAAAAGAAAATTTTGTAAATAAAATTTTATTTTCTTTAGGGTATACATTTCGTAATGTCACCCAAATAAGAATTTTTTTCGAACCCTTAGACAGCCTGACAAATTATGTCACCTGTTCTATGTTATAGAATAAGGTCTAGTATATCATAGTTTCATGTGCTAGTTAGTGCACACGACCTATTTCAGCAAGTACAAAATTTTATTTTCTTTAGGGTATACATTTCGTAATGTCACCCAAATAAGAATTCTTTTCGAACCCTTAGACGGCCTGACAAATTATGTCACCTAGTCTATGTTATAGAATAAGGTCTAGTATATCATAGTTTCATGTGCTAGTTAGTGCATACGACCTATTTTAGCAAGTACAAAATTTTATTTTCTTTAGGGTATACATTTCGTAATGCCACCTAAATAAGAATTTTTTTCGAACCCTTAGACGGCCTGACAAATTATGTCACCTAGTCTATGTTATAGAATAAGGTCTAGTATATCATAGTTTCATGTGCTAGTTAGTGCACACGACCTATTTCAGCAAGTACAAAATTTTATTTTCTTTACGGTATACATTTCGTAATGTCACCCAAATAAGAATTTTTTTCGAACCCTTAGACGGCCTGACAAATTATGTCACCTAGTCTATGTTATAGAATAAGGTCTAGTATATCATAGTTTCATGTGCTAGTTAGTGCACACGACCTATTTCAGCAAGTACAAAATTTTCTTTTCTTTACGGTATACATTTCGTAATGTCACCCAAATAAGAATTTTTTCGAACCCTTAGACGGCCTGACAAATTATGTCACCTAGTCTATGTTATAGAATAAGGTCTAGTATATCATAGTTTCATGTGCTAGTTAGTGCACACGACCTATTTCAGCAAGTACAAAATTTTATTTTCTTTACGGTATACATTTCGTAATGTCACCCAAATAAGAATTTTTTTCGAAGCCTTAGACGGCCTGACAAAATATGGCACCTAGTCTATGTTATAGAATAAGGTCTAGTATATCATAGTTTCATATGCTAGTTAGTGCATACGACCTATTTTAGCAAGTACAAAATTTTATTTTCTTTAGGGTATACATTTCGTAATGCCACCTAAATAAGAATTTTTTCGAACCCTTAGACGGCCTGACAAATTATGTCACCTAGTCTATGTTATAGAATAAGGTCTAGTATATCATAGTTTCATGTGCTTGTTAGTGCACACGACCTATTTCAGCAAGTACAAAATTTTCTTTTTTTTTATTCGGTATACATTTCGTAATGTCACCCAAATAAGAATTTTTTTCGAACCCTTAGACGGCCTGACAAATTATGTCACCTAGTCTATGTTATAGAATAAGGTCTAGTATATCATAGTTTCATGTGCTAGTTAGTGCACACGACCTATTTCAGCAAGTACAAAATTTTCTTTTCTTTACGGTATACATTTCGTAATGTCACCCAAATAAGAATTTTTTTCGAACCCTTAGACGGCCTGACAAATTATGTCACCTAGTCTATGTTATAGAATAAGGTCTAGTATATCATAGTTTCATGTGCTAGTTAGTGCATACGACCTATTTCAGCAAGTACAAATTTTATTTTCTTTACGGTATACATTTCGTAATGTCACCCAAATAAGAATTTTTTTCGAAGCCTTAGACGGCCTGACAAAATATGTCTCCCAGTCTATGTTATAGAATAAGGTCTAGTATATCATAGTTTCATATGCTAGTTAGTGCATACGACCTATTTTAGCAAGTACAAAATTTTCTTTTCTTTATGGTATACATTTCGTAATGCCACCTAAATAAGAATTTCTTTCAACCCCTTAGACGGCCTGACAAAATATGGCACCTGGTCTATGTTATAGAATTAGGTCTAGTATATCATAGTTTCATGTGCTAGTTAGTGCACACGACCTATTTGAGCAAGTACAAAATTTTATTTTCTTTATGGTATACATTTCGTAATGCCACCTAAATAAGAATTTTTTTCAACCGCTTAGACGGCCTGACAAATTATGTCACCTAGTCTATGTTATAGAATAAGGTCTAGTATATCATAGTTTCATGTGCTAGTTACTGCACACGACCTATTAGAGCAAGTACAAAATTTTAATTTTTCGATGGTATATATTTCGTAATATCAGCCAAATATAAATTCTGTCAAGTGAACTGTATTATTGAGGAAGAGTCAGGGAATTTATTAGATATATTAGTTAGTGTAGGGAGCATATTTTAGCAATGGGGGATTTAATATGATCTTCCTTTTTCGTATATTACTGTATAGTTTGCACTCTACATTTTATGTAACTCTATGAAAACGTTGCTGGCAACGGCCTTGCTAATTTCACACTATAGAGAGAAATAAAAAAAACAACTAAAATTAAGTTGGCGGGCTGCAATTGGAGCTATAATGTGGTTCCAATAAATCAATTAGTCTCTCTGCCATGTTTTTATCTAAACGAAATAATCTATCAAACATCGAATCACTCAAATCATCTAAAGGATCAATGAATTGATGATACCGCAATTGGCCCTGTTCTGCCAGTAACTCGGCTTCCTCTACAGCTTCTTCATTGTTTATCTACCGTATAAGAAAAGCCTAACATTCCTGGACGACTATGAACACAGAGTTCAGGAATGTGGCTTTTCCTACGAGGCAAACATACTATTTTTCCGCAAATCGTTTAAAATTCGACAGATATTAATTAATTTTGAAAAAATCGCGAATAATTTTATTGATAAATAAATGGTGTTTTGAAATTCGTAAATAAATAAATTGGAATAAATTGGTATTTAATTAATTGTTGTTTTATTGACCTATAAGTGGAAATATTTCAAGAATTGAAAGATAAATTCGTAATACAATTGGTTGCGTTACTATGGAAACGTATTAATCTTGAATTGTCAAACTTGACGCATATATAACAACTGTAACGAAATATCATTTTCTTACAGTAAGGAAATGAATATTTCCTAACAGTTAGGAAATGTTCACCATTTCTTTAAAAACATTTTTCTGGAATGTCAACATTTTCTAACGATTTGCGGAAAAATTTATTTGCCGCAAAAATGGATTAAAAGAACCCATTGCAGATATAATAACTACCAGATTATGTTGAAATTAAAACGTTAAGCCATATAATTTATTGGCAAGCACACATGTTTGCGCATGTGTCGCAAATTTCCGTATTCGAAATCTAAATTCGAACGTAAACCTACAGACGATGTAATATTCGTATACGGAATTTACTTCGACAGTTCCAGAATACAAATCTCGGCTCGGATTTTCGTATGACAATTCGTTTCGAACACGAACTTTTGTATACGAAATCAAGTCCAAAATCGCTGCCCAGATCTGTGTACAGAAGTAGCGTTTAAGGATGAAACTATTTTTTGTATCAAGTACACAGGAGCTGACACACTGGTTTGGACATAAACCAATGACGCTTCATTTGCATTTATCCAAATTGAAGCAGCACAAACATTTTTGATATCTTTAAGAAGGTAATGCCAGGCAATGGAGATGATATTGAAAGAGGAAGGAGTGAAAGGAGTAATTCCACAAAATGGGACGACGAGATAAAATATCTACAGAGGTTTAGATTAACTAAAGAAGCTATACACACTATATACTTTGTCAAGTTAAGTGCAGTATACAACATCCAGTTAATAAGTAAATATAAGGTCTGGGTACTGTTCTAAGAAGAATTTCTGGTAGTTGTCGACTAGTTAGAACCAGACGCCCAAATGAATTACATATACTTACTTCTACTTTGGCCTCTACATACTTGTGCTATTATCGGTATTTTTTCGCGAGATCAACTGCAAGTAAACATAGTTAGATGTAGTTTAGTTGTGGTTAGTTGAATAATGTGTTAATAGAAAAAATATGAATAGTTACTGGCCGTGGATACATATGACTGGGTTCATAGTTGAAGTTGTGTTGTAATAGTAATATCAAAAGACAGTGAGAATTAATTAGAAAATAATTCGACAGATTTTCAAAAACTTGTTGCTAGTCACTCGAGGCCTACGGGCTCTCATGTCTATTCCCGAATGGCAACAAGTTTGAGAAAGACTGAAGAATTATTTTCTAATTAATTCTCACTCTCGAGTGGTATTCGAAAGATTATTTTTTAATGTTTAAATAAAATACAACTTTTTAATATTATTTCTGTACATCTACAAAATTAATTGGTGTTAAAAGTTTGTATGTGAAATACACAATTATTGTAAATGTTTTGTCCGTGAGTGGTGGATTTTGCAACATTCTTCTGTTTTGTCGTGTTAAAAGTTATAACTTCTGCCTTGTCTCTTACGTTATTAATCAAACTTGAATGATGTTCATTATTCAACTACAGGTACGGTTTCAATGAACTAGATTAGCTGTGGCCCGTAATTTTTATTATTTTCTGCTCGTTAACACTTGCTTTCGCTAGATGAGACACTGCATTTGACCTTGAAGAAGGGTTCGTAATTTTTATTTTTTTAGAGTCCAGCCCAATCATTTCCACCGATTCTTTCATCCACTTCGACATTATGTTCACCCCCAACGACATATTTTTGTACCATCTTGAAGAAGACGGTTTGTCCCAAGCAATGTTTATTGTTAAAAAAGCCTGTCAGTTTTATATATTCGTTCCTCTTGCTTAGCAATTTCTTGAGCAATCGGACAGGACACGCATCAGGGTTTTCAGTATTTAGTATTAGCCATTTACTATCAAGTCAACTTTTGTGCCCTACCTTGCGCTGTTTTAGAGAAAACCGAAGGGTGTCTCGTCGTCGTAGCGTTTTACTATTTCCATGATTTGTTCTTTAGTTAGAATTGCAGAACTTTGCTTTCTTTTTTCTGGCACCTGTTGTAATATCTCTCGTTTTGTATTTCTGGCTTCTCTCGCAGATTTAAATTCGATATCTTTAAAGGGGTTTAATTTTCTACTAAATTCGTTGTAATACAACTCTTGCATTAATTTGGCGGTTTTATTCCACATTGTTTTAATAACGGATTCTTTGTAATCTTCTCCATTGCACCTTTTCATATTAAATCCCCAGTCTTCCAAAATGTTTGCCAGTTTTGTGACTGGTGTATTTCCTTATAATTTGTAACCCCGTTCGTCGCAAAATGATTGGAATTGTTTCCATATTGAATTATTACTAACCATAGTATTTTTACATGAATTTTCTTTAATCTGTGCGTTTATATCTTCCACTGATGATCTAAATCGCTTATGATTCATTGCTTCCAATTTGCAATAATACTCGTGACAGGTGTCAAAACTAGAAAATACGTTGTCAACAAAGAGAAACAAAATACTAGAAAATATTCTCATAAGTAATATAGCAAGTGACCAAGATTTTCCGATAAAATTGATTTGGATAATTTGTAAGTGCTTGTTGAGATAATAATTTCACGAGCCCGAAGGGTGAGTGAAATTATTTAAGATCAACAAGCACGAAATGATTGTCACTTCAAATATTTCTATTGGGTGTTTTCGGTGAATGGTCCTGTATACAACGTGTCCAGGAAAATTTGCAACAAAGGCAAAACTTTTTTATGATCTATTTTTAAGAAAAATTTAATTCCTTATAAAAGTTTGTGCTTTACTTAAAAATCATTTACCCGTTATAACAAATGAATTTAATACTTGATAAAAAAAATGTTATCATTTTGTTTTAAACAAACATCACTCGATATGATGCCCCTCTCGCTCAATACACAAATTTGTACGTTTATTAAAGTCCGTGACGATGTTTTGCAGCAATTTGGGATTATTGTTAAATTGCGTTACAGGTTCCCTAAATCTGTTCTGCAAATCTTCTCGGTTATCAAACGATCTCTTTGAATACACCGTACGTTTCAGCCAACCTCATACAAAACAATCCAAAGGATTTAGATCAGGCGAGTGAGTTGGCCATGGAAATATTGATAACCTCTCGACTTTTCTGGCAATTCTTAGTTTAAATACTGCACGACTGGACGAGAACTAATGTATTTTGAAGGATGTCAAATGTACTATCAAGTACCACGCATACGTGATGACAAGTAAAAAAATAGTACGTATTACTTGCGCACGTGACTCAATATTAAGTATGCAACAATTTAAAATAAAGTATTATTTATTTTATATTACAAAATGTACCACAAAGTAACGGCTAAAACTATCGATTATTCAATGATTATTAAAATATTTCTATATTTAAGCCATTTCTTTTACTGGATAAATGAGTTTTAGGTAAAGCACAAACTTTTATAAAGAATAATTTTTTTCTAAGAAATAGACCATAAAAGTTTTCTCTTTTTGCAGAGTTTCAAGGACACGTTGTATATGTTCTTGTATATTGCAATGTTATTGTAAGAGCAACTAACTGTCGTCATGCCGATGTATACTCACTTTGTAGAGGATATGCTGGCCTATTTGGAATAAAGTCTAAAGTATTTAGTGCAAGGTATTTCCCTATATATCATGTCCAGATATATTTGAAGGTGACTGTACAGGATAGGCCACTAACTAACTTGTAAGCGAGGTAAGCGGCTGTATCTCAGAAAAAGGTTTTGATCGTAAAAGTGATCAAGAGATATTATATTTAAGTTAATTTTGGACGGCCCTGTATATATAGACATAATTGTAGAAGCGTAGATTGAATGCGCTATATTTCAGCTAAGTAACACGTCAAATATGAAGTCTTCACCTGCAATGGTTCCCGGAATACAGAGTTTTTAACATAACGTTGCAGTTGGCCGTATATTTGATAAAAATTGAATAACTCTAAAACAACTGATTTTGGGGTATAAGATACCGTAATAAATTTTGAGTCAGAATTGTATGAGCGATCTAAAACAATGCACCATACTATTTAAATTAAGAAAGTTGACGGAAGTGATACAAAACTGATATCAAAGCATAAATAATTTCGCCAATGAAACCAGGCACTATCCATAACTACAAATTTTCAGAATTGTAGGCTTTCGGGAACATCGAAAAGTTCTACGAACCAGGTCCGTGGATAATCCTTATCACATGCTGAAATTAAAAACTCATTTATTCATAAGCTGTTTTTAATTTCAACAACGATCACCCTGATACTTCGTTTTTTTACCCGTACGGTGGATACTTTTACCCTCATTGTATATACAGTTGAAGATTGAAGATCTAAATATCTACACATATACTTCCTACTTTTAATAGTTATTTATACTATACAAATATAGTATCAACTTACTATAAATAATATTAATATGAGTATAGAATTTGCTTTGGGATAGAAATATATTTTGCGGTAAAAGCATTTGCTCTAAGTGGTAAATCCTTCGGAGCAGTTACTGTAAATACAGGAGTATTAGTGGAATCAAAAACAGGATAACCTAGCAAAAGAAATATTAAAATTAAATAGAGACTACATTGGCGAGACGGAAATGAAAAGAGAAAGGAAATGACGCGCAAAAGCTGATTAATTAATGAAGTAATGGATGCAATATTTACAAGAACAAAAAAAAAAACACAAGAGCGACAGTAAGTTGGATCGCAAAAGAAGAAACAAGCAAATGCGCAGGCAAGAGAAAATTAATAATTGAAGGGATACTGTCAGTGAGTAAAAAAAAAAATTGATAGTAGTTTGTGGACCGAATGAAGACGCTAGAAAAATAAGAAAAACTTACAAGAGGAAGTGATAATAGGATTGTCACATAATAATAATGGAAGATATTAATAGAAGAGTTGCAAATTAGAATATAGCATAATTGAAGGGTATCTAGGCAAAAAAACGGAAAAAAACACAAGAAACGAATTAAAGATTGGAAATATACATTTTATGAAGACCAACAAACATAGACAAGTGACCAGTGCGAACGAAAGGTTATTTTCTAATAAGTAGACAGACACACAAAAAAGTAAAGGACATAGAAGTTAAAATAAATGCAGATATTGAAACTGACCACTTCTTAGTAGTAATACAAGTTTATACGAGTGCGGTAAAGCCTAGGGCAATGAAGAGAATCGTTATAAAAAATAAAAGTTAGTATATAAAAGAAATAAGAGCAAGGACGCCAAAATTATAGAGGAAGTACTCTAACTTTTACAGTCGTAACGATGTATGTCAAAATACTACACGCTAGTTATGGCAGCAATTAGAACAACGCTGGAAATTCTGATAAGATAGACTAATTATTATCAAACAGATAGTCGAGAAAGCAGTAAGAGAAGCATAAAATATGCATATTTGTCTCATCGACTGAAAGAAGATTCTACATAGATTAAGTTAGAAAAGAGGACATATCGAAAATGTTAAAACAAATGGAAGCTTTGGTAGGTTCAATTCTGGGAATAACATCGCAAGATATAAAGACGAAGAATTATGTTACTGTATATAAGGACAAAAAATCAGAAATATTTGAGATCTTTAGTATTTTCCGTACTCCTTGAAGAAATAAAAGGAAGATTAATCGATAGAGTTACATAATTTTCTTGACAAAAAAAGAAGTACGGAGTGAAGTTAAAGTAAAATATATGAAAAAGTAGTGATTTAGATGGGGACGTATGCTTTATTAACGAAAAACCGTAAAAAAAGTTGGAGACCATTGAGATGCAGTTTTCGAGAAAATTATAAAATAAAATTGGATCGAACAAAGAAATAGAGAAACGTTTAGTGTTAAACAATTAACAGATGGAATAGAAGAATTAATAATAACGTGGTTTGGATATATAAAACCGATGGATTACGTAAAATTTACGAGAGTGGTGTTAGAGGCGAGAAGTATCTGGCGGAAAATAAGAGACAAGCTGTGGAGCTAAACAGACTTTAAATAGGACAGGAATAATATGGGAGACAATACGCAACAAGTTACAAAATCAGCATTTTAAAGTTGAATATTTGAAAAATAACAGCACAGATCTTTAGTAACCAAGTGACAGCGCATTGAAATAAGCATAGTTATATTTGGCCTGCTTAACCTAATGTCATACATTACTTTACATTACCTAAATAAGCAGTGCACATCTGCATGTGAAAGTTTATTTATTGTAGCGCACATAAATACTATAAAAATTATCTTGTGTTTAGGTAACAATTGGAAAATTATATCAGGAAAGAATGAAGGTCAAACTCAGGTTGTTTGCTCCGAATTTGAAGATATATGTAACTGGTCTTTTCCTCTCGATATTCATTTAGTGTCTACGGGAGTACCTGGTAATGTTATTAGCTACAGATAAGTATGTAGAATAGATATATTTTTTAAACCTTGTATTTTCAAAACCACAAAGTAAGTTAGTTCCATGGAAACCACCGCGTTCCACATAGGGTTTATTGCATAAAATTAAGGTTTTTTTAATATTAAAGGGAGTGCACACAATTTTTTTTCCAACTGCACGGGCGAGACAACTCCGAAAAGCAAGCTTGACCACAAAACAGACCTATTGTGCGCCTCTGCCGTTCTAGTGTTCTCAGCCAGGTTGCACCCACACAAAAAGTCCGCAACCTGGTCAAGAGTCAACTGACTTACTCCGTCTAATCGATCGACCCCAAAGTATCACCGCCTCTTCCCGTCCGCTATTGAGCAGTCAGCAAGGAGATGGACCGCAGTTTCCTCTGCACTCCTACAGTTTCTACACAGGGGAGAGTTTACTATGCCCACGCGATGCATGTGTTTATTCAGTGCGCAGTGACCGATTAAGATCCCTGTGAGTAAGCTCAACCTGTCTCTGCTCATAAAAACTGCCTGGCCCAGTCTTTTCTCATATGGGCGAATCCCAAGAGTTCTTCAGTGTCTCACGCCGGCAAGCGAATTCCAGTAGGAGCAATGAGTCTAGCAACGAGTTCGTACCTGACAAAGGCTTTAATGCACCCATCTCAGCGTGGTGCTGTGATGTTCCGCCAGTTTCGCGAGCGTTCTATGGCAGTGAAATACCACCACAGTATCAAACCCGACAGCCTGTGTGCTGTTAGGGCAACCTGGCTATCAGACAAGATTTCTACCGCTCCATTAACCTGTGGGCGGTTTAAAATGCCCTCTGTGCAAGTGTGGACGGCAATTATTTTCGCTTAGAAGACGGACGGGGAGCTCTCCAAGCCGATGGCTTCGTCATCGGGTTCTCAATCTTCACATTACCCACAAACCAGCGGGATGATCCCCGTCTGGATTTGCGAACGAAGACTTTTGCGGTCACTCTGCTGGAGATGTCTGCATTGTATCCCTTACTGAAGGCGAGCGAGATCTCGTTCGCCCTCGTGTCTGTTCGATATAGGCGATGATGCTGGTGTGATCTCCCGTTTTACCGGAGAAACCCCTGCATCCACTGCATTTTGCTCCATAGATCCCTAGGGCTGCCTCCGACCGCAACACGAAGTGCAGTGGAGGAAGCCCAAGAATCGTTTCCATTGCCGCAGTTGGCGTCGAGGATAGGACCCCGTGATGCCTACACATGCAATCCTCTGGACCCTGCTAAATGCGTTGGTTACATAGCTCAAACTATGTAGGTTTGTGCCACCAGACCAGCGATGCATAAGTTATAGAGGGTACTATAACTCGTGTACAGCCAATGGACCATCATAGGTTTCAGTCCCCACGTTTTACCAAAAATTCCTCTCTCGTCGCTTTATTCGTCACACGTTCCAGGTGCGGTTTGTACGTTAGTTTGGCGTCCGAAGTCAGCTCTAGGTATTTCACCTCAGTAGATGCGACTATTTTAGAGCCGAAAATGGTCGGATACTGGAATTTGCAGAGGTTCTTTTACTGAGTGAAGGGAACCATAGTCGTCTTTCTAGAGTTAACGTTTAACGCTTCTCTTTTGCACCATCTTCTCACGAGTCTGAGTGCGACTCGCATCTTCTCGCATACCACGCCCTCGAACTTGCCGCAGATTATATTGGTGATACCGGCATAACGCTGTGCATGGAAACCGGCTGCACAAAAATGAGAAAGCAGGCCGTCCACCAATAGGCACTACAGTAAAGGTAACAACACTCCGCCCTGCGGGCAGCCAGCTGCTACGGTCGCCTTTATAGTGCATAGGTTCTGTGACACATCAACCATTCTGTTTCTTATCATGCCTTTCCTTCCCATTGACAGAAAGGACACCCTGTCAAAGCCGCCCCCTATATCCAGGAAGGTAGCTAGTACGATTTTCTTGTTGCCTATGGCAATTTCTGCTCGTCGGGCAAGCTCCTGAATAGCGTACTTGCAGGATTTTCCAGTTTGATAGGAATATTGGTTCTCGTGTAGAGGCAGCTTTGCCGAAGCCGAGTCCGTCAAAAGCCTATCAATTATCTTCTCTAAGGTTTTGAGAAGAAAAGAGGTAAGGGCCGGTATGACATTTTGCTTCCGTATAGGACGCCTTGCACTGTTAGTGAATGAAGAACACCCGAGCCACTCTCCAACTATTTGGCATGTATGCAAGGTAGCCCTTAGTAGGGTACGTAACACTGGGAACAGCGACTGTTGTAACGGTGCTGTAAAATGTCGTCCGTATCAGACGATTTAAAGAGTTGGGCGTTAACATCGAATCCCAGCAGAAATTCATCTTTTCTCTCTCCCGCATAGATCGCCAGTGCTCTCACTTTCGGAGGGGAAGGTGGACCGTCTTGGTCATACGGGAGGTAGACAGATCCCAGCATAAGGTCTCTTGTCCCGATTTCCTCCATCCACTGAATTTTTACTGCGGCTAGATCCAAATTAGGTACCCAATTTAAGTTACTTTTTATAAGCAAACAGACTCTGGGATGGAGGATGTCACCGTGTGTCAGTGCGCAGCCCCTGATCCTCAAACCGCTTACTTTGCCCCTGATAATCCAGGGTTCTTGTATGAGAGCAATATCTATGTTTTTACTTACCACAAACACTTGCAGTGCAGCAAAAGCCGCCTTACAGTGGTAGAGGTTGACCTGCCTCAGTCTCAGGAATGTTGATGTTCCTATCCTACTGTGCTGGTCTTACCTGGTGGAGGAAGTCCACCAATTGCGTCTCCAGGAGGTCCGTTATGGTACCCGCAGTCCCTATCGCCTGTGGAGAGCCCACGGCCCTTTCAGTTTCTGAGTCCCCAGCTGGTCTTGGAAGTAACTGCGTTGATGGTGTCGCCTCGCCGGTATCCATCTCTTCTTCGATGGCTCTTGCCTCTTCCTTTTCCTTTCATCCGACAGGTCGGAACGACACGGAGGAGAACTGTAGAATGCAATATGCCGTTCTAGGTGTCTTGGAGTGTCCTCCATGAACTCTCGTCCATGGCGACCACCATCTGCTGTGTTTTTTTGTCAGCCTTGGTGCTCAGCACTCTCCAAGAACTCATTTGGAGTCGGTGCAGAATCTTTTCGGGTTCCACAAGAGGGCCTGGAATCCATACCTGAGTCCTGACGGGTTTGGTAACTCTTTTTCATTTACAAGTTTAAGTTTGACACCGTCCCAGAGAGTACAGCTTTAGACAGCGCCGGCAAGCCACAAACAGGTGTTCGCGGCCAGACAGCCTAGCCCTTGGGTGTCTCTTTTCAGAGTCCCCAGATTTAGGGTTTGTTTTATCTTTTTGTGGTTCCATCATGAAAGTCCCACGAGTAAGAGGAACAGTCGACCGTCCCAACGAAGTGCCCCAGTGCGTGAGTAGCGCATTTATACAGTGAGGTATATCCATTGTTCCAAGGGTTGATTGATAGAGACTGATCCTCTATTCAGCCACGCATCCTATCAACTCGACCACAACCTTAGGATTTAGGGTTTTTGTGAGGTTGTCTCCTCTAGGGCCAGACAATTAAGCCAAGGCCCCCGAACTCCCAGAATGTGCAAAGCACAGTCTAGGAGGCTGCTCTGTCAATGGAGAGCCTTTTTGAGGAAAAACCCACCACCAGCACTGTTTATCCCATGCGCAAGCTCTAGGCCACGACACGACAGCTGAGTATGCGCACAATACTTAGTTCTGGGTTGTGTGCGGAATATATCTGTGTTGTATTATTTTTGTCGTCGACGTATGACATTTGTTATACCTATTTCTTTATTTGTGGTATATACTTATAACACAACCCAGTTGAGTAACTAATTGGGGAATTGTCTATAAAATTAATTTTGAATACTTCGTTGTTTTTCGGAATCCATTTTTCCATCTATCTTAATTACGACAATTACATATATTGTACTTAAAATAATAAAAACCATTATATGTAGTAACAGTGGAAAATGAAATTTGTATTAACTAGCAGTAGTGCATAAATTATATGCACCATACAGCAACACGAGAGCTATAAACATTGCCTCTCTACAAAAGAAGATATATTTTACTGGTTCATTAAAGCACAAATGTATAGTTTATGTTTGAGGTTGTGTCGATGCTGGAGCAAGCGATTATGACACATTTGTGATGATAGATGTGTTCAAGCATCGACACAACCTTAAGTTTGAACTATAATTGTAGATCTCACCACTAATTACTGCAGCTATCGACCAGTTTATCTAATACTTTAACTTTCATTAAAACACAAAGAATTAATTAATTTTCTCTACACATGTGCTATTTGCATATACCATTCATATATAAGGCGAATGTCAATTATACAGGGTGCCCACCTAGTACGCGGAAGTCCAATAACTTGGTTGATAAAAGAGATAATTGAATCTTTTTTATTCCATATGTATTTTTCTCAAGACCTAAAACCTAAAAACAATGCAGATTACACAGGGTGTTCTATTTCCTGTACGCAGCATGATAAATGTGGACTGCTTCGGTGACCACTGGTTGGGAAACACCATATTAGTTATTAACGTTCGCTATGTTCGTATAGGTTTGTAAAAGTTTGCTTTTAATATTGACAATATTTTTTTAGCTTTTATTATAAAATTCGAATTTATCTTGTAATAGGATATACTTACAGTAGAGTCCGCTTAACACGAACGCCAACCGCAAACTTTAGTTCAACTTAAGCGAGTTCTATAGTAAATAATATGCATACCATATAGTCAAAAGTCTATTCGAGTACTCGAATTTAACATGTAATAACCAACTCTCACTTTAAACGATCATCTATTTAGCCGTCTCTACTTGTTTCTTCAATATACAAATTCTAAATTTTCATTTACTTTATAGGTTGGCCTAAAATTTACATACAAGTATACCATTTGGACTGGTTTGGTAGAACACACCTGTATGGATATGGTTTTGTGTCGTTACCTACAAGTCCTGGAAGCCACACATTAAACTGCTACACCTGGAGACCGTTTGGTACGGTTAGGGAACGATTTGTTCAATTTTTCTTGGGAGGTGGTCCACGAATTAAATATCCTGATTTGGTATTTACCTCAAAAGATAGATATAAATTAAATACTGAAGCAATGGGTGTTGTAACGTTTGATGTAAATGTCTTATTAAGAAATTTCGATAAATTCGGCGTCGAATATAATTAAGAGCACCAAAGATGCAGCTCTTCATTGTTTTATACATTCTAAAGACTCTATTCTTCACCAAAGTGATATCTACTACTATTTCAACGGAAGCAACCACTACCATAGAAACACTTAGCACGGACAACATTACGTGTGACTTTAGCAATGCTACATGTGAAGAATATAATACATCAATCACTCCAAACGAGGTAGTTGCTACAGAATTTAGTTCTACAATACTGACGTCCGTAGTACCTCCAGTTTTGAATATTTCGAAGACACTTCACAATAAGTTCTTAGAGAATGAAATATGTTCCTGCGATTTAGAGGTAAAATATATTTGTTAAATTTGTGCGTGGAAAGTTATTATCAAATTTGGAAAGTTGAAATCCACACCTGCAGAAAATAAAATCTGAAAAGATTATCCCCGTGGAAACATTAGACATGCTAACATCCTACTAAAGGACGTTTTGTGACGTATTAGTCATATACGCATGCAATTTTACATTTAATTTAAATTATAAGAAAAAAATATACATGGGATGATTAGGCGATCTCACCAATCGTGGCATATTTATACACGTGTCGTATATAAATATGCCACGATCGGTCGTGTCGACTGCATACTAATTTCAAATTCAAGATTCCTCTCATTATTAGTAATAACTGATAACTTTTTTTCTATTGACCCTATTATGTCACGTAATGCCAATATGACGAATGCCAATATGACCAACGTTTACATTACAGAAAAATAAAGAAAAATACAAATTTTGTAAATTATGATTAAAAAAAACTTTCTTGTCGACACTTTCAGGAAAGGAATTCTCAAGTTTTGTTTCTTATCAGTCCAAACTATATTACTTAAAAAATGTAGATCCACTTCTATGCGAAACAAAACACAACTCTGCTTACCACTTTGAGGCTAAAAAGTTTGAATCTTCAAATCGAAGGTAGCGATGCGAATTCGTTGACAAATACTTTTAAGAAAGAATTGCTGACGGATGGTTTAAATATCCAAAAACTTGCTGCCTAAGAATAGAATAATTGAATCTTCATAAAGTTATAGTCATGCACTTTATGATATCGAAGGTTTTCATGGTTACAGACTCAAACCATGGAAACCTTCGATATTATAAAATACATGACTACAACTTTATGAAGATTCAATTATTCTATTCTTAGGCAGCAAGTTTTTGGATATTTAAACCATCCGTCAGCAATTCTTTCTTAAAAGTATTTGTCAACGAATTCGCATCGCTACCTTCGATTTCAAATAATTTATAAAACGCACATAGTGTGGATTTTTTGATGGGCTGTAATATTTTATCATTATGCACAGTAATTATTTGTCGTAAATTGCAGTCGACTCATCTATCATTAAAGAATAATGGTTGTTACCGATATCATCAATTAAATCTTCAAGTAAGCATGGTGAAATGACGTTTTTTATCAAAGCTGTGAATTTTTTCTGTGTAGCATATTTGTTAAAACCTGAGATTAATTATCTAATACAACGAGCATAGTATTGTAATGAATACGAGTGTCTTAATAGCCATTAAATGTGAGTTGCATACACTATTTTTTCTACGACCCCATAATAGCATACGTATTTCTTTAATTTTTACTATATTTAAATAGATACAGAGAACTGTCAAGTTTAATTAATTTTTATATCTGTCAGATATGTAGTCACGGCCATATTGAATATTGGAATGTCGCACTCCTATTGGATATAAACTTGTATCCTAATGAAAAATCTGTATTCCTATTGGATTAAACTTGTATCATAATGAAAATCTGTATCGTAATGGACATCATTAAAGTACAGGTTCAGCATATCTAATAATACAATTAAAGTATGGGAGTAGAAAAAGTCTTTTTTCTACTCCCATTACGTATTCATTCAGCTACGCCTCGTATTGTAATTTTCATATTCGTGTCTTAATCGCTATCATTAAATGCTCCTTGCATAATATACTAAGGTCTCTGCAATAAAAGCTGCAGTCTTTCTTTCATAAGTAATTGATTTCGGGGGAAAAATGTTATGCTTGATGTAGTACTTGACACCAAATTAAACTTGCAAAGATATTCAACATGCTTGGATGTATTAGCATGTTTTTCAAGATCTGTCTTGCGTGCGTTTAAACTATGTACATTTACACGATTTGCAGATAGCCTTAAATTAAATATTTAGATGTATTTGTTATCACCTGCCGAACTATTGGGGTGGGATTTGTTAAGGTTATGACAGGAACGGGAATAGATGATGAAACAGAGTATACTCGCATTTAAATCATATTAATTTTAAATGAAAGAGTAAATTCTATAAAATAAATGTCATAAACAGACAGATCTAAGTTATAGGAAGACGAGCATCTACTTTATATTATAAATCAATTGTGCTTAGTAGTCATTAACTACTACAGTAAATTAATATGAAAGTCAATGGTCTTTTTAACTTGTATTTACCTTTGAAGATGTCTTCCGCTTGCCATTGTTTTCGATATTTTTGAACATATTTGGACATTATTACTATAGAACACAAAATTAATTCGTTAAGTTTAAAACAAGTTAAAAACAATTCACATACGTGTGCTCCGACGTTTACTGATAAGTTATGATATTATAGCCTTATTCGCAGTAACGACTGAACATGTTATAGGTAAGCAGATGTGCATGCCCATAACATGTTCATGTTATATGTGCAGATGGCACAACTACTGAGCTAACAAAAAAGTTGCCAACAAAATCACTAACAAAAAATTTTCTCTAAATTTGTCGTTGATGGCTTAAAAAATTGCTAAATTTAGCGACAAAATCACCGATCTCTCAACACTGTCCACGACAGCAATACACAACCAGTATTCTTACATCGACATCTTAACTAACTCTTTTCCGCGAATATTTGGAATTAACTTAAATTATTACAAATATTAGCGCGATATTTAGTACCTCAAAAAAATTAAAATAAAAAGGTTGAATTTTTTTTAGAGCGTCTCAAGCATTGTAGTGATAATTATTAATGCTTGAAGCCGACAAATAAACAGTTTAAATGTTATAGCGATTTTCGTTCTACGTTTTGTGAATTTGCGCTCCAATTTTTCGACTGCTATTTTCCCTATTTATTTCGATGGAGTTTTTTTTTTATTTTATTAAGAACACGGAATTCTTTGGAGTGAATTCTTATGGAAATATAATTTTCCAGAATGAAGAATGTGTCACCTTCACGATGTTGAAAACGCTATAACAAAAGTGTTATATATATTCGCAACGGTAATTTAATAGTAAAGCAAAAGTTAATTTATTTAAAATCATTTATAAATTGTTATGGTTAGCACTCATAGAACAAACGTTTCCAAACGAATACGACTTTCAAAAATAATATATTTTTTATTAAAAGTAAACCCTTTTTGTAGATTTGACTACTATTCAAACTAACTTAACTATGCACCTATACCCATTACTGTATGTTATTCAATTTACGCAGTTTAAGAAATAATAGTTAGATGTGAATATAATTTATAATGTAACCGTAAAACATGTTCTAGGAATCTACTTGTGACATTAACTGTTGTTGTGACGAGGACTGCTCAGAACAAAATAAATTAGTATTTGATTATTGCAAAACTGAAGCAAACCGTATATATGATACAAGATATTGCCAATATTCTATGCTTCGTTATAAAAATCACACTCCATACGAATGGAAAATAAATCAGAACAGTCTGTTATGTATCATGAAAAACAACTTACCTCCAGAATACAGTTTTCATGGAGAAGTAAGAATACAGTGTATCTCTTTATATCGTTAAATACATTAGATATTTTTAGCTGAGTTTTAGTGACAATAAAGCAAAACTACACAAAGCTAATACATACCATTGGAAATCCAAATCTTTAACAAAACCAATACCGATATATAGCAATGCTAACTACCGCTACGGTGATTACATATGGATTGTACAAAATAGCATTAAAAAGATTTTAAGTAAGCGTGAATACATTGGCAATATGATCGTTTTAATCAAATATGTATCTTATTTTTAGATATTCCAAGCAGCCTTGAAGGTACTGCTACTGTATTTAGAAGAAACGTAAAATATTTGCAAAAAACAAAAACCAAGTGTATACAAACCGACATAAGTGATCGGAATAATTTATTGGATATCAATTCTTTCATTGCTAATGTGACAGTAGTGTCCAATAGTCAAGATTTTAATGCTGAAAATCAATTACAGGTAAGTTTGTTTCATATTAGTTTGTGTTTAAACGTATACTTACACGTTACTTGAAATAAACCATATTATATTGTATGTAACATACTCAGCCTACATAACTACACATAAAGTAACATTTAATCAATATTGCACCAATTTTATATTATATTAATATGTAATGTTACATTAGAGTTATTACAAATCTGTAGCAGTGTAGCAACTACTGAAACAGACCTTCAACAATATAAAAAATGTGATAATAATAATTTTATTTCAATTTCAAGTGTTACTGCCACATATATATTACAGGAAAATTAGAATGTGTTTTGCTACTCCTTTCTGAATCATCAAATTATCACGCTATAAGAAAATTGAATCATGTTTATAAAAACTAAATTCATATTTACATACTTTACATATTTATTTATTTATTTATTTATTTATTTATTTCGTTTATTGCAATATTTCAAGTTCACAAGAAAGAAAAAGTGCAAATGTCAAATGAAAAAAACAAAGCTTAAATATATACATTCCAAGTTAAGAATTCCTCTATATTATATGGCTCAATTTCCAGTAATAAACTATATACGTGTTTTCTAAATACAGACAAGTTCGCAACAGTTTTAATATGTGATGGCAATTTATTATAGTACCTCAGGCAATTGTATTCTAAATTATTCTCACTTAAGGTGAGTCGATGTTTGGGGTAACGGTAGCCGGCTTTAAACCTTGTAGAATACTCGTGTTGTAATTCACTATCTTCGAATAAATTTTTGTTTTTCCATAAGAACATCAGTAATTCAAATATGTAAATACCATATACAGTTAAAATATTATTCATTTTGAAGAATCCTCTGCAGGACTGATTGAACTCAAGTTTATTAATTACACGCAAGATCTTTTTCTGTACCAAAAAAACTCTATTCAGGTCACTACCGCCGCCCCAAACAACGATCCCATATTTTATGTTCGAGTAGCAGCAACCATAATACATAGTGCGAAGGACATGCGGACTCACTATATCCCTAAGTCGACGAATCGCGAAGCAGTAGCTACTTAGCTTTTTGCAAAGCACATTGACATGGTCTTTCCATTT
The DNA here is from genome assembly GCA_023690525.1 of Holotrichia oblita. Lineage (NCBI taxonomy): Eukaryota > Metazoa > Arthropoda > Insecta > Coleoptera > Scarabaeidae > Holotrichia > Holotrichia oblita. Next base: position 157,577,916 of record CM043015.1, on the reverse strand, counting down.
TAGGGTTTCATCGACTGTAAGGCCCAACAGCCTAACACAAGTGCGGACTGAATAGTCGCGGTTATTAATATTCACCACATCTGGGAAAGTTTGAGATTTGTTACATTTGAAGAATATTACATTAGACTTGTCATGGTTAATTTTGAGATTGTTTATGGTTAGCCATTCTTCAATCGTGTTTATATAGGTGCTACCTAATTCGATAGCTTCATCTAGAGTACTTCCAGTTATTAATAGAGTAGTATCGTCCGCGTAATTTGTTGTTGAGAGGTTACTTATGGTAGAGGTCGGCTTAAGATTATAAATATCATTAAAATAAACAATAAAAAGTAACGGCCCTAATATACTTCCCTGTGGTACGCCTTTTGTTAGAATCAGGTTGTCTGAAAGAGCAGCCTTATTTTTGATTCTAACGTGCACCTTTTGTTGGCGATCTTTTAGGTATGAGGAAAACCAAGCTAAAGCATTACCCCTTATACCATAGTGTTCAAGTTTCCGTAAGAGTATTGAATGGTCTATACTATCAAATGCTTTAGACAAATCCAGTAAGTAAGCATAGGTTATTTGTCTGTTTTCCAAAGCGGTTAATATTCCGCTTGTTAGTTCGAAAAGTGCAGTATCCGTATTTTTCCCTTTAATAAAACCATGCTGACTTTTATTTATGATATTAAACTTATCAAGAAACTTCAACAAACGACTGTATGCTACTCTTTCAAATAATTTAGAAAAACTTGTTAATAGACTAATGGGTCTGTAGTTTTTGAGATTGTCTACATCGCCAGATTTGTAGATTGGAACAACCACAGCTTGTTTAAGTAGGTCCGGAAAAATTCCAGTCGATAAAGAATCATTTATGATATGTGCAAGCGGTTCCACAAAACTGGGATAGCTTTTTTTTTTTAAAACAACTAGGAATACCATCAGCACCCGACGATCTCCCGTTCTTTAGTATTCATATGTAGGGTCCTGCAATAGTGCGCCAGGCTACCATAGCTCCTTCACGAATTAAATTAAGAATTTCATTCCTTGCCGACTTATACTGTATTATGGGGTGTATCTTAAGAAAATATTTTCAGTAATGGTGAACTTCCGGTTGTACCGGAAGTAGATACCAACTTTGTTATTTTAAATGGAACACTCTATATATTATTGGACTTTTGGATTCCTAGTTAAATTTAAATGGCACTTTGTTATACATACACTAGGTATAAGACGCATCGTTTTTCAATTACATGACGTTTTTCGAAAAAAATAACTGTAGCAGCGTATTCGAAATTTGGAAATATCTCCGAAACTGTGAAAGTTAGACAGATGAGGTTTTCAGTTTTCGCTTAAGCATGAAAGAGTACACGTCTTTTATTAGAAAATTGTTGCGTTTAAATTACATGATTATTAAATGAGGATCTGTAATTTTCGAACTCTAAAATCATGGAGATCTTGATTTTTTTAAATAGAACGGTATAGTAATTTTTACATAAGTGGATGTAAAATTTAATTTTATTTCAATTTTATACAGGTATTATGCTGTCTATCTCTAACGTGCAACGGTGCAACGTTCTGGACACTTATGTGTTTCTATAATTAATGCTACCTAGCAATTCATCATTCACCTTGTCGGGTACTACTAAGAAGCTTAGGTCAATTTTTCATTTACTCGTTTTCTTTTGTATCGTGATCGACAATCACGATGCAAAAGGGGTCTGCTCCTGATATTTGCAGTATACTGATATCATCTAATCCTGATTGTGAATTAAGAAGTAAAAGAATACGACTATTGTCAATTCAAAGTTGTAGAACGTACCTATATTTGACTTTTATTTTCTGCATCTTTCACATATCGTGGTTTAACAAATAATAATCTTAACAATCATAATGAACTTATATAAAGTAATATCAAAACCAATAATCAAATGGTTTGATAACCCCAGCGGTTAGGCGGCTGTCCAGTGTTGTGAGATATTGCTGGAAGCCACAATTCAATTCTTCCAGAATACGTTGACATTTTTCTCGGCAAATTGTATCCCGATCGATTTATCATTCGCTGATGAGAGCGAAGTGATTAACAATGCTACATTGTAAATGGTAAGATAGTGCTGTAACAAGGCCATTGAACAAACAATACACAGAAATTACATAGCAAGAGTTGCAACAGTAGTCAGACAAGCAATACAGCTTAAAATGCCGCTGCAACTAGTATCTAGTACAGTTATTCAAGTTTAATTTTTACTAATGTTTTTTTTGATGTTTAAAATATTCTGTAAGTAAAAAAATGAAAATTTTATATGAATTTTTTCACGAAACTCGTAAAAATTTAGGGAATCTAGATATTCTTAATAGAATTCTGAAATTTCGTACAGTTGCATTTGTGGTATTGGTTCTACTATTTTAAAATATTTCCAACGAAATCTGACTTATACCGGTAGTAAATAGCAATTTTGTTATTTTAAATACAATGGTATAATTTTTTTAATGCAACCGATTCTATGCATTATTTGCAAATATTTTGTATTAGAGTACCCTATCTCTAAATTCAATTGTTTCTAAAGTATTAATTCTCTAATACTTTAAACAATAGCGGTAAAATAGATATTGGTATTAAATCAACTATCCCAAAGATGATTTGTAACATGTGTAGGGTTATTCATAATTGTCTGGCAATTGAAATATTCTTTACTTAATTTTTCGATATCGTTATATCGAATAGTATTCCACCAATAATAGCTTCGTGCTAAATCTTTTATTTTGAATAATCCCAAATGTGTGGTGCATAATTCGTTTAAAATTTTGTAATGTCTTCGGAATAACTACTCTCATGCTTCTAAAAATACAACTTTGTTGCAAAGAAAGTTCTGTCTGATCAATATTGAAACCTAAATTACGGTTAATCTGGTTTCCTGTCTTCAAGTAATGGTTTTAACTGAGAATCACGAGCAGTTTCCTTCCTAAGTTCTGAAATAGTTATAGGTTCACATCCCGTAAATTCTTTGGATTTTAATGGTACTTTTATATTTGATATCGAAACTAAAAGCTTGTAAAAATATAGCCTTGTGTTGCATTCGCATTGCTGACAAAACAGGCAAACTTTTAATCGGATTAAACATTTGCAGTAACAGTTTGTGGCCAACGTATACACAACACTGGTAACATTTACGCATACCGAAAATGATTGCATTCACCTCTTTATCTATTTGCGAGTATTTACGTTGAGTATTTGATAATGTCTGTGAAGCCAATTGAATTGGACTTTCAGTTCTGTCGGGTGTATGAGTGAGAAATTACTGCTCAGACTCTATACGGTGACGCATTTGTAGCTAACATCAGCGGTAACTTGGGGTTAACATGTGTAAGAAAATCTGTTGAAATTTAAGTAGGTTTCATTATTTTATGAAAACTGAAAGCCAATAAGAGTTGATAAGATTTTTGCCATTAGTAGCGAGTTTAAATCTTACGTTCTCTTTATTAGAAAGTTCATACGTATGTACGTTTTATAAAAATTGTGCGAAAAACTAAAATGCATACCGTAAACCGGGGTTACTTGAGCCCTGGAGGGTTACTTGGTCCCTAACTGAAAAAAAGATTTGAGCTTGCTTGGGGTCTGTAATTTTGATCGAACGATTGTGGTTGGCCGGTTTTCCAACAGGTAGCAGCACTAGCAACTACAACCACCGCTCGAGCGCTGTCCTGCTCAACTTTCTAGTTGTGGTTGGCCGGTTTTCCAACAGGTAGCAGCACTAGCAACGACAAACACCGCTCGAGCAGGACAGCGCTCGAGCGGTGTTTGCTGCAAATATAATCTATTTGCAAAAGGTGCCAGGGGGGCATTACCTAAGACCACTTTACTAAAAAATTTAAAAATTATATTCTTTTTCAAGCTAACACATACAGACGCGGCACACCTGCCACATGTTACCAGATAGATGTTTGCTGCAAATATAATCGATTTGCAAAGAGTCCCAGGGGGACATTACCTAAGTCCACTTTACTAAAAAATTATATTCTTTTTCAAGCTAACACATACAGGCGTGGCACACCTGCCACATGTTGCCAGATAGATGTTTGCTGCAAATATAATCGATTTGCAAAGGGTCCCAGAGGGACATTACTTAAGATCATTTTATTAAAAAATTTAAAAATTATATTCTTTTTCAGGCTAACACATACAGGTGCAGCACACCTGTCACATGTTACCAGATAGATGTTTGCTGCAAATATAATCGATTTGCAAAAGTGCCAGGGAGACATTACTTAAGACCATTTCAATGAAAAATTAAACAATTATGTTCTTTAAGCTGCGTTTGCACCAAAGCCACTACTAAGTTTTCCACAAGTTGCGGCAATTTGTTGCTTTTTCTACAAAATACAGCAACTTTTTCTGTCTTCCACTTGTGGAGAGACAAATCTTCCACTAAATTTTGGCGCGGAGTGTCGGTAAAGATCAAAGAAAGTTGACAACTAAAAGTGGAAGATTTGTTGCTGCGCGCTTTGCACTAGCAACTTGTAGGAAACTAGTGGAGAACTGTTCCCCCTCCACGCGCCCCGGACGTAACTACTGCCTAATTCTTGACACTACCACCTTTCGCGCCAATTCTTTGGCAACAAGTTTTCCACTTGTTGCTCTAAATTTGAGAAGAGCAACTTTTAGTTTTCAGTTAGTAGTTAAGTAATAGGAGACAACTTCAAGATTTAGTGTGCTTTTCACTAAAATCTTAAACTTTCAATTCATTATTTTAGAGTATGAGCATAAATATATCCTTCCACGCACTGTTCTTTGCAAACATCATAAAATTTACATATTTAAATTTCTTTAACGCCCTCTAGCGGTGACGGACAAGATAAAATTAAGCAGATTCAATTACTACACATAGGAAAATGAAAATCCTTTTTAATAAGACCAAATTTGCTAAATTCTGTTCAAGGGAAGCAGAATAATTTAAATTTATAGAAGAAATTTTTACCACCCCCACGTTTCTGAAGATATCTTCGGGTTGGTAAAAGATAGAGAGACCCGGTTTTCGCTGATTTGTTGGTAATTTGACCTACTTTTTTAATTTGTTGTCAAAAATGTATGTTTCCATTTAATATTTTCGAGAAAAAACTAAAAAAATAAATAAACAGCGCCCTGTAGCATGTACATCACTTATTAAATTGGTTCGAATTTGTAAGCATTAGATTGGAGGAGTAATGGTGTTTTTAACGAGACCAAGTTTGCAAAATTCGGTTCAACACAACCGGAGTTATTAGCATTCCTTCAATACAAAGTTTCCTCTCCTCCCCGCCTCTTATTTGGTAAAATACAAAAAAGTTGTCCGATGTGAAATATGTAAAATTTTCAGTAGATTTCAATTTTCATATCTATGATAGAAGTTAAGTAGGTAAATTTTGCGTAAAATAAGAATTAAAATTTTTGGTAATCAGTTACGCCCTATAGCGGTCATCCTACGCTTTTATAAATAATTTCCAGATATTTCTCGGAATCACTTAAATTCATAATATATTATTATATATTATTTTTTCCCAAAGCTGTAGTGTAAACCGTTCCTGAAATATGGCCGAGCGACATGCTTAATTGGCTACCCGGTACATGCCACAATTCCATGTGACTATAAAATGGCCTTAGGTAATGTCCCCCTGCAGCAAACATCTATCTGGTCACATGTGGCAGGTGTGCCGCGTCTGTATGTGTTGGCTTGAAAAAGAATATAATTTTTTAATTTTTTAGTAAAGTAGTCTTAGGTAATGCCCCCTGGCACCTTTGCAAATAGATTATATTTGCAGCAAACGTTTATCTGGTAACATGTAGCAGGTGTGCCGCGTCTGTATGTGTTAGCTTGAAAAAGAATATAGTTTTTTAATTTTCTATTAAAATGGTCTTAGATAATATATGTATGTCGTACGCCTATGTACGGTATCTTCGGAAGAATTGGCTGCTATCTTTGGCTGCTCTTTTCATACCGGTGTACTTATCTTTCAATTAAATCACCGAAGTGTAATGCTAGACAAATCATGTCATACAAATGCAAACTCATACAATTTTATGTATGCAATATATTTTACTTTCTATATGCAAAAAAATTACTTACCCTCTGTATGTTATTTACAATTCTTATGCAAATGTTCATTGTGTCATATGTTTTGGTATATTCTGCTCAACATGGAGTTAGCAAGAGAAGAAGAAAACTCATTTTTCAAACAGCTTCTGCCTGTCGAATTAGCTAGTTTGCTATTATAATAAATCGCTTTAGACGTACTGGTTGCTAATAAGCTATGAAAACATGAAAATACTATATAAGTCTAAATTTAAATATTATGGTTATATGTTTTTATGGGCGTTGGAAATGTATCTTTTCTAATGCTATAACGTGATGTAACTGGCAATTCTGCACTTAATGATTTTCGATATTATCCACAAAATACCATCAGTCTGTTACCGATAATTAACTTAGAAATTATCTATTTACATTAAATTTAAAATTACAAGACATGTTAATTAAATATAAAGATATATAGCCATAACATCTAAATTTAGACTTGTAATTTTGTATCTAAACTAATTTTATGTTTTTACGGAACATTTTCTATTAACAATAAATTCTAAAATAATAGATAATGGTGCTCTTTCGAAGTATTTTTTCATAGTTTTTGTAGTTTATTAACACCCTGTACGTATGTCTAATTAATTCTAGTTAACTTGGTGATTTATCCTTAATAAGTAAAGTATTTTTTTCTATTAATGGTTTGATAGCTGAAGTTGTAACTAGATATTAGAAATCTCCAGGCAAATGTTGGAATTCAGTAAGCAGCGATATATGGCATTTGTGTGGCGATGCGCTGTTGGAATACAATTAGCAACGCTACATTAATTAAGTTAATGAAATAAAAAGAGATATACTGGGTGTTACAAAAAAGGAGGTTAATCCGTCAGCTATATATTCTTTGATCTAAAATAATATAAATAAAAGACACTGGAAATATTAAAAAATAGATAGTATAGTCCGCTTATAATGGACTGCAAGGAACCTTCTATAAAACTTTTAAGAGATCATCTTCTAGATCTAAATTATTATTGACATTAACCGCGGTGGGAAAAAAGGCAAGTTTTATATTATTTAATTCTACATAAGAGTGGGCTGGGCAATCGTCAATAAGTAACAGTATCAGGCATTTCTCTTTATTTAATTCAGTCTTCCATTTTCTGAGGTATTTTTTAAACATCTAGGCTTCTGAAACTTCCCTATTATTAGTGACTTTCTTGTTCCTGATCCCGAACTATTTGCACATAATATCACTGCTATACGTTCTTTCGAAAGCTTCCCTACTACACTTTTTCCACCTCTAAATTTATGGGTTTTATCTGTAAAATATCTCTGTTTCATCTGCATTAAAAACATTGTCAGAGGAATATCCGTTATTAAGCGATGGCCAGACATCTACAAGCCACTGGTAGGTGATCGTTTTAGCCTGCTTCGCTACTACTCATTCAATGCACTTGAAATCTCTCCACTTAGTTTTCCAAATTCTTAGAGTTGCAATCTGTTGCTGAAACCATTTGAATAACATTGCATCCACTTCTGAACGTAACGAACTACGCAGATTTTTTCTTTTTAGCATTTTATACCATTCGTCCTTAATTTTTTAGCGATTTGCCCATACGGTTGACTTATTTAAATTTAAAGTCTTACATATTGAACTTTGCGATTTGACACTTTCAATTGCTTCAATATTTTTTAACATTTCATTTAATTAAAATGATGTATTGCGATTTTTAACATGCTTCTCCATTTTATTTGAATATTATTCATTCAAAAGCGCGCATATTACTAAAAGCACCTGTTCAAATAATGGTTTGAATTTCAAAAAACGACTAAGCTATGGTATATATTTAGGGAAATTATCAAAACACTCTATTTATAGTGGATGTTGTGACTTTATTGTCCATTATAATCGAAAGTCTATTATAAATGAGTCCATTATAAGAGAAATTAAAATATACATGTTTAAATAGGACTGAATTCGGGCCTTACAAATTTTGTCTATTACATCTGGATTTCCATTACATCCGACTCTATTATAAGCGGATTATACCGTACTTTTTAAAAAGTTAACTTTTAACACTTTGTATATTGAAAACAAAGCATTCAAATAGAAAATGATATAAGGAAAGTAGGTACCATTATTTTAGCCCGAAGAATATAATATGCTTAATGGATTAATCTACTTTTTTGTAACACCTTGTAGATACTTATGTATAAAGCAAATTTTATAATGGTTTTGAAGTTAAAAAAATGTAGTATGGTTTTTCTAATTTGTAGGTGCTAATTAGTATTATTTATATTTTTCAGAATTGTTCGAGAACTGTTTGTATTCCCGTCGAAGCTCAAATATGTGACAACGATCTTAACAATTGTCGAAATATTACAAAATTTGATGAAGCAATAAATTTTACAGCTAACTGCACTATTACAAATCGACCCAACGATTGTCATCATTTACTAAAGAAATTGCGATATGTAATATTTCACAATGGTACGAATGGTATAAAAAGAGTTGAAGTCTTGTTTTCTCTTAGTAATTTGACTTATAATACCGCATACCCTATATATCTTCTACAAGAATTTGAAATTGACTACGTCTGGATTAATGCAACCAGAAAATATAGTTATCAGAGAAGTGGAAACCCTGGATACTTAGTTGGAAAACCAATAATGCTAGGAAAGGTAGAACATTATTTGAAAAAGAAAAGATCGCCATCGATAATAAGAAATCCGCTTGATATAGCTAGTAATTTCCTAGTACTATCGATGAACAAAGATGGAATTTGTGTACTAAATAACAACACGAATACCATCGTTAATTTCGGATACAATATGATACTCACTTGTAAAATAGTTGAATTTTTGAATATTACAAATACGACTGCAAAACAACATTGCGAAGAAATTCAAAAAGCCATTTTTAAAATATTTGGTGACTACACACATCCCTCTAATGTAACTACGATTTTTGCAAAATTTGGTAATGCAGATGGAAGTAAGACTGATGATTGGGAAAACATCACTTTCACCGTGAAACCGGAAGTCTTATTGATGAATGTATCCGGCACATTTGCGCCAAATAATTTAAAAATTAATTGCCAAAATTTATACAGTACTATCAAAATTGACATATTTCATGCTCGTCAAGTAGTGAAGAATTTACATAATCAAGAAAAAATAGTTGGATTAGTCGTTTCTTTTGATAATCAACATAATAAATCATTTTCAATACATACTAAACGAATTGCGTTACAATTACACTTACGTTCTGAAGTCATGTTTTACGATGTAACTACTAAAAAAAGGAAACTATTCCTAGGCCCACCTTCTATTGATATAAAACTACCTTATGATTTTTTTTATCCTTTCGTTAAAGTAAAAAGTAAATCTAGCAAAGTGGTTACTTTCCATATTCTGCAATTGTATAGTCTTCTATTATTAGTTTACATGCATGTATGTATATGAATTATTGTAGACAACATGAGCTATGTTATATAAATTGTAAAATAAAAGTTATTCAATAAAATCATATGGTGCACGATGAAATTTAAGAGTTGAAAATTGTTTGAGGAATCTATGTTTGTAAACGTTACACATTTGATATTTGTTCAACTTTTGAATTTTTCAGTCACCAATATAGTGCATTCTTTAGCACTTCTGGAAATAGGTAAAGTATACATTATTTACCCACCTAAAAACACGGAATATCTAATAGAGACTGAAAAACGCTTGCTTCCCTTACAGCCCAATAAATTGATAACCAATCATTTAAATATGTAACATTGGAAAAATTCCGCTCTCCTTTGTGATGAAAGTTGAGTTAAATTTATATTACAAAGAAAGAATTAAATGTGTTCCTCTGATATGTAATATCTCGTTTTCTTATCTGTAAAGCTACGGATTTTTAAAAACATGCGCATACATTTTGGTTTCGGAAAACGACACTTTTACAAAGTGCTTACGGAAGTCGTAAGATGTGATAACATACTTTTCGTAGTTGTAAAAATTCATATGAAACCCATTGCGGAAGCGCGTACAAAATTTAGGAGGAACGTTCTTTTTTAGTATCTAATATACAGGGTGGGCCACTTAAAATGTTGCATTGAAATTATGGCCAAACTAAATAAGAAATTTAAAATCGGACCAGGTAAAGTTATAGAGGTGTAAGAGAAGTACATTTTAATAAAAATGTGAATTTTATACCATTCATCATAACGTCATACCGAAATCAATTTGCATTTATTTAAATGCATTGTGGTATTTTTATTGTAAATTTCGGAAACAGCTAATTTTTTAACGTATAACTGTATAAAATATGATCGATTTTAATAAGAAATGAAATCAACAACTTCTTGAAATTGCCGCCAATATTTCAAATTTTGAAGCGCGCAAATATTGTTATTTATCTGATAACAAAAAAATGTTCTTAATAAAAGTTGTCTAGAATCATGTAGGCCAAGTAAGGACAATATTTTTAGCTTCACAGGGTGTTCCATTTCCTGGAGGCGCTACACAACTTTATTATTTTAAATGGAACATCCTATACAGGGTGTAACAGGACGAGCTTACGTTAGCCGTATCCCAGCAATTAAGCAAGTGCCATATTTGTAAATTTGCAGAGTTATATTGGGCATGGGGGCAAACTTTTAGAAAATATTAGTACATATTTTTTATTTCCGGTTTCGCCGGAAGCACAATCAACTTCATTTTTCTAAATGCATTACCCAATTTTTTTTCAAACAATTGAATTCAGCAACAAATTTGGCGTATAGATCATTTATTTCGACTGGTGTAAACGTTACCGTTTTACAGCTAACTTGATTTTTATGAAAATTTTATCAAATTGCATCGTAGTACTTAGTGACGTATTTCTTCGGTATGCAGAAGAGTTGATGAATGATTATTGGAAGGTAGACAGCTACTAAGATGGGCTATTGAAAATTATTTTTACTTGTGTGCAAATACTATACAGGGTGTTAGTAATTACCGACCTAATATGTTAAATTTCAAACACTAATAACTTCATAATTTTAAATGGAACACCCTGTATATTTTTATCGCAGACGGCAGAAAATTAAATTTTTTATCAAATGATATTACATTTCCCTATACCTAAAATGAATATTTTAGGAGCTATTTGCAAAATATGTAAATGTCTTCAGAAACTTCGTGTGAGCGCTAAAGGTGGCTATGAAAATTCGTCACAGTTTTAGCGTAATGTCTAATTTTCTAATGACAGTTTGATAGCGTGTTAATAAACTTCCTAGTATATCACACAGTTCCTAATCTAGTATACGAAAATGTCACGTTTAGGATTGACAAATCAGGATTACCTGAATTTGAATTGATGATTTATGAAGAGTCCGGAAAAATTTTAAGTCGAACATGTGCCTTATTTCGACAAAGGTATCCGGACAGGCCAATTCCATCTAAAGATGTAGTGCGACGGTTAGTTAAAAATTGTTTAGAACATGGACAGTTTAGGCCAAAATTTAATTAAAAAAAAATTGATGACGAAGTACTTGAAATTGGTGTTATGGGATATTTCTATGCCAACCCCACTGCATCTCTTTGACAACTTTGGAAATTTCAACAATGTCCATTCAAAGAGTACTAAAAAGACATAAATGGAGACCATTTTCATACCAGCAGGTACACCACTTACATCCGCAGAATTTCTTGAATAGGGTCAACTTTTGTGAATTCTTCACCATAGCTTGTCAAGACGACGAAAATGTTACGAAGAAAATCATTTGGACTGACGAAGCTAAATTTACCAAAAATGGCCTTTTAATAAACATAACAGTCATTTTTGGGCATCAGAAAATCCCCATGTAACGAGAGAAAAAGATAAGAGATGTAGACTTATTCTTGGAGAGGTTATTTGACGGAAAGTTTATTGCAAACGTAGGTCCATACTTGTGGCCTCCACGTTCACCAGACTTGACCCCTATGAATTTTTTCCTTTGGGGCTATGTTAAGGACAAAGTTTACAGTACTCTGGTGACAACTGCAGAGGAAACAAAAGAAAGAATACGAGGAGCACTAATTTCATTAACAGAAGCGCAAATACAAAAGGTCACTAGTAATCAAGTGCTAAAGCGAATTAATAAATGTTTGGAACTGAATGGGGCTAATTTTGAACAAAATTTGAATTAATTTATTACTTTTTAATACCTTATTTATGCATTCTTAACATAGTTTTCATTAATGTTATCTTGGTTACGAAATAAATTTTACTATTCTGTTTCTTCTTCACTCGAAAAATATATTTGTTTTTTATTTCTTTATTAACATGCTATCGAACTGTCATTAGAAAATTAGACATTACGCTAAAACTGTGACGAATTTTCATAGCCACCTTAGCGCTCACGCGAAGTTTCTGAATACATTCACATAATTTGCGAATAGCTCCTAAAATATTCATTTTAGGTATAGGGAAATGTAATATCATTCGATGAAGAATTTAATTTTCCACTGTCTGCGGTAAAAATATACAGGGTGTTCCATTTAAAATTAAGAAGTTATTAGTGTTTGAAATTTAACATATTAGGTCGGTAAATACTAACACCCTGTATAGTATTTGCACACAAGTGAAAATAATTTTCAATAGCCCATCTTAGTAGCTCTCTAACTTCCAATAATCATTCATCAACTATTCTGCATACCGAAGAAATACGTCACTAAGTACTACGATGCAATTTGATAACATTTTCATAAAAATCAAGTTAGCTATAAAACGGTAATGTTTACACCAGTCGAAATAAATGATCTATACGCCAAATTTGTTGCTGAATTCAATTGTTTGAAAAAAATTGGGTAATCTATTTAAAAAAATGAAGTTGATTGTGCTTCCGGCGAAACCGAAAATAGAAAACATGCCCAAAATAACTCTGCAAATTTACAAATATGGCACTTGCTTAGTTGCTGAAATACAGCTAACGTAAGCTCATCCTGTTACACCCTGTATATTATTATATTTTTGGACTCCTCTTGAAAGTTGAAAAACTTTTTTCGAATGGAATGACCCATATTAATTATCATGGGTGGATGCAAAATTGAGTGGCCTTTCGATTGATATAAGGTTGTCTATATTTATCTCTAACAGTTTTCCAGAAAAATCTAGTTCTTTTCTAACGTCCGAAAAATCGCTATGTATCAGCGTCATTGGCAACTAACAAACGTTCAAAATTAATTAATCATTTTGTAGCTTTTGTAGATTTCACAGTTTACACTTTATACTTTAAATTAAGCAAGTTACACTTTAAAATAAGCAAATGGCAGAATAGTCACTTAAGTCAAATCTGACAAATGTCATACACATGCGTTACGTAAAATATCGGTAAACTCTTGAAACTTTGATACCGCGAAATTTAAATAATTAAATTTCATTCTTTGTAATTTCAAACATAGTTGGATAAAATATTTAATAAGTGATTATTGTGATGTGTTACAAATATCATCTTCTTACAATACAGTGACAGAAAACATAAATGTTCTATTTAATAAAATGCAAATTGATTTCGCCATGACGTCATCATGAATGTTATAAAATTTACATTGTTATTAAAAAATGTGCTCCTCATCAACCTCTATAGGTCTACCTGGTTGGATTTTAAAATTTTTATTTAGCTTGGCTGTAATTCATCTAGTGCATCATTTTAAGTGGCTCATCCTTTACATCGAGTTTAACTTTTAGCAAATAGAGCGAGAAAGTTAAGTTTCTCTGTTCGTACTTCAATGCTTATAATTTTGTTAATACATATACATATTATATTTAAATCGATCTTTCATTAATTCAGTGATCAGTGATGATAGCAACCACATCCAAACCTATTTGTTCGATATTTCGTGTTTTTGAGCGAGTTAATAATTTATTGATTATATAGGATTATATCCGGTATTAACGGATATTTTTATTTAACAATTAATTATACAGGTCCTCTCACGAAATTGCAACGTTTTAGTTTTAATAACACTACGTGGCATTTATTGTCACTTTAAATAATGTACCTATTCAATTTCTTGAAAAGTATGTGAAAACAAGAGTAACGGAATATAATTTTTCTATTTACAGTTTTCTTGTCATTCGTACTTACATATTCGTCTATTTCAATAAAATTTTAAATGTGGTAATCTGGGTACTCGATATTACTGTCAGGTTAAATTTTTATTGCTAATTTTGGATCTTTTTTATTATTTTTATTATTATTCTATTAAAAGTTATCTTTTAATTCCTGATTTATTCCCACTTAGAGGTCAATAAAACAATAAATAATTAAATACCAATTTATTCCATAACATATAATAATATGTTTTCGTTAAATAACTTCTTCAGTGGAAGAAATTGACATTTAATATGTGTCAAATTAACGAAAACATATTATTATATGTTATGGAATAAATTGGTATTTAATTATTTATTGTTTTATTGACCTCTAAGTGGGAATAAATCAGGAATTAAAAGATAAGTACAAAAAGGTCAAAAAATACACATATTAATTAAAAGTTATCAAAGGTTGCAGATTTTTTGATTTATTTAAGTAACTCAACAATTTTTTTCCATGAAGAATATAATCCTTGGCTGTTGAAAATGTACCTTGAAGATCGGCATACGAAGTCTCGTTCTGAAAACAAAAAAATAAATTAATATGTATATAGTACCAGCAATTCTAGAATTACATATTCCAAAAACATAGTAAAAATGAAGTGCAACTGACTGAGGGCTGATTCTATAATAAACTTTACTAATCGGCAGTTGAAGTTAATGGAATAATTAATCGAGACATTGGTAATGCTGTGTTTAATCAACCATTAAACTACCAAACTGAACATTAAGAACATTATCATATCGGTCCTAAAGATGAAAACTTAGTTTTGTTAAACTGGAATCTTTTAAATGATAAAATTTATTAAATAAGGTGTGTTAACTCTTAGTACAAAAATAGTATAGTTGTCAAATATCACTTTAACAGATTTCCTGGAAAATTATAGCATTATTGGGATATTTTATCGAGCATAATAAAAGAATGGCAAGTATTTCTAAAACTATTATAGATAGATGTGATACTTTAATAATAATCTATCTAGAATTATTTTCTGCTAATGTCAGAAAAGCTACGTTCTATTTGAAAAAAATAAGTTTTTTGTACCTAATCTGAATTTGCCAGTATTTGTTACTAAATAGACAACCTAGATTTCTCAAAAGTTAACAGGAATTAAATATTTTATAAAGAATTGATATCACCGATAAATGAAACAGAATTTTTTTTTTCAAGTCACGTGACTCAAATGCAAGCTGACGCAGAAAACCTGTACGTCAGATTATAGGTTTATGACATTACTTCATTACTAATATCATAACACAAATGTAAGATCCTTTTTTAACCATTAATACATAGAATTAGTACTTTGTGTACATGCATGATAATACATATTATTGTAACGTATGTACTTGTAGAATATCACTAATTTTAATACCATACTACTCATATAGGTTAGGTACAGTAGGCAACGTTACAGGTTGGACAGTCCTGTCACAGTATAATAATACGAGAAATACCGAAGCTATTGATACCCTTGCAATAACTCTTCGCTTTCGCTCAAGGCCGTACACATACAGGTAAAATCGTAACGACAAGAGTTACATTGCAGGGTGATTTAAAACCCATTTAGCATGCAAATACGGTATAATATAATGCACACAAGGTCACTAATATTCATGTGACTATTTAAATATTTTAGATTCTCCTACAGTATCAATAGAGTTGACAAATATCGGCAACAGTAACACACTTCTAATTGGTACAACTGGAAAACTGTAGCAGTTAGAGGAGAGTTCTCTTACAAAAGAACTTTAATTAAAATCATTCTTTCCGTATTTGATATTTGGGTCGTAGTCACGTTACAATAATAATATAAGATTAGCATATGTATTGATGTATTCTATCATTATTGAATTATTATTAATGTTATATGTATTTAGTAAAAGTTATAATAGAAATTTATAGTGATATTGAAAGCAGATTTAAATACATGTATTGTCTTTTTTCATATATCACTACCGAATACGAAAGAGTTCTTTCTGTGTACGTAAAGAATTAATCAGAAATTATTACAAATTATATATTATATGAAGGAAGTTTAGTTGGAAACACACATTTTTGGTATTCCACAAATTGTGTTTTCAATTCCCATGGGTATAACAATATAAAAAACATTTTTTTAATGTCATCAGTGGTTAAGCAACTAAATTTTTGAATCTAATAAATTTAATAGTACAGTCAACCGGAGAAACATATACATCTTCTTTTTATACGTGTTGGTTATATGAAGTATAAGAAAAAATCTTTCGAGTTAAATAGGTTTTTATATAATTATTTCACTGCTATATACAGATAATTTTCATTAAAGTGTTTACTTATGGAAAAATAAATAAAAACAAAAAATGGATGATGGGTGACTGGATTTTGTTGAACGTAGTTCAAAATTCTATTACCATCTTCTGGATTAATTTTGGGTGGTTGTCCAGGCCTCGATTTATTTCGTAGAGCTACATCTTCGTTTTCGGTTCGCCAGCGTTATGTTGAAGTACAGTTAGAGAAAAAAAAAGAAAAGATACAGTTTTATAGAGTTCCACAGAAGTAACGGTTACTAAAAATTTAGACCAACGAGGGATATCATAAAACAAATTAATACCTACTCGTTGGCATATTTTGTTTGTTAATAGAAGGACTAAACGTTATCTAATGATGAGTGAAATGTAGTTACAATCAACTTAACATTTATTTATCTTTCAATTAATATTTAATGTGTGTGCGTAAGGTACATTTGATTTGAAAACTTTAGAATCAAGTTTTTTTGGTGTTGATATCACTGACTTTCAATTTCTATTTATTAGTCAAATAACCGTTTTACGCTAAGTCATCAAGCCAGAACATCAATGAACCAACACCAATACACTAAAGTACAAAAAATAGAATAAAATAGTATCTGTGCAATGCACTCAAAGAATTCATATAGAACAATAAAAAATAGATTATATACTTACCGATACACCAACTTCTGCAGCAACTTGCCTGTAGGACAAATCACGCTCCCAAAGGGTAACTATTTTTGCTCGCGTTTCTATTGTTGTTGCGGGCATTTTTACGACGATTACAGCAAACTAAATACTCTCAAGACGAGAGGCTTTTATATTGAGAACGAATAAGGCAATATAAAAATTATTTTTCGCCCCCTCTTTGGCTTTAATGTAATAACGTAATTAAAACATATTCAAACGGTGCTCATAATTGGTTTAGCTAATCATTATACATAAGTTTATATTAAGAAAATAAGAACTTTCTGAGAATTCGTTACAAAAACACTCCTCATTGAAATTAACAATTCTTAAAATTTAGGATTATGTATTTCAATATTTGGAATCTGAGTTCCAGTTAAGAGATCACAGTGCAGATCATCAAGCAAGATTTAATTATTAGGATAATATTAAACAGTAATTTGTTTTGCATACAATAGGTTATATTTATTGTGGTCTAATCCCTACTTTACAGTTTATGGTATTCATGGATTAATAAATTTGGTTTAAATATTCGGCGTATGAGACTGTAATGCTTCGAAGGAAATTTGATTGTTAATACAATATTAAATTACTAAACAAATTATTCTAATATATCCTAATAGATCCTAATAGAATTCATTTATCTGCTTCCTCTATAATTCTTATTAAAGATTATAAGTCATGTCATCAAGAATGATTATAAACTAGACATCATTAGCGTAATATTAAGATTTAATTTTAGACTCGTGGAGAAATAAGAATGAATAAATTACGAGTTTAGTAAGTATTATTTATCAAGATTACTTGAGTGAATGATTAAAATATTGAAAACAGGTATCGTATAGTATCTATATGTCGTTTGCGTGACTTTGATAGTTTCGTAGGGGTATTCCAATATGATGGTAAAATACATACATCAATCCGGATCCGAATATCAAATATGGAAAGAGCGATTCAAATTAAGGATTTTTTTATACGAGAACTCATTTTTAACTGTTATAGTTTTAGAGTTCTACTAATTAGAAATGTGTTGCTGTTGCCGCTATTTTCCAGTTCTATTGCACATAATGGTATATGCATTTCAACAGCGTAAGACAAATTAAATTAAAAATATTGAAATAGTCACATAAAGATTAGTGACCTTGTGTGCATTATATTAAACCGTAAATTTGCATGTGTAAATAGCTTTTAAATCACCCTGAAATGTAGAAACTCTTATCGTTACGATTTTACCTGTAGGTGTATGGTCTTAAATGAAAGTTAGGGAGTATTGCATCTAATACATCGGATATCTTCGGCGCGGCTTGGGTGTTATCATATTGTGAATATCAGGACTTTTACCCATTATCATTGGTTACTGTACGTGTACATTTTGATGTACTTACATAAAATGATCAGAACAACAATATCCTGTAGTCTTCTCTGCCCAAAGTACAACTCTCCTCATGGCAGTGAACCATTTTTTTTTAGTAAAAAGAAATCGTCCGAATACAAGGCACAAGTAGTCAAGCCATTGATTTCGATTATTTAGATAACATATACATCATTCATACGTCACACATTGTAGTTCATGTAAACGCCGCGTTTTGGGAGAGCGCTGTAATCGTGCTATTTTCTTCCCCGATTTCTAGGTGAAAAATATATTTTTTCGTCTGGAAATAAAAGAAATGGCTTTTTCTCATGATTATCTTTAAATTTAAAGAATAATTACAAAGTACATAGGTTCGCTATTATGAACCCCTGTAGAAATCTCTGCAGTAATGGCTCTCTAATGGCGGTGTTCAAAACTTACATTTTTGTACTTTGCTTATTAGACACACAATTTCTTGATCTTCGATGTAAAGTTAAATCTTTAATTTAATTGTGCACTAGTTTAATTACACCGGTAGTGTTAACAATTGCATCGCAATCGTAGATAAGATCAAAATAACTAAATTTACTTAGAGATAGGAAACCCTAATACAAATAACTTATAAATGGTGTCTAGAATATATTGAAATAATAAAATTTAAAAATCATTCCATTTAAATTAAGCTATTTTACGTCGGCACCCTGTATATTTGAAATTATTTTTAGTTAAAAGTATTTTATGAGAATTGATTTAAAGTTGATACAAAATTTTCGAAGATTATTACTAGAACTTATAAAACTTCTAATATATTACACAGAATATCCTATTAAAGGACTAAATACCCAGATAATTGAAAAATATTCTTTGACAGTCACAAATGTGAAGATTAGTAATTATATAAAGTACCTTTGTTATATATGTAATTAAATATAATAAAGAATTAACTTACAAGGGAATGCGGAAGCAGAAAACCTCATATACGCTCGTATATTTTAAGTTGCATAACCTGTCTTATACCGAAATTGTAAAATTGATTTACCTACTATGAAATTAAAATTATTTTAAAGTAGATTTCATAAAGGACATGTAGTATTAAGGCAAAATTGCTAGTAATAGAAATATAAGATCGGAGAAGTGCGCTTTATAAATGCTATTGCATTTATTATATTTAGAGGTGACTTAATACCTATTAGTTTGTCATTCAATAGAAATCATTACGTATCTTTTAAAAGAGTAATGAAAAGTGCGTCGCAAACATACATATATGTAGTCAAAAGTTGGACTATTACATTTTTATAGTATTAACAATTTAAAAAGAAGAATAGAAATGTCGATTGGAGACAATTCTACAACAGAACATTTAAATTACATTTTGGGCTGTTGGGTGCGTGTTAATGCGCAGAAGTAATTCTCTTCTGTAGAACCAATATGGCTGACACTTGTTGGTCCATTAATAATTAATTTTTAGTTTTCACTATTTTCAGTGCCTTACATGTCGCGATTTTTTAAGATATTCTTGTAGTGTTTTTTATGTTTTTGTAAATTAAGTGTGGCGTTTAATAGACAAATGTTCGTAAGTGCTGTTGAAGAAAATGTGTGTATCTTTATACAGTTTTTTTATTTATTATGGAATAGTGTAGTGATTTAAATGTTATGGGATATTATGGATAACACCAACACTGTAACCGATAGGTATGTTATCAGATTAAAGTGTAAATAGTTCTATTATGCATTATTTGGGATATCAAATAGTAATGAACTTACGTCATTACAGTTGTTCTTTTCTTGTTTGTTAATAGATCACGTAAAATACGTAACTGCTTGTCTGTTGATACAAAAAGAAGTAGGTACTACTTTCGCATTTGATTTGAAGTTTTAATAAATCGGGTTATTTCCAGTAAGGGTTTATGAATCTTGCGAATGTGTTAAACTACAGAATGAAAAAATGTTAAGTGTGTTATTGTTGTTAAACAAGTATTTACCTTTAAATTTAACAAAACTTGTATTGTTTACTTCCGAATTAAAATACGTTTGATTAAGTATTAAAGATCAAAATACCTCAATGACATCCGAGGAATTGACAGATTATGTCAAACAAAACAAATGACAATTTATTGTTTCGTATAAAAAAGTATACAATTATCTAGGTAGTAATAAATATAATGTTAACATAAAACTAATATTGTGTTGATTCATAATTGCTAACAGTTTCATCTACGTACCTAGCTGTTTGATCGTTGATTTGTAATGCGCTGGAAGTGGGTGTCTGAAAACGTAATTGAAGCAAACATAAGAAAAAATACTACACCATACCTACATCTCATATGTGACAATATTTTCTTGTGTACAACTGCAACTTTACTAATTTTATTCAATTTGAGGTACGGTTAGCAATTATTCAAAATATGACAGTATTGAGTATTGAAATATTATGTATATATACTCAAACACTTTGATACTGTAGTCTGGATAAATATCCAGATCCAGTGGTTTTTTAGCATTAGTAAAGCAACAGTAAAGTAATGTAGAACGGATATAAAATAGAATTTCTTCATAGATCATTTTCTTAAATTATTAATTCGCAAGGGCAGTGCAGTTTGTGATACCGAGAAACAGCTGATAATTAACCGTTAATGGATTGAAGTCTAATAACAAATAATGGAAGGGCTATGAACTGCTTATAGTTTCAATTAATGTTTAAGATGTAATAATATATATATTAATTAACCCCTTTAATGTTGCCCAAGTTGGTTTTAGTTTAAATTTTCACTATCGTTTTAAATTTGTCTGTGTTAGTTACACACTAACTGTAAGTACAATAAGATTTCGCAAACACAGTAAGAGTAGTCAGTAATTTGCATGTTTTGTTATTATTACTTGTAATTTGTAATTTAAGGCTTAATCAAAACTTTGACCTGGCTAGATCAAATTGGCAGAATCAAATCGAAACGACAAACTTCTTTACTGACTTATTTATTTATTTTACTTCAGTAATGTAAAATATTACCTATACATAAATACAATTAACAATGTTTATATATATATACATATATGTACCTATAGTTAATTAATTTAATTTCTTTCACTTGGTAGTAGCAGTACTTAGAAATTTAGAAATTTTTGTACTTCCGGTTAACCGGAAGTGATATTTATTCAAAAATATTTTCACGTGATAGATAGTTCATATTCAACCATATCAAACTGCAAAAGTTTGTTTTAAAATTCCCTTCCGTTTCTATAATACTTTTAATAGGCCATTCTCACCAATCACCTTGTATATATATAAGAAGAACAAAGAATCAACATTTCTCATCTTAATTAACATCTTTCCTGGGAAAGCATTCTGATATACGTTTTGAAAATCTATGAACTCGTCTCTGGAAGAGCTCAATTTTGAGACATCCTGTTTATGAAAAATGCTCATTGTTGTATGTAAACTTTCGAAGCAATTGACTATCTAAGTTATTCATTTATTAGAAACATTCCGAATAGTCAGACCACTAAGCAATTTGTGATTTTGACCAGAAATATTTTAGACACGATTTTGCACGAGAGTTTGCAAATAGAAGAGAGATTATATAACATGGTATACATAACATAACATATGGTATACCTACAGCAGTTTTTATTAGACTTCGGAGGTCATGGTTGTCAGTAAATAAATACAGCATTGAAAAGTGTAGAAACCAGCCACAATGTTTTATACCATGATCTTATCGAAGCCAACAATGTGAGAAAATATTTAGACAAACCAGATCCAGGACAACAACTTTTTCAACGGTTGTCAATTCCTCTATTATGGATAGAAGTTAATCTAATTGAGAAGTTGAACGAAATAAGCACAAAGTTAAGTCTTTTGTTGTTCCAAGTTTTATTTAATTCCAAACAGCGCCGAGAAGAGTACGATTTTTTTCCCGAATTTTACTCACATACGTATGAAATTTCTGTATTCATATTAAGTTTTTGTCTTCGGCTGTTTCTGTTGAAAATACTTAATTCTCTCGTTAATTCTATAACGTTCGAAATTAATACTTTTCGCGGATATTTTAGTATGTTAAACGTAATTTTAGATAACATATTTCGCTTTCCAAAGGAAGAAATGAGACACAATGAGACAAAAACAATACATGCATTTAAAAATTTTCCATCGCAATTGGAAATTGTGACTATTACAACAAGCTTATGCAAATGCAAAAAATGATGCCAGAAAGCTTGGAATTCGATTTCAATCTTGGGAAGAAGAAATGGCTGGCTGTCATTGTGAAATGCAGGTACTCAAATTAAATCTAGGTAGCCCAAGGTGCACTATACACGATGAAATACTTGCCAATATAATTTAATCAGACTCACAATGTGAAATACATCACGATAAAGCTAATGAAGTCTAGCATACAATGATAGACGATGAATCGGATTTTAATGAAAATTATATGAGATGCAAGAAGATCTATTGAAACTAGAATGTTTATAAAGACAAAATTTGACAGATTATTCCGAAAAGAAGTGATTATCATGATAAATTGAAACGTGAAAAATTATGAAAAAAGAATCCTCAAATGCTAATCCATATTACTTTTGAAGCAGATAAAAGAAACTTTAAGTGAAAATTTGGAGGAACACTTGGAAGGTGACAATGAACAATTTGATATTTTGAAAATTTATTTACAAAAATACTTGGCATGGTACTTTGACGAGACATGGTGTTTTTATGAGGTACTGGGCAGGATGGGATGCCACTGGGGAGTATTATAGTTAAAAGATGAGAAAATTCGAAAGTAACGTTTTTAACTGAATCTATGGAAACGTCTAAATAGCCTAAGATAATAAATATGTAGATGTGAAAGGAGTTGAGCATTTATGCATGAGCCGATCAGACCGTTTATATATCAATAATAAATATAAAGAAATAAAATAAAAAAAACAGATATAACAATATCCATTCCACCAAAATGTTTATTTTATTGTTGTCAAATTATAGTGCCTGTGTATTACTATGTAGCATCTGCACATTACTATACACTGTGTGCATTATTAAACAATATCTATGCACTACTATACAGAACGGAAAAAAAATACATTGTATACAGTACTGGTACAAAATTTTACGAGGTGAGACACCCCTTGTTTTCACCAACTTTGAGAAGTGGCTAGACTCTGAAAATGCTGTAACAGGTCCGCGAAGTTGGCACCACAAAGTGGTAAAAAATCGATAAAAATGCTAGAAAGCATTGACAACTATTGACCATCAGCGATTTTGATTGACCACCTTTAGGCTACAGCCGCTATACCCATATTTTGGGGTCTAATGGCGAAAATGCTAAATTTACCGAATATAGACATTTTGTTCATCGGATACGATTGACCATCGTTTGACCATGTTTGACCACCCTTCACATTTTCAAAATTTTCAAAAAACAATCTTTTTCGAATTTCTTTTTTACTACAAACACTAAAATTTTGTTGCAGTACCTATAGGATTGACGAACGTTTGACCATGATTGACCACCAAATAATTTTTTTGAAAACAACAATATTCGAAAAAAAATGAAAAAAAACAAGTTCATATCTCCAATGAAATTACATGAAACCCAGATAATGTCATAACCTCTTGCGTCGTATTTTTCACAAATTTTGAGAGGTGGTCAAACGCTGAAAATAATAGAACTTATTGTCTCGTCTCTCTAGACCACACAAAACTGAAAATTATCGTTTGACCACCCTCCAAGCATGGTCAAACGATGGTCAATCGTATTCGGTGAACAAAATTTCTATATTGACTAATTTTAGCATTTTTATTACAGGTAAAATAAAAATTGTAAAATATATTAAGATTACAATATGTTTTATAACAAATAAAATAATTTTTTTGTTGAAAAGTAAATACTCGCATTGTTTACCCTAATTATTGTACTGGTGCAGACCTATTTCTCTCAGTGTACCCGAGAACAACTAACTAAAATGACCGACGTCAAAATAAGTGGCAAGTAACTATCTAAAACAAATAAGCTAAGCACCCTTGCTTCAGTAAATTGACATATCTGAGCATTTTAGGTACGGAGGCTAATTAAATCGTTATAACTTATTCACCTACCATTTTAGGTATAGGAATACCTAGTACAGATTAAAAGAGAATCTTTTGTAGAATCAGAATATCTAATAAATTGTATACCTTTCCATTTAAAAAAAATCTACTTTCCGAAGATTGAACTTATTTATAAGCAACTAAGTCTTTAAACACCTTGTATAATGTTGCAGAGAAGAACTTCAAATGTTACGTAACTACATACGTAGTATCAACTATGAGTGTATGCAAAATTTCATTCATCTCTTTTACTCCTACGTGACGTAATATCACTATAAAGTAAGATGGGTATCTGTCACTTTTTTTCTTTAATTGCGAATAACTCAGAAGGAATGGTATTTAGGTATAGGGTATGATACATGTAATATGTATAAAATTTACCATAGAAGCTGAATTTGTAATTAAATTTATAGCATGCTATTTAAAAAATCGAAGTTGATGCCCACTTCCGGTTAACCGGAAGTGATATTTATTTGGAAATATTTTCACGTGATAATTCATATTCAACCATATCCAACTGCAAAATTTTGTTTTAAAATTCCGTTCCTTTTGTATAATACTTTCAATAGTCCATTCTCACCAATCACCCTGTGTAATTCTGGAAGGAAACTATGCTACAACAATTGTTGAAAGTGTCCTCCTACAACCCTTATACAGGCGTCCGCTCTTCTTCTCATTGATGCTCGCACTCTCTCAAATACTCCTGGAGTATTTCTTATCGTTTCAAAGACATCGATTATTCGATTTCGTAAGTCATCAACAGTATTCACAGGTGTTGTATACACTAGAGATTTGAGATGTCCCCACAGGAAAAAATCTATACTATTTAAGTTAGGGGACCTAGGGGGCCAAGGCTGAGGTCCACCTCGTCCTATCCACCTATTCTCATATACTTCATTTAAATACTCCCGAGCCAAAATAGAAAAATGTGATGGGGCGCCATCGCGCATATACCACATTTGATTTCTAAGTAAAAGGGGCAAGTCTTCAAGTAATAAAGGCAATCCATTCTGCAAAAACAGCCTGTATGACTGACCAGTAAGTCGATTAGGCAAAAACAAGGACCAATCAAATTATTTCCAATTATAACATCCCATACATTTAATGAGAACTGTTCTTGAAAATGCGTTTGTACAATTTCATGTGGATTTTCATTTGCCCACGTGTGGTTGTTGTGGAAATTCATAATTGAAGTCCTTGAAAAATTCGCTTCATCGGTAAAAAGGATTTTACAATTAAAAATGCGGTCTGCTGCTAGCTTATTAAGGTACCATTGGCAGAAATCAATCCTTAAAGGGAAGTCTCGGGGAAGAAGAGCCAGCACTCTCTGAATGTGGTAAGGGTATAGCAGGGAAACACGTAGAATACGCCAAACTTGATGACTAATATTTAAATGTTCACTGATTTTTCTGATGCTGGTGTGAGGATGTCTCTATTTCATTCAGAATAGCCTCTTCGATCTGTGGTGTTCTAACAGTATGTGGTTTACCTGCATCATTAGTATTCTTTCTAAAAGTTCCAGTTTCTCCAAGACGCCTATGAATATTTGAAAATATTCGATGAACGGGTATTATTCTATTGGGATAGCAGTCCATGTACAGACGCCAATCTTCTCTTGCATTTCCATTCGCAAGGTCGTAGATAAAATGCATGTCAGCCATTTCAGAATTAGTGAAATTTGGCATATTTACAAAATTATAACGACTATTTAAAACACTTTTATACCATACAGATTGCAATTTAAAACTTTACTTATACAGACACAAGTTACGGTTTCTAATGTCAGTTGTCAAATTAATAAACTCAAGTGATTATCTGAATAAAGCCAGAGCCTGCTAGACCATTTAAAAAAATTAAATTTTCTCTGGCGAATTACAGAAAATTGTTTTTTATTTTTTTCTCGATAACGGTCAGAGATAAGAAAAAAATACAAGAGATCAAAAAGTTTCTAAACAAGACAGAAAATTTATTGCGTATTTTAGAATCTAGCAGTGGTGCATCGCAAAAAAGTTCAAGGTGAGAAAAGAGGGCATGACCCCGAAAAAATGATTACCCTGTAGATTTACATCATCATTTGACATGGCTAATGGTGCAGGCCTTATAGCGTAACCTATCTTCCAAATTTGAGCAAAATATCTCAAAAACTGTAGGAGCTATAGAGTAAAAAGTGAAAAAATCTTGAAATTTCAACACCCTGCAGATTGGTAACGAAGCGTTTGCAGACCTATGTTTATATGAAATTTTAGGCACAAAATAAACCAAATAATTACCCCCTTCCTTATGTACATGATATTTAGGAATAAAGGACCGTTCACCGTCCAATGATGAATACAGTGCGTAATTTCTTACTTATAATTTAAATTAAATGCAAACTTGCATGTGTATGTTGCTAACTATTGCAAACTATTTTCAATCGCATCCGATGAACCAAATTTTTGTTTTATAATTTTGTCCGAATCCATTGACAACAACGGACAAATTGATGTCGTGTACACGGATTTCACCAAGGCTTTTGATCGAATAGATCACGACATCCTATTACAGAAGCTTGAGGCTATAAGATTCTCTCCATCCATGACTTGCTTTATACGGTCTTAAATCTGCGACAGACAGCAGTTAGTCATATATCGTGGACATTCCTCTACAATATTCTCTCCAACATCGGGAATACCACAGAGCAGTAACTTGGGCCCACTATTTTCAATTTATAAAACAACCTTTCTGGTGCGATTGTTTGCTAGAAGCTGCTATTTGCAGACGATCTGAAATTATACAAAGAAATTAACTCAATAGTAGATTGCATTAAGTTGCAAGAGGATACTGACCAACTTCTTGCCTGGTGTCATGACAATAAGCCGGCGATGAATGTGCCAAAATGTAATATACTGACCTATACTCCTAAGCCAATAGTGTATGACTACCAGTGGGACGGTACATGTATTAATCGGTGTTCGACTGTGAAAGATCTGGGAGTTGTATTCGATTCCAAACTGTCCTTCTCGGAACATATATCATACGTGACGTCTACATCTCCTTCGGTTTTGTTATACGCAACTCAAAAAGCTTGACGTCTACTGATACCATTATTCGGTTATACAACTGCTATGTGAGATCTAAATTAGAATACGCTTCACTAGTATGGTCGCCTATATATACAACTCATATTGAGTCTCTTGAAAAAGTGCAACGTAGATTTTTAAAATATATTCATTTTAAAGAATATGGCGAATACCCACGGCAAGGTTACGATCATATTACTTTACTACAATTACTCCATTTCGATTCACTGGAACACCGTCGCAAATTAACCAGCATTACATTCTTCTGCAACTTACTACACAATAACATTGATGCCCCCAAACTACTAAGCAGGCTGCCTTTCGCGACACAATAGCGCTCCGCACGTATGTACACCGCATTATACTGCCAAACTAATATTTTGCGGAAATCCCCAATCTATTCAATGTGTACCATTTGCAATGAAATTCTCACAGCCAACAAAAATATTGATCTATTTTCCACACCCCCTCCTCTCTCCCTCCCCTTACCCATTCTATTAACTAATATACACACTCCTAATAGCTTTATTGCAAAAATATAGTGAAACTAATTTATTCAATCAGTATTTGACAAACATAAATGTAGTTGTTGTATTCTTGACCTGTGCACTTAAATGTGCGTTTTTATAGTACTTATGTTAGCTGGATTTTGGTATCAACTGCAACATTTCTACAGGCGCATCCTAATAATATTGCATTAATAGCAAAGGTAATTACTTTTTTTTTCGCGGCAAGACTGTGTTGCATATTTTTATGTAAATGTAAATCGTGTTTTAAGTTTTAACATATTTTGATTTCAATTAGTCGGTAGCTGTATTACTTTTGTTTAATTCTGCAATAAATATTGTTTGTTACAGGAAAACTACAACTAACATTAATGGATCAGTACGTCGTCCTACACCAGTTTATCCATCTCATGTGGCAACTCAGGCTGGTCCTGGCAGGCCTACTTCTCTACTGGAGAGTCCAACTCATCCACCTGGACAGTACCAAATAGTTCGCGTGGTTGTTAGTCGGGATGAGAAAGGCTATGGAATGAAAGTTTCTGGAGATAATCCAGTATATGTCCAGAGTGTTAAACCCGGTAATTTACTCGTATAACATCTGTTTTTATTTTTCAATTCTCCACTTCACACCACCTTAGTTGTTGATCAATTTTACTGTTAACTACATAAGTTAATATCATGCTGTCATATGCAAAAAGTTTAACAAGAGACAAACAAAAGAAACTGAGTAACTAACATAAAGTTTTTGTTAACTAAATGAGAGAATACGAGTATATGTATATTGTCTAGCTGCCCAGGTTGTACTGATAGTAGTATTTATAGGTCTATGATAGTAAGGTTTGATCTCTGTTGCTTCGAAATTGGGAAGTTTATACAGTTAGTAACTTCATAATTATTAATAACTACTATATTGTTTATTTTCAAAAGTACTAAGTTTTTTTTTGTACTTGTTAATATGAAATGCAATGCAATAATGAGGAGAAGCACAAGTAAATTTAATTCCTCAGATAAATTATCTTGTATAAACACGTAATATCACAGAGGTTTTATGCATGGTAGACGTTATCTTTCCAATTTTAAGAAATGTAGTGCGTAGCGGGAATGACGGTGACACGGAACACATCATCGTGTGTTCACATATCTGCGGAGCTTCATGAAAACTCTAGACAAGCAGATAGGGTGATTCAGCGTGTAGTATGTAATATGTAATGATTAGAGTGGACCAATTCGGAGCGAAAGCAGAGGCGTGACTAACGAATTGGTTCCCGCGTGCCCCATGCTCCATCGCACATACGATTACTTAGTATGTTGTCCACAGTCATCGTGTGTGCACGTATAATAGTAGCAGGAAAGTGTATTATGTGTATTTAATAATGTTGGCCGAGCGTACAGTAAAAAAACCGCTATCATCAAAGTTAGCCAATAGGTTTATTGAGAAACATCCTAGTTTATGTTACAATGGGGTAAATGTAAAATGCTTAGTGTGCAATATAAATATAAACCACTTAACAAAATCAAATTTGCAACGCCACGTGCATAGCGCAAGACATAAAGATAGAGACACTGCTGCCGATGTATAATGATTCATTATACACAAATCAAATAAGAACTCTTCGTATCTTGTATCGGCACCAGTGTCTCTATCTTTATGTCTTGGGCTATGCACGTGGCGTTGCAAATTTGATTTTGTTAAGTGGTTTATATACCAGTCATTTTGAGTTGGAGGAAATTTAAAGCGGGGAGGAGGTAAAGGGAGCTATGTCCCCACCAATATTGTAGAGCACACCAATGTTATAGACAAGACTGTGGTAGAGTCATATGTGTCCCCACTTCTTAGCGAATTTTCGTACCTCTTACCCCTTCGTGGCTTTATTTATCCTATTTCTCAAAACGAGCGGTATATATTACACACTAAACATTTTACATTTATCCTATTGTAAGATAAACTAGTATGGTTCTCAATAAACCTATTGACTAACTTTGATGATAGCGGTTTTTTACTGTAGATACGCTCCTTCAACATTATGAAATACACAGAATACACTTTCCTGCTACTATTATACGTGCACACACGATGACCGTGGACAACATACTAAGTAATCGTATGTGCGATGAGGCACGCGGGAACCAATTCGTTAGTCACGTCTCTGCTTTCGCTTCGAATTGGTCCACTCTAATAATAACGTGGTAACAATTTAACACTAACAATTTACTAACACTAAGGATGGGTTTATCAATGTGAGGATAAATAAATTAACTTGCAGATAAAATTTTATTCGTTAGATAATTACATACAATAAAACGTTTATTGAATGTTAAATAGAAGTTATCTGCAAGATAACATTGTAGTTGTTAAATTTTATCTGTCAGTTAGCAATATCTGTCAGTTACTTAACTAACACATTTATCCTCACATTGATAAACCCACTCTAAGAGATTATTTATCTCGATACACTATTTATTTGTACAAGCCAGCGTTCGGTAATAGACTGTCCGCTGGTGCAGCCTCGAACCCCTTTTATATGTCCTGGTGTTTCCCGAATATTCTATTCTCGAAGAATCTAGAACTTTCCTATACTTCTCTAGATTTCGATGTTTTCTCGAATGAGACATAGGCGTACGGCCGTAACCGTATAAATTAGTTTGTTTACTTAACGTTTGCATTTACGCAAAGTTTGCCGGCAGTCCGCTGCTGCAAATCTGGGAATTTTTACTGGAGATTTCTCTATACACACAATGGTGAATGTCGGACAGGCCTAGAACTGCAGACCAATGAGACGGACACCAAAACTGACGTGTGAAGTCGATTGTCTTCACATCTGGATCAACAGTTCTGAACTTCCACAACGAAAGAAAACTTGCTAACTAATAATATATGCATAATGTAAACTTATATTCAATTATACAGGATGCGCTACATAAGACAGCTTTGTTGTTTGTGAACACTCTGTATACTATGTCATTCATATTAGCATTTATCGTCCCATTCTATATTATTCTTTTTAGTATAGCTAGCACTACAATGTCCGAGGTCACTTTATATTTTGCTATAGTTTAGACTCTAGTTTAAGAAATATTTCTTAATTTTTTTTTTACTACCTGTAAATTATATAAATATTCATTGTCTTTTACTTTTTTAAAGAACACAGGCATACCATTAATATATTCAGATTTCATTCGAATATAAAGGTATTTATTACGATTTTGTGTATATTTCAAGTTTTCTTTTAACTTTTAGGAGGAGCAGCGGAAAAGGCAGGTCTACATTCTGGCGACAAAATAATGGAGGTAAGTGATCTTATTTTTTGTGATTTTAAGTGCAAGGCGTCAGAATGATGTGTTCTTGTACATAAAATTTTGAAAATTGAGCAAAACTTTACTTGACGTATATTACTGTGTGTACTATTTGATATTAAAATAATAACTTGATATCCCATACACATACGAGTACGCACGTACTAGTTCTAGTCGTAAAAAAATAATGTTATTGTGATTGTCTTGGTTTTTTTGCAACTCTTTTTGAAACAAGTCCTTTTAGTATTTACAGACATGCGCACAATAATAGCCGCGTTATAGAGCATAAGCTAAGCAGTGGATTATTAAGGTATGTCAGGTCGAAGCACGGTATAAGACGGGAATCCTCAATTTTGGTTAGTGCGGTACCTGTCACAATTCCATAATGTGTAATTTAACTGTGCAAAAAATAGCGACGACCAAAAGAATTTTATATTAGCCTACGTTAATTAAAAGAGCTAGTACTGATAGTGAAGATAAATATACTTTTGTAACTAAAATATCCATTTTTTACTGGTTTGAGTCGATTGCATTAACAGTATGGGACGTAAAAAGCACTGTACGGAAGAACGGCGCAGTTTAATAAAGAAAATGCTCGGCGAAGGTAAATTTTAAGATCCATACAAAATACTATAGGTTGTTATGCCAAAATGATTGCCAACATTATAAAATAGATAAATAAAACAGAAATCAGAGTAAGAAATAGGAAAACATTTTTTGTACAAACCGATAGGAACGTTATTCGAACAGCAAGACGTAACTATTAACTTAGGTCTGGAAACGTTTCTTAAAAGAGCTACCGCACTTTAGAGATGTCGTCATAAAACTGGTTTTTGGTCAATTAATCTTGAACTACATTTAATTTACGATTCAAATTTGGTACCTACATGATAATGACAAATGATAATTTATATTTTCTATGTTTATTGGCCAGTGACTACGGCATATAGGGTTGGAAAGATGCCACGGGCCTTATACATTCTAAAGTGCGATAACTCCCCTTAAGAAGCATTTCTGGACCTAAGTTGGTAGAAACTTTTTTCATACTTTCATATGTACAATCACCCCCTTCATTCTTTAGGCATTTTATGGGCGAGATACTGCTGTTCGTGTTTACCTGCTACAGATTCTGAGAGGAACTGCTTTATTTGGCAGCCTTCACAGTTTTTAAATTAACACGGACGTATTAGTAATATGTTAATTTTCGAGAGAGGTTATTTTAAAACCGTTTTATTGTACATACGTATCGTTTGGTTAGAATTACACTATTTTATATAGATACATTTCAGTTTCCAATAAATACGATTTAAAATTTTGAATACATCTAACAAAAAAAAACAGATGAGACGGTTAACCGAGCTTGTCATTCAAGGTTGCTATACGTACGGCTAGCTGGCCGATCGCAAACCCAATAATCCTCGAAATATCTGCGGCTATGTATGTGGTATAATGTTGGGCAATGTTTAATTATCAGTATCTATTGTAACATATATAACTTTGTTATTACAAATGTACTTTATTATAAGTAGATTTTATAAATTATGAAGCGCAAAGCTTTACAGACGTTATCGTATAAAATACAAATTGTACAATAGATATTCTCAACTAAAATTTTATTAATCAAATTATGAAAAACTGAAAAAAAAACAACTATAGTCATTAGGTTTGTTCCAACATAACTATAAACTGATCCGCAATCGCCCGGAGCATGCGCAATTAAAAAAGGCTGTTCCAACAACCTAAAACTAATAATTTGTGATCAATAGTAATCTGTTCCAACACAGCACCAATTGATTTGGAGACTGTAAGAGGATAGTCAGAACGATTCACGGATTTTTTACAAACCCATAAATCGGGACTAGTTAACGCAGCGTAGTTGTACGTAAGTTAGGGTTGCCATTCGTCCAGATACGTCGGGACATGTCCCGACTCCCGACAAGCTTATTAACAGTGATGTCCCGACGTCCCGAAAACTTAAGTTGAGTGTGGAAGGGGTGGAGAGTGGCGCCGCACAGTGGTTCCACACTGAAAAACAAAATGTTCAAAACTGGCTACAGACAAATTTCATATTCGAGCAACAATTGCAGATCCTTCTCCAAAAATTAGCTAACAAATATTGAAAAATTTTTTGTGCTCAAAAATTGATTAAAAAAATTTTAACTGAAAAATAATAACTTGTAAATGTCCCGACGACGGGGTGAGTGTAAGGTAAATTGTACGAAATCGACAAATGAAAACCTAACCTTGTACCTAGTCGCTTTGGCATACACATATAACTTGAGCTGTATTATGCGTTTTGGTTTCGTTGTTTATTCTTTGAACGGTGTATCTAAATATGAGCGATATTAGCGATGATTTGTAAACAATTATATTCTCCATTTTGATGAATTTATAAAGACCAAGTGACAGCAAGCCCTCGAAAATAAGGATATGTGCCGAGAATCGCAAACAGTAACAAATTGCTGCTACTGCCATCTATACCCAACTATTACAACTAAAATTCTGTTCAAACAAGACAGGTTTTTATTTTAGTTTAGGATTTGTAATTGATCGCATATGCGTACTACGTTTAGTACAAACCAAGTCGGGGATCATTTGTTGGAACAAACTTATTACTGATTATTTTCGTAATGCTGCTTTAAAATCATCCAACTCAACTTTTGGCATCCATCTCTATATAGAATTATAGCTGCCCATTTTTCTATTGAAGTTGTTCCTTTTATTGTGGATACTGTGGGTATTTGTAGACCGGTTCAATCAAAGCATAATACAGGATTCATGGATTTTCTCTAATTTTTTCGTTCAGAGCATATTTTTCTTTTAAATACCTTTCATATAGATTCATTCTAATTACGTCTTGGTCGTTATTATTTTTTAACGTATCAATTTCTTCACACAAATCACAGCGATCTCTTTTTGGACAAAAAAGTGTAAATTATAATTGGCGGAGAAGATATGTATATAAATAAAATAATTTCTTTGCAGGTTGTTTTTGTTGTTCTTCACATAATTCTACATAAACACTGTACATCCTTTAATAGTTAAATCGCGTTCAAGTTATTGACAAATTTAGATAAGCAATCCTTGGCCGTTTTAATTCTTTTAGCACTATTCTCTTACGAGTTCCGAGATAGTATTGATAATTGTAGCCACTACAAAACCATCTGATTCTGATTTGTCCGATGGTTGATGTTTATCTTTATTAGAGTCATAACCATCGCTTTCAACTTCTATTTCTACATCTTATTTATGTAAGAGAACAGAAATTAATAAAGATTATTGCAATGTATTCCTAAAATCAATTTTACTCTATAAAGTACATAGTAATACACCTATGAAAAAATGTATGGAGTACTTATTGAATTAAAATGAAATATCTTTAAAATACTACAGTTAGTTTCATAAAATTGTTTGAAACTTAATTCTAACTTTATTGAATGTGATTAGTTCACTAGTAATGATGTTCTGCTTCCATGCCCCCCCCCCCCCCAGGCTCCAGACTTATCCCCGATAGAAAATTTGTGGGCAATACTAAAGCAGAAAGTATCCATTTACAAATGTAAATCAAAAAGAGAACTAAGAAGATAATTTTTGAAGAACTGAGAAAGTGGACAGTAGTCCAAAAGAGTTCGCGTAATAATCAAAGCATGAGGAGGTGCCATAAAATATTAAAGAATATCTTTAAAATTGTTAATAAAGTTATATATGTATACTCGTTCGTATTTAATTTCCCTATGTAACATTTAGAATCTTAAGCAATGTGTAGGGTGCTCCATACATTTTTCCATAGCTGGAAGTACATACTAACCTCGCTTTTTGAAATAATGTCGATAGTGGAAATCATCTTCGCTGTTGATCTTTCGGAATTTATAGACTTCTCCGCATCATTTACATTACATGTTTATATTAATTTTACATATATTTTTGCGAAAAAGAATTCAAATAGAGTACCATTAGATAAAATGATAAACTTAAGACTTGCGTTTGCAACATATGTACACTCATGTATTTTAGTTACGTACGATGTTGTAACATTACTGTAACGACTTTTCAGAGAATAATTAAAATAACACGTGATACATAGAACTATATTATACTAATAATTGAAAATTACAAAAATGTCTACATACAACAATGTAATTCCGACCAAGCGATATGTCCGCGACTTTCATCTGCAAAGCTGAATTATATTCAAGAGGTAAATTACAACCAATACATGATTTATACATATGTATATAATATTTGGTGATAAGTAATAACAATTATTAGTTTTGTTGTTTTACTTGCTTTTGTATGGCGTTTTTTTATAGCGCGCAGATATAATCATATATTTACAAAAACATGGAATGAAGTTTTATAACAATGGAGTAAAAATGATGGCTATTAGTTTCATATTTTTGATAATGCAAAAATATATTATTTGAAAAATGCTAACAACAGAATGAGATATATGTGATAATTATGCAATTATTTGTTCTTACAGGTAAATGGCGAGAATGTTACAGCTTCCACTCATACTGAAGTCGTCTCCTTAATACGATGTGAGTTCTTTGTCTTACAGATACTTTATTTTATACTGCAAAATTTTCAATTTGTTGATGCTAACTTTCGTGTTTCAATTTAAACTCTGAATTACAATCCTATAATCACCGTGATTCTGATATTTTCACACGGAAAAACTAACAAAAAGATAAAATATTCTTGCTTAAATAAATTTAGTAAAAAGCACTGACTTTAGACAGATCAGTATTTAGCAAATATGAAGTAAGAAAAAACACATGCACTACCATTTACAAGCTAAATTTGAATTAGAGAATAATTGATTGGCAGGCAATTGCGTATAAAATAGTTTGCAGAACTGACTTTATTAGAAAAACAAAAATATAGGTACCTGTAGAAAAGTAAATCAGCCTAAACACAACATAAACGCACGGGCAATTTATTATCGTAGGTTTAGAACTTCTACTTTCATTTGATACATCTCACTACAAATAGTAGGAAGATCAGAGAAGTATCACAGATATACAATTATTACAGCGTTAACCAGTGGCGGTTCGTCCATAGGGTCATTTGGTCAATGACCTCCCAAAAATTTTGACAATATATAAAGAAATATTAATTATTACGTATTTTATTAAAATAGGTAATTTACTCGCAAAAGTCGCTGATATAATTAACTTAAAAACTTAAAATTTATCGGCCGTCCCTCGTATTCCAACCACCTGAACATTGGGCTGGCGGTGCGAACTGTCCTCATTGTATTAAAGCTACGCGGAAATATCCGAAGAACTCGCAGCGCCCGAACCGACGTACGTTCGCGTCAAAGCAAATAATCTGGTTTGGGTCATAAGCCCACCCATACCATTGGTCCATTGGCACTTTCCGCCAAGATTTAAAATGGAATTAGTGCAGCCTTCTATATTTTAGGGAGGCAGAATAGTTGATATTTATCACGGTAGATGGAACCCTTGAAGAATAAAATTGGAATTGGAATAGTTTGCTATTTAGGTTATGTTATTGTTATTATTATTTTCGTACTATTTTGATTGTTTTTAATTGCGAACAATTCAATAGTTATAGTTTAATATAAGTGTATAGGGCGTGAAAGCTGTTGTCAAACAGTTTTATAACAGTGGCTAATAAAACGGTATGCAGCATTTTAAAATATTAAAAAAATGAATATGTGTTTATGGACTAAAATATCAAAAATTGTATATAAGACTGCAAAGAAATGAATTAATTTTAACGTGATGTGTCCTGTCCATAGTGAAACAAACAATTTTTAAAATTTAATAAGGTTAACAATATCTTCTGGGGTGCAACACATTTAATGGCAAGTTAGCATATAATAAATATGTTAAATCACTAAAGTAATTAATATAAAATAATTCTTGTATACACGAGTTGTGTAATATATGTACAATAAATCTTACAGAAATGAAATCATGGTATTGTACCCTCACTTAAGTTTTTGCCATTATATTAAAAACAGTTTTAATTATCTAACATGTGATTTTATAAGCAGATTTGTCTTGTGAGTTTACATTACTGAATTTTATACATTCCAAAGGGTAGGAAATATATCGTTGGAATATATTAAAAATTTGTTCAAATATGTACCTAACCATATTCACAATATACATATTTCCAATAAATTTTTTATATATTTTAATGGAATATTTCTCATTTGAAAATGTACAAAGTTCGGTAGAGGAAACATTTTATTTTAGAGTTTTACGTTTTCTGAAACTGTCAATTTATTAACTTTACTGTGCACACTGCCATACTGCACACTGCCAATGACAACTGTTGAAAGTGAGCATTGTTTTTCGACCTTCAGAGGGTCGTCTACCAGCTGATTATTTTACAGCGGTGCCATATCTACATACTTCTATAAATCGTTTGCTTGATTTTATTTCAATATAATTTGAAAATTGGGCTTCATACACATATTTCTACAAATGTTTTACATCTACATATACAATTTTGTTTATTAATATTCGGTATTAACTTTACAATCTCTTTTCCCGTTACAGGCCGTTACCTTGATACGGGAATCGAGATTACAGTATTAATTTTTAGATTCAATTACTGAAATTTTCTATGAGCATTCAAAATACGTCTACACATGTGTGTATGAAGCCCGATTTTAAAATACGTTTTAAATAAATTATAAAAACATTATATTATGAAAAAATTTAACTGTGGCAACATCGCCAACTGTCAAACGGTAGTCGGGCCTCTTAAATAGAATAAAGACCTTCTTACGCAACACCATGGGGCAAGACAGATTATCCGCTTTAGCGATGTTGAGTATCGAGAAGTCATTTGTAAAAGGAATATGCGATTTTAACGAACGTGTTATTCAACACTTTTCCACTGCTAAAGAACGAAGAATGGACCTGCCTTTTAAGATTATTTAAAGCGGAATTTAAAGGTAAAATATTTATATTTTTTTAAGTATGCCTATTTTTTAAATTTATTTTGGACCTCCCAGTATAAATGACCACGAGCCGCCACTGGCGTTAACATAAATAATCATGTGTTTTATCTATCTTAATATTTAAACAAAAACACCTTTTACGTTCAGAAACTAGCCTGACTCCTGATAGTGCCACTATACAAAAGAAATCTTCGAAGTATGTTGATCTAGCACACTACCTGACCTGAGAGTTTGCTGTTTCCGGTTTATTACAAAAATATAATTGACAATCTGCTTTTTTTAATGACAATACCCTAACAAAATTTAAATTCAGTCTTGAAAATCCTAATTTCTTCTTGAAGAAATTAGGTAGAGATATGTATGTACATACATATATACAGGATGACTGGTAATGAAATGGTCATACTTTACAGCATGACTTTTTACCTGTACGAAGACTTTTCCTTAACTGTATATATTAAGCAATTTAGAAAGAAGCTAGGATCTTAATTGGAGTATCTGTTAACTAGAAACTATGTCTACTTAACCATTATTATTATTGCAAAACTTTCGACAATTCATTCTTAACATAAACTATATAATTAGAAATGCCTGTTTCTAAATTGAAAAATGTTGGATTGCGCGATGTAGTGCAGCGCAAGTGCGGCATGCTCTCAAAATGAAGCGCCGTGTAGTAAAGCATAGTGCCACTATAGCGCGGTTTCAACCATATAAAATGAAGCGATGCGTCGTATATCTCACTAAACAGCATCTGCAGTACACGTCATTTCAATATCTAGCTGCGCGAAATATTCTTCGAGAGGCAACTTTGCTGCGTCGCGTAGTGCAGTGTAGTGTCGTGTCGCTCTAGTGCGGTTTACATGCTATGAAATAAAAAGAATACTTTCTAAGGACATGTTGCGCTGTGTAGTGTAGTGTAGTCTAGCTGGTAGTTCAAGAACGTGATTTGCTGTTTGACAGAAGTAAATATTGCAGCGTGAAGCACCAAAAAATCGGTAGGTGCTTCAGGGGAAAGGGATGAGGTAAACAAGAACAGTTCGGGAGTATCAAACTCTGGACGCCCGAACGGATAAAAGCGCGTGTACTCCGGAGTAACTCGGAAGCGCTCCGATGGTAACACCCGAAAGCGGCTAAGATCTGCGCATTTTGATAACTTACAGAGTGTTTTCGATTGCTGATTATTAGGTCTTCGGTCATATACAACGCCGCTATTCGGACCAATATTTTTCAGAATAACCATCTGCAAAAACCGTTTTAAATTTTTATTCAACTATGTTGAAGTCTTCTGGGTGTTGTCGTGTAGATAAGTTGCACTTCGCTAATAATGCTGTCAGCTTCATCCAACAGTTAGTAGCAGAAGAACTACGAGACGATCTGATAGAATTGGCATGACTTTGCCTGACCTCGACATATTTCTTATGGAATGCAAGCTTTTATGAACAGAAGAGTGGTGCAGCAATGCGATCACCATTATCGCCGGTCATCGCCAACATCTTCGTGGGAGCTTTCGAGCAAGAAGTTATTGAATCTAGCAACTTAAAACCGAAGTGCTGGTATAGATATGTAGACGACACTTTTGTTATATGGCAGCACGGACGAGAGACATTGGATGAATTTCTGCAACATCTGAACAGGCAACACACGCACATTAATTTCACAATAGAAATTGAGAATAATGGCATCTAGCCTTTTCTCGGCGTATTAGTGAAAGACGACGAAAGCGCATACTGACCCATATCTACACGCTATGTTCCATCATCACCCGCAACAAAAGAAATCTCTTATCAACATGTTGGTAGGAAGAGTAGAGACGATAAGCGATAAGAAACACAGATCATCTGAGGTTCAACATGTACAGGGTGTCTCTCTAGTGCGTCCAAGTACCATATCTCCCCTTGTAAATATTTTTTCGGAAAAACAATTACACGGAGGTTACTTGAATTGATATGGCGCATGTTACAAAATTACTTTCACTTATACAGGGTGTTCAATTTTTATTGAACAAAATACAACTTTGTTATTTTAAATACAACGGTATAATTTTTTTCAATACAATCGATTCTACGCATTATTTGCAAATATTTTGTATTACTGTGCCCTATACCTAAATTCAACTGTTTTGAAGATATTTACAATTTTCCGTAATATTTTTCTATTGCACCATATTAAAGAAAAATTAATATTGTAAAGCCCTTTGAAGCGTAAGGTACCAAACTTCTGCAAATGAAAGTAAAGGGTCATAGATACTGAGAACTGTCATAAGTTTCAACAAAATTTATACAGGGTGTGTAGAAATTAACAATATTTTCAAACAAAAAATCTTTTTTTTTTAATGGCACATGCTACTTTTTATTATAGCGCCTAATTCAGCAAGAAATTCTACATCGATTCGTATTAAGGTCTCATATACCTATCTTTGTTAGTTTTTGGGTTATTAGAGATTATTGGTTCCAACTACGGAAAGTATACTAATGTCTATTATTTTTTTTCATAGTTAGCTATGAAAATAAAATATATCGGTAAGAGTTGTTAAATGAGTGACAGTTTATCGGGTAGACTCGTTGGTTCGCGCAATATGACTGTTAATCACTGACACTAATAGTGATACCTATATTAAATTTATTTTATATCCATGGTAAATAATATAGGATAGCAGCAAGAATATGTCGTGCATTTAATGAGAAATATCCACAATCTATGACCGTAGCGAAATTTTAAAGAATTGAAATCAACTTTTTAAATCATGGAACTATTAAAGTTATCACCATTTTGAAACGACTCAAAATGCGACCATACTAACTAAACATGTGGCTAACTGAGAGCAAGTGAGATTTGGTGTAAATGAAAAATAACAAAACTGTTACCCATTTGGCAACTCTTACCGAAATATTTTATTTTCATAGCTAACTATGACAAAAAAATAACATATGAGTATACTTTTCTTAAACAATAACATTTCTACGGGTTTTTTAGAAGTTACATTAAAACTCGACGTTAATCTAAATTCTTTTTAAATAATATAATTTCCTGAAGAAGTCACAGAATTGTGACGAAATATTGAAAATAAAGATTTTTATTATTAAAGGGCCGAAAAACCTGTAGAAATTTTATTGTTTAACAAAAAAAAACGGCCAAAAAACAACATCACTTGATGAATCAAGTGCTGCAATAAAAACTACTATGTGCTATTAAAAGAAAGAAGAAGTTTTCATGTTTGAAGAGATCTGAATTGGTTGCTAATTTCTGCACACCCTGTATAAATTGTGTTGAAAGTTATGACAGTTCTCAGTATCTATGACCCTTTACTTTCGTTTGCAGAAGTTTGGTACCTTACGCTTCAAAGGGCTTTACAATATTATTTTTTTTTAAGATGGTGCAATAAGAGTGATTTCAAGGACTGTGGGCTCGTAATAACAATAAACATCGGTATCACCTCACACCACAACTTTGATTAATTATTCGGGACACGTGTTTCGAAAACGCATGGGTTTTCATCATCATTCGGTATTCGGTTGATGATGAAAACCCATGCGTGATACCGATGTTTATTGTTGGTGCAATAAGAAATTATTAAGGAAAATTGTAAATATCTTCGAAACAGTTGAATTTAGGGATAGGGAACCCCAATACAAAACATTTGCAAATAATGCATAGAATCGATTGTATTGAAAAAAATTATACCATTGTGTTTAAAATAACGAAAGTTGTATTTTGTTCAGTGAAAATGGAACATCCTGTATAAGTGAAAGTAATTTTGGAACATGCGCCATATCAATTCAAGTAACCTCCGTGTAATTGTTTTTCCGAAAAAATATTTACAGGGGGAGATATTATTATTATTATTATTATTACCACTGAACGGTTACAAAACCAAGGACATACGACAAAGACGCAAAGAGAAGAAGGAGGAAGATATAAGTCAACAAGAACCAACTACATACGCATACCTACCATACGCCGCCGGAATAACTAACAGATTACAGAAAACGTTAGCTAAGAAGAATATAAGAACACGGTTCAACACTCAAGAAGATAGAGCAGTTACTCCTGCCGAATCAAGATCAACTGCCTAAGCTACACACCAAAGGCTTATACGAACTTGTATAATAGAGTATCCAGTGCAGAATTAAGGAATACCGACGGGATACCCAACGTGGATATACGGAAAGATCTGCAGTAACTGAACACCTATTTCAAGACGGGGACCATCGCATTAATCATGACAACGTTAAAGTCTTAGTCAAAACTACGCAGTACCATTAGAGATTGATCTGAGAATTAATGCAAATTATGAAGAATCCAAGTAACTTCAATCGAGAAGATGGGTACAGACTGAGCAATATCTGGCGAATAACTTTACAAGATTGTCGACGTAACCACAACACCGTAACGGATGCAGGACTTCGAACCGTAACGAATCAGCGAAGCGAAGAAGAAACAGGGTATATAACGAGAAGCAGAAGACAACAACATTAGGCATTAGAAACTTTCTGGAGAAGCTGACAGCATGATCAGCGAAACGTCAAGTGGAAACTTATCTACGCGACAACACCCGGAAGACTTCAACATAGTAAACAGCGGTTATAAAATTGTTCGCTCAACTTTTATTCAACTGTTTACGATTGGGTAACAAGGGAAGAATGAAGGGCAACCGACAAGTTTTCTATTATGAGAGAAGTTTTGGAAATGTTCGAGAGAAACTGCAGGCAAAACTATACTCCGTCAGAACATGTAGCTATCGACGAAACGCTTCTGGGGTTTAGAGGTCGTTGCTTTGTTAAAGTGTACATCCTTAGTAAGTAACAAATATGGTTTGAATGTGTGATTCGAAAATTTATTACATATGTTCTGTAAATCCGTATATTGGAAAAGAGGACAGTGATACACAATATTCGATTCCTACGCAATACGTCCTATATTTAACAATTGATATACATAGAATGAATAGAAACTGTACCATAGATAATTGGTTTACCTCATACGAAGCAGCAGAAGAATTGTTAGAGAAAAAGTTAATTTTAGTTGGGATGTTAAGAAAAAGCAAACCGAATATACCGAAGCAACTGGTGGAAACCAATGTGTCAATTCATCGGCATTTGTGTTTGATAGAACCAATACCTTGGTTTCATTCGTTTCTTTACTATTTATCATGCATTTTCAAACCGATGTTGACGAAGATACAAAGAAACTTGAATTTATATGAAACTTGTAATTTATAAATGCAATTCAAAAATATCAAAGCGCAAAAGTGGTCTGAGTGTTTGAAACTTTCTTTCTCCCTAATTGAAGATCATCCGAAGAACAGATTGCGTAACAATCGCCTACTAAGAAAAGTCAGAAATAATATTTGTAAAATATTGAATTGTCAGAAAGAAGATAGTGGTGCGCAAAGAGCAGTAGATTCGCTAAGGCGCTGCGAATTTTGCCCTCTAAACAAGAACAGGAAAGCTAGAAACAAATGTGAACGCTGCCACAAACGTGTTTATTTAAATTAAATTAAATAATTTAAAAATTAAATTAAATTTATTCTAACAAAAGTAATAAATATTTTCTTAACATTAGTATAACACGTTTATATTTCCTTTAAATCGTTTGTAATAACAATTAAATATAATTTACATGTAACATAGCCATGTAAAACTATTTTAAATAGTATTTTTTTCCTTAACGTGTTACCAATATGAATGTAGATAATTTTATTTTTTATGTGTAACCAATAAATCTGCATACTTCTATTTAAAAACATTTTATTTTAGGCGATTGTACATACGTAACAAAATACAGTTACTCCATATAGGCGTCCTGTACGACGCCACCTTGTGGTTTTTTTGTTTCGGATCATAAATAAGAAGTAATTAACATTTACTTCAAGCAATTCGAATCGCATAGAAATACCTCATGTTAAGAACGAAGCAAAAGTTTCGTATTTTCGGCAAACCGCATTTCCTTTGGCTGCGCAGGTCGTTTTGATCCACTATTTTTATCCGGAGTCAGCCGTATCGCAAATCGGTAGTAGTGGATGCGGTCTACATTTCGATTAGATCTCTTTCGTATTGAATGTTAAGTTATGAATGACGGATCGGGCTATAATTTTAATTCGGGAAGTTTTAAACGGGCACCCTTCGGTACCTTCATCAGTGTTGTAAACAAACACGAACATTTACGAAGGTAAACGATTTCTATACAGTACATCGGCAGATGTTTTTATGTTAGATGATTCTTGATTGTGAATTTGTGCGTCAGTCCTGGTAGTGTAGATTGATTATTAAATGTTACATCTAATTACTCGTTTTAATATGATGTACTAGAAATTTCAGTTGAACAATTTTTGTTAGTGTAGTTTTATGTGCTCGTTTTCCAAGTTTTTTTAATAATGGATAATAACATCGTTAAAGCATGGCGAACAACCCAAAATTGGTGAGTGTGTATAAGTAATAGATTAAATCGTGGATTTTTAATAGAAGGTTTTTTTGACTGGAAGACACTATGCTGTAG
Source organism: Holotrichia oblita (assembly GCA_023690525.1). Classification (NCBI taxonomy): domain Eukaryota; kingdom Metazoa; phylum Arthropoda; class Insecta; order Coleoptera; family Scarabaeidae; genus Holotrichia; species Holotrichia oblita. The sequence goes on along the minus strand of CM043015.1, from coordinate 157,533,092 downwards.
AGTGTAGAGCGTCAAATTAAATAGCGTATAGTTCTAAACCCCATTCGAGGAACAGTAAAATAAAAAAAAAGATTTTTATAGAAATAAGTAAAAGCAAAAGTTATAGCTAGCGAAGGGCTGTTATGGACACCTGCAAATGGGTGCTTGTTGATCAACTGCGATCAGCTGCATACGTAAATGAGTTTGAACTATATTATATACATACATACATACATAGGGTATTAGATGTGATGGAAGGGTTGTTTTGTAGCTTTCTTCTTATCTTGTTAAAAAATCAGTAAAATATTCTAGGTATTTCTAACAACTTGTTATTTTTTACGATAATTTGGAATAATGTTACATTTTACAAGTGGCTTAACGATTTTCCCATTTGTAACTGTTTGTAATATTTTTGTTTATGTATTTTACTACTAACTTAATCGGCTAGTTAGTCCAGATGGTAAATTTGATAGGAAAAACTAAGAATAAGTTATATTATGTATTTGCTATACGAAGTAAATACATAATAACTCAATGAAACCTTTTTATTGTAATATAAAAACTATTTGTACTAGAGTTGTTAATTTGATCTGGAAAGTAATGGAAAGTCTCGATTCATTTCGAAAAATACAAGGTGAAGTTGAGACGGGTATCTTTAGTACTTCCAGATAATATTTTGCTCGTATATTGCTGATGCTCTCTAGTTTGCCTCTAGTAATTTTTCTATGTACCTATCATGAGAGCTTACTTAAAACAGTGTAACCTGAAACAAATGATAAATATAAAAATGAATATATTGAATAAGTATAGCAAACTAGAGCGACGTAAATGATAAATATGCGAGGGAAGATAAACAACCCAAACACTGTTGTTTTAAATGTGCAAGCCTAAATTACTTAGTGAAATTGTTTGTTGTTCAGCTTTTTCCATAATCTATGGAACAATTACCTAAAATTACAACTTTCTCTTCCATTTCTCCTACAAAATTATTTAAAGAAAAATCTAAATTAAAAAATGATTACTCTGGAGTTCCACGCCGAAAATATTTTCAAAATAACGATGTCTGCTAGACCCATTTTGTTTATTCTTCTTAATTAGGTTCGTCATACTTCGTCCTTTCTGTGAAATGTAAAGTAACCAATGGGATTGTCAGTTTTTTTTTCTTCTGAATTTGTGCATGCTACACATTCTTAATGTCAACTTTGACTTATGAATGTGTAATATATACCAAATGTTAAGACTAATAGTTTTTACTTATTATATGTCCCCATCTTGTTATTGGACCGGCTTAGAAGATGTAAATATTGTCTTGTTTTATGATTGTACATTTTTGTTATAAACTTGATACAAGATCAATTTGTCACTAAGCATTTGTTTGAACAATGATTGCGGTATTCTATTTTATCAACGAGTACTTCTGTGTATTGCTATTTTGATTTACAGACATTTTACAGCTTTTACATATGCCAATTGTTTACCAGTTAAACGACTATTGACCATTAATATTGACTATTTAATTATCATGTATAAAATGCATGGTGCAACTTTGGGGCTTGTATGTTATATACTATGTATATATCTCATGTCTAGAGCGCTTAAATTGCAAAGCAAACAGGATCCTATAAGCTTTAAGATTGGTAGTACTTGTTGGCACATATTGAATAGAATTCTATAAACCTGCATATGTTTTAACAAGCTGCACAGTTTAGGAAGCTGCTGCAGCTGCACTCACTACAAAAAAAATAAAATAACTAGTCTGAAATATGCAGAATTAAATTTGAAAAGTACAAATTATGGATAAAAGAGTATTTATGTTAGAAAACAAAAATGTAAAGATATTTTTAATTATTCAATTATTTTTGTTTAATACAGTAATAGTCACGTTATTAATAACATTGATATAAAATGGTGTTTACAAATTAGAATCAATTTCACCACATTAACATCAGCCGAGTCTGGTTTAAGAATTCTGTGAATATTTCGCCATTCATATCTTCATGATACTTCCCTGTTTTTTTGGATTCAACAAATAGCGGGCTATTTTTGACAAATCCATCTTTACTACAAATATATGCTAAACTATTAAACGATTTCTTTCTTTTAAACAATTTTTAATGCTTTCAAGGAGTGCTCGGTTCCGAATTGAAATCGTTGTATCTTTCCATACTGTCTGTTTGGTATGGTCAGTGTTTGCCCATGATTCATCCAAGTAGTGTGTTTTCCTTTTGTCTGCACGAAACTTTCTAGTACTATTGAGATAATTACGTCTCCATAAAACAATATCTTGCCTTTCTATTAGAACACCTCGCCCACGTTTCATGCTCTTAAAACCTAATATTTTAAGAAATTTCCATAATCTTTTTCGCTTTAGGCCTGGTAACTCATCTGCATTAATGACCTAGAAGGATTAATTAGATTATGCTAACTTTAATTAAAATATATTTATGCGCAATATTTTGAATTGTTGAGCATTGCTATTCATCCAAATGATTACAATTTCTATGACTTTCTTTGGTGGTGAATATATTACAACTGTGGTATATATATTCTTCACAATATTCCATACTGTTTTCTCTCCAACTTCAAATTGTTCTGCAGTCAAATATAAATTATATGCCATTTGCTTCTGTTTATTACCTGCCATATTTATTTTGGCGGCGCTGCGGCGTTGAATTGTTTAGGATACTTTTCTCTGCGGCTCCTTCAATCAGAATGCAGTTGGCGGAGATTCTCTTATCTACAGGGTGATCCATTTAAAGTGTAACATTGTAATTTCTTCGAAACAATTAGTGTTGTATTTGACAAAAGTGTAACTGCATGAAGGGGCTCATTCGATGGCGCTACTGTTGTCACTATAAACAAAGACACAAAGGTCATAGCAAGGTCAACTTTTTTTTTCAAATAGCATATGGTATGTTTTTTATCAAATTCTAAAAGAGTAATAAGTTGTGAATAGAAAAATAGTAAACGACATATGACCTCAAATTAATATTAATCGAGATATTTCGAAAAAATGAGGACATAATAAAAGTCAGTGCAGCAATGTTTTTCCTTCGTTTTTTAAATGTAAAAGCAGAAAGTAAATGTTAATAGTAACTACAAATTGTTTACATAAGGTAAACATTGGAAGGAAGCAGACGGCTATCGAATTAGATTGCTGGTGGCTATTGACCACCAGCGAGTTCGATTGACCACCTTTTGTTTAGGCTACAGTATACAGTACTGGTACAAAATTTTACGAGGTGAGACACCCCTTGTTTTCACCAACTTTGAGAAGTGGCTAGACTCTGAAAATGCTGTAACAGGTCCGCGAAGTTGGCACCACAAAGTGGTAAAAAATCGATAAAAATGCTAGAAAGGATTGACCATTTATTGACAACTATTGACCATCAGCGATTTTGATTGACCACCTTTAGGCTACAGCCGCTATACCCATATTTTGGGGTCTAATGGCGAAAATGCTAAAATAAGCCAATATAGACATTTTGTTCATCGGATACAATTGATCATCGTGTGACCATGTTTGACCAACCTTCACATTTTCAAAATTTTCAAAAAAATTTTTTCGAATTTTTCTTTACTGCAAACTTTAAAATTTTGTTGCAGTATAGGATTGACCAACGTTTGACCATGATTGACCACCAAATATTTTTTTTGAAAACTTAAAAATAATCGAAATAAAAATATTCGAAAAAAAATAAAAAAAACAAGTTCATATCTCCAATGAAATGACGTCAAACCCAGATAATGTCATAACCTCTTGCGTCGCATTTTTCACAAATTTCGAGAGGTGGTCAAACGCTGAAAATAATAGAACTTATTGTCTCGTGTCTTTCGACCACACAAAACTGAAAATTATCGTTTGACCCCCCTCCGGATAAATTTTATCCGATCTTAAAGTTACGTATAACTGTTTCAAAATTTTTCGCATTTTTCATGAGTTTTGAGAGGTGGCCAAACGCTGAAAATAATAGAACTTATTGTCTCATGTCTCTAGACCACACAAAACTGAAAATTATCGTTTGACCACCCTCTGATTAAATTCTATCCGATCTTATAGTTACATATAACTGTATCGAACTTTTTCGAATTTATCACGAATTTTGAGAGGTGGTCAAACGCTGAAAATAATAGAACTTATTGTCTCGTGTCTCTAGACCACACAAAACTGAAAATTATCGTTTGACCACCTTCTGATTACATTTTATCCGATCTTTTAGTTACATATAACAGTATCGAACTTTTTCGCATTTTTCACAAATTTTGAGAGGTGGTCAAACGCTGAAAATAATAGAACTCATTTTCTCGTGTCTCTAGACCACACAAAACTGAAAATTATCGTTTGACCACCCTCCGGTTAAATTTTATCCAGATCAGAGGCAACCGATGTCTGGGAGATACATAATAGAAAAACTAGTACACCAAAGTGATTTTAATAGAAAATTATTTAAAAAATATTGCATACTACATAAATTGTAAAATATTGTATTCAAACAACCTATCTATTCATGTAGTCCGATATTTTCACAGATTTATAAATAAAAACAATACTAACAGAAGATCCAATAATGTGTTTTTTTTTTCAACTTAATATCTTACTTAATCGCAATGCTGTTTGTTGCACTGCAAATTTCCTAATTAGGTATCTTACACTTTAAGTCTCAAGCAAATGAAATAAAGGCATAGGTTAGGTATTAAAAAATGTAAAAAGGAAAATATAAATTTAACAATAAGTAACCATAAATTGTTAAACAAATGCAAAGGTTAAACGGAACCCTTCAAATTTACATGTCATTTGCAAATTTTTCAAATATGAAGTTAAAATTTAGTGTAGCCATCGTCAAAAAGACTAGACTTTACGTTTGCGAATAAAACGTCCATTGCCCTACAGCTTCTAGAACATCTAAATCATACGGTTATGAAATATGTATAGTGGTTGCAATCTAATAGTAACTCTAATTGAGCAATTCTTTCAAAAATAATTGAGTTATATAAATTTCCAATTACGATAACATGTACTTGTATAAATTGTTAAACATTTGCCACCAAAATTTGATTTACGGAGAATTTTGAGTTATAGGAGTCGAACTAGAGATGTTTGGCTGTATCTTGTAACAAATGTAACACTCTCGTCTTGTGACTTTCAAAACTTTGTAATGTGTAACTTGAAGATCAGATAAAAATTCAACCGATGGGTGGTCAAACGATAACTTTCAGTTTTCTGTGGTCTAGAGACATGAGACAATAAGTTCTATTATTTTCAGCGTTTGATCACCTCTCAAAACTCGTGAAAAATGCGAAAAACTTTGAAACTGTTATACGTAACTTTAAGATCGGATAAAACTTAACCGGAGGGTGGTCGAACGATAATTTTCAGTTTTGTGTGGTCTAGAGACACGAGACAATAAGTTCTATTATTTTCAGCGTTTGACCACCTCTCGAAACCACCTGTCTTTGTGAAAAATGCGACGCAAGAGGTTATGACATTATCTGGGTTTGACGTCATTTCATCGGGGAAATGAACTTGTTTTTTTCATTTATTTCGATTATTTTTAAGTTTTCAAAAAAATTATTTGGTGGTCAATCATGGTCAAACGTTGGTCAATCCTATACTGCAACAAAATTTTAGAGTTTGCAGTAAAAAAAAATCGAAAACAATTTTTTTTGAAAATTTTGAAAATGTGGGGTGGTCAAACGATGGTCAATCCTATCCGATGAACAAAATGTCTATATTGGCTAATTTTAGCATTTTCGCCATTAGACCCCAAAATATGGGTATAGCGGCTGTAGCCTAAACAAAAGGTGGTCAATCAAAATCGCTGATGGTCAATAGTGGTCAATAAATGGTCAATCCTTTCTAACATTTTTGTCGATTTTTTACCACTTTGTGGTGCCAACTTCGCGGACCTTATATGTTTTCCTGAAGGATTTTTGATGATCTTTCAAGTAAATCATGTACTTCCTTCTCAGTCATGTAAAACTGTAGCTACAATATCATTTTATCGAAATATTACACTTAAATATGTACAATAATAAATACCAAGCCGAACAAAAATCCAAAAACTGATGTAAAAAATCATACAAAAAAGCTAAAAAATGACGTTTCGGTGATTTTCTCTCTCATTTTTTGTATTTCTCAGCTTTATTTTTTTTAACGTTTTTATAATATAAATAAATCATTTTTTATCGTAAATTTAATTCACTTCATACACACTTTTAGGTACCAAAATCCACTCTAGTCAAAACCTATTTTTTGACACACTAGGTTCCTTTTCTCGGAGAACGCCACAAATATTGTCAATATGTTAGTATTGATGGAAGAATGATACAGTACGGGACAATTACAAAAATACAAACGAGATTCAGTAAATCCATTCCATAATTTAAATGGAAATTTATAAAACTCGAAAATGAAACAGTAAAATATATGTAAAATGTTTCGAATTGTCATTTTACTGAAACTGTAAGTAGTATGATTTTCGCATGAGTTTCCACTAATAATTGTTATAGTTTTTATATTTCATTAATTGAATTGTTACTTTTGAAAGGCTGATAGTCGTTGCATAGCATAAAAGTAATTAAAAGAAAGGGGCGGATGTCAGACGGATTAGATAGTTAAAACATTAATCATTTATCATTAAAGGCGTTTATTTTCAAGAGTGGTTTTCTTGAGCTTTGATTGAGAAAATGTTACCTAATATAATATACAAATATAGTATAATAAAATCTAAATTTTACCTTTTTTTACGGAAAGCTTTGCCATAATTTAACCGACCTCGTATTTGCTACTGTTTCCAAGACTCCAATGGTGAGCTTTGAATTTGGTTCGCCCTATTGTATATGTATAAGTAGCGGTATTGGTCAAAAGCGCGCGACACTCCATACATGCGGCGTGTGCGGTCATTTAGAGTGTTTATATGTGCAGCCAACTGTAATCCAATAGAATGGGCAGCATGTCAACAGAACGTGTATAATCAGTAAACATGGCAATATTATACAAGAAAACCAAAAACTACAGTTAATTATATTTAATAAATTAAACATCATATCGTGCAGGTTTCCTCCGTTTCGTAATAAAAAGTCAACCATTTCGCTGTTCTGGTATAATATTGCTATGTCTAATAATCACTTTAATGCTAAAAAGTTTGGAGAGTCCAAATAGGAAAATTGCGAGGAAATAAGGATGCTTAAAGAAAAATTAGAGTAAGCTGTTACAAGGAGATAAAATGGTGACAAAGTAATGATTATAGAACATTGCCAAGAATTGTGTTATGAAGCATATAGAAGGAAAGGTAGTAAATTTTCATAAGGGGAGATAGTTTTTGTTATGAAACGCTCGTAACAGTGAACGCAAAAATTTTGATGCAGTGTGAGTGTGTTAGAATTACAACCAAAATTTTGTCCTCACTTTTAGTTAGGTTAATAAGATATTTTTAGCATTATCTTGTTCTTTAAATTTATTGACAACAGGCCTTCTAGGAAGTCGTATTAGAGTTAGTTAAACAAAACAAGTACTAACAGATATACATACAAGGAACTGAAATTGTATTAGTTAGAATAATTTTTAAGAGATACAGTGTCCATTTAAAACTATTTTCCAGCGCGTCTTCAACAAAGTAATAACTTCCAGTTTTTATCTTTACGTTTTTGAAAACTGACTAGAATCAACGATGTTATGAATATTTTAGGAAAAGTAAATATATTCTCGTCTATTTTATAAATTTACTCGGAATAGATGTTTATATAGTGTGTAATGTAGAGGTGTACGTGATTTTACTCAGGATTTAGACTGTTTTTACAATTTACTGTTTTTTTTTGCAATCTTTTTCGTAATTTTAGAAAGTACCGTTAAATATCGATTTACTACATTTGAGGCTGCCAAAAGTAAACAATAAGAATAGATTCATTCATACAAGTAGACAAGGAGTCTTTGCCGTTGAGTTATAGTACAGAGAACAGGTTATTGGAGAATCCAGCAAATAAAATTCCTTCCTAGTTGGAGTTATCTAGCTTTTAGCTAATACATATTTCGTACATAAAACTAGTGTTTCCTCAGAGAACAAAACTAAATTCCGTGATTACAGGTGTAAATATTTCTACGTATAATTTCAATTTATTTGTTTCGTCCAACCATTTTTTATAGAATTTAACTTTGTTAACAAATAGGTACATTTATCAAAGCTATCCATAAATTGAATATTTTGTATATGTAGTGTTGACGATTAGCACTAACGGAGTTTAGTTCTGTGCCCTGATGAAGCACTAGTTTTATGTGTGAAATATTGGTAAATGATAACTCGATCTAAGACGACATTTTATTTGCTGGATTTCTCGATTACCTACCTGTTTTGTGTATATACAGGGTGTCTCAGCTAGACCATTTATTAGAAGTTTATGGAGTCTGGCCAAAATATAAATTTGAAAATTCAGAATATATAATCAATTGTGTTCCCTTCAATTAAAATATTATCATATTTCTAGCGCTTCCGGTTATACCGGAAGTTGCCATCTATTTTGTTATTTTTAATGAAACACCTGTATATTTTTACATATTTGGACTTACTTATTTCTAAGCTCTTTACTTTTTGCAATTTGATTTGAACGTTTTGTAGTTATTCGATTTTTCTAAAAAAATTTACATTTATTCAAAAAATCAAAGAACACTCGATTTTTCAGATACCTATCCATTTAGAATTCATAATATGCTTAAACAAGAACGGCTCTCTACATTGTGTGGTTATTTTACTATGGCACGTTAACTCTTCGAAATTTTGAAGAACCATAACTTAATTGTTTTAAATTGCACCTCTCATATTTTATTACGTAGTCGTCTTCGGCGTCCATTCTTACATTCTTTATGTCCCACATGTCCTATACCTAAAATTGATAGTTTAGGAGATAATTAGGTTTTTTGAAAAATGCACCCATAACTCATGGATAATTATCCAGTGTGCCATGGAAAATAAGCGTTTTCAAAGATTTATTGTCAAAGTCTAACGTCAAAATCACACTTCGTCGTTTGATGCTTCTAATGAACGGTCTCGCTGAGACGCCCTGTATATGTATATTCTAATAAAAAATATAACGTTTTTTAAAATCAATCTCAGGGTTCGTGAATTCTTAAATCTGAGCGGGCACAGAAAATAAAGTACGAATGTTTATCGACACAGAAATAAACCCAAGTGAATACACGAGAATCAAAAAAAACAGCGCAAGAAATCCATTGGCACAAAAAATACAATTTATTTATAAGAAAACATACCTACCAAAGAGATTCTCTGCAGTTATCTAATTCTAGTTAGAGATGGCGCCACAAGCTGAATGTTAAAATGTTAAATTTAAATACACTGGAACCTCGCTTATCTCCGCGCACACTTGTATACACCCTCATTCATATCCGCACTATAGCGCTCATTTATATCCGCTCGGCATCCACCGTGCACGTATTCACATGAGCCTATCAGCGCGTAGCACGGCCTTTCCTCTCCGCTAACGGGATAAGAGTGGGGACCCCTCTTGAGCGGATGCAAGTGAATGTTTACGTTTCCCGACCGCGGATATAGACGAGGTTCCAGTGTATGTCATACATTTTTTTTAACAATTTTTTGAACTTTATTTAAAATTTATAACAATAAAATTGTCAAATTGATGATTAAAAAGAATGAAATTGATTTATCTAATTTAATGTGTGATAGTATGCGTAACCCGGTCCTGCTAGACGTCCTCTCTGGAGAGGTTTTCTTTTTTTATTATAAATTGTTAGTTGGTCCTTGCTACGATGTTGGATGTTGTTTGTTTCTTAACGGTGCATCGCTAAGCCCTAAACGCTGTCAAAATTTTTGTCTTACGAAGTAACGCTCTGGGCGAGTAACGTTGTTTGATCTTTTTGGTGCACATTTTTAACATTTATTGTGAAATCCGTTATATGCCGAAATACTCGGTATAACTCAATGAAACCTTATATCAAAGGAATGAGGAAGATATGCTTAATCTAAATTTGAAATAATATATAGGTAGTGTGTCCCATTTCAAGAAATGTATGTTTGGTTCACCCTGGAAATATGAAACATCCTGTATATACGAAAATAATTTTAAAATATGTAGCTTAAGACCATCTATGATTTTTGTATATAATGTTTTGTGATACATATCTTTAATATTAATGGATATATTGAGCTTTGACGTACTAATGCCTCACTCTGTATAAATAAATATAGATTTTAAAATATGCCAAAGTCTATATTTCTAGTTTGTCTTTATGTTGTATTTTTATTCCACTTTTGGGTGTTTTTGTCATGTATGAAAATGTCATTTCTTTACGTGTTTTGCACTGGCCACACTTTTGAATTGTTTTGAAGCCGTTTTGTACTCATTTGTGCCGTTGAAGGCAGGTACCTGTTGAAGGCGCGTTTTATACTGTTTTCGTTTTCGATATATTCAACTTTTGAAATTTGGTGACCGTGTTAACAATAACCGTCATACTTTTAAATTTTCAAAATTTAATCATGTCATTAATTTGCGGGGATTTGTGTTGAAAACATGTTTTATGAGGATTATGTTTTCGACATATACGGATTCTGAAAAATGACCAAGTATAAAGTTAGCCGCCACGCTTGAGTTTGTTTTATGCCGAAGATTGTGCAAATTTCACATTTTGCGCGCTTGCCGAGATTTTAAATTTGAAAGATTGCTTCCATTTTCAATATCTTCAAATAAAGATGTGTATTATATTTATTGCATAGGATGTCGTACCCGCACTGCGGTCATCCGCCTATTGTGCTCCCTAGTTTTACAATTCCTCAAAGAGTCTGGTCTTGGCCAATTCTCGCAGTATATCTTTTATGAATAACCTCTTACATCCGCAAGCGTCAACTTCTCAGCGTCGAAGATTTGCTCCCTATTGCCATTGAATGTCTCAGATCCTCTTTTTAGTATTTTAACCGTTATATTATACTGTTTTAAATTTTCCTTCTTTTAGGTATACGGTTCTTTTCGATTTATTTAATGAAACAAATCATATGCTTCCATTTGTTTTATTTTACCAGTTACAAGCAGTGCAGGACCACCTGACAGGAAACCTCTAAAGTTTTCCTTGGGCACCAACCGGACACTGCCACCTGAAAAGCAACTGTAGCAGTGCAAGTTGGGCCTTGTGTCTGATACCACTTGTCGAGGACGATTAAGCACTTCATCTACTATGCCATTATGAGACATTCAATGTTTTAAATTTTCCTTCTGGTTATTTTCGATTTATTTAATGAAACAAATCATACGCTTCCATTTCTTTTATTTTACGTAAAATAAAACAAAAGGAAGTGCTTAATCGTCCTCGACAAGTGGCATCAGATACAAGGCCCAACTTACACAGCTACATTTGCTTTTCAGGTGGCAATGTCCGGTTACTAGATAAATAGATTACTAGTGCTACTGCTACTTGCCCTCCCTCCCTCCTCCAGGAAGCTTTAGAAGTTTCCCTGTTAGGTGGTCCTGCACTTCTTGTAACTGGTTTGCTGTCTGTCACTTTGGAGATTCTTCTGGTCCAGCCCACACAATTTCCTTGGCTTGGAGAAGCAGAAAGTTTTTTTTATATTCTCCGTCACAGTATCCAGTATGGGATGACAAGAAGTAAGTTCAAGAATTGCAGAAGGTTAGTTCTACCTCTTGGTTTAGCTTTAATCTCAGTTCTAATTTAAATACATCTGCCTGTATTAAGAGATATATAGGAGATATGGCCAGCAGTATCTCCATAGCAGCAGTCGCTGTTATCGCTCCTGTTATGTCCATGCAGTTCTGTTTTTACATCTTGCTGACTAATTTTTAGACACCTTATTTGTGTACAAGACCATAACACAAAGGATACCTACATAAGTCATAATGGGTATAACCATTATCTTCTATATCACACGAGTGACGAGTGATATTTCAGATACGGCGCAAACTTTAACGTATATCGTTAAATTTAAAGGCACCTTGCATCTTTTTGGAGGCAGTTAAGTGCACATCTAATTGACATCAGCGACTTGTTGGCATACACCTCTTCGATATCTATAAATGCCACTAGAATAAGTAACTAAGTTTCGTGTCTGTATGATTTGCTGTGTTTTTGATATGCAATTTTTTCTGTTATCTTCCTTTCAATAATTAATTTGGTACTCGAAAACTACTCCATAATGTATCTATTTTGTGACCTTTATGTACTCCATAGATTGTGTTTCTACGACGCGCTTACGCGGAAAGTATTTCAAGCAACATTTGTACAAAACATCTGAAATCTTGAGCATCTAAAGCGCGTTTTTTCTAAATTACAATAATACCTCGACTTACGTATACTCTACTTACGTAAATTCGCAGATACGTAATTTCTCTTTACTTCCCTTCTTCGCTCTATAGCTCATCGAAACGCGATATGCTTATCGCATCGTGTCATTTAGTTTACAGTTTGCCAGCAACGAAGGTGTTTCTGCGCACGAGGCGATTGTTCTACGAAATGTAGATGTATTCTTATAATTTGTCGTTTTATTTGTAATAAATAGTCAGCAACTAAGCGGATGAGTGCGCCTAAAATTTTACTGCAAATTTGTAGGTAGTCGACTTACGTATTTTTCGACTTACGTTATGTGTCTTGGTCCCACCTATTACGTAACTTCGAGGTATTACTGTATTTAAAGAGTTAGTTGACTTGCGGTTATATCGGAAATTAGTAGCCACTTCGTTGTTTTAAGCGGAATACCCCACTTTTTATTGCAAATTCGAGTTCCCGGAACTTCATGTAGCAGTTGATATACCTGAAACGTATCGCTAATGAAATATTCTTGTTTTTTTTTAATTTGTCAACTGCAATGTTCACGAGAAATACTACTACAACAAAACTTCTTTCGCAGTGGAGAAAGACGTGAAATCTTTGACAGAATATTTTTTAAGTTTTCATTACCCCTCTCCAATTCCACTTCTAAGAGAACAGTTTGCTTTGATTTCGTGCTAATAGCATGTCAAGTTTTTTTAAATAAAAAATTAAAGAAAAGCGCAACTATTAATGTAGTGTATAGATTAATGAGACTGATAACACCTGCACCAGCCTAGTGTTGTGAACGCTGGCAGCGAGAGTTTATTTCTCCGACATTTTTCTTGAAGAATTGGATTCCATCTATCTGGATCTATCATTCGCTGTCGGAAGCAAAATGATTAACAACGCGGCGTTATAAATGGCGAGATAGTCTTGCCACAAAGCCATTGAACACATACATGCATACAAACGACACAGCAAAAGTTTTGGCAGCTTAAGAAGGTGTTGCAACTAGCACCCGCACCACAGATACAAAAATAAATAAATAAATGTATTTAAAAAAAGAACTTAGCCGTCAAACAATAATTTGATTTGTTTATCTTAACTGTCTTATTACTAACAATACGTCTTCTGTCATTGTGAAATTGTTTAAGCGTTGTTTATTGTCATTTTAAATATAAAGATGGTGTTATTTAGAAAAATGTGATACCTATGTAAAAGTGTACAAAATATAAAAAATAATGGAAAGCGAGCACATAAATATTATAACGAGTGTAGGGTCCTAAACGCAGAACTCAGAATCGTGCATATTTTTTAATCTTTATAGAAAATTTAGTATAAATGAAGAGGTTCTCAAAAAAAAAGAGGAACAAAGCTATCATAATAACTTCTTTATTTTTTCTTATTGAGGTATTACAACTTTTTTCTTCAAAATTAAATTTTCAATTAAACGGTAATGAAATATATATAATATTATTAAAAGTAATGGGTGAATCAAGTCCTTCCTATGTTAAATCTTTAAATGTGATAACGTAAAGCTTATAGTGACCGCTACACTTTTGAATTTAGAAAATTTGATTATGTCATTGTTTTGTTCCTATTTTCTGCTGATTTGTGGCATTGACACTACATTGTATCTGCTTCTGTTTTCCAGATATTTCATTTTGGAAAAAATGGGCAAGTATAAACTTAACCGCCACACTTTCGAATTTTGAAGTTATTTTTTTACGTCATCGTTTTGTGCTGATTAGTGCTGTTGAAACCCCGTTTTGTACTGCTTCCTTTTGCTAGAGATTTATATAGCCATTTTGGAATTTTCAAAACTTGCTGTGCTTTCGGGTTCACTGACAATAGTATTATATGTTATGCCCTTTCCGATATCGACTTGAACATTGGATTTGATGAAATAGGTTTAGTAAGTCTTGTGTAAATGTGTGTTGGTTTTGGACTTGGGGCTAAATGCTGATCATGTGGATATGTTCACGTAATAGATCTAAACGAAAAGATCAACTTCCATACACGTAAGAAACATAGAAATGTCAATATCTTGAGAACAGAAGCAATACAAAACGGAGTTACAATGACATAAATCATCACAAAACGGACAAAAAACGATGGCATAATCAAACTTAAAAAATGCGAAAGTATTGCTATCACCGTAAACTTGGCCGCCATTTGAATTTGAATATATCCTCGAATATATCGAAAACGGAAGTAGTACAAGACGTGGTTTTAACGGCACAATTGAGGGGTACAAACGATGACATAATCAAATTTTGAAATTTCGAAATTGTGGTGATTAAGTTTTCAAACGCGTATAATAAAACACTCGGGGCTTAAGGTGTCACAGTGATACATTTATTGAGACCTGAACAGCGTAACCAATGATTAAAATGTTTTAAAAATACACGTGAGGTTTATTAGGTTGAGGACAATTCCTTTAACTTAAATTTAAGTTGCATAGTAAAATTACGCATACTCATAAGAAAACATCGTGTGGCATTTATATGTGGTATAGAAATACTTATTAATATTCTTTCAAGTTTGTTTCTATATGTATGTTTATATTGCGCCAGTATGGAATTTCAATAACATGTAGGTTAAAACTGTCTCAAGTTCAAGTTATTTTTAGGTAGTTTTATAGTACATAGTTATACAATTGCCAAATCATTAAGAAGCGCATCTAGTCATTGTTTATGGTAAATATTATTCAGCCAAATTATGTTTAAGGTATTTGTCTAAATTCACAAAGAATATCTCCATTTCTTTTCAAATAAGAGGTGAGCTTTTTTACAGCAAATGTAGGTATGAAGTGTTTTTTATAGTACAAAGTCGGAGTACTTTCAGTGTTACAACTGATATATTACAATGCAGAAGTACCTATATTTCGAAGCTTTAGCTTACTGCAACTATTATATTCTCGGTATATAATATGTACATATATGTATATAAATTATACATAAAAAGTACTTCTGCAGTTTTTTAAAACCATGTAACTTAATACGGTTTGTAGTAACACTCAAAAAGTATTAACTGTTAAAATATCGGGAACCTTTTTTTAGGAATATATGGAGAAAGATTAGTATTAACGTTCAAATAATACTATACATTCTTTATTGTACGGGAAATCAATCGAGAGTTTATAAAATTATCATAAATCTCAAAGCTATTAGCATTATTTCAAAAATATTTAGTTAGGTTGTAATTAATCATTTTAATTAAATATTAATTGTGAGTTCGTTAAATCATTTATTGTATGATCATAAAGCGCCCACCACACGTAAAACAAAATCCAATTGTTCATAAAACAAACGACAGGCTTCATAACAAAAATACGGATGAAAAACAATTCCAAGGAACTTTCGAATGACATTCACTCGCATATTGTTACCGTTTTAAAAAATACGTTAATAATGGCTTTGCGACGCCATCTGTAGTGAATATATCACTAGTTATTCAGCTACATGTTTAAACAGGGGATGATATTTTTTCATAAAAGTTGTTGTTCGATATTTACGCCCAGTTATGACGATGAGCATGACTGGAAATTTTATCGAAAAGAGCGCGATATTCAAATCCTTTGTTTATTTTGGTTATCTAATTATCTTCTGTCATTACACCAAAACATGTGTTGCTAGAAGAACGTAACACTTGTTTTGGAATGACGTTAGGAGATAATAAGAAATAACGGCAACATACCGTACACAATTCTATGAATATACTAATAATACAATCTACAATACCCGAAAATATTGCTAGATTGATTAGCAGAAAAATATTAAGATGCTCACAATATAAACAAATAGTTTACAATGGTAAAGCGGACATACTTGCAAATGCGCCAGGAATTGTGGGTGCTGAGTATGCGCGTTAGAATATTGTCGATTCTGGCGCCATAAATATCTGTTATTGTAGTGCCCCTTCGTCATGTCTGAGTAGATATTCCCCTCTGATGTTTAAAACGACCACCATTGTTTTCCATGCCGTAGTAAAGCCATTTTCAAATTCTCTCACTTTTTCAAAAGTTCCCCGTGGAATATTTCAGACACGCTAATAATTCCTTGGCCTAACTCATTTAAATCTACTGGTTGAGTCTTATAAACTACTGACTTCAAGTGACTAAACGAAACTCTGAGATAATCGTGGTGGCTATTCAATCGTTCCACGTTTACCAATCCAGCGATTTACACATCAATGGTTAGGCCAACTACGAACATTTGCAGCACAATGCGGAGGAGCATCGTCCTACTGGAAAAACAATTGACGTTCATAGATAATTTAGTTACTTTCTTCATCAAGCTAGTTTTCCACTTCTTCAGTTATTAGAAGATCGACGATGTTCTCCAGCATATTTAAATAAACATCGCTAGTTAGTGCTTCTCTAAAGAAAATGGACCCAACTATCGAGTCACTTTGTATTTCACCCCAAACATTCATTTTTTGAGTCTTCTGGGTATGCTCTTCTCTTATATTATAGAGATTTTTATCGTTTCAGTATCATACATTGCGTCTATTTACATGTTTATTTAAGAAAAACACATTCATCACTAAAGCAAATGTTCTCCACTAAATTTGTATTTGCAATAATCATTCTTACTAACCTCTTGCACTATTTACATTTTAAAAGGATGAAATTTATGCACTTCTGTGACTTTTTGCGTACCGACGAATAAGAAAGTCCAGAGGATGCTGTAACTTGTTGCAAAGAGCTGATTGGTTCCATGGTAAAATTTCCAATTATTTCTGTCTTTGCCAGTTGATTTAGTATTTTATTTGCACGCGATTTCTTATTCGCTACTGATCCAGTTGTTTCAAATTTTTGCACAAGTTTCTGCATTTATGATCCATATGCTTATCTGTATGTTTTATTAAAAATTCTTGCAATGCCACGTGCAGCGTATTGCTCAGCACCATAAATGTAAATCACTTCCAGCCTGTCAACAGTAGAGTACACTATTTTGATGTAATGCAGGTGAAGTTGAATGAAAGCAACTAATGTAACAGTTGTCTAAACGCCAATGGTTTACTTAAGGGTTAGAAATCTATTCAACTATTTCAAAGACAATCGTTAATAAAATTATAGAAAAGAATAAGTATTATCCTTTTCATTCGCAGAAACATCAAGCTCTTACAGACAATGATGCTCCAAGAAGATTAATATTTTGTGAATAGTGTGAAGAGATACTGCGGGAGCAACTACATTCTGTACAGTTCTGTTTATGGACGAATGCAGCTTCAGTAGCGCTAACTGTCACAACAAAAAAATAATCATATTTATACAAAAGAGAATCCTCCTGTAAAGGTAGATGGACAATAAATGTGAGGGAACGTGCTACAGGCGGGCAAGTTATCGGACCATTTTGTTAGGAAGGCCACTTGAATAGTCATAAATATAGTAATTTTCTACTACAGCAGCACTATGTACGAACATGTGGTACCTTCATGATGGAGCTCCTGCCCATAAGTCACGAAACGTGACAAAATGCGATTTCTTCTTATGGGGATATGTGAAAGATTTAGTGTACAGAAGGCCACCCACGACCGAACAAAATATGTGGAAAAGGATTACAGAAGTTTTTACGTCAATAACTCCTGAAATGTTGAGGAAAGTTGAAATCAACTTTCAAAAAAGAATTAATATTTGCGTAAGAGAAAGAGGAATGAATTTTGAACATTTATTATAATTTCCTTTTGTTTTTGATGCAATAATGTACTTTTGTTTTTTTCTTTCTAACATTATGTATGCATACTTTCTTGTTTTTGTTACGTTTTCAAGCTTATATCCAAATTGGAGACAATATTTTTGTAACTTCTGTCAAAAGTACGAAATATCTCGAAAAGTCTAATTGTAAGATGAAACATAGTACTACTATACATGAATGAAAGGTATTAAAATGAAGAATTCATCGATATAACAAAAGGGTAGTAGGTAGGGTGTAGGGTGCGATTTAAAAAAATAAAGTTATCTAAGAACAAGTTCCAAGTTTTGCGCTAAATCATTTACAATAACCGGAAGTAGGTATATCATGATCTCTTGATGTATAGTAGTTGTTTAGGTCGGAACATATACTTATCATATATCTGATTTCATTTCGATACCTATTTTCAGCATCACGCTATCACGGCATATGAAAAACCTCCGAATCGCGACAGTTTTTACAAAAACGTAAAATATTTCCATAACTATTAGGAATAGGGGTAAAGTAGTTTATTCAAAGTGGGGATATTTTTTAGCCTACTATTCAAAAATTTCAAAATATATAGGGCATCCTATTTAAAATAACGAAGTAAGTATGTGTTTACATACTTTTGAGACACTCTGTATCATTAAAAATATTTTTAGTTTATGCAGAACATAAATCGGGTTAACTTTTCTTTAAAACTTTTTTCTCTATTTTAACAAATGTAGCAGATATTTAAGAGCCACGTTGAAACGGAACACCCGGTACAATTCGAAACTGGTAATTTTTCGGTTCTAAATTTAAAAAAAGTGAATAACTGATAGTGATACATGATGATTATGGTCATGTATCAGTTATAGTAGTATATAACGTTTTTCAAATAGCGTATGGTATTTTTTTTAATCAAATTCTAAAAGAGCATTAAGTTGTGAATAGAAAAATAGTAAACGACATACGATCTCAAATTAATATTAATCGAGATATTTCGAAAAAATGAGGACAATAAAAATCAGTGCAGCAAATGTTTTTTAGTGAAACTTTTTTTGTAAAAGTAGAAAATAAATGTTAATAGTAGCTACAAATTCTTTATATAAGGTAAACAGTGGAAGAAAGCAGACGGCTATCGAATTAAATGTTCAATGTCTTCAGAAATGTCTGCAGATGTATGTCTTATTCTCTGCTGCATGTTTTCTGGTGTTGTTGGTTCCGTGTCATATACAACAAGTCGATATTGTACACTTAAAATAAATATAGCTATTCTGCGCGAATACAAAAGTGCATTGGGGCTGGTGGCCGCCAATTTGATCATTTAATTCGATAGCCGTCTGCGTTCTTCCACTATTTACCTTATGCAAACAATTTGTAGCTACTATTAACATTTATTTTCTACTTTTACATTTAACAAACGACGGAAAAACATTTGCTGCACTGATTTTTATTGTCCTCATTTTTTCGAAATATCTCGATTAATATTAATTTGAGGTCATATGTGGTTTACTATTTTTCTATTCACAACTTAATGCTCTTTTAGAATTTGATAAAAAAAATACCATACGCTATTTGAAAAAAAAAGAGTTGAGCTTGCCCTTTGTGTCTTTCTTTATAGTGACAACAGTAGCGCCATCGAATGAGCCCCTTCATATAGTTAAATTTTTGTGTAATACTGTTCTTCATAACACTAATTGTTTCGAAGATATTACAGTGTTACACTTTAAATGGACCAGCCTGTATAATCTATCACTCTGTGAAAAACGCATATTTGAATTTTAAATTTGTTTTCTTCCATCTTATTTTATCTTTTTAATAATGTTAGGTGACCGTGATTTGTATTAGTAATCGTTTAAATTTAAAAGCTTGGTCACTTTTTACACGTATGCATATGTATTGTCTTTATTGCAGTCATTTGCCAACTAGTTTTACTTAGACAGTTTATGTTCAAGAATTTCATGATTTATATAAGTTAACAAGTGCATTTTGACATTACAGCATCATCTCAAGTAGTTCTAACGGTGCAGCAAAGGATGGGAGGACATAGAATGGGATCTCCTAGTTTACATAATCGTCCAGTAACCACACATTCACCTGCCAGAATTACAGGACCTCAACCTGTTAACGTAAGTTGTGTTGTTTTCTGTATTCGAGTTCTTGTTATATTAAGTCTGTGGACACAATGAAATATATTACAAATTAAATTAATGAATTAAATAAATTGGAAATACATATGGAAGATGTTAAGCCGCGTGCACACGCGTCGATCGTAGTCGGGCGACTGCAGTCGTTCAACCGAGAGTGACAAAAGGTTTATAACAGGCAATTCGTGATATAAGACGTCAAATTAAATTAAAATACTGAAAGGAACTACACTGCTGTAAACAATTAACGATCATTGCATATAATTAGTAATAGGAAGTGGTGCCGAATAATATAGCACCTACAAGTATTTAAAACTTTAAATTCCTGTTTATTTTGGAGATACGGTTATATATATATATATATGTATTAGATGTCGATTTTTTTACATAATTATTTTATTGCCGTAATGTGACATCGCCTTTCAAAAATATTTTCCAAACTTATAATTAACATATTCAACATTTTTGGTGTTAATTCGGTTTGAAGATGGAAACACTATTTCGGAAACGTCACGTCACACTACAGCATTAAATTAATTATGTAAAAAATCGACGCTTATTATTTATCTAACCCTCAAAGCAAAGGAATTAAAAATATAAAGATTAAATGGTTAATAAAAATATTATTTCTACACATAGTATAAACTAGCATCATTTTTCCTAAACCACAAACTGAATATACAGATGTCCATGCAGATTTTAAAGCCATTGACGTTCGAAATAATAAAAACGCTCGTCAGCTCACGCAAACTTCCTATATCTTCTAAAGTAAACTGAATAACATAGCAAAACTCTATATTATAATAAAGGTAAGACCTAGAAGAATCGTAAACAGTAAAAGTATATAGGGTGTTCTATTTAAAATAAAGCAAGTTTAGTTTAATAGGACATCCTGTACAGTTCAACATATTTTTAGGTTATAGCTCCCTACGCTTCAACTTTTATCTTAATAACATTTTCTCATTTCTCTTATAATACAGGAGTAATTGGACTTCCTCGCACTAATGTCGCACCCGGTATGTGTAATGATTAAAGATATATTAATATCAAAATTATTTCATTTACGAAATTTAAAATATAAGATTATTTGATTTAAATTCAATACATAGTACATTCTATTATAAAACATGTTAAACAATTAATCAACAACAATTTGTACAACAATTTTTCGAGGTATATTTCAAATATACAATTCTATATCTCTTTGACAGATTCGACAGACATTGATAGTAATATCAATGTCGAAATTCAAATCACTGTCGCTACTGTCATCATTTTCAACTGAAATAATAAATGGCTTCATTACATCATTTTAAAAGCCATCTAAATTGCATATTTTGTTTTCCTCTTTGATTACATGTTCTTTACATTTCATCCATTTCGCCGAGTTAACATTTGCAATAGCTTACACTTTTGCTTTTTGTGTCCCTCATTAAGCCTGGTTTCATCCAAATAATATATTGGTCGTTGTTCAGTTCTATATTTTTTAATCTAAGATAAATATCTTCGTTTCCACAAAGTAATGCCTTCACTTTCAAGGAGCATATTTTGGGATTACCTTTTAAATACTTATAAGTCAATATTTTGTAAAACATTTAGATAGTATAAAAATTTATATATACGCTGTTGGATAACTACCAGTAATTTTCTTAATAATACAGCTTGCTTCTCCTGTACCGACAAATGTCCACGTCCTAAGATAGCACGCTTTCCTGGAGGCGATGTTGATAATCCACGTGTAAATCCATTATTATAAGCAAATAGTTAAAAAAAACTGATTTTATTGTTTAAACACCATAAAAACAAAAAATGTTTGGAAAATAATTAGGAAAAATATTTACTCAATCAGCTATATTTAGAATATGGCGGCACTAAAATGACCAAATTTGTCCATGTTATCAAGATCGCTGATGTTTTCAGCTGTTTGTGGGTGTCATTCGGTATTAATTTTATTACTCCATTTTTTCTCTAAGAACTATTGCAGTCAACCTTCTGTAAAACTCAATATTTTTGTGTTTTCTCTAAATTCAAAAATACTGTTCTAATAATATGACCTTACAATTTCCAAACCGATTAAAACATATGATGTTTACTAACATTGAAACTCATTGAAACTACATTTGTAGGTGTTGCATTAGATTAGATTAGATTGTTAGTGAGTCGATGATGCATTCACTGCCTCTCTTTACTATGACCTATAAGATATTTCAAGTACCCTTAATCATTTAGTTCTAATTGATCTCCAAGCTTCTAAAGAAGTTTAGTATCTTCTTGGGGGCTATAGATCTATCTACCCGATTCCAAGCGCGCATGTTCGAGGTGGTAACTTCTGTGTTAGGGCACAGCTACGCTATCACTGATGTGTTCTGCCGTTAACCTGTGTTTCGAGCAGAATCGACATTTATCATTGTCCATTTGCTCATCTTGAGGTGGTACCTCACAGGGGCGTGGTCCTGAAACTAAAGTCGTGATGGCGCCGAGTTCCCTTTTATTCAGGCACAGCACGCATATCTCCCTACTGGCTGAAAAAGTAATAAACTTTTTTGATTGTTTTTGTTCAGTCTTCTACTGTTGAAGATGAGCTTTAACGTGGCTTTTAGTCAGGCCATAGAATGACTCTAGTCCAATGAGTCGAGGCTCTACGCCTTTTTTGCAAGACCATCGGCAGTCTCTCCACCCTCACATCCTCAGCGAACTGCTACCTATATCAGTGTAACTATTGTTTTGGCCCAGAGTTTCGACAATGAGTAGATACTCACTCTCACGTTATCTTAGACTCGAAGGTAAACGTGCTTAAGGCCTTTAGTACTGCTTGACTGACTGAAATGTATATGCGCATGCCCTGATAGTGCTTTTTTAGACATTCTTGGGCCTAATGAATATATTTCTGCCTAACAGGTAGTTGAACTTGTACCTAGCGCCACAAAGATATTGTATCTCGGCCTATAGATGCCTGTTCCCGATCGTCTATCTGTTTTGGCTTCATCCGTATACCAGCATATAGACGGGTTCTGCAGCAAAGTTGTATATTTTTTTACTATCGCAACGTAAAAGGTTACTTTGCATTTGACACTTCTTTATGCAGATGTGCTATTCGCTTGCACATTACTGTAGACATAGATATCAAAGACTGCTTCAGTACACGCCCAAGTTGTTTTTTTTTGCAACTAAATGTGTTAATGTTTATCTTCTGTTTTTGGCACATTTTTAAAGCAGTTAATTTTCACTTAAATTTAGTGAGTGAATTACATCGATCATTATTGATTATCCAACTTAGCTTCAATATAATAATTATTTAAGGTACTTTTAACTACTTTATTCTTTCAACTGGACGTAGAAGGCGGACTAATATTCTACATGTTGTAACGATTTTCCATTAAACCAACTTTTAGTACATACTTGAACCGGCGTAATAAACACATTATCGCCTATTCACAAAATATTGTAAAATATGCTTGGAAGATTTATAGTTGCTATAAACTTTAGTAATGTACAATGTTAAATATCTGTACAAATATATGTATGTGAATTAGTTTTATGTATTAATCGGATACGGAAGATACATCAATGACATAAATAAAATGCCCTTTAGTACCACCTGTTTTCTTAAAATAAGTAATTCTATCATAAGTAGGTATAAACATTGAAAAACAATGAAACTCGTAAATATTAGTAGTCAGATGAACAGCATTTATTAGAAAAATATATCTTTTGACATTAAAAGTGAAATCTAAAAACTAATTTTATTAAAGCATTGAGATATTAAATATTAAAATGAGATTAAACGGAAAAGGAGCTCAAGATAGACTCCGCAGTTGAGGTTATGTATGCAACAGCAATTCTCTGGAGATATGACATTTCTGTAATTTAGACAGAAGACAGGCAGCAATTTCAAATTAAATAATCTGAATCATTGATGAGAATCGTGGAATTGACACTTGAGTTGTTGTATTGTACTTTTGATTAGCAATAAGCATAACGTCAACAAATTATCCAAATCAATTTTATCAAAGAAAAATCTCGGTCACAAGACTATTTCACGAACAAAATTTCTTGCAATATAGTTTGCTTTTAGTAAGTTCGGCAGTTATCGGAAGTTTTCGTAATTTACTGTCTTAGGTTGTGTTCATTTTGCCATGTACCTATGTATTTAGTTAAGAAACTACTAAGAAAAAATAAATAAATAAGATTTGCTTTGTGTAGTAATTGCGAGCATTGTGAGTGAAAATGAGCCACTTATTAAAATTGACACGTGATTTTTTCGCTATAAAATGAATGTCATTGGCTGTTGCTAAGGAATTCCAACTGTGATTGGTTGATATTAATGTAAGTGATATAGTCAGTATCATCGAACCATAGCAACTGTAAATGTACAATTAATACTGTGCAAAATGCATACGTGAAATTATGTTCCACTTTCTATAGCTATAATTGTACACGTTCATCTATTGGTCAAATTAGTTAGAAATGGTTATTGTTAACTATCTGCACATAATATGAACTGTATTTAAATTGCAATTTCAAAATATTTACAGTAAAGCAGTATACACCTACTTAACTTTAAGACATGATTTATTAGTTAACATTGATAGTGCATAAGCCTTTTTAATTGCAGGACGAAAAATTGTTTCAACTCCAACTTGAAAGAGAACAACATTTTCGTTTAATGATTGAGAAGGAAGAACGTTATTTGGAAGCACTGCGTAGCCAATTGGCTCGATCTCCAGACGAGAAAAAATTTTTAGAGTTGGAGAAAGCAGAAAGAAATCTACAAAAACTACAAGGCATGCTTCAAAACCATGTCAGGAACCAAAGTGAGGTAAATATATGTATTTCTGTTTGTAGTGACAATTTCGTAAGCGATTTGTTCTAAATCCTTCCAAATTTCCTTCTATACATTTAATATACTTGATTCAATGTATCCGAAAATAAACCTAAAGTATGTAATGTCATTATTAAATAGCGAAGTCTAAATGGATGTTTGTGTTGTTGGTGTTCATCGGTGCTTGGTTGGTGAATGGTGGCTTTATTGCTATAAATGTAGTGTATGTGGCACTGCGTCATAATTTATCGTAAAGATTGGTTAATTCCATGTTAATTAAGGTATAATTACATACATATCCTGTTTATCCGAAACTTTAAAAATGTTTTGAGATATTAATCAGTCTTGTTTGAAGTGGTGATTTGTCTAATTTTCATTGTTTCCTATGCTCAGTTGTTGCGTTTTGTGAATATATTAATCTGATTTTGTCACTTATCGATGTAAGTATCTAATTAATTCTAAAAATTCTAAGAATTGTGAAGAATGTAATCAATTAAAGAATATTGTACTGTTGTATTGGGCTGATGGAATTTTACCATTTAAATTTTTTTATTTTGCGATGAACTTGTATCTAACATTTACATCCAGTTCGTGTCTTACAACGCAAAAGTTTGACCAAATTGCAAAATATCTATACTGCTACATATCATGTATGCTTGCTTATTATTTATTTTTATTTGGGACCACGAACTATAGAACCATAAATGAATGACTTTTGTTTACTATTTATAAGTCTATATAAAAGACAAAATCGACGTAGTTTTGTTGGATAAATTTGTAAAGAATGAAAATTCTATACACGTTTGAAATTAATTAACTAATTTCTAAATCACATCAATTACACTTAAATTATTGTCACAAAAACTAGCGTCTTTATGTATATGATACTGGATTTTACTTATATTTTACTCATGAAAGCTTCTTGCTTATTTACTTAAATCAGTATACTTTACCAACTTAAAATTAATATGCTGAATCTCCGACATTCAATTAGTTAAATGCATGAAGAATTTTGTAACTTACGCAACAGAAAATGCGCGCTTAGTTGGTCAGCTGAACTAACTCACAAATAAGTGAACAATTGTCATATCCTTTATATTATCATTGCGTTATTACTAATGAAACACCTAAACACGATTTAAAAATCATTAACCCACACGCTGTCATTGATATGTTCGAAAGATTACTTGCATTTCATTTGGATACAGCTGATTTATTTGCACAAAATTGCATTTGTGGTTAAACTATGACAATAGTTATTTGTACAGAGCGCGTGTAAAAATTGAAAAATTCTATAAAACTATAATGCGATCTTGTCAAATCCAGCAAATCATTGTCTTGTTTTGTTTCGCTCGTTATCGGTTTATTTAAGAAAAGATCGTTAGGATTCGCAAGCATCCATATTCTTGTTAATTACGTGTTAGTCGGTTTTAAGCTAGATGAGTGACTCCGATGACATGATAATCCGGATTATAGAGAAACAGTTCCCGAGCTGCGGGGTGTTAATTAACAAACACTTGAAAAATATCAAGATCGGCCTAGATAGATTTATTTAGTATAATAACTGTAGTAATTAAATGCCATTATACATTACGAGTGCTTATTATATTTCTTAAATGCATTACGATCCTCACTCAAATAAAACAGTTGCGTAATTAAATTTACATTATGAATATAGTTCTTAAATGCGTAACCAGAAGTTTAAATTTACTGTTTTGAAACTGTGGCATTATTAAGTATAATTACAATATTATGAATATATTTGTTAGACACATCAAGAGAATTTTAAATTTAACCCCTACTTTATTGAAAATGTTATTTAAAGTGCACTTTTATTTACATTCAAATAAGTTTATTTGAAATAGCCATGGTGTGCAGGCGATAATTGAAAAATCTATAATGTTCAGACCTTGGGAAGACAGTGCCGCAGGTCCTGCAAACAAAGCCAATGGAAATAGATAATACTGACAATGATGAAGAGAAAAGACAATATTTATCGATAGATACGAAACAGATTGTGCTAAATGTTTATAATGGTTTGGTAAAAATAAATAAATGATCAAATTCATTACATCATCAAAATTCCAGTCTGCATTACGAAAAACATATTTTGAAGAATTAAGTAGGAAATTACGTCACACACATGTGGTAGTACTGAGTGATGAAAACAGGGATAGTAGCGCGCACCCACACACACCTGCACCTTTTTGCTAATTTAACCGTCTCTCTACGTCATCAAATGCAAAAGTTACCCATGTTGTCCGTACGAAATCCGGGCACGCAGTATATATCTTTATAATATTCAAACGTATTATACAGTGCGGTTCTAAAGTATCCTCTCCTCCTGCTAACCTTTGATCGGTTTAATAGAGAGGTTCCAGTTTTGAGTCATTAATCTGAAATACGATATACTAGCTACATTCCTGAAATAAAATATCTATTTAGTTTCAAAGGTTGACGACAGGCGGTGGTATATTATCAAAATTTTAAATGGAATGGGAGGTCGAGTGACACCTCATTTTAAAGGGCTCACTGTGTATAGTATCAGGCTAATATTTCATAAAATTTTATCCACTCATATGAACATACATATCTTTTAATTCCTGATTTATTTCCACTTGTAGGTCAACAAAACAATAAATAATTAAATACCAATTTATTCCATAACATATAATAATATGTTTTCGTTAAATAACTTCTTCAGTGGAAGAAATTGACATTTAATATGTGTCAAATTACTAATAATATAAATATAGATTGCCATGCCTATCAACAAAATTATCTAAAAAACAAAGAATTCATTGGTATATCGAATTTTAATTATATTCACAAGTAATAATGAAGGATATTTTGATTTAATACAACTATAAAAAAAGAAATGATTTGAATTATTCGTATATCAATCTATTTTTTGTCAAGCTCTAACAATTCTGTTCAAGGACTAGGGAAAAACATGGCAAAAAACCTAGTCAAGAGCTTAAAATTAATAAAATTCATTATTATTAGTACTTTGACACATATTAAATGTCAATTTCTTCCACTGAAGAAGATATTTAACGAAAACATATTATTATATGTTATGGAATAAATTGGTATTTAATTATTTATTGTTTTATTGACCTACAAGTGGAAATAAATCAGAAATTAAAAGATAAGTACATAAAGGTCAGAAAATATATATATTAATTATGAACATACATAGAACAAAGTTTCATTTCATAGTACATTTGTGTTTGCAGTTATCTGCTCAATATAAATTTGAAAGTCTTAGGTAGCTATGAATGGTAAAAAGTGTGTCTTTTATTAAGCATATACTACCATATGAATGTCATAAAATAGTAATTATATACCAAGGGAGAGAAGACATTTTTCTCAGCCGAGTAGCATTATTTCCCGAGACGCGAAGCGTCGAGGGAAATAATGGCTACGAGGCTGAGAACAATCTTCTCTGCCGTGGTTTATATACTATTTTTTCCACTACTAGCATATTTAACCGCTTTCTCAATAATGTAATATAATAAGCCGTTCCGATCAATGTTTAATTTAAGATATCCATAGAAAACATGTTAGTCTGTAAAAACAAATGAATAAACATTTAATGTCAAATTGAGATTTTATTCATGTCTTGTCACAATACCAAAAAAAATGTCAGACAGTAGTTGTACTCCTGCAGAAATCCGCAAGGAAGCAAATCAAATAGAGTATGAAAAATACTGGTACACTGGCTTGCAATAAAATCTCGTACACCTTAATGTCAAGCAAGCTAATTTTTGAAGATTATTTTTCAATGTAAGCTGACTTTAGATTTGACGGATGTGACACTATGCATAGAGGTTGTGGTGACATAAAAATAGTGTATTTTTGGAAATGAAACGTCAAATTAGAAATGTCACAAAAGGTGAAATCAATATAGGTAAAACTAGGTGTACGAGATTTTATTGCAAGCCAGTACGTCAGGAATTAACATAACCTGCCATAATTGCGCTATTAATTATTATTTTAATAAGTAGTGATTACCAAATTACGTATTTCCTACTTTGTTTATTTATGTTAAATGTTAACCTAACCTTTTTTCTTGAATTGCGGATTTCATTCGTGCATCTATACGACATTCATATAATCATTATATTCAAATTATTTCTATTCTATACATTTTTATTGAATAAATCATAATTTTATTTGTCAATTGTTTTTATTATTTACTAGTAGGAGATAATTTTTATTATTGACTACTAGGAGAGAAATTCATCTTCTCGGCCCGAAAACATACCAAATAATGACGTCTTCTAACGCTAGTAGTGGAAAATAGAATTTTATTGAGATTAGATCAATTTTCTTTGTTACTTTGAATGATGTTCCATTAATTTTAGGTTTAGCGTCCATGGCTGTCTGGGACGTAATGACTCTTTGAATTCATGTTTGACACTGGGATTATTTAAATATGTCTTCGCTGTCACTTTAAGCACTAAGATTATGAAATCGAAATTAATTCTCTTCAAGAGTTACGTTTTAAAAGTAGTGCATGTTTGCAAAAATATTCATGTTGAGATTTTTAGAAAAGTCTGGGACGAAACGCTAAATAGGATGTTTTTTGCTAAACAACTTAACGAACTGATTTAGACCATCTAGTAGTATGAAAAATAGTAAAATATTAGCTCTGTTGTATTTTTTTAGTCGACAGAATTTTGCAAAAGTTTAGTATTATACTCGAACAAGTAAACCGAAAATTGACGGTTATTATTTTTGATTATGGCACTTATATCAAAATTCTATTTTATGACCTTCATAAAATAGTACCTATAGGCTTCATAAAAGACCCCCGTTTTACAATTCATAGCTGCCTAAGACTTTTAAATTTATGTTGAGCAGATAACTGCAAACACAAAATTAATAATGAAGTAAATATTTGTTTTATTACAATGTTCATATGAGTGGATATATTTTTATGAAATTTTAACCTGATACATGTACTCAGTGACCCCTGAGAATGAATGAGGTGTCACTCGACGCACCATTCCATTTAAAATGTTTATATTATATCGCTCCCTGTCGTCAATCTTTGAAACTAAATAGAAATTTTACAACACGAATGTAGACTATAATATTTCATATTAATGACCCAAAAACTGGAACCTCTCTATTAAACCGATTAAAAGTTAGCAGAGAGGGAGGACACTTTAGAACCGACTGTATACAGTTAGTTTTGGTCTCAAATAAAACTTTTTAATCCCGCCCTTATTACCTTCTCTATATTGAACAATTTTATGACATACCACTACGTGTCTTAATAGTTGAATTGAAACATGTGGTACTTTGTGATCGATTCAAAAGAACTATTCACTTGGAAAGAAGTGTTCATTATTATTTCGACTTATAGCTCGTTTTAAAACTGGTGAAACTTGAAACTGATTTTTGTTCAACATTACCAACAGTCAATATTATGTTACTCAGAAACGGTGAGATTTACATTTACACCGTTATTCGCGTCGTATGACGTCTTCGGTGCTTACTATTTGCTACAATCTGAAACAATGAAAATGAATTTTGTTGTTTGTTTAGTCTTAACCAATCATTTAACACCATTAGAAAACGCGCTATAACGATTGAACTACAATTCATTTCAAATTATAAAAAAGAACTATTAAATTCAGGAAAGAATTGGTCAACTATTAAAGTTTAATCAAATTCAATTACTCACAAACTATCAACGATGTCATATATTCATACTATTAAAGTGTTGTGCCTTTTAATGATTCTGGTTTAGATAAAGTAGTTAGCTCTGCTTAAAAACCAATTTGTTAACAAGAATTTAATTGAATTGAGTGATCAATTTGTCACTTGTTTACCGGAAATTATTAACTACTTCATCATATTAATTCTAGGAGGTTATTGGTATCAATATTTTGCACAATGCTTGTAGTAATTGCAATTCAAGCTTTACGCTCAGAAAACAACATCTCATAATGGTTGCAATTAGTCTATTTTTAACTAACTCGGTGGTATCTCGTCACTTCTGGGTAAGACCTTTCTTTTTCTCCAGTTCCACTTCCTTTTGGGTAGCTTTCCTGGAAGTATCTGGAGACTTCCAAATATAATCTTTTATAGTTCGACTTCAGTTATGTATCTAGAGATGATAAAAGATTGTGAATATCATGTTTGAAAATATCAATGTATAGTAAAATCGATTAAATGCAATAAATCGCTATTCGAAACCCCTCGAAAGAAATACCTATGATAAAATATTCTGTTTTCACAAAACAGATATTTTTTTCTTCTGATAACCACATGCCATAACTATTTACTAATCACACATTACATTTAAACTATTTTACAGTGTTAAACAATAAAGCCATATTGGTTCGACGTTTTCGACATTTCATAGGAAATACCATAAACTATTGACTCCATTAGTAAGTAGTTAATGTCTATATTTTCTTCGATTATTGGTTTAATAAATATTTTTTGAATCAACTTATTTTTGTTGACAAAAACTCTTGTTTGCTTGACATAAATACCTCTGACAAAATATATTTTGTGATGTTAACAATTCTTTTTCCCTGTGTAACTTTATAATTAAAAACTTAGAATCCCTTGATGTCTATGTGTAAAGGTGCAGTCAGAACCTCCAAATTAGTAATTATACTTAGTGAGTATAATTAGTCCGTAACGAAACTACAAACTCGTCATTCAGAACCTCTCAAATTAGGCCGTTCAATTACACGATGAACTGCCCTCTATGGGGAGTTGGTAGAAAACTGTGAATCTTGTGTAATTAAAGAACATATGGGGGTCATTTAATCGCAGTTCTCGAATTAAATTATGGTAGTCTCCTTGTTGCAAACGTTGTTGATTAATAGGTCTAACCCACCATCTTCGTATTTTGATTCTTCTGGAGAAATAATATGCTCCCAAAACTAATGACAGAAGTCCTAATTTTCTTCGTGTTATCTTCATGTTGTTTTAAAGCGTTGTGCTAGCTCAAAGTTTGAATATTCGAAATAACCTAACTTTTGTAATGTGTAGATGTGAAGAGGTAAACAATACATTTACTCATCCGTCTACGCACGCGCGCGTACTAATTTACGGTAAATTAGTAGCAAAAGTTTGGAGTTTGCAAATATCTGACGTTAATTGAAAAGTAAAGCTACTAATTTGGAGGTTGTGAACGATCCCACTTAAAAGCATTGAGCCAAAATTTGGCGTTAAGTTCAACTACTAATTATGATTACTAATTTGGAGGTTCTGACTGCACCTTAAATGTTCAAAAGTAAATACATGTCTTGAAAATTTTTAGTAAAATCATAACAAATTTTCTATAAAGGTACATGGTCGGGGAAAGGCGCGGAGGGAGAGGCCGGGGGAAGGGAGGGGAGGCTCTAATATACAATTGAGTTTTATGAGATAAATACTTCAACATGTTCAAGTGAGTAGTGCATTCTAGTAATGACAACCAACAAAAGTTGTCGTCGTAACTTCTTGTGCACACTTTTAAGGCGATCAGATAGTAGTACATATTAGGTTAATATTGTCTAATAAGACAATAAGCATATAGCATAATAAAACTTTCTGAATAAACATAATAAATATGGGATATTATTATGGAAATATACAACTAAGAATAAATGTGAAATCACTCGCATGGTGAAAAATTTCAACCCGAAGCAGATTTCTTCTATTGATGACATTAACAATTTTCCTCATCTTGACATTCAAAAAGTATATGTAGCACTTAATTAATAATACGTTCTCAAATAATCGTATCATACAACAATCTACTATGCAACCAGCAGTTGAAATATACTCTTATTGAGATGCGGATATCCCTATCTTAGATCTTAATCTACTATGCGGCATTTAAATCCAGATTCCATAGAGAATCTTTGGATAGCTTGGGAAGCTTTGGATAGCCAAAGCTTCGGATGCCAATCCATGTTCAACTAGTGCGAATTCAGCCACGTACTATGATAACTGTTTCAAACATATACCCTAGTTTCGCAGTAAATTGTGAAAACTGCAACAATTTTTAAAGTCCACGAACTGGAATAATGTTTATGCTATCAATTTAAGGTTACTAAGTACATACATAGGGATTCAATAATAATTCTTGTGGCAATTGCAGCTATGTTTTTCTTATTTTTTATTCATTTAACATCCCATTGGTGGATCGTCTCTTTGTGTATACCCAGGATTGTTCAAGACACATTACACGTCCGTTATGCTTCGGGACACCACGGGAGAGTTAGGCAGGAGAGGGACACTCCAGTTCTGCAAGATCTGTAACTGGCAGATCGACATTGATAGAACGGTACTAAGTAGTTTCACCAAGGAATTTTATAATACTACGAAGTGAGTAGCTCTCGGCAGTACGACTTTGTATCTTTTGGTCTTGCAGTGTATGAATATCTATTTTTTAATATTATTATTTGAAATTAGAGTGAAGAGTTATGAGAATAGCGCAAACGTATCTAAAGAGGTAGCTAATACATCGAGAAATGATAATCTACAATTGTTCTGAAGCGTACTGTACGTGAGCGTTGTGGCCTCGAGCAATCTTGTATATTTGGTTAGTCACCGCCAGAACATTGTTCAGAGCCCTTCTTCTGGTTTACAGTGACAAATTATTATTTATCATCGTATCCCATGTTTTAGAGAACGAACTAAGATCCAAGTTTTTGGATAACGAATCTGTATAATAACGCTGAAATCCAGATATGCGAATCCAAAATTATCTTTATCCTGCTGGCACTACTAGTTCATGCAGTAAATTACAGTACAGTAGAAATACTCACAAT
This sequence comes from Holotrichia oblita, assembly GCA_023690525.1. Classification (NCBI taxonomy): domain Eukaryota; kingdom Metazoa; phylum Arthropoda; class Insecta; order Coleoptera; family Scarabaeidae; genus Holotrichia; species Holotrichia oblita. Next base: position 157,499,403 of record CM043015.1, on the reverse strand, counting down.
TTTAACTACTTTTTACAATTTTGTGATTTCAGCGAAAAGTGCTGTTAGGGTAATCACATGAACTCGTTTGAAAAGTTGAAATAAATAATGGGCAAATATGTATTGCTTTAGAGTATTTTCTTTGAAATGACATGAAATTTATAATGTTCCGCTAACAAAAATACTACAAAAGAAATCACTTAATATTTACAGTTCATGTCGATCTTGTTTACATAAATCTATGGGTATGGTACTTTTTGGTATGAAACTTTATACAATTTTAGATGACATATAAGCCGAGATATTTTGATTAGGTTTTTAATAGCGCAGACAGTAGAGAGTAGTTTTCAAATCCATCGAAATTGATGCATTCTAACACAAAAAAATATAGCTTTCCTCCGGTGAATTGCGAACAACGGTAAACATATACATATGTGTTACCAATCAGATCATGAATAGAACAGACTACAATTCTTTGTTGTATGCACACAATTAAGAACACGACATTAATGTTAAAATAACTGCAAAACTATTAGCTGCATGCCCATGACCACCCCACTCTTCGCTTCGCCCAACGGCCGTATGCGTTAAATACCGCTGCCTGCCCCATCTGTTGTTTATTTGTTTAAGTTCTTTATGTGGCATATGTACATAATTCTACAGCCGCAAAATTGAATATTTCAAAAATAAAACCGGACGACACTTAAATGTACTACTTTATCGCATAGCCATTTAATTACTTTCATCTTTAGTATTTTACTCGATACACACTTGAATACTTACCATACATTTAAAATACATTTGTAAATAAGTTAGTTATGCCGAAGACGTTCCAGGGTAACTAATAAAATAGATAGCAATACAATATGTAGTACATTTAAGTAAAGTTAAAATTCGATTCTCAGCACCTGCCTAGCGCTATTGTCAAAGCTTTACTTATTACTATCTCTCATATTTTTTTCAATTATTTGAATGCATGTAAAACACTTTTACTAGGCTCTGTTTTTGACACAATAGTGGAAAAATAATGTAGAGATTTGCTCCAACTCTCACTTTCTTTTCCACAAATTATACAAGGATATATCTATGCAACAGTGTGTATGAATGCGTTATTCTGGTTGCATGCAAATGCATGCAAACCTCGCATTACAGAGAGACTTAAGAACCTGTCATATGTATCTATGTTGATCCCGTAATGTATTTCATGTATAAAGATGATAATTTTTATAGTTTCCATTAATTTATATCAATTTTTCTTATCTTTGATTTTTATAAGACATAATTAAGGAGTTTATAGTGTTTATGTTGATTGCATTAGATGGCGTAGCGATCGAGTCTTATATACTACATAATGGTGTATGTAAATTCTTATGTAAAGAGATTAAATATATATCGAAGTTCATACACTTTTGGCATTATGGGAAATCAAACTTTCTCACTCCAAGTACACTGGAACCTCGTCTATATTCGTGATCGGGAAACGTAAACATTCACTTACATCCGCTCAAGAGGGGTCCCCACTCTTATCCCGTTAGCGGAGAGGAAAGGCCGTGCTGCGCGCTGATTGGCTCATGTGAATACGTGCACTATCGAGTGGTGGATGCTGAGCGGATATAAATGAGCGCTAGAGTGCGGATATGAATGAGGGTGGATATAAGTGAGCGCGGAGATAAGCGAGGTTCCAGTGTATATACATATCTACGAGGCGTGTTTTTAAAGTAAGTACCGTTTCGAAATTCCGCTGCTGCAGCTTTGCGATCGGCTGTTCGCGCATACGCATTGTAATCTTTCATCTGTTGACAAGCTACAAACACCATTACGGCAACAATCGACCGTGTTTGGGTATTTAAAATGTCTCCGTCGATTGAGAATTTTGCCTACTGTGAAGTACACGCTGTTAACCGCATTCTTAGTGCTAAAGGCGTGAAAGTAGCTGAAATTCATCGTCAGATCTCTGAAGTTTATGGGGAAAACATTATGAGCGATGGAATGATAATGAAGTGGGTTAGAGCTTTTAAAGATAGCCGGAATTATGTTCATGATGAGGAACGGACTGGGTGACCTTCTGTCATTACTGACGATTTGGTGCAAAAAGTTGCCAAAAATGTGAAGGAGAACAGGCACTTCACGATCTCTTTGTTATCTCAGACATTTTCTCAAGTTTCAAGAAGTGTTCTGTGTGAAATTGTGACCAAAGGCTTCGAATCAGGCGGCAGACTTTTATGACGACGGGTGCCATTTATGTGGAAAAGTACGTTAAAATACAGGCTTTCATATAAAAATAAAATTGTTATAAAAAGTTCCCTAGTTTTTTAATATTTTGAAACGGTACATACTTTAGAAACACACCTCGTATATACTTAAAGCTTTACGGTATCTATATGTAATTCGGGAAAGCCTTATGAGTGAATTAAGGCAATCCCTTGGACACTTCGTATTTATAGTATTATTTGAAATCGATTTTTGTTTTGGATATCTAGATAATAAACATTCAGTACACACTTTTATGCGTTTTATAATACATGATGATGGAGTATCCAGGTAACAAAGTGATAGCAGAGTTGTCAACGTCCGAGTGTGTCAACGTAATTCGTTAATATTCGAGGTATATTCAAAAACTTTATCATATCATCGTAAATGGCGATGCAAAACTGCCTAATCAATCATAATGGTGCTAATTTAAATTTGTCTGTTATAAAATAATTACTTACGCATTGTTAGCATAAGCATATTGTTTATGTTTAATGCTATAAAAGCATATTTTATTTTAAGTTTAATTGTCTACTTGAATGATGAATTTTGTTGAGATTTAAAAATAATGAATATACTCATTTATTTTGCTAGATGTAATACGTCACATTTAATGAGCAATCACGGGTTTGATTTAAGCAAGTCTAAAGTCAATTAATATTAAACTTGAATAATAATATAGATGTTATTATAAAGATAAATTTCACATTCAATGCGATAAATGCTATACTTTTGAAATGGGATGCATAATCAAAAATGACAATTATGCATCTTTCATTGTATTATAGGACTTCTAGCCTAGCATAGGTTTTATATGTATGTATCTAATGTATTATGAGTAAGTATGATATGGAGATAATATAGCCATAAAACGAACACAAGAAATTGATTATACGATCAAGCACTTAATAGTGGGTTGATATACATAAATACATTTAAAGTAAATAATATTACCGTGGTATTATTAGAATTTGTCCGAATCTTGACGATATCATTATCAACTACATCCGGATTTATACAATCAACTCCTGTTGTAAATAATGTTTGTTTTTATTTTATATTGACATTAACCATTGTATGTTTTTCTTAAATAACTAACAATTAATATTTGGTTTATTTTGTTTAAAAACATTTCATTGTAAGGATAAGATTTTTAATTTAATTATATATTAAAGATGGTACAGACGAACAGCTGAGCATATGACACATTACTCATTTAATAATGTTATGGCTGTATTACTAAACTAACCCTGCTTTACTGTCTCTTTCTTACAGCAGACACCGCCCTTTACTTACCCCGTAGATAACAAAGAAACTCCTCCACCTTTGCCCAGAACACCACCACCAAATTTCTTACCTCCAAAAACAAAAAAACTTAAGAGTTTCTTCAACGCAAACGAATCTATTCCATCAACTACAGAAGTGCCACCACCGTTACCAAAAAGAAACCGAACAGGCACTCCAGCCACTCTTGTAGATGTACAAAACAATCAATACAATGCACAATATGTTAACGGAAAAGTGCATTCGCAATTGTTCCTGAATAACGAATTAAATTTAATTTTGAGGGACAAAGAGAACAATACTAAACACATTGCGAATACGAGTGATATTAGAGTGCGCAGCTACAGTTTAGATAGGAAAAAACGTATAGCTGATGATAGCGAAGTTATGGTGGATAATGCTCTCTATTCCGACTTTACCATCCCTGACCCTTCTATACCGCCACCTCTACCTCCTCGTACTTTTTCCAATTCCAAGTCATCCGGAAGTGATCCAGATGCAGCTAATTCCATAAACAAACAATTGTCGTATCCTCTCGTGGCCACTTGTGCAACATTAGTTAATAATTATGTAAGTAATTATTTGTAGGTTTTTTTTTGAAGAATTTTTTTTTATTTTTGTTATTTTTTGTGCGTTTTGTTTCACCGACAACGTTAACAATATGCATAGAATTAAAACTTATTCCAGTTAATATTTTGATTTGTCCTAAGGCTGATAATGTATCGTCCATTTTTAAGTATTTCTTTCAATTCTATGGGTATACTCGCTGAAAAACTAAATTGAAGTACATATACAAAAATTCACACTTAATATACTTAATTATGAATTACAAAACCCATAAAATTAAGATATGTTCTACGTTTTAAAATACTTAGTTCTTATATAAACGTAGACAATCATGTATAAAAAGTTTCCATTTTACAGACATTTTATATTTTTCTATGAAACTCAGTAGGCTTTTCCGACAAGAATCATTAAACCTTAAATTTCTTTTATTTTCGGGTTTCTCCAATATATTATTTTAGACGATGAGCTTTTTTAGGATCTGAAACCGAATGTGCTGTCGAAATGTCAATAATCCTAGGTGACACATGGTATAATCGCGAAGAAGTTTAGGGATTAAATGTGTGTAGGGACGTATATCACGCCAAAAGTCAAAGTGCCTGAATCAATCAAATTTCATTAGGTATATTCCATAATCTCATGCTTCTTCGATTTAAGTAAATCAATAAATTCACTAATCTCATTCAAATAAAGTTGCGATTTAAATCAAGTACAGTCGGACCTCCGCATCTGCGGTCTCAGTATCCGCGGATTCAGTTATCCACGGTTTCATTTATCTGTGCAGCGATGCGACATATCGAAACTTTTTCTCGTTACAATTCGTCATTATTCACTGATGTATTTACACATTTCGTGAAAATACTGATGTTTCTACAGTGCAATATATCACTGTAGGTATAGGTATAACACATATTTGAATTGTTTGTATTAGACACTTATAAAAAGTTTACAATGAACAGCTCTTCAAACAGTACCTAAATGTAAACGAGATAGATAGTGGTTGTATTGTATAATACTGTTCCTTGTTTAAATTTGTATAAAAATGCTGAATATGTAATGTCATGTTTTTATTGGCATGAAAATGAAGAAAAAGAAACAGCAGCTTCCTATAACAATGTTTTTCTAAAAAAGAGACAAAAGGGCATCAACGATCCCAAATCCTGTGCCGTCAACATCACTTGCGTTTACTTTCTCTCCGTTGGAGGTGCAAGAATTAGTTGTTGTTGAAGATTCTTCCCATTAAAAATTATTTTTAATATCTAATATATGTAGTCTACAATATAATAAAATAAATAAATGAGACTAAATTTCTTTTGTTATTGACTTAATACAAGTATGTAATATCATACATGCACATACTTGCATTTAAACGAAAATTGGCAGATCTTCCCTTTCCTTTCGCGGTTTTCGGTATCCGCGGTAAGGCTTGGAACGTATTATCGCGGATAAGGGGGTCCGACTATATTTTGTAGAGTGCATATTACAACTAAAATATGAGGCATTACTACGTCTTTATTATGGGTGCGTTTTATGTATGGGAAACACATTGGGTAGATGGTAAAACACTATCTTCAAAGAAAAGATATAATTTGAAATATAAGTTAGCCAGTTTTTAAATATCCTTTTAGAGAAAAATGCGGTGGTTATTTAAATAAATTGATATACATACTTATATGATATAGGTACTGGAAACAATTGTTATTTTAAAATAGTGAAAATGGTATTTATTTTATTTTGTTAGTATATTGTAATGTTTAGATTCTATAAGGTTAACATGGTTAGTCGTTACTGTATTCAAACAGTGTAGAAGGCTCACTACAAGGTGAGAAAATTTACAGCATTGTATGTCTGTTTATATTGAATAGCACGAGGCAGTCAAATTTGCTCATACATGAAGTGAATTATATACATAAATAAGGTAATAAATGTCTTGACAAGCAATAAAGCTTAGGAAGCCACTACTGCTGCACACTCCATTAAAACAAAAAAAACTGTTAAAGAGGAAGTAAAATGAGTATACTCTATCATGTTTAATTCAAGAATTAAATGTTTGCTGAATAACTGAATTAATAATTTTTAAGTGCCTATTAAATTGCTTCAATAATGCTGTTTACGCGATACTTTTGTATCTAGACCAGTCGACTCTCTATATCTAGAGTCGGCATATGAACATCAACGATAATAGGGTTGCTCTATGTTGTTATATCAAATTACCTAGTCGAAACAAAGCATGTGTAAATGGAGCATCGATTATGTCCAGGCTAATGTAACTAAAGCAGACACGTGCGTGAAAACACGGCAGACATTACTGTATAGTCGCTCTATAGAACTGATCTAGACGCAAAGGTGTTTCTGTATGATCCCAGGCAAAAGAGAATATACGAGCATCTCAGTGTCGTTACACACTTAATAATTAATTAGTAATTATTAATTAAATAATTATTACACATGTTGTTCATCTATTTGGAAATAAAACAACTGTTTTATATCTCTGTTTGTTAGATATGAGATTGTTTTAGCTGTAGTACGATTTTCACTATGAGCAATTTTAAATCTCGGTTTTTGCCATATGTATTCGTATATACGTTTTTGCAAAAACAAAAATGTTTTTTATGCATTCCATCCTTTGAAAGTATTTGTTTATTATTAATTGTTTATGAACGCCTGGCTTTATTTAGACATTCTATACACATCTTATAAGTAATTAGAAGAATTTTCCCGAAAGTTTAACGTGAAGTTGATGTTAAAAACAATGAAACCTAAGTAGAATAAAGAGTAAAGCTATAAGTTTGAGGTCGATGTAAGTTTATTGGTTGTTTTTCACTGAATAAAATTGAGTTTTGTTCCGCTTCCAGATGGCCTATTATAAAAAAAACTATATTATGTATATTTTGTCGGTATTTTTAAAAATATTGAGAGTTCAACAGTCGTGAATTTGGAGTAGTATTTTATTGCTACCGGACGTTGTGTTGCATAATACCCGTGTGTTCCTAAGCTGGCATCGGTGTTATCGAAGACATCGAACATTTAGCGCAGGGGTGAGTACGATGATTTGCAGTTTAGGTACAGTGATGTGCTTTAGTACTGACTCACCCCTCGATGGCACTATCTGTTGTCGTACATAAGTGTTATATTTATAAAGTTTTATGGCACTTTGAGTCAGTACTAAAGCACATCACTGTGTATAGGAGAGCGTGATTGTTTGTGATCTGAAAAATTATATAATCTTACATATAGGAAGGATAAAAACCTCAGAATAGATACTACCTACACTTAAAGATCTCGGTCACAGATCATTTCTCTCATACATCAAACTAACTTAGTAATTAGTACCTAATCGACTTCTAACCTAACCTTTCTAAGTTAAATATGTTGTTTATTTATTTCTCCCTCCACATTCACCGAACTCACCAACTAATTTTTACGATGAGTTTGGATCAGTGCGCTATCGGTAACACACCGATGAATATAGGAACAGTTTTAGACAGATACGTAATTCGCATCGATGAGTGTCAATCAAAAGTACCCGGTTGACACCGATGCGAGTTTAAGAACATACGGTACCGTAGTAACTGGTCAAGGTAGAGCGATATCCTGTAGTGTGCGATAAGAGGGGTTCTTGTCTTTCTTTGGTACTTCCTTTCGCCTTTGAGGGCCAAGCGAAACTCCTGAGTCCTCTTGTCTTCTTAGAAGCAGTCCCTACTGACTGCGGTAAGGTGTGGGTTTAGCGAAGATGTGTGAGGTTCGTGATGATCCAAGGGGCATCACTGATGAATGGAGAAACGTAAGATTTACTTGTCCACGGGTTGTCGTAATGTTAAATCCTGACCAAGGGTCATTCTTAGATAAACAAGGGAGACTTACTCCCCGGCAGCGAGTACTCTTCCATCCAGCCTTCCTTTAGCCTCGTTGATTTTTAGGTGCCACCTGTTGGTCCAGTTTTGGATTTCCTGGAGACTAGGCTGCACACGGAGGCCGACAAGGGCTTTTGAAGGTGGTAAAGATTGCCGTATAGGTCGATGGCTAGGTGAACATCCTGGACTCTTGGAACGGTTGTTGTCAATCGCCTGTCTATACATATGTACTTACGTGTACACAGTGGGTACTACCAGTTTATCGCTTACTATTTTTCCGTTTACATTATGGCACCATTTTACTTCGTAGTTTTGTTTACATACATATCTAAATTAAAAAATAATAATAACCAACATTTTGATTGTAAATTATGAAAGCAAAATTGTTAGCTTATAACATATAGTTTACGCACCTTTCCTAAATTAATTACATATTTTTTTTATTAATGTATCATTCGTAAATACAATTTTATGTGATTGTATATATTATTCTAAAGTAACGATAATTTCTTGTGGTCTATGATCGAATCGGGAATTGCAATCTGTACTAATACATGTGCTTGGGCAAACTGCTTAAATGTCGATTTCTGCTCGTTATAGCTACTCCATGCATTTTAACCTTAAAAATTGTTAATTTTGTGTAACACATATACTACTATTTATTTATACTTAAAATCCCTGGTCTCTTCTATTCTGTTATCGTTGAATTCGATATTATCTTCATCATTCATTTTTGAAACGTGCCTATTAATCCGATACTACTACAAGCGGGTAGCAGTGAAACATAACTAAAAATGACAGTATATCATGATAATAGTATATTGTTGCACTTCTTCAAGAATCAAGAAAAATAATAATTTATGTTCTGAAATAAATTTATTCCAGAAAATTACTGCGAGCATTGAGGTGATTCATATGTATCAGGAAAATCTTATTCATTTGGTATATACAAAGTTTGGCAATTTAATTCTCGGACTCACACTACAGCAGTGGAGATGAGGATGATTTGTGCAAAGTTTGTGCCACACAATTTTACGAATGAACAAAAACAGAGAAGAGTTGCAGCATGCGAAGACTTTGTTCAAAATTGTCGCGACAATGCAAATTTTCTTAACTGTATTGTCACTGGTGATGAATCATGGGCGTTTCAATACGATCCTAAGACGAAATAGCAAAGCATGTAGTGGGCTGGAAAAACATTTCCAAGACCCAAAGAGTTTCGGTCGCAAAAATCCAGAATCAAAACCATGCTGATTGTGTTTTTTTGATATGCAGGATATAATCCATAAAGAATTTGTACCGGAAGGACAATCAGTTAATGGTGCAAACTACTTTGAAGTAATAAAGAGATTACTAAAGGGTATTTCTCGAGTGCGACCACAATTTCGAGAAAAGAGTAGTTAATTCTTGTTACATAACAATGCACCTGCATATTCTTCACTAATTGTGTGAAACACGCAGTTGTTAAGATTAATCACCCATCCTATTCACCAGACTGGGCACCAGTGGATTTTTTCCTTTTTCCTAAAGTAAAAACTCTGCTGATTTGGCGACGTAGAAGACTATAAGAAAAATGTAACCGCCGAATTGAACACTGTTTCTCCAGATGCATTTGTTGACTGTTTTCAGACTTCTAGAACATCACAATAAGTGTATTAATGTCAATGGAGATTACTTTGAATAAATATCAAACAGTTTTTGTATTACTTCAATTGTGTTCTTGTGTTTTGTACCAATCCGGGAATTAAATTGCCAAATAGTTGAGTTGTATGACCTTCAAAAAGCGCACTATGTCAACCAAACTAAACAAAACAGTATCGTAGCTGCTATGTAAAAACTGTATCTACTTTACAACGTTTATTATAAAACTTTCGACAATGCTTTAACATAAACTGCAGAGCAAATGCGGTCTTATCTCAAAATGAAGCGCTTTGCAGTGTAGAATAGAGCGTTTTCACCGCTTACATATTGCACGACACAACATTTCTTATTATTTTCGAAGCAAAGACAGGATGGTAATAAATAATTATAGCATATTAATATAAGACACGACTGCATACTAATTCGCAACTCAAGATTGCTGACATTCGCTGACCGATCGCAAACCCGATAACGCTCGAAATATCTCCAGCATGTACATATATAGTATTAAAATACCACCATTAGCCATAATACTTCGATTACAACAGTTTCATGTAACACACTGCTATTTTAACCAACATGAACATACATTGATGTTTTTTTTCGCCTAGTGATTTACAATTATAACTGGAAAATAACCAGTATAGAAAGAAAATGACTGTTGCCTATTTCAGTATCCTACAATCGAATTAGGGTAGTTCGTAAAATTGAGCTTTTCTGACCAAATTTAGACAGGGTATGTCATTACGAGGTTCGGTTAAAACAATATATGGAACTAATAAATATTGCGATTTAAAATTTTGCAGATAATCATTTCGTGCTACGTGCTTTTACTTTAAAAATAATGTTAGAGTATTATTTCCGGTTACACCGGCAACATTTTAAATCACAGTGTTTATTATCTAATGTATTTTTCTACGACCGCCAAATCATATAAGCAATATTTTTATTTAAAAATATGCGTCTGTGTATGGAATCATGCCATACTAACTAGACATAGTTCGATACTTATTAATATAATAATCACAAATGTATGTGACACGAGATGGAAAGGCCGAGTATAGGCAACAATTTTAACAACGAAGAATTTCTTGGCGTACACATTGTATTTTTGTATGACCGCTAATTAATATAACTAATATTTTTTATCTAAAAATATGCGTATATGTATGAAATCGAACCATGAATCGTCGTTTGCTGGACGAAATTAATAGGTATCGAAGTATGTCTAGTTAGCACGGTGTCCGGTTCTTTTTACACAATACGAGCTGTACTGCGTAGTCTTCACAGGGAATACAGCTTAGGAAGCTGCTGCAGCTGCGTTCGCCACAAAAAAGTACAAAAGTTTTAAGACGAACTGTTTAGCAATAAATTTAGAATATAAAAGTACGATACAGCAACCCATTATTTTTAGATTTTTTAAATTTTATTTGATCGGTACGAGATGCAGCCAAATAGTCCCAAACGTCAGTTAAATTTTAACTATATATTTGTATAAATATGTATCTTATTTAAACTTTGAATATCTATCCTGTCGATCATAGGTTGTTGCTTCTGTTTGTTATACATCATTTCTTTATAGATTCTTTTATAGCAATTTTGCTCCACATCTAAAATATTAGATTCGTCGCAATTAAATTTATAATTATTTTTAGTGCATGTTTAGCTAGTGCTGTGGCATTGTAATTTTTTGTAGAAAGATTGTATTTGTGTGCATATATTCTGTTTTCTGAGTACTGTTTTTTCTGTTCTAGTATGTAGCATTACAATCACAGCAACTTAATTTGTAAACAGTATGAGTTTTTTAATTTTTTTCTATAGGTTGTTTTATTTTCGTAATAAATTTTTTTGTACTATCTTTGGGTTTATGTGCTATTTCGATGGAAGTAGTAAGAATTTTGTCTATTTTATGAAAGATCATTTAAAGTAAGAATATATTTTTGGTCGTATATATTATTTTCTATTAAATGGTTACTTAACTGTTACTTCAATTTCAACAAACCGTAGCTCCCGCTGATGCACTGTTTCATGGAAAACCTTTTCTTTTTCAGCGGTTTCACGAACATAACGCCATTTCTAACAATACTTTTGTTCTCATTCGAGTTCAAAAAATTTAAAGCACAACTACGTATTTGTGTATATATATACATAGAAATTGCAATACATAGAAAGAGTGTTACTAGCGCGATAATCGTATAATTGCATTTGAGCAACGAATCTACGGCAGTTAGAAAAACCATTGATGTAGTATTTACCAATTGCTAAAAAGGGGATATTCCAAGAATAAGGAGTTTTATTTATATTTCTATCAGTTAGCTAGTAACGTATTACTTTATACTAAAAGCGATATCTACTATACAAAAGCGCTTATTGTAAAATTAGGGAAGCTTGCAGGTGGTCATAATAGAAAAATTTGACTTGTATTACATATGATTGCTGTGTGAACAGTTGTATAAAGCATTGTGTACGTATTCATGTACGTATATAGCTTATTTATTTTTTTATTTATGGTACTAGTGGTGAAACGTTGTTTATTAATGATCAGTTTGAATTGAGTGTAGTGTAAAGCCCTTTTTTCACCATCACTAATTATAACCATAACTCTGGAATATCAGAGATAGATAACGTTGCTTATATAGCATTAGCACAAGCATCATCGTTTATCCTAAGTTTTAAATAGCAGCAATAAGATTGTGCGCGTTTGGTATGTTATCTAGCACAATGCACACACTAGCGCTATAAGCAATTTAAATATATGTAATTGCAGTTAGATTTTTTAAAACAATTATTATTATTGAATTTATATTTTGTAACGAAAAATTTGTTGTATTCTGCTTACAGTGCCAAATTTGCCTTGCATACACTCATCCGCCACAATAGCACATATGACGTAATAAATAACTATTCATGCTTACCACTTCGGTTTTTATATAATAACATGGTTACTAACAATGATGAGATATGCTACTATGGTTACTTATTAATTATAAGATAAATTTACTTAGCATTACGTTCAATAAAAGGCCCGAAGATATGAGACCGAAATTCATAGATCTGAGATTCGTTACATTGTTTTGCAATAAAAGTAGTATAGACAAATAGTAGTAATCTTTTAGTATACTGATGGTTTTCACAGATTTTATGAACGTAATGACAGGTAGTACTTTCTAATAATTAAGTGGTACAACTACAAAAGTAGATGCATTAAGCAAGTATAATTAGCTAAGAATAAGGTACTCATCTCTAATTATGCTACTACATGGCATTGCAGTCTCCTAATCATACGCACCACCGCACGAAATCTAGTCCTGAATCTCTGTTGCTGTTGTCTCCGTCTGAAGCATCCAAGAGGTTAATTGCGTCCGAAAGTATGAGTGATATGAGGCCATTACATTATGATACCACCGCGACACCACCTGGAACTCCACCACCGCCATATCCAAGTCCAGTGACCTGCCGAAAATTACCTGATAATAGTCGCAGTTCCGCTAATACGGAAGAAGTAGATATCCCTTGCGATGAGGTAGGTTGATTATGTGTTTGTATGTATTGTTCATTGATTGCCGTGTTCTGTATGATTTCATAAACTTGTTACAAAAATGTGTCCTTACTTAAATTACGGGAAATCATATTAAAACTATATACGCCGTCTTTTAATGGTATACATAGGTAATACAGTCCAATTTGTACATTTTAAATAAAAAGAAGAAGACAATACTTTTGTGGAGAGTTATATGTATATTGTAAATCCAGAATTTCAGAATTCGTACTATTAACTTGCTATTTTCAAATGGTTTATTTCAAATATTATTAAAGGTATGGGGAAAAAAAGAAACGAAAATATTTACGCCGGTTTCGATATTTTTCGACATGTAGTACATGATCAGGATCGTATCAAAACAACCAATACAATCAATATAGTATCAATTTTTGTAGTAGTGTAGTAAAAGCATTCTTTCGTGAATTTAACTGTGGTGTATTCTTTGTAAGCTATGATTCTTATTGTAATTGTTTATCTTAAATCACCACATAGACTCATCGCACATTGTGTGAGTAATCGTACTCATATTTCAGTAGACAGCCAAACTTATTCATGGAGAGGGTTGCATTCAGAGTTAGAAAATGCAAATTTAAATGGTCACTCGGCATGATAATAGTCCCTTATATGTATTATAGAGGAGCCTAACCGATCAAAACCGAATTTTATATGTAAAAATATAGCGGAATATTTATTGTTCATTTCCACTGCAGTGCTTTTTATAATATTAATACACAAACAAAATCCATGATTTTATTCTAAATTATAAATATGAGACAAAAATATAAACGTAAATCTTTTTTTATAATATGATCTACAATGGTACAGATGTTTGACAGCATTTTATACAACAAATGAATGCCACATTTTTGCATTTGCACAGGTCTTGCAACAGTTTCAATGAAGAAAAAAACTCATGCTGTCATTTAATACCAATCCTTTTTGTAACAATTCTCTTTTATCAAAGGTGTTGGGCTTTTCAACATGTTTTTTTCTTTCTTTTTCTCTCAAGAATACTCAGCATACATTTTATGTCATAAAAATTCAATAAGGACAAGCGAATATTATGCTGAACACTATCCTTTACGACAGCAGTCACATTGACGTTACTTTCGAAAACTTTACAATCAGTTTAGATTGCATGATTGCTTATTTAGAAACAAAAGAACAAAGAAAAATATCGTCGTCAACGATGAAGTAGAAATTACAGTGTTAGCATATTTTGAAGCCTATCGCGAATTTTCCGTTAGGGATGCTACTGAGGATTTGGGAAGTTATTCATCATCAGTTCAAAGAATTTTTAAAAACATAAGTATATCCCCTTTAAGTTCAGCATCTCTCAAACATTACATTAGCTTTCGGTCATGGTTTGAGCAGTATTTATAAATTATACATTTTTTTTTAGTTTAATTTTGTAAGCTGTAATATGTTAAAATAAACATTAAACATAAAATATGTATCTGTTTTGTCAAAAGTTAGCGAAGTAATGAACATTTTGAAGGAAATAGAAAATGCTATAACTGCTTTATTATTTGTTTTAGGACAATTGTGTATTGAAACTTTTATATAACAAAGAACATTAACATTCAGAATTTTAAAAAATATATAGGGTGCTCCATTAAAAAAATTACAAGTTTCGAAATTTCTCGAAAATGCGTTACTCATTTTTTTTTTTCATAAACTACATGCTAATAACAGAGATAGCAATGGTGTGCACTTCATTTGAATCAGCTTGTATATAATTGTATTTTTGTACGTCTTCTTGTTGTTTTGTCCTTAATTTGGTTACGCTTTTGGACAAATAAACCATTATTATTATTATTAATACAAAACATATACTTAACTAAATTATCATATTCACAAAAGTATAAACTTCTTCTTTGAGTTTACAGACCAAACCACACATCCAGTAACATTTTTATAGAGTTCTGATGATACAGTTGCTGCCGACCAATAGAATGTTGATGCAGTTTTTATGCCTGTTGCTTTATATTGTGTAGAATAAGATGCGTATAATTTTTCAAGCAATGATTTGATTTTTTACTTGACGATGCAAATGCACGTTCCAGGATTGAACTAACTCAACACTGTGCATTTCGGAATAATTACTTTCAGTGTGTGCGTAGAAATATTTTGGCATCTTGAAAAATGTCGTTATAAGTTTCAGTATTTAGGATTATTTTCACATAGAAAATTTGCTTTTGATTTTTTACTGATAAAAACGTGTGAATTACTTTAAACAAGTATTTCGCAACTCTGAAGTCTATTTAAGACTACGATAATTATTGCTTTAATCTAACATCTAAAGCTAAAAATGCAAGTAAAACATTTTACTTTCTGTCTTTAATTATTTATATCACATATACTTAAGTAGAATTTATGTTTGTGACGCAGATATTCTTTTTAGTTTTATTGCATGCTACCTTAGTAATATCGTAATAATCACGTAAAATCAATGAACAATATATTAAATATACGTCAAATAATTAGATACTGAACTGTAATGTAATTGTCCATACTTATCGCGGATTAATATGACTAATTATAAAATTAACTAAGAATGATTTTTTTACATTTCATCCCATAGCGCTTCTTCATATGATTAAATTAATCTTTTTCTTAACATTTGTTGTTTCTTTTATATCATACTAATGAATCATTGCAGACTCCTGTAGAATATTCTTCACCGGATATATCTCCATTAAGGGGATCCGGTCCTAGTCCAGCCTTAATTCGGGTGCTGGCTAACAGTTCACCCATTCATGCAGCTAACCCTCAGACAACACAACAGTCAATCATGAGTATGGAGGACGATGAAATATCAGATCAAGAAATTGTAAGATCAGTTCGTATATGTACTATTTTAGGAGTTCAATGTAGTACGAGTTCCATTTCTTTTCAGAATCAACTTGAAGATCATGGCCCTTTCAGATCGTTAGCGCTGCTGTGGGATCATACGCCACATTTAGCAGTGTTTATGAACTATGTGCTATTAAACTCGGACCCCAATAGTTTACTATTTTATCTCTTAACAAATTTGTACAAAGAAGGCAACGTGAAAGAAATGAAGAAATGGGCATATGAAATACATTCAAGTTTCCTGGTACCCGGTGCTGTAAGTAAAATGCATATATAGTTTCTAATTGAATTAATTCTCGTATAAGAATCAATAAGTGTTATTTCGGAAAGGTTATATACCTACAGATAGAGAAAATCAATAAATTAAGTCAGCTACTACCGCGATTCTGAGTAATACTATACTGATCAATATTGATGTTATTTTTGCATAGATACTGTGAATCGTAAAGCAAAGACATTCATCGAAGAGAATTGTTGTTTTTCGCCATGGGTTACTGGTGACGCGCGTCTTTTTACTTATTATTATATACAAACATTTAGTAGAAGTTAATTAGTTTATAGTATCTATGTATATTTTTATTATAAATGATAGCTAAGTTCAGCTTATTTTCCGCATTGAAGCAGGTATTTACATGGAAATAACACTTTAGTAAAGAATACGTAAAATTAATATATCTGTGTTATGACCTGTAAGTACATATCTTTCAATCCCAGAAGTAGTTCCACTTTTAGGTCAAATGAAACAGCATTTAATTAAAGAAAAATAAATAAATATTTAATTAACTGTTGTTTCATTTGACCTAAAAGTGGAAATATATCTGGGATTGGAAGACTACGTAAATACTTAGGTTTTTCAATAACCTCAAAATGATGGTGAAGCAGTTAAACTAAAATTATGAAGCGAATTTAGTTACAGTCCGGTATAAAAAATGGCGAATACATCTTTGAAGCACATAAAATCTAAAATCTAATGTATTGTTGATATTATACACGCTTCAGATAATTATACTTCAACATTTTAAACATACTGCGCTGCCTTTTGTTTCTTTACGGTTTAACAGTGTAACTAGCCAGCTACAAGTGCTAGAATGTTTTAATAGTGACTTTGATAGTTACTACTTGTTATAAATGTATTTTCACTTTGCAAACGTCTGATTCAAAGTATTGAAATAGCGTGATGTATAAGCACAAAGCTGAAAGTAATAAATTACGTTTTCTAAGATTTGTATATCCAGTTTAATATATTTTGTATAACGCACTTGTATTTCATTTACAGCCTTTACATTTAAGCAATGTTGAAGAAAATATAGCACATGAGATAGATGATGTTTTAACTCGTGAGCATGACAAAGAAGAAATAATGAGAAAGATATTTCGTAAAGCGAGAAACAAGGCCAGAGAGGAACTTACAAAACAACTTAGTGATTTTCAACAAAAGAGAACGGCTGGTTTAGGTACCATGTATGGCCCTCCCGATAGTATATTGGCGGAAGTCAACGCAGATAAAGCAAGAGAACAAAAGTTTTACGAAACTCTACTTCTGGATAAATTGGATCCTTATCTGTAAGGCATATTTAATATTATTATTATTAGTAAGTAAAATTGCAATTGTTCGTGATATTTTCAAATTTAGTACAAATTATGCACCTAACCGTCTTCATTGTTATCAAATGCGGAATTATATTTCTAAATTTAAATACAGTGATAAATGCAAATAGATGCAATGTTTATACGTACCTATAGCTTATAATGTAGAAGCTAACCTTGAGAATGTATAGCTAGTACTTGAAACACCACAAATTTGAAGCACTTATTATATTAAAAATTTCAAGCTTGTATTAATACCTTTTTATTTCCATTTTCTCGTGTGTTATTTATTTGTTTACAAATTTAAAAAATAATTTAATTTATACACCGAAAATTGCTATATTTGTTGAAATGAATAAGAGTCTGTTAAAGAATTGTGAGAGTGAAATAACTCGGACTAGCTTTTCTCTATACGTAAATAGAAATCATTTCAGTTTGATAACGTCTATTCAAGAAATAAAACGAAGTGTTCATAAGAATTATAAATGATTTAAAAATACCAAAGAAAGAATGTATTTCAAAGCGGCGGAACAAAAAATGGTAATCTCTTGTAACGTAGTGTATTTATATAAGAGTAGTAAAACTGATATGAATTCTGCATTAATTTTGTTTGTAATCTCTTTACTGGCAGTTCTCCTGCTGATAAATTTATTTTATGCAGTGAGGAAGTGGAAAAGGAAATATACGATCCACGGAAATATTATACAGCTGCCGCACTCACAACTGTTATCGTTCGAGTGTTTGGTGTAAGATCGACAACACATGCGTTGGACAGGTTTCCTACATTTGTTAACAAGGAGAGATCTTTTCGTCCGAAATTTATTAAGTATTCAAGAAAGGTATGTACCTATATTTAGTCATTAAATCTAATTACTTCAATACTGAAAATTTTAATAATATATAAAATATATGTATGTATATAATAATTTCATAAACATTTGTTACTTAAATACAGCGTAATTTAATCATTTTAATCGTCTTTATTTAACGCCCATGTAATATATTTTCTTATAATTAAAATAAATTTGACTCTTGTGCACACAAAGTGAAAGACTTTTTTAATGTAAAAGTCGTAACATACCAAGAGTCATATTAAAGTTGTTTCTCATTACATATTTGATGATATTCAACAACATCTTAATAGATCAATCTAAAGTATAAAAGGTCACTGACAATGTTAATATTATAGATTATCAACAAAGTTTAAATATATGATATTTTACTAAATATGTAGTTTTTGTTTCAGTTTTCTGTTCTTGGACATACTTATGTGGCTCAACAATATTATACTGTGATATCTTGCTATCATTGCCACCAAATTATTTACGGAATTGGACCACAGGGATATCAATGTTTAGGTATATATGTGAAAACTATTAGATTCGATGTCATTTTCACGAGTATTTGTTTTGTTTCAGTGTGTGGAATAAATCTACATAGGCCTTGTGTCAAATTATACGAAGATAATTGCCCTGGTCCAATAACGAAGAAAGGTATTCATAAGTTAATGGATTTTCGTGCCTCTAAAGATCAAAGACGGAAACAGAGTTCTCATTCTACACCGTGTAAGTATTGCTAAAAACGAAGGTTTTGTATTATGACATATAATGTTTCAATAAGCGCGACATACACTACCGTCCATAACTATTTGGCCAACTAGTTTTTTTTTTAGAATTCCGAAATAAAATCTCATTTGTGTTGCGGATATTATTATTTAATGATACCTAATTAATACTTACATCTACATAAAATACGTACAAATATAAATATTGAGCCACAAAAAGAGGTTTCGTAGTATGCCATGATTTAACTCAGTTATGTCCTAGATTTATTCAGCGATTTAACTTACATGTCCTACTTGTGACAGTACGATGCATAGGCTAAATCGTTAAATACAATTTAATATCTAAAGAATAGAACCGACTGACATTTGTTAAGCTAAGCTGACATTCCAAAGGGCATACGCAGCTAGTAATATTAAGGAATATTAAAATAGATTTATTGATGTAGATAATTACATTTGGTGTTTTAAGGTATAAATATAATATATTAAATACCAAAATCTGTTAAATATGATGTATGGCCTACAGCTTCACTTCTACGGTGTCAAAAGCGTTTAACAGAACTAATATGTTCTAGGATTCAAGTGGCATTAATTTCTTTGATCTTATTAGTAATTCTTTGTCGCGTGTACAGCCATAAAACGAAATCGCACACTGTTAAATCACGGGAACGAGGGGTCCAAATTGTGCCTGTATTTTAACTAGTAATTCAATATCCTAAAAATTCTCTTGGAAAAGTTTTCATAGAACTTTGGCCAAATGTGTTAGACACTCTAATAAAACCCCATTGTTGCAAGTATTATTACACTTCCAAGAAAATGAGCATCGAATTTATACTTACTTTACATATTTAGTGCTTTCTTTGGGACAATAGGTAAGCAGGCAGCAATTTTTCGATTTTAAATATTAGTGTATTGTCTACGCGATTGGAGAGAGGTATGTATTAGGAGTTTATAGCCAGGATATTTTGTGTTGGATACTTTCATTTTTATGGATTAAACTTAAGGTAGTGAAACAATGCCAAAAATTTGTGAATTATCCAAAGTAGAACGTGGACAAACAGTTCTACTTAAGACACAAAGTAAGACTTTAGTCGCTATAACGAGAATAATGAAATATTCGCGATGTGCGGTTTGTACCACCCTGCAAGGATATGAATAGTGGATCATCAACAAATCGACCAAAAAGCGGCCAGAAACGCCTTTCGAACCTATGAAAGTGAAGGGTGTCTAACACAATTGGCCAAGAGTGTATGTAGTACGTACGTAAGCTACATCTTATTGGAAGTAGCTTTGTGTAATTCATCATTATGTAATATACACTGCTGGAAATAATTGAAGAGCACACCCTGTATAATCTGACGGCGTGGTTCTAGCACAATGAAATTTGGTATAGTAGTAGTACTAAACTGGTATAACTTACCCTTATGCGGAGAGCGTCGTAACCCTGCTGGGAGGGGATTCATCAATAGCTGGAGTATCCCCCGCTACACGATGAGGCATGGAGTCAATAAGTCGTCATATGGCAGCGGGAGGGATGGCCAACCATGCCGCCTCAACTCGTTTCCATGGCTGCTCAACGTTAGCCGGGGGTGCCGGCTAATGTTGAAGTCTCCGACCGATCATATCCCAGACATGTTCGATCCGATTCAGATCCGGAGAACGAGCTGGCCATGGAAGCATTCGTATACGGTGTTCTTCCACAAGGGCCTATACTAGACGCGCGCCGTGCGGTCGAGCGTTGTCGTGCATGTATAACAGACGTGGCCGCCGCCGAACGTAGGAAAGCACAACGGGCCGTAGCATCTCATCTACGTATCGGTGACCCGTCATCGTCTGCTGTACATGCAGCAGACGTGTACGTACTCCATATGTGACAGCACCACATACTATAATGCCCTGCTGGCGGTGGATATGGCGTGGTTGAACGCACTGCTCGGGCAGACGCTCACCAGGTCGTCGACAAACGTCCCCGTAATCAAAATTTGCGAGGACATGTACGGCACTGACGCCGATCTTTGCGTGTTGCGGTCGCGCGGGACCGTTCCGCTCGCGGCTGAAGGCACGTTCGAATCTTGATTCGTCGGAAAACATCCCACAACCATTCCTCGCTCAAACGCTTAAGTAGCGTGATCGATCCGCCATTATGCAGCGAATGCAATTACATACTGGACCTTCATACCACACTACGAACGACCGGTTCACCCCCTGCGGACTCCATGGCGACGGCATGTTCCACCTATCAGAGCCACTCAGTAAAAAATGCGACGACAGAAAAACTCGTTGCATAGACTTGTCTATAGAAAACCTTGATGCTCCGCAAATTTTATGGATGCATCTTCACGCGTTCAGATTATACAGGGTGTGCTCTTCAATTATTTCCAGCTGTGTATTTTCAAAGGTACCCAGACTTCCATTCTATAATGTTCAACATTTAATATCCTTATAGTTATAAGGATGTTTTGGATACTGTCTAAAAATTTGCAGTCGATATACTTTCAAAAAATATAGGTCCAACAACCGTTCTCTGAGAAAACAGCTCCCCAGATACGAATTTTCTTTGGATACAGTGGCATTTTGCAAAAAATCATTAATGGTATCAAATTCCTATAAATGTTGTACACAAATATTGTCGCTTTAATCTTTAGAAGATTAAATGCACCCGTGCAAAAACAGGGTCCCGTTTGTTTGCTCACTAGAGTATGTTTATGCAAAAATATCAAATACATGATTATGATTTGTTGACAGTTACGCCAAGGACGTAAAATTTTCTAAATGACATGACGTCACGTGCAATCATTTACAGTTACTAATACTAAAAAGATAAGTTTATTTTCGGTTTTAGCACACCAAAAATAGAAAGATTTTGTCGATTTTATTTTAGATACATTTTGTCTGTTATTCAATTGTAATGTAATTCAATTATTTGAGTGATTTTATCGATTACTATTTTTTTAAAATAATAGTCGCTAAAAGTCGTCCATTACTGTTACAAATTATAAAAAATACGACTACATTAACTATAACTTAAGACTGGAGTTGTTCGAATAGTTATAAGTTTTGTTAGTGGTCTACATCTTATTATAAGCTGTAGATAATCGTGAAATTCGTTCTCTAGATGACCTTTCACGATCACGTTAAGAATACATTTATTCTTTTGTTACAGTTGATAAGAAGACATCGGAGGATAAAGATAGTGGCTTGGATTCTGCGGAAGGAGGTAAGTGTCTTCTCTTCGCTATATACATAAGGGGCAATAAAGTAGTGTTGAATTAATGCGCTTATTATTAAAGACCGCAAGAATTGGTTCGGTTCCAGCGGCAGTACATCGGCAACGACCTTAACGTTGCGCGCCTATCGTATGAGTAGTGAAATATGTAGTTTGTAGGCAGTTTGTAACTTTTTGAAAAATAATCTGATATATTTTTGTGTTGTCCTTTTTAGGTAAACAACATTGTCTCATTCGTTTTGATTTCAAATGCCTTTTAATTCACGCCGACGTGGCAGCTGTTTTAATATTTTGTTCATTCAGAGAAACGGTATCTTTTGGTGTTAAGCGATTTTTGTTTCGTGTTAAGAGAAAAAAGGTGTATGCAAATATATAGTACTTTTTCGGGACCGCTTTATTGTTTCGTGTTAACCGATATTTTTTCTTAAGCGTTTTCGTGTTAAGCGTATTTTACTGTATATACAGGGTGCCCGTAGGGACAACACGGGTAACTTTTTTATTTGAAGACATAGAGAAACGGTTAAATTAGCAAAAAAGTTAGATTCAAGAGTTCACTAAGAATCTATTTTCAAATTTTACTTGCCATGCTTCATTTGTTTAATATTGAAGAAAAACTGAAATCTTTTATTTACCGTGATTCTTTTGTTGCTTGAGATATTAAGATGCGGTTTGAAGCAATTCAAATTATAATCTAAATATTTTTATTGACGCTTGATGAAACAAGTTTCTTTTGCGCAAATTTTTAGTAATCTCACCTAACCTCAAAATTTTGAATTGCAACCGTGCAATTTTTATGGCTCTTTTAAACGAAGATTTTTTCCTGAGTACAATCATGTATCGCATGATATGGCAATTTTGCCAAAATTTGGAAAATTACGCTTATCCTGATTACGGGCAGATATCACAACTTTTTGTTTATCGCATTAGCTGTGAAAACAATACAGTTGTCATTATACGAACCTGTCAGAAGTATCAATGTTATTACTTAAATTTATAACGGATAATTTTGAAAAATACGATGTATTTTGTACGTATATCAAAAGTTTGAGGAGCGTAAAACTAACATTTAATAACACAAACTTCATGTCTTATTATTATTAGTAACCTAATCTCACCTCAAAATTTTTTATTTGGACTATGTAATTTTTTTCTGAGTGCAATTGTGTATCACATGATATGTAAACTTCTAAAAAAATTGAAAAATTAAGCCTATTCTTTTTAGGAAGCAATCTCAACCTTTTATTTATCATACTATCTACGAGAAAAGCACGCCATCATACATGTACTCACAGAAAACGATAACATCCTATTTATCTCTGCAGTAACCTTCACGGTTGCGTTAGGACAGTATCTGTCACTATAGTAAAGCCCGATGGACACATACAAGAAAAACTGAAAGTTATGTTAAAAGTTTTCTTTACAAGTCCGTATACACAAACAAGTTTTTAATGTAAAGTATTTGGTTTTATTTCTTTTCAGTTTGTATATATGCATTCTGACGAATTGCGCATGCGCTACTTGTAGCTTTTTCATACTTGTCAAGAAAAATACTGCATGTACCAGTTTTACTTGTACAGTTTCGACTTTCAAAGTTGGACTTGTAAATTGCAGCGTGCTTTTTTTAACTCATATGAATCGACGAGAGACTACCTTTTAAAGTTTTTCTTGTATGTGTCCATCGGGCTTAAAAAGCAAGATGTCTGCTGGCTTGCAAAATCACCTGATTTGACTTCTTCTGATGTTTTTTGAGGTACTGTTAAAAATAAAATCTGTGGTTCTACATATGTTGAAGAATTGCAAGAAGCAGTACTTGAGGCATCTAACACCATTAATCCCAATATTATGCACAAAGTAATAAATAGTATTCAAAGACGGTGTCAACTTTGCATTGTAAACGATGGTGATTTATTTGAGCAATTTAATATTTTTGTTCATTATTTAGTAAACAAAACTACAACTGTGCGTATTTTTCTTTCATTAACTATTTAAATTACTATGCGAATTAGTTTAAACCGAGTTACCATATCACCTAACGATTGGTTAAAAAATGTTTTCTTAAAAGGGAAAAATTTTGAGATTTTTACTTAAAATTCCTGGGAAAAATTTTGAGATGAGATTAGGTTACTAATAATAAGCACACATAAAAATTTGTGTTATTAAATGTTAGTTTTACGTTTTTCAAACTTTTGATATACGTACAAAATACATCGTATTTTTCAAAATTATCCGTTATAAATGGAAGTAATAACATTGACACTTCTGATAGGTTCGTATCATAACAAGCGTGTTTTTTTTTCACAGATAACGCGATAAATAAAAAGTTGTGATGTCTGCCCGTGATCAGAATAAGCTTAATTTTCCAAATTTGGACATATCATGCGATACGTATTCAGAAAAAATCTCCTTTAAAAAAAGCCAAAAAATTGCACGGTTCCAATTTATAATTATGAGGTTATATGACAATTTGCACAAAAGACATTTGTTTTATTAAGCGCCAATAAAAGTATTTAAGTTACAATTTGAATTGCTTCAAACCGCATCTTAATATCTTAAGTAACAAAAAAGTTACGGCAAATAAAAGAAATTAGAAAATTTCAGTTTTTCTTCAATAGTAAACAAATGAAGCATGATAAGTAAAGTTTGAAAATGGATTCTTAGTCAGCTTTTGAATCTACACCTTTTTGCTAATTTAATCATCTCTCTAGGTCTTCCAATAAAAGACATTTCCCAAGTTGTTTCTACGAAATCCGGGCAGCCTGTATATTAGGCACTGACATCTTTATTATTATTGTATAGCTTCTGCGCCTAATTCCTATCGACGCTAGATAGCGCCACAAGTCAAATGTATTTAATTAAATGTTGAGAACGTTCGGCTACAAAAGTACGATTTGATCAACTTTTGTAGTTGCGCTACGCTCCGCCAGACACGTGATGATTTAGCGCACTGTGATAGGTTTCTCGTTCATATAGTACCGAAGGTAAGCCAAACGAGCTGTGCGAAAACATTCACTACGCTGCACTATGCAGACCATTCATGCCTGTACTATTGTTGATATCCAAACTTAATATAGTTGAGCGTATCTTACTAGCCACAATAGATGCAAATGGCATTGAATGCATTGCTACTTCTTCAGTTGTATGTACATCATGTGACACACCGTGATTAAAATTATTGTCCAGTTTAACTTTTTCTACTGATCAAATCACCGATTCTTTCAATTCTTCTGTTTTTTGTTGTATTTTTATTTTTTGAATGAACAAAATTTGTTTAGACAGTCAATAAAATATCCTTAATCTACTAAACATACCCTCGTCGTCATCGAATGAATCGAAATCCGACCAAGGTAACGGGATACCGGGATACCTGTGTAATCGGTATTATTTTAGGTTTATAGATCTTTTAAAACCTAGACACATCACATAAAAAAGATTCAGCTGTCTCTCTTATTAGTCAAGATACTGGACTTCCGCGCGCTAGGTGGGCACCTTATATATACATAGAAGAGGTAAGAAGGTAACACTGAAAAGTATAACTGAAAAGAATTTAATGCGTAATAAAGGAGTAGACTAAAAAACAAACGGGAAAACCATACAGCAGCAGATAATTAAATGTAAAAGAGCGGAAAAATGGAATAGTGAAGAATGGAGAAATGTGGTGAAGAACGGAGAAAAATAGTATACAAACCAAAATCTATGAAACCAAAATTTACGAAACCATTCGATTATTGAATTTGCATTAAATTAAATATGTAACTTATTTTCGAATAGAGGATTGGCATATGTTGCCAGTGAAAGGATAGGTAACTATTAACGTATTATAAATACGCCATAAATATAGGGCATCAATGGCTGTATAGTGACGGCGGGGTTTTGATATTTACACAGATATCGCAGTAAACTACTTTTTAAAACTGCAAGAGGCGCCAGATGCTAACTTGAGTGTTAACAGTGGTTTAAGTACCATTCCGTTTGGTTGAATTTTAGCTACTGTTAAATAATAGCCCTTCGTAAAGATATTCTCATAATTGTTTTATATAATTCATTACGTGTAGCCAATTTTGCCAACTTTTGAGAAATCGCCGTTATAGGTACCCATTAACAATTTGATGCTGGCACTAAAGCAAAAAACGCCAGGTCTATCTTCTAGAATAATGAAAATGTATTTTTAGCAAATTAATTATCATTTTCATTTTGTTCAACTTCACTCATGATATTCTTAACACCAACATGCTCACAGGTTTATGTCACTAGCATAAATGAAGAAACTGACCGTACTGATGTAAATGTCTGTAATGTTTCAAATTACACACTCCTCTGCTTGGAAGGAATCTTAACATAAATTGTTTACATCGATTTCATTTACAACTAGTTCAAGATTTACAAGATCGTGATTTTGCGTTAACGATACAATTCTGCGATCGGATAAATGAGAGTCGAAGACTGTATAAGTATGTTCTGTTCACTGACAAAGCACAGTTCATCCGTGATGATATTAATAATCTTCACAATGAACACCGATGATCCGCAAAAAATCCTAATGCTATTGTAGGAACATAATTTTCATTGCCAATATAGCATTAATGTGTGGCGGCGTATGTTAAATAATCAATTGATCGGAACGTTTCATATTCGATGGTCATTTTATGGAACAAGAATATTTAAATTTTCTGCAAAATCATTTGCAAGACCTATTACAACATGTTTCACTTAATGTACGAGAGAACATGTACTGACAATATTATGGAGACTATGCACACTACAGTCTATAAGTAAGACATTTTTTAGACCAAACTGCATTGGTCGAGGTGGTGCGCATAATTGACCAGCTAGATCGCCACACCTTATAATCCCCTGAATTATTGTCTTTGAGGGAGGTTTAAGTAGACATTAGAGATGCATTACTACGAGGGAGCGTTTTTATATTCGCGGAATGAGCGGGTAATTAGTATAAATACGAAGTTTCATTGTTATTAGACAGTTAGTCTTTGAGCTATCGTCAACCAAGTAACATAAACCAAGTAACCAACCAAGTAACAACAGCGCGTAGAGTGTTCGCGTGCATTTTTGGACTTCTGTAATGAAGACAAGGATGGTGTATTCGTGTATTGAGTCGAATTGTTACTGAAGACGAAACTTGGGTTCATCATTATGAACCTGAGTACAAACAAGACTCCATGCAGTGGCATAAAAAGGGCACAGCACCTCCCAAAAAATTTAAAGTGTCACAATCAGCTGGGAAACTTATGGCAACGGTATTTTGGAACTCGGAAGGAATATTGTTGACTGATTATAAAGATAAAGGTGTTTCTATAACCGGAGAATATTACGCTTCAATATTAGAGCGACTAAAAGAAGCCATTAAAGAGAAAAGACGGGGAAAATTAACGAAAGAGGTGCTGCTTTTGCATGACAACGCGCCCGTCCACAAGAGCCGCGTTGCGTTAGCTGCCCTGCATAAGGTGGGCTTCGAAATTGTGAATCACCCACCCTACAGCCCAGACCTGGCCCCGAGTGATTATTACCTGTTTCCGAAAATGAAAAAACAGCTGCGGGGTAAAAAATTTACTGCCGATGATGAAGTCAAGGAGGCAGTTTTGGCGTATTTTGCAGATAAAGAGAAATCATTTTTTTATGAGGGTATAAATAAATTAATTGAAAGATGTGAAAAATGTATCCGTCTTGCAGGTGAATATATTGAAAAAGAAAGATAATTTGGTTTTTTTATTTCCACCCCTTATCCCCCATTCCGCGAATATAAAAACGCTCCCTTGTAGATCGTATAATGAATACAGCAGCAGTTATAAGAAACAGGTTAAGAAAAAAGAAAAAGCCCCTGCAGCCATATTGGATAAATGAAGATATAAAAAATAAATGTAATATTAAACGCCAACTTTATGAAGCTATGATTAGTAGAAGGATAACAAAAGAATGCTATAAAAATTACTGCACTTATCTTAATACTGTCATACTTCAAAGGAAAAAAGAATGTAATACAAACTGCATTTTACAAGCTGACA
This sequence comes from Holotrichia oblita, assembly GCA_023690525.1. Taxonomy (NCBI): domain Eukaryota; kingdom Metazoa; phylum Arthropoda; class Insecta; order Coleoptera; family Scarabaeidae; genus Holotrichia; species Holotrichia oblita. The sequence goes on along the minus strand of CM043015.1, from coordinate 157,471,040 downwards.
ACAAAATCAAGGCTACTTGGTCGCTAGTAAACAGAGTAACAGGGCGAAATAATCGTAAAAATCTAGATATCGAAAAAATATGTGAACATCAGAAGAGCACTCCAAAACAGGTTATTAACAACTTCAATACAACCTACGTAAACACGGGAAATTTAAGTACTCAAACGGATGCGAATACATAGTACATCCCTGTAAATGAAAAGTCTATGGTATTGTAAAATACTGAACCGGTGGAGGTGTATAACATCATGGTCGCTCTGAAGAATACTTCGTCGACAGGACCAGACGGCTTACCAACGAAATTGATTAAAAACTGTGCAGATATACTGTGTACTCCTGTTGCGGATATGATGAATCTCATCTTCGAGACACGTATATATCCGGATCACCTGAAAATGGCTGTAATCACTCCAGTTCATAAAAACGGTGATGAAACAAAAATTGAAAATTATTGACCTATTTCACTGACCGTTATAGCGAAGGTAATAGAAAAAGTGATTCTGACCACATTTGTTAACTTTGCCGAATCATGCAACCTCTTAACACCACTCCAGAATGCATATATACAGGGCAGATCAACCACAAGAACTATCTATATGGCGATCACAGAAATTATGCAAGCATTTTCAGATAAAAAAACGGTTGCCGGTGTTTTCTTAGACTTATCAAAAGCCTTTGATAGCGTAGATCATCGCATCTTACTCACAAAACTGGAAATAATGGGCTTTAGAGGAATAGTACATATGCTACTGAAATCCTATTTAGCTGATAGACTACAATGTGTGCGAATACACTCGGATGGGCAAAAATACCAATGTGATTGGTTAGAAAATGGAAGTGGTGTGCTTCAGGGATCAGTACTAGGTGCATTTCTATTCCTCTTATATACTAATGACCTTCCACATGTAACAAGTCGTCTTATAATGCAGATGATACCTCCGTTATCATAAAGGATACAAATAATGATACACTAAAACAAGAACTTGTTGAAGTCGTAGCTAAAATGAGTAAGTGGTTTCTCGAAAACAATTTGAAACTTAATGTAAATAAAACAAATATAGTGAAGTTTTCTCTAAGAAAAAATGACAACATCTCCGTGAGCATCGATAATCATGAAATTACATCAACGAATAGTGTAAAGTTTCTCGGCCTATATCTTGATACTGCACTATCATGGAAGGAGCATGTAAATATGCTTACGAGGACACTTTCGGGTATGGTATATGCACTACGGACAATATCGACCGAAGTCCATCCTGAGGCTGCTCTGTCATCGTACCATGCATATGTGGGGTCAAGACTATCGCATGGTATTATTTTCTGGGGTAATGCCGTCGATGTTGATAGGATCTTCTTATTACAGAAATCCTGCTTAAGAAGTATTTTCAATCTGAGTAAGAGAGATTCGTGCAGACATACCTTTAAGGATAACGGGATACTTACGCTACCGGCAGTATATGTATTCGAATGTGCGTGTTTCGGCAAAAAACATTACCACGAACTACTATCTCAATATGAAGGCACTCATACGTATGACACCCGCGAATGTGTAAGAACAACTCTTCGGCTGCCGCAAACCACGTATACAACTGTGCATAAAGGTACTGTAACACAAATACTAAAAATATATAACACCTTACCCAGTAAGTTGAAGAGGTGTGAACTGAAACCCTTCAAAAAACAACTAAAAGAACGCCTAGTGAAACAGCGCCTATATAGTGTAAACGAATTTTTCGATATGAACTTCAGTTAATTATCTCTTTTTTTGTTTTCCTTTTTGACGTATTGCATACTGTCTGTATAATGAACTAAATGGGCTATTATTATTATTTAACGGGTCGATGGCCGCAGTGGTTAGGCGGCTGACTATTGTTGTGAGAGGACGATAGGTGCCGGGGTTTAATTCTCTGGAGGGACGGTGACATTTTTTCAGAGAGTTTAATCCCAGATCGACTTGCCATTCGCTGTTGGGAGCAAAGTGATTAATAGCGCGGCATCATAAAAGGCGATATGATGCTGTCACAAAGCCATTTAAACACAACTTACACACACTAAACTACACCGCAAGAGTTGCAGTGATAGCCAGACAAGTAATACAGCTTACGGAGTCACTGCAACTAAGCACCCACCACACATTAAAAAAAATATATTATTACAGACTAGCAATTATTAATAGAGTAACCAGAGCTATTGATCAGGGAGCTGACTTATGTTTAGAAGCAACTGGTTGTATTTTTTAAAACTATAAAACCTAACTAGCGTCTTATAAATAATTTAATAATTTTTTATTGAATATTGCTTACCCCTATTTCTGTAATACGTATCTAAAATATTGTAGTAAAAAATATTTATTTTTAATTAAAATTAGAGTTTTAAAATTTATCTCGAGTTATTCAGTTTTAAATTTGCAACAAGTGCAAATATGCGAAATACGAAAGTTTAACGATACCCCGAACCCTAATGAAAACAAAAAATCTACCAACTGAAAAAGCTTTTACCAACAAAAAATACATTTTTATTTATTGTTTTTAAGACAAGAAAACATGTAATAGTAGGTATAAGCTTTCACTAAAACATCGTTACAGCGCTCTGTAGTCGACTTGATATTTTGATATAATACGAGTAAAATTTTAAATTTTTACTTTAAATAATATTTTAATCTTCTAAAACAATTTTAGAAACTTCCTCAAAATTAAAAAAATCAAAACATTAATCATTAAAATTAATTGAGTTGAATTTTACCGTATTTCAATACAGTGTGTATTTAAAAAAAGTGAGAGTGTATATGCTTGGTTTTATCTTCGCTCGAGCCGACCCATATCCGGAGTCTTCTTTTTTATTTTTCTCTAGGTGTTGAATTTAGCTGCTACAATATTAAAAGTTTTCTAGTTGCTGAATGCTCCAATGCGTGAGACCTCTACGCTAATTTGGAAGTTTTAATAAAAAAAAAAATTACGTACGCTCTAGACGAGTGGCAGTTAAAGAAAACCGTTATTCCGTACTTGCACGGTTTATATCGATCCTTTAAAGAAACCAAGTCGAGCTAGAAAATAGATAGATGTAGAGTGGGCGGTTGTCAAACATATAAGGCATAGCACGCTGGCCAATGCATTAATTCCGTAGGTATATGTTTTACAACCGCCCCACTCTAGATCTATCTCTTTTCTAGTTCGCCTTAGTCGCTCTAAATGACCGGTATATCTACTGATGGTCAATTATCCACTAATCCTCTAAAATATGTTGGTGATCTTCATATGTTAATAACCGTTTTTATGAACTTATACAAGTTCTTCCAAAACTCGCCACATACAGCGATGTTCAAAAGTTTACATCCATACAAATAGCTACGCTTTTGGACGTAAAATTACGTACGTGACTATTACCAACTTTACTGAAATAACTTTACTTACAGTTTAAATAGAATTTTTTACAATATGAAATTAATGAAATGTAATGGTAATCAATGAAATTTAAGGTCACGTATGTGATATTAAGAACTTTGTTTTAATACATTTAGGGCGGGTTTATCAATGTGAGAATAAAAGTGTTGGTTAAGTAACTGACAGATATTGCTAACTGGCAGATAAAATATAGCAACTACAATGCTTTATCTTGCAGATAACTTCTATTTAACACTCAATAAACGTTTCATGGTAATTATCTTACGAATAAAATTTTATCTGCAAGTTAATTTATTTATCCTCACATTGATAAACCCACCCTTATTAAATTATCAATTATTTATCAGTCAGAATCGTTAGTAAGTACAAATTTATAATAGCACTCTAATTTAGGGTTATATTCTTTTCCAGTTTAGCAATTTTAACCGAGCTGTCAAGAGAAATGGACGTTCTACATAAACAAGACAAATTGACGGGTTTTACGAGGCAGGAAAAAGGAGAATAACACAATAATGCAATCGGGGTTATTCGCGGAACTGGTTTGTTAGAACTTTTCAAATTCTGAAAACTTGTTAAAGATAGTGTCATCTGGTATCATTAGCGAAATTATTTATGCTTTTGTATTACTTTCGATTTACCGGAAATTTACGTCAACTTTCTTAATTTTAATAGCACAGTATATTTTTTTGAGGTTTTTAGATCGTGCATACAATTCTGCATCAAAACTTATTAAGATACCCTATATCACAAACTAGGCGTTTTTGAATTATTCCATTTTTTTCACATATACGGCCAACTGCAACGTTATGTCCCAAAGATATTTACGTATCAAAAAAGTATATAACTGTAGATATATTTAACTTTTTGTATGTGCGTAATAAAATTCATTCAAAAATTTTTTTTCTGAAAATTTTGCTATTTGTATCTTTCTGGTTAATATAACGCTGCATTCAAAAATATAGGTTTCGATAAGCAAATATAAAACTGACTCTGTCATTTCGAGACTTTAAGAGGTAAAGCAACTTTTATTTGAAATATTTAATCGTAAATATATCGGGTGTGGAGTTACAGCCTGTAAAATAAAATCCGGGACACCCTGTATATTTCAAATTACAGAAAACTTGTATGTCCTATAGGAGTCGCTTGCAATACATCTGCGTACAAGTCTTATGCCAATTTTCATGTTTTTTCGATGTATTGAAATGTACAAATAAGGTTAAAAATATCAACTTGTTTAATAGCAAAGAGATAGATTGACAAGTATCTGATAGATGACAGATTACGTCCAAATCACATAGGTATAATAAAGCGTACGCAATTTTATTGCAAGCGAATGTACCATATACATACTCCTAAATACATTTTGTCGAATGTGCGGTGAAGTTGTCAGAGCAATACCTACAAACGGTTTTCGTTCCTTGTAAAAGTAATCCGTTCGTATTAAATCTAGCAGTGTGTATGCGAGTTTGTATCTAATGGAACGTCGTAAAAAGACATAAATTGCTGTTGGGTTGTAAAAAACGCAGGTAATAAGATTTCGCAATAAATTTGAATAAGAGGTACTACATAACAGTGTATGTTGTGTGTTTGTACATCATTCATAAATAAAGCAGAAAAATTGAGCAGCGTACCAATTGGCTGGCGCTTGATAATAGGTACACAAAATAAAATAAACTTGTGTTGAAACATCTTTTTATACATTTTCTATTAATTCACAAACGGGATAGGATGTGTTAAATATTTTGAATCATCAAATAAGTTTTCATAGTTGTTTCAACAGAGTTGGCTGTGAGCAAAAAAATATATTATATATAGGGTGTGTAGAAATTAGCGGATAATTTACACATGGCATCTTTCTTTTTGTTATTCTTCGATATATTCTTTATAAATAAACTTTCAACGGTTGATAATAACTTTACACGAAGTCGACAAAGTTTTGAATTTTTAGTACTGAGAATGCAATTTCTCTACTTGCAAATTATTATTAAACCGCTTACCTTTACTGATAAGTAATTATTTATCTAATGTCATTCTAACATTTGTCATTTTGTGACTAGTAATAGGCCTTTTCCTTTACTTTTAAGTGTAGTGCAATTTACGCTACAATTTTTACAGTGCTACAACCATTGAGATAGAATAAGTAGGGAGACGCTATCACGTGGCTAAAACGGCGCAGGTCGGCCATATTGGTGCACCACTTTACGTCAAATACGTCGATTCTAGTATATATGTCATGTATGGTTGTATTATTTGATTATTTCAGTTCTTACAGTTATATGATATAGTAAACTACTACAAGACATAATGGTTTCTTGTGCTCTACCTAGTTGCAACAGTAGAAACAGCGTTAACAAGAAGAATTCGTCGAAAATAACATTTCATAAGTCAGCGTTTGACCTAAAAACAATGTGCAGGGCCGTAATTGGAAAATTTCAATTGGTGCGCCTGTATGCAGGTGCATAAATAAACTATTCCATATTGAGCGTTTATATTGTCAAATTATGACATTTATGGGCCTTGGGCCTAATAAGCGTGGGATGAAGTAATTAATTTTAAATAAAACAATCTGTTAAGTGGAGACTTAAGATTATACTTACAATTTTCAGTAGTCCGGACCTGGTGAGGCAGCCATATTGGTACACCACTTAAGCCCCGCCCAGTGCGCCGTTTTGAACATACAGAGAATATGCTTCATAGCGTCTCCTTAGTATTCTAGCTCAATGGCTACAACGAAACCGAAATATAACGAGTATTTATAACATAATCCTAACAATCAACTTATCATATCCTGACTTGACAAAAACAAATAGCATTTTCTGAATTTCATTGGCATTGTGTAATTACTATAGGGTGACAGAGTAAAATAGACACGTACTAGTTCAAACAAAAAAATTATTCTAGTTATATACACAAAATATTTGGAAATTATTAAATGTACTTAATATTTAGTCGATCCACCTTTACTGGCGCAATTCGTTCTTAAAATTTGGGTAGCCATAAATATTTACCTGGTGTCTATTTTACTCTGTCACCCTAGTGTATTCCACTATGAAAGTGACTTACAGATCTATACCTATTACATAATGTGAACACATTACACACCCACAGACAGAGTATTTATTATTCTCTTTCTACTGTGTAGACAAACGAATATATTACATAATTTTATTGACGATCAAAATATTTTTATAATCTTTATCTGGTAAGCTGCAATATCAGGAATATTTCCGAAATTGTGAAAGTGGATGAGTTGTATAATTAAGACAAAATAAATATTACTTTTCGGGATATGTATAAAATACTATACAATCAAATGCTAAAACTAATTCCATTTAAAATTCTGTAATAATAATTAAAACTTGCGCCTGCCAAAGTATGGCACGCAAGTACATATTATCAAAACATTAAAATACCTTAGTTTATACTCTACAGAAATACTACAGACGAATGTACTGCTATTACGAAGGTTGTAAATAAGTTGTAAAAGTTTGTCTATTCGCTCCCCAAAAATTACATGGGTGTATGTTACAAAAGTGAAAAAAATGACCTTTTACTGTTATAAAGATGTATATGGTCTGGGCTACACGCCGGCGCCGTGTTTGGTATAAATATCACTAATACAACGAGTACAAACAGCAAAATTACAAAAGTGTATGTTATTGTAGTCACATGTTTGCCGTAACAAAGGTGTATGATTGTTCATAGAACCTTGTACGAAATTGATGTCGAACTAAACGAAAAACAAAATCCTATGTCAAAACATACACTCTTGTACTTCGCCAAATTATAATACATCACAATATCAAAGTTCTATGTGATTCATAAAATTTTGCTGTATTGAGTTTTTATACACACTGCAGTAACAAATGAATTATAAGGAAGTGTCTTTTTCCAAGATAAAATGTTTAGACTTCTCAAAATGGTTTTTTCAAATCAAATATTAAACCTCCTTTTTTGATTCCACTTGATTCAAAGTTCCAAAGTTGTATGATACACGTTTCTAAAAAACATATTTTTCGTTGCAGTAACGAAGTTGTATGTTGTTGTTTTTAGCAACAATTGCGAGAACCGTTGGTAAATATTTCTTCTTTTTTGTACGTTAACATTCTACTTACATCCAATCGAACCAAAATACATAAATAAATCAATCAGAAAAGTTGTTCTTTTTAAAATCGCACCTTTAGAATTTTCAAACGCGATTTTCTCAATTCGAACACTATGTTGCTTAAAACCTTGTAATTTTGGGGGAGCGTATTGTTAATGAATATCGTAAAAGCGTCATGACTAAACTTGGTCAATTTCGAACACATACCAGCGGCGTACGCATACAATTTTGCATTTAATTTAAATTGCAAGAAAAAATTTACGCACGATATTCACCATTGAACGGTTAAGTGTGCCTACTGATTCTAACATATTTATATACGACTCGATTGCATACTCATTTGCAATTCAAGGTTGCTATATTCTTCTTCTTTGTAAACACAAAGACTACCATTCAATTTGATAACTAGACTCGGTAAAGAGGAGCAAGTTTCAGTGTAGTGCGAAGAATAACGTGGAATTAAATATATTTCCACACTTGTTTCACTCAAATGAGTACGGTGTGCGAAATAAATATTTCTTTAATGATGAAAACGACCGTTCCACATCGGGTAATGTTATATTTGCAAATTTAAGGTAATTCTTCTTTCAACATAGACACGAGCAGATGGCATATCGATGTCCGACTTGGTGATGTATAATCGGAATACTTGCTCCAGAAGAAGACAAATGCTTTTTGGTTTAGTGAAGTAGATTACATAGAATAAAACAATCCGCTATAGGAAATGTTAATTGTTCGCTGTATCGTTTGCCACGGATTGCAGAACAGTGTTTCATACTTTTAGGTGGCGTTCACAATTCCACCTACTGACACACGTCAAATAGTTGTCGCACCTTCGTATTCTAAATCCGGCATAATAGTTTACGTTTTCTAATTTCTTCGAAATACACCGTTTCCGAAACGTACTTAACTGCGACTTTTCTATTCTATGTGTGTACTGATTAGTACTCACAACGACCAGTAGAATAATATTGAACAAGTGTGTTTTGATACGGACGGTTGAGCTTCCGTGTCACGCGGGTCGTCGCCCCTCTACGTTGCTCTCCGCACTGTACTGAAACTTGCTACTCTTTGCCGAGTTTAATGATAACAGTAACTTTAATTAACTACCACATTTTATAATTTTGAAAAGCCAATTTTAATGTATTAAGCACGTTATTATCTCCAACATCTTGCAGCGTTAAGCAGTACAGAGCATTAAAAATGTATCACTAGAAAGCAGATAATTTAAATTAACAAATTAGCAATGAAAGCATGCCTACCACGATAGTCATATTTGTTCGTTGAGTGTAAACATATGAACCAATGTAACTTCGCAGTCACACAAATTTATATCGTACTCTCTAAATACGCTTACCTAGAAAGATCTTACAAGTTCCCATGATAGCTATTATGTACGAGCATACTTACAAATTCAGCTAAGATACACTGTTTTGGCAGTTTCTCTGCATATACAGTGGTGGCCATATAATTAAGAATGGCATCAAATGATCAAGTACTGATTTAGCGTTAATGTGTACATTTAAGATTCAGGGTGTCTCAGTGAGACCGTTCATTAGAAGTTTATGGGGTTCTGGCCAAAATATAAATTTGAAAGTTCAGAATTATATATAGTTGAGTATGTTCTCGCGCTTAGATTTCTTCTAGATTTCTAGCGCTTCCGGTTATTTTTAATGGAACATCCTGTATGTTTTTACATATTTGAATTTACCTATTTTTAAGCTTTATAGATAATCTAACCGCTTTCTAAAGAATTTTTAACGACATATGAATTGAAACTAATGAACCCATTTCATGACCCCGAATATCATTTGATTTGACCCCATGTGATACGAAAATGTTAAGGCTCTAAAAAGTGTTTGAAGTATCTGAAAAATATATTGAGGAACGAAGAGGGGTGTTCGAATATTGTTATATAATTAAATGGTTTTCTCTAAAAAATTTATTTTTTCCGTGTTACAGTTCCATTACAAATGTCATATTATTATTCCATGTGAACATGAATTAGTTTTTGAATGGTTTAAGTCCTTATAGCTAGTATTTTTGAGTCGAGTGAAAAGTTCAACGTAACCTAATTAATTGTAAATTCCAATATTTTTATAATATAATATATAATGCGTTCATGAAAAAAAATTATTATTTTGACTAAAAACTTAAAAACACGTTGTTCAATTGTTTCGTCGATTTCGTTAATGTAAATGTCCGTAAAAAAAGCTACTTGATGTTAAAATAAGGAAAGAAGTACGTACAGGATGAGGCTATAGAAATGGAAATCGATTAGCCGAAGAATGGCTACAATGTTGTTTGATCTTTTTGGTTGACATTTTTAACATTTATAGTGAAATCTGTTATATCGCGAACATTTGGCTTAAATAATTAAACAGTAATTACCGGTATAAGTCTTGTATTTAATAAGTTTATCTCAATTTCTGATTTAATAGCTTTTGCTGTCATTTTTTCATGGCGAATTTGACATCTTACAATTATTTCGAAAAAGCTCACCTTTCATTTTAAGATAATATTAAATATCTCAGAAATTAACGATTTTAGATATAGGGAGTGGTTAATAAAAGTGCATACAGTGTCCTTCCCTTTCTTAATATAAAATACATGGTTTCCATTTAAATAAGATGAGACAATAATGCATTTGTGTTTTGAATCTCCCTGTACACAGTTTTCGCAATATTGGCAAAATATCATTTTGTTATAAAACTGAAACAATATAAAAAAGTCATTCCAGTACAAAAAGAATTTCAAGTTGCTTGGTGTGAAATACACACGACGTTGAACGCGCAATGATTTTCAGGCAAAATTGACCATAACTTTTGAAATATTCGGTATAAATCATTTGAAACCTTATATCGCGGAAATGCGGAAGATGTGCTTCATCTAAATTTGAAATAATATATAGTGTCTCCCATTTAAGAAAATGTATGTTTGGTTCATCTTGGCAATATGAAACACCCTGTATATATGAACATGATTTTAAAATATGTAGCTTAAGACTGTCTATGATTTTTGTACATAACGTTTTGTGATATCTTTAATATTAATGGATATATTGAGCTTTGACGCACTGATGTCTCACCCTGTATATCAGATATTATCAGTTGCCAAATTGTTTTTTATTGTATATACGTATGTACAGGAACAAATCAGAACGCAGGAGTATTTTTGTTGTAATTCAATTTATTTAATTGTGTATAAATATTTTACGGGACCACATTGAGATGTATGATTGAATAGGCGGTAGCAATTTTACGGTACTTGTCAAATTCTTCTAAATTTCGATAAACAAGACTCTATTATTTGAGTTTTCAACACCAGAATTTCATTCTAATAAGTCAAACATCCTCTAATATTGCTTTTTATGAAGTAGAGTAATGATTTACATACGTTTTAAAAATATTTTGTGACTGTGTTAATGAGTTGATGGTAAGATAAATAGCTGTGCTTCGGAGAATTTTATTGCATTCGAAAAAATTAGAAAGTTTGAGCCATAAATTTTAAGTTGAATTTTATTGCTAAAGACTTTTGGAATAAGTTTTATACTTTTGCATGCTTACTGGATAATCTTTTATTACCGATATTTTATGCGAGTAAAATCTTTGCAACTCTAATTATCACATGTAATGTAGCTCTTGTTTATTTGAGTTGTTGGTTTATCGATTTCTGTCTTAATATACCATAACTTAAAATATCAAAATTACTTCTCAAGATCATTTTTATTTAATACCAAATAATAGGACTCGATTGATTTCCTTTGTTTCATATAATCGCATGTAAATTATATTTGATACTTTACATTATCTAACTTGATTCTTTTCTGTTTTAAATATTATCAGGTATAACAAAAATATAATATAGAATAGTAATTACAAAAAAAAAGTTTTTATAATAAGTGTAACAATTTTTGTTTGTGTATATTTACACTGTCAAATCACTAAAACTAGATTATTTTATATCACTAGGCTTAACTATCTGATTCGTTAGTTTGATACCCACGAATTTCTTCGTATTATTATTTCATCTATCTACATGTAATGAATTTACTCACTTCTTGGTACGACTAGAGGAGCATTGTCTCGAGTAATTTCACACTAATCAGGAACCTTTTCATTGAGGAGATGGTAAAATTTGAATGCATTTCATCGATCCGTCTGGCAGGGTTTGAAGTGGATATCCATCACAAGCGAAAAGCGCAGATTTTCTACTCCGGTAGCCGCAGTTGCTGTTTCAAGCGAGAATTTTACATTACTGTGGTAGACAGCGGACAACACTGAGAATTTCGTATGGGAAAACAAGTGTTGCAATTCAGACATGACTTGTTTTAAACATCTAAACTGATACTTTCCTGAAGTACCTAGAAAATGTTAGATTCGGTCGAAAAAATATCAGATAAAAGAGAACTTAATGCATGGTGTGTGGTTTTGACAAAATCTATAGTTAATAAGTTCTTTATGTTAAATACGGTGATTAAAACATATTCGTATGTGTCATAAGTAGAATAATAGTGCAAATATATTAACAATAATGCCTATGGGGCTTATGGTAATACATATAAAACATTATGACTATGTGCAATTCTAAGTAAAAATGCCCGTAAAACAAGATGTTAAAAATATATATATTTCGATTCCCGGGAGTGAAAAGAAAAAAATTGCATTTATTTTAATATATGAGAAGTATTTTTCTTTCTACAGGGTTTCCACGGCCGAGTGGGACATAGGGAAAATACATGTAAAATCGGTTTTCGGTGAATATTATCTCCCTAATACTACTTCATCCAAATTTAAGTGCCGAATATTATAACTGGGTTAACAATGAACATTTCCACAATCATAGTACAAAGAAAGTCATTTTAATAAAGCCAAAAAAAATTATTATTTTTAAATCTATTGTACATGAATTCCTAATAAGGCTTTTAACACGTTAGTTAGTGCAAGTGGCCATGGCGCAGACGTTCACGTGACGCCTTAATAACGTAAGGCACAGATTGTTTGGGGTTCAAATCGAAGAAATGAATTTTATTTATTTTTTTTTAATCTTGATTAAGTTTTGTTGTTTATTTTGACAAATGATTCGTCGTTAGTAACAATTAAAAATCGAATAATATAATAGCACGTGATCATTTTTGTTATTGTAAAATATATATATATAATCGATAGCCTTAATTACCCCTAGGGGTGTAAAGGTCTAACATCTCATATGAATTGTTTTTATTTCTTATAAATAAAAGCTGCCCATTCTTTTTTGTTTGTTGCCATTCTTTTTGCGTCGTTCCAGGAGATCCCTCGTTCCCGCAAACTCTCTTCTACTGTGTTGTTCCATGTTTTCCTTGGTCTGCCTCGCTGTCTTTTGTATCTTGATTTTGTCAGCCATACTGTTTTTGTCGTTCTTTCTTTTTTCATGCGTATCAAATGCCCAAACCATTTCAATTTCTGTCTCTCGATACTTTCTAAAATAGGCTCTACTCCTAGTTCTTCTCTTATTTCTTTATTTTTCATTCTATCCCATCGAGTGACCCCTTTAACAGCTCGTAGATACCTCATCTCTATCGCCTGTATTTTGCTCTTCGCTTGCTTATTTAGGACCCAGCTTTCACATCCGTATGTCATTATCGGTTTGAATATTGAATTGAACACCGTTATTTTCGTTCTTTTTGATATCTCCTTCTTTTTTATAAAAGTATTTCTAATTGCATAGTATAGCTTTATCGCACTTTCAATTCTACTGTTTATTTCATAATCCTCTTTCCCTTCTCTATGGATGTTTATCCCTAGGTATTTGAATGTTTCCACTTGTTTAACGGTCTTTCCATTTATATAGATTGTTATTTTCATAGGGTCTTTTCCTATTGTCATAACTTTGGTTTTCTCAGCATTAATTTTCATGTTTCTCTTTTTTAAAACGGTTTCCCAGATAATCAAGTTTTCTTGTAGGTCTCTTTCACTTCCCGCATACACAACCAAATCATCAGCAAAGGCACTTTCCGCAATTTCGACTATTTTCATGTTATGATATCCTACTTTTAATTTCTTTGTTTTGTTTTTAATTTCCTTCGCGATATCATCAAGAACTATATTGAACAGTGTAGGACTTAGTACTCCCCCTTGTCGCAATCCTTCTCTAGTAAGAAATTCTTCCGACTGCATACCATCGACTCTCACAAAATTTCTAGTTTTCTTATATATGCTGGCAATTGCGTTCCTTAATTTGCTGCTTACTCCTCTCTTCTTAAGGCTTTCCCAAATCAGGTCCCTTGGTATACAGTCGAAAGCCTTCTCAATGTCCACAAAAGCCATAAATATATTATTATTATTGATATTTTTCTCTACCAGCTGTTTTAATACGAATATATTGTCTTGCACCCCTCTACCCTTCCTGAAACCACACTGCATCTCTTCAAGTTGTGCTTCCGTTGTTAATTTCAATCTTTTTTCAAGGATTCTTTCATAGATCTTCAACATGTTACTTATGTATGTTGTAAAAATGTTATTGTAAAAATTATTCATTATTTACCTTAATCCTCAAAAAATCGATTTTATAGTCTTCAAAATCTCTGATTTTTGTAGTGTTATTGAATTTGTAGCCTTATTGTTGGAGATAAAAAAAAAAAAACTAATCTGCCGGGATTCGAACCTTAAACAATCCGTGCATTTGCGTTATTAAGCCGTCGCGCGAACCATTGCGTCATGGACGCTTGAACTAAGTTAAGGTACCTATTCACGTTCAGTAAGCCGGCCGTCCGTGGACTGTCCGTCGTGGCCGGCCGGCCATTATCAATACTCAAACTACACCTTCAGTTTGTTCACCGATTGCGTCCGGCAGTTTTCTGTCGGTTTCGATGGTTACCTTCAATTCGTAAGTATTTCACTACACACGATCAGTTCACGTCGACAATTGAAACATGTCACAAGAAGAGTGCGCCGCTGCAATTGATATTTGATCACACGAGCAGAGAAAAAGAAAACGGAAAACAATCTGGATGAAAGAGTGGTTAACAAGGCGTAGCACTCTATCTCATATGGAGCTTATACGAGAACTCCGACAAATCAAGTTCAAGTGATTTAAAAAAATTCTGAGGATGGATGATAATTGTACTTACTAAATTTAATAAAACCCTATATTACAAACTAATAAACTCTTGCATAAAATTCGGCTGGTTTTCCATCTTCTTCGACGTTGTCGTATCGAAACTGATAACAAACTTTCATCTAGATTAAAATTAGGCCTGCAGTCCGATGTCGGCCGGCGAACTACTACACACGTTGAGTTTTGGCAGTAAACAGGCCGCCGGCAGGCAGCGAGTTGTCAATTAACTTTATGTGTGTAGCGAGAAGCAACCGGCCGACTATGGCCTTTCCGGTAAATACCGGCCGGCCGACTGAACGTGAATAGGTACCTTTACGTATTAGGAATTCACGAACAATAGATTTAAAACTAATAATTTTTTGGCTTTATTAAAATGACTTTCTTTGTATTATGATTGTGGAGATGTTCATTGTTAACCCAGTTATAATATGCGGCTCTTAATTTTGAATGAAGTAGTATTAGGGAGATAATATTCACCGAAAACCGATTTTGCATGTATTCTGCCTATATCCCACTTGGCCGTGGAAACCCTGTATACAATTACTAATATGTACATACATATACCGGTCGTTTTGAGAAATAGGATAAATAAATGCGCTAAGACGTGGGGTCGCGTATGAGTCTATCACAGTCTAGTCTACAGCGCTGTGATATACTCATAGGCGACCCCACTTCTTAGCCAATTTTCGTACACCTTGCCCTTTCCCGGCGTTACTTATCCAATTTCTCAAAACGATTGGTATAGACACATCGAGAAAAATCATAATTAGAGTAGGCTATGTGAATGGATTGTTACTTTAGCCACTTTCACATAATGACATTGTTCCATTCCGGTGCTATAAAGTTCACTTTACGACACCTGACATAAATATTAAATTTACATATTTAAATTGTTTTACTTAAAAATCCGAGTAACCAACAAAAAATGAAAATTTCTAAAATGTTCGCACAAAACATGTCTCTTACCTAAATAAAAAAAAGTATAAAATACACGTTTCATAAGCCATTTTTGCGCACTTGTTCTTTAGAAATCTCGCCTAGCGGCTCGTTTTCTAAACTTGAAGTGAAGCGAGTGCAAAAATCATGTCTTATGAAACTTGTATCTTAATATACTATTATTCCTTGACATTTAATTTGAACGTTTTTGTCAAATATTTCTGAATGTTTACTAAATTACATTAAATTGAAAAAATGGTATTCAACACAAAACAGAAAGCAAAAATGATCGAATGCTACTTCCGTACAGGTGCGAAAGTAAATGGCGAGTGGGAATATTCAATGCCAGAATGCATGGCAGATTTTCCTGGAGAATTTGAGACTGGTAACGTTGCTCGAGAAACTGGTAGTGGACGGCCATCTAAACGTACAGCAGTCATTAGCATATTATTGATGAAAATCTAAAAACATTTATTTCAGCAATGAACCAACAGACAAATCTGTCCTATGGCACATGCCAACTCATTGTAAAGAAAAGTTTACATCGTCATGCATAGAAGCTGGAGTGTTTTCATAAGCTCCTTTCAGTTTCAAAATAATCTCAACAATAAGGATATCCTTAACATAGTTTTTGTGTCAGATGAGACTTGGTTTATTTTTATGTAAATGTGATATGTAAATTCACAGAAGTTGAGGTTGTGGCCATAGATAAATCTTCATTTTTTTGTCGAAAAATCATTGTATCCCCACAAAATTGGTGTTTGGGTCGGAATATGTCGAAGAAGATTGGCAGGTCCCATTTTTTTTTAAGGCACACTTACTGCTGCATGATATCGAAATGCAATACTACTACTAAATAAAATTTATAAATCAACTGGATGATGGAGAATTACAAAATGGGTATTTTTAGGAAGACGGTGCAACGGCACATTCGACCACAGAAACACTTCAATATCTCATACCCCAACTAGATCTTGCGATTTAAACATATGTATGTGATTTTTTTGTATGGCCATACATCAAAAATTCCATTTATTCGACGCCAATACATAATCTGGAAGAGCTTAAAAATCGCATAAGAGAAAAGTGTGAAGATGTTAGTAATTCACCGCAAATGTTGCTTGAAGTTTTTGATGGACTACGGAGAAGAATTGAGTTATGTTTAGACGTAAATGGACAACATTTTCAACAATTTCTATAGTTTTGTGTAAATTATCTTGTCAACATAAACGAATGATTTATTTCTGTTTATATTGCAGTATCATTTAGAGGTTATAAACTTTGGTTACAATAAAATATCAAAAATTGAATGTCATTATGTGGTAGTGGCTAAAGCAACAAAGACATAGTCTACACTAATTATAGTTTTTCTCGATGGCACGTTAGTATATCATTCAATGTACCTATTCATTGTTGTTTAAATTGTTTTTTATCTTAGACGCGAGGTAATTTTCTCTATAGTCTATTATTATCGCCATAACTCTCCCGATATTTATCGAAAACATGTCGCGTTAAAAGTTGTACATGCCATTCTGTTACTTGTATATTTATATTAAGGAAACTTTGGAATCCGGTTTATGACAAGCTACTTTCCCTAATAAATATATATATATATATATATATATATATATTGGTTTGGAAACTCCTAAGTTCACTTGGACCATATAATGTATCTCAAAATCTTGTGTATAGTTCTGCGATGAGAGAAATAGTACATAGATTCTTCGTTTAAAACAAATTGAATTAGTTTAAACGTTTTTTCGTTTTCTATATCGCCAACAAGAATTTATTTCCAGTGAAAACTAAAAAGATTTTAAACAAGATCATTTCTACAAAACTCCAAGGTAGAAGATTAATATTTCAGCAACGTTAATTTAGGTATTAGTTTTGAATGGAACTTGAACGGGATTCCGGATCTGGTTCGTTAGAACTTTTCGGTGTTTTCGAAATCTTACAATTCTGAAAAGTTGTATAAGATGGCGAAAAAGTAATGTCATAATTTGAATTGGCTGCCATTTTTTAAAAATGAAAAAAAAGAGCTCTGTTTTCATAAAAAGGTTATTTGAAAGTGTAAAATTGATGACATTAATTGGAAAAAATTATATCGCTTAAATGGCCACCTGCCTAGTTGATGCATAATTGCCCTCGTTTTGCGGCATTTTGTTGCTCGCAACACATCAGGCTCCAAATCGCCGATTTCTTCTTCAATCTTAGCTTTCAAGACTTGCAAGGTTCGTGGTTTGTTGTGGTAATCGCGAGATTTTAAAAAGCCCCAAAGGAAGAAGTCTGGTGATCTTAGCTCTGGCGATCTGGACGGTCAGTTCAAATCTCCAAAACGGATCACTCGACCTAAAAGTTGGTGTCTCAAAATCTCCATAGTTGCCCGAACCGTGTGAACGGTTGCTCCGTCCTGTTGAAATCAACAATGATCGAGACCCAATGCAGCAACTTACGGCAAAAAACACTCGTTTAGCATCTGTCTATAACGCTCATCATGTACAGTTACGGCGTCTTCAAAAAATAAGGGCCAATCACTTTGTCGCTGCAAATGCCGCATCAAACAGTCACTTTGAGGAGATGCAATAGCTCGTCTTGCATTTCATATGAATTCTCGGTGCCCCAGAAACGCAAATTTTGTTTGTTAACATAACCACTTCAGTGGAAATGGGCTCCGTCGCTCATTATGATTTTTTATACGATCCTCTTCTGACACCAAGTTCAACAGAGTATGGCAGTAAGCATGTTTAAGCACATGGAACACGACGACGAGAAAAACGACGACGAATTTCATGCTGCGTTAGAACAACAGACTGAAAATTTATCAAATAAGCAATAACAATAATTCCACGTTCTTGAGGTGTGTATCGCTCCATGGCTTATTGACAACTAATTCTCTATATACCTACATCATAAATGTCAAAGCACAGTGATATTTGGCGCCATCTGCGAACATGGCAGCCAATTCAAATTATGACATTACTTTTGCGCCACCTTGTAGTTAGAGATAGTGTTACCTAAATGATATCGAAGGCTTCCACGGTCAGAGTCTCTGTTATGAGGGCTTCCGGGTTTTGACCGCGTCATAGTAAAGTACATATATACAATACAAAATAAAATAAAACAAAAATGAAAAAGAAAAATTACAAAAAATATATATACAACTTACTCAAACTCGACGTTTCGCCACTAATGTAAGTGGCTTCTTCAGGAGCAAAACTAGGTGAGGGGCGCCAGAAGGTCACGGTAACTCGACGTGTCAACCACGCTAGAGGCGAAAACCTTCTGACAAGGAGAAGATGGACGTGCAGGGGTATATATACCATTGTGCAGGGAAACGGAACGGTGAGCGCGAGGCAACGATGCGGAACAGTGAGCACGGGTCGAAGAAGCGGAAAGGACGGGTTTCCAAATGCTGAAGAGTGGGTAACCAATATCGCGATTGAGATTTTGAGGATGTCTCTGGATCTCGATAGCTTCCCTTACCTTTCGTGAAAAATAGGGATGAGACTTGCTTACAACAGATACCTGATCAAAACAAATTTTATGGCCCGTATCTATGAAGTGTTCGGCTAAGGCTGAGTGTGTTGAGGAACGTGACTTAATGTACCGTTGGTGTTCCTTGATTCTAGTTTGAATAGTTTCGCCAATGTACACTGAGCCACAGTCACAGGGAATTTTGTAAATACCATTATGGGAGAGAGCAGGGCGAGTGTCCTTGGGCAAAGGAAGAATTTGGGAGATCTTGTTTAAAGGTTTAAAGATGGGTTGGATATCTTGCTTTCGAAGAATTCTACCGATGTGGTCTGTAACGCCATGGATGTAGGGAAGAACGATGGTACTAGCTGATTACTAGATTCTGGTGCTACCTTAGGAGACCGGAGGTATAGCCATTCTGTAGTACAAAAATAATATTTGAAAAATTTAAAATTTTTTTTAGTAAATTGAGTTAAAAGGGTAAAATTTATTTATTTTAATTAAAAAAATAAAAATTTCAAAGTTAATTTTTTTCTATACAGAAATTTCAAAAACTACCAAATAAGGTCTTTATAAATAATAATGTAGTTGTGGTGATTGCCACGTCATTCTGCACAGTGTAAACAAATTTTTATAGGTTTATTGAAGAAAATAAAATTAATTTTTTTTGTAAAACATCTTTTTGTCTTGTAAAATTTTTTTTTAACTTAGTATTTTTTTTTTCACTTGGGTATTTTGTTCAACGTACGATAAGCTCTCGTATTCTGTTCTCTACACCTGCTGTAGAGCTAAGAATTCACGAACCCCTGAGATTAAATTTTTTAAACCCCAAATTTTAATTTAAAGAGTAAAACTCACATTTTCTTGATTTTATTATAAATCAAATTTCATATTACAATATATTTTTTGTAATTTTTCTTTTTCATTTTTGTTTTATTTTATTTTGTATTGTATATATGTACTTTACTATGACGCGGTCAAAACCCGGAAGCCCTCATAACATAGTGTTACCTACTTACAGGGCTATCCAAAACTAACATTCATTTTAATTAAATTCATGTGGATGAAATCACTTTATTGTTGGAATTTTGAATGCTTTTAATCATTCTGCATCATTCATTGTTAGACATATTACGCTGTATTTATATTTGTTTTTAACGTATTTTGAAGTCCCAGTAATCCTTGAGTATCAAAATAATGTAATATGTCTCATTAAATGCACGACATTCTTACTGCTATCCTATAACATTTACCATGGATTTGAAATAAATTTAATATATCACTATTAGTGTAATTTTGGTGATTAATACTCATATTGCGCGGAGCAAAGAGTTTACACTATAACCTGTCAATCATTTGACAACTCTTATCAAAATATTTTATTTTCATAGCTGACCATGAGAAAAAATGAAAGATATTTGTATACTTTCCGTAGTTGGAACCAATAATTATAAAAAGTATATTACTGTATTTAAAATAACAAAGTTGCTGTTTACTTCCGGTCCGGAAGTCAGATTTCGTTGAAAATATTTGAAAACAGTAGAACTTATACCACCAATGCAATTGTCAAAATTTCAAAATTGTACTAATAGTAGATTCCGTAAACTAACGGATTTCGTGAAAGACCCTGTATACATAAACATGACACACGGTTGGTTCGTTTAAACATTAGGACAACCGTCCGTCACAGATGGAACGGTTCTTCTTTTTAGTGTGGAGTATCTCGAAGGTTAATGCCACGATCTCTCTGAATTTCATGGCTAAAGAGTCATATAACATACATGTATAAATAGTTCATATGAATTATAAATACTTGTCGATCTACTTTATTTCGTATTAATTAATTAGTTAAAAGGTTTTCACCTCTTGCGTGGTTTACACGTCTAGTAACCACGATTTAGTATGCCTGACGTACTTTTTGTTCCTGAAGTAATCACTTACACTAGTGACGAAACATTGAGTTAGTAAATTTTGTATTGTTTGTGTTTTTATTTTACTTTATTTTGTAGTGTCCTATAACATAGACTCGGACTATGGAAGGTTTTTGATATTATTTACTTACTTAGCTTCGGTTTATATAGATTCTAACATCATAAAAATTACTTATTCAGTGCATGTATTTTCCGTAATATTTGTTTATTTTTGTTGTATTCTAACAAAAATTGCTAAAGTATTTATTTCAGATAAATATTGCATTTAATAAATCGTACATTTTCTAAATTGTAATAATTCACTGATATACATAATTTCAATTAGATATAAATCAAATTAAAAATACATATTTTTGTTTAATATTTAAAAACCAACACATGTTCTGTTTAAAGAAGAGCGGAAATAAGATCTATTATATATTTAAAGTGAAAGAAAGTCGTATTTGATTTACATTGATATTCTTTTAGTTATAAGTGCAATCTTTAAGGCCTGGCTATGCTATTGCAGATCCGTACGATTTCTAATAATCTATTGTTTAGGAAAATTATTATTTTTATATTATATAATTTAATTATTTTTTTTTACTATTCATACTATTCTTGAATTAAATTATGTTTTCGTTTAATGTGAGAAAATTGAAGATAGGAAACGTTTTGCTATTATGCATACATCTCAGAGTCGCGAATTGTCTTTCATCGAATAACACTGCTAATAAAATATTCTCGGAATGTGCGCTTTTTTTAATCACTACAATTAGTTTTCCGTAAATTTAAATTGGAATATTGTGTCCATGGAATAAATTCTGAACAGTACAGCACCGTACACAAGGGTATTGTAACATTTTACATTAAAATACGCGACGGTGTACAATTTTATTGCGTAAATTTCTGGAAATCTTTTATGCTAGGACGATGTTTTACTTCCACATATAATCATAATAATCTGCAGATCTTTGTTATTCAACGGCAATGGGCGATTGGCTCTAATTTTAGGAAAAATGTCAAATCCGGAGACTCGAATCTCATTTTACCTATAATTGACTCAAAATAGAATGACAATACACACCTTTTGTCAGAAATAGTATATTAAGTATGTGTATGTATGGAGAACGGTAAGGGTTGTTTACCGTTCGAAGACAATTTTTTTGAGGAGGAGCGAAGCGTCGTTTTTAGTTCTGTTTTGTGGTTCTATACTATCTTTACTTACTGTTTTGTTACACATAGCAACCAGTAATAGCAACTGACCGTCGTTGAAACAGACACGGTAAACTGATAAAAACAACCAATCCATGTTTGATTTATACATATACAATTTTTAAACTGTCAAAATGTATAAATTTATATGAATGATTTTTGTTAATACTCAACGGTTGGATACACGGTCATCACTCATAAATTGTATCGGCATTGGAGCATTATACTTGAAAGTTTCATCTTAAAATACTTGTCAATGTATGAATAGTGAACTCGGTAGAAACATAAATGAAAAAACAAACAAAATGAAAAATGAATCGGAAAGTACATATGTAGCTCTTTTATATGTGATATAATTCTAGTAACAACATTAAACGAACTAAGGTGTAACAGAATGGCTATCATCTGTAAGGATAACAATAATAAAAGGAACAATTACACCAAAAAGAAATTGAATGTGTTTCCTAATAGGGAGAGTGCCATCCATATGGAATATTTTCATTTTATGACAGATCAAGTTAACTTCGTAATTTATTCGACTAGTAAAATATTTGACACCAGAGCGAACACTGGCATAATTGCATGTATTTAAATTCAACTCCGTATATTGACTGTGTTAATTAATAATTTTTTGTGCGATGGAAGTATGAGATTTGTACAGGGTGTCCCGTTTCAACGTGGATCTTAGATATCTGCCATACTTGTCAAAATAGACAAAAAAGTTATAAAGAAAAGTTATCTCAATTTATGTTCTGCATAACCTAAAAATATTTTTAAATATACAGAGTGTCCCAAAAGTAGGTAAACACATACTTGCTCCGATATTTCAAATGGGACACCCTATATATTTTGGCATTTTTGAATAGTACGCTAAAAAATATTCCCACTTTATATAAACCACCCTACCCCTATTCCTAATAGTTACGGAGATATTTTACGTTTTCGTAAAAACTATCCCGATTCGGTGTTTTTCGTATGCCGCGATAGCTTCATCCTGAAAATAGTTATCGAAATGAAATCAAGAATATGTAAACTATATAGTCCGGTATAGACAATGACATCAACAGGAGACGAATACCTACTTCCGGTTGTTAGAAATGATTGAACGCATTTCCGGAACTTCGTTTCCAGATAACTTCATTTTTTTAAATGGCACCCTATATATTTTGTTAGATCGATAGATTCCTCATTCTAATACCTTTCCATTCATGTATATAAAGTACTATGTTTTTTTTATACTTTTCAAGACATTTCATAGTTTTTACGCAAGCTACAAAAATGTTGTCTTCAATTTCGAGGTAACCTTGAAAATATTTCAAAAACAAAAGAGTATGCAAACATAATGTTCATCAATTATTAAAAACAAAAAGAAATTATAATAAATGTTAAAAATTATGCCTTTTTCTCTTACCGAAATATTAATTTTTCTTTGAAAATTGATTTTAACTCTTCTCGACAGTTCAGGAGTTATTGGTGTAAAAGCTTATACAATTCTTTCTCGCATATTTTGTTCAATATTCGGTGGTGTTCGGTGTACCAACTGTCTCATGTATGCCCATAAGAAGAAATGATATTTCTTCAAGTTTCGGTGATCTAGTTGGCCATTCTATGATACCTCTCTGACCAATGCATCTCTTCTCGAAGAGGTTATGCACTGCTGCTCTTAGATTCTATAACTTAGCTCCAAGAGCTCCATTATGAAGGAACCACATGTGCCTTGGCACTTCTATTGATAAAGGAAGGGGTAAGAGGTACGAAAATTCGCTAAGAAGTGGGGTCGCGTATGAGTATATCACAACGCTGTAGATTAGACTGTGATAGACTCATACCTCATACGCGACCGCACTTCTTAGCGAATTTTCGTACCCCTTACTCCTTCCCTGCGTTATTTATCCTATTTCTCAAAACGACCGGTATAAAAATGTACATATCTGTATTTTTCATTACTACAAGTGCCCAAAAGAAAAGTATTTCAAAGTGTAATGTACATTTATTGAAATTTACAAGTTATTGCTGCCTAAAATAATATAATGTTAATGTAATAATATATTGTTTTCCGTTTTATGACTGTTGATTCAGTTATTATAGGTCACGTAAGATGCTTTCCGTTGCCCATAAACTTCAAGTATCGTTTTATTAATCAAAGAACCGATTACGGACATTAGTTACTTCATTCCTGAGTATACATGTCGATATATAGGTCTTGTCTGGTATGCAAGCAAGTGTTAATGAACAAGAGCTTTTATGACGAAACGCGATAAAGTTGACATACCTGATTTATCGCGGTCAGTAATTGAATTCTATTGTATTAAGTAGCGAAGAAACCTTAAGCATTCTGCAAATGTAATATGCAAAGAATCAACATTTGATAAAGGTATTACATACGTTAATACGTGCAACTTTTAGGAAATTCAATTTATCACTAAGCTAGATCATTTCTACGTCATTTTTAGTATTATACTCAAGTTAATAATACTAGAGTTGTACGAATATTTTTAGGAAACTCATAAGCGTGCATAAAGAGTAGATATATATGTGCTACTTCGTTTAAAATGTCTTAAAATTTTGGAGGATAGTATATTTTCAATACGTAATAAATTTAAGATATTCTTCTTTGGTGTTTATTTTGCTTTTATCAGCAGATTTTGTGAAGTATATTTAGCTTTTAGTATGACATTCGAGATTAAGACATTATTCTTACTAAATTTAAGGGTTTCTAAAACTCGAATATAACGGATATTTCTACGTGTTGGGGAGCAATTAGTAGACGGTGCATTTTACTAATTTCTTGAAAAAGTAAGATTCTTTTGTTCGAAATTGCGCAAGTGTTTTATTACTTCATTACATTTCAATGCTACGATAGAGATAATGTGCTTATTATATACACTTATTATTTGCATATTATAAAATAATTTTTTACATAACTAAGAATTGCATGTTATCAGTAGTTGTCCTTGGATTAAATCTGCAAGTTAATTGATAACGACGATCAACTATTCCCGAGAAATAATAGCGTTAAACGAATATTGTGCTATATTTTGCAACAGCAATAAACCATCATTTACATATATTGTATTCGAGACATTATGCCAAGTAAGGAAAATTATTAGCTAGATATCGATTCAAACCTCTAAACAACTCCAAATACACAATAAAGTGTACATT
Organism: Holotrichia oblita; assembly: GCA_023690525.1. Taxonomy (NCBI): domain Eukaryota; kingdom Metazoa; phylum Arthropoda; class Insecta; order Coleoptera; family Scarabaeidae; genus Holotrichia; species Holotrichia oblita. Next base: position 157,445,739 of record CM043015.1, on the reverse strand, counting down.
TTTGTAAGAATCGTACAATAAATTGCGAATTACGTACGTTCTTAATCTTGAAGTATGTCAATTATATTATTAAAAAATAATACGAGGCAGTCCAGTTCCAATTACTGTCCTTAAAATTGTGTATAGATTTTCAAGTGGGAAGATTTCTTTAGCAAAAAATTCTCGCTCTTGTTCCATTAGGCACTCATTCACCGCCGTGAAGCACTGGCGACTGCTTTATTGTCTGAGAAATGATTTCTCTGAAGATATTCTTTTAATTTTGGGAATAGATGGTAGTCACTAGAAGTCAGCCCGGGAGAATAAAAGGGTCGTTGTATCCCCACATGATCATTATTTTTCCAGCAGATGAACCGACATACAATTTTCGGTAAATGCGAAGGTGGATTTATGGGGCCATGTCATACTTTGAAGTGATGAATCGTAGTTTTATATATTGTAACAAATTCTTGCAAAAAGTCATCTAGATATGTATTTGTTGATCATCATCAGATTTGTCGCAGCGGTAATTTGACGCATTTTACAATTCATAGCTTTAGCTACTTTTTGAATTTATGCTACCAGTTAACTGCGAACACAAAATCTTTAATGAAATAAATCTTTGCTCTATTACTATGTTCAATTACTATGTACACATGTATGAGTGGATACATTTTTATGAAATTTTAGCTTGACACTTCTTGACACTCAGTGAGCCCTTTAAAAATGAGGTGTCACTCGAGCCCTTATTCCATTTAAAATTTTGATACTATATCGCCCCCGTCAATCTTTCAAACTAGTAGTAGAAATTTTACTTCAAGAATATAATGCATAATATTTCATATTAATGACTCAAAACTGGAGCTTCTCTATCAAACCAATCATAAGTTAGCAGGGGGGAGGACACTTTAGAGTCACACTATCTCACAAACAAAACTAGTTCTAGAACTCGAAAACCATAGCAATTAGAATAGCACTCTCCTAGAATTTTTTTTTAGAAAATTTCATGCTCTACAACAAAGGCCTTACCAGTTTTTTCGATATCTTGTGCGGTTAAAACTGGATTCCCAAAAAAGGGAAAATATCGCAAAAATAACCGTAATTTTCCCTTTCTTTGCAGACGTAGGCTTGACGATAGAAGATTCCAAAAAACTTGTAAGATCTTTTTTGTAGGGCATGGCATTTTGTACAAAAAGGTCTGCGAGGGCACTAGGTATTCCAACTGTTCTGGTTTTCGAGTTCTCGAGCTAATTTTGTGCGTGATGAAGCCGAGTCCCGGCCATAGGTGTAAGAGTTACTCGGTATGAGTTTTCAAAAATTACTGTCATTCTCACAAAGTAAATCTGATGAGGTTTATAAAACGTGTCATTGCATTGTGATGAATGACAGTATTATTAATTAAATTTTAATTATCATTAATGTTTTAATGTTAAGCCGCTAAAACCAAAATTAATTTTATTGTTTCTGATATACATATACGCGTAATATATGTTGTACACTACGATTTACAGTATCCCGTAGTATAATGTTTTTTCTTCTCAATTTCCACAAATTTTATTATAAAACAAAATTGAAAAAACGTTTCAATTATAATAAATTTAGTATGCCTTATTAGTAGTCACTCTTGTTTAATAAAAAAGAAGAAATATACCATTACCAAGCAGTAGTTACTCTGAAATTATAGTGCCCGTGTTTACATTTGGTTTTAAAAATAACGTTTGAATTCGCCGAAAATCTTCAAAAGAACTAGCGTGTGATCTCGAAACTGCGACGAGAGTGTCAGTAACGTCATCGTGTATTAGAAGACAATTAATTAAGCAAGGACTTAAGGGATGTTTTGCTATTCGAAAACCATTATTTCGTCACGATAATAAACAGAAGCGTTTACGGTATGTGAAAGAACACACAAATTGGACTGCCGAAATGTGGAACCGAGTGTTATATAGCGCTGAATCAAAATGTTTTGGTACCAAAAGACGTCAGTAGGTTCGTCGGAGAAAAGGAGAAGCGTACAACTCCGAATGTTTACAACCTACAATTAAACATGGTGGTGGGTCTGTGTTAGTTTGGGGTTCTATTTCAGCAAATGGACCGAGGGATTTAGTCATATTTAACGAAAAACTAACTGGAGAACGTTATCGAGATATTTTGAGCAAGCATTCTGTACCTTCTGGACGGCGATTAAGTGAAGATACTTGTGTACATTGTGTACTTATGATGTATAATGTTTGTAACTTCATTGAATGCATTAATGCCAACCAACATTCGAATTTATTTTACTTAAATTTCCTAATTTAATGCTTTCTTCCATTTTTATGTGCTACTGGTCTAAAACATATTCACACTACTGTATATGGAATATGTGAAAATTTTAATAGTACTTTAATAAGAAATTCCTTTGTTGTAGCACTAAGTGTTGAAAGGCACATTTGAAATAATTCACGTAATATCTATCTTTAAATATTGCTTTCTTTAACCTTATGTTTATATTAAGAAATAATAGTAAAAAGAAACTAGATCATAATATCCCCAGTAAAAGTTCACAATTGTTCGCGAATCTTCGAGTCCCATCTAATCGATAGTACGAACATAATAGCTGGCAAGTAACATTATCATAACCTCGTAAGACCTATTATTACATGCTAATACGACAAATATATGCGCACTTTTTATCGCCGATCGGTAATCTAGTTTAACGACTTTAAATAGGTAAAATGTCAACTAGGCGTAAAGCGAAGCGCTATTGTTATTGTTGTGTATAGTAGTTTTAAGTTCAGCTTATTGGAAAATAATTATGTGTGTACATTGTCATATTTAAGAGCAAGTTAATTTGAATTAAATCGAAAGCGACAATTTGATAAACAATATTAAAGTTGAATCCGTTGAAGATTTAGGACATAAAAAGTTCAAATAATTCAATTTTCATTGGTTCAGAATTTATCGTCGTTATTCAACAAAACCCAGTGCAAGTTGATGTAAAAAGAACTAGTTCCTATATTCACCGGTAATCAAGTAATCAGATCTATAAATGTGTAGTATTATATTATAATGTATTATATTAATTTTTTGTTGGATTTCTTTTCCTTTTATAAAAAAAAACAAGGTTCATAAATAAGGACACGTTAATCACAGAATAATTCAAATGGGACACCCTATATATTTTGGCATTTTTGAATAGTACGCTAAAAAATATTCCCACTTTATATAAACCACCCTACCCCTATTCCTAATAGTTACGGAGATATTTTACGTTTTCGTAAAAACTATCCCGATTCGGTGTTTTTCGTATGCCGCGATAGCTTCATCCTGAAAATAGTTATCGAAATGAAATCAAGAATATGTAAACTATATAGTCCGGTATAGACAATGACATCAACAGGAGACGAATACCTACTTCCGGTTGTTAGAAATGATTGAACGCATTTCCGGAACTTCGTTTCCAGATAACTTCATTTTTTTAAATGGCACCCTATATATTTTGTTAGATCGATAGATTCCTCATTCTAATACCTTTCCATTCATGTATATAAAGTACTATGTTTTTTTTTATACTTTTCAAGACATTTCATAGTTTTTACGCAAGCTACAAAAATGTTGTCTTCAATTTCGAGGTAACCTTGAAAATATTTCAAAAACAAAAGAGTATGCAAACATAATGTTCATCAATTATTAAAAACAAAAAGAAATTATAATAAATGTTAAAAATTATGCCTTTTTCTCTTACCGAAATATTAATTTTTCTTTGAAAATTGATTTTAACTCTTCTCGACAGTTCAGGAGTTATTGGTGTAAAAGCTTATACAATTCTTTCTCGCATATTTTGTTCAATATTCGGTGGTGTTCGGTGTACCAACTGTCTCATGTATGCCCATAAGAAGAAATGATATTTCTTCAAGTTTCGGTGATCTAGTTGGCCATTCTATTATACCTCTTTGACCAATGCATCTCTCCTCGAAGAGGTTATGCACTGCTGCTCTTAGATTCTATAACTTAGCTCCAAGAGCTCCATTATGAAGGAACCACATGTGCCTTGGCACCTCTATTGATAAAGGAAGGGGTAAGAGGTACGAAAATTCGCTAAGAAGTGGGGTCGCGTATGAGTATATCACAACGCTGTAGATTAGACTGTGATAGACTCATACCTCATACGCGACCGCACTTCTTAGCGAATTTTCGTACCCCTTACTCCTTCATTGCGTTATTTATCCTATTTCTCAAAACGACCGGTATAAAAATGTACATATCTGTATTTTTCATTACTACGAGTGCCCAAAAGAAAAGTATTTCAAAGTGTAATGTACATTTATTGAAATTTACAAGTTATTGCTGCCTAAAATAATATATGTAATGTTAATGTAATAATATATTGTTTTCCGTTTTATGACTGTTGATTCAGTTATTATAGGTCACGTAAGATGCTTTCCGTTGCCCATAAACTTCAAGTATCGTTTTATTAATCAAAGAACCGATTACGGACATTAATTACTTCATTCCTGAGTATACATGTCGATATATAGGTCTTGTCTGGTATGCAAGCAAGTGTTAATGAACAAGAGGTTTTATGACGAAACGCGATAAAGTTGACATACCTGATTTATCGCGGTCAGTAATTGAATTCTATTGTATTAAGTAGCGAAGAAACCTTAAGCATTCTGCAAATGTAATATGTAAAGAATCAACATTTGATAAAGGTATTACATACGATAATACGTGCAACTTTTAGGAAATTCAATTAATCACTAAGCTAGATCATTTCTACGTCATTTTTAGTATTTCATTAGTGTATGTATCTATATATTTAAATAGTTTGTTCATTGATGGCTGCCGTATAGATTTTTGAAATCAACAAATTTATAAAATAAAATCTAAGTCAGCATTAATGTTTTCAACTGTTTTTTTTTTTTCAAAAATGTTGCCAAATTACACCGCGAGAGTTGCAAAGATGACCCGACAAGCGATACCGCTTACGGAGTCACTGCAGCTAAGCACCCACCACACAAAAAAAAAACGGAAAGTATTTTTTATTAATCAATAAATCTCTGCGGGTTATGACACCAAATATTATCAGCCTATATCTACCGGATTAATATAATAAGTAATATAATTTCGCGGGTAAAACTAAATTGATTGAATTGACTCGATTGTTCATTTTAAACGAAGTAGCACGTATGTATCTACTCTTTAAGCACGCTTATGAGTTTCCTAAAAATATTCATACAACTCGAGTATTATTAACTTGAGTATTGTTTTTCTGTTTGTAAAATGGAGCAGAGTTGTAGTACCTACAGTGACTCACAGTGAAAATGATGACGATCATGAAAATGATGATTATATGGGCAGAATATTTCGGATCGCTGTCCTTCTAAAATCGAAAATCATCGTCTGTGTCAAGTTTTCTGGCAATATACACTAAATTTTGTTTAAGGATGTTTAAGTTCTTAAATCTATCCATAGTAACTTCAATAAACGGAAGGTTTCCAACACTAGCAAGGAAAACACAGCCCCAGACCATTACATACCCACCCCCATGCTTAATCGTACATTTTAAATATTGCGGTTTTAATTCTTTCTTCTTTTTCCTCCACACATTAGCCTTTTCATGTGAGCCAAAAAGATTAAATTTGTCCTTATCGCAAAAGAAAACAGTTTGACAAAAGTTTTATTATTATTATTTTGGGGCTCTAATGTGAACTCTAAGCAACTTCTTTTATTCTTCTGGCTTATGGTTTTGCTTGGCTATTCGTTAGTGCAAATTGGCGCTCTCCAGAGTTCTTCGAACTGTTTATGCATTTACGGTTTTTCCCAGAACACGGTTTACCTCCAGCGTTAATTTAGGAGCACTTAACAGTGGATTATTTCTAGATTGTCCAACTATCCACCGCTCGTCATGAACGTTAAAATATTTTTTTGACTTATTTTGCAGTTTTTTACTCCGATTTATGTACGATGAAAACTCCAGCTTAATTACCAGACATAAACATTATCGAAAATTTGTGGCATATTCTTGAAACAAAATTGCGTAGTCATCGAATATCCAATAGGAATGACCTAAAAATGCGCCGTTACAAGAATGGAACAGTAAATCCAAAGTAGTTCCAAATAAATTACAAGTAATTCTGAAACCTAAAGTAAACCGCACTAAATATGAATAGGTTTTTTTTAACTTTCATAAATAATTAATTCATTATTATTGTAGGTGCATCATTTTCACTGTGATGTTGAATATGTAACCGCGGTAACGTTATCTAGTTAGAATTTGTAATATCTGTTTGAATTAGTTTCATTTTATTTTTATAATATATTTGAAGAATAGTAGACATAATATATTTAATTTACTTTTCCAAAATAATGACTTTGCCTAACTTTTTCTGCAACTTACCAAATTATATACGACTGCATCATTTTCACTGCGAGTCACTGTATATATCAAGTACATTTATAAATGACTACTAAACTAAAGTTATTTACAAATGTAGCGAATAAATATAAATGTACGAAATATGAAAAAAAAATTATATATTTTTTTAACTTGATACATATACATATACTTAGATACAACAACTCTGCTCCATTTTACAAACAGAGAAACAATACTCAAGTTAATAATACTAGAGTTGTACGAATATTTTTAGGAAACTCATAAGCGTGCATAAAGAGTAGATATATATGTGCTACTTCGTTTAAAATGTCTTAAAATTTTGGAGGATAGTATATTTTCAATAGGTAATAAATTTAAGATATTCTTTTTTGGTGTTTATTTTGCTTTTATCAGCAGATTTTGTGAAGTATATTTAGCTTTTAGTATGACATTCGAGATTAAGACATTATTCTTACTAAATTTAAGGGTTTCTAAAACTCGAATATAACGGATATTTCTACGTGCTGGGGAGCAATTAGTAGACGGTGCATTTTACTAATTTCTTGAAAAAGTAAGATTCTTTTGTTCGAAATTGCGCAAGTGTTTTATTACTTCATTACATTTCAATGCTACGATAGAGATAATGTGCTTATTATATACACTTATTATTTGCATATTATAAAATAATTTTTTACATAACTAAGAATTGCATGTTATCAGTAGTTGTCCTTGGATTAAATCTGCAAGTTAATTGATAATGACGATCAACTATTCCCGAGAAATAATAGCGTTAAACGAATACTGTGCTATATTTTGCAGCAGCAATAAACCATCATTTACATATATTGTATTCGAGACATTATGCCAAGTAAGGAAAATTATTAGCTAGATATCGATTCAAACCTCTAAACAACTCCAAATACACAATAAAGTGTACATTTTTGTAAGAATCGTACAATAAATTGCGAATTACGTACGTTCTTAATCTTGAAGTATGTCAATTATATTATTAAAAAATAATACGAGGCAGTCCAGTTCCAATTACTGTCCTTAAAATTGTGTATAGATTTTCAAGTGGGAAGATTTCTTTAGCAAAAAATTCTCGCTCTTGTTCCATTAGGCACTCATTCACCGCCGTGAAGCACTGGCGACTGCTTTATTGTCTGAGAAATGATTTCTCTGAAGATATTCTTTTAATTTTGGGAATAGATGGTAGTCACTAGAAGTCAGCCCGGGAGAATAAAAGGGTCGTTGTATCCCCACATGATCATTATTTTTCCAGCAGATGAACCGACATACAATTTTCGGTAAATGCGAAGGTGGATTTATGGGGCCATGTCATACTTTGAAGTGATGAATCGTAGTTTTATATATTGTAACAAATTCTTGCAAAAAGTCATCTAGATATGTATTTGTTGATCATCATCAGATTTGTCGCAGCGGTAATTTGACGCATTTTACAATTCATAGCTTTAGCTACTTTTTGAATTTATGCTACCAGTTAACTGCGAACACAAAATCTTTAATGAAATAAATCTTTGCTCTATTACTATGTTCAATTACTATGTACACATGTATGAGTGGATACATTTTTATGAAATTTTAGCTTGACACTTCTTGACACTCAGTGAGCCCTTTAAAAATGAGGTGTCACTCGAGCCCTTATTCCATTTAAAATTTTGATACTATATCGCCCCCGTCAATCTTTCAAACTAGTAGTAGAAATTTTACTTCAAGAATATAATGCATAATATTTCATATTAATGACTCAAAACTGGAGCTTCTCTATCAAACCAATCATAAGTTAGCAGGGGGGAGGACACTTTAGAGTCACACTATCTCACAAACAAAACTAGTTCTAGAACTCGAAAACCATAGCAATTAGAATAGCACTCTCCTAGAATTTTTTTTTTAGAAAATTTCATGCTCTACAACAAAGGCCTTACCAGTTTTTTCGATATCTTGTGCGGTTAAAACTGGATTCCCAAAAAAGGGAAAATATCGCAAAAATAACCGTAATTTTCCCTTTCTTTGCAGACGTAGGCTTGACGATAGAAGATTCCAAAAAACTTGTAAGATCTTTTTTGTAGGGCATGGCATTTTGTACAAAAAGGTCTGCGAGGGCACTAGGTATTCTAACTGTTCTGGTTTTCGAGTTCTCGAGCTAATTTTGTGCGTGATGAAGCCGAGTCCCGGCCATAGGTGTAAGAGTTACTCGGTATGAGTTTTCAAAAATTACTGTCATTCTCACAAAGTAAATCTGATGAGGTTTATAAAACGTGTCATTGCATTGTGATGAATGACAGTATTATTAATTAAATTTTAATTATCATTAATGTTTTAATGTTAAGCCGCTAAAACCAAAATTAATTTTATTGTTTCTGATATACATATACGCGTAATATATGTTGTACACTACGATTTACAGTATCCCGTAGTATAATGTTTTTTCTTCTCAATTTCCACAAATTTTATTATAAAACAAAATTGAAAAAACGTTTCAATTATAATAAATTTAGTATGCCTTATTAGTAGTCACTCTTGTTTAATAAAAAAAAGAAATATACCATTACCAAGCAGTAGTTACTCTGAAATTATAGTGCCCGTGTTTACATTTGGTTTTAAAAATAACGTTTGACTAAGCTGTATACATCATAAATTTTCTTTACAATGACAGTTTAGTTCCGTACCACTAATACTAATGTAAGGTGAAAAGCTACGTACTTTTTTCAAAACTAGATGCAACTATTGAATGTGCATTAACTTATTAAAACTGTTAGTACCTACGAGTATAAAATTGAAATAACCTCTTGAGAATTCAGTTGAAAAAATGTTGAACTGTAGAAGATAGAGATGGCAGTGGATTCGTTTAGTGTAAAATCATTCAGGTAAACAGAAAATTGGGTGCGCTAGATATGTGTACAACGAAGATAAATGAGAGCCAAACTCTAAACAACCACACAATGTATGCATTGTATTATAACTATTTGGTAAAAGGATGGTATTGGTTAATTAGTAATTAATAAATATGATATATGGAGCTAAAAAGACACGCATTTTATGCAATTACGTGTTGAAGATATTTTAAGAACTAAATCACTCAAGCCGTTCCTTCATTGGGAAGCTTCAATATGTAGGCAAGCGTTTAGTTCATATACAATTCACATCCTAAAATATCCTCCCACTGTTAACATTTGAGCGACAGCTGCAATCCCTATAAGAAAAAATACGTAGATTTTTTTGTTCTAAATTCATGTGTTAATGATAAGTGGAATATATATTATTATTTTATTTTGCATAGAAAAAAATTAAAACTCCCTGAACGATATCATACTTCTGGTTCTTTACTTTTAGGAGTAACACTTCTAACACTTTCAGGTTAGAAAAGTGTTACCAGATTCACTCAGACGCAAGTATACTCTCGTGTTTTTAGCTTTCCTATCTTAACTAAAAGACAGGATACAACTGATTTTTTTAACTTGAAACTTTCAAATATATCGACGAATAAGTACTATCGGTTTTGAAATTATGAATGGAAAGCCTTATATTTTATTGCAGATTCGAATTCTACGGCTTAAAATACGGAGAATTTGCCAGAAACATTTTGTTCGGTTCACGATAGGTAGAGCGGCGAAATTATATTGTTGCAGATTGCTTGTGTTAAGAACCTATACATATGTACAATTCTGCAATACATTTGCAATAAAATACCACGATTTTATTGTAAATAATTAATATTGTTATGGCAGGACGATAGGAGCCGGGTTTCGATTCTCTGAAGGGACGGTCACATTTTTTCAGAAGGTTGAAATCCGGATCGACTTACCATTCGCTATTGGGAATAAAGTGATTAACAGCGCGGTATTATAAAAGGCGATATGACGCTGACACAAAGCCATTTGAACACAATTTATACACACAAAACTACACCGCGAGTGTTGCTGTTTAGCTATCAGACAAGCAATACAGCTTACGGAATTGCTGCAACTAAGCACCCACCACACATAAAAAAAAAACTTGGTCAACGCGATTTCTTTCTTTAATGATTATCGGAGTGCTTCATTAAATCTGCTTTCAAATAAAAGTTCTTTCTTATACAACTGTCTGTAAAAGTGACACTTTTAACGCAAGCTAACCGAATTAAAAATTGAGTTTTATAACATAAGCGTTGGATATGTGGCTTGAATAAAATGGGTAATTAGGTTTACGTTTCGGCTTTTCTTTATTTAACCAAAATTACATTAAGCCTCCTTCAAAACTGTATTTTAATTGTTAGTCAAAAAAATGGTATTAGAACCATTGTAAGAGTCAAAATGTTCAATTTAGTTAAATGTCGTTAGATAACGACATTTAACTAAATTGAACAATTATTTTGACTATTTCTAGAGTCAAAATAATTGTTCAATTTAGTTAAATGTCGTTATAAAACACAATTTTATAACGACATTTAACTAAATTGAACAATTATTTGACTATTGGTTATACATTTTATTCAAGCCACATATCCAAATATTTAACTTCAAATTAGTAATAAAGTATAACTATGAAAATGTCCATTTCACCTAAATTTAGTGCAACTTGTAAATTTCATAAAATTAACTAAAAACTATTAAAAAAAGTCAATGGCGCCATCTATTACATAGGTATATTATTAATTGCTAAATGAAATGAAACGTCAAATTTCTTAATTGATATCTATTTTAATCAGAACATAGCATCTGCGTAACTTTAATATTTACCAAGTTTCGTTTTTGCAAAAGTATATGCAGAAATATAGTTCAGAGGCAAATATGTATTGATTTAAATACGATAATAACAAAAAATCCGTATATAAGTTAATTAATACACCTTGTCATAATAATATACTTGACAGTAACAGAATCGCGTTACTCCACAAAAAAATAGTACCGGTATAAATGTATTGTTTATTAATAAAATTGTTAACATTTCGCTCGTTACAAAAAATCTTACACAAACCACGTTCGCGAAGACCATTTCCAGCATTCTCGCTAATAAAGCACTCGCTGCGCTACGCTTGCTCGTGCTTTAAATCCGCCCTCATGCTGGAAAGTTGTCTTCGGTATGTAAATAACTATTAATACTAGTGCGAAAATGTTTATAACACTAGTGACTGATTTCTCTAAAAATAAAAATATGTTTTTATTCTTTGTTCAGTTGTGAAGAAAAAAGCTCTCTTAACTTTTTATTGTATGTACCTACGACGTACCGTTTTTTAGTAAAAAAAAACATAGTGCATGTCCATTTATTACAGAAAAAATTTTTAAAGAACAAGGGTTTTATTTAAAGGCAAAAACAAATATTTTACGTCGTACGATAAAAAATTAAGAGAGCTTTTTCTTTACAATTGAACAAAGAATAAAAACATATTTTTATTTTTAGAGAAATCAGCGGCGTCCTATTTTTTTTCTTGAAAAATAGCCTATGACGTGCCAATACGCGCGCCACTGGTACGACTAAAACATCGTGTTGTATTGCAAAGTATGTCTCCCACAGCTATTAACATGCCTAAAATTTCATTGTGATATCTCAAGCCGTTTTGGATAAATCTAATTTTTACTGTTTTTTTTTTTTTAAAACTTCAACACGCTGTAGATCGGTAACGAAGCGTTTGCGGACCTATGTTTATAGGAACTTTAGTAGGTAAACTATAGGCGTACGGACGCAGTCACTCGACGTGGACACGCTGTATAAGCTGTCGTTTTGACAGCTAAAACCTGTCAAACTGTCATAATTATGACAATTTGTTGGTTTTACACAGGTTTTAGCTGTCAAAACGACAGCTTATACAGCGTTTCCACGTCGAGTGACTGCGTCCGTACGCCTATAGTTTACCTACTAACTTTTTTGTATAAAATGACCTGGGCAATCACCCCCTTTAATATTGCCGCATCTTTTTTAAACACCCTGTATACATATGTACATACATAATAATTAATTCATTTTATTAGCATTACAACAATTACTATATAATGTAGATTCATGCGGCATCATCAATAGTTTCAATCAATCTCATTAAGATCCAGTTTTATTATTTTAATAGGAATACAAACGTTTGTAAAAAATGTCAACAAAACTTTCTTGACTGGCACCTCTTGTGATACATTTTATTTTTGTGATAAAATGTCAAAAAATGTTGTAGAATTGCTAAATCATTTAATTATAAACAGTTGTATAAAAAATAGTGTACGATACACGTGTTAAAAATGCTATTTTATTATACTCGTCACTTTTAACTCGTGAAATAAATAACTATTTTGTAATTTCTTTTAAAAATACCATTCTTATGTTCAAAATGATTTTCATCAAAATGTTTTATTATGTGTACATTTAACGTTTGTATTATTTCGTCTCTTCTTGTATTTTTCCTACTTGCAAAAACAATATAAACATACAAAAGTAAGAAATAACTTTCAAAAACAATTCATTTACTTAGTTCATTTCTGCAATACCTAAGATAAATCGAAGAAAATGTTTCAGACAAAAAGAATCAAATAACAAAACTTTATCTATACGTATGTAGTATGTGATTTATTTCGTTTTGTACATTGTTTGTCCTTCTCGTTCCTCTTGCTACATTGACAAACTTAATATTAAACGAGACAATCGTTTGACTTTGAGTTACTTGTAAATGAATTATAGCCAACAATGTATATACATACATACTTTTGTTTTTAAAGAGAAAGTATCATATATATTTTTTAAATAGTGCTGTTGTTCTGGTAATCCCATTTATTTATACCATGAAATAATCAGAGGTGCATGGTCACGGTCTACTATTGATGATTTTCATTACTAGATTTAAACATGGTAGGTACTTACTTTGCAAAACAATAATGACTGTCGTTTAGTTGTACTAGAATTGCATTGATAATTAAGCAATCTAACTATGTACAATTATGTTTACCAAACAACATATTTTTTATTAAAAAACTCTAAACACCACAGAACTGTTTCATTACATCGAACAGCTTTACTCACAGCAACTCAATTTCGTCTGGCGCTCCACAGAAATTCAATAAGGGCGCCGTTTGATGAAATTGCACGCGGAATCGACAGCGCTTAGGTTAGGTTAGTATAGAACGCCGTCGCATCTAGAGAACTGCGCTCGTGCGCCCGACTTGTTTCTTGATCATCAGTATCGTGCATCACACTCATATGTTTTTTGTTTTGGTGATGTCGCAGCCAACCAAGATTTTGACGGTTTTTTTTTCGCGACAGTACGACAAATCAAACGCGGGTGATTATAGTGCGTCTTTAGTTTGATAAGTGTACCTTGTGGATTATTTTGTTTTATGCGACAATACAATCATTTAATAAAATTTAGAAATCATTATTTATTAACAGAGCGGAATCAACTTCTAAGTGTGTGTAAAAATAATAACATTACCGTCATTTCTATCCATTATCTTCGTCTGTGATGTTTGCCGAAAACAATAACATAGGAAAACGCATGTAATATCTTTTGCATTTGTTTTAAACTAAAGTTAGAATTCTATTTCGGAACGTCTAGTATTCGACTGTTTAAAAATAAAGAAAACCGTTCGAATTGCGTATGTGTAGCAGTTTTGTTAGAATGTTAGATTCAGACGTCAGTTTTATAATTAATCACTAATACCTATAAAATGTTTACATTTCTATTTTTTAATTAAACCAACAACTATATAGAAATTTGATTTATATATGAATACAATGAATGCGTTGAATTTGCAAAGTAATTTGGTGTAATATATTTGAATACATTAGATTGTGTTTTATTTAAGCAATATATTTTACTAGTTATTCATAGTGTTTAAATAAGCCGATTGCTCACTTATCATTACGTTTCCTGTTTTAGAGGAAGCTTAGTAACATACTCCTAACACTAAAGAGTAAAAATAAGTAGGTACTTGAATAAACACGTATGTTTATTTTTGATAATCTATAAAATTTCGTGATAATATACTTTTTGCTATAGCTGTTCAGTGTAAAAAAAAATGTTTAAATATAATTTTCCGTTGTGTTAATTCATGAACTTTGTGATTTATTGTTACTGCTTTCTAGCTTTTTACTACAAGGTAAATCAGCATAGTAGAATAGTTTCACTTTTTATGCAAAATAACACGCAATATTATAATTTCTAATTGTAACGTTCGGAAACAGTTAACAAGACGTGGAGTATCGGAATTTTTTACTCATCAAAAATAATAAGTGCAATATAGAGTATCAACAAAAATCTCTGCTGCTCTACTCAAGTATTGAATGTGCGGTAACTAATGTTTCTTTTTTATGTAACTGTACAAAACTGAAATGATAACGTAAATATAATTGTTCCTAAGGTCGAATCTGACTAGTTTAGTGTGCCTAAATTTATCTATTTTTTTATTTCCATTAATTTTGTGAATTATTTATATTGATATTCTGGGGATACACATTTACCTCTGTTGTGCTACTTGTTACCAATTGGATATCGATGGAATTTAATGAATGTGAAATTAGCTATTAATAAAGCTTGCCCTTCGCACTAAAAAGCAGTAGCGTATTATTCTCAATGGAAAAAAAAACCAAGAATAAATACCGTGTAAAATATAAATCAATAAAATCTGTTTATTACTTAAATATATACAAAACACTATGCAAAAAAATTAAAAAGTTATTCAAAGAGATTGTATCAAAACTATTTGAATAAGATGCAACATTCTATGAAAAATAATTCAAGGTTATTTTGGAGTTTGTATTTATAGTAGAATTAATAATTCTGGATTGCTTTGTGTACTAAACAATTTAAATGGTGAACAGCACACGAAACCAGAATCTATTGTCAACGGAATTGCAAACCAACCTTTACTACTAATCTGTACACACATAATCTATCTAACATAACACCAACTGGTATACATCAGGGTGTCGACAATGTTTGAATTGAACTTCCTAGTATTAGTGGGACGGAAATATTTCACACGTTGAAGAACCTCAAGAATTCCAACACAATGGCCGATGATTGTATTCCCAGCATCATATTTAAGGACTGCGTATGTGTTTTCACTGTTCCATTCACTGTTCTTCTTAACTTGACAATTCGATCATTTACTTTTCCCGAATGTTGAAAGATTGCGAGACTAACATCAGTTTGATATGGAACGTATTACGATTATTACCAATTTTGTCAAGGTATTCGAAAAATGTCTATTTTCCATTATTTGCCCGCAATTAAGATCAACAATAACTACTTTCCAATATGTTAGTAAACGATCGACTGTGACAAATCTTAAAGTTTTTAGTCAATATTTATCCGACAAGCTTGATCATAATATTCAAGTGGACGTTATTTTGACGGTTTTGGTAAAGTAGTCGACCGAATAGATCACGCGATAGTTTTACACTCTTTGTGAATACTGGATTTTCACCAATATTTGTTTCTTTATTTGCCTCATATCTCATACGAACCGAGGAAATTGGTGTGAAACTTTTTGTTCTACCCTGGTGTCCTGCATTAATTTATTTATTAAAGATATCGCTGAAGTTTTGGACTGTCATACATTGCTTTTGCTGTTGATTTGAAAATATTACAGGCTATAAACAATTTCACCTACTACCTTCATCTTCAGGTACAACTAGATGCATTTCAAATATGGTGCATCAACAACAGGTTACATATGTATGTTTCTAAACGTAAACTTATCACATTTACTAGGAAAACTACCCCAACGAATTTCAATTACATTGTCGATAATACTCAACTTGAAAGATGCAATGAAATAAAAAATCTTGGTATTATCCTTGATTCTAAACTGTCATTTACGAGTTATATCAATAATATTTCCAAGATTTTTTCGTCGATTGATTACATATTATTATATTTTTCTTTCATTCGTTCAAAATTAGAGTATGCATCATCAGTAAGGTCTCCATTTTATGTCACACACATATAAGTTCGTTGGAACAAATACGGAGACATTTTCTAAAATATTTAAGTTTTCGTTGTACAGGCGAATATCCACCACGGGGCTACAGCCATATAAGTCTCTTGCCCATATTTAATATTAAGCCTCTAGAACTTCATGGATACCACGCAGACATGAAATATCTATATGTATTCTCTGCTACATAATATGACCGACACGCTTGAAATATGTAAATTCAAATTCTTAGTTCTTAGACAAATTTCTAGATTGAATAATATCTTTTATTGTAGTCTATCAACAACTAACATTATGCTTAGTTCTCCTGTGTTCCTCTTATATTTCTTATATATTCTTATATTTCACTGTGGTTATTACTTTTAGTTTACTTTTGAGTACATATACAGGCTGTTACAAATTCGTGGGTCACCATCCACGAAAATGGTAAGATATACAAAGTCGATTAAATCGGGGCAAAGTTACGTTTTGTGCCGCTCAATAATAATCCGTTTAAAAAAAAATTCTATGATTGTAGTTTTTGAAATATTTCCGAAAAACCGGAAAACAAACTTTTCTTCTTTTCTGAACTTATTATTGCAGGGATCAAAACAAGATTAATACATTCTACAGGTACTTTTTTGAGCTCTTCACGAAGGTGTTATTAGATTTTGCTTAAAACGTTTCGTCTCGCTTTGACCACCGTCAACTTCATTTTTTCTTATGGCCGTCATATGAAATTTTGGCATCATTAAATAGATAATTGTTTCTGATATTTTTCATGTATTACGCATCCTAATTAAAGAAAGTTAAATGGCTATAAATGCAGAAAATGTTAAAAAGTAACAGTGCTAAGAAAATATGGTGTGCTGTGACGACAAAAACAAAACGTTTTGACATATCTCGGCGTAGTTTAGTTTCTTTACTGTTTAATACAAATGCAATTCGTTTTAAATTTATTCAAATGAAGAAAACAACGCATAACAACGTGATATGTTACAACTTTATTATAATAATAACAACACAGTAACAGTGAGCGAAATTTACTTCTTATGCGCCCTCAACAATCTGACTAATCCAAGGAGTACTTGCTTCTGGATTGACATCAGGAGCCACCGCCATTCACATTCACAATGTGAGATGTTTCGGATGTATTCCACTGTTTTTGCAACATCGTTCCCACGTTCCCTATAATGATAGAGATTATGTTTATAGTGCTTCATCTGTCAGGAGAACTCTATTATCGTGATCTACTTGGTGTTTTTGTCTAGTATAGGTTGTCTAGTATAGGTATATTGTTTTTAACGGGTCGATCTGGTGTCGTAATTCGCCGGAGACCTGGTTCAATTCTCCGAGAGGACGGTTAAACTTTTCTAGGAGAATTGTATACCGATCGATTTACTATCCGCTGTTGAGAGCAAAATGATTAACAGTAAAGTATTATAAGCGGCAATATAGTGCTATAACAAACCCATTTGAACACATTTGTACACACACAAACTACACACAGTACGAGTTGCAGTGATCAGATAAGCAAATATCTTAAGAAGTAGCTGCGGTTGCATTAACCATAAAAAACGCATAATTTGTAAATTACAAAATATAACTGTTATGCATTAATTTGATACTTATACAGATAAATATAGGCAGCACTCTCGCGACGGTTTGCTATTATTACATTTTACTATTTTACTGCTACCGTATCATAAAGATTATACATTATTTCCTACTGCAGTATACACCTAATCTAGCGAAAATAACACAAAAATGTGTAAAAGTCAGCCTATTTATTTTTGCTTATTTTGCATTTTGCATTACAATAAAATCACAATATTTTGCGATTCGAATCTTTTTGGTGATTCGAATCCAAATGACTCCTAAAATAAAAGATACGTATAATATGATTCGTACCGAAAGGATTCGTATCGACCCGTGATAATTCATGACTCTCCGTACTAGCGTATACTAAAATGATTCGTATACTAAAAGATCGTAACAGATTCAGCCCAATTCATTGATGACTCGTCATATAAGAGATTCGAGTTTCGACTTTATTCTAATGATCTTGCGAAATAGTATTAATTAAGATTTGTATTTCAGTAAAATAAATCTAAATACACAGATACATTCATGCTAAAAATACGATAAGAATTATTTCTTATTGGCGCATTTAGGGACACGAACTACTAACTATAAATGTAAAAGCTAGCGAATGAATATGTTTATGAAATCATAATACACCACTGTACTGATAAATAGTAACGATTCATATTCATGCTACTGATTAGAGAAACTATTTGAGTCATACGTATACGACTGTTCGTAACATACCTACAATTTACCACTATGAAACAAATATACTGTTTGTCTTCGATTTAGTCTTGTATCAATTGACTAACTTTAACATATACGAATTCGTATGAAGTAAATGATTCATATAAGTTACATATAATTATACAGATTCGTAAAATGGTACGAATCATACGACTGCGATTGATTGCTACCAGTATACTACTTGACTCCGATTCCGATTCGTATCAAGCGGCGATACGACTCCAAAATGATACGGATTTGTATAAAGTCAATGATTCGTATAGCATTATCGAATCCGTATAAATAGAGAAGATTCGTACCGTACGAATCACACATGAGAGTCGTATAAATTGTACGAATCATACGAATCCGACCCATCGCTAATACAAGCAGATGCCAAAAATAAATAGATGTTAAGTAATAAAGACCTCCAGTAACGTTTATTAGAAACAAAAGTACTTAATAAAAAATAAATTACTGTAAATATTGAAATTAAATTTAACGAAAAACAAATCTCGGATTCTTCACAAACTACAGCTGAAGGTTTTCACCATATAAGCTCTAAACCTACAGTTTTTAGTAACAAATAAATAAACTGAAATTTCCTGACTTGTGGGCCGGTCACGTGTACCATCACGAATAATGTCCGGTCGGTAGTGGTACATTCTGTGCTCCTATCACTATCCTAGCACGGGCTGCACTCCTAGAGACCGGACATTATTAAAGTCCGTGACGGTACATGCTTCACCACGCTCTTTTCTACGCAAACTAGCTTGCGGTGTTACACACAAATATCTTGTTCTAATCCAATTTGACAAATTCAATCGCGTGACAAAGATTCTCATGTTCCACTTTAGGAAGGAACGGACGGTATATGACTTGGCCTTTGGCGGCTAATCCATACCTTTGTTTTTTAAACTAATGTTCTATAATTATTTTTATTATCTGTTATGTTGTATTACTTTTTTCTTCTACATTAAATTAGTAATTTTAATCATTTGAATTTGTGCATATTCAACATTTTGAACATGCTATTATTACGGTTTTTCTTTAATATAACCAAATCACTTTTTGCAATTCAATTCAAACATTCGATAAAAATTAAGTGACAAGGTCTATTCCATTTGCGTTTCAAGAAACAAAACCTTAAAGAGAAAAATCTTGGACTCCATTTCTTTCTTAGTCTTTATTTATCGTTCTTTCTAAACTATAGAATATTGACACCGCCGCCAGTTTCTTTGCAATTCTTGCGGTATTGGAGAAGATAGTAAAAAATCTAAAAATACAAAATCGGGAATAAATTGAGTAGGACGAACTTCTGTGTCAACGGTGTGCTGTGTACGGTCAGCTGTTTGGACGTGTGATAGTCAGCAAGACAAATCGGTTGTACAATCCGTTGTACAACCGTAGTTGATTCGACGGTTTAAAGCGACCTACAGACGAAACAATCGCTTGTGCAATCTGTTGTAACGCCGTAGTTGGTTCGATGGTCTACGTGTGAAGGAAAAACAGCGACGGACTTGTCTTTACGTTTTTATTTTCAACTTGTAGTACGACAAGTCGTACAAGCGATCGTTTCGTCTGTAGGTCGCTTTACGTAATTATTTTTTTACAACAATTTTTTTAAGGGTTGCACAAAGTTCGTCGCTTGTCGTTGAATGCTCATACGTAGGCACTTGACTTTTGACTATTGTATAAACGTGGACGTCCACAGAATCTAGTTACTACAGAAATACATAATACGTACAAATTTTATTACATAATGAGACACAAAGACTTTGTTTATTGTACGTTAATGTTTACTATGCTTAAATGTATTATTATTAATATATTCCAGAGCGTAACTGTATTGATACGCTAAGTAATACAAATCTAATATCCAAAAATAAGTAGATTCTACATACATACAATTACTGTGAGAACATTTTATTAAAAATTGTGACTAGTAAAGAAAGTTAGTATCGCACGGTAGAAGTTATATATGTACCGCACAAAAATAAATAAAAAAAAGAACTATGTATCTATAATACCATAATGTAAATGCTATTATTAACAAAGAAGTTTTATACATTTTGTCGTAAATTGAACTATACATATATATTGTAAATTGTATTACGTATGGCTTACAAAGTTTCTAATCTTTTCGGTGTTAAAATAGCATATTTCAAGTGGAGTACATAATAAATCACACGATAAATATTTGAGATATTTGTCTTATTTTGAGCGTGCGGTGCTCTTCAATATCGAGGAGAACATTTCACTTAACGAAGATGCCGAGTCCAGTTAGTGAATGTAACGTTTCCTTGTTAAATTGGTTGGCGCCGTACGAATAAAAATGGTTCAGCAGTAGCGTTATTGACTTATAAAATCTTGACCGCGCTATTTGTTTAATTGGATTTCAACCAAAGGTTTCCTCTAGAAGTTGCACACGGATTCTAATTAAGTTTACGTTACTCTATGACGCAAGTATCCATTATGAGAATTCGAATTAATGCAATAATTGGGTCGCGATTTCTTTTTCATTCGCTAAATTGAAAAGTCTCGCGCTATGTAAATGACCTTTTGTTGTTAACCCAGCTATACTTCGTGTTAATGTCAGTTCACGGCTTTTCGTACTTCGCCTATCAATTTGACTATTTAACCTTTTCTTTAATACAACGCCAAATTCTATTATTAACTTCACTGTAATTACAATTAAGATTGTACACAGAAATGGAAGAGCAATAGCGTAGAATCTCACTGAAATATCCAAGCACGGTCGATCATATAAAACTTTAGTAATTGTGAATACAGTATTAGAAATAATAAAGAATAGCGGAAAAACGTTATATAGTTAGTACATTACTATGCGCAATAAATTAACATTTGTGGATAGATGGCACACGTAAAAATCCGGCGTGCTCCAGGGAATTTAAAATCAAAAACTTTTTACATAGTATCATAAAACATGGGTATTTTTATGTCATTCATCTAATTTTTTTCAAAACATTATGCATATTTCCAAGCATTTCTTTACTTCTTCTCTACTGAGATACAGAACAAATACTCGGAAGTAATTCACAAGCACATTCCATATATTTCACGCGCACGAAGATACCAACGTAATTTCCAGTTTAGAAAACCTATACCAGTATACGACTCGGGTTGGCCAATTACACATCGGCCTACTGCTGAGAGGATATAGAGGTTTCAAAAGGCGTGGCTACTATCGAGGTGGTAATGGAAGCAGCACTTCGTTGGAATTGGAAATTTTGGTGTACTTTCCAAAGACAGCGTTCATACATGGTACTTGTGAAATAGAATATCGACAGCGCTACCTGAGTAGGTTCAAGAGAGACTAGGTTGTTGGGATTTATTTAGCTATCTTGTCCTTCCGAAATATTTCCCGACGTATGGAACTATTGCTGAGTAATATTTAGGAGACACGGTGGAATACTGATGGACTAAGGAACGTGCGGTCTTGGCCGGGACATCCTGGCCATGAAGCGTGAGAATCGCTCAGTGGTACATGCTGCGATGGCGTCGCGAATTTGATTTTCTCGCATGTACGGTCCGCCGGGCGGGAAAGTGTATTGACTGTGAAAACTGTACAGCAGCATTTAATGGATAAGAGATTGCAAGGGTGCTGTGCGTTACAACGAATTTCATTAGTACCAGAGCACCGTCGTACACAAAGTGAGTGAATCTGAATAGTTATCTGTACGTGTTGCCCATTTCCACGGTCAGTTTACTATAAGTAAATAAATTTCATTGCTTCATTTCTTATTCTTGTTGTAAATATGTTTTCTTGGGAGTAATTTCTTTTTAACTAATTTCTAGCAGAAGTTTTTCAAGTAAACTATATAAAAACAATATTTTTATTCGTTTTAAAATGTTTTTTTTCTGCGTGCAGATCTAAATTAATTGGCTCAAGGGCTAGATGAGAAATACTTTGTTTCACTTTCCATAACACTACAGATTGCACATAGTTTGGTTTTGGGACACTGAGGTTCTTCTTTTACTCAAATCAAATCTCAGGCACTCAACTCGATTTTTATATAATGTATATGCCAAGAAATACTTCGATGTTAATACTCGATATTGTAAAAATGTTAGTTAAATATGCACTTAGCCATTGCTTGAATTTCTTCTTGTAATTCCAACTCTTATAATTCGACTTACACTTTTCAATACTAAACCATAATGCAGTGAAAGCTCCCTTAACGGGCAGCTCTAATAAGCGACCATCTCCCTTAAACAACCAAATTGTTCGGAACCGATTTTCGCCCTATCTTTTAGTACATAAGACACCTTCCCATAAGCGAGCGTTCATATAAACGGGTGCGGGCAACAATTTTTTCACCCAAGCCAGAAAATATCTCCCATAAGCGACCACGTAGCTCCAACAACCGGGCGAATTCAGATTTTAACACGTATTACATATTTCTAGAGTCGGTGATTCGCTTTGACTGAGGGGATTTACCGTTTAAGAAACCGCTGGTCGTTGGTTTTTTGTGCTTTAGATTTGATAAAGAATCGAGTATGTGCTTGTATTAACAATGCCTTCACAAAAAAGAATATTAACGCTAAAAGAAAAAATGGAAATAGTGAATATAATTGATAAAGAAAAACTATCTACACGGGCTATAACAGCGCGATTTTCGATAGGAAATCACTGGTTTGTGAATGCTAGAAATCGGAAGATACCCATTTCTGGAAGGCTTCTAAAAGAAAAAGCAAAAGAAATTGCAGAAAAATTCGGCTACAACAATTTCAGTGCATCGATGGGTGGCTACAAAAGCGGCGTAAAAGACATAATGTAAACTTTAAATGCATTTCTGGTGAAGCAGCTGATGTCAACTAAGAGACAGTTGATGGATTTATGGAAAAACTCCCTTCACTATTACTCGGATACCAATGCGAAGACATTTACAACGCCGACGAAAATGGCCTTTTTTCGCGCGCTTCCCAATAAGACCCTTTCCTTAAAATCTAAAAAGTGTGTAGGTGGAAAAATGGCAAAAGAAAGACTTACAGTGATGTTTTGTGCAAGTATGACTAGACAGAAAGAAAAACTACTGGTTGTTGGAAAATCGACTCGTCCTAGAGCACTGAAAAACATAAACATTAAAGATTTACCTGTCAAGTGGATGTCAAACCGAAAAGTCTGGATGGCACGCGATATAATGGGTAAATGGTTAATCGAGCTTGATCGAAAAATGGGAATTGAAGAGAGAAAAATTTTACTGTTTTTAGATAACGCTGCTTCACATCCTCGAGAATTACACCGCCAACATGTGAAATTAATTTTTTTGTCTCCCAATACAACCTCTGTTTGCCAGCCACTAGACCAAGGCATCACTCAAAATTTCAAGCTTTATTACCGCAGCCAAATTTTACAACATATTTTATCAAACACGGATTCTTCTAAATATCATCATCTGAATTACCAAAAAGAATTAATGTTTCAGAGACATTATATTTTATTACAACGGCATGGGAAAAGGTCACTCCATCAACAATACAAAATTGTTTCAGAAAGGCTGGGTTCCGAAAAACGGATGCGACGGTTCGTCAGTTTGACTCTGAGGGTGAGGATGACTTACCGTTGTCTGTTTTTGCGACAATGGGAATGATGAGGAGAGCTGCAGAAGATTTAAATGTTACCAGTGACCAGAACCTAGATGAATTTATAAAAATTGATGATAACACACCAACAGAAGATGATGATTTTGAAAACCAGACTACTACATCCAATCAAGTTAGTGAAGCGAACGAGACCGATAACGAAATAGAACATGTTCAAGAAAAAGAAGAAGATTATAAAATAAAGTATGTACTTCGATAAAGCTTTAAATTGCATCAGGGAACTGAAAAAGTTTTCTACAGGACCGTGACTGCCCGCTTATGAAAGCTTTCACTGTAATCAGTTAGTATCTGTCGCCCAATTAGCATGCTAAGTTATTACTTAAAATGCCAGACAGGAGGATGAGCCCGCTAGAATGCAATTGACCCCATTGATAACTACATCTCATGAGGCCCACCCCGCTAATTTACTACACAATATGAGTTGCGTCGCTAGTCATACAAGCGACACACCTGAAGCCGCTGGAACTAGCACCCACTAGATAAAAAGTCCACTACTTACTTATGGCTAGAGAACAGTGAAGTTTGCGATACTCGCTATTAGTACAATATACGTACATACGTGTTAAATATTATTACAGAATATAATTTTTATGTATCAACGGTCTCACGAAAATTATACCGACGTATTTACACCCCTAAAACGCGGTAACAATTGTAGGATACACATAAACGCGAAGAGACATTATAGTGTCAAATAACAAATTGTAAAATAAATATAAACATCCTGTTTGACGCAAGCTAGTAAACTAAGTAGTTGCTGTTGAAATCCACGTTAATAGCCAAAGTACATTTTTATAGAAAATGCGTGTAAGGTAGTCTAGCGGTTAACTACTTGAGTAATTTTGCAATTAAGATGATGTTCTGCTAGAGTACTAATTTCTACATATATTGTGAAATATTCTTTCAATAATATTTGTCTATATGCACATACATATACTACCGGTCACGGAAGTATGGACACTTGCTTATTCGAGTGAAAACTGAATGCAAATTAATAATACAAGAAATTTTATAGTGAAATTCTTATTGATTAGTTTACGTACATATGTATGTACAAATCTATTTATAAGGAACATATCTAACCTATATTTAACGCTTAACGTACTAATTAGGTCATATTAATTAAATCTGGTTCATCGAAAAAACCTCCCTTGGCGTTTATAACAGCTTGCACCACTCTGGGCATTCTCTCTATTAATTTATGCAAGGTATCCTGCGGAATGGTGCTCCATCTCTCTACAACATTACCTAAAGTTGATGTTGCGACGTGGGACACTTTTCCTGACTCTCCTGTCTAAGTCATTTCAAAGTTTCTCAATTGGGCTGAGATCAGGACTTTTCATAACTTTTAATAAATTCAGTTCTACCTGCTCGTTTAAGTAGTTTTTGCACAACAATGCCGTGTGCTTGAATGCAAATGGCAGGTAATGGTGGTAAACATGGCGAAAATAGAGAAGAGTTTTTTTTTTGTGTAGATTGAAAATTATTGTAGTTTTGGATTGGAATAGTGTCAAAATTATTGTATTACGTCAGGTTATTTGGAAGAACATATTTTTATATGAATACCGCATAATAAAGTACTATTATTATTATTATTATTAAATTCAAATTTCCGCCCAATTGTGCGAAGTCCTGATGGAATGGCTTTTTATTCTAAAATTGTTTTTTACTTTTCTCATGACACCGTCTATTTTTATTTAAGTCACCGGTTCCATGGAAGGAAAAACACCCCCAAACTAGCACCGACCCTCCTCCATGCTTCACTGTCGGTATTAGGCAACTTGGTGAAATCTTTTCGGTAGCGGATCGTCTTAGAAAAGTTCTTCGTCTTTTACCGAAAACTTCTAATTTCGATTCGTCGCTCCATAGGACGTTCTTCTAATCATCCATTGTCCAGTTGGCATGTGCTTCAGCTCATGGCAACCGTTTTTGGCGACTTCCCCGTCGTAACAGCGTTTTTTTTGTAGCTATCCTACAGTGGAGATCTGCTTCGCAAAGACGCCGTTGCACCGTGCTTACGGATATAGCCTTTCTTCTTCCCCGATTAAACTCAACCGGAATTTCTGGTGCTGTTAATCGTCTATTTCTTTTACTTATGAGTTTAATGTGTTGATAATCTGCTCTAGACGTCACTCGCGATAGCTCGGGACGATCGATTTTAATTTTTTTAAGGATTAATGTTGAACTTGTTCCTTTTTCTTAGCTCCGATGAAGTCAGCAATTATTAAATTGCTTAATCTATAGT
Source organism: Holotrichia oblita (assembly GCA_023690525.1). NCBI lineage: Eukaryota > Metazoa > Arthropoda > Insecta > Coleoptera > Scarabaeidae > Holotrichia > Holotrichia oblita. The sequence goes on along the minus strand of CM043015.1, from coordinate 157,419,323 downwards.
GAAGTGAAGTGTAATGAATTTATAAATTCAGTTTGGAAATGAAAACAAAAGCATTTCAGTTAAAACCCTATCAATTGTTAGTGGAAAATTTGAAATATAGCTTACGAGTTTTGATAAGAATGATTATAAATCGCAAATTATTAGCGTAATATTAATATTCTAATATAGACTATTGAAGGAAGAATAACTAAAATAACAAGTTTAACAAAAATATGATTTTATTTTCGAAAATGATATAAATAAATATTTTCAGACTTTCTTTATGCAATAGTTTACTATATAATCGAATTTTAATATTACGCCAATGATTTATTAAAAATGCGATTAAAAAAATTAGAGAAATAGATTTTGTGTTTTTATTGCAATATTTTTACTGCGTTTATAACAAGTACGTAATTTCGTAACAAACAAGTATTACTGATACTGTTATATACACCAGAAACGACAGTATTTTTTGATCAAAAAAATGCACTTCTTATATTGGTTCAACATTGTGCAAATTTTCTTCGTTTACTGAATCTTTCTCTCGGCTAATGTGTCAATTATTTTTTTCAGCAGCATTAATCTGTTTGCTGTAGTCTTTGGCCTATACCACCAACATCTGATAATATTACCTACCATCTTATATACCTTTATGCTAGAATTCTGTGATGTACTACATACATACATACATATATCACCAGCAGCATTAATGCAGTAGGGAAAAATAACTAGATTAAATAGATACATATGTATGTCCACTACGTATTTTTCAATGATATTTAAAAATTATATACCGTTTTGGAGCATGTTTTCCATTATCTTCTTTTGTATTGTAACTTCTATTGCTGTTCCGTGTGTTATTGTTCTAAAAAATAGACGATTAGTATAGATTATTGATTTAATAATCACATCTTGTTGGAAAAGTAGTTTGTGCACTAGTGGAATGGTAATACACTCCCAAAGTGTCATCGATATGATTAATCAATCAAGGAAACTAAAGTCATCACATATATTTCATTAACAAATAATTTATTTAAAATATAAGCTATCATTACAATTTTCTACAATTTGCTATATTTAGTTCGTCTAATAAATTTTTTAACGTATCTTATCGTAGCATACCTCCATCAGTAATCCTGCGGATTTTAATATTTTACGAACTATTAATTGACTAAACCAAGTGCGGTGTCAGTGTATACAATGCCTTTATCGTCATATATTCCACATACTGTGCTATCTCAAAAACTTAACAGATTATTTCGATGAGTTTGATGGAGGATTACAGTGCTCGGACAGGAAGTTTAAAAAGATCAAGCAGTTTCAAGAAGCTTCTTAAATTACCCACGTGGGGCTCATCTGCAGGAGGTACAGGTTAGTGCATGTTGTAACAGTCTATATTTTATAAAGTGAATTCTTAAAAAATATGCTTCTTATCTTGTATTTATAAATATATTAAATATAGCATATGAGTTGGTATAAAATATATTTATCTTAGAAGTTTATCAGTGTGAGTCATATACAGGTAAAACGTATCAATTCTTAGAAAAAATTGTAGACAAATAAAATAAATTTTAAAACCAGTAAATCAGTTTCAATTTTACTTTTTCACAAACAGGGTAGTAGCAGCATTTTTTTGTATGTGAAGTTCACTAATAGAAACGGTCGAAATATACATAGTGCCAATTTTTGGGCTTGTATGATATCTTCAACGTATGTGGTTATCTTGACATTAATTATTGACTTAAGTAACTAAAACTAATGAGAACTATATGTCAAATAATAAATCAATATAGTACTTGGAAGCTTACATTTTTACTTGGAAATACGGTGTCAATGGGGTTGTTTGTAAGGCTTCTGCGTCAAGCTTTTTCGCGAACGATTTGAGTCACTGACTCTTTCCAAAACAAACTATAGAATTTATATATTGACAACTCAGACTAAGTACTAAGTAAATACAATTAAAAGTATTATTTTTAAATTGAAAAGAAGTCACTGTATAAATTAAAGCCTGATAAAGCAGATAGAAGATTTTAAAGCGTAATAAATTTGGCTTAAAATCGTAAGTACGTACTGATTTTATATACAAAACAGTGAAAACGAAGCGCAACACCTTATATTCGTACATATAAAGATATTTGATTTCACAAAAAAATGAACAAACAAAAGAACAACTTACTTAAGCATGTAATATTCCTTTAATATGTTAATTATTAGCAAAATTGGAGGCACACTTACAGTAGGTGTTCAATGAATTAGAAACCCTTATGGTTTTCACCAAATGTGGTAATAAAAGTCTTTGTACTTATATTACATATATTTATTCCACAAAAACACATTCTATTATTATTATACAGGGTGTTACAAAAATGTTGGGCTGGCTATACATAGACGGTTTCTACAACTAAAAATAAGCAAAAAAGTTCATATAAAAATATGTCCTAAAATGGTACCTTACTGAGTTAGAGCCACTTGAAGTTTTTCATTTTTTTATTTTAAAAAGGTTACAGAAAACGGGAGTTTTTAATCTAAGTGATATTAAGTAGGCAGTCCGTGCTTTTTGTTTTCAGTCGTGACAGTTGATTAAGTCATTTGTGATTAGTACTGTTTTCTAATTAATAGTACAAAATGGCAGATTATTCTTTCGAAGAGATGTCCGACATGCATTTAATGTATGGTTTGGCACATTTTGTAACAGAACAGAAGCAAGCAGACTTTACGCAGATCATTTCTCAGACCGACGTTTACCAAATGAAAAAACTTTCGGAGGTCATTTTGAACATTTGTTATGATTTACATTAAAAACTCCCGTTTTCTGTAACCTTTTTTAAAATAAAACAATGAAAAACTTCAAGTGGCTGTAACTCAGTAACGAACCAGTTTAGGACATATGTTTATATAAACTTTTTTGCTTATTTTTAGTTGTAGAAACCGACTATGTATAGCCAGCCCAACATTTTTGTAACACCCTTTATATGTAGGTACATTAATATTTTGTGCTTCCACCTTCAGTTTTCAGTACTTCTATGGCTTGTTCTGGCATATACTGTTAATAGAGTTGGTAATTAATTGTATTGTTAATATCTTGATCATTTTCCCAAATTTCTTTTACTCCAGTTTATCAATATATTTACGTTGAGATTGTCATATTGTCAAATTTTTGTTTTGACATGGCCCAACAGTTTTCTATGGGGTTTAAGTTCGGGGACCGCAACTGAAGTAACTGCGAACTTCATATTTCTACCTGCTAAGGTAGGGTAAGAAACAGACTTATTACGACAAAGAGTGATATTTATGAGCTATATAATAAAGTATGTTTATCGAAATTTCTAGGAATTTTATTATCGACAAGATATGTGAAAGAAAATTAAGTTTTAAAACACTTCCGTAGAAGTTTCTAATTCATTGAACACCTACTGTATATGAACACTAACTTGATTTAAATGATATCGAAGGCTTCCAAAACAAAACTCTGTTATAAATATTTTCCGGTTTTTATTACCTCATATTTAAATTTGACATTTATACAATACAAAATAAAATAAAGCAAAAATCTAAAATTAAAATTACAAAAAATATATATACAACTTTACTCAAACTCGACGTTTCGCCACTAATGTAAGTGGCTTCTTCAAAGAGCAAAACTTGGTGAGGGTGGCCAATAAGGTCACGTAACTCGACGTATCAACCACGCTAGAGTCGAAAACCTTCTACAAAACAAGATGGACGGCTATTTTCCAAAAGTGAAATGCGGTAGTTATCGAGATACTGAGACATCCTCAAAATCTCAATCGCGATATTGGTTACCCACTCTCCAGCATTTGGAAACCCGTCCTTTCCGCTTATTACCCGTGCTCAATTTCCACATCGTTGCCTGCGCTCAAAAATCCAAGATATCAAAATAGATTCAACCTGAGAGTTTATCTTTTCCTTGTCAAAGGTTTTCGCCATCTAGCGTGGTTGAACGTCGAGTTACCGATGACCTTCTGGCGCCCCTCATCTGTTTTGCTCCTGAAGAAGCCACTTACATTAGTGGCGAAACGTCGATTTGAGATAAAAGTATAAACTTTTTTTGTAATTTTTCAAACATTTTTGCTTTATTTTATTTTTGTTAAAACAATTTATAAACTATGACGGCTCAAAAACTAAGCACCTCATAACACAACTTGATTTATTTATTATTTATAAATACAAAACAAAAATCAGAAATAAATATTTTTAAGTATATGTTATTACCTACATATTTAAATTTGACGGTTTGATGTAAATTGGAAATTTATCTTTGCACTATCTATTATTAATATTATATGTATAATGTACTAGTTTAGCAAAAAAGCAAAATGAGATGTAAAAAAATAAATAAAAAGACGCGTTCTTGTACATGATATGGTATTAATTGTAAAGCCGCTATATTTATAACAAAAAAATTAACATTATTTAATTACAAAATACAAAAAATATTAAAGGAATAAAAGTAAATAGAATTACCGGTATGCTGTATACACTTAAATTAAATTTAGTAACATGCAAGTTAGCTAGAACAGAATTGACTAAAATAGGAAAAATTATTATTATTAATTCTTACAATTTTCACAATGTTCTGTCAAAAATACAAGATATCAAAAATAGATTCAATTAATTTTTAGTTTATAGATACAAATTTGTGATAGACCATCGATAGATTTGTTAACCTAATTTGGATGAATATTTTAGCCATGTATCTGTTAATATTGAACGGTCTTCCCCATGATGAAGACGAACATCATTCACCCAGATAAAAGTAGAAACTTGTGTAATGCTGCAAACTTTTCATCAATCTTGCATCTATTGTTAAAACAATTTATAAACTTTACACAAGCAAAGTTTTTATCTATTCACATAAAAAAAATTTTATATAAATATAAATTGTTTTAAATGTTTTACAAGATTAAGTAAAATTGTCCTCTCGTTTTTGTCGAAAATTTTGTTCTTAACATATAGATTGTTTATATTTTAAAATTCTACAGATATAAAATGTATATATATTTTTTACAATGAAGGTAATATGCTACCGAAAGCTTAAAATAAATAATAAAAAAAGTTCTAACTACATGATATGTATTATTGAAAAGCCGTTAAGGACAAACAAATTAACATTTCTGAATTAACAAGACAGCTAAGAAAATATTACACATTACAGTAACTAGAATTCCTAAAAAATCGTCATCGAAAGTTAAATAAGTAAAAAAAATTTCAATATCGACATTAATGGAGCCAATTATAGGACGGACGGGTGTATTGATCTTACGGATCTTTGGCAGTGCATGCAATTTGGGTGGGGTACAGTTGTATTTAATTAATTGTTTAGCGATGTCGATAGAAATTTGTGTTTTTTTTGTTCAAGTGATGAGTTTGTTGAGCTTGTTTGTTTCAATCCTTATAGTAGGATTGTTGTTTAGTTTTTTGTAAGTGACATCATCACTTCAAAATTGTTTTGTTTTTTTTTCAATGTAATCTACCTTATTCATGGCTACTATGCATCTACGTCCGTTATTTTATATTGGTATATCTTTACACATTCAAAGTTTTTATCTATTATCTACTACTATCTAATATTTTCTCTCAAGTTGTTGTCCATTAATTTTTCACATATGTCAGATAGAAATCAACATTCCTAAACTCAAATTGTAAGTAGTTCACATACACAAATTAATTGTTTCCTAAAATGCTGTGCATCTTTGTAGCGTATTCCTGAGAAAATTATAAAATATAACGAAATATTGAGCTTATGAATAAATGATTTTAAATTTCAACAACATGCAGATCACCCCGATACTACGTTTTACCCTAACAAAGTACGGTCGATACTTTTCCCCTCGTTATATAAATACGATACAAGCAATATACAAATTTGTTAATAATATTCTAGTGAATAAAGGGGTAACTTATCAGTTATCATTTGTATGTTAAATTGATATAGTTTTTTAATAGACTATAACAACAAGAGCGCAATTTTTACATTACTAAACCGATATTTCATAGATCCACATATAAAGATTAGGCTTGACAATTTTCTGATAATTGTATCAGCACGCTTAAATTTTCCAAGTTTACGTAAGTTCAGTGACTTTTCATTATTTATAGGAAACAAGTTCTTGCATATTTTAAGGTGTGGTAGGAATGGTAAAAGTTAAAAAAATGTGTGCACTGACAATTGAATGTGAGCTACACCTGTCGACTATGATAAGAAAATGTAAATTTTGACGAGTGAAAATAAGCTAACAAATGCGCAAATTAAGTCTTTTCTGTATATTTTTGGTCATAGAATTCTACTAGACTACGCCTAGAATACATACATAGCTCAAATAATTTCGTTTGTTTCGTTCAACATAGATTTATTTTTAAAAATGTATTTTCCTTATGCTACACAATGTCAAAATAAAATAAAAGATACAGTTCGCTCCTTGACGCAAACGATGAATGAGCGATGCTTGTCTGTAATCATCTAGCAATTACGTCATCGTTGGCATCTGTGGGCGGTTTGGCAGTTGTACGAATATTCGAAATGGTTCATTAAGAAAAATTTAAGATTTTGCAATTCATAAATTTCCAGCTGAAATATAAACTTGCGATTATAAGGTATAGATGTATGTATATGTGTATGGTAGTTTTTAAAAAATACTCAATTTACATAAATGTATATGAAAATAAACAACTGATGTAAAGGATGATTTACGTTGATTAACACTAGAGACAATACAAGTGTGAGGTAATATAGTAATTATTTTAATAATAATAATTGCGACATTATTTATTCGGAGTAGGGCCATGCCCTGACGGATAATGATATAAAAATGCAGACCTCCGACAGTCGAGTTCCAAAGGATGGACGTAGAAAGCATTTTTCGGTAATGAATAATAATATATTCGATTTGCAAAAATACAGCAAGACATCTTACAATATACGGCGATAATTTATTATATATTTAGTACTATACAGGATTTGTAGAATTAAAAATACATTTGGACCAAGGACACATTCTGGATGTTCATCGTCAAAAAGTAAATAAGTACATTAAGTTTCTAATGTATATTGTGTTATTAATTAGTTAATAGATGGATAAAAAAGACTGCGAGTCGTAGTTTATACACCACTGCTCTTATTAAATGTATTAATTTTTAAATTATTTAATTTTCAACAATAAATGAAGAATGGTAATTTTTTAAATATAAAATTGCCGAGTAACTACAAACATTTCAAAAAAAGCACTACTAAGCAGCATATATTTATGTACTTTTATGCGATTTAGGATTTCATTAAATCACTATCGTTTAGAACCAACTAAATGAAATCTGACATTCGATTATCTGCTTGATTATACGTGATTGGTAGCGAACACGAAACCTTTGCCTCTATACTCTATGGGCATAGCGTCATTGCTTATATTTCAACCTGAATGTAAAATCGATATGTCGCTTAATTTCTCAAGGAAGGCGATGACTTCATAGCTGTGATAAATGAATCGCCTACATCACAATTCTTACAGTTGCCCTTACCTTTCATTTTAATTATGCCTACAATATTCGCCTGCTTCGTTCGTTATTCTTTTAATAGATTTTTCCTATTTATTTACCTATGTAATAGATATATGTATGTAAATACAGTTACTCACGAAAGTCTACATCCAGGTAAACAAATCGCTTTTTTACAAATAGAAGATTTCTTCTGTCACAAATCGGTCAGTAACGACCAGAAAAGCTTAACTGTGGAGTATTTTTTTAATAAGTTAATTATGAACAAGAAGTTACAAGCATTGAAGTAGGCATGGAAAAACTCACCTCTTCAAGTACTGTTTGAATGTTTTTTTCAAAAGTCACACACTATCACAAGTGCTTGGAGTAGTCAAGCGTTGTATAACTAGGTACTAGAATATTAGAATATTAATTATTCTGCATTATTAAAGTTACGTTCATATGTATATCTAATTGAAAAATATAATATTTTTAACATCTATTTCCAGTTAGCATTAATTATTAATAATTTAACTATGTTGGTATTTCCGTTGCATTATTTAAATATTCGTAATGCGGTTTATGATTTTTCCTTTTTTACTTTCTTTGTTTTTATTTAATTATTGTGAAACGAATTCAAAAGACTACAACACTTATATTTGTTTGTTGTCTTTTAGGGTACATGAAGGTGTCAAATACAGGGAGATTTAGTTTTTTTTGAACTTAAATAGTGTATTCTACCAATCAAACTTATGAAGAGAACATATATTAATATACATATACAGTTGTGGTCAATAAAATAGGGACACAGTATATTATCGTTTGTTTTACAAATAGAAGCTGAAAAACGATTTCTTTCACCACAAATCGATCATTAACGACCAGAACAGCTTAAATGTGGAATATTTCCCTAAAAAGTTAATTGTGAACAAAGTTACTAGCATTGCAGTACACATGGAAAAATTCACCCCTCCTTTCTGGTAAAAGTTGAATTAAATTTGTGTCACTAAAAGAAAGAGTATGATTTGTTCATCCAACATTCCAAATTTGGTTTGATTATCTGCAGCGGTTCCAAAGTTATGAATTTTTTATTTTACGAAATAGAGGCGAAAATCGCGTGCGACTCGCGTTACAGAGGGTTCGCGCTGCAGATAATCAAACCAAATTTGGAATGTTGGATGAACAAATTCAATCTACAAAATTTGATGTGCTACGACGGCGATTCTTCATTTTTTTTTTGTTTTTAAATTTGTAAATAACTTTTTATTGTTGTTAAGTATAAGTTACGTGCACAGCAGGGAATGGCGCTAAATTCTCTCCATATACGAAAATGGTATTTTTTTTTTTAACTTTCAATGCAAGATTTCTAAAAAGTCACAAAAATTATTGATAAAACAAAATTACAAAATTAAATTAATTAGCAATAGTACAAATGTTTATTACTACATATCTTTGATGTGCTAATTTGTTTTAATGTTAGTATCTTAATATTTAAATTCTGGAATCTTTGCAATATGCAGTCACTAATCTTTGAAAACTTGAGCTTTCCATTACTCATTTAAAATTGAGAAAAAATGCTAATAGTAGAATGTGAACCATCATCCGAAAATATTTTGAAATGAATATCAATTCCGGTTAAAGGGGAATAAGTTGTGAGCGATACAAAAAACCTCCGTACTTAAAATGGGTAGATAATATACAGGGTGTCCCAAAAGCAAACCAACAAACGTTTAGATGATGTTTCTTGGGTCATTTCATGAAGATCGAGATCAGTAACCCGTGCCCTTCTCGTTTGTATTAAAAAATCCAGCATTAACAGCCGAGACCATAATGTACTGATCATAGACTGCTGTTGAAGCAAAAGGGGTGTGACAATTATGTTTTGACAGTATCACTTATTAAATACAAAATGGATAATTACACGTATCAAGAGCAAGCAGACATCCACCATATTTATGCTGAAGCCCTTTGTAATGGAAGAGAGGCGCAACGTTTATATTTGGAGCGATATCTATTTCGTCGGCTACCGCATCATTCAACCTTTGTGTCAATTCACCGACGCCTCATAGAAAATGGTTCTTTTAGACTCGGAAATGTCATTGACATGCCAAGGGTAGCAAGAAATGGTTGGTAATGAAGAAAACGTGCTGGAAATTGTAGATGAACCGATTCCGTAAGTGTGCGAAGATTAGCTTATAAAACTCATCTTCCAAAGTCAACTGTATGGAGAATATTACACGATCAACAATTATATCCTTTTCACTTCACAAAAAGTTCAAACTATCGATTCTGAGGATTATGAATGTCGGTCTAATGTTTGCAACTGGTTTTTACAACGTCAAGCAGATGAACCTGTTTTTGTTAGTTATGTTCTTTTCTCAGACGAAGCCTGTTTCCAAGAGATGGTTTCTTCAATAGCAGAAATAGCCACGTTTGGGACGATGAGAACTCTCATGCCATCGCCTTCATGAATAAGCAACACAAATTCTCAATAAACATTTGGGCTGGAGTGGTGGGAGACCATTTATTGTTTTATTTGTTACCGCAGCGACTGAATGGCCGTATTTATTTAAACTTTTTAGAAAATGTATTACTAGATTTATTGGTTCATATCCCTCTACAAATTCGAAAAGAAATGTGGTTACAACGTGATGGAGCACCAGCACATTCTACTTTGAATATGCGCAATTATTTAAATCAATCCTTTCTAAACAGATGGGTTGGTCGTGGAGGTCCTGTTAACTGGTCCGCTCGATCTCCAGGTCTCAACCCTATTGACTTTAGTATTTGAGGGTATGCTAAGTCATTAGTTTAAGAAAATTCGGTGAACTCACAGGAAGAATTGTTAGCGAGAGTCATGGCTGCGTTAACTAAAATCCAACATACGCTTAGAATTTTTAATAGAATCAGACGATCCATGATTCGTAGGTGCAACTTATGCGTTGCAACAAATGGACGTCTGTTCGAACAATTTTTATAACAAAATAAAATAATTGTGGTGTACTTGCTTAAAAGTTTGGTTTTGATATGCTTGAATAAATTATTGAATAAAAAATACATAGTCTGTAATATTATTTCCCCCTTTTTTAGCTAACTTTTGTTTGAAACAATTTTTCATTTGGTGCCTCAATACAAATTTATAAGAAAAACGAGAATAGATCAGACACGGGTTGCTGATCTGAATCTTTATAAAATGACCCAAGGAACATCATCTAAGCGTTTGTCGGTGTTCGGACACCTCTATAGTAATGTATAATAATTGTGCACTTATTCTGTTTTACTGACTAACTGATTAATATATTAACAGCATAGCTTATTTAAATTACAACGGAATTATTTACTGCATACCATATACCAGCTTGTTGAAAAGTTATGCAGCTATTATCGTCATTCATAATCAGACGTTTTCGTTGTCGAATAAGTTAATTTTATTTCTGAAACGATTTATGAACCTACATCCAGGTAGTCTAGAAGTGGAAACAAGACGATAGGCAAGATGCATCCAAGAATCGAGTATACACGAACGTAGCGCAGCAACAGACTATAATTTGGACCTATTATTTTGGCTGTCCATGACTGTACGTGTAGTTGACTATAAAAATTTTAATTTTAAGTCGGTTCGGGAATATCCTTATTTTTGTAAGTACTTACTACAAATTTCTTAATCTGACATTGACGTAAAATATCGTTAACTAAAATTGTGAATGATCATACTTTTATTATCACAAACAATCCCACAAACAACAATTTGTCAAGTAAGTAACATAAACATTACCTTAACAAATTGTTGAATTATAGGGCAATTTGAAAACCACACAATCGTTCTGAATGGAATAAGATTTTGTAAAGATCAAGATCAAGAATCAATTTTATATATAAGTATATATCTGCATGCTGAAATTGCAAACTCTACTGATTTATAAGCAGTTCGGGGTTATTATGACAGAGTTTCTGCAAAAGTTCTTTTAGCGAACTTTTTATAAATCAACAAGATTCTGTTAGGCTATATGTTTTACTAACTTCTCTGAAATATAACTGCAAGAATTTGTCTGTAACAGTCTTATTAGTAAGAATAGTCAATTCTTCTACTTCTGGACATAACTATCCATACTCCAATTATTAAAGAATAATATAATTTCGTGTAAATAATTAGGCTGTACAGTGCTCCAAACGCATTGTTTCATAATTGCTATACGCAGTTGACGAAGCTAAGCTTCATCAATAAAAAGTATTTAATTCAAAACTTTGTCGGTATTAAACCGTTGTAACGGACCAATATGACTATTTCATACAATGTAGAGCAGGCAGTTCATAGTACATTTACATTTGAAAATCCATTTGAAGTTGATCCCATCCTTAAATTGAATTGTTGCTTGTTCGACAATATTACTATTCGGACGATGGAATATTTATTGCTTTCTAATATACACATACATATCGTAGTGGGGCAAAGAATAACTTTAGTAAATTGTTAATTAATTTAAAAAATGGAACGTCAGGACTTAACTGTAAGGGTAAATCTGATATTTCCCCTTTTTCTGTTCACTGCACAACCTCAGCAACTGAACTATTTCAGACATACCTATTTAAAGCCACACCAGTATATCCAGAGATAGTGTTTTACAAACTCACGCCAGCATTGTTTTTTCTTTCTTAACAACTTTTCCCTAAAATCTGAGATTCTAGATCTGTTTGATTTGATCGTTTATTTCTTTTTTTTTAATGTAGTGGTAAGACCAGCACAATATAAACGATCTAAAACTAATTCCAAAGTTTTTAGATGAAATTCAAAATCCTTGGACGCGACTATAATATCTAAATAAACCAATACAGAAGGATATAAATCAGCATCCAGCACTGAGTCGATCAAACATTGCCAAATCGCTGGTGTATTAGTGAATCCAAACGGCATCACATTAAATCTATACAGCCAATTATGTACAGAAAACGCAGTTAGGTCTTTCGAATTTTCGGCAATAGGAATTTACCAATAAGCACTTTTGATATCGAGGTTCCTCAAATATTTAGTGTCTCGTAATTGATCTAATATCGAGGTAATATACGGCAATAGATAAGAGTCTTTGCGAGTAACAGACAAGATTGATCTTTTTTAAAAACTAGGTAGACGGGAGAATCCCAGGGACTTATGCTAGGTTAAATTTTGTACCAGGTAATAACGCTCTCATGTGATACTAGATGAGTTCGTCCCAATGGTTTATTGATTGAAGCTATCTGTTCGGAGCTAATCTTGTCAATAATAATTGACTGAGGTTCAGTCAATATCGTAAGACCAGAAATACTATCAATATTCATATTTGCTTCTATTACACTAAAGTCCCAAATATTTTCTCTTAAGTCAGGAATAACATTTTCAGGCAGTCTTATTTAAAGCGACACCAGTATGTCCACAGGTAGTTTCACAAACGCAAGCCACCATCGCTGTTTTCTTCTTGACAATTTTTCCTCTAAATCTGACAGTTTCAAGCTCGATGATAATTTGTTTCTTTTTTAAATACCACCTTTTTAACTTAATGACAATACATACGAGTAGTTGTAAAGGTGTGGGACAAAAATTGCTACTATCATATTTACTATTTTAGTGGAATAATTTACCGACTTTGTATTTATTGTGGAAATCTAGAGAGATGACCGTTTGTGCGAACAGAATCTATATTATGTACTACACAAATTCTTCCAAATTAAGGAAACTACTCATTAGTTTTGTCATTATAAACCAATTTCTGAGTTCTGTATATGTAATTTTGTAAGGCTAAACAATATTTTTTTTCTATCTTTTCAGGTAAGGGAGAAAAAACTATGCTCTCTATGTAAAATAAGTAGAAAATTCTCTAATCGTCGATTTCTTTAAATTTTTATATACATATATTTCAGCGGGTCGCAGCGCGTGTTAAGTTCAGACTCTACTATTTATAGATGGTGTGTATTAATGTAATTAAAACAAGAAAAAAATAACAGTAGCATGTGCTACGATCCACGTGTGTGTCGTGCTGCTACTGTGATCCTTTACTTCGATTGCAGTGATATTTACATATGTATATCACTTGAAACACTTGCCGATAGAGACCGCTATATGTTTCAAATTCAATGAATGTATTGATATAGTACTCTTCACATTTACTTTTTCAAATACAGAGCTTGTCCAAAATTGATCTATATACATATTTGTTTAAAGTATTTTTATTTGAGTTTCGATATCTACCAGAAATTTTATATTTTAATGAATAGCAGCGTTTTCTGCCGTTGCATTTGCACAAAAGGAATATGTTGCAGCGATTTGTTTTACAATAACTTTTAAAACTATCATTTTTTATATTCCTGCTTAGTGTCTTAATGTCATTATAAGTACCTTTATTTATCATAAATTATTATCGTAATTATTGAAGTAGGTACTTATTAATCGCCTATATAAATTTTCATTAACTAAGCTGTCAATATCGATGAAGATCTTAGTGACGGTAAACCATTGAAATGATTTTTAAATTATTTCTGATCTTCCTGTGATAAACGTCAAAAAGCTTCGACATATTAGTTTAATATTTAAACAATGTAATTACGCTTCTGAGATAAAGAAGTTATAATTATTTTAATATATTATTTACGATTCGTAGAATGAGAAGAAAACTGTATTATAATATTCACAATACAACGAAAGCATTAATCTCATTATAAAAAAAAATCGTTCCGGGAATTGACAATTAATTTTTTTTTATGTGTGGTGGGTGCTTAGTTGCAGTGACTCCGTAAGCTGTATTACTTGTCTGGCTATCACTGCAACTCTTGCGGTGTAGTTTGGTGTGTGTAAGTTGTGTTCAAATGGCTTTGTGACAGCATCATATCGCCTTTTATGATGCCGCGCTGTTAATACACTAATGTAATCTCTGACTCATTTGATAAATATGTACATGTATTTTGCTGCCGCAAACTCTAACTGATGCTTAATCATTAGGCGAGAATAACCTCACAGTCAAATTAGTAGCAAAGATGCTGTCAATAGCCGATAGCCAGACAAGTAATACAGCTTACGGAGTCACTGCAACTAAGCACCACCACACAAAAAAAAAAAAAAAAAAAAAAAAGCTTTCTCTTGTGTATCGATAGTGTATTCTGTAGTGCGATATAAACTGAATTTCGTCTATTTCCGATTAGGACGATACCAATTACGATTAATACTCTCTCAACAAATACATATCTTTTAAAATGCAATGGCGACGGTCTTCCACAACAAAAGTAAAAGCATGAATGTTCGATTCATATTATTAAGATTATTATTCTGTGACATGTACTAAGACAAGACTAAGGATATGTTCATAGTAACGCGACGAAGCGAGCGACTAGCGACGAGACTAGAGTAGCGACTTAAGGCTGTAGATTCAGTCCACGAATTTTAGCACTTTCAAGAGTTTCACAGTAAATAAACTACAAAGTAATTAACTAACATATACTGTTGTGGTCCACCACGCTTTCTACATTATGTTCGTAAATTTGTCTAAGGTGTCGCCGGCTTACGGCGAGAAAAGCTACAAAATTTCCGATGTAAGGGTTCGGCAGAAATATGATTGAGTTTATTTTTATAGATAGGGCTATTATTTTAGATTTGTTTTATAGCTGAAATGTTAATCTATGCTTCTATAGTGCTACATTTTTGAGAAAGTTAAAAAATCTATTCAATGATGTATAACAAGTTTATGTTCAAGATAGTAAAAACATGAAAAATAGAGAAAGTAAGATTTTTACATAGTACGCCCCCTGATAATAAATGTGACATTTGTATTAAACAACTCTAAAAGCTGTGAAGGTTATTCTGAAATGTCAGTAATCTTATTGTTAATCTCATTGTATTGTTACAAGTATCTGTACTGTGCAAACCTAAGATGAATCGTTTTACAAATAGTGACAAATATCAAATGCTGGAGTGTATTATTTTGTGTGGAAGAAATGATTAATTGGCTGCATAAATGTATTTCCATAGATACCCTGAAAGGCGACAGCCAGAAAAAAGCATTTTTCGCCGATTACGTAATAATTTGATAATGCATGGAAGTTTTGTCAAACCCAAAAGAAGGCAAAACAATGAAAATAATGAAAATATTGTTCTTCAAGCAGTAGTTGAAAATCCCTGTACGTCTTTACGGGTAATTGAAAATACACTTGGCGTCGCTAGGTCAACTGCTGGTACCATTTTAAAGCGTGCCAAATTCAAACCTTATCGTGAAAGAGCCAGTCAAGGGCTTCAAAATTGTGACGAAATACGAATGGCACAATTCTGTCATTGGCTCATCGAAAAACATAATGAAAAACTTCTTTGCGAAAATTTTATGGTCTGATGAGAGTCGATTTACTAACTCTGGAATGTTTAATCGTAAAAATACTATATTTTGGTCCGATGAAAATCCACATCTAGTTCGTGGCATTAGATAGCCAGTCAGATGAGGATTTAATGTCTGGATCGGCGTTATTGATACCCATGTTATCGGTCCGTTCTTTTTCAATGAGAATTTGAATTCTGAATAGTATGTAGAACTTTTGCGCACACATGCTGCTGAACGAATTGAAGAACTTCCGCTTGCCACGTTGCAAAATATGTATCTTCAGCAAGATGGAGCGCCTTCACACAATTCCTTTTTGGTTACGAATTATTTAAATAATCAATATTACAATAATCGGATTGGTAACCAGGAGGACCAATAGAGACCTGCTAGGTCCCCGAACCTCACACCTCTTGATTTTTTCGTATGGGATTATCTGAAAAACAAGGTCTATTCGAGATCTTATGAAAATGTGGAAGAATTACGTCAAGCAGTTGAAGAAGCGGTGAATGGAATGACACCGAACATGGTTAGACAATCTTGTGAGGCAGTACTAATACGATGTAGATTGGTCATACGAATGAACGATGGCTCATTTGAATAGTTGTTACATTAATGATTCAGCTACCTAACCACGTTTATTTAATGAACACTAACAAACAAAATGTTAAAGATATTTGGACACAGACTTGTTATTTTTTGTTTGCCTACTATGTTAAAATCTTAGTTTCTCTATTGTTCATGTTTTTACTATCTTGAACAGAAACATGTTATACATCATTGAATAGCATTTTTTTTAAGATATTAAAAATGTCAAAATCCAATATGGCTGCCATAAGAAAAACAAAAGTTGATTATTGTCACGCAAAATCTAGTAGACCTAGATTTTTTTTGAAATCATTTTTAAAACCCTCATGACTTGTTATCCCTAGCCTGCGACTGTTGTACCTATATCTGCCTAATGAAACAAAAATTTCAAAATCTGAGGTCGGATTATTCATGGACAAATGAATACGCAACTTTTTTTCATTTAACCGACGTTGTATCTCCAACGGTTTTCAATATCCTCATGTACTGCATTTTAAACTGGACAGCCTGTATATACCTACATATGTATATACATAATATGTATGTACAGTGAGGTGCAAAGATATCCGGACACGTCTAGATAGAGAAATACCCTGCGCTCAATACTTTATTCCAAAGAGCCGCAGGGCACCTGACTACCTGCTGAGGTTAACCGTAGTTTTCGCTCTTACAATAACATTGCAATATACAAATGCGTATAATAGGTATATACATATAATATATATGTACATATATGGATATAGCATAAATTAAAATATGGAATTTAAACTTCTGTCGCGTCAAGTGGATGATATTATTATACCTTATAGTAGCATTACATAAGTATGGAAATAAATATCGCGACTATTATTTGACTTATTTGATTATTTGACTGAGTTTTAACGAAAATTAGTCAATATCTAAAATATAAATACTACTCCTTTAGTTAATAATAAATCACTCAGCTTACTGTAATCGAAGTTATAATGGAAACTAAATTTTCAAGGCTTTGTAAAGGTATTGTAATATAGAGATAATTCAATATTGCTTTAGTGACCTCTAAGTGGAAATAAATCAGGAATTAAAAGATAAGTACATAAAGGTCAAAAAATACATATATTAATAGTAATTAAAATTACATCTTAAACATATGCAAATGCGTATTGGCGAATTACGAGTAAAACCAAATGTGCTCGTATAGCAATATAATTTTAGTAATACCGTACCTAGTTTTAAAAACATTTTTCATCTGAAGATGATTCACCTAATACAAGCGCAGGTAACACCAGGTAACTTATTTAATTAGAAATTTCATTTAAATACTTTGTAGTATTACTAAAACCTAAATACATATACATATTATATGAAGAAAAACGTCAGAAGAGATTAAAGATGTATGTATTTTATGAGTATTTGTCAAGTTTATAGGTGTTTATGATTGGATAATCCACAAACATAACTCTATTAATCTATTATATCTTATTCTAGAATTTTAAGTGTAGTATTCTGTTGAGCATTAAGTATTTATTTTATACACAAACATTCTTATTGTTGTTTTTAATGTATTTTACTATAAAAATTAATATACATTTTTATGAAGTTTTACTTATCTTTTATTCCCTATCATTAATTACAACTTAAATTTATTCTAGTTCACATCTTCGATTACAGCTTTATCGTCATCTTCTATTTGAAAGGTAAATGACAAATATTGAACCATGAATGAACACTAACTTAATGTTAAAAATTGTTAATATAAATAAAGTGATTTTCACTAAACAGAATTCAACAATTAAACAATTGACTTTCTATTATGATCTCTATTGTATTATAACTTCACAAAATATTCTATGAGTTTGCAACATAAATAATCAGGTACACTAAAGCCTAGGTAAAAAAATTGATAATGTATTCTTTTGCGAACGCTTCATTACTTCATCTTATAACAAAAGGCATCTGATAGCTTTTCACCTGGTGAAGATGTATAATGTGAACATATATATATTATATTACTATTTTGTATCGGAGGACAACAATCTTTTTTTCGGTATGTATTTGCAAAAAATGCTATTCCTCTTAATAGTAGGTTGAATAATTACAATTCAATAAAGGAGTCATATATTTATTAATTTTTAGTAAAACGAACAACTCGGAAAATATCCGTGATATAGAACAACCGTCGTAAATTCTAACATTTTAATTTATATAATATGTCTACATATATATGCGTTTACATAATACAATGTTATTCTACGAGTGACAAACTACGGTCCCACCCAGCAGGTACTAAACTGCCCTGCGGCTCTTTGGAATAAAGTATTGAGCGCAGGGTATTTCTCTATCTAGACGTGTCCGGATATCTTTGCACCTCACTGTTCATACTTACGTAGGTACCTATACAATTCTTATGTTATTGTTTTTTATAAATTGAGTTATTTTATAGTATGTTTAATATATGGTTGAATTTTGCATAACTTTGAGTATTTACCCAGCAAATAAAAATTTTAAAATTTACAAAAAAAATACGGGGGTGGGGGTTGTTTCTAGACAACAAAAACTGTTGTCGCTATCCTGCAGTACTCATAAAACAGTTATATATTTGTCTTGACTTTTTTTTATGTCTTAAATACCTAGTATTTTTTGGAGATAGTAAAGCAAATCGCGAAAGGTAACGTTGGCTTTAGGGCGCCCCAGCCCCGAAAACGGGCGATTTAGCATCTATGAAAGTTACCATTGTTGTTACATTACATCAGTCTACAAACCCACCAAGTTTCATTTAAATCGGTGAGGGACACTTCCCTCTTTAAACGTTGTGCGTAAACCTAGAAGACATATGTACATACGTTTCAATGTTCTTCTCTTTCATACAATATGTATTTGCATAAAATTATAAGTAAGAATCAGTTGTTACTTGTAAGGGTGGATTGTAACGTGTTGGGAAATATTCATGAATTGAACTGAATTCGTTTGGGATGGTACAATAAAATGTATCAAAGATGTAATTGTATTAATGTATTTTTTTTAATTCATGAAAGTTCTCGAATCATTTATAAAATAATTGCATAATTAAGTTGTAAAATAGTTTTGTAATTCTACTAAATGTTACTTGATATTCGTATTTATTATCAAAGGTAACATCAATTGGTTTATGAATGCTATCTAAAAATGCAACATCTTTGGGAAATGAATTATATGCGTAATAGGGTACTTAATATTGAGATGGACACGTATGAAGCCGCATGATTTATGTACTTTGAGTGAAGTGGAATTACGTTTCGCATCTCTACATACAATATATGAATATTAAAATATCTCCAGCTCTAGTCGTCTCCCACTACAGCAGCGGTAATTTACATAGCAAATACAATTTCAAATACTTTAATTACTTTGATTAGGCTCCATACAAAATGTTTGTTTCGTTTTAATTAATTTTTCTATTTCTGATTTTGTTACTAGCAAGTGATAATCACAATTATAGATTGTTGTGACGTACAATACAATGTATTTGTGTAGTTAACCTCGGTTTATAAGACTGCTACGAAAGAATAATACAATATGTAGTATCTACATATATATATGTATGCCGATTGATTCTATTTTATGTGTTGTTTCAACATAATGAAACTTATACTCGGTGCACAACATTACGCAATTGTTCTTAACAGCGGTTTTTACATTGTTAAATTGCTTACTTGTGCAAATCATTCTTACGATCATATACATACATTCATTATCGACTTATCTTTACTTTAGCACAATATTCATTTCAAGTTCGTAATACTTATTTAGTACCTTTTTCAATTACCTTTTTTATGTGAAACAATTGTTGTTTGTATATGTGTATGATTACTTTATAATCCTTTGCAAAGACAAGATTCATTATGGATTCATTTTGTATTTTTATTTCAGAAAGTAAAATCTCTCGGAAACCACATCAAACTCGCTAATGCATTACTTACAGGGGACATAAGCTTAGCCGTCGCGCTTTCAACTTTTTTTGTGCCAATTTTTAAAAAAAAGGCCAAATGTAAACTTTCGGGTTTTTTTAAATTCAACAATGTCATTATTCTGCACTGTTTCCGTTTTCGAGATATGTATTTTTGTATTGACTGTAATTTGACGGCCAAGTTTACGGTGTGTTTACCATGACAGTAGTAAGTGTTTAGTAGTTTACGTATTTATAATGTAATATAAGAATTTAATGAAACTACATGTATATACCGGGTGTAGCATAAGATGCAACTGTTCATAGCTGATTTATTATTAAGTTTTTTAAAAAAATATTTCAAATAAATGTTGCCTCGAATCATATTCTACACATTTGAAAATTAGTGTCAGTAATGGCAGACTTCCGGTTGTACCGGAAGTATATACCAACTTGATTATTTGAAACGGAGCGCCCTATATATTATTGCACTTTTTGATTCCTTGTTAAATTTAAATGGTACTTGGAAATATCTTCGGTGCGCTTCTCAGTTTTCACTTAAGCATGAAAGGGGGCACGTCTGTTATTTGAAAATTATTGCATTTATATTACAGGGTTATTAAGTAGAGATCTGTAATTTTCGAACTCTAAAATCATGGATAACTTGATTTTTTTTAATGGAACGGTTAGCAATTTTTACATAAATGCATGTAAAATTAAATTTTCTTATTCTGTGTATTTCTAACGGTTATGGAGATATTCTCGATTTTTCAGTTTTCACTATACCTACATATTGTGAAGCGCTGGCCACCTTACCCTCGCATTTCACCATTCTTGGGACTGGCAGCAAATAATACTGGCATGCTTAGAAAGTGGCCAACAAAGCATAATAGGACCACTAGATACAAACAAAATTGTCTAAAAGATACTTGAGATGTTTGAACCGGTTTCTTTAAAAGCAAATTAGACCTTATTGCAACACATAATCAGTATGGTCAGTGAACGTGTGGGCAGGTATCACTGGATCATAACCAACGGCTCACGGATAGGGTTTATATATACATATATGTGTATATATGGTGGTAATGAAATGGAACTGCTACTGTGCTGTAAGATGCAATTGATTTGGGTACTATCGTGAAAATGTTAAACTACGAGTAGAATTTTTTAACCGCAATCCGACTCTAACAAATCGATAAGCATTAAGCGAAAATAAATCTTCCAGTGAGATCGCGGGTTGTGTTGAAATATAATGAATATAGATGAATCTTACATAAACAGACGCACGTCACATTTATTGTTAGAATATTAGTTATGGTCAAGTTTTCTAAACTCTATGGTTTTATTTGGTATCTATGTCACCTTTTCAACTATTTATTATTATTATCATTTATTCTTTTTTCATAATGAAAATTACGTAAATACATATTCATATTACCAGAAACTAGATCAAGAGCATTGAGAAGGATAACAGGAGCAGTTATAAGCGGTTTATAATAATGTTGCCTCATTTTGATTTCAAATCATAGATATAATGCTGATATGTGGGACAATTATTTTTTACTTGAAAATTAAACGTAAAATCCGTTCAAAAAAGCAACATAAACGGAGAATATAAACAATTGCATTTTCGAAAGAAATACACATAAAGATATACATATTAGTAGTATTATTTGTTTATTTCAGATCAAGCAAAAACTTTTACGTAGAATGTTTTTTTCCATACATCCATAATAAAAAAGTTTTTCCCATTGGGACACCTATCCGGCAACACACTGTATATGAATTTTATGCATGGTTAGCATGTTCAGAACTTCTCGGCTTTAATAGGCAAATAGGCTCACTTCCAACTGCATAAATAGTGCCAAATGGTCACAAACAATTTTGTGATCAAACTTTGGAAATCGAAAATCAAGTTTCAAAAATCGTATATCTCGAAACAGAAACACGCATAAAACATATTTTCAGGGACACAACACAAACCCGGATATGTATAATGATCGGTTTTGGAATTCCCAGAGGCTTTAATCTTTCCAAATGTACTGCGATAGACATTCTTAACTGATTGATCAAGAAAGGATTTGTTTTCAAAATCTATGTTCAACTTTAACATTTCTAAATCAATCCTGCAGTTTACATTTAATTGAGTAGTTTTTACAACACTAATTAATTGCTGTTATTCTTTCCTTACTTCTTTGACCTGGTGCTGTTATGATAATATGATAAATGTTTACAGAAGCAAATTACAATACTCACAATTCTATAGGTACTATTTGGTAGTTTTGGGCGATTCGATTTCTTTTACAGATTCGTACTGTTCGAATCAGTACCAATGAGAGATTTGTAGTAGTTCAAGTCTAGTAGTTCATTTAAAAATGACTACATTACAACACGTTTTAAGTAATAATTTGTCTTATACCTGTACTTTCTACTTTCCAGTGGATGTAATAGTTTCCTTTAAGGATGATATTATCCCCGTAACGGATAACATCGTTTCTGTCAAGGATAGTATTGTGTTCAATGAAGTTAATATTATGCGTGTTTTCCAATATTTACAGCGGCACGATTATGGATAAATAATTGATATCACACCTAATAAAACATATTATTATTATTAATTATTTTTATCACTTTTCTTTCTATTTTAGACTTTTATTTACAAATAAATTGTTTTCTATTTCTAATTTCTACCAACGAAACTTAGCTAATGTATAGACATGGCGAATTCGATCCACATTCAGCAGCCTACACCTACAATTTTCCATTTAATTTAAATTATAAGAAAAACATTCACATTGGACGGTTCCGCGAGTTCACCGATTGTCTACATACCAAGGAGCATATCATATAAGAGTGACGCATTCCACGTTAAAAATTGGACCCTTACACTAGCACACTCTGACGGGCATATGGCGTACTAAATGTATGAAAGCAACCACGATGGCGGCATTATTAAATTACTATAATATTTTCTTTTGGTACTAAATATGCTCTAAATGCGTGTTTCGATCTTATTTGATCTCATCAGTGCGATATATCTATAAATATAGAAATCACAGACACGTATTTACGTGCATATAAATAAAAATTAATTGAATAACTTAATTTGTGTCTTAGACATTAGAAGACCGATATTTCCCTAAAAAGTTAATTGTGAACAAAGTTACTAGCATTGCAGTACACATGGCAAAATTCACCCCTTCTTTCTGGTAAAAGTTGAATTAAATTTGTGTCACTAAAGAAAGAGTATGATTTGTTCATCCAACATTCCAAATTTGGTTTGATTATCTGCAGCGGTTCCAAAGTTATGAATTTTTTATTTTACGAAATAGAGGCGAAAATCGCGTGCGACTCGCGTTACAGAGGGTTCGCGCTGCAGGTAATCAAACCAAATTTGGAATGTTGGATGAACAAATTCAATCTACAAAATTTGATGTGCTACGACGGCGATTCTTCATTTTTTCTTGTTTTTAAATTTGTAAATAACTTTTTATTGTTGTTAAGTATAAGTTACGTGCACAGCAGGGAATGGCGCTAAATTCTCTCCATATACGAAAATGGTATTTTTTTTTAACTTTCAATGCAAGATTTCTAAAAAGTCACAAAAATTATTGATAAAACAAAATTACAAAATTAAATTAATTAGCAATAGTACAAATGTTTATTACTACATATCTTTGATGTGCTAATTTGTTTTAATGTTAGTATCTTAATATTTAAATTCTGGA
This sequence comes from Holotrichia oblita, assembly GCA_023690525.1. NCBI lineage: Eukaryota > Metazoa > Arthropoda > Insecta > Coleoptera > Scarabaeidae > Holotrichia > Holotrichia oblita. Next base: position 157,395,306 of record CM043015.1, on the reverse strand, counting down.
ATCTTTGCAATATGCAGTCACTAATCTTTGAAAACTTGAGCTTTCCATTACTCATTTAAAATTGAGAAAAAATGCTAATAGTAGAATGTGAACCATTATTTAACCATATTTTGAAATGAATATCAATTCCGGTTAAAGGGGAATAAGTTGTGAGCGATACAAAAAACCTCCGTACTTAAAATGGTTAGATAATATACAGGGTGTCCCAAAAGCAAACCAACAAACGTTTAGATGATGTTTCTTGGGTCATTTCATGAAGATCGAGATCAGTAACCCGTGCCCTTCTCGTTTGTATATGTTGTAAATCCAGCATTAACAGCCGAGACCATCATGTACTGATCATAGACTGCTGTTGAAGCAAAAGGGGTGTGACAATTATGTTTTGACAGTATCACTTATTAAATACAAAATGGATAATTACACGTATCAAGAGCAAGCAGACATGCACCATATTTATGCTGAAGCCCTTTGTAATGGAAGAGAGGCGCAACGTTTATATTTGGAGCGATATCTATTTCGTCGGCTACCGCATCATTCAACCTTTGTGTCAATTCACCGACGCCTCATAGAAAATGGTTCTTTTAGACTCGGAAATGTCATTGACATGCCAAGGGTAGCAAGAAATGGTTGGTAATGAAGAAAACGTGCTGGAAATTGTAGATGAACCGATTCCGTAAGTGTGCGAAGATTAGCTTATAAAACTCATCTTCCAAAGTCAACTGTATGGAGAATATTACACGATCAACAATTATATCCTTTTCACTTCACAAAAAGTTCAAACTATCGATTCTGAGGATTATGAATGTCGGTCTAATGTTTGCAACTGGTTTTTACAACGTCAAGCAGATGAACCTGTTTTTGTTAGTTATGTTCTTTTCTCAGACGAAGCCTGTTTCCAAGAGATGGTTTCTTCAATAGCAGAAATAGCCACGTTTGGGACGATGAGAACTCTCATGCCATCGCCTTCATGAATAAGCAACACAAATTCTCAATAAACATTTGGGCTGGAGTGGTGGGAGACCATTTATTGTTTTATTTGTTACCGCAGCGACTGAATGGCCGTATTTATTTAAACTTTTTAGAAAATGTATTACTAGATTTATTGGTTCATATCCCTCTACAAATTCGAAAAGAAATGTGGTTACAACGTGATGGAGCACCAGCACATTCTACTTTGAATATGCGCAATTATTTAAATCAATCCTTTCTAAACAGATGGGTTGGTCGTGGAGGTCCTGTTAACTGGTCCGCTCGATCTCCAGGTCTCAACCCTATTGACTTTAGTATTTGAGGGTATGCTAAGTCATTAGTTTAAGAAAATTCGGTGAACTCACAGGAAGAATTGTTAGCGAGAGTCATGGCTGCGTTAACTAAAATCCAACATACGCTTAGAATTTTTAATAGAATCAGACGATCCATGATTCGTAGGTGCAACTTATGCGTTGCAACAAATGGACGTCTGTTCGAACAATTTTTATAACAAAATAAAATAATTGTGGTGTACTTGCTTAAAAGTTTGGTTTTGATATGCTTGAATAAATTATTGAATAAAAAATACATAGTCTGTAATATTATTTCCCCCTTTTTAGCTAACTTTTGTTTGAAACAATTTTTCATTTGGTGCCTCAATACAAATTTATAAGAAAAACGAGAATAGATCAGACACGGGTTGCTGATCTGAATCTTTATAAAATGACCCAAGGAACATCATCTAAGCGTTTGTCGGTGTTCGGACACCTCTATAGTAATGTATAATAATTGTGCACTTATTCTGTTTTACTGACTAACTGATTAATATATTAACAGCATAGCTTATTTAAATTACAACGGAATTATTTACTGCATACCATATACCAGCTTGTTGAAAAGTTATGCAGCTATTATCGTCATTCATAATCAGACGTTTTCGTTGTCGAATAAGTTAATTTTATTTCTGAAACGATTTATGAACCTACATCCAGGTAGTCTAGAAGTGGAAACAAGACGATAGGCAAGATGCATCCAAGAATCGAGTATACACGAACGTAGCGCAACAACAGACTATAATTTGGACCTATTATTTTGGCTGTCCATGACTGTACGTGTAGTTGACTATAAAAATTTTAATTTTAAGTCGGTTCGGGAATATCCTAATTTTTGTAAGTACTTACTACAAATTTCTTAATCTGACATTGACGTAAAATATCGTTAACTAAAATTGTGAATGATCATACTTTTATATCACAAACAATCCCACAAACAACAATTTGTCAAGTAAGTAACATAAACATTACCTTAACAAATTGTTGAATTATAGGGCAATTTGAAAACCACACAATCGTTCTGAATGGAATAAGATTTTGTAAATATCAAGATCAAGAATCAATTTTATATATAAGTATATATCTGCATGCTGAAATTGCAAACTCTACTGATTTATAAGCAGTTCGGGGTTATTATGACAGGTTTCTGCAAAAAAAAGTTCTTTAGCGAACTTTTTATAAATCAACAAGATTCTGTTAGGCTATATGTTTTACTAACTTCTATGAAATATAACTGCAAGAATTTGTCTGTAACAGTCTTATTAGTAAGAATAGTCAATTCTTCTACTTCTGGACATAACTATCCATACTCCAATTATTAAAGAATAATATAATTTCGTGTAAATAATTAGGCTGTACAGTGCTCCAAACGCATTGTTTCATAATTGCTATACGCAGTTGACGAAGCTAAGCTTCATCAATAAAAAGTATTTAATTCAAAACTTTGTCGGTATTAAACCGTTGTAACGGACCAATATGACTATTTCATACAATGTAGAGCAGGCAGTTCATAGTACATTTACATTTGAAAATCCATTTGAAGTTGATCCCATCCTTAAATTGAATTGTTGCTTGTTCGACAATATTACTATTCGGACGATGGAATATTTATTGCTTTCTAATATACACATACATATCGTAGTGGGGCAAAGAATAACTTTAGTAAATTGTTAATTAATTTAAAAAAATGGAACGTCAGGACTTAACTGTAAGGGTAAATCTGATATTTCCCCTTTTTCTGTTCACTGCACAACCTCAGCAACTGAACTATTTCAGACATACCTATTTAAAGCCACACCAGTATATCCAGAGATAGTGTTTTACAAACTCACGCCAGCATTGTTTTTTCTTTCTTAACAACTTTTCCCTAAAATCTGAGATTCTAGATCTGTTTGATTTGATCGTTTATTTCTTTTTTTAATGTAGTGGTAAAACCAGCACAATATAAACGATCTAAAACTAATTCCAAAGTTTTTAGATGAAATTCAAAATCCTTGGACGCGACTATAATATCTAAATAAACCAATACAGAAGGATATAAATCAGCATCCAGCACTGAGTCGATCAAACATTGCCAAATCGCTGGTGTATTAGTGAATCCAAACGGCATCACATTAAATCTATACAGCCAATTATGTACAGAAAACGCAGTTAGGTCTTTCGAATTTTCGGCAATAGGAATTTACCAATAAGCACTTTTGATATCGAGGTTCCTCAAATATTTAGTGTCTCGTAATTGATCTAATATCGAGGTAATATACGGCAATAGATAAGAGTCTTTGCGAGTAACAGACAAGATTGATCTTTTTTAAAAACTAGGTAGACGGGAGAATCCCAGGGACTTATGCTAGGTTAAATTTTGTACCAGGTAATAACGCTCTCATGTGATACTAGATGAGTTCGTCCCAATGGTTTATTGATTGAAGCTATCTGTTCGGAGCTAATCTTGTCAATAATAATTGACTGAGGTTCAGTCAATATCGTAAGACCAGAAATACTATCAATATTCATATTTGCTTCTATTACACTAAAGTCCCAAATATTTTCTCTTAAGTCAGGAATAACATTTTCAGGCAGTCTTATTTAAAGCGACACCAGTATGTCCACAGGTAGTTTTACAAACGCAAGCCACCATCGCTGTTTTCTTCTTGACAATTTTTCCTCTAAATCTGACAGTTTCAAGCTCGATGATAATTTGTTTCTTTTTTAAATACCACCTTTTTAACTTAATGACAATACATACGAGTAGTTGTAAAGGTGTGGGACAAAAATTGCTACTATCATATTTACTATTTTAGTGGAATAATTTACCGACTTTGTATTTATTGTGGAAATCTAGAGAGATGACCGTTTGTGCGAACAGAATCTATATTATGTACTACACAAATTCTTCCAAATTAAGGAAACTACTCATTAGTTTTGTCATTATAAACCAATTTCTGAGTTCTGTATATGTAATTTTGTAAGGCTAAACAATATTTTTTTTATCTTTTCAGGTAAGGGAGAAAAAACTATGCTCTCTATGTAAAATAAGTAGAAAATTCTCTAATCGTCGATTTCTTTAAATTTTTATATACATATATTTCAGCGGGTCGCAGCGCGTGTTAAGTTCAGACTCTACTATTTATAGATGGTGTGTATTAATGTAATTAAAACAAGAAAAAAAATAACAGTAGCATGTGCTACGATCCACGTGTGTGTCGTGCTGCTACTGTGATCCTTTACTTCGATTGCAGTGATATTTACATATGTATATCACTTGAAACACTTGCCGATAGAGACCGCTATATGTTTCAAATTCAATGAATGTATTGATATAGTACTCTTCACATTTACTTTTTCAAATACAGAGCTTGTCCAAAATTGATCTATATACATATTTGTTTAAAGTATTTTTATTTGAGTTTCGATATCTACCAGAAATTTTATATTTTAATGAATAGCAGCGTTTTCTGCCGTTGCATTTGCACAAAAAGGAATATGTTGCAGCGATTTGTTTTACAATAACTTTTAAAACTATCATTTTTTATATTCCTGCTTAGTGTCTTAATGTCATTATAAGTACCTTTATTTATCATAAATTATTATCGTAATTATTGAAGTAGGTACTTATTAATCGCCTATATAAATTTTCATTAACTAAGTTGTCAATATCGATGAAGATCTTAGTGACGGTAAACCATTGAAATGATTTTTAAATTATTTCTGATCTTCCTGTGATAAACGTCAAAAAGCTTCGACATATTAGTTTAATATTTAAACAATGTAATTACGCTTCTGAGATAAAGAAGTTATAATTATTTTAATATATTATTTACGATTCGTAGAATGAGAAGAAAACTGTATTATAATATTCACAATACAACGAAAGCATTAATCTCATTATAAAAAAAAATCGTTCCGGGAATTGACAATTAATTTTTTTTTTTATGTGTGGTGGGTGCTTAGTTGCAGTGACTCCGTAAGCTGTATTACTTGTCTGGCTATCACTGCAACTCTTGCGGTGTAGTTTGGTGTGTGTAAGTTGTGTTCAAATGGCTTTGTGACAGCATCATATCGCCTTTTATGATGCCGCGCTGTTAATACACTAATGTAATCTCTGACTCATTTGATAAATATGTACATGTATTTTGCTGCCGCAAACTCTAACTGATGCTTAATCATTAGGCGAGAATAACCTCACAGTCAAATTAGTAGCAAAGATGCTGTCAAAGCTTTCTCTTTTGTATCGATAGTGTATTCTGTAGTGCGATATAAACTGAATTTCGTCTATTTCCGATTAGGACGATACCAATTACGATTAATACTCTCTCAACAAATACATATCTTTTAAAATGCAATGGCGACGGTCTTCCACAACAAAAGTAAAAGCATGAATGTTCGATTCATATTATTAAGATTATTATTCTGTGACATGTACTAAGACAAGACTAAGGATATGTTCATAGTAACGCGACGAAGCGAGCGACTAGCGACGAGACTAGAGTAGCGACTTAAGGCTGTAGATTCAGTCCACGAATTTTAGCACTTTCAAGAGTTTCACAGTAAATAAACTACAAAGTAATTAACTAACATATACTGTTGTGGTCCACCACGCTTTCTACATTATGTTCGTAAATTTGTCTAAGGTGTCGCCGGCTTACGGCGAGAAAAAGCTACAAAATTTCCGATGTAAGGGTTCGGCAGAAATATGATTGAGTTTATTTTTATAGATAGGGCTATTATTTTAGATTTGTTTTATAGCTGAAATGTTAATCTATGCTTCTATAGTGCTACATTTTTGAGAAAGTTAAAAAAATCTATTCAATGATGTATAACAAGTTTATGTTCAAGATAGTAAAAACATGAAAAATAGAGAAAGTAAGATTTTTACATAGTACGCCCCCTGATAATAAATGTGACATTTGTATTAAACAACTCTAAAAGCTGTGAAGGTTATTCTGAAATGTCAGTAATCTTATTGTTAATCTCATTGTATTGTTACAAGTATCTGTACTGTGCAAACCTAAGATGAATCGTTTTACAAATAGTGACAAATATCAAATGCTGGAGTGTATTATTTTGTGTGGAAGAAATGATTAATTGGCTGCATAAATGTATTTCCATAGATACCCTGAAAGGCGACAGCCAGAAAAAAGCATTTTTCGCCGATTACGTAATAATTTGATAATGCATGGAAGTTTTGTCAAACCCAAAAGAAGGCAAAACAATGAAAATAATGAAAATATTGTTCTTCAAGCAGTAGTTGAAAATCCCTGTACGTCTTTACGGGTAATTGAAAATACACTTGGCGTCGCTAGGTCAACTGCTGGTACCATTTTAAAGCGTGCCAAATTCAAACCTTATCGTGAAAGAGCCAGTCAAGGGCTTCAAAATTGTGACGAAATACGAATGGCACAATTCTGTCATTGGCTCATCGAAAAACATAATGAAAAACTTCTTTGCGAAAATTTTATGGTCTGATGAGAGTCGATTTACTAACTCTGGAATGTTTAATCGTAAAAATACTATATTTTGGTCCGATGAAAATCCACATCTAGTTCGTGGCATTAGATAGCCAGTCAGATGAGGATTTAATGTCTGGATCGGCGTTATTGATACCCATGTTATCGGTCCGTTCTTTTTCAATGAGAATTTGAATTCTGAATAGTATGTAGAACTTTTGCGCACACATGCTGCTGAACGAATTGAAGAACTTCCGCTTGCCACGTTGCAAAATATGTATCTTCAGCAAGATGGAGCGCCTTCACACAATTCCTTTTTGGTTACGAATTATTTAAATAATCAATATTACAATAATCGGATTGGTAACCAGGAGGACCAATAGAGACCTGCTAGGTCCCCGAACCTCACACCTCTTGATTTTTTCGTATGGGATTATCTGAAAAACAAGGTCTATTCGAGATCTTATGAAAATGTGGAAGAATTACGTCAAGCAGTTGAAGAAGCGGTGAATGGAATGACACCGAACATGGTTAGACAATCTTGTGAGGCAGTACTAATACGATGTAGATTGGTCATACGAATGAACGATGGCTCATTTGAATAGTTGTTACATTAATGATTCAGCTACCTAACCACGTTTATTTAATGAACACTAACAAACAAAATGTTAAAGATATTTGGACACAGACTTGTTATTTTTTGTTTGCCTACTATGTTAAAATCTTAGTTTCTCTATTGTTCATGTTTTTACTATCTTGAACAGAAACATGTTATACATCATTGAATAGCATTTTTTTTAAGATATTAAAAATGTCAAAATCCAATATGGCTGCCATAAGAAAAACAAAAGTTGATTATTGTCACGCAAAATCTAGTAGACCTAGATTTTTTTTGAAATCATTTTTAAAACCCTCATGACTTGTTATCCCTAGCCTGCGACTGTTGTACCCTATATCTGCCTAATGAAACAAAAATTTCAAAATCTGAGGTCGGATTATTCATGGACAAATGAATACGCAACTTTTTTTCATTTAACCGACGTTGTATCTCCAACGGTTTTCAATATCCTCATGTACTGCATTTTAAACTGGACAGCCTGTATATACCTACATATGTATATACATAATATGTATGTACAGTGAGGTGCAAAGATATCCGGACACGTCTAGATAGAGAAATACCCTGCGCTCAATACTTTATTCCAAAGAGCCGCAGGGCACCTGACTACCTGCTGAGGTTAACCGTAGTTTTTCGCTCTTACAATAACATTGCAATATACAAATGCGTATAATAGGTATATACATATAATATATATGTACATATATGGATATAGCATAAATTAAAATATGGGAATTTAAACTTCTGTCGCGTCAAGTGGATGATATTATTATACCTTATAGTAGCATTACATAAGTATGGAAATAAATATCGCGACTATTATTTGACTTATTTGATTATTTGACTGAGTTTTAACGAAAATTAGTCAATATCTAAAATATAAATACTACTCCTTTAGTTAATAATAAATCACTCAGCTTACTGTAATCGAAGTTATAATGGAAACTAAATTTTCAAGGCTTTGTAAAGGTATTGTAATATAGAGATAATTCAATATTGCTTTAGTGACCTCTAAGTGGAAATAAATCAGGAATTAAAAGATAAGTACATAAAGGTCAAAAAATACATATATTAATAGTAATTAAAATTACATCTTAAACATATGCAAATGCGTATTGGCGAATTACGAGTAAAACCAAATGTGCTCGTATAGCAATATAATTTTAGTAATACCGTACCTAGTTTTAAAAACATTTTTCATCTGAAGATGATTCACCTAATACAAGCGCAGGTAACACCAGGTAACTTATTTAATTAGAAATTTCATTTAAATACTTTGTAGTATTACTAAAACCTAAATACATATACATATTATATGAAGAAAAACGTCAGAAGAGATTAAAGATGTATGTATTTTATGAGTATTTGTCAAGTTTATAGGTGTTTATGATTGGATAATCCACAAACATAACTCTATTAATCTATTATATCTTATTCTAGAATTTTAAGTGTAGTATTCTGTTGAGCATTAAGTATTTATTTTATACACAAACATTCTTATTGTTGTTTTTAATGTATTTTACTATAAAAATTAATATACATTTTTATGAAGTTTTACTTATCTTTTATTCCCTATCATTAATTACAACTTAAATTTATTCTAGTTCACATCTTCGATTACAGCTTTATCGTCATCTTCTATTTGAAAGGTAAATGACAAATATTGAACCATGAATGAACACTAACTTAATGTTAAAAATTGTTAATATAAATAAAGTGATTTTCACTAAACAGAATTCAACAATTAAACAATTGACTTTCTATTATGATCTCTATTGTATTATAACTTCACAAAATATTCTATGAGTTTGCAACATAAATAATCAGGTACACTAAAGCCTAGGTAAAAAAAATTGATAATGTATTCTTTTGCGAACGCTTCATTACTTCATCTTATAACAAAAGGCATCTGATAGCTTTTCACCTGGTGAAGATGTATAATGTGAACATATATATATTATATTACTATTTTGTATCGGAGGACAACAATCTTTTTTTTTCGGTATGTATTTGCAAAAATGCTATTCCTCTTAATAGTAGGTTGAATAATTACAATTCAATAAAGGAGTCATATATTTATTAATTTTTATTAAAACGAACAACTCGGAAAATATCCGTGATATAGAACAACCGTCGTAAATTCTAACATTTTAATTTATATAATATGTCTACATATATATGCGTTTACATAATACAATGTTATTCTACGAGTGACAAACTACGGTCCCACCCAGCAGGTACTAAACTGCCCTGCGGCTCTTTGGAATAAAGTATTGAGCGCAGGGTATTTCTCTATCTAGACGTGTCCGGATATCTTTGCACCTCACTGTTCATACTTACGTAGGTACCTATACAATTCTTATGTTATTGTTTTTTTATAAATTGAGTTATTTTATAGTATGTTTAATATATGGTTGAATTTTGCATAACTTTGAGTATTTACCCAGCAAATAAAAATTTTAAAATTTACAAAAAATACGGGGGGTGGGGGTTGTTTCTAGACAACAAAAACTGTTGTCGCTATCCTGCAGTACTCATAAAACAGTTATATATTTGTCTTGACTTTTTTTTTATGTCTTAAATACCTAGTATTTTTGGAGATAGTAAAGCAAATCGCGAAAGGTAACGTTGGCTTTAGGGCGCCCCAGCCCCCGAAAACGGGCGATTTAGCATCTATGAAAGTTACCATTGTTGTTACATTACATCAGTCTACAAACCCACCAAGTTTCATTTAAATCGGTGAGGGACACTTCCCTCTTTAAACGTTGTGCGTAAACCTAGAAGACATATGTACATACGTTTCAATGTTCTTCTCTTTCATACAATATGTATTTGCATAAAATTATAAGTAAGAATCAGTTGTTACTTGTAAGGGTGGATTGTAACGTGTTGGGAAATATTCATGAATTGAACTGAATTCGTTTGGGATGGTACAATAAAATGTATCAAAGATGTAATTGTATTAATGTATTTTTTTTAATTTATGAAAGTTCTCGAATCATTTATAAAATAATTGCATAATTAAGTTGTAAAAATAGTTTTGTAATTCTACTAAATGTTACTTGATATTCGTATTTATTATCAAAGGTAACATCAATTGGTTTATGAATGCTATCTAAAAATGCAACATCTTTGGGAAATGAATTATATGCGTAACAGGGTACTTAATATTGAGATGGACACGTATGAAGCCGCATGATTTATGTACTTTGAGTGAAGTGGAATTACGTTTTTCGCATCTCTACATACAATATATGAATATTAAAATATCTCCAGCTCTAGTCGTCTCCCACTACAGCAGCGGTAATTTACATAGCAAATACAATTTCAAATACTTTAATTACTTTGATTAGGCTCCATACAAAATGTTTGTTTCGTTTTAATTAATTTTTTCTATTTCTGATTTTGTTACTAGCAAGTGATAATCACAATTATAGGTTGTTGTGACGTACAATACAATGTATTTGTGTAGTTAACCTCGGTTTATAAGACTGCTACGAAAGAATAATACAATATGTAGTATCTACATATATATGTATATGTATGCCGATTGATTCTATTTTATGTGTTGTTTCAACATAATGAAACTTATACTCGGTGCACAACATTACGCAATTGTTCTTAACAGCGGTTTTTACATTGTTAAATTGCTTACTTGTGCAAATCATTCTTACGATCATATACATACATTCACTATCGACTTATCTTTACTTTAGCACAATATTCATTTCAAGTTCGTAATACCTATTTAGTACCTTTTTCAATTACCTTTTTTATGTGAAACAATTGTTGTTTGTATATGTGTATGATTACTTTATAATCCTTTGCAAAGACAAGATTCATTATGGATTCATTTTGTATTTTTATTTCAGAAAGTAAAATCTCTCGGAAACCACATCAAACTCGCTAATGCATTACTTACAGGGGACATAAGCTTAGCCGTCGCGCTTTCAACTTTTCCAATTTGTAAAAAGGCCAAATGTAAACTTTCGGGTTTTTTAAATTCAACAATGTCATTATTCTGCACTGTTTCCGTTTTCGAGATATGTATTTTTGTATTGACTGTAATTTGACGGCCAAGTTTACGGTGTGTTTACCATGACAGTAGTAAGTGTTTAGTAGTTTACGTATTTATAATGTAATATAAGAATTTAATGAAACTACATGTATATACCGGGTGTGCAGCATAAGATGCAACTGTTCATAGCTGATTTATTATTAAGTTTTTAAAAAAATATTTCAAATAAATGTTGCCTCGAATCATATTCTACACATTTGAAAATTAGTGTCAGTAATGGCAGACTTCCGGTTGTACCGGAAGTATATACCAACTTGATTATTTGAAACGGAGCGCCCTATATATTATTGCACTTTTTGATTCCTTGTTAAATTTAAATGGTACTTGGAAATATCTTCGGTGCGCTTCTCAGTTTTCACTTAAGCATGAAAGGGGGCACGTCTGTTATTTGAAAATTATTGCATTTATATTACAGGGTTATTAAGTAGAGATCTGTAATTTTCGAACTCTAAAATCATGGATAACTTGATTTTTTTTAATGGAACGGTTAGCAATTTTTACATAAATGCATGTAAAATTAAATTTTCTTATTCTGTGTATTTCTAACGGTTATGGAGATATTCTCGATTTTTCAGTTTTTCACTATACCTACATATTGTGAAGCGCTGGCCACCTTACCCTCGCATTTCACCATTCTTGGGACTGGCAGCAAATAATACTGGCATGCTTAGAAAGTGGCCAACAAAGCATAATAGGACCACTAGATACAAACAAAATTGTCTAAAAGATACTTGAGATGTTTGAACCGGTTTCTTTAAAAGCAAATTAGACCTTATTGCAACACATAATCAGTATGGTCAGTGAACGTGTGGGCAGGTATCACTGGATCATAACCAACGGCTCACGGATAGGGTTTATATATACATATATGTGTATATATGGTGGTAATGAAATGGAACTGCTACTGTGCTGTAAGATGCAATTGATTTGGGTACTATCGTGGAAATGTTAAACTACGAGTAGAATTTTTTAACCGCAATCCGACTCTAACAAATCGATAAGCATTAAGCGAAAATAAATCTTCCAGTGAGATCGCGGGTTGTGTTGAAATATAATGAATATAGATGAATCTTACATAAACAGACGCACGTCACATTTATTGTTAGAATATTAGTTATGGTCAAGTTTTCTAAACTCTATGGTTTTATTTGGTATCTATGTCACCTTTCAACTATTTATTATTATTATCATTTATTCTTTTTTCATAATGAAAATTACGTAAATACATATTCATATTACCAGAAACTAGATCAAGAGCATTGAGAAGGATAACAGGAGCAGTTATAAGCGGTTTATAATAATGTTGCCTCATTTTGATTTCAAATCATAGATATAATGCTGATATGTGGGACAATTATTTTTTACTTGAAAATTAAACGTAAAATCCGTTCAAAAGCAACATAAACGGAGAATATAAACAATTGCATTTTCGAAAGAAATACACATAAGATATACATATTAGTAGTATTATTTGTTTATTTCAGATCAAGCAAAAACTTTTACGTAGAATGTTTTTTTCCATACATCCATAATAAAAAAGTTTTTCCTATTGGGACACCTATCCGGCAACACACTGTATATGAATTTTATGCATGGTTAGCATGTTCAGAACTTCTCGGCTTTAATAGGCAAATAGGCTCACTTCCAACTGCATAAATAGTGCCAAATGGTCACAAACAATTTTGTGATCAAACTTTGGGAAATCGAAAATCAAGTTTCAAAATCGTATATCTCGAAACAGAAACACGCATAAAACATATTTTCAGGGACACAACACAAACCCGATATGTATAATGATCGGTTTTGGAATTCCCAGAGGCTTTAATCTTTCCAAATGTACTGCGATAGACATTCTTAACTGATTGATCAGAAAGGATTTGTTTTCAAAATCTATGTTCAACTTTAACATTTCTAAATCAATCCTGCAGTTTACATTTAATTGAGTAGTTTTTACAACACTAATTAATTGCTGTTATTCTTTCCTTACTTCTTTGACCTGGTGCTGTTATGATAATATGATAAATGTTTACAGAAGCAAATTACAATACTCACAATTCTATAGGTACTATTTGGTAGTATTGGGCGATTCGATTTCTTTTACAGATTCGTACTGTTCGAATCAGTACCAATGAGAGATTTGTAGTAGTTCAAGTCTAGTAGTTCATTTAAAAGTAACTACATTACAACACGTTTTTAAGTAATAATTTGTCTTATACCTGTACTTTCTACTTTCCAGTGGATGTAATAGTTTCCTTTAAGGATGATATTATCCCCGTAACGGATAACATCGTTTCTGTCAAGGATAGTATTGTGTTCAATGAAGTTAATATTATGCGTGTTTTCCAATATTTACAGCACGGCACGATTATGGATAAATAATTGATATCACACCTAATAAAACATATTATTATTATTATTAATTATTTTTTATCACTTTTCTTTCTATTTTAGACTTTTATTTACAAATAAATTGTTTTCTATTTCTAATTTCTACCAACGAAACTTAGCTAATGTATAGACATGGCGAATTCGATCCACATTCCAGCAGCCTACACCTACAATTTTCCATTTAATTTAAATTATAAGAAAAACATTCACATTGGACGGTTCCGCGAGTTCACCGATTGTCTACATACCAAGGAGCATATCATATAAGAGTGACGCATTCCACGTTAAAAATTGGACCCTTACACTAGCACACTCTGACGGGCATATGGCGTACTAAATGTGTAAACAACCACGATGGCGGCATTATTAAATTACTATAATATTTTCTTTTGGTACTAAATATGCTCTAAATGCGTGTTTCGATCTTATTTGATCTCATCAGTGCGATATATCTATAAATATAGAAATCACAGACACGTATTTACGTGCATATAAATAAAAATTAATTGAATAACTTAATTTGTGTCTTAGACATTAGAAGACCGACAAATATCATCATGAAATTTCCTGATAATTAAACTCATAGATATATTTAACAATTGTTCTTGAACTAAAGGTTGATCGCTGTTAACACAAGTGTACCATGAAAAACTAACCTTCCGCAACATTTTTTTCTGAATAGAATTTACATGATCAAACGATGATTTCAACAACACAACCATTCTATCGTAAATGTTATTAATATGTAATACCAAACTAAGAGTGGGATAAAGAAAACTAAAAGTATGATGGAGTTCTACATTAGCAGAAAATAAAGAAGATTTACAAACCTATCACCTTCAGGTAAATTAAGCTTTCTTAGAAAAAATCCACATATGTATGTAGATAAGGTGACAACTTGATAATTTAAATCATTTTATCATTAATTGGAACATTTAGAGAAGAATCTTCTAATTCATTCTTATTGAACGTACTATTTCTACCACTTTCAGGTTCAATAGAAGTCATAAATGATTGTAGATGAGATATGTCCACTATCTTGCTCACAATTGAATCCGATAGAATGAGAAGACACAAAATTATTTAAAATACAAGTTTTAAAATTGGCAATAAATTGATGAAAATTTGGATTTGTATTAAGACCATAACACTGACATAATACACCAAGCAGATTCTCTAGCGATCTTGATTAATGATCTTGTTTGCAAGTGTCTAGTTTATTGCACAAGAAAATAAAACCTCGAAGAATATGAATCCAACTCACTTTCACTGGTAGTGATTTTATGACTGCACTGTAGGTGTTTCAAGTACGATGTGCTACTTAAACTTACGTAACTTTCAAATTGATAGTGCTCAATTTTTTCAAGGCTTTCATACTACAATTTTAGTATTCTGATTTACAAGTAACACAACAAGTCTATGATTGGAGCCTAAATCTGCATAACTTACAACTTTGAATAGAGTTTAACCATACCTGTTCTCTATCATTAGAAGGGAGGGTAAAAAAATGTCTATTTTGATAACCCGAATCTGGTAAAATATTGAAATAATATCGACTTTCGCAACCTGGAATTTTACATTTGTATTTGTGTACACTTGAAAAAGTCTTAAAAATAAATTTTTACCTAATTATTACAATGAATTATTATTACTCCAGCAACAATTAATAAAATAAAACAACAAGTAAGGATAACAAAACTTACCCAAAACTTCACTGTTTTCTTTATAACCATATAACCTCACAAAATAATTTGTAAACACTACTAATTTGTAGATATTTTCGTTACCATGCACTGTTGCCATATCGCACACTTTTATAGCTAACCATATTTATTCAGATTTCTTGTTAATAAGAACAATAAAAAAACGTTTTTGTCACAATAACGCTAAAAACTTTCTCATTCTTCATATTAAAACCTTCTTTGATGTTTGATTATCATTCCTTTAGATACAAAGCTTACAAAGATTTGGCAACAATACAATATTTAGTACTCCATATGAATCAAAGATAGCGCGCACATCTTGCCCGAAATTTCAAATTTGAACGAAATGCCCGTGCTACATACTAATTCGCAATTCAAGGATAGTAATGTTTTACGTCTACTATAACAAAGCGGCAAGTGTATTATTCTCGCATGCATTGTGTAATATATCAGCTGTTCTTCGAATAACAAATCTTTCACGAAGAAATAATTTTTCGTCTATTTCGCTAAAAGCTGCAATTAGTAAAGATACTGAAAAGGAAAAAAATACATTTCAAATGGCTATATTTATACATATTATAGAGTTAAATAAAAGATTGTTCTATACTTGGGCTGCTTATTACCACATACTTATATTATATAAAAGAGCAGATATGTTTCCAAAGATACCGTACGACAACTATGGGTTTGATATACATTTTGCACGACAATATAACAGATTTAATCCACCGCTCACTTAAAATAAGATTGATAATCCTTTTAATAATACAAAACGCACCTAACATACGAAAGGATTAAGATTAGCATTTGGTTAATACTGTCAATTGAATATTGACATTAAGATCAAGAAAGAGTCAAATAAATGCTTAAATAGACCGCAATCCTTTCCACCATTGACAGTAGCACAGCGTACACATGCAATTTTGCATTTAATTTAAATTATAAGAAAACAAAATCCACGCGGAACAGTTAAGCGAGCTCATTGACTGTGGAATATTTATACACGACACGACTGCCTACCAATTTGCAATTCAAGGTTGCCATCATACGTACGGCTAGTTGGCTGATCGCAAATCCGATAACGCTCGAAATATCTCCCTCTATGTATATGATACAAATACTATGTTTACTCATTAGTGACCACTCCGATTCTGCATACGATACGAGGTATAAATCAGCGACTCTGTCGAAAGTCCGAAGTCGGTAGACGCTAACCGAAAGGTTCTCTAATATAAGTTGCAAATTATTTCGCGATAGATTCAAAGGAAATTAGCAACGAGGGGAGCTGTTTATATGCAACGAGATT
This sequence comes from Holotrichia oblita, assembly GCA_023690525.1. NCBI lineage: Eukaryota > Metazoa > Arthropoda > Insecta > Coleoptera > Scarabaeidae > Holotrichia > Holotrichia oblita. The sequence goes on along the minus strand of CM043015.1, from coordinate 157,378,467 downwards.
CCAAAACAGTTTCTGCAATTGGTTATATAAACGATAAACGAGATCACTGATAGTATAAATATAAACTACAGTTTCTAAAAATTCCTTTAAGAAGCATGGCTGATCTAAATATATTTTACATCTTCTTCATTTTTGATGTAATCTTGATTTAAAAAAATCTACCTCCACAAGTTAGTCACAAAAATAGCCTAAAACTACGGCATTAAACAAAAAAAAAGTTTTCTTTTTGTAAACCTGATGCGCACATAGTGAAACATGTGGTTTTCGAATTTCCTGCAAATATGAACGATAAAAGTAATAAACCACATTATCTACAATAAAAAAATACGTCAATAATTTTTAAGATAACTTTTTTTTTTCAAATTGTTTGATAGCTCTCCTATAACTTGCTTTTACTGCAATAAACTGTATACCGTAATACTGTTGTTCATTATACAGTCAAAGTTTTCTTAACCGAAAAAGCGTTTAACCAAACTGGTCTAAAGAACGATTCAATGCGAAATGTTTAGTTTAGGGCAATATACGTGCTACTCCCCCATCTGCGGAACGGGCCGAACTATCTCATATGCCCAATACAGTACAGTCTGTCTGCCAGTCAATTTGTTTTACACCGTTATGGCGTTGCGTTAATAGATAGCACACATTAAGTTATATTTTAGTATTGCTCGCTCAGTAAGTACCAATTGTGTTTTATGAGTTTTGTGCGAGTACTCATTTTCATGTCAGTACAACGGAAAAGAGAGGTGGTGACAATTGAAGAGAAGTTAGAAGCGATTGCAATAATGGTAAAAATGACAGGCTTCTCAGAGCAGTTGCGGCTGATTTTGGTGCCAGAGTTTCAACTATTTGTGATTTAATAAAAATGAAACAAAAGATTGAAGAACATGCTTCGAAATTGTCAAATAAGAAACTATGTCAAAATGAAAAGGTTAATGAAGGTAATGTTTTATAGTTCATACAACAGAGGGGATAAGGAATAACGCTCACTGCTCCAAAAATTCAGGAAAAATCTTTCTGAAGCTTCTGATGGGTGAGCAGAGCAGGTTAAAGATTTAAGGCTATTTATGGTTGGCTGGAAAAAATGGAAAAGTAGATATGAGACGTATGTCAAGGAGACATCTTATCAGTTGCTAATGTTGATGCAGTAGAAGTTTTTAAAACTGAGATGGACGAATTTTTAAAAGAGTACACTAAAGACCAAATTTTCAATGCGGATGAAATGAGATTGAATTTTTAGATGTTATAAACTGTGTAAAAAGCAGTGTTATTAATCCATGATAATCCATCAACACACTCTCGGGCTCAGCAACACGGAGAACGAATTGTCAAATTTCTCCCACCAGACAGACAGACAACAATAAAGATAAGGCACGTGGTGTACTCAATGATGTGCTCAATCATGGAGGAAAATAAAATCCTCAACTAAGCAAAAGTGTTGGGAAGAAAGTTTACGATGGAATTTTGATTGAAGAACAAAAAGTACCCAGTTATGAAGATATTAATCACGATGAATTAAGCGAGTGTATAATTGGCGATGAATCAGAGCTTGATTTTACGAAGTAAGATATTGTGAATGAGGACGAGGATGTTGCAGAGTACATCGGTGACAGAGCTGACAAGACCTTCAATGTCATAAAGGTAGGTTTACGAGTTTACTTTGATATGAAGGTTCTATCAAACTTTTATAACCTATCGTAACGGTCGAAGGAAGCTATGCTTACTGACGTTTTGTTAATGAGAAGTTATGGTTTTCGGAGACCATTTCCGCTCCTTTATTTCGGATAACAGAGGTTCTATTGCCTCTACTTTGGTGCTCTATTTCATGAAGAATATCCTGCGTTTTAAACTGTACCTAACTAAATAAAATATAATACTACTGCACAACTTTAACAAATTATAAAAGCATTCACCATTATTCAAATAAAATTTGGCTAAGTTGTCATACATACGGTATATTTATACTTGACATCCTGAATTTATACATTTGTACTTATTGAAAATCGATGCAGATGAAAAAGTGCGCTACCGTCACAAAGTAGTAGTAAACGGCTTTGGATCGCGCTTTTAAAAGTATGGCCAGTTGCAAATCCAAAAATATTTAGGAAAATTGGGAGATATATTGATATTGCGATGAACAAAAAAAAACCTTAATAGAAGAATCTGTAACTGATGTAGGCGAATACTGATAAACGAGATTCAAGAAAACTACTACGTTGCCTGCTCTGGTTAACATCTAAAACCCATGAACAAGGAAAATGGATTTATTCGCTAAAATGCGCGGCCTACTATGTATATCGAATTAGAATTTACTTTAGGAAGTGCTATTGGCCACCCTCTAGATTTTGTTTGATAGGTACCGTGTCAATTGTATGTATAGATATTACCTATATCGATTTGCTCATCCAAAAATGGTGCTTTCGAAATGTAGTAAATGATGGCACTTCTTTTTGTTCTTTGAATATCTAATGGATCCCCAAATACACAAACACTGTTCTGAAAGAGATCGGATATGATCAAATAAATCGTTAAAATAAAGATCCGGAAAAAATGTGCATTGTCTTTATGCATACAGTGTATTTTTAGTTTATATCCAGCCAGCTCAGTTGAGGACCTTCATCTTTTTCAAGTTTTTTTTCTAATGTTAGAGAATAAAGTTTTCTACGTAAGTTATATTATGTTATTGTATGTTCTGGATTGTTATTGTTGATTTTCGGTCATGTGTACAAACATACCTAGTTGTATGATATCATATGTGGAAAAAAAGAATCAAAATTAGATAAGAAAATGAAAATAATGCTTTGAAACTATCCCACATATTCCGCCAAAGCAACTGTAATAAAACTGAAAATATGAAAAAATTTACTCAGTCATTAATAAGTTAATACTATAAATGCAAATTCATTGTATATGTATTTGGTTTAATATTAAAATAATTCTTCATAACTGATGGATGGACATAATTTTTTCTATATCCACGTAATTATTAGGATACTATTTTTCTTACTACAGCTCAGAACGGGGCGCATTTCCTGCTTTATATGAATCTATAACAGCTGCCGCTTTAATTTGAAGATACAAACTATAATTTTAATTAATATTGTATGATTTTTCAGTAATTGCATTTGTATTGCTTGTATCAGTCGAGTCAATAAGAGAGACATTCACTAATAGTTATACAAAGGGATTGTTTTTTCACTGAAAAAAGACACGTATGTATATACATATGTATATTAGGAATAATTACTTATAACGAATAAGTACATGTATATCAACACTTCAAGAATGTAGGTCCTAACAATGGTGAATTTGATTGTTGTTGGCCATGCTTCTGTCTCTGTCGTTCATAGCATCAATAGTGGCAAGTTCACTACAAACAGCTGCGGCTTTCGTAGAATTGCAGAGGCAAGGGGGCCGCACTTCTTGTTTTTTGTACTTCGTCAGTGTCGAGCGAGCAGTGTATTGCGTTGAACGTATGTGTAGCTGCTTAGTTGAAAAGTATACGGTGTCGGTGTGCGTGAGTCACGAAATATTTGCAGTTTTTCTTTTTTTTACCTGAATCCTGCATTCCTGTTTTAATTCATATCTACCTACTATTTGATGGCATTCACTAGTTGTATACGCCATTTTTACAATCGTATCGACCAACGCGAGTGAAAACATCGGGTTTTATTAATAATTGATGATAGATATGGAATAGTGAGGTTATGTTATACTAGTTTATAGAGGTGAATTTGGTGCTTCTGTGCGAGTTTCGTTAGCCTTGCACCTGAGTGCATTGCGCCATACTACTTTGGTAAACTACGAATGTCTCTATAAAGTTCATACGATATATTTAAAATTTGTCTTTACAATTCAGATTTGAAGGTGTTATAGGTAGATTAATGTGATTGTCATCAATGTGTTATAGCGCATAACATACATAAGTATTCTAAATTATTCTGTAAATAAACGATTACTAAAACAATATACTCATTTTGCATATAATTTGTAGTAAATGTACGCTATGACTATACAGACCGCATTCAAAGAAGAATATGATTCATGTAAGGCCAGGTTTTTATAAGATTTATCGCTGAAATTTATTGAGTTATCTTTTTGTGGAAATATTTAGCAATACGATAAGCACGTCATGAAGTAAACTAATATCAATACTACGAGCATATATTATTTAAGGGCCTACCTATCAGCCGGAGCGAAATTTGAAATGGGCAAATCATTAACGCACTAGATATGAAGATTCAATTATAGACTAGTGGACAAAGAATAAGTAATATTAACATAGAAATAAAAGAAAATTAGGTTTTATTTTATTATTTATTATACAGGATGTTTAAAAAAAAGTGTCGGATACTTTACCCGCTTATAGTTCTCGTCAGGGCAAACAAAAAAGTTTTAATAAACATAGGCCCGCAAATCAATTCTTTGATAGATAGAGGTGATTCTAGTTTAGGCTGTAAAGTAATTGTTTATTTGTAGAAATTGTCACTAATTTTCGGTTAAGCGCTGTCAGTGACACGTTTGTCTTTTCTATTAAAACGAAATGGCTTTCTATCCCAATCCAGAGATGGCAGCTATGCATTTTATGTAGGGTCGTGTTAATGGTAACACTTATGAAGCACGGCGATTATACGCCGAAGCATTTCCTAATCGTGCAATTCCATCTGATAAATTGTTTTCACGACTACATCAACGATTAAGAAAAACTTATCCAAAATCAAAACTTTGTTGCTAATATTTTATTTACTGACTAGGGTATTTTTACAAACAATACAATTTGGTTGTTGTGGAAATTCACCACAACAACCACATTTGGGCGGATGAAAATCCTCTTGCTGTTATGGAGACAAGACATCAACACCGATATTCTGTGAACGTTTGGTTGGGTATTTTTGGAAATTGTTTTATAGGCCCGGTGTTTTTACCAAATCGTTTAAATGGTGAAAATTATTTGAACTTTTTAATTCATATTTTACCCCCATTACTAGAAGATGTTCCTCTAACTGACAGAGTTACCCAATGGTTTTTGCACGATGGTGCACCACCACACTTTGCTGTCGCAGTAAGGTAATTTTTAGATGAAACAACAAATGGATAGGACGGGGAGATCCTGTGCCATGGCTACCTAGATCCCCTGATCTAAACCCACTAGATTTCTGTATTTGGGGATATTTAAAACAGCTGGTATATTCAAGGCCAATTAATAATATAGAAAACAAATGCCAAATGTTTGTTTATAAAAATGTAATTTTTTGATAAGAATAGAAATTCAGCTCTATCTGTGAAACAATTGATTTGCGAACATGTACCTATATCAAGACTTTTTTGTTTGCCTTGACGAGAACTATAAGCGGGTATCTGACACTTTTTTTAAAAACAGTTTATATAACAAACGTAAGCAATAATCTACGAAATTATTAATGTAATTTACTCTATTTTATTTCTTACATACGTTATTAAAGTCTTTTATTCCTTGTCCACTAGTCCATTAAATTTTAATATTACATCAATAATTTTTTGTTTATAATTCGTATCAAAAAACATAGTTAGTAAAAATTACATTACAAATTTCACACCAAGAACTGTTAGAGGTTGTGTGTACATTATATTTCCAGGTGTAGAACTATAATTTGCAGGACAGTTTGCAAGTTGACCACACTATTTTATGTTACAATTATTGATTTAACACTACAGAAATACAAATATAAAGAGTTGCATTATTTTATACATAAGTAATATTACTTATAATAATTTATATGTAGCAGAACAGCTGACACCAACTGTTGTCGACTGCTAATAGAGTTGTAAATACATAGGTGTATAGCCGATTCATTCAAGTTTTTTTCTGTGTACATTTTTATTCTAGCCAATTAACGTACAAAGCAGAAAACAACTTTGCATGTTTGTTAATGAACGCGCAGTTGTATTCTATGAGCTGTTATGTACTTCGCAAAATTTAACATTTAAAAAAATAGACGGATGGACAAAACAACATGCACTGCAATTTACAAAATGCATTACATATATATCTCTCTCTAGTATCGTGCCGTACGACAGTGCGAGTGTGTATGAATAGATGGCGCTATGGAATGTTTTAGGCAGTGTCTAGTATAGAACTATTAGTGGTATATTTGATATTTCTACCAAGAAAAATCAAACAGCAGTATAATTGTAAATCTCTGATATCGAAAAGAAGTAAGTAATAATATAAGAATATTGCTGGCAAAAGTGGTTACGCAAAAGAGGAAAGGAAGACCTATCCAGAAGACACCAAAAAGGATCGCTTTTGCTTTTGCAAACTATCTTTTAAAAATGGAATCGTTGCAACCATCATGAGTTTATCGCATTGTTCTTTACACTCTATTATATAAAAGAAAGTGTATATTTTGTATTCTAAAATGTATACGTGCCTATACAAAATTTCGGGAAGATCTACCTACTTTGATTATATCGTTATTTTTTAGATTCAACAAAATAAAATTATATTTATTCACAAATTAAGTGTACAAAATGTAATAATAATATTGCTCTACAATCAATCATTTATTCAACATAAGTGCTCACCTTTTTCTATCGTTCAATGTCCTACAAATAACATTTTTTTATAAAAACATTTTGTTGAATCTAAAAATAACGATTTAATCAAAGTAGGTAGATCTTCCTGAAATTTTGTATATGGCCATAGTTTGTCATTCTGAATAACTTTTCTTAGTAATATTTTAGCATACTGTGAACGATAAAGGTACTTTACCTGAAACGGAAATAGATCTTGCTCAACTGTCGACGCCTATGTGCGTAAGCAGGGCTTACTTACAAATGATCAAATTTTTAGCTCTTGTAGCAGCTCTTGTAACATCAATCCTGGGACACGCTGTATATATAGGTGTCTACGCGAAAGTCCACATCTTAATTGATAAACGAGATACTGATTTTTTTTTCGTTTGATGCATGTATCTAGTATACTCAAGATCTACAAACCTAAAATAATGCCGATTATACAGCGTGTCCCATTTCTGCTAGATGAACAAAAGCGGCACATTATGTATGGTACACATGATAAAATTGGCGGTTTTTGATATATTTAGTTTGCTATGTTTTTCTAGTAAATGTTCGTCAATCGTAGTATCACAAACTTTTTGATTACATTAATTAACAGAAAAATATTTTTATGTTAGGTAATAATGGTTCTTTAAAGCAACATGTTAGAAACTGACCTACAGTGTAAGGTGTGCGAAAAAAATGTCAAATTTGATGAAGAAAAATATGAAAAATTCCGTTAATTCAAACTGTGAATGATAGGTCAGTAAAACGTAGAATTGAATAGTCTACAACTTTGCTATAGCATTCCCTATACCCAAGTTCAAAAAGTTCTCCAAGTTTGCGGTGTTTCGGTAACCATTTGTTAGGATATGTGGTATTTAAATGCTGTCTAACCCGAAGTAATACTAAACGCGTTTCCTAGTGTGTAAAGCGTAAAAATAAATCTATATCGTTCTTTTATATAAAAGAAACTTAATATAAAATAAATTAATTATTCTTATGCCCTAGCACAACCGATAGAAATTTATACAAAATTATTTTCTCTCCTTCCTGTCCTCCCTCTTTTTTTCTAATAGATATTACTGCTAAAACTATGACTTGTCCATCCATTTGTTAGTAAAAGTAACATACACTGTTCCAAGACAAATATTTTCTGATGTGCAACAAGCTTGGACCGTAGCATCTTTAAATGCATGCCAATATTGTGATAAATTGTCGGCCAGAAAAATCGTATACACGACAGGGAGCCTTTCCTTTAAGTGGTCCTAGTTCTACTTAGGTCACAGTTGAAATTACGCTCGTGAGCATTAAATAGGAAACTACTTTTGGCATCAGCTAAATCATTATAATTTATCACCTTTTGAAGGTCATGATAAAATTGGTAAATAGTTTCTGGTTTTTTTACATCCTTTCTTAATTTTTGAAGGTATTTAGGCCTTTTTTAAGGAATTATACCAGTCTTCATTAAGCATCCCATCTTCAAAATATGTCTTCAGTACTTTTTCTTGGACATATTTTCGAACTAATTGTCGCAGTCTTACTTTAACACAGAGAAGGCCTGTTTTCGCCTAAACACTGTATAATTTTGTTATAAATAAAATTTGTGAACGACATTGTTTTTCTTTCAGAGATTCTGCTGTAAATCATTGTTATAATGGTTTTTCTGCTGCACAGTAATTCTTATTGGGGTTGATAACATCCTCAACAGCAGTGTAAAATCTTCAATGGAGTGAGAGTTTTTCTGTTTTTTTAATGCTCTAATAAATATATAGGGTGATTGATTGAGACCGGCCATTAGAAAGATTGGGCGTCCGAATGATAATAATTTTCTGCAAAGTTGAATGTTCATATAGGATAATTAAATCTATCAATCAAAAATATTTTCAGGATGGCGGCACTTCCGGAAGTAGCGAAAATTGATATCAAGTTTCATATTTCAAATAGAATGATATTTTACTAGCATTCCCTATACATAATTAAGTGTAGTTGTTTTGAAATTTTTCGACTTCTTCGAGAATTTTTGAATTTATATTATGCTCGAAATTATGTATTGTCGTTTTTAGTTTATTTTGTATTGATATGAGGGAATATAAAAAGATTAAAGAACTGACCGTGGGTTCAATGACAGATATCTTCATTGGATTCAATCTTTAAAATTAAACATATCGAATCAATTTTTTTAAACAAAGCAATACAGAAGCGTTGTCAAATAACCGCCAATAAACACAGCAATACAAACATGCTTACGCATACATTCTCTTTTCTTATAGAAATACTTTATTTTCATAGCAAACTTCGAGCAAAATAATAGATATTAGAATAATTTTCGTAGTTGCAACCAATAATCTCTAATAAAATTCATAAACCAATAAAGACCTTAATACTGATCGATGTAAAATTTCGTGTTGAATTAAGTGCTACAATAAAAACTAAAGTGTGACATTTGAAAAAAAGCACTTTTAATTTTAAAGAATATCTAAATTGATTGGTAATTTATGCACACATTGTATAAGGTTTGTTGGAAATTATGACAGTTCTCATATATAATATATAACTCATTACTTTCTTTTCCAGAAGTTTGGCACCTTACGGTTCGAAGCACTTTACAATATTATTACACAATATTTCTTTAAGACGGTACAATAGCAAAATATTAAAGAAAATTGTAAATATCTTAGAAACAGTTGAATTTAGGCATAGGGTATCCTAATACAAAATATTTGCAAATAATGCAATCGATTGCATTAAAAAAATATACCGTTATATTTAAAATAACAAAGTTGCTATTTACTTCTGGTATAACCGGAACTCACATTTGGTTAAAAATATTTTAAAACAATAGAACTACTGCAACAAATGCAAATTTCATATTTTCAGAATTGTACTATCAATAGATTCTTTAGCTTTCTATCTAACGGATTTCGTAAAAGAGAAGTTTGTAAATTTAGTTCATTGTAGATAATAAATGATTTATATTACATTAATCGGAAGTTGTAGATGTAGAGGTCTCTAAAATGTACTTCTAGTTGAGTATAGAATCTTATTTGCAATTAGAATTAGAAGTACAAAAATAAAAATGAGTTCTGTTGTTGAAGGAAATACAGTACACTGAAAAAGCGGTGCCCTTATTCAAACGTATAAGTAAATGTATAGTAAATGATATTAAATAAATTTTATTTCAACAAAATATTTAGCTGATTGAATAAACATTTTTGTACAGCTTTTTAAACGTCAGATGTTGCAAGTTCTAAATAGGTTAAATTTTGTTATGAAACCACAAAAATTGAACAAAAAAAGTAAAGAAAAAACAGAAACTGCAGGCAGTTGGTATTTTTTCACTAATCACAAGTTTTTCTATAGTTTTTCCATGCTTAAGTAGTAGTTGCGATCCTATATACAGATTTACTCGTATGCTGAATGAAATAGTAGGGAGACAGGGGCACCTTCGGACAGTTTTTTAGTAACCAAGATATTTTCCTTATAGCAAATAAAATTAGCAACTTCTATACATTTTATGAAACTACATTTACTGTACTACATAGTTTGTAGTTGACTTTTATCCAATAGCGTAATATATTTTGTTATTACAAAAAAATGTTGCGTTTGTCCGAAGGTGCCCCTTATCGGGGCAGCTCCGGACATGCAAGGGGCAATTCCGGACATATTCTCAATTATTTTTTCTATTGCTTTTTACTAGTAGCTAATAGAATTTGTACATCCAATTTGTTTGCATATGGCATGAAACGAAAAAGAAACACCAAATACCTTCATCATCTATTAATTTATTGAAGGTTAAACATATTTAAATTAATGTTAAATCTCATGCAAGATTGCATTCTAGATGTTCCTTTAATTCCTAATGGCCTGGGAAGTTTTAACACAATATCTTGTTTTAAAACACTGGAAACATCGGGTGCATGTGGTAATACAAATCCATTAGTTTTTGTTTTTCTATAGCAACTCACTTCAAATTCATTTTCACGTAAGATTGAGCGAATTTGACCAACATAATGTTTTATTGTTTTTTTAGTCGGAAACTGCACTAACACATAATCGTCATAACTAAGAATGGTATCGTCTACGCAATACGTAAGGGTTTCATCTTCACGTTCCATCATTTCAATATCAGAGTCCGAAGAGTCACTATATTTGTTTGATTTTGCGCTCCTTAGTGCGCCAGGTTCTGATGATGATGTTGAATCATATTCTTTATAAATCCGTTTGCGGTTTTTAACTCCTTTTTCTTTTTTATGCTGTACCCTGTTGACATTTCTTAAAGATAGGTTACTAGTAGACTGTACTTCTTCTGTTTGTGGTTCTCTCGATTTTACCGTTTCTTTCTTCTCAATTATTTTGGATTGAGATTTATTTACCGTTTCCGTTCGAATCAAGAGTTGCTTTTTTACTTGCTTCTGTAATTGTAATTGCTTCTTCTTTTCTCTTTCTTCAATTTTATCTTTTTCTGGGGAATCAGTATATATTTTTGAAGATTCCGGCTCGGAATTCTGTTTAATTGTATTCTTGTATTGTGGAAGCGGTCTGATGTCTAAAATTTTTATTTTTGAATTGATGTTAATTTGAATAACATTGGCTAATATTGTGTCCAATATTTTTCCAATGAACTGGATAGAATCTTCTTTATATTCAGAAACGCTAGTGGCTTGTAATGTAACTGCATCATCGTAATTAATAGTTTTGGGTGGCGCAACATATATATTATCATATATTTCAGAATTGAGCGGCCATATCCCTGTTTTTTCGAAAGCTCTAATAATATTTAGTGGCGTAAAGGAATTGTAGTATGGTTGAGCCGACAATCGTGGGATTAGATCAATCTTTATAACACTGCCAGGATTAGTTAATAAATACTCATCAAGAGAAGTTTTGAGCCGTGCTTTAAAAGGGGAGAAAAGACCTGTATCCAACGGCTGCATTCGATGAGTGCAGTGGGGCGGAAATGTTACCAAGGTAACGCCATTTTCTCTACAGAATTGAATAACCGGTACTTTTATATGACTCTCATGGTTGTCAGCTATAATTAAAAGTGGGTTGTCTTTAGAACAATGTGTATATTTTTTAATATGTTGTAAAGCTTTAAAAAAAATATCTGCATTGCTCCACCCACTATCTGAACCGAAGCAAATTGATCCTGCTGGTGCTCCACTTAGATATTCTTACTTAAGCCTTTTCCTTGGAAAAATATACACCGGTGGAATAGTTGCACCAGACGCACATATTATACCTATAAATGTGACCAAGGTACCACCTTCCCCACTTGTTACTTGACCCACTTGCTTTTTTCCTCGTTCTGCAAGAACTTTTGGTGCTTGCAGTACCGTTGAAATACCGGATTCATCAATGTTTATAATACGATCTGGTGTATACTGATTCTTAGCTCTTCTAAGAACATCTTTATGATTTCTAAAAAAAGTGTCAACAGTTTCCTTATTGAAAGCATTTACTCTGGCTAGACTGGTGTTTTCAGGTTTTCTTAATGACAGTCTAGGATGCCTTTTCATAAAGCTATACAACCAGTCTTCTTCAGCCATAAGATTTTTATCCCAAGTCGCCGGATATTTCTTCTTTAAACCATTTACAAATTGATATGCTAGCTGTCTTGTGGCTTTATATCCTAACCCATAATGATAGTTAGAACACTGACGTAAATACTGTTCCAACTCATTTTCCTCGGTTTCATTAAAAACAGTCCTGGTAGCGTATTTGGTGGCGGTATTCGGTTGGTCTTCGCCAGGATTTATTTCATCTTCTACGCCAGAATCATCTGCAGTCATATGGTTGCGACGATATCGTTTTAAACGATCATATAAAGTTGATTTTTTTATGTTAAAATTAATGGCAGCATCTCTAATGGATGATCCATTTTCTATAATATCTTGGAGCGCATTCTGGATACTATCTTCAGGAGTAAGACCTTTGTTACTCTTCCTTTTGTAATTACGGACGATTATTTTTACTAAAAAAAAAATAATTTACATTCCAAATTGCTTTACTTACTGAAAAAATTAAGTAAAATAAAGTATTTAAATCACATCGGAAATATTTTGTAACCGGGGCACCATCGGACACAACCAGGGCATCATCGGACACTGTCCGATGGTGCTCCGGCCCTACTGTCCGAAGGTGCCGCGAACTACAATTTACAAGAAAAGATTTTACAAATTTATCTAACTTCATTTCACAGAATGGCGTGTTACTCTAACCTAACTTAAAATAATTGTTTCTACTAACACATTATTAAAATCGCAAAATAATTAATTGAAGAAAGGTAGAAATCCTTAGGAAGACGTATTGAAAATGTTTATCAAAATGAACGAAAACAAACTTACCTTAATTTCTTCTACAAAACTTGGGTAAAATAACACCTAATTTTCACAACGTCCGTGAAAACTATGTCTCTATTCGTATAAAAAATATCACGTGAGCACTAAACCGCCAAACCGTTTAAATTTGAATGTCCGGAGGTGCCCCGTGTCCGGTGATGCCCCGGTCTCCCCTAATACTTGAAAAATTTGAAGAAAAAACAGCGATCAGTTTCGCATAAGTTAAATTTCTATGGTTTTTTTACTTGTGTATTTTTAGTGTCATATTACATATCACGTAATACCATTAATCATCACAAAGATGTCATGATGGGCCGATAAGGCGAAAAGCGTGGACATATAGTAATTGTTTAGTGGCGCATAAAGCTTTCGTTAAATTTTAACTTTTAATTCCTGCTTTATTTCCACTTAGAGGTCAATAAAACAATAAATAATTAAATACCAATTTATTCCATAACATATAATAATATGTTTTCGTTAAATAACTTCTTCAGTGGAAGAAATTGACATTTAATATGTGTCAAAATACTAATAATATAAATATAAATTGCCATGCCTATCAACAAAATTATCTAAAAAACAAAGAATTCATTGATATATCGAATTTTAATTATATTCACAAGTAATTTAAATTTTAATAAATCAATCAATTTAATGTATAATAATAATCTATATTACAAATGTCTGCGACTTAGTTATTCAATAGTAAATAAAAGGTTTGGTTGGAAGAATTTATTGTTATTAGTATTCCACGACAATTAGGAAACATATACTTTAGAGAGGTACAAACATCAATCTAAGTACAAATAATAATAAAAATAAAATATAATATACTAGAAATATGTATATTTAAAATTCTTGATATAAGGTATAAAAGAAGTACAAGAAAACAGTTCTATAAATTTACACGGACAATAAGAAAGATTTTAAACAAAACTAAAAAACATTCAACAAAATAAGAAGAAAAGTAAGTAGCTCTCTTAACTGTAAGGAACAAAATACGTAATTTTACTTGTGCGAAACAGTTACTTTATGAAGATGAAGGTAGTTGCCGCATGATTAAAATCAGTCTTCAAGAACATTTTTTCTGATGCAGTTTCAATGGCCGAATTCACTATTATTTGTAGAACAAAGGTGTACAATATACATATGTGAAAAAAATCAAAAGCTGCTTTTCTAAAAACAGAATAGTAGCTCGGAAATATTTTTTTTTAATGGTAAATTATTTTGCTGGCTTTAAACATGCCAACTCGTATATAAATCAATCATAAAAAAACGCGCGTTTTAAAGTTATTAGCGATGTCAACAAATTAAAATAAAGCAATTAAACAATTAAAATGTTTAATAAATGTGCCAAAAACTATAATGAAAGGTTTTACAATAATTTTATCGAAAAAACTCTTACTTTAAATGAATGTGAAATGTGCAATTGGTATTTGAAATATTAAATCGTCGGTTTTTTAAATTAGATGAGATGCTATTCAAGTGAATACTGCTAATAGTATTTTCGCAAGTCACTGGGATCGTGCTTCCACCAATGGCACTCCTAATAGCGTTTCATCTTATTACTGATACACTCTTTGACGTAATCGCTCGCCATAGTTGCCGATTTCCAACCTACTTGCCGTTGGATTTGATCGATCGTCATACCACCATTCGCCATAATGGTGGTAGATGCATGTACGTCCAAACGTATATTCCGTGTATTTCTCAGAATCATTTAATTTAAAATAATGTGCCATTTGCAGTAAACATGATTCAAACATATTAACATCCAGTGCTTGACTTAGTGCACTTGCCTTTGTTATACCGTAAGAAAACACGGTCCGTACTCAGATTTTGAGGGCGCAATAATCAATACTGCTTCACCAAACTTACATAATGAATTCTATTATTGTTGGCAACAGTAGAACCTCGAGTCTTTACCGTCTTAGGTTTTCTGCATACGGACCTTAGCGTAATAGATTCGTCCTGCAGCGTCGAACCCTCTACGCCTCCATATCCGACAACGACATAAGACTTTAAAGTGTATTTTATTAGTAGTTATTAAAATCTTAAGTAAAAAATAGGACCTGTTTTTTGTTGAATTTTAATTATAAAGCATTCTGTTATTTTGTCGGGATGTTGCGATGCTGATGGTCTGTTCACAACAATAGAATGCAGGTGTGCTGGACGCAATAGTGACAGCTGTCTTTCGGGTTACAACTTTTAGTTGTGGGTTAGAAAGAAACAATACTTTACCACTTTCAACTGAACTTCCGCGTGAGGAAAGTAGTAGTAAATTCCCATATTATTTTGTAGCAGACAGCGCATTTCCGTTAAGGAAAATATCACGAGACCATGCCGCGAAAGAAATACTAATGCGAATTTGCAATTATAGACTTACTTGAGATAGAAAAATATATAGAGTGTAGATTTGGAATGATGACAAAAATTTCAGATTTTGTAACACTTATATGGTGACGAAAATACGAAGCTATTATTTCAACAATAAAATGTGATTGTGTTTTACATAATTTTATCAGAAGAAAAGATGGCACATTATATGCAAGCCCTCTACCAGAAATATCTAGTAAAATCCGAGAAATTCACCAGATATTGAAAATTTAATAACTAGTAAAATCCGAGAAATTCACCAGATATTGAAAATTTACATACAAATATACATATGTACCTATATGTATGTATATATTCATAATACAATCTCTCTTGTACGGGCAGACGGTGTTGTGTTAACTTAGGTTATCCCTAGCTAGGTGACTAGGTATGTGTTGAGTTGCTTTATTTCGGAATTTTGTTAACGCTGCATTGTATTCAGAGTGAACAGATACTACAAAGTGTGTGGCACATACAAAATATCTATATAAAAAGGCGCGTTGACATTAAAAGAAAAGACTTAATTAATATTTTCAAAAAAAAAACAAAGTGTATGTAATTCGGCTTAAAGGTTGAAAATGGGCAAAACAAGTCGCAAATACATATATTAAAAAAATAAGATTAGGCTACGAAAACTATGGTGTTCGAATGAAATTAACATATTAATGGTATTAAACACATAAGGAAAAAAAATATGCGAAGAACGAAGTGGAGATTGATAGAGAACGTTATGAGTGGTTTATTAAAATTCATTGTCACAGAAAATAGTCCCGGATAAGTAACTTGCAAACATTTCAATGCATAAAGTGGTCGGTGGCAACGTTTGAAAACATGTCATAATTAAGTTTAAAACAATCTCTGAAGAAGGGGTGCCGATGTTAACATTCAGGAAGTTACGAAATATCTTAAAAGAATTGAAGTTACTTTCAATAAATATAATGCTAAAGACATTTACAACGTAGATGAAACGGATCTGTTTTATCGTGCGTTACCAAACAAAACATTTACTTAAAAAAATGCAAAATACATTAGTGGAAAAATGTCCAAAGAATGGCTAACAATTTTACATTGTATCCATCCGGCCGTGAAAAAAAGAAAAACCAATCGTTGTAATCAGCCCATACCAGATCATTGAAGAATGTCAATCTAGCATCTGTGAAAAATTACAGATTTTGTTGGCTTATTGGATGCTATATATTTCATTGATAAAATGTGGCAATCTGTAACCAATCCAACAATAAAAAACTGTTTTCGAAAAGTAGGATTTTCATGCAGTACCAACGATGACAATGACGAAGATTTTGAAGCAGAAGATTTTTTACCATTGTCAATGTTATCACAGCTTTCAATGCAGTCTAGCTTAATGGAATTGATGTTGAAGATTTTATAAATACATATGGACATTAACCTCATAATTAAAGATGAATATATAAATTCCGAAATGTCCGTAACCGAGCAAACTACGACAAAAAAGACAATGTGAAGAAGACTATGCAGATTCAATAAGAAATTACAATGATGCATTAAAAATGATAAGAGATTTGAAACAATTTAGTGTAAATGATGGAGGTGGTTTACTGAAAAATTTCGAGATGAGGTACTTAAACTAACTAATCAAACTTCCATCCTAGAATTTTTTGTATTACTTTTTATTTAATAGACTTCAGGTTTTACTATTTATAGGCTTTTATTTATGTATAAGTAAAAGCTGGATATTATGCAAATGAAATTAAATATTAAAAATAACTCCATGAATATTCGACATTTTTCCTGAGGAAAATATGTTCTTTTTTTCCATAGACAACTCTATGCTTCACATTTTAAGCGGTACACCCACTTCTTTCTTCCACTGTCTTTGAGATGTTACGGATTCAAATAATATTGACTTGTATACACTACCGGCCATTAAAGTTAGGACAATTACTAGAATTTAACAAATTGGAATGTTTTCACTATCAAATACTGTCGGTATTATTTTAAAAGATTATACAACAAATTTCAAAGAATATTTAAGTATTTAAGACGAAAATCCTCATTACAATACGTGAAATAGAAACAAATTTCAATTTATGTCAATAGCATGTAGACAACTCATTAAGAAACGGTATTCAATGAATAACAGATTAGCAGGTTTACCATTAAGGAAACAAATGTAGGGGGCTGTAAAATTTTACCTGCATATTTGCTATTATATTAGAAAGAAGTTCTTATCATATTCGCTGTGAACAGTGGTGAATCAGTTTGTTAATCAACCACTGACGATACGGACGTTCTATTAGTGTGTTTGTGTGTTTGTATTATTTAAAAGATGCCGAAAGGAAAGCCGATAACTCTGGCAAAGCGATCAGCTATTCTCACATTACACAAAGAAGGATATTCTGTACGTGTAATTGCGGAAAAATTACTAGTGAGCAAATCAACTGTACATTACACTATTCGTCGGTACCAAACCAGCGGTACTTTAGAAGACCGTAATCGACCTGGTCGACCAAAAGTGACGACCCCTGCGGAAGATCGACGCCTTAAAGTGCTAAGCAAGCGAAACCGACGATTGACAGCGCCCGAAATCGCAGCAGAAATGAACAGGGCACACGAGCGACCGATTTCTCTAACAACTACTAAACGTCGTTTAAGACAAGCCGGCCTTTACGGTTGCGTTGCGGTAAAAAAACCATTGTTACGTCGCGGAAATCGGCAAAAGCGTCTACAGTGGGCCAAACAATATAGAAATTGGACGGCAGAAGATTGGAAAAATGTTCTTTGGACAGACGAATCCAAATTCGAAATTTTTGGACAGAAGCGTAGAGTCTTTGTAAGACGAACGAGAGCGGAAAGAATGTTGCGCGAATGTGTCGTTCCCACAGTTAAACACGGTGGTGGTTCTGTGGTGGTTTGGGGTTGTTTCAGCAGTGCAGGAACCGGAGATCTTGTAAAAATTGATGGTATTATGCGCAAAGAGAACTATAGACAAATATTGGAGGAAAACGCTGTGACATCCGGATTGCGTTTGATAGGAGACAACTTTGTGTTTGCACATGATAACGACCCCAAACATACAGCACGAATTTGCAAAGAGTATTTAACGTCTCAAGAAGAAACAAATGTTCTGCAAATCATGACCTGGCCACCACAGAGTCCGCATTTGAACCCCATCGAATTACTGTGGGATGAACTTGATAGACGAATTCGAAATGTTTGTCCAACTTCAAAAAACATCTGTGGGAGCTTCTTCAAATTGAGTGGAACAACATTCCCGGCGAAACTTTAACCAAATTGACAGAACGTATGCCGCGAGTGGTCCAGGGAGTTTTACGCGCCAAAGGAGGCTATTTTGACGAACAGAAGATATGGTATAGTTTTGTAATAAGAATGTTTTGTTTTATTTTTTTATGATATTTCTTTTTCTTATTTGTATATATTTGTAGTTCTAGCATTAAATTTTTAGTTTTGTTTTAATTACTATCATTTTTATTCATATTTTCAATAATTTACTTGCTGTCCTAACTTTAATGGCCGGTAGTGTATATTAGGACAAAAACAAAACCACAGAGCTGCAATTGACATTATTTAGTTGACATTCATTATTGTTTTACTCACACTCGAGTGTAGACTTGCTTCATATTAACAAACATTGATTGAATTAAAGTGTAATAAATAAAAATTATTCTTTTACATACTAAACACCTGCAATAAACTTCGACCGTTTTATAGATATGAGGTCATAAATAAACTATTCTTAAACGTATTTCATGACAGAACAATTTTCTCAACAGATATTAATTCGAAGCATGTGTGTCGCTTATAGTGTATGTAGTAGTTCGTATCTAAGTTTTCGTGTTTTATGAGTCACTGTATCGTGCATGTAATGGTGTTCTTGTTGAATTGTTACGTTCTAACTAAGCTGTAGACGAATAATAATGCTAGTGTATATGTTAATAACCTTCGGTTATGAGGTGGTATTTATTCCATAGATCCATTTCGAATCTATTCTCATTTGCATTTTGGTTGAAGAGTTAATTTCAAATATGTACAAAAATATATGGTTAACAGATAGTTCAACGAATTTTAATAATAAATATGTTGCGTACAATTATTTGAGTTATTTCACACTCAGATTTAATTTTTGTAGTATTCATTAAGTATGTATACTCGCTGATAAGTTGGCAGTATCTCCGGTACACTTCGAATATGAATTCCTGAAGTGCGAGCAAGAGCTACTGAGAACACACTCGTCCGCGAGTGAACATAAACATGATTTTAAATCTTGGAAGATATCTGAATTGATTGTTCATTTCTGAATACCCTGTATAAATTTTCTTGAAAGTTATGATAGCATACCTTAATACAAAATATTTGCAAATGATGCGTGTAATCGATTGCATTAAAGAAAATTGTGTCATTCCATTTAAAATAACAAAGTCAGATTTGTTTGAAAGTATTTTAGAACAAAACCACTACTACAAATGCAAATTTCAAAATAATAATAGCAGATTCCCTAAGCCTTTTAACTAACGGGTTTCGTGGAAGACCTTGTGTAATAAACGATATGTTAAAAAAGAATTCGAATCTATAGTGTATGTAGTAGACAGAAAAAACACAGAAAAAACATTTTATTAATAAATTATTTGAACGATAGTGTTGGTAGTGGAATTGTAATTATGGAGATCGTTGAAAATTGAAAATATTCACATAAGGTGGAAAAATTTGCTAGTAATAGTAATTATCAGAGAAAGCGATTGTATAAATAATAAGTTAAAGTTCATCCTCATATAATATAACATCGGTGTCTCAAGATTTCATTTTTGTCTAGTCACAAATAATTGTTATGTAATGACAGTTATGTATATTACGCGTTCATAATACATAATATGTATAGTACACTGCATTACGATAGCATCATATACATAGAATGAGAGGCAATGAGACTTGCCAGCATCTTTTCTAATGACCTTTTTGTGAGATTTATATCTATTGGAATAGCTAGCACCTAACATTCACAATTAATTATGTACAAGTTAAAGGCATTCCAATAATTTGTGTCCTCGTTTTTTCGAGTTGGTTAGTTTTGAATTATCGTTCTCGTGTATCTGTTTCATTCCTGTTTAAATTTTTTTACATATGCAAAAGGCTTTTGTGGTGTACAAACTGTTGATGTGTCTTAAAATTATTCCACAGATGCATTTTAAAATCAATTTATTGCCAGTTATCCCGAGAATCAAATTCCAATGCACATGTTTGCTACATCAAGATCTCATTCTAAATAGTTTTCTTCAAATCAGAAGTGTATACAAAGGCAAATCTCCAGCTATACTTTAAATATTGTTATAGACATTCACAAGCGCATCAATCACAAGCCCTTCTCCTCGCTCCATTTGCATTTTAGTGGGACAATACTCCAATTTCTATTTTCTGATTTTTCTGCCATACGCCAGGCAAAAGTAAAATATTCAAACATCTGGTATATTATACGCTGAGAGATAAAATTGTTCGAGTCGTCAATATTTCCCTTTATATAGTTAAGACATATGTACGCGTCAGTGACAAACCGCAAAAAAATAAAAGAAAAAATTACACTGTGTATGTAATTTTTGTTGCCAGAATGTTTGTCTGTGCTGGTACCTAAAAACAGAAACCTCGGAGAACGCCGTTAACTTAAATCGTTTCTATTATTTGGATAAGCTATATGAATAAACAACTTAATAGGCGTAAATATTTCACTGCTTATTACTTAGTACTACTAATAAAAATTACATATTCTCAGTAAACTGTCATGAAGTTTGTTACAGAACGCTAATGAATATGCACACATTTATATATTTTACTTTTATAACGTACCCACTTTTTTATATAACTGGTAGGTAAGTTTTTTTTAATATGACGTATTCATTACAAATCACATACCAAGAAGTGTGTGTATCCTTCAATCACCACATTTATATACATAATATAATAGTAACTAGAGAATTATAGCTTCGTAAAAATCAATATCACATATACAGTGTGGGGCATCACATTCGCCTCGATAGATATATAAAAAGCGATAACATATTTAAAATCGTTTTGTTGGAGCATGTGTAAGTCCACTAACAGCACATTCTTAAATTATTTTGAAATATACGTGGGATTCTAAAAGAAAATTACACATCAAAGTTGTCAAACTTTAAATTGAACACCATGTATATTACTGCGCATTTCGATGACGCAGATTAAATATATGCAAGTTACTGTTATATTCCCTATGCCTAGGCTCAACAGTTTCTGAGATATTTAGCAATTTTTTAAAATGTAGATCAATATTTAGAATGAGTACCTGCTGCACGTATTTAAGTTACGGGCGTTACTAAAATAAAGATGATTTCTAAAAATCGTACAGGGTAGTGATAATCGTAGCTTTAACTGTGACTACCATTAATATCCAATAACTTTATTTTAAATGGAACACCTGTATCTGACTGTTTTAGATGTTATTAACGTTTTCTATATTTGTATCTTATAGTTTCTTTGTAAAAGTCAATTTAGTGTTTTAATTGACCATTATGTACTAAAAATTGAGTTATATCAATGTAGCTATTTTATCTCGTTTATTCTTGAAAAGTGGTGCATTGGACATTGATTCATAGTCATTTGAAACCAGATAAAAATTAACCAACACATATAAATTTACACCATACGCTTAATACAAAAGCAACCAAAAAAAAGTAATGATTAAATATCACTCAAATTCATGTCCGTCATTTTCAATACATAAATATATTCTTGGGTAAAATGTTTTCATATTTTCAGGTGGTATATATGTTGTATACAATATTTTCCATATGTATATCCCCACAAAAAAATCTGAACTCGTTATGTCCGGGGATCTTGCCGGTCAGTTCTGTGAACTACCACGTCCTATTTACTCCAACACGAAGATTTTAAATATACATATGTATGTACTATCTGTTTTTAAAGTAATGTCTCCCCCTGCTGATGGATTCATATCAATAATACTTTCCACTTGGCGTATTATATTCATCGGACATCTTCGACTAAGAAAGAGGCCACAGGGGATACAATACAGATCGAACGTGTATATAACGTACATAATTATAATTTTAAATTTCAAGCAGGTAAATACACATATTTACTTGCTAGCGGTAAAATATAGGCCTTTATTAAACCCTGCTACTTATGATGTTCAGTGTTCCTACATTATTTCAGAGGCGTATTATCTTAGTTATTGTTATCTTCCAGACTTTTATTAGAGACAATTTTTAATGTATATTATAACAACATACTTATTTGAATATTAAAATAATACTCATTTTATTGAGTAATACACCTTTATTGATGGGGAAATCTAAGAAGAAATCCGTCTCAACAAGGATCTTTTTTACAGTAGAAACAAATAACTGATATATTGTTAATACAAAAAACGTTAGCGTAAATGAAATCAAAATAAATTTCAATGTAAAATAAAATGAAATTCTTGCAAATAAAAATTAATTCTGAACAAAATTGAATCATATACAACACACAACAATGCACATACAATACGAAAATTTTACCAAATGAAAATACATTCTCAACAAAAATGAATAATACAAATATAGCAGAGTTCACGATAGTTTTGCAATAATTTTGCCCATTATCAACAGCCTCTTGAAAATTGGTGAGCGCTCTTATAATCGCTGCGTCTACAAGGTTTTTCTAATAAATAACATATTTATTAAAGAAATTGTTATTTTTGTCTATTGTATTATGTTTCCCTACAATACTCAACAGTAAATTCAATTATTTATTAAAATCTCACATTAGGTTCCACCACCTTAAACAGAGAAGAAACCGATTTTCTGCGATTTATTTAATCCTCTACAAAATATTGCATCTTGTAATTAGAAATAGATTAACGATGTTACAGACTCTCCGAAACGGTCTTTATTAAAGGGGTAATAATGGATTTGCAATATATCAGTTATTTGTTTTTACTGGAAAAAAGATTCTAGTTGGGACGGATTTCTTGCGAGATTTGTCCATCAGTATGTGTATTCCTCAATAAAATGAGTAAGTATTATTTTAATATTCAAATAAGTATGTTGTCATAATATATGTACATTAAACATTGTATGTAATAAAAGACTGGAAGACTAACAATAACTAAAAGTATACGCTTCGGAAATAATACAGAAAAACTAACCTTTATACAGTATATAAGTAGGGTTTAATAAAGTCCTACAGTAATCCCTCTATTTACGCGGGTAATTGGTTCCATGAAAATAGCGCGTAAATGGAAATCGCGTAAATGGAACTTGTGTGAATGCGAATGAACCTGAATGTTATACACACATACCTAACTTTTAGGAAGATAGGGTGTTATTCGTGCACATGTTGCAAAAACTACGCGCGGAATCATCACAAACCGCCATCTGGCGTGCAATAGAACATTTATATTAAATTAAAATTAAGAAATTTTCAACCGCGTTAAAGTGAATTCGCGTAAATGGAGGGATTACTGTATATTCTACCACTAGCAAGTAAATACACATATCGAGATATAAAATTATAATTACACAGGTTATATACACATTCGGCCTGTATTGTACCCCCTGTGGCCTCTTTCTTAGCCGAAGATGTCCGATGAATATAATACCCTAAGTGGAAAGTATTATTGATATGAATCGATCAGCATACATTACTTTAAAAACAGATAGTATGTACAGTGGTGTGCTTTAGTACTGATTCACCCCTCGAGGGCAGTCGGCTATCTATCCTCGTACATAAGGGTTATATTTATAAAGTTTTATGGCACTTTGAGTCAATACTAAAGCACATCACTGTACATATTATGTCTGTATGTTACCGTTTCTTCTACACCAATTGAGGCGAATGTGGTGTCTCACCCTGTATTTATGGGAATTATAAAAATATGGAAGCAATTCTGGAATTTACGAGAGAAATAGTGATTTTTTATTTTATAAATATTTACTAGAACGCTAACAAAAAAAAACCTCTTCAAAATATGAATGAAAAATGAATCTCTACTTAATGTAAATATAAAATCGAGCGATGGTGTATTAATTAAAAATGTATAGTAATGAAAATTGTATTTTTATATCAATTTATTATTAAAATATGTGCGCATTATATATTTTATACGTACGGTATGAAATCGTTTTGCTTATAAAATTTCCATTCGTAAATGCTTAGAACCTTCAAATCTGCAATTGTGTATTCGCTTTACCAATATTTTCAAATATCTGCGTTATCTCAAGGCTTTACAAACAATGTAGTAGATAACAAGCTTTAGATATATCGAAAAAAAAGACGAAGATACATGGTATTATATATGTAGATGCCTTCTGCCTTTATTAGAATATTGCTATAGCTATATATCATGTATATAATATAAAAACGATTAGCAAGCAATTAAAAGAACTACAAGTTTAATTCTCGAGCTCATGGTAATAATAAAATATGTGGTCTAAACAAGCGGAAACCAACAAAAATATGACATCACTGAAAGATAAGATTACGCATAGGAAACGGAAAGGAAAGTCAAAGAACGCTCAAACGGTTGCCGATCACAGTAGTGTCAATACAAATAATACACAAACTAAGACGACGAAGAAAGTTCAGAAACAAACAAGTTTACGTAACAAGGCTACCGAGAAGAATTCGGTCGCTGCTGCCTGTCAGAAAAGCGAAAACTTTGTACGAGTTCAGCGCAATACCGAGGAGGAGGTCCGCGTATGCGCCGGTACACTTAATAATAAGGATGACGTAAGTGGCTTAAGTAGGATAACAGATGATAGCGTGTATGGCATCTCTCTCGCTAATAACGAAACAGATGTGAAGTATAGAAGTGATACATTCACGCGACTCTGTGATTCTAACGGTAGTGTCAAACGTTACAGTGACAGTTTTATTATAGAACAAAATAGTAGTACGAAAAATAATCGGATTGACAGCAGTCTGTCACGCGCTCGTAGCGGTTTCTTTATTACTGAAACGGAAACCTCCGACGAATTTGTGAAATCTGGGCGAAAATCGCGAAGATTTAGTGACTTATTTAAATATGGTGCTCTTAAAAACTCCAACAGCTGTGATAATTTAAAATTATGCGGTAAAATGATTGTTCAAGATGAAGTAAATGGAAATGCTACCGAAATTACACTGAGAAAACCAATGAAGTGTGCCGACATGGACGACAAATCCAAAAAGAATTCGAAGAAGGTGAACCGAAGTGACAGTAGAAATTCGACTATTCCTAAGCCGAAAGCTGTTGTGAAACCATCCAAACCTACGAATGATAGTGAAATTATTCCTAATTCTCTCAATAATTCTTATTTAAAACGTGTTAAATCCAAAATTTATCGGCCAAAAAGCGAGAATACTAACGCATTACCTTCTATGCCGGAAATAAGTGAGAATGTAAAAGGAAAGAAAAATAAAACAAAGAAACCAGAGCCAAAGAAAACAACAGAACCTACAAATTTAAAAAGTTCTGTGTCGCATTTTGATTTTCGACTAATACGGCAAACTTCCAATTTAGAAAGTGTACGACCAGGTCTGCTTGGTCACAAAAAGTCTATTTCGAATGTGGGTGTTGATTGTGTCGATAGTGCAATAGAAAAACCAATATTATCTAAATCAAAATCAAGTAGTGCAATAAACTTAAATCTATTACGAACCAGGCGTAATAAATTAATGGAACAAATTAGAAAAAAATAGTAAATCTGTGCAAGATGAATTTGATTTTATAAGGTTTGATGGAGAACAAAATACCACTGCACCATTAACTAGAAGATTTGGTTCTCAAACTTTAGTGAATACCTTCAACGGCGCTTTGTATGGTCGACCTACCAGTTGGTTACATGGAAATACAGGTAAATGTTTTAGTTGTAATTATGTAATCTAAAATTAGTTTTCTAGTTCACGGAATTTGAAAGTCTGAGAACAATAGTAATTTTTCAAGTTCGCGATAAGAAATGTTTATCGTAACTCTAGTAATACGTATACAGATGAAACAGCCGTCCTATAGTCGGGGCATCGTATATCGGAACTATTCGGGAATAGAGAAGTAGGGATGTATTAGTAGATAGTCAGTTAGATGCACGCTTCACTCGAGACCACACGGTTGTATTCTGTTCAATACATATGCACAATACAATAATTGTTTGCTTATTCTCAAAATTTCTATAAACTTCCTAACTAAACAGAAGTTTGTGGTAAAAATATAGATGATGAACTCGTCACAAATAGGAGAAGCAATTACACACGTGACAAAGACAATACTTTCTGTTCATAAGTAAATAAATTAAATGGCCCAATTATGTTGTTATGTAATAGGCCAGCCCAAACATTTAATTTTGCAGAGCATTGTATTCGAGCGTCATAAGTACAAGGTCTCTTTTCTTGTGACCAATACCTTGCAACACTTGGGTTGTGTCGACCATGTAAAGCGAACAAAGATTCGTCTGTAAATACAAGTTTTACACGGATTTAAACAGCCATACATTTCAAAGTTATTGATTATATGACGAACTGTTTCAAAACAAATAGTTTGTTGGAACTCATCGTTAAATAGGCGTACAATATCTCTTATTGAGTAGCCACGATGTTGTTGTTTTGTAACATATTTCTTTTGTTGAAGGGTAAAAATGTCCATAATGAATTACAAAACAATCAGCATCAGTAATAGCATCAATAATAATCGTACATTTACGATAGCATGAATTACTTTATCTCGCTAATACAATATAACTGTGCGCTGTCGAGTTAAGCCTACTAATGCATCCCTACTTCTCTACTCCCGATTGCTTCCGACATACGATGCCCCGACTATAGGGCGGCTGTTTGATCTGTATATACGTAGAGAAATCCTCTTACTATATGGGTTATCTTTATTGTTTATATAGAATATAGACGAGTGTGTTATTGGATATTAGTTTATAAAAATTACTTGGATGTAGGCGTGTAAGTACAAGCAATCAGACTGAAGGATATGTGTTTCTAGGATAATAAGATGATAATAACAAGTGTAATTTTCTCAAATTACATTAATTGGACAAACCCATTATAATACATTTACAAACAATAAATTTTCTCTGTACTTTGCATAGCAATTCTACGTTTCATTTATGACTGCAACTAATACTTATGCAGTTTAGAAGTGTTGACAGATGATAATGCTAATGATGTGGATAAGTACCAAAATTTGTAAATTAATGCCAAATCGAGCGAATCTAATTAGCGAGGTAATTACTATGCTATACATTTGTGTTAAGCTTGTATTAAGCTACAAAAGTTATATAATATGTTTTCGATATTTTGCCTTAATTTCAGGATATTTAAGCCATAGACTATGTAATAAATCAAAACTTCAATGTTATACATGTACTCATATAAAAGTACTTTACTTACCCATTTTGTAGAAAAACAATATGCTATTTTACAGTTTGTCTGTATTAGTATGTTTCAAATATTACTTTTAACTCAGAATAACATCAGTAATAAAATATATTCATTCATGCAAAAGCAGTAAAAAACACTTCCTATACATATAGGACCTCTTATCATATGCATAGCTTTATCTTTATGCGTATTGATAAAATAAAACAATTATCATTAAAATAAATGTGTGACAGTTACGTGTTCTCGTACATGTTTTAGTACACGTTACCATTTGTCGGCGTACACGTTACTATACATATTACAAGTGTATTTTTATTGTTTCTAATCCCTACGCGTATATACATAATAAATAATATAATAATACATGCATGATATCAAAGGCTTTCGCGGCCGAATCTCTGTTTTGGGGACTTCCCGATTTCGACCACGTCATAGTAGAGTATATAAACGAAAATGAAAGAACAAAAAATATATATATACAGGGTGAGGCATTAGTGCGTCAAAGCTCAATATATGCCGTAATATTAAAGATATCACAAAACCTTATGTACAAAAATTATAGGCAATCTTAAGCTACATATTTTAAAATTATTTTCGTATATACAGGGTGTTTTATATTGCCAAAGTGAACCAAACGTACATTTTCTTAAATGGGAAACACTATATATTGTTTCAAATTTAGAAGTTATGGTCATTTTTGTCTGAAAATCATTGCGTGTTCAACGTCCTGTATATTCCACATGAAACAACTTGAAATTCTTTTTGAAATTTTGGAATTACTTTTTTATATTGTTACAGTTTTTTGCAAATATTGCGAAAACTGTGATTTAAAACACAAATGCATTATTTTCTTTTTTTATTTATATGAAACATTCTGTAGTTTATATTAAGAAAGGGGAGGACACTGTATGCACTTTCATTTTTATTAACCACTCCCTGTATTTAAAAACGATAATTTGATCGTTAAAAATTGATTATAACTTCTGAAATACTCGGTATAATAATGAAACTTCATATCGGAGGAATGAGGAAGATATGCTTAATCTAAATTTGAAATAATATATAGTGTTTCCCATTTAAGAAAATGTAGGTTTGGTTTACCCTGGCAATATGAAACATCCTGTATATATGAAAATAATTTTAAAATATGTACACTGCTTATGATTCTTGTAGATAACGTTTTGTGATATCTTTAATATTAAGGGATATACATATTCAGTTTTTACGCACTAATGCCTCACTCTGATGTAGAAAACTTACGAAACTCGACGTTTCGCCACTCATGTGAGTTCTTTAAGAGCAAAACTTGGTAGGGGACGCCAAAACTACTACTACTCCATATATTAAAAAGTGGGTAACTATCATCATGGTTGAGATTCTGGGGATGCCTCCGGATATCGATTGCTTCCCTTATCTTTCGTGGAAAATAGAGTTGTGACTTGCTTGCAACAGAAATCTAATCAAAACAAACTTCTTTAAAATCACAATATATAGGCATTCCATTTAAAAAACGAACTTGTATTATGTAGCGTCGAATCGCTGTAGAATTGAGTAGGTACATTGTGTATTATACAAGCTGATTGGTGAGAATGGCCTATTAAAAGTATTATACAAACGAAAAGGCATTTTAAAACCAACTTTTGTGATATGATACATGAAATACGTGTAAAATATATCGTAGAAGCTGAATTTGTAATTAACTTTCTGGCATGCTATTTAAAATATCCAAGTTGATGCCCACTTCCGGTTAACCGGAAGTGTTATTTATTCAAAAATATTTTCACCTGATCGTTCATATTCCACCAGATCCGACCACAAAATTTGGTTTTAAAATCCGGTCCCGTTTGTATAATACGTTTAACAGGCCGTTCTCACTAATCAGCCTGTATGTATGTCTACAGATGTGTGCAAAAAAATGGAATAGCTCTTATGAGCATAAATTCCAAGTTTTTATCTGTGTAAACGGATCTGTCGTGACATACAGCATATTCAAATTGTCATAATAGATTTCAAAGGTTATACATGAATATCTCCATTTTTTATGCATACATATTTACATTGTCTATCCATTATTAGAGAGTACGTAAAATGTTTTTTTCTCAGGTGTCCTGGGAAGGGTCTATCTTTCGTTGGCACGTTAGGTGGACATACTGTATAATGTACAGTTACTCATGAAAATGTATATACAGTTAAAAAAGCGGCACGTATAACAATCATAGAGAAAATATGGTTATTTTTGTTATATACATATGAATAGACAAAACAACAATTTTTCTGTATGTCCATTATTTGCAATATTACAGGCATTAGTGAACAGTGGACTGGTGGTCAAAGTTGAATAAAATTTTTGTTAAAAAAACAGAATGATACTATGAGGATACGTTCAGAATTTCTTTGCTTTATTTGCAACGATTTCGAAATTATAAATTCTTAAGGACACGCAAATTACGTATGTACGGTTTGCACAACAAGAAAAGCCACAACCTACTGTAAATTTAAGGGGAATTTCAGTCTCACGCGTTGTGTAAAAGTGCAAGAGGGGCTTAGTCTACGTTAACACGAATATAAACACTGTTGTACAATATATGAATAAGAAAGAATTCGATAGCTACAGCTTCTGATAAATGCATGTATATAAGTTTATTTGAGTGGGTTCTTTTATCTATCGATGCACTAAGCACTTCCATCGGAAATCCATCGGACTATTTTTTAGTAATTAAATTAAAATGTAATGTATGTACCGGACCATTTTTATTTTCATCGATGCATTTGTTGGGTGCTCATCAGATCATCCGACTCTTAAAGTCGATAAATGCGATGAGTTGGAGATGTGGGTAAGAAGCTTATTAGTTGTAACATAAGAAAAGCATTGCTGTTGTCTTCAATAAAACTGTTGTCTTCGTCGAAAGTACTGTAACTCGATACGATTACTTTTTTAGCTAATAATTCCATATTTTAGATAATTTACTAAATTTGGGGTTACGATAGAGGACAGCAAAATTGAAATCATTTCCAACTGCATCAGAAAAGCATCAAATCGGTTCTTCTTTAAATTGGAAATTTTGTTCATCGTAAATAAATCGTGACGTCATTTGACATTCATTGCAAATTAAAGCGCTATTATGTAGTGACCGCTAAAGTTAGCTTTCGTATGATTACTTACTACTACGAAATGACTAACATATTCATTTGTCATGTTTAACAATGACATGGCCAAGCTGTTTTAAATTTTAAAATGGCTTGAAATACCTTTGTTTGTTACAGTATGGAGAAATGCAATAAGAAAAAGTTTCATAAGTTTTAAAAGTTTTATTTTTTATTTCTTATTCTTTCAATGCAAGAATACATCAATGTGGAATTTATTTATCATTTTCGATACATTTAAATGTATTTTTCATTGTAAAAGGAGTTATGTAACTTCATACATACTAAGAAGCATGTTAATAACGGAGAGGGTTATGTTAAGATAGGTTACCATAATTTTTATAAAGTAAAGTCGACTTATTACTACTGTCCTCAGTTAATACTGCCAGAAAATTAATTGGGATAATGAGATTATTCATGTTATACAATCTTGGAAAAATTTTAAGAACGAACTGTACCACATACCTACCGTTCGATTATTCAAATTTTCCCTGAACAAACTCACTACCACTATTTTTTAGATATCATACACCTTTTAACTACCTAGCTACAGTAAAAAAAATAACACTAACACCTGTGACCGGTCGTAGTGACTGGCACAGAGTACAAATCTGTCATTTAAATTTTTGATTTTAGATTTCTATATCATTTGAATTTCTACCTAAGTATTTTTTTTTAAATTATGTACTGTACCATGCAAATCACAAGGAAAATGACATAAGCAATTTAGTTATCAAAAAACTTAATATTGTCAGAGAAACAATATTTGCTTAGATAATAGCAAAAACTAGTATATAGTACATTATGTTCCAGTACTCAAACGCAAATAGTATAATAATTTTATAAAAACAAACATTTGAAAATTTGAACATATTTTAGTTCACGCAATTGACTTTACAGAGCATTCTAAACAAATCGAGTTTGAACACTGGACGCAATTCGGAAGGTTTTTCTTTTCTTCTTAGGATCATACGTGTAGCAACTGTACGTTGTGTGAGGGAAGGCGGCTGTATCTGGGAAAGTATTTGTCCTAGTTGGTGCGGGGAAAATAGTAAATGTGATCAAGAGAAATTAATAATTAATCGAGATGCGTGTTTTAGAGGATTAAATGTCAATGAGCAGGTTCACTTTTTCTTTTCCGTAATCAGCATTAACGATTTGCTACTAGCGTGTTTAATAATAATTCGTGTCCTCACTGATTTAGTGCGAATACTATATAGACTATAAAAGCGAAGTGCTTCACTGGATATCTTGGTGCAGAAGTAGAACACTCAACACTTCAAAACACAAACTTTGGTTTTTTTGGTTTTTTGTTGGTTGTAACGTGTATTGAGCTATTAAAACCATTGTTTCCTGCTGAATGGAGGAGGGTGGTTGTGCTTCCAGTACACAAAGCTGAAGCTAAGGATCGGGTATCAAATTATCGACCGATTACTATGTATGTATATGTCGACATTTGCTAAAGTTCTGGAAGCTATACATAATTACTGACGATTTAAATAGTCATGTTAAACTCTATACAATAAATGAACAACCTGGGTTTGTGTCTGGACGTTCAACAATAAGTTTTATCAATTTTGTTGTAGATGATATAGATGATGATAAACAAGGAGATATACACAACCTTTAGCAAAGCGTTTGACAGGGTTGACCATCATATATTGCTACATAAGCTCCAATCATTTAATAGTCATGGGAATCTTTTGGGGTGGTTCCACACCTATGTCCATGGTAGATCATAGGTGGTTCATGTGAGTGGATGTGTATCTAAGTTATATTATTTGACATTTGGTATAGCCCAGGGTTCCAATCTTGACCCACCTTTATATTTTATTTCTGAATGACATTGGTAAATGTCTCAATAAGAGTAAATATTTACTGTACGCTGATGACTTGAAAGTATTTAAGGATATTAAAACTATAAGTGATACTGATTTTTTGCAAGTGCAATTAAACCAGTTGGATCATTATTGTAGAATAAATAATCATTAAATATAAAGAAAAAAAATGGGCCATATATTAGCTAACCATTCAGAAGTTACTTATTTATTCACCGACATAGCCTCTCCAGATATTTTACCAAGTCCAATGTTATATCGTTTCTTCCATCTAAAAATCCAGCCCATAGAACATTGATAGTCATTGCCATACCCTAATGCTTTACCGTCTGCCTTTTTAGCACCAAAACTTACTTCTTGTATTATGGTCATTTTATCGGCTATATTCAATTGTTTTCGTTTTACTGTTTTATCGGACATCGTGTACATTAAATATTAAAACAAACACTCACTGATTTCAACATCTCAACGAATAAAAGCGTACTGAAAAAGATCATACAAATTCAAGTCGTTGCAGAAAAATTTGTTGAATCCGTAATTCCGTGAATAAATCAGGGAAAAATAGTTTGTTAAAAACGAAATTTCGCTGTATCCGAAATACTTAACATCAGATCGAATACCGAACCAACCTAAATCATGAGCTTACTTCGCAAAAACCGATACTTCGTTGTAACAGTGTTTGTAGTAGCAGATTCCACTGTACTTTTACAACAAGAGCGCTTTATTCCGCAAATATAGTATGTTGACTCTCTCGATACACAGATGCTTGCAGATGTGTAATTTTTACATGCGCTTGTAAATAACAACATAAATGATTATTACCTATCATTTGATGTGCCACAATGCACTTCCAACAATGATTATTTGAAAAACAAATGACAATATATTTATGAATTATCCACTTGTGCGATTGGCTAGACTTACAATAAGTCATTTCATGATTGCGATCTTTTTCTAGAGATATAGAAACAAATTCAGAAAATGTATACGCTCATTCGTAGAGACCTATTATTGTTGTTGATACTCGTATACATATTTCTGTATCATTTGTTATGTTTGTATATATGTTAGATATGTCTACTATTTGCAATTTGTAACGTGTATGTCAGTGAGCAGCGTTTTGGACTTGTGCCTGTGTAATTCTATATAAATAAATAAATAAATATTTCTTTAGAATGTACTCATATTTCTATTCAATATAAAATGTTGATAAGTAAAGAAGGATAAGTAAAGAAGGCCGCGCATTGAGTTAGCTCTGACCGGTCGGCTCAAAACGGAACGATGGACACGTTTTGCTATACATGAAATTCAATGAATAATCGCGTGCAGTTTCGGTTCGACATACTTAGATTGGCTGCTATGGGCTACTATTGCTAATCGTATCTATTGAAAAATAATACATTTTATTCATCAGCTATTTTGACTTCCATGTTCGTAATGTTAATTGAATGTTACAGAATGTAAATTTTCTAACATATTAAACAAACCAAATTGCTTACTGCAGAAAAAATTAGAACCCTCATTTGAATTAATTGGTACTAGAGGCCTTAGTGCGGATTCTTAAAGGTAGATAGATATTTAGAATTTCTTGGAGAAATATTAGATTTTGTGGATAACACATTCGTACACTTCAAAACATTTAACGCAAAAATGCGCAGCACGCTCATCATATTGAAGAACATATTGTTGCGAATTGCTAGCGACATGTCTTCTATTCTGTTCTCTTTAACGCCCTCTAGCGGTGACAGAAATAAAGACAATATTAAACAAGGTAGTTTTAGGAAAATCCATGATAGTTTTTTTTTGCCGCCAAGCATTCCACGCACTGTTCTTTTTAAAAATCTTAAAATTTACGTATTTAAATGTGTTTATTGTCCTCTAGCGGTGATAGGCAAGATAAAATTATACGTCTTCAATCTCTAAACATAGGACAATAAAAATCCTTTCTAATAAGATCAAATTTACTAAATTCCTTTCACGGGAAGCAGAATAATTTAAATTTATAGATGAAACTTTTACCATCCACGCGTTTCTGAAGATATCTTCGGATTGGTAAAAGATAACGACACCCAGTTTTCGCTGATTTGTTGGTAATTTAGCGTACTTTTCTAATCTGCAATCAAAAATGTATGTTTCCATTTAATATTTTCGAGAAAAACAAAATTCCCGGAAAAATTAAACAGCGCCCTCTAGCAAGCACGTCACTTATTAGATCGGTTCCAATTTGTAAGCATTACATTGGAGGAGTAATGCTGTTTTCAACGAGACTAAGCTTCCAAAATTCGGTTCAACAGAACCGGAGTTATAAGTGTTCTTTGAATACAAAGTTTCTCCTCCTCCTTATTTGGCAAAATTCGAAAAAGATGGCCGATGTAAAATATGCAACATTTTTAGTAGATTCCGATTTTCATATTTATGATAGGTAAATTTTGAGTAAAATAAGAATTAATATTTTTGGTGATCAGTTACGCGCTCTAGTGGTCATCCTACGCTTTTCTAAATAATTTCCAGATGTTTCTAGTGTTCGTTTTAATCAGTAATATTTTTTCCCAAAGCTGTACTGTAAACCGTTCCTGAGATATGGCCGAGCGACATTCTTAGTTGGCCACCCGGTACATGCATCAATTTTCTAGAAATGTAGTTTGTAATAGTCTGAAGTTGTCATTTTGTTTTACAAAAAATAAAATTATTCAAAAAGGACTGATATTAGATGCAAGGTCATTAGCCAAATTAATATTAGAAAAGGCTTGGAAATATAAATTAATAGTAAAAGTTAGATAATTATATTTGAAAGAAGCATACATATTTCCAGTGTGACCGGAAGAAATAGATATCTAAAATTATTTTAACTCGAAAGAACTCTACCAAAAAGTATTATCTACAAAATTTCAAATCGTAATTCTTATTACTTTTCTATCTATATTTTTTTAAACAAATCTCGCCGTGACATAGCTTTTGTAGAGCCATTAATTTGAGCGAGCCGATTTCTGAAAATTATGTCTTCTATCGAAAAATGCTATGTCCTATTTCTTCGGTATATTTCTATATTTCGGTCTATTTTACTATTTTCTTTAATTTAATCTTCTCTTTATTTTATATTTATAAATTGTTACATATGACTATTTTGAGAGGGTGATGGCTGCATATTGTACTGATAAGTTTCTAAGTCCATTCGGGTTGGACTCACCTCTTTTGTTGATTAGTGGATGTAAATCTTGCTTCACTGTCTTTATTTTGCTCCTAATTATATAATTTTTTCAGGAGAGACTAAACCTGGTCACCCTGTGACAAGGACTGGCTCAGATAGACGACCTGATGCTCTCAGGGAAGAACCATCAAAAGCACAGGAGAGTCAAAATCATAGTCAGGACACGGAGGATGATGCGCCAACTACAGAAAGGTAGATATACAACTCTCTATAGAATTTAGTACAGACCGAATACAAAATCAAAAGTTTTGTCGTTGCTTTGAAGCAGAACATGAGTATGAGTAAAGAATAGCAGAATTGCATGTAACTCAATGGTAACAATTTTTTTTTAATTTTTGCTAGTGCTGAAACTAGTAATTAAGTATTGTTTTCAATAATGAAACAGACAAGGAGTCTTTGCCGTTGGAACTCAATACCAAAATAAAGGAATATCGGGAATCCAGCAAATAAAACCAATTCTTTAAATCGAGTTTTCTATTTTTTTAGCCAATATTTCGCACTGTATTCAGTGCTTCCTCAGGGCACAAATTCTTAAACTCAGTGAGAGAAAAATATGTGACATAAACTGCATTAAATTTTAATGTAGTTTATGTCACATATTTTACATTAAATTTAATGTAGTTTATGTCACATATTTTACATTAAATTTAATGTAGTTTATGTCACATATTTTACATTAAATTTAATGTAGTTTATGTCACATATTTTTCTCTCACTGAGTTTAAGAATTTGTGCCCTGATGAAGCACTGAATACAAATATTGGCTAAAAAATAGAAAACTCGATTTCAAGAATTGGTTTTATTTGCTGGATTCCCTGATATTCCTTTGTTGTCAATAATTATTATAAATTATAAAACTATATATAGTTGATTTGTCTATTTTAACATCAAGTTGCCGTGGAATGTCAGTTTGAAGTATTTATGTTAGTCAACGGCTTGGCTTGTAAGAGTGTTTTCTTCAAGTTAATTTTCTAGCATATTAAACAAACCAAATTGCTTACTGCAGAAAAAATTAGAACCCTCATTTGAATTAATTGGTACTAGAGGCCTTAGTGCGGATTCTTAAAGGTAGATAGATATTTAGAATTTCTTGGAGAAATATTAGATTTTGTGGATGACACCTTCGTACACTTCAAAACTTTTAACGTTTTAAGCAGGATGGATCATATTAATTTTATTTAATGCAACATTATCTTAACGTCTAACCCAAATTTTGAATTATTTCGATAACGATTAATTGTATATTAATCAGTACTAAAAAACACTACTACAGTATTCTGATTTAATCAATTTCATAACATTAAGAGGGTCGTCTACCAGCTGATTACTTTACAGCGGTGCCATATCTACATAATTCTATAAATCAATCCTGTAAGATCGAATATTCAACAAATAATCCATAGATGGTCTATAACAGTAGGTTTGAATTGCAAATTAGCTACTAAAACTACAAGCATTTCTCATTAATTCATCTTCAAAAAGAAATAATTAGAAAATGATCTATCCTAGGTGCACCAAATGAGGTATCAATACAAAGCCTAGTAAAAGGGCTTTTCAATGAGCTAAAAATATACAGGGTGTTACATTTAAAAATTTCGAGATTTCTTCGATTTTGCAAAATTGTGAACACCCGGTATAAAGCGAGCAGTTGCAGAATTTATTTCACATAGTAACGATAGTCCATACTAGTAAAAAATATTCTACTCTGTTGGTTTCGAATCTTTTGTTTTTTCCTATGCAGAATAGCCTACTGAAATGTATCAATTTATCAAGTAAAATAATTGTTTACACAGAAACAATCAACTTTAGACCTATACAACATGATATCGTTGTAACCAGCTTTCAAGCGCGGATCATTTTCTCTATTAATATACAGGGTGTTCCATTTAAAAAGTGCAACTTTAGTCTGGCATTTCCATCTGGAACACCCTGTATAACACAAACTATTTTTAAAACGTGCACTTCATGGTGCGGAAGAATATCCGATGACTAAATATTTGACAAACTTTCAAATAAGCGTGTAATCTTCCGTTTCCGCTTCGTTGCCGGACCCTGTATAAGTGGAATTTCAGGGATAGAAAAAGTATTAAGGTCATCGAATTGCTGTTCGATGATTCTGGAAGCAACTTTTTTCTAAAGACAAATATTTAGTAGGTACCTCGTGTTGTCACATTTACATGAATAATTATACAGGGTGATTGGTGAGAATGGCCTATTAAAAGTATTATACAAACGGAATGGAATTTTAAAACAAAATTTTGCAGTTGGATATGGTTGAACATGAACTATAACGTGAAAATATTTTTGAATAAATATCACTTCCGGTTTACCGGCAATTGGCATCAACTTCGATTTTTTAAATAGCATGCTATAACATAAATTACAGATTCAGCTTCTATGATAAATTTTATACATATTTCATGTATCATACCCTATACCTAAATACCATGCCTTCTGAGTTATTCGCAATTAAAGAAAAAAGTGACAGATACCAATCTTACTTTATAGCGATATAACGTCACTTAGGAGTAAAAGAGATGGATGAGATTTTGCATACGCATAGTTGATAGTATGTAGTTACACAACATTTAAAGTTCTTCTCTGTAACATTATACAGGGTGTTTATAAACTTAGTTGTTTATAAATAAGTTTAATCTGCAGAAAGTAGATTTTTTGTATATAAAATCGTTTTGTGTTTTGAATAACCTTATTCAAAAATTGGCGAACACCTTGGAATTACATGGACAAATTCGAGAATCTAAATCAGGATTTTGAGAAAACAGTCAAACTCGCATATTACGAACTCAGCATGTAACGAACGCTCGGGTATTACGAACAAAAAGCAAAGTCCAGGACACATTTGTATATACATAAAACAATGCAAATCTGTTTGGGTACTACGAACCAGG
This sequence comes from Holotrichia oblita, assembly GCA_023690525.1. Classification (NCBI taxonomy): domain Eukaryota; kingdom Metazoa; phylum Arthropoda; class Insecta; order Coleoptera; family Scarabaeidae; genus Holotrichia; species Holotrichia oblita. The sequence continues at coordinate 157,339,721 of CM043015.1, read as the reverse complement.
CTATAACGCATACTTGGATATAACGAATGATTTTGCCATTACTTCTACATCTAGATATCTATTATAACGAACTATCAAACACTGCGGCTTCTCACTGTCACTCCTTGAATTCAGGCAGCAAGCCTATTGCACCTATAAAATCATTTTCAACCGTGTTACAGAATAAACAGAAAGGACGAAAGCCTTAAAATTGATGACATGGGTTTTGGGCGCATGACTGGCAGACGCCATTTCTAAAATATGTCCAAATATTCCTGGAATGTTGTTTATATGTTTATTGTTGTTTGAAGGTGTTTGGAGGTTAGTTTTTAGTTGTGAGTTTAGTGATTTTGTGATGTGTACGTTTTACCTACTTGGTTTATGTATGTTGCCAACTATTCTAATTATAGTAAAGTATAATTAAACTGAAAAATTTGTTGTTTGATTCTTGTTTAAAACCTATTTTTATATATAATTACTTATACTTGATGTACATGTCGAACATATCTAACCTAGATGCTTGAAACATTCTTGGACATATTTTCAAAATGGCATCAATAGCCTCAAGGACACTCAGAATCGTCATTAAAATATTAAAGGTTCCGCCAAACTTGTCCTTTCTGTTTATTCTGTGACCGTGTCCACATGTTAGTTTGACACACGTCTATGTTGGGGGTGCATCGAGTTTTAAACCAAATCTACGATGACTGAACGCGATTTACACGTCAAAAATAAACGCAACGGTATAAGTTTAAATCATAAAAAGAAAAAAGAAAATGGCGCTAAAATGCTACAATTTGCAGATAATATAAATTGCCAAGGTCGACGGTCTCAACAATATGGTCTAATATCTAATAGAAACAAAATATGTAACTTCAAAAAATAAATTTGCCTTGGACAAAAATAATTCGAAGTTTGTTCAAACCAGCGATAGAACAATCTCTTCAAAGGTGAAATTGAATTAAAAAAAAGCCAGAATGTTCCGATATCTAGACCTATTCTATAAGCTAAGGCTTTGGAGTTTGAAAGGCTCCATAAAAATCAGACACCAAATGAACAAGAAACAGAATTTTCAACGATGCAAATTGGATGGTCGAGATGTATATACTTAGAATTGGTATTTATTTTTTATGTATTTATTAAGATGATTAATTAACGGGTCGATAACCACAGTGGTTGGGCGGCTGACGATCGTTGTGGCGAAAGGATAGGAGCCGGGTTTCAATTCTCCAGAAAGACAGAGACATTTTTCTCGGAGAATTGAAATCCGATCGATCTGCCATTCGCTGTTAGGAGCAAAGAGATTAATAGCACGGCATTATTAAAGGTGGTTTAATGCTGTCACAAAGCCATTTCAACACAATTATACACACACAAAACTACACCGCGAGAGTTACATTGATGATAGTCAGACAAGCGATACAGCTTACGAAGCTAGTGCAACTAAATACCCACCACAAAAAAAAAAAAAGAAAATGCTTAATAAAGGGTGTCACAATAACTACCACTTTTACATCATAAATGTGCAATACACCTAGAGCCCTACTATAACGATTGCTCGGCTGTAACGAACGATTTCCATTACTTTTCTGTGGTTCGCTTTATCTGAGTTTGACCGTAGTTGTATCCCGTCCCAATACAATTTCCTTTTAATTGCTTCACGTGAACTACATTCTTAGGAAAGTAATTGGGCTTGATTTTGTACATATGAAATTATAATTGTTTATGTTGGGATATTTCGCCAATTTTCATTATAATATACACTAAATAATAACTAATAGTATTCCGCCTCGGATATATTGATAGCCAAGTGACACTATCCTTTTCCAAATAATTAGGCTATAATAAGTAACAGATATATTATAAAAAAATCTGGATACCTTGTAGACGAACTATATTCGCGATCATTAAGTATATTTATATTTGTATCCAAATGCAGAAATATCCTACTTTGATCTTAATGTCTTTACATATTTAATCTATAAGGTAAACGATAATAATGATTGTAGAAATTTGCTTACGTAGATTAGATTGATATGTGTATATACACAGTTACATTCCTTAAAATATAGAAAGACCCTAATATCGCACTCATCATCACTGTTATCTACAACCATTATAGATAACGCCTTAACTACTTTGCTGATAAATTAGTTTTGTGAGTGATGTGGACGAATGCATATTTCTATTTTTCGAAAAATCTGCAAAAACGCAGGACTAACTGTTCTATAAGTGAGTGAATATGGAAATGCTAGGAGATCTGTTTACTTCTCGCAGAAATTCCATTGATATTAAAAGAGTCGCTCGGAAAGATAGGCAAGCATTTATTTTACCTTCTACCTACCGTATTGTGGTTGTAAACAAGATGGCATTGAATATTAAAGATTAAATTCTAATAGTTTTATTCTATTAGGTTATTTCAGTATTTACTTTTCAATGAAAAAACTAGAGCCAAAATGGTTATATAGTCAAATTAGAATACTGTATTGTTAATTATTTATTGCTTTAAAATGATTTTTTCTGTTTATAATAATCGTCACATTATATTCACCTGGTTGAGTAATTAAAGAAGAAAGTATATTTTATTATACTGTTATTGTCTCGAATAGAAATATAATGAAGAAATACAGGTACCGAATAAACATACATACGTATATGTATATATATGTAAGTACGTATATAGGTATTTAAAAACTCTAGCCAAAACTTTTTTATATTTTGCTGATTTCTCCTATTATCGCTTGTTGGGGAATCTTTAGAATAAAGTAATTCGTCTTAATTTTAGTGTAATAACTTTTGTTAAGAATGATTATAAACAAGAAATCATTAGCGTACTATTAAGATTTAATTATAGAACATTCCTTTCAAAACAACCGCATTAACCTGCTGCTGGGTGATATGTGTCAGCACGCAAACCATTCTATTTAATAAATTATCTACGTTTATAGATGTGTTCCATAAACAATTATTTTGGTTGCCTACAAAGAAATCTGAAAGGGAAAGATCTGGTGAACGGGTGGACCATCTAATAGGTCCGTAAGTATCTTCGATCAAACTGTCTTATTGTTGTCCATGGTTTTTAGCTCTGCACGTATTCGCTAAATGAGTTTCTTTTCCACATTTGTAACATAGCTTTTCCTTACTTTTCCTTTATTAAGATTTTGATTGTTATTTTTGAGTGTGTATATTGTCAAATTATGACATTTATGGGCCTTGGGCCTAAAGTGTGTGGGATGACGTAATTAACTTTAAAGAAAGCCATTTGTTAAGTGGAGGCTTAAAATTATACTTACAATTTTCAGTAGTCCGGACCTAGTGAGGCAGCCATATTGGTGCTACACTTAGCCCCGCTCAGTGCGCCGTTTTGAACATACAATTGTTGCTTTTCTTTCAAAGCAAGGAGCAACACAGAGTTACCCCGAGCTTCTTCACCCGTGTACCTTTCAAAAAGTGTTCGATACAGTAAATCCCCACGCATGTCCCACGGTTCTCCTTCCCTTCACCCCTCGAGTACCTACCTTTAAGCGAGTGTTTGATGCACTTTAGAATTTTTAAGGTTACGTTCTGGTATAGTAGGTATTGTATACCTGTTACCTGTGCACCGATTTACATGTTCCTTTCGAACGCTACTGAGTAGCTCCGGTACATAAACCACCAGGGCTTATGCTTCATAGCGTCTCCTTAGTATACTAGCTCAATGATCAGGGATATACGAACTCCTACCTCTGTTGTAATCCAGTAGAACAATGCGTCTACTTCTTTACCGTTCTAATACACGAACACCTCTGTGTGTTTCGCTTACACTACAGATATCGCTATAGTGCGCTCGAACGCGGCCGCACTGTATACTCGCATCGTTTTATATACTTTAATAGTATTGTTATAGCGAAATGCTCATTTTGCCCTCACAATTGTCATTTCTTTTACTTTACCTTTCTCAGGCGTACAACGTTCGTATATTTTTGTTCTTCTATCTTTGGAATTAATTCTCATTATGCAAGATATAACATACGACGGATATAGGAGACTAGTGTAATATGATATCGTTGATCGTTGATATTATTTCAAAATCCATATTAGTAAGATAGAACACGTTTGACTACAGTACATATCAGCAAACAAATGAATTTTCTAAACGAGGTTATAAACTAATCGAATGTAGGCTTTCATGGCCACTATTTCATAAAGATGTAGGTATCTTTCGGGTGTTGCCGTGGTCGTTGTAACAAACTGACGTTTCGCTAATGATATTGTCAGCTTCTTCAGAAGTTCTCTATTGATATTGATGTCTTCTGCTCCTCGTTATACATATACCCACTTCCTGCTCCGCTCCAGTGATGCGTATTCGTTCCAGTCCGCTGAACCGTATCCGGTCGCTGGTTGCTACTATAATTCAAAGTTTTTGTAGAGGTAAGCAATCTTCAATTTTTTTTAGAAAGGATAGGTGCACCAGTTTGCTTTCCCAACTTAAGTTTATCGTTTCAATAAACTTCCTGTTATGTATACATACAGCTTGTAAAGCATAACAAATACAATCCTCGTCGCTTCCATATATATAATCTCGAGCAATCCATAAAGATTGACCAAAAAGTACTGATATCCTAATTTACTAGCTTTTTAACTATTACCATTCATAAGCGAGAACTTAGTACTATACAAAAGTTAGTGGCGATCTATAATTTTTCATATTTGTTCTACCCATTAAGCATCCGTTAGCTTTTTTGATTTTTTATCGTATTTGTACGTATTGTTCTTTTTTAGTGTAATATTAAACATTGGCAGTGAGTTAGATTGGCAGCACTTCTATAAAATTTGCTTTAAATAAAATCCAGCAGTTACTTCTGGAAGCGTATTTTTGCAATGGACCATGCGATCTAATGCGCAGTGGAAATATTTAACTCACTGATCTGGATTATGAATCATAACGACAAATGTTGATAACAGTTCAACGATATATGTTTAAATGTTTTACCTTGTCTCGTTTTTATGTAAAACTATATAGTGAAATTAATTTAAGAAAGACACTTATTTTTAGATTTATTTTATGGTTTTTGTCACAGGTTGTTGAGTAGGAAACTAGATATCATTCATATTAGTTGTGCCTGAAAGACATGAATTGCATCATTATAGTAAGCGTATAGATTGTCAGGTTATACGTGAATTTACAAAATTACAAAATATAGTTTTCTGAAAATCGTCATGTTTACCGGGAGACAAAACTGCGACCCATAAAAATTGGTGTTTGTCTTGATATGGTACAGAGACTTCCAATATTTTGTGATAAACCAATAACAGCTTCAAATTATCATGAAATTGTAAATACATTAAGAGAGCAATAAGTGATGAGATAACGACAGGCTTCTTTTTAACATAATAATGTTTCCCACACTCCAAGGCAGACTATTGAATATAATTTACTAATAGGCTTATCACTACCAGCAGATGTCGATATCCAGATCATCCTTCAATTAATTTAATGTGTATAACCGATTACCGAAATGTTATTCTTTAAATAACCTAACAAGAAAAGGTGTAAAAAACTAATCTTGTTTGATTATATAAAGAATAAAATACTTCGTAATCGTAAACTGTCAAAGCCGTAAAAGGCGAGATTACATTAGAAGACTTGTAGAATGTTATATGACCAGATAATAATAACAATGGTGGTTGATTTTAATTTGTAATTTACATCAATTTCATCATTTACCAAAGTGTTACTTTACACAAAAGTACATTGAATTATTAAATATTTCTGTATACTGCTTATGTAAAATAAATAATGATTTTTCCGTAATTATTTTGCTTGTGTTTCTCAAATTTAATTATATGTATTTAGATTAGATATACATTATATGTAACTTTATCCAAATCTGCTGCACATTAGCGCTTATTAAGCTGTCTGTCCACGTGTTATATATAAATTGAAACGCTAATGAATTCAGGCGAACGTTATTTTTCTAGATTCCAATTTTCTCATACTAGTAGTAAGAATAATCATTCTGAATCGCCTGATACAATATCCACGTGAAAGCATACAATGCATTTAACAGATATGTAAATCACCAAAATGGCAACTAAAGCATTTCTGATAGGTTTTTGCGCGGATGGTGTAATCAATAATAATTGGCTGAATACTTTACGTCATGCCTGCGGTGTAGTATTTCTGAGCTTATTACAGTTGTATTTTACATTATTAATAATATCGAGTGCCAATAAACAACATTATTTTACTTTTCTACTATTCACAAGGTTACGAAATAGCACATTCTTCACTTTTATACTACTTTTATACCATTTATGCAAAAGTGCGTTTATCCTACTTTTTCAGAAAAAAGATAGATTTTATTTCTGTGACTCTTTAAAGTGGTTGAGAATCGATTATGCCTGAAGAATAATAAAATTTTATAATGTCATTGTTTCACACTTGGCGCAATACTTGGTACCTACCCAATACCATTAATACAGATCCGATGACAACGAAAATTTAATTCTTTGTAGTGGTTTTTACAGCAGCAGCGAAATAATAAATTGATCGAGTATTGGAATAGCCATTTTACAGATCACTATATGTACTCAATTTATGCAAGTACTACTGATACTACTTAAAATAGGTGATATTTTTATACAAGATGTTACCATGTACAGTTACTCACGAAAGTCTACATACAGGTAATTGCCACAAATCGGGCATTCACGACAAGAACAGCTTAAATGTGGAGTATTTCTCTAATAATCTAATTAACAAGTCATAGTCTGTAGATAATCAAACCAATGGGTTAACAAATCACACTCTTTCTTTTAGTTATATAAATTTAATTCAACTCTCACCACAAAGAGAGGTGAATTTTTCCATGCGTGAGTAACTGTTCGTCTAGTATCTCGAAAAGCAGTTACTGTTTACGGTCATTCTGAAAGTGTCGCTTAATGGGTTTCATTCATGCATTGTGTTTGAGAAGAACTGCGGTTGTTGGCGGCGAACAACTATTTTATGTATTCAATATCAAACAAAAATTCGGGATGTAGGTATCCGTCTCTAAAAATATACAAATTTTATACAGTACGGTCGACCGTCCTAGGGTCAGTCGATGTCATTCGAACGGGTATGCAAAACACCACAGACGCGTTCAACAGACAGGTCCAGTTTCTTGCTGTCAATTTGACAGAATCGCTGCTTTATGTATGTATTTACTACAATACTACGTATTGTTGTTCTAAATTGTTCATTTCTTGCTTGGAGATCGTTTTGAGAATTTATTGTCTTAAGTTTCCGTTTATCCTGATTTTCCATAGAGCCTTGTTTTTTTTATATTTTAAACAATAAATCTGCCTTTTTTCAAAGCAATTTATATTAGTTGTCGTTTCTTTTTGAAAGGAATATATTTAGTAGTATTTTCGTACTGTTAAGAGCAGCTTGACAATATTTATCTCTTTTTAAAATTGTTTTTATTTCCATAAGAATTGCACTTTATATCATTGCATCATGGCATTACGTTTCTTACTGAACGTGTCTGTGGTTTATTGCATATGCTTGGATGACATCGACTGACACTACGACGGTCGACCGTACTGTATACGAATATGTGAACGTAAATATCAGTAATTTAGTATCATGTAATTTATTTTAGTTGATTGCATTATATTATATATTTCTTTTAAAGTAAATATGGGAAATTTATAACATTTAATTGTATTTTCGTTAATTGCACTGATCATAGGATTATCACTGATCAGAAACAAATATTTCTTTTAAAAGTGGGGTAAAATTCAAGATAGGGTTTACATATTATGTAGCTATTTAATAGTATATTATGCAACGAGCATTTAATGATAGCTATTAAGACACAAGCATGAAAATTACAATATGAGACGTAGCCGAGTATTGTAATAAATACGAGTGACTTAATAACCATTAAATGCGAGTTGCATACACTATTTTTTCTACGACCCTATAATATCAACGTATTTCTTTAATTTTTATTATATTTAAATAGATACAGAGAACTGTCAAGTTTAATTCATTTTTATATCTGTCAGATATGTAGTCACGGCTATATTGAATATTGGAATGTCGCATTCCTATTGGATATAAACTTGTATCGTAATGAAAAATCTGTATTCTTATTGGATTACATTTGTATCGTAATGAAAATCTGTATCGTAATGGACATCATTAAAGTACAACTACAGCATATCTAATAATACAATTAAAGTATGGGAGTAGAAAAATAATATTACCAACAGTCTGTGTCAATCAAAGTTTTATTTGTAGGTATTATCATTATTCATCATTGTAATATTTGCTGAAGATTCGAACGCGGGTACGACGATTACAAGTCAAGCGCTTTAACGTTACGCTATTGCGCGGACCTATCAGCGAATCGCGCGTTTTAGTATTTATAGAAACTGTTGTACTTACCCGACTTATTTTGGGCTCTAAAAAATGAACGTCTGGCCATCTATGGCTAATATTTTATAAAAGTAATCCAAAGGGTTCCTACTATCAACTGACAAAACCAGGACTAAAGCTGAGCTCAACATTTAGCGGGTTTTCCTTGTTAGATAAAAACGCACAGAATTTGGTATTTTGCTGTGGGAGGCAGTAGCTACATACAAACTAATGTTGCGTTTTAGGGCTTGAAGATAAGCAAAACGAATTACAAAATGTGATTTTTCCGGAAAAAAAGGTTTTTTTCCTTTTTGTAACTCAATCGCGGGACAATACTGTATTTTTCATTAATTTTCCTTTACAAAAAATATTTAACCCTATATAATTGTTTATAAAACTTGTTTCTATTATTTTCAGTTCGAAAAGTCTTCCAGCCACCACCACGAACAAAAGGAAGAATAATAGCAGTATAAATAGATCAGAAAGTGTAAAGGAACAAACAGAAAAGGTAAGCGTGTTATTGTTGTATTCTGATAGTATATCGTTATTACAATATTACAATACTGCATTTCGGCAATAATAACTATAAAACTAATTTTGTATTAAATCACTCAATATGGCGAACTATTTAGTGAGACGTCTTAAAACAACGAAATTGCTTGGTTTTACTAAATAAGATGCAATATACACACCCAACTATTTTTTTACACGATGTTGAAATATCACGATTCACCAACAAGAATGAACTTTTTTTTTACACGATTTATTTGTTGCACGAATCGAAAAAAAAAATAGATTAATTCTAATTTAGACCGTATCTTAAACAAACTTATGTATACAGCAACAAAATACTATGGGGGGAATATGATAATGTCGGTTTATATATCCACACATATGTAGTGACTCGGTCTAATACGGGCAATACCCGACATTTTTTTATCTCATTGCACTTCAACTTGAACGCAACATTTCCTTATTCAGTATTTAATAAAAAAATGATTTGCTTTTGTTTTATTAATATGTAGTGTAGATTTTGTTATTACTTTTTTGCACGGTGTTTTTGAAAACATACCTATGTAGAATTTTTTCATCTTACACGAATTTTTAAAGTTGTGGAACGTATCCCCAAATTTACCATATGCCGCATGTATTTTTTACACGGTTTGTTTTTTGTCGCAGGAACGCATTTACCGTGTAAAAAGAGTTGGGTGTTCATACATACATAGTGCAGTATGCGAACTAATAGTAGCAGCTGTATCTCTGCTACTATTAGTACGGAATCATAAAACGGAACAGTAAATTTTGTCCCGCTTTATGACTGCGCGACTGTACATACAAACTACTACCTACATGGGAATCCCACAATATAGGTCTTCAGAATAAAGGCGGGTTTAGCAAGATATCGTAGTGTACCTAAAGTATGGAATAAATTTAACAAAAGCGAAGTAAAAATGTTTAAAAAAAAATCGTCGAACAACAATATACATTTTTGCGTAGCCATTCATTTTCAATCATCTTTTAATTTTTAGTATTGGGGTCATCTTTTGAACCGATGATATAAAAATGTTGCAACTTTGCATTAGAAAATTTCCGAGAAAATGACAACCGAATGTTAGAAACCGTACAATCATTAGTAACAAACCAAAATTCGTTTACAAGCAACAACATATTTAGATTTAGCTTTTGTTAGAAGCTGTTTGTGTGTTGTTTTTTTTAAGACACCGAAGGTTAAAATCATTACAAAGTGTCCCAAGTGTCTGTTTCAACTGTCATTACCGACTTCTATATTAACGTTTTGTATTATCGGTAGATACTTAAAACATATTCCAAATCACTTACGTAATACATTATGGTGCATTTAATTATCAGACAAAGGATATAAATTTAATCCCTGCATCAATTCAAATGCACAGATAAGACCAACAGTCTGCAGGAAGTGTGTGATATATTTAATGCAACATACCCAGATTGCTCTATTAAAATCTACAGCTAGTAAGATTGAGTCTAAATTTAGAGAAACTGTAATGTTTCAAAACCTGGTCGCTAAAGGTTAATAATAAACAGAAAATCGACAGTTTCTTGAGTATTGATGAAAATCCTCACAATACGTCTCAACAAGTTGCGTTAGAAAATGACGTAAATCAGACCACAGTGCTACATCTGAAGAATCATACACAGTACACCAAACAAATACAGTGTCCCCTTTTTTCACTTGTTAAGCATAAACAATTACAGCCTGATAATACCCTAGTAATATAGATTGTTCAACGCATTCGTATCATTAGAGTCGGCAAAGAGGAGCAAGTTTCAGTGCAATGCGGAGAGAAACGTGGGTTAAGTGCGTGGCACGGGAACTCGAGCGTTAGTATCAAAGCACACTTATTCAGTATTATTCCACTGGTCGTTGTGAGTGCTTATCAGTACACGCATACTTCGAAAATGTCGCAGTTAGGTACGTTTCGAAAATGGCGTATTTCGAAGAAACTAGAACACATAATAGCGAGTATGCCGGATTTAGAATACGAAGGTGCGACAACTATTTGACGTGTGCCAGTAGGTGGAATTGTGAACGCCACCTAAAAGTATAAAACACTGTTCTGCAATCCGTGGCAAACGATACAGCGAACAATTAACATTTCATATAGCGGATTGGTTTATTCTATGTAATCTACCGTTCACTTTACTAGACCAAGTGTGGTGTGGCTCGCCAACGTATCTATACCTCAATAGTTGGTAGATAGGACATTTGATGAGCAACCTGCCTTCGCCTTTAACGTCCATTGCAATTGCTATTGTATTTTTTGTATTGATTTGAATGGACTGAAAATATTAGTAGTTAGTTATTTAACGTTTTATAAGTTAAATTATTATATTTACATTACCCGGCTTGCTATCAAGGAGGGTTGATTATGTCATAACACTGTACACTACAATATATAGCTATAATTTTACAGTTTTAAAATTGTCTAACTTTACCAATTTAAAATTATCACAATGCAGTGACGATAAGAAATCCGACTTTACGAATATTTGTAGGTTACATACTAAGTCGCTGCATTGTTACTGACTGTATTGAATTGTATATGACACTTTATATTCTATCGTTAGTTAGAGGGTAAGTAACGACTTTCACAACGTTAAGTAAACAACGTTAAGAAACGTAGATAAGATTGTAATTCTACGATCATCCTATTCTATCGTTACTATTACTTACTACTATCGCTGCCGCTACTACATCTGAGTAAACTCGCATTTAGTAGGGCTCTATTCCTAATTTAACTATTAGTGGATCTACGAAGTCGGTTAAATTGTCAAGATGACGTGTTTTCCCCTAACTATGAATAAGATATTTGAAGAACAATTGAAGCGCTCGGGGGAAAATAGTAATCAGCCACATTTTATTCAATTTTTTTTTTTTTTTTGAAAATTAAAAAGCAATCTTCATTTCGTCATTGAACTTTAAAGAGACCGATAGCCGCTTTTATATACCAAAAAATTGAACAGAACTCTTTAAAACTCATATTTCAGGATTTAATCATAATATACATTCTAGCTTTTCTTAAAATTAAGATAATGTGGCTTATTACTGTGTTCCCCCGAGCGCTTCAATTGAACATTGCATTATCATCGAGTTATTGGAGAAAACGAAATTATTTTGAATGTAACATCCTAAAACTATTTTGTAGTATTGTACGACGACCTACATAATTATTATAAATAAAAGGCTCTTATTAATGATAGAATTATTTTTTTTTGTTATCATTATGAGTGGTGGATGTAATTGCAGCAGCTTTATAAACTGTATATCATAGTCGCATATTACAACAACCGCTAGAACTTTTGTTGTGAAGTAAAATGTGTATATAAAGTATTTCATGACTTTCGGCGCATTACATGGTTTTGCAACATTTCGTTTTCGAGCAGATCAAACACATTTATATACATATATACAAGGTGTAACAATAGTGCGATATTCTTCCATATCTCCATTTTTATGCAAAATACATCAAATATTTAAATACAAAAGTTGTTTAGTTTTATGAAATTTATAAAGTAAAATTATTCTACGATATACAGGGTGTTTAGTTTGCCCGTAACCATCAGTATCTTTACATTTTTAAATGTAAAGATGCACCTTGTATATCGTAGAATAATTTTACGTTATAAATTTCATAAAACTAAACAACTTTTGTATTTAAATATTTGATGTATTTTGCATAATAATGGAGATATGGAAGAATATGGCACTATTGTTACACCCTGTATATATATGGGGTGAGTCACAATATTCCGTGGGTCTCTTCTATCTAAACGCTAAATGATATGAATTTGAAATTTTAGTCAAATATGCAGGACAATAAGAAGCACATTTTAAAAATATTTACAATTGTATAGGATGATTAAAAAAAGTACAATATATCAAAGTTAGGTTATTTTTAATGGAACACGTAAATTAGGATAACTTTGCTAGTAGTTTTTATATCTATATACTGCCAGTTTCTAGAAAATTAGATTTTTATGAAAATTTAGGCTTTCCCGAAAAAATTAAAGACAAGAAAACTGTATTATTTGAAAGATTTACATTTGTAACAAGTTATTTTGACAAAGCTTTCAATAAACCGGTAGAGTATCTTGCTATTGGCTACACGACATTCACCGAAACAATTCATATTTTATATTGTTTCAAACATAGATATCTGGTTTAACTTAAACCTTTAATAGCCTGTATTCATCTAACCTACGTGAAAGTATATTAAGTCGCCTGCCAAAAACTGTAAAGATGTTTATGCCTAAATTTAACGACTAAAAAGCTATTAACGAAATTCTTCAAAAACCGTCTAAAGCTGGTGCTTCTTCTCATCTAAATATTCTATGCTATATGGTCAATTATATTCTTTGTAAATCGTATTGTAATAACGACAGCTAGACATTATGTTGAAATAACAATATTCGATCATTAAAGAGTCAAATAAAATTCAAATGAATCATTCAAGTAATTGAGTATTTTTAAAATATTTGAATATTATTTCTCTGAATCGAGTGAATATTGGATTATTCGAATATCAAAATATTGAAAACTCTCCTCTTAGTTTGTAATATATTCATACAGGGTGATTGGTGAGAACGGCCTATTAAAAGTATAATACAAACGGAACGGAATTTTAAAACGAAATTTTATGACTGAATATGGTTGAATATGAACTATCACGTGAAAATATTCTTGAACCTAAATACCAGTCCTCCTGAGTTATTCGCGATTAAAGAAAAAAAGTGACAGATACCGATCTTACTTTATAGTGATATTACGTCACGTAGGAGACGAATGAAATTTAGCATACGCGCAGCTGATATTGTGTAGTTACACAAAATTTGAAGTTCTTCTCTGTAACATTATACAGGGTGTTTGAAAACTTAGTTGCTTATAAATAAGTTCAATCCGCGGAAAGCAGATTTTTTTAAATGCAAAAAGTAGATTTTTTTAAATAAAGGTATATATTTTCTTAGATATTCTGATTCTGTAAAAAAATTTTAATTTTTGGTTGTTGTAAAGTAAATTCTCGAATTATTTACCCTAATTATTGTACTGATGCAGAACTATTTCTTTCAGTGTACACAAGAATAACTAACTAAAATGAATGACGTCAAAATAGGTGACAAGTAACTATGTACAACAAATAAGCTAAGCACCCTTGCTTCAGTAAATTGATATATCTGAGCGTTTTAGGTATGGAGGCTAATTAAATCGTTATAACTTATTCACCTTCCATTTTAGGTATAGGAACACCTAATACGGATTAAAAGAGAATCTTTTATAGAATCAGAATATCTAAGAAAATATATACCTTTGCATTTAAAAAAATCTGCTTTCCGCGGATTGAACTTATTTGCAAGCACCTACGTTTTTAAACACCCTGTATAAGGTTACACAGAAGAATTTTAAATGTTGTGTAACTACACAATATCAGCTGTGCGTTTGCAAAATTTCATTCGTTTCTTTTACTCCTACGTGACGTAATATCACTATAAAGTAAGATCGGTATCTGTCACTTTTTTTCTTTAATTGCGGATAACTCAGAAGGAATGGTATTTAGGTATAGGGTATGATACATGAAATATGTGTAAAATTTATCATAGTAGCTGAATTTATAATTTATTTTATAGCATGCTATTTAAAAAATCGAAGTTGATGTCCATTTCCGGTTAACCGGAAGTGATATTTATTCAAAAATATTTTCACGTTATAGTCCATATTCAACCATATCCAACTGCAAAATTTTGTTTTAAAATTCCGTTCCGTTTGTATAATACTTTTAATAGGCCATCCTCACCAATCACCCTGTATATTGTGGAAACTGTTGAGTTCATCATTCAATGAAATTCTTGAGTACATGACTTTCGATCTCTCACCTACGAGTGCTAATCTAAAATTATTGATACTAGAATACTAGCGCTTTTCAAGAACAATAAAGTTCGAGTCCCGTTGCATTATATAATAAATTAAGAAAACGAGAAATTACCACTTTATTGCATTTTGGAGTTTATTCATAATAGAAAAAGTTGTACAAAAACAAATCTAAATTTTCGAATCTAAATTTAGATGTTATGGTTGTATGTCATTATTTTTAGTTAAAATAATTATATTATTATATATTATATATATATATTATATATAACTATTTTGAATTTAATTTAGGGTCATATTTATAGTCCATGCTTGAGGCTGTGCCAATGCTTGAGCACGCGATTTTGACAAATTTGTACTGACATTTATGTCAAAATCGCGTGCTCAAGCATCGACACAACCTCAAGCACGGACTATAAATATGACCATTAAACTTACTTGATGAACATTATATAATTAGTCATTTTTTACGTGCAGGTTTATTGTATATATGTTGTACTAATATAGTATACAAAAACTACTAATTATCTTACTTGATGTTTATAATTCCTAAATCATCTCTTCACTAATAATTATTTTACACGTTACTGTATGTAACTTGTTGCCAAAACCATATAGAATCACCCACAATGACGACCAACATTGATCAGTCTATGTGGAATTTAGAGTTACAAAAAATTACGTACTCATAATTATAGTGGCTATTTTATCTCAAATAATGACGACAGTGCATTACTTCCGTTGATATCAAAAATTGACATTAACTAATATTTTAAGTGGAACACTGTTATTTGTTTTTTTCTTTTTTATCTTCGATGTTTGGTGCTACTTTGCGGAATATTTCCTATACTTTAGATTTTCAGGAAAGTTATTAATTATTATTGCTTAATGAAAATTAACTAGTCTTCCCGTTCAATTAAATATTTTATGTTTTTATTTTCTAGAGTAACATAATCGAATTTGTATGTGCAGTTTGATTAAACTTGATAGTCATGTATTCCCTACCTTTCACAGATATAATCCCTTAACACATATTGGTAAGAGTAAATTTTGAATTTAGGTTTAACAGGAAATTACAGAATAATTGTAAAACAATTAGTGCAAACTGAACGCTAGTTTTGCGTACATTGTTTATTAATGTAATTAGTCTTTTGTCATTCTGTATTCGTAATTAGCGTTCAATACCCTAAGCCTATAGCCTAAGTTTGCAAAAGCTTCCTTTTATTCTGTTAACGCTTATATTCTGTGAATCAGTATTCATTTATTTTACGCTATTTGGATGATGAATGGAAGAATATATTTATCTATTTCATTTCAAAAACTACGTTTGGAAAGAAGTTTCACTTAATATCAGATCATTGTTCGCAATTTTTGTTTAGCATTTGTTCCAACGGCATTTCTGGTTTCATTTTTATAGTAAGTTACTACAATAAAATGTTAATATATGTAATATAACATATAATTTCATCAAATTATAAATATTAATTTGCGTTTGATTTTAAAATAGTTGTATGCAAACCTCATAAAATTTGTTGAGTTGCTGCGAAGAGGACAATGAAGTTAGATAATACGCGTAATATTTATTCTACAAATATTGAACATAATTAAACCTGTTAGCATTGAACATGTTACCACTTCATCCATGAAAAAGTTATACATCCAACGTAGTAAGCATCTACTACGTGTATATGTATGTATGTATTTCTTGTTAAACGAAACCGCCATTCAAGAAATAGACGGCTCATTAGTGGACTTTGTTACACTCTGCTTCTGGGTATATACAATTGCGCAGTAGTTTTTCCTAAGTGTTTCGTGACGTTCTTTTGATCATATTTTTTATGTCGGTCAGGCTTTTACTAAGGTTTCTACACACTATCTGAATATATAATATAACCTTGTACTACAATAATAAAGAAAGCAGAAGTACTACATTATGAAATTAACATATATAGAATATCAAAATACACTACATATATAGTAAATAAATTAAAATTAAAGCACAAAAATACAAAATCAGAAGCCAGAAGATCACGGCGACTCGACGTAACCTTCTGACATCTCTTACTACCGGTGGTTTACACGTTGAGTCATTGTGACCTTCTGGTATTCCCTCCACAGTATTTGTTCCGAAATAAGTCACATATTTGAGGCAAAACATCATTTTAGTAGACTTTGTATTTTTTATGCTTTTATTTTGTATTTAGTTTATTTTTGTACTATATATGTACGTATATATTATACTACTATGACACGGTCAAAACCCCAAAAACCCTCATAATAGAGACTCAGATTTAAGTTGTGGAAGTTACACAGAATATATGATAGAAAGGTGTTGTAGCCTGCATATAATAATAGTAAAATTTGTGTTAAGTTCCATGTACACCAAAAGTGCTATTTGCCACATATTAGTTCAATGCACATAAATTACTATTTTGAAATATTAAAATATATTGCAACATTTTTGATGTTGGTACATATTTGGTATTTGCTAGTTCTTTAATAAGTTTTTTTTTTTTATTTCAGAGGAAACAAAGGAGAAACATTAGCGATCCATTACACAACACTAGGTAAATATACTTACTATTATATTATTTGTATCTTATTCGCGTTTTTTCGCTAATTAATGTAGTATTGTACTAATATATTTTGACATTAAGTATAAGTCGTTTTCATTCCTAAATAATGCCTACGGTGTACGTTTTTCATAAAATTAAGTTATCATTCTTGTATTATTATTATTTTTGGCTCGGGACCTAGCCAAGGTATTAAACTATACATAGGTTCTGGAATAAACTTTACTACCAATTTCGCAGCTCCATAATTTTACTGATTTAATTTTCGAGTATTTAATATCTTAAATAGCGCATTGCATAGCCACTATCTACCTCTGATTGATCAACATATTACACTAGCTGTTAATACGTGATGACAAAAAAGATCTACCTCGCAGCATTTTGAATACCGAAGGTTGCGCCAAACTATATAGAGTCTTCAGTACTGGACTGTATAGTAGAAAAAATACACACAATTCCAATTGCAGTAACGCTGTCAAAAAACGAAACTTGATGGCATTTATATGAAATACAAGTAGATAAAATCAAGATAAGGAATAATCATGGTTATCAACATGTTCATATACTTAGTCAATCTTATTTTATGGATTAAAATGGATAAGAGCTTCAGCCATCACTTGCATTTAACAAAAATATGCGTTCTACTACTGTAAATTCAATATTTTACATTGATACTTTGCTGTAAGTTATCAATTCATAACCTTATGTGAAGTAATTAAAGCAATATTTATATGCTTATCAATTAAAGGAAAATTTTGTCATTTCAGTGATTCTGTCGATATTGATAATCAAGCCCTTGGATATCAAACAAATTATGGAAGCACCTCCAATAGTAGTTTGTCTTCCGGGTAAGTTTCATTTTATTTAAATATACATATGTATAATTACAAAAGAAAGTTGTTCCCATTTTCTAACAATGTCATGCGTTAAATGGCATTTTAGATACGAGTTATCTTATAACCACAAACCTGCAAATAACAATATTTTTCTACGTAATTCTAATAACATGGAAGTTGTATGGCGATGGCCATTATTTTTTTATAAGAATAAATATCGAACTATTTTAGCGATTTTGATTCCTTTAACATTATTACATCAACATAATTAGTTTTGTTCTGATTTTTTATTTTTAAAATATAAGTAATAACGTAACATAACTCATTCAATTAAGTTTTCTGAAACAGATCGCTTGTCTTCAGCATCTACATTTTATTGGTTCAAGCAGTTATCTAATAATTTAAAACAATATATGTGTATCTTTTTCAAATACACAATGTTTCATAAAAATGAGATATCCAAACTATTGCGAAAAAATTATTCTTATTGCCTTTTTACATATGTATGTATATGTACTAATATAATATCTCTATATATTTTTTTAAATAATCCTCAGGTCGTCTAATGATAGTCCAAGCAGTTCAGTTGACAACACCTTCGCTATTGTCACCCACTCGGCTGGATCGAGTTGGGACAATGAAAATGATTACATGGAAGCAGATCCTCCTGACTGGCAAAGTTCTTTATCTGAAGAAGAACTTGCTCGTCTACAGCCCCACGAAAAGAAAAGACAAGATGTAATTAATGGTAAGTTTTGAAATAAACAAAAATACCCGCTTATCATGAACTATATTTTATAGAGCTCTTCCACACGGAAAGGTCACATCTGCGGAATCTCAAAGTATTAGAGCGAGTTTTCTGCAAACGAATCCAAGAACAGAAACTTCTCAAAGATGACGAGATTAATCTATTGTTTCCTAATCTCGGAGATCTCATTGGTATCCATTCAAAATTCAACACACTTATGATGTGTAAGAAAAAAGATGTGATATTAGTTAAAGACGTTGGTGATGTACTAAGTTCAATGTTTGATGGACAAATAGGAGAAAGTTTTCAGAAGGCTGCAGCCACCTTTTGTGAGAAACAACAACATGCCTTAGATTTCATTAAAGAAAAACGGAGGAAAGACTCTAAATTTGAAACGTACCTGACTGAATTCGAAAAGGATCCCGCTTGTAGACGGTTACCCTTGCAAGGGTTTATACCGTCAGAAATGCAAAGGTTATCAAAGTATCCGCTATTATTAGAACGATTAATAGATATTGTAGAGAAAACTATTGATAACGAACAAGTAGAGTATTCGCAATCAGAATTGTCAAAATTACAACAAGCACATAATAGATCTAAAGAAATATTGAATTACGTTAATGAGGCTGCAAAACAAGCGTGGAGTCAATTTAGGTTACAAGAAATTCAAAAGCACCTAGATACGTCAGTATTCGAGAAAACTGAGCACGCCATAGTTAGTGAATTTAAGGTATGAAATGTTTACGATTAATTTATATTTAAAAACTTTTAATGTGATTCATCCAACTGGCCAAGTATAGCAAATTTTTAAACAGTAGACCACACGTATTATTTATGTAAAACACATATTTAATGGCTTTGGACAAAATCCTTCGCTTTTAGTTCGTTCTTAATTTCAAGGATTTTGGAATGTATACATAGGAGTTACAGTTAACGAGTTATCAGTATAAGTCAGTTTTTGAGATGTTGATAGAGATGGTAGTCAGAGGGCTATAACTAACTAAACTTGTTAACCATCCCAACAAATTTTGTTCGCGAATTCAATTTTCGATTTTGAACGGCTCGGCGCAAAGTTTCACAATCGACTTTTTGTGTAATTGTTGACCCCGGTTCCATAAAATCAATGAAAAATATATCTTTTTGTTCCAAGAATACAGTGGGCATGGTTTTCGGTTGAGACTGAATTTATTTAAATGTTTCAGATTAAGTGTATTGTAATGACGCACTACATGGATTTTTGTTCTATTTCAACATTGACGATGAATGTCGGTAGCATTAATTCGTCTTGCGTTTAGAAAAACTACTCACTGATCACGACATGCATGGCTAGATTTGTTATTACCGCACTTATTTTAACATATCGTGTGAAAGTTCATGGCATGCGGTGACAGCAATGTGAAGGTCGCATTATCAACATTCTAGTTATCCACACGCCGAGCAATCAGTATTATTAATTGTTTTTTAAGTCGTAACTAGCTCTGCATTCTAAATAATGCTCGTAAAATTCAACCTAACAAATTTTAGGCATGAGATTCCTATGCCTCCCTATATTTGTTATAGTTGTTGAGAAACGCTCCCGAAATTGAGAAGCAGGAGATATTTAAGAACGCTGTAATGTTCTTAAATAAATAAGCAAGTAATCCAAACTTCAAAACGGCTAATTAAAAGCACCGTACACCAAGAATATCCGAAAATCGAAATAAGTATACGAAAATCCAAACTTAGGTACTTTCTGGAAAAGTGTCTTATGTCAAACGGGTTGGGTAACAGTGGAGAAAAGCCGCTTTCGATTATGGACAATATACGTCGCTGTATTATAATATTTACTGTTGATGTAATCAGAATAAACAGGAAATTGTCGGTTTAATGTAAAATCCCAAGCGAGTTCAAAATAATCTATTGTAATTTAAGAAAAATGCAAAAAATCAGTTAGTAGTAATATAAATACAAGCAAGAAGCTATAATTATTGAGAATTGAAAAATCTAGTTACCTGTGCAAAACAAATTGTTGTTTATTAATTACTCCATTATTTTATCTGTCAATTGCGGTCTAGTTTGTGCAACACGATTTAATAGTGTCTGAGAAGTAGTGCATTGAATAAGCTTCTGTTATCGAAAAAATGGAATTATCACGGGAGAACTTTCGGATAATGATTTATTATGATTTCAAGAAAGATTTCACCGCGTATGAGTGTGAGGAGAGTTTAAAATCGGCATTTGGGGATCTCGCACCATCATTGGCTACTGTTTATAGATGGTATAAAGAATTTGAACAAGGTTGCAAGTCGGTGGTACACAGAAAAGGAGCTGGCCTTCCTTTAACTGCTGTTAACCCCGAAAGCATTGCTGCGGTGAAGAAGATGATGGAAGAGAACAACCGCATTACCTATGCAATTATAGAGTCCAAAGATTGGATCCTCGCAAGTGAAATCAATATTGCACAAACATTTACATTTGAGAAAAGTTGTAACTCGGTTTGTACCTACCCCATCCTGTGACAGATTTACAAAAAGCAGAACGTGAAGACTTTGCCGATAAACTTTAGATATGTTGAATGCTGGAGGTCATCAAATTATTTCTAAAATTGTAATTGGCGATGAAACGTACTTACCGATTTTTGATGTTCCCACTCGCCAAGAAAGCCAAATCTGGATACATGAAGATGAGGAAACCATAAGATGGTGAAAAACAACGAGCAATGAAAAAGTTATGTACGCAGTATTTTTTAGAAGTACGGGTTTGGCGGCAATTAAATTAGAAGATCAGAAGACAGTTAGCGCTAAAAAAAGAAGGGGAATCACGTTACATCATGATAACGCGTCGTTCCATACAGCATGGACGACTGTTCAGTATTTAGCGGAAAACAAAATCATAATTATAGAACATCCTCCTTACTTACCGGATTTGGCGATGTGTGACTTCTGGCTATTTTTTGAGAAGGAAAAGGTTCCAGTCAGAAGAAGAGATTGTCATCCCCGTTAACTGTTTTTTGATAGTATCCCTAAAGACAGCTGGTTGAATGCTTTTAAACTTATAAATATTATCATATTTAAAATTTCTAAAAACTTGTATCAAGCTTTCTATTCTCAACAGTTGTAGCTTGTCCCTCTTAATTGTAATTTTCTTCCGATTTTTTAAAACTCCATTATACTTAATTTTTGCCTACACACATTGCCCAGTCGATCATCTACCTTCAAACTAATCCGATATGTAATATCTGTATGTCAACCTAACGAAGCAACTCAGTTCTTACATTAACTGAAATTAAAAGTTGCAAGAAACGAACACGAAATAACCGTATAGGATAATGCAAAACCTATAGAACATTCAAGTTACCATATCAGTCAAAACTAAAATACGTATAACGCACCCAACCAAAAACGTATGATAATATCCGTAGGGATGAAATGTATTCAATTTAATCCGGTAATCACTGTTCAAAGGTGTTTTCGACGTCACATTAATGCCCATCGCCTCATACATCCTCAGAGTAGAACTATTTTGGCTTTGCACAATAAATGGAGACAACTGGGATCTATTCTAGACAAAATGAAGAATTGCTTGTAATGAACGTAATGAAGAAAGGATGAGAAATGCAATTATTGCTAGTCCAAAAAGGTCCGCTGTTAAATATGTTTCCGTCCTTGATTTGAGCGATAGGAGCACGTGAAGAATGTTATAATAAATACATGAGTTTTTATCCACATAAGTTCGGTGTATTGTTCTATTGAACTTGACGGCACTGCCTGCATTTCTGACTCTTCCATTTCCTTGTTCTTCATTATATGTCTGTGAATAGTCCTCTAATTTTTCTCGCTGTATATCATCATGTTTATTAAATTATCCGGTGTAATCTCATTTTCAAGAGAACGGTACGTCAAAATTCGTTCCTGTCTCCATCGATAGCATTCAAAGATTGTGTGGGCCACCGTATCCTCTTCTCCACTGTTCTTAGCCAATTTAAGGACATACGCTCTGAATAACTCGTGGCCACTTAGGGCCTGCGAGATATAGCAATCTGTGTTCGTAAACTTGCAATTAAACCAGGAACCCAAGTCTGGTATTAGTCGCTTTGTCCAGTGAGCATTTGTCTCGTTTTCCTCCCATCTCTTCTGCCACTTATCCACTGTGATGCACCTAGCCGTGGCCCAATTTTTATAGCTGTATTCTATTTCCTGTGCTAGAAGATTAATTGGAGGAATACCGGCGATCACTTGTAGTGCCACCGTTGACGTAATAGGTAAAACCGACGCGACCCTAATCAGCATTTTTCTCTGCACCTCTCTGCTATGTAGCAATATACTTTCTTTTCTAGCACTGATTGCCATACTGGATAATAGAGGATAATAGAGTGTTGGTTGGCTGGTTCATCAATGTTAGATATTATCTGAGATAATTTCGCTGCCCTCTCTTCTGCCTTCTTTACAATGTTAAGTGGTACAATGTTCTTTAATATGTTCTCAGAAATAGAGACGCTGGTCGAAGATGATTCCCAGGTATTTCACTCTTTTCTTTGTTCTAATAGTCGTGCTTCCCACTTTGAACCATGTGCTCTTTGTTCCTCTTTCCTTTGAAGAGAATTGCATTCGATTTTGTTGGCGCAAGTTCCAGCTTGTGCTTAGATTGTGTTCGTTGTTTTCTGTTACTAAAGCCAAACTGATATTCGGGAAAGCCGCCAGTTCTCTTTCTTCTATCGGTTGCTGCGATTTCCGAATTTTCGCTAAAAAAATGGCGAGAGTACATAATCATAGTATGTATATGTGAAGAGTGAGACGGTAAAAATCGTGTAGGCCAACCGTGTGGATTAACGTTTATCTTGGTATTCTCGATCGAGTTTTTTTAATACAATATGAAAAAATAATTTATATAAGTTTATTTTTATATCTATATGTCTAAAACTTATTCATGAAAGCAATAACAAAAGCTATATATTTGTTTCAGAATTTAGATTTAACGAGGTATAATTTAATATACGAAGGCAGTATACAATTAAAGCGACAAAATAAGGGTCTCCTTAATGTTCATATGGTACTATTAGAGGAAGTTGTGATTCTGTTACAAAAAGAGGGTGAACGTTTTTTACTAAAATTTTTCCAAAGTGGCATTCCTGGTCAGCAATTACTGGCACCTATAATCAAAATGTCTAACTTATTAGTTAGGACAAACGCAGCCTGTAAGTAGCAGCCATGTAATTGTATAACGGCAATTTTGATTTTTTTTTTCTTTCAGTGAAATGCTCTCTATTTTTGGTGAATACATCGACTCAACATAGTCAAATGCACGAGTTATTAACAAGGGATAATACGGAAAGAAAAACGTAAGTATTAGATATTATTGTTTTGCTATTATA
This sequence comes from Holotrichia oblita, assembly GCA_023690525.1. Taxonomy (NCBI): domain Eukaryota; kingdom Metazoa; phylum Arthropoda; class Insecta; order Coleoptera; family Scarabaeidae; genus Holotrichia; species Holotrichia oblita. Next base: position 157,315,446 of record CM043015.1, on the reverse strand, counting down.
AACGTGAAGAAGATCGATTGCAATTTAATTACTACATTGGAATTTTAATGTTTTATATTGAAAATAGCGGCGCATATACATAACAAAAGAAATGTATTGGGACAAAATTGTAAACATATCTATACAGGGTGGGGAGAAATTGGCGTAAGAGCTGCACATAACAGTATTCTTCATTCAATTCTGAGTGAAACGTTTTAATACTATCAGTGTGTATCATCCTTCGTGTGCCTTCGGGAACCACCTGAAGAAAACATACATTTGGCAACAGTGTTGTATGTATGTATAATACTGAAGATTGTATTGATTTGCGCTGTAATTGAGGGTGCACAAAAAGCTATTATATGAAGTTTTGCACTATTAATGTTATTGTACTGTAATAAATGGAAAAAGCAACGCTTTTTAATTCAATAAGTACTTATTATTTATCGAAACAAAATTAACTTCGAAAGTATTTTTTATTTAAAAATTACAATTACAATTTCTATCGTGCGCTTATCAAATTGTGTCATTGCCTTATATGTTGAAATTGAAAGCCGTCAGTTTCAAGGCATAGTTGCAGCCTTCGCGGAATGGTTTGAATTACTCGTTCCAATATTTCTGGCATAATTTCTAACACTGCAGCATCTAAACGGTTCGGAAGGTAAATTGGTCCAGTGACTGCATGATCTATTATGCCTAACCAAACGTTGACTGAAAACTTTCTTTGGTGACCATACTCGCGAAATTGGTGCGGATTTTCGTCTGCCCAATAGTGAATGTTATGAGTGTTAAAGACCTCATCTCTATTAAACACGCATTCATCGCTCCATAGAATATGTGTTAGAAAACTTTCTTTGTCGCGAATTCTATTTAAAATTGTCTTGCAGGAATACGATCGGTAAATGTTGTCATTTTCATAAAGAGATTGAACTCTAACAACATGAAATGGTTTTAGCAGGTTCTCTTTTAAATCTGTGTGAACGGTTTTGTGGCTTGGGATATTCATTGTAGCAGCTAACTGTCTAGTGCTAGTTGAGGGGTCCACGGAAACTGAGTCTAAATAATGCTCTTCAACTTGGATAGTGCGTCTCCGTCTTGGTCTACCAGCATTTCGATAATTTGCTTTTACCAAACCCATTTCCCGAAGACGTTGGCCCAACCGTCGAAATACATGCGCTATAGGATGTCTTCGGTTTGGAAAACATACACGATACTCACGCGGAGCCTCATTCCCATGACATGCACCATATATCAGGTGCATGTCAGCATAAAACAGCCAAGGATGACAATTAAATTTGACAACCCGAAATATGTATGTCAACTATTTATTAATAAAATCTAACAAGGTAACCTATAATGCTATTTTAAATCGTTTTAAATACTGCATTCACAATACTATGTTGCCATATGTATTTAAAGTAAAAATATGGACACAAAGAAATGTTAAAAACATCATTATAATGCGAAAGGATAGTATTTATGAAAAATTATTCTTTAAAATACCACATTATTTAACTTTCCTTTCTTTTAACAACAAAGGGATAGTTAAAAATGCGCGGTTAATAACTCCAAAACTGAAACTTCATAGACTTCGTGTAGACGCAGGATGTAAGATAGAAGATTTTCGGATTAAGATAAATGACTAAGAATTTAACAAAGAAGAGCGCCACGTGCAGATCTTACGCGAATTTCTCCCCACCCTATATAACAAACCAAGCAACTACTTATTTGATTACCTATGAAGTCACACATCAAGTTAATCTACTTGTTAATTAGTACATATACATTTGGTTTGATACGGAATCCTATTCATAATTTTCAACTTGCACACAGGCTGGTGTTTTGCTAGTAACAGAGCAATCACTTATGTCTATGCGGTACATTTGTTAAAAGTTCTTTTATGGCAAAGTTGTGAGGATTAATATTGGTTACAATCTAAAAATATTTCTTTCGTATACAGAATCTCTCAAAAAAGTATGGCAAATCAAAATTATATTTTTTTCTTATGAAACATCATATATTTAGTTGTAATTTTGAATTCTGCGCAAAAAGTAAGAAGAGTAGTTTTCAGACAGGTTTGCTATATCTAACTATTACAGTTTCTGAGATACTTCCATGCATGTGATAATTTCGAAAAAAATTTTTCATTTCGACATAAATAATTTTAAAAACGGAAACGGTAGGATAATTAATTACACAATCGACTGTTGTACTTGCTGCTCTTGAATAATTAACAAGGTGTGCATTCTATTGTATGAATATCTTCATGAGGACATATAAACTCCAAATAAATGTATAGAAAAAGTACTTTATATAAAAATATGTCAAAAGCATTCTACAGTTTCCTCGTTCAAATAATAATTTTAGATAATTACTGTCAATATGAATAGAAATTGTACATTACATATACAGCAGGGAGGGCACGTTCTAAAATTATTTTGAAATATGCAGACTGTCCCAAAAGAAAGTTACACATCAAAGTTATCAAAATTTAAATGGAATGGCGTGTATGTTATTGCATATTTCGATAATGCAGACTGAATAAAGGCAAGTTACTGCTATATTTCCTATACATAGGCTCAACAGTTTCTGAGATATTTAACATTTTTGAAAATGTAGATTTAGAATGACTACCTGCTGTACTACGTATTTAAGTTATGTGTTTTGAGTTGTATTGCTTCATTAGAACAACCGTTACATCTAATGCTAAAATAAAGATGGCTTCTAAAAATTATACAGAGTGGTTAAAATGTTACCTCTAACTGTGGGTACCATTAAGGCTTAATAACTTGCTTATTTTAAATAGAACACCTTGTATCTAACATCGTAATTGGATTCTAATTTTATTTTTCTTTTAACCAATTAACTGTGGCGATCTTTTTGCAAAGCGCGCACCAGTGTGTGTAGCGATAATCAAGCGATGACAGATATAGTTGTCAAACAGAGAGTAAGTGGCGCTGTTGAAATATTCGGTCAAAAAGACGACTTTATTTAGAAAGAAGAAATGAACAATTTTATTAGTAATATTTACACATTACGAATAGAATTTAGTTTTCGCAAAAATTACAATTTAAATACCAAATTGTAACAAAATTTTATGCATGATGGATATAATCGTCATGACACAAAATTCTGCCACATCTCCTTGACAGATATAGTTGTCAAACACACTTAACTGATTAAATATTGTTAAGGTTGCCTATATCTATCTTTTATAGTTTCTTTGCAAAAGTCAATGCAGTGTTTTAATTGGCCATTACGGTCTTTGAGATATTTGCCTTACTATGTTTTTCTAGTAAATTTGATGAAGAAAATTATAAAAATCTTCGTTAATTCAAATGGAATACCCTGTATGTTTTTGATAAGTAAAGTATTCTTTAACATTATTGTAGCATTCTCTATACCTGCATTCAACACTTTAGGTAGAAAACGCAGTATCATAGTAAAAAGTAAGTGCATCGCTTCAAATTTACTCCATTAAGAAAAAAAAAACAGAAAAACTTAAAAAATTAAAAAAAGGCAATTACAGAAATTCTTCTACATGTTCACTGTTCAAAAAGCAATTCAACAAGTTTACATTATCAACAAGTTTTTATTATCATTAGGTTCTTATGTATAAATAAAATACATATCTCTATTTATTTTGCAGTAGTTCCTTTATTGTTATAGACTTCTTTCTATAACAGCTGAAACATCTTTGTATTATTATTTGTTGTGAAATCGTATTGTACACGAATATTTTTGTAGACGACCATTATAAAAACCCAAAAAATTAAAGAGATTGTTTGAAATGTTCACCGTGCTTTTCTCGCAATAACATAACCCTATTTTGGAAATTTCTTGGTACATTTCTTCAAATTTGCGATGTTACGGTAACCATCTGCTTGGATATTTGGAATTTAAATGTTGTTTAACCTGAAATAATAATTATTATGAAGAATAGGTACTGAATTCATTAACAAGATTACCACTAGCATACTGAAACCAGTGTCGATTATTAACATCTGGGGAAGGGAGGGGGACTATTTATTAGCAGCATATGTAACTCTTTTGCCAAAAATTCAAATACATATCTCTAGCTAAATTGCGTTCGAAAAAATGTACTCCAACAGTGTGTCCTCCACATATCCTAGACCACATGTTCACTTTAAAATAGTGTTGATTCTTTCCTACCCGCAATAACCCGAAGTTTTTATCATTGTGATAATTGCCTTGGTTGGCTCTTCATGTATTCAAAAATGACGATTCAGCCGTGAATAAAATATTGACGACCACATTTTTCTTCTTGATTGTTTTTCCCTTGGGCATTCACAAAACCGAAAACGGTTTCCCATATTCAGGTACAAGTGGCGGTGAACTACAAAAATATTACCGTTCAATACGATTTCACAACAAATGATAATACGAAAATGTTTAGTAGAAACAAGCCTACTACAGCTGCATGCAAAATAGATTGAGATGTTTTATTTATACATAAGAATCTAAGGATAATAAAACTTGTTTGATTATTTTTTGAGCAGTCAACATTTCAAACAATTTTTTTGTCTTTTTTATTTCTTTTTTTTCTTTTTTAATGGAGTAAACTTGAAGCGATGTATAAATTTACTCACATTCTATTACTGCGATTTTTACGTAAAGTGTTGAACGTGTACATAGGTATAGGAAATGCTTCAACAAAGTTGTAGAATATGTAATTCTGCGCTTTACTTATGAATAATATACAAGTTTGAATTATAACGAACATTAATTTTAACATTTTCTGCGCATTTCTTATACTGTAGGTCAGTTTCTGCCATGGTGTTTTGAAGAATCATTATTGCTTAACATTTGATCAAAAACTATTTTTTTCTGTTAATTAACGTAACCAAAACATTTGCGGTTTATAATTGACGAAAATTTACTAGAAAAACACGGTAAGCCAATTATCTGAAAGGCCGTCAGTTTATTCATATGAATACCATACAATGACTATAAATGTTTGTACAGTCGTGGCCAAATAAATGTAGTACAACCTTAAATTTCATATACATATGTCAAAAATTTGAAATTTTAGTATTGTAAGACGAGCTTTAGCTTAAGCTGCTTGTCATAAAAATCAAATGTCAGATCATACAGGAACACAAACTTACACTATACATTTTTTTTTTAAACGCTTGTACTACACTCGACTGTACATACTTAGATTAAAACTTAATGATAAAAATATAGGATTGAGAAATTGTAACATCCTATACCTCATTCCAAAGCGTTATGAAAGATATGATCTAAAATAAACGTTTGTGATTGGTTAAAATCTAGTGCATGTTTACACAAGAACAACTTGTCAAAATTGCATAAATGTCAGAAATATCGAAAAGATTATATTATGTGAGCGTCGTTGGTGTTCTATTGCGATTGAGCTTTATTGATTTCTTTATCCAGTTTGATTCTTCATACAAAATGGTTTTTAGAGCTTCTGGATCATAATATTGACTTATTGAAGGTACTATTTAAACTGTTTTCTTGTTTATACATCTTATGGTTTTGATAAACGTCAATACGTGAATATGTAATTAGCAGCATCACAGGTTCCTCAAAAAATGCAAGGTGCAGGTATGTAACAAGTGGGCAAAGGCTTTACCGCGATTTTTGCAAATCACGAACTTGTTCCTGTGTGGTATGTGCTTCGATTGTAGCGTCATCTGCTCCATTCTTATTTGGAATGGACTATACGAGGGAGCGTTTTTATATTCGCGGAATGAGCGGGTTGTAGGGGGTGATTAGGCGAATTGTGGGCGTGGCCTGTGCAGCGACTCATAATTAGTATAAATACGAAGTTTCATTGTTATTAGACGGTTAGTCTTTGAGCTATCGTCAACCAAGTAACATAAACCAAGTAACCAACCAAGTAACAACAGCGCGTAGAGTGTTCGCGTGCATTTTTGGACCTCTGTAATGAAGACAAGGATGGTGTATTCGTGTATTGAGTCGAATTGTTACTGAAGACGAAACTTGGGTTCATCATTATGAACCTGAGTCTAAACAAGACTCCATGCAGTGGCATAAAAAGGGCACAGCACCTCCCAAGAAATTTAAAGTGTCACAATCAGCTGGGAAACTCATGGCAACGGTATTTTGGAACTCGGAAGGAATATTGTTGATTGATTATAAAGATAAAGGTGTTTCTATAACCGGAGAATATTACGCTTCAATATTAGAGCGACTAAAAGAAGCCATTAAAGAGAAAAGGCGGGGAAAATTGACGAAAGAGGTGCTGCTTTTGCATGACAACGCGCCCGTCCACAAGAGCCGCGTTGCGTTATCTGCCCTGCATAAGGTGGGCTTCGAAATTGTGAATCACCCAGCCTACAGCCCAGACCTGGCCCCGAGTGATTATTACCTGTTTCCGAAAATGAAAAAAGAGCTGCGGGGTAAAAAATTTACTGCCGATGATGAAGTCAAGGAGGCAGTTTCGGCGTATTTTGCAGATAAAGAGAAATCATTTTTTTATGAGGGTATAAATAAATTAATTGAAAGATGTGAAAAATGTATCCGTCTTGCAGGTGAATATATTGAAAAAGAAAAATAATTTGGTTTTTTTATTTCCACCCCTTATCCCCCATTCCGCGAATATAAAAACGCTCCCTCGTAGATCAGCATTATTATAGGTTTGTAGATCTTGAGAAAACTGGACACATGATATAAAAAAAGATTCAATTATCTCATGAACCAAGATATTAGACTTCCGCGTGCGGTGAGCAGCCTATATAATATTGTATTTTTTTAAATAAATATCTAATAGATTCTTAGTTACTAAAAAGCAGGCCACAATTTTTACATTTTTTTGTGCTATGACAACATCAGGTGTGCAGCAAGTTTGTTAAATAAGGAAGTTTAAAATATTTAGCACGGAGCATTTCGATAAAAGTTATCGTTGAATAATCTGTGAAATAATTAAATAAGAGCTAAGAAAATAATAATACGAAGTGTACTTTATATTGACAAATATTTATAAAAAGAATGTAGCTCTAGTTTATTATGCGGTAAAATTAACGTCAAAATCCTGATACACAACTAGGTACTATCAAATTAGAAAAATATTACTAAAAATGTATTATGCAACAACTAATGAAACCGTATATTGGGAGTATTAATTTATGATTACAAAAAGATTACATACATTTTACATATGTATACTTTCTGCAATTTATAATAGCAGCTGTCATATGTTACCGATACAAATAAATATCGATCGAGCGCTTTTATTGAACGAAGAGGGTTTCAAAAATAGATCATCACATTTTGTTAGATAAAATGACTCGCGTGTATCAAAGGAATCGTAGATCTTCTTCTAACACATATATCATATATGAAGTGTTTGTTATTTTACATAAATAACGGCAAACATTATTTCGATGAAATTACACCATTTATTACAATATACACTTTCACAAATTATGGTGTAGTTGTGGCTGATCTGTGGATTACCTACCTCCTATTTTAAAATTATTTTGCCCGTTTTTCTTAACAAATATTATAGTTGGATTATTATTAGACAGTTTCTGGCGATTTTGTATTATATTATTAAAATTAAAGACGCACAAAATCCTTCAAAAAAAATATCGAATAGGCTCGCATAAGCATCCGTTATTTCGTTTAAACCCATCCGTGATGTTTTTCTTATTAATGTAATTGGACTGCAGTTAAGTTATGTAGCAGTATCATTTGAGACCTTAAACGTTTTGCTTTATACAGTGTGTTCGCTTAGTACGTGAACGGTTGCTGGAGACTTTTCGTGACAGTTGACATAAAAATTGTACTGAAAACTTGTTAACTGATAATACCATGAGATCGTTTAAAAAATGATGAGAAGGTCGTCTTCACATTTGGCAGTACTGATTTGAAACGACTTGTGTCCGGACAGAACTAACAGCAAAGGAGAGGTTAGTTTTATGTATGTTAAATGCATTGAGGTAGAATAGATAGGGAGACGACATCACATGGCTAAAACGGGTGCAGGTCGGCCATATTGGTACTACACTTACGTCAAACACTTAGATTATAGTGTATGTTTCATGTATGTTTGCATTAATTGCTTAGTACAGTCATATGATACTTATAGTAAACTATTAGAAGACATTATGGTTTCTTCTGCTCTACGTAGTTGCAACAGTAAAAATAGCCTTGACCAGAAGAATTCGTCTAAAATAACATTTAATAGGTCAGTGTATGACAAAAAAACAATGTGCAGGGGCCGTAATTGGAAAATTTCAATTGGTGCACCTGTATGTAACTACATAAATAAACTATTACAAATTATGACATTTAAAGGCTTTGGGCCTAACAGGTATGGGAAGACGTAATTAATTTTAAATAAAGCCATCTGTTACGTGGGGGCTTAAAATTATACTTATAATTTTCAGTAGTCCAGACCTGGTGAGGCAGCCATATTGGTGCTACACTTAGCCCCGCCCAGTGCGCCGTTTTGAACATACAGTAAATAAGGTTCACAGCGTCTCCTTAGTATACTAGCTCAATGGTAAAATGTAATTGATTGAGATCTGTCGTTAATTGAAGTGACATTTATAAATTCTACTGTCATTAATTTAATTACTAAAAATCAATGCTGTCATATGTGAAGCTCTATCTAATGGTTTTTCGAATCATTTTTTGAATGATCTCATGGTAGATGCGCAATGTAAGATTATACTCATTTATACAGAGTATTCATTTTTGGCGGTACATAGTACATCTTCGTTATTTTAAATGGAACTCTGTACAATATTTCATTTTAGAGTTCTTCGTCCATTTCTACACCATTTTCCTTTAGATTACCTATTAAGAGTAATTTTCGAGATATTTAAGGTTATTCATTTGTCGACGTTCATTAACAAAATATATCTTAATATTTTTTAATCGAGACCACATCGAAGCGTATGTTCTTTTTTGATATGAATGGCGTATATCTATACTTTGTTTTGGTAATACATGTCACTTGATAAAATGGTAGAAATAACTGAACGAATTGTCCAACCTCCAATAAACAAAATTGTTCTTTTTTAATTGAACACTGCATATTTGTTGATAATTTGCTAAATAAGCTTTTGCTTAACTTTATTTATTTTACGGCTTCTTATACCTATTACCAAATATAATACTAGTATTAATATGGTCAAAGATGTGTTAATTCCATTACTGAAACAGAGAACGCGCCACAGTATATTCAGAACGGCGAGAGTTTTAAAGTAGAGGGGCAAGGGACGTTCGTAAACAAGCGGCGGACCAGACAAATTATTGCTTGTATGACACCTGTAAGATGTCTCGTCAATTTGAAATTAATTGACAGCCAATATTTGTCTGGTCATATGCATCCTTAACGTTCTACTATCGGCGACAACTATACTTCACTTAAAAAACTATTCTTTGAACGTATATATACAGGGTGATTGGTGAGAATGGCCTATTAAAAGTATTGTAATACATATAAAAGATACAGTCGAAAAATTATAAGAACAACTATAATAACACAAATAAATAAGTTATCTGAATGGTTCGACATGGCAACCGTTTCTATTGAGGCATTCTATATTCGGAGACATATTCCTATAATTCTTGCTAATCATCTGGTGTTATTTGCGTAAAGGATCCCTTATTCATATAATTCAATGGGAAGAATTTTCGAAAATACGATTAACAAAATGATTCAGCTTCTGCGACAAATTTTACGCATATTTCATGTATCATACCCTATACCTAAATACCATTCCTTCTGAGTTATTCGCAATTAAAGGAAAAAAAGTTACAGATACCGATCTTACTTTATAATGATATTACGTCGCGTAGGAGTAAAAGAGACGAATGAAATTTTGCATACACACAGTTGATATTGTGTAGTTACACGATATTTGAAGTTCGTCTCCGTAACATTATACAGAGTGTTTAAAAACTTAGTTGCTTGTAAATAAGTTCAATCTTAGGAAAGTAGATTTTTTTAAATAAAGGTATATATTTTCTTAGATATTCTGATTCTGTAAAAAATTTTTAATTTTTGGTTGTTGTAAAGAAAATTCTCGAATTATTTACCCTAATTATTGTACTGATGCAGAACTATTTCTTTCAGTGTACGCAAGAATAATTAACTAAAATGAATGACGTCAAAATAAGTGGCAAGTAAGTATGTAAAACAAATGAGTTAAGCACACTTGCCTCTGTAAATTGACATATCCGAGCATTTTAAGTACGGAGGTTAATTAAATCGTTATAACTTATTAACCTTACGTTTTAGGTATAGGAACACCTAATACGGATTTAAAGAGAATATTTTGTACAATCATAATATCTAATAAAATATATACCTTTTCATTTAAGAAAATCTACTTTCCGCGGATTGAACTTATGTATAAGCAACTAAGTTTTTAAACACCCTGTATAATGTTACAGAAAAAAACTTCAAATGCTATATAACTACATAATATCAGCTGTGCGTATGCAAAAATTTCATTCGCCTCATTGCTCCTACGTGAAGTAATATCACTATAAAGTAAGATCGGTATCTGTCACTTTTTTCTTTAATTACGAATAACTCAGAAGGAATGGTATTTAGGTATAGGGTATGATACATGAAATATGTGTAAAATTTATCATAGAAGCTGAATTTGTAATTTATTTTATAGCATGCTATTTAAAAAATCGAAGTTGATGCCCACTTCCGGTTAACCGGAAGTGATATTTATTGAAAAATATTTTCACGTGATAGTGATATTCAACCATATCCAACTGCAAAATGTTGTTTTAAAATTCCTATCCGTTTGTATAATACTTTTAATAGGCCATTCTCACCAATTACCCTGTATATTTATATAGTATTTGCTATTACACCGTCTTCTGAGTAAATTTAATTTTAGCTGAATATAGAAATGCTTCTTATAGAATACTTTATCGGTTGTTCAAAATTTTCAACGGTTTTTCAAGCACTAACATTTTCCCGACTTACGTTTGGTTAAAAGGAGTAATCTATTTATATAATAATTCCTACTAGTAATACTTTTATTTAGTAATTGTATTGCCTATCATTTATAGAATAAAATTTCTTCTTATAAGTTTTATTTCTTATTGGTTAAATGTAACTGACATGGCTAAATAAGAATTATTTGAGATATTGCTTTCTAATTGTTCGTGTGTATAGAAAAAGATAACTGAGAAGTTAAACGAATGATTTAAGAGGTAGTATGTGCAGTTAGTTCTACAAGAGCGTGTAGGCTGATTATTGGAAAAACGCGCCATAAAAAAGTAAACAACGACTGCACGGAATAATATAGTACGTAGGCGTTATACGAAATATTTTAGTTCAGTCTCTATTATCGTAGAGGACGATACGTTGTTAAAATGAGTGCAGCGTATACAAAAAGATTTGAGGCGGTGTTTTAGTATCGCACCCTCAAGGGTCGAAAATGAGCGTTGCAGAGGGAGCACGATATATGCCTAAATAACCACAATTTGTCCGAAAGTGGATACATCTGTATCGTGCTATAAATGCGGTCGTCGATTTACGCCTTCGAGGTAAAAGGCAAGCAACGGACAAAAAATATGATGAAGTCATACTGCAATTGTTTGAAAAATATTCAACTTTGACACTTCGACAAGCATGAAATAAACTTAGTAAAAAAGGTATTAATATAGGCCTTATGACAATAACCCGTCGATTAGAAGCCTGTAATATGAAATGGAGGAGTAGCAAAAGAAAACTGCGGACGTGATTGAAACAACATATTTTTTTTCTGATGCGTCTCTTTGGGCGTGGGCTCCCTTTAAACGTGCTTGGACGACGCGTCACAATAAATTTCTCCAACGTTCAATTAAACATCCCCTAAATGGGCACGTATGGGGTTGCTCTTGTGAGAGAGATTTCGGAACATTGCATGTGTTTACATGAAATTTGACAGCAACAAAGATAGTGAAAACTTATGAAAAATATTTGTTGCTAAGTCCTGCAAAATTCTATGGATCAAATAACGAGTTTTGGCTACTTCAGGAAGACAACGACCCGAAACATTGTAGCAGACTCTGTCGAACTTGGCGCACCGATAATAACATCGAGAGGTTGGATTGGCCGGCACAATCTCCAGACCCAACTGGCGTTCATTACCGATTTCATATGCCGAAAACCTAGTCAGAAACATGCCAAAACATTGCCAGGCTATAACGGATAATAATGGAGATTGGATACCATACTAAATAATGCGTACATAGTAAGCCCTTTTTGGTTATGTTAATTTCTTTTAGCATGCAAGTTTGGCGAAATATTGGTCACACCACAGACCACTTACACTTACACAGGCGTTTCAGTTAAATGCAGTCATTGTCTGAAAATTGCACGTTGTCAATAGCAACCAGTAGGTAACATTCAAATTGACATATCGCAAAGCACAATAATTTATCGCAATTTGCGCGTTAACTTAAAATATATTTGAAGAAAATGATAGTAAATAGTGATAATGATATTTCGAGTACAGTTCCTGAGATTAGAAGTGCTGCAAGAGCTGTAAGTTTGAATTTTTTTGCCAGAAAAATCACAGACAATGAGAATCAACCACTTCATAGAATGGTGTAATGCGAAGAAAATATGTAATGTTTGGAAACCGTACTTGTTGCCTATTTTCCGTCATCGTCACTTTCAGGTTCCAGATTACATATAATGTCAATAAGTGAATTATTGTAGTATTTATATTGATCATTTGTTATAAATATGTTACAATAAAGTTAATGATTTAGATAGTTTCGCTTTATTAAGTGATTCTAGAAAAAATGTTGTATGTATTACGATCAAAAAGGGACATTATTGCTCTCGCGCAATAACTATTATAAATCATTCACAAGTTATTACTGACGTCCGTTTGAATTTACCGCTAAATTAAATTAGTTCTTTCCTTCAAACACTAGAGGCGCTCCAGTATTCGGTTTAAACCTAATGCACGGGCGTCGAGTATCTATAGATGTTAGTGATTTGTGGGCCACATGTTCTTGTAGGACTAACTGTATTACTATTAAATAAATATTTAAGGAAACGGTGGCAATACTGACAAAGAAAAGAAAGTAAATAATCTATAAATACAAATGGCAATATATCTAGTAAAGTTTATTTAAATCTTCTGATAAATTTAGATTTCCTAAATTAAACAGATTATCGCCATATCATTGTAGCCGCAAATGATTTGTCTAGGCATCTAATATACGTGACATACGGTCTATTACTACCACAAGAAGTGTGTTAATATGTATACAATTTTGATGTTATTTTGTGAAGTTATGTAGATGACAAAGATCTCTATGCCAGCCAATTTAAGAAATTTTGCTTTATCGAGAACTCCTTAACTAGATGGACTTGTACATAAGAAGACGGTATTCGCTTCTTGTACTCTGCAGTGCACATAAGATTTGCACAGTATATCGTTCCTGTTCATTGTACTATTTTATTGTGATGAATTTATACATTAGATTAAAATAACAAAAGTTTGCACTTGCACATTCGAGACATTTTTTTTTATTAAATTTACTCAAAAGTCTTACATTGTTTATAAAACATATTAAGAAAAAGAATTGAATTGAAAATTCTGAATAATCAATACCTACCATTATTTACCTTTCAAAAAGGCAAAATTGTCACATAACTACTTACAAGCATCTAGTCACATCTATAAATTGACCGAATTATTTATTGTCGCTAGGAATACATTGATTTTTTGGTTTTCACGTCCATCCATTTTTACTTACCCAGATGATCTTGATTCTTTCGGTGGAGGTTTTCTTTTCTAATCTCTTTTTGAATTGTTTTTATATTTTGCAATTTTGAATATTTCCCTTACAAGGTCTCAAGGTGGTCAAAATTGTCATTTTCTCAAAAACGTTTATAGGAGAGCTGTAGCAAGTATCGTTGTCATATTAATTTCAGTTTTCTATGGTTTTATATTATTGGCATTTAAGCCATACATTGCGAAACTTCAAAATTTTACGATAAGCAGTTTCGAGCCACTCCAATTTGTGTCTAATGCTTTTAGTTGCGCAACGGTGCATTTTAAATTCTCTTCTGTAAACTGTTTCAGTATCCAGATATGTTAAAACATTGTCGCCAATTTAAATATCTTTTCTTGAGTGTTCTGCATTTGAAATAAACTATACAAATCTCTCCACAGATGAGCCATCTTCAAGCACATTTCAAACAAATGTTAACTGGTTGACATATGAAAAATCTGCCGCCGAATCTACAATTGAAAACTATTTGGGAGGATCTTAATTTAGTCACTATTTGTGAATTCTAATGTAAAATAAAGTTAATTAAGTAATTAAACTTTCCTCATAAACGTTGTCCGCTTAGGCAAAATGAATATCAGAAGTCATGGCTCTTATATTTTACAGCCTTTTAATTTCACTCTTTCTCTGATATATTTATATTTCATATATTGTAAAGCTATTCATAAACAATTGTTTGTGAGCTGTTATTGATTATTGCGTTTTCTCCGTATTTTGTTTATAAGGTTTATGAGGAAAAAAAGATTTGATTATAAAGAATCTAAAATTAACTTCATAACTCGTACAAAAAAAAAGTGACTTCCATGATCGCTATTTTTATTTACAATAAAATGAATTATATTCTTTAGATACCTGCTGTCAATGCTTACTATATAATACATACAAAACTTTCTTTTTCTTTAAAAAATTAAGTGAAATCTGTTTAGATAAAAGAGATTATTTATTTGATATGTATGTATTTTTATTCACACTTAACAAAATGTAATATCAAGATAAAATCTTTTGTTAATAGCAAGAACCTTTCATTATCTTACTAGTAATGGAGTTTTTACTAGTTTTACTCGTTTTATGACAGATAAAGTTATAGTTATAGTCTATTAACCTTAAAAATCAATATAAATCTACTTGTGTTTGTTTTACATTATAGTAAACATTCATTATACTGTATTTAGAATGTAGGTCAGGAATGAAGTACTTCAACCATCCATATATATTTACGAGTTATTGCGTCTTACCAAAACAAGTACGCTTGTAGCAAAGGTCATATACTTTGCTTTTATACAAATGCTCATATACATATCTCATTTAAGAATTTTTTTTCGTTTTTTATTTAAAAGTAATTTTTAAGAATAGCTGCGTATTACTTTCAACTGTCCATAGTCTCAAATTCGTTATATATTTGCGTTTTAAACTAATTGCTAATAGTGTCTATAAGATCCGGTGATATGGCACTGGGTACCGGAAACTTTGTCATATAGGTGGCCAAGCACTCGTATTATATTAGACATTTTTCAAACTATATGTGTCTTTCTACAATACCCAATATTTATAATCGAAATAGAAAAATATTTGCATGTGGAACAGGATACTATGTTAATTTCGTTAAGACATCACAAACTTCTGTACGGATTGTGCATCTAGTTATCTAGTTTTGCCGGTGTTTTTCACCAAAATTTATTTGAACTGTTTCCATATTTGTAAGAATCGAAATTCAGTCGAGTAGGAATAAAACACAGCTGTTTTACTATTGTAGATATATTAGTAAGTGTAGGTATGTGGGCCTAACTGGGTACCTAACTGGCTTAATAATATTTGAAACTATTAGGACCATTCCAATTTAATTTGATTTCGTCATACAGTGATGTTTCATTCCTGTTGTATGTAGTGTGTGCAGCTGCAGTGATATTCTAAGTTGGACTCCTTTTCAGGACTACCGTCACACTCTTACTATGGAACTATAAAGAGGCATCTTTGTTATAAAATTAGTCCGCCGTGAGTAATGTTGTGTTGTTTCCACAGCGAAAAGTAGCTCAAGCAAGCTTTCACGAACGGTGCCACAATTGTTTGTGAGAAGATGGGAAGTCTGTAACACAGCTTTTCTACGCACGCTTCACATGTGCTCTTACAGCTTCGCTACTACAAAATTAGAAATGATTCTTTTTACTAGTTCAAAACGTTGCTTACTCTACATAAAGTTTGTCGTAGTCGCATCTTAGTTAGTAGTAGTACTGGTAAATTATATTCTACAATACTAGAAGACGCTAACTTAAATATTACTGTCTTAAGGTTAATTTTTTATTTCTTTCCTTAGCGTGATAAAGATCAATCTACTTAATAAAATTATTGATCAGGGATAATACTAATAATAATAGCATCTTTAATGCCAGCAATTTAATAAATAGTTATGGTTATGAGTAATACAATGGTAGTCTTCCTGGTGTGTTATAGAGCTATAAAACTATAGAAATTGTTGAAAATGTTGTCTATTAACGTCTAAACATAACTCAATTTTTCTCCGTAATCCATTAAAAACTTCATGCAACATTTGCGGTGAGTTATTAATCTCTTCACACTTTTCTCTTATGCGATTTTTAAGCTCTTCCAGATTATATAATTGGAATTTTTGTTGAATAAATGGAATTTTTATTCCTGTTGTATGGATATTGAAGTATTTCCATACAAAATAGTCGCATTTGTTTAAATCGAGCAACACCTAGTTGGACATGTTGAAAATGTTGTCTATTAACGTCTAAACATAACTCAATTTTTCTCCGTAATAAAACTTCATGATTTATTAATCTCTTCATTTTCCTTATGCTTTTTTATTTCCATTATATACTGTCATCAAAAAATTTTGTTTAAATCTAGTTGGACTCAGATATTGAAGATATTTCTATGGTCGCATGTGCTGTTGCACTATCTTGCTGGAAATACCCATTTTGTAATTCTCCATCATCCAATTGATTTATAAGTGGCCGAGCATTTCATTGCGATATCGTGCAACGGTAAGTGTGCCTTCAAAAAAAAATGTGACTCGGCAATCTTCTTCGACATATTCCAACTAAACCACCAATTTTTTGGAGATGCAATGATTTTTCAATACAAAAAATGAGGATTTAGCGATGATTACAACCTCATATTCTGTGAATTTACATATCCAGAAAGATGAAACCAAGCCTCTGAGAAGAAAACCATGTTAAAGATATCCTCATTGTTGAGATGATTTTGGAACTATTGACAAAATTCCACTGATTGTGGATAATCCACTCGAAAAAGCTCATGAAAACATTACTGCTTGTATGCATGACAGTGTAAACTTTTTTTAGAATGTGTTGGCATGTGCCATAGGACAGATTTGTCTGTTGGGCCATTGCTGAAATAGATGTTTTTGGATTTTCATCAATAATATGCTAAATCACACAAATATTTTCAGCTGTACGTTTAGGTGGCCGTCCACTACCAGTTTTTCGACCAACGTTACCAGTCTTCCTCAATAACTGCACAGATCTTGCCAGAACATTGTAAAAACTATTACAGTCCATAAATTCTCAATAGGATTAATATCCTGTGATTTAGGGGGCGTAGTAAGTCGGCGTCGCACATTATAAAGCAACCATGCTTGAGTTTTCTTGGCTGTATATTTAGGATCGTTGTCTTGTTGAAACCAAAAGGTTTCAGCAATTCCCAATTTTGTTGCGCTAGCCAATAAATTATCACGCAACACGTCAATATAGTCTATAGCATTCATTCTTTCCACAATAAAAGCTAAGTTACCAATACCTCCATGAGCCATGCATGCCCACAACATAACGTTTCCACCGCCGTGTTTGACAGTGGTCTGTCAATTTTTGGTATTCAATTCTGTGTTCGGCGTACGCCATACAAAAGATTTTCCATCTGAGCCGAATATATTAAACTTTATTTCATCAGAAAAAAAGTAATGTTTTTCCAAAATTCAATCGGTTCGTTAATATATTGTCTAGCAAAGTCTAGGCGCTTTTGACGATTTACTTCACTTATAAACGGTTTTTTTTTCTGGGAGATCGTCCGTATATTTAAGCGGCGTGTAGCACATTTCGTACTTTTTGTGCACTAACAGATTTGTGCAGAGTGCGGCGGCGATGCTCTCGGCTAGACTTTGAGCACTTAAAAATGGATTTTTCGCAACTTCTCTCAGAACTTGTCTGCGCATTGTTGCAGTCAGTACTGCTGGTTGTCCTGATATGTGCTTGTTTTCAGTCGAACCACTTTCCTCGTATCTTTTTATCATATATCATCCCCTAGACCAGTTTAACTTCAGTCGTTTAGCTATAATTCTGTAACTTTAGTTTTGTGAACGTAACAAAATAATTTGGTCGCGCGCGCTTCTGGATAACTCGATTGTTTTGCGAGACATAGAGGTACAAACAGTGCGTATAATAGATGAAGTAACACTGACAGGTGACTCGCTACCTATTCTTGTGCACATGGCAATACTACAATATGTTCAGACCTGTAACAGCGGCAATATCACCCCAGCAAATGTTGTGCAAGTACTTTTTTGGCTTGCAATTTACACTTTTTCTTAAATTTTATTTAGCAAACTGATTTGTTTAAATAGTTATAACTAAAGACCGCAAGAATTGGTTCGATTTCAGCGGTAGTACATCGGGAGCGACCTTAACGGCGCGCGCCTATCGTACGCGTATGTATGTAGTGAAATATGTAGTTTATATGTCATCGTACGGTATTGTTGCATGATCATGCATTGCAAGTACGCGTACCTATAATTCGGTTACAACGCATTTAAAATGTCGAAAGTTCATGAAAATGCTTCAACGTGTTTGCTTCTCTAAATAACGTCCATTTTTATTTTGGTAAAGCCGATGTAGTTACGCCCCTGCTTGCAGTCTTAGTTATCACTATAAAATATAATGATAACACATAAACTGATATCATTTTGAAAACAGTTTACTATGATTTATTAGTGATATTTAAGAATCTTAGAGTGTGCAAATACTTTATTTACTCACTGTATATGAACTTCGCGGAATTATTTGATATAGTGGGAACAATTTACTTAGCAAATCTTCAAACATGTCAAGAGCCATACGAAACTTCATCTGAAATTGACGATTCTTGAAATTTGCAACTTCTTTGTCACTTCTGTATAATAGCGGATTTTTTAAAGTCAATCACATTGTTTCTTTTCATCGCTGTCAGAAAAAAAATGCCTCCTTACAAAGGTTGGAGTTTACAGATGAAATCTTTGTACACTTTTGACGTAATATAGCAAATAATATTACATGTGATCGTGGTTTACGAATAAATACAGGAGCTAAAATATTATATGCAGTAACCAAATTATAAGATATTTGTAGTAATGACAATTCGTCTAATGTAGCGCTGTAAACGTTTTTGGAAACAAATAAGTGCAATTCTCCCAAATAAACTTGTCAATTTGTAAAGCACTAACCAGCTGTACGCCTGTATAGTAAGACCTTGATTCATCGAATACTGATCGTTAAATTTTGTCTAACATCATCTACGAGTCGACTTTTCGCAGTTCGTTGATTCGCGAGTGCAAAGTGTGGTGTTTTCTAAACCCCTGTTGAGCATTAACTCGTAATTTTATTTTCAGATTTTGTTTTTCTCTTGCCAGACGGTTCATTTCACTTCTCGGAACATTATCGTACCTCCTGTTGCGTAAATAAATTTACACGTGTTGTAAATCTTTCTATCGTTAATTATATAGCGATTGATATTTGTATTAATTTTACCATTTACTATAAGTATGTTCGCAAAAACACAGACATCAAAAGGTATGATTAGGAAACTTGATAATTCCATTTTACAATAGCTACCAGTAAATATTTTATAATCTATAAGTGTCGAAGCAATGTTAACGAGTTATGCCTCATACTCTTAGACGAAAATCACTGTCAAATGAAAATGAAAAAGTGATGTGTTGTGTGGAACGTAGGGGAAGTTTAACCTTACCAGCAACAACAATTCATAAGATTGATTTGCCAGAAAAAAGAAGAGGAAGTTTAATTATAAGGTAGTACAATAAAATCATTAAAGTTAAGTAGTTTAAAAACCAGCGGTGTGTGTAGGATGTCTTTTTCGGCAAGCTGGAATATTGTAAAAAAATCCGACCCAACACTCACATCACTGATAGAAGTTCAGCATTTCATATTTTTAATTACACATTATCGAATTTTTCTTTCTTGCAATTTAAAAATCTTCCGGAATTATTTATTTAAAAACAATAATTGCTGCGAATAAATTTCAAGTCAACGACTTTTTGGAAATAGTATCATATGAAATATCGAATTATCACAAATTTATGAAATTATGTTTAATAAAATAAATTCCAGCAAAACACTCGTTTTAGTAAATGAGTCCTAAATTTTGAGCTCGAAAAGAAATAGACAAGCACTCGGAGTGGCGGTCCGAGACATAATTTATTGTTACGCCTAGTAACACTCGCATCTCGTATGCCAATATGGAAAATGTTAAACACTAGAAGAAACTGTAAGTGAATTTATATTGAGCTCCTACTGAACTCGAAGCAGGAAACAATCACAAATTATGGTTATGTTGTATAAGTTGATACTACTTTCGTTTATGCCCGCATACTACTGTCGATGACTGCTTGAAAATGTTTAGTCGTGTACTATAAAATGCCTTTGATATTAAGTCGAAAAGCTAAGTACTAGTACTAGCTATATTTATGCTACGTGCATTTCATATAGACCTCTGCATATGGAGTGTATTACCTAAATTTTCACTATATTTAATTAATATATGTATTTTTTGACCTTTATGTACTTATCTTTTAATTCCTGATTTATTTCCACTTAGAGGTCAATAAAACAACAAATAATTAAATACCAATTTATTCCATAACATATAATAATATGTTTTCGTTAAATAACTTCTTCAGTGGAAGAAATTAACATTTAATGTGTCAAATTACTAATAATATAAATATAAATTGCCATGCCTATCAACAAAATTATCTAAAAAACAAAGAATTCATTGATATATCGAATTTTAATTATATTCACAAGTAATAATGAAGGAATAATGATTTAATACAACATTAGAAATTGAAATGATTTGAATTATTCGTATATCAATCTATTTTTTGTCAAGCTCTCACAATTCTGTTCAAGGAATAGGGAAAAACATGGCAAAAAAACCTAGTCAAGAGCTTAAAATTAATAAAATTCATGCGTGAATTAAATTATTATAAATAACACCCATTAAACATGGTAATCAAAGTAATGTCGTTTATAAATTAGATTGCAAAGATTGTAATAAATGTTATATCGGACAAACCAAACAATATTTAAAGAAACGAATTTATAACCATCAATACACTGTTACACATAACGTCACCGCTGAAACTGCTTTATCTAAGCACTCTAAAGATAGACGACATAATTTTGATTTTCAAAACACTAAAATTTTAAAAAAGGAAAATAATTATAAAAAAAGATTAATTTACGAAATGATATACATTAAGAAAGATGAAAACGCGGTAAATTTTAGAACGGATATTGATAATTTAAGCGTTATTTATAATAATTTAATTCACGCATGAATTTTATTAATTTTAAGCTCTTGACTAGGTTTTTTTGCCGTGTTTTTTCCTAGTCCTTGAACAGAATTGTTAGAGCTTGACAAAAAATAGATTGATATACGAATAATTCAAATCATTTCAATTTCTAATGTTGTATTAAATCATTATTCCTTCATTATTACTTGTGAATATAATTAAAATTCGATATATCAATGAATTCTTTGTTTTTTAGATAATTTTGTTGATAGGCATGGCAATTTATATTTATATTATTAGTAATTTGACACATATTAAATGTCAATTTCTTCCACTGAAGAAGTTATTTAACGAAAACATATTATTATATGTTATGGAATAAATTGGTATTTAATTATTTGTTGTTTTATTGACCTCTAAGTGGAAATAAATCAGGAATTAAAAGATAACTATATTTAATAAAAAATCACGTATTCTTTATTTATTTATTTGTGCTCACGGTTACGCTACATTATCTCAATATATTTCATCAATTTAAATTAATTACTCTTTTTACAATACTAATCATTTTCTCTTGTAAGTTCTGGAACAATAATCTAAGAGTTCTGAGCCTTATTTAAAAAACTTTTATTTTGGCTATTTCCCAAAAATGCAAATCTACTGATGTATGATGCAAGATCGTGTCTATAATTTAAAAATTCCTTAACCGAGTAAAAACAAAAATTTGCAAATATTTTTCTTAATTCTGTTTTAAATTTATTTATGGTGAATGCTTTAGCTCGTCGTGCTAAATGGTTTTAAAGTTTCCGTCCAGTACTTATATACAATTTGTTAAAGATAATTGAATTAAATCGATCAGCCCTTAAATAATCATGGTTACGAATTCTTCTATAGATTGTAGATATTTTTAAATTAACGAAGTGTTCTCTACGTGATTCTCTCTGTTTCAAATGTTTAATTATTTCTAATTACAAGTTTTTGTAATAAAAAATACATCTAAGTTTAATATTCAAACCCTAAAGAAACAAGAAGCCGTAAATAATGTGCAACCTCAATTTTCATGTCTGTGGTGTGGATAGTATATTCAGTTTAATTATTCGGCTGTCTAAACTTCCACGCCATACATTCTCTTTTTGTAAACAATTGTCTATTATGACGTAATAATGACTTTCCAGCGAGTAATATCTACTGTTTTAAGACGATAGCGCCCCATTAGTAGTAAACATAATCTTACGCATTAATGGTAGATGTGGCATTTTCAATAAACACAATCTTATCAAGAAAATCACGGTAGCTATTTCCATGATTAGGAACTTGTAAGCAATGTCTCAAACTCTACTCGGCAGCATCTTAAAGGTAGAAGTGGGAGACCTTATTCCAATTCTAATTTAATAAGTATTTCCCTTTATGCAGTAGTTGATATCATTTCACCCATATTATTAGCGTACAATTTTCCCGAGTGATTGTATATATTAATATGTGGCTTGGGCTAGTGTCGTTCACTGTAGACAATAAAACAACGTTTTTATACGTCTGCCATCAGAGTAGCTTTTGATCGTAGTAAATCTAAATGTTGAAGATATTTCTTCTCTTAGCTGATTTGACAATTATTATAAAGATTATTTTTACTACAGTTACTAACAAGTGACAATTTCCAGGATAAAAGCAATTTAAAAGTGACATTATATGTATGTATGTATATGTATGTTTGTTCATTACATTGTTTCGATCAGAGATTTTGTATTACAAATAAAACCTATTTTATTACCCTTCTATCTTGGTTTCGTTTCCATATGTCTTGAGATTTGTCGGCATATATTAGTCAAATCAGCGGATAAAGATTATCTATGTTATACACCAACCGCATTTTAATGCCATATTTAGTAGGCTTTGCATGCAATATTAAATGAATCTTCCTCTAAATAGAGCTAGTTGTTCAATTACAATCGAAACGATATTTTTCTAATTTGTCAAGATTTCGATTTACCTAACCTTGATTGGCAATCATCACAAACTACTCATTTTTTAGTACACAACTACATAGAGTGATGACATATTCGCTTCATTTGTAGACACACTATCGCTGCCGGAGCTTTTACAATTTAACCACCTTCGGAATCACACCGGCAAATTGCTTGGTTTAATTCTATGCAATGACTATCGTATTGATACTATTACGCACTATCCGCACACCCGTTAGTCCCTGAACATGCCCAACATAAAGCAATTGTGTTTTCCTTCAACTGCTCTCATATAAAAGACTTGCGGTACAATGCACGTGAATATTTCAATTTTCACACCATTAATTACATTGAAATAAATAGATATTTTTCAGATATCAATTTGTTAAATAAATTATCCCATTTGTCTATTGATTCAGCCGTTAGTAAATTCTTTGACATCATCAATGACGCTGTGTTAACATATGCAAACTTCAGAAATCTCCCCAATACACATTTTTCTTACGGGTTTTCTCGGGCAATCATATCAATAATTAAACAAAAGTTGCAAATTCACAAAAAGTGGAAAAGTGCCTTAAAAACTACACTGACCTTTTATAATTTAAAATCCTTAGAAAACGGTCCAAGCAACTGATACAAACGAACTATGAGCAATATAGTATGTATGTTTAATGTTGAAAGGTAATATTGTAGTTAACCCTAAGTTATTATGATCTTATACTCGGAATCGTCTACGTCACACCTAGCACTATAACGCTACGCGACCGCGGAGTTACCGACGGTCAGAATGTATGTGACTTATTCTCCGATCATTTCGCTTCAATTATCAATCGGTATCTTGATGTTAGTAATGCCACTGCTGCAGATCACACAACGAGACAAGCATCTCGTATTAATCTAATTAGCAACTGTTACGTCGACCAAGCTGCTATAATAGAAAAAAAATCAACAAATAAGATACGAATAAGGGTCTTGATACTGATGATCTCCCTTCATTTTTTATTTAAATGTATGTAAAGTCAATCGCTATCCCACTTCATATCCTTTTTAATAAACCTATATCCACGTAGTTTTCCACAACTTTGGAAAACATCGCACATTGTTCCAGTTTTTAAAGCTCATTATCGTCCAATATCTATACCAACATTTTTTCCACAACTATGGCTAAGATACTCGAATCAATTGTATGCGATAATATTTATAATACTTTAAAAATTATTATTATTTCTCAACAACACGGTTTTGTTCGCTCTTGTTCAGTTCTGACTAACATGTTGATTCAGTACTTGTTGCTATGGATAATCGGGTTCAGGTGGACTGCGTTTACACCAGCTTCAGTAAAGCATTTAACAAAATAAATCATGCCATATTGTTGAGCAGTCTTGCTGAGGTCGGTGTACACGGCGACCTCCACAGATGGTTTTGTCTTACATTAGGGATAGATTACAAGCAGTGACAGTGCATGGATATAAATCACGTTACATAAAGATTACGTCGGGTGTGGCGCAAGGATCACACCTCGGCCCACCCTAATTTTTTTGTGTATATAAATAATTTCAATATTTATTTTCGTAATTTTCCGTTTTTTTTGTGCTATGCTGATGATTTGAAGGTCAGTCGACGGCTACGCTGTGCTCGTGAGTATCTCTTATTACAGAACGACCTTAATCGCCTTGCACTCTACTGCTCTCGCCGCTGTCTATATTTTAATATTGATAAATGCACTCATATTACCTTTACCAGCCATTGTAATAAATTCGGTTTTCCGTACCAAATTAATAACCACAATCTCTCGCAGCTCATTCGAGTCAAAGACCGTGTAGTTGTCCTCAACACGAGGATGACTGGTGGTGAGCACGTCGGGTATGTGGCTAACAAATGCTATAAAATATTGGGTTTCATCTTGAGAACATCTAATCACTTTACGTCGATTGCAACGTTAAGATCACTATATTTTACATTTGTTTACTCACGCTTAAATTATACTAGTCAAGTTTGGAACTCTCAATACCATGTATGTACATACATATAAATAGAATAGAAAATATTCAGAGAAAGTTTATAAAATGTATCAATCGCCGCGGTGATACAGATATTGCTCATCAGTCTTACCTTCAATCTTGTATGCGATTAAATATGCATTTGTTATCAGAAAGAACGATATTTTATTCGGACTGCAAATTGTAACTAGGCTGATTGATAGCCCGTATCTACTAAATCTCCTACAAACTCATGTTCCTTAGCGAATGGTACGCTTTCCTCGTCTTTTTCATAAACCCTTTAGAAACACAATAACTAACTAACTCTCCCATCGCGCGAATATGTTCCACTATCGATCGACTTTATATCGACTGTTTTGCTCATAGTTACCTATATTATAAGCATCACATTTTTCGTTTCGTGTGTCAATGTGATTCTGCCAGTTAAGGTTCTGCATTGTTGCATAGTCATTTTTATGCCTATATCTTAAATACACACATATATGCATATTTTTATTTTGATGTATATTTACTCATACTTCATGTAATCTATTAATTGCCGAGTCTCAAACTGGAAATAAAACTAAATAAAACAAAGTTATTGTTAAACTCCGCCAGTAAATACATAATTTGTTCTCGAGTTTTCATTTAGAATTAAATCCGACATTGTCGAAATATCTAACTATATTCTCTTGTATTGCATTTTCAAATTGTAGTAAGGTATGAAGTTTCTAGATTCTATTTCTTAGCATTATAACGCAATGAGCTATGTGGTTTTTTCAAAGTTCTCTTACGTTGTCAATATTGGGATGGTATGCGCTTATGGTTATTAAAATTCGACGATACCCATTTGAAATCTTTTGTATATGCCTATATGTTATGAAATTGAGTTGAAATATTACAAAATAGAGGCGTCACTTGCCATATTGTTCCTGGAAAATTGCACAAATTCTTAGCTATGCGATAGAAAATGAATGAAAAAAACACACTTATAAACTTTCGAGTAAATGAAGCTCTGATTCCGAAGACCAATGGATATTTTATTATCTTCGTCTAAATTTGTGCAAAATAATTTAATACACTAGGACTGCACGAAAATTGTTTGCACATTTACATTGTTTATGTATGTACATACCTATGTATGTATATATTACAGAAATTTGTAGGACTAACAACCGCGTTCTTGCGTAGTATACTTAAGTAGTGTTAATATATTATATAGATATATGTATTTTAACTTGCTTCTTTACAAGCGCTCATATTAGTGCAACAAATATTTATTCATAGTTTAATTTATAACCAAGAACTTTGATGAAGTAGAAAAGATAATTATTGAAATAAATCATAGTCAAATTACTGCAATCAAATGGCAATTGTTGTTTGTTTAATCATGTCTATAACTGTCGTAGTATTCTTCGGAATTAGCAAAAGCAGTTATTTCAATATTTTCGACTTGAAAAGAAAAACTTTATATAGATTTTGTATATGTGAAATTTTAAATACTGCTGTTAATATAATATGTTCTTGATGTAAATCTAATGTTCTCATAACCACTAAAAAGTAATAGAAGAAAATATTTATATTATTTTATATTTTCGCATGAAAGAGCACAAAATAATTTATGAATAAACTTCTACTGTAACCTCGGGTATCTGGAAAAGCAACAATATATGTATATGAAGACCTTCCAAAAGGATGATTACATTAGTTTGTTAAAATAAACCGTCGAAGCGAGAGTAAGCATACGCTTTTTATAATGTACCTTCCCAAATATATTATTGTTTTCTTAAGGGGATATTTATGAAGAAAATTTAGATATGGCATATAGAAAATTAAAGCATTAAAGTAAGCTGTGGATATACATATAACCTTTTATTCTTCTATCTATACGTATTTACGTTATAAAATAAGCATTGTACGTAAACGTCACAATTTTGATTCTTATTTAAGAATACTAAAATAACATTTTATATTAAATATCTTGCTATAAAATGAGTTTCAAGTAACCTTTATTTATAGGGTAAGTAAAGTCGCTATACATTTATGTACAGGGCGTTACAAAAAGTAGGTTAATCCTTGCCGTAAAATAACGGGACTTTCCTTATGTCACTTTTTATTTGAACGCTTTTTCTTTAATATACAATGTGTCAAATTTAACTTTTTAAATATCGTACCGTTTTCAAATTTTGTGCAGACTTTACTCTTATCTAACCATACCACAAGATACCTCAAAAACCTAATAGAAAAATAGGAGGTGGTACGCTGTGACTCCCTATTTTTTTTTTCTAATAAACGCCTATGGATTTAACACCCATTTTTTGTGGTAAGCTGATGATTTATTTATCTTTTTTTCGTCTTATAGAATGCATTAAACGTTTCATGTATTTACCGCCTTCGCGAATACATTTGTTTGCTCTTTTTATCATTGAAAACCGAATATTTTCAAAAATATTTGATTTTAATTTGCACCTTCAAAGCTAACTACGATTATTGTTTTAAAGTTTTCTTTACGTTTACTTGATTGCTTCGAAAGACGTTAAAACTGGAGTAACAACGATTACGATTTTTTTTACAATGCTTGGACTTGCCACCGTTACATCTGGTTAGATAGGGAGAGACAAGGATAGGGGCATACAGGCTGCAATATACCACTATTCCGAAAAAGGTCAAAACAAAACATGTCAATAACCCTGTGGGAAAGGGGGTTTTGGAAATGCGGACCGACCACATGCCGGTAAGGCATAGACATGGGAATTCCTTCACGATGTCTATACCAGACAGACGGGAGGAGGCTGCCAGATATGCACTTGGAATCAAAAAGCAAGACTTAGTCTGATACACGGGCGGATCTAAGACGGCTAATGGTACTGGTGCAGGGATATACTCTTAGAATTAGGGGTGCAGCTACGCAATGAGGAAATATCCCTCCGGGTTTCAAGCGGAAGTAACAGACGAATTCACATCATGTCTGACAGCCAAACGGCACTAAAGGCATTACTAAGCCGGAAAGTGTCGTCCAGGCCGGTAAAGGAGTGCCTCGACGAATTGGCGGAACTTTTGAATCAGAACAAGGTCTGCTTGACTTGGATACCGGGCCATCAAGGGATCGATGGCAACGCAAGCGCTAACGAACTCGCAAAAAGAGGGTCAGGGATGGAAATGTACGACCCAGAACCTTTCTTCGGGATTACAAGGCAAACAGCCCGGAGATAGGCGACTGGATCCGCACGAAACAACCAGAATTCTGGAGTACTATACCCGGTATAACACATGGTAAAAGCTTTACAGAGAAACCATGTAGGAAGAGAGCCAGAGAACTGGTACAGCTTAGCAGAAGACAGCTCTGTATTGTTATAGGCCTAATGACCGGACATACTGCGGTGAAAGGACACCTACACAAAATCTGAGTGTTTGACGGGGACACAAAGTGTAGACTTTGCGAGATAGAACTGCAGACAGCCGATCATTTATTACCCGACTGCGAGGCACTAGATCGCAGAAGGCAAAACCTATTTGGGAGAACGAAAGGATACCCAGAGACATACCACCACTCGGTTACCTGTACAGATTAGTGGAGGGGACAACCGTGTTAGAGTGGGTGACTTGAATACACAGTTGTGGCACAATAAGCCTGAAGGTCGGACGACACTTGCCAGAATGGTAGCTAAAAGATGTGCAGTTTTATTTATCTCAATATTTTTAAAGCTATTAATTAAGTTATTCGTAACGTATGCTTTTTATTTAATCTATGATTTTTCGAGCTTTAGTTGCTGTATTTTGTATTCATTCAAACTGAAATTGTACAAGATATAAATTTATGTTGTTTATTTCAATTAATATGATGTTATTACATCACAGATAGTATGTAGGTAAAAATAAAATAAATAGTATTCTTAAAAAAATCACAATGTGAGTCAAATAAGTAAAAATATCGTAAAGAAAGCATCAAAGCAAAATTTTACAAGACGCAAAAAAGTTAGATAAAGCATCAACTACTACAAAATATAGGTGTCAAGACCATAGGTGTTCGTCAGAAAAAATTGGAGAGTTAAAAGGTACCACATACTCTATTTTTTTCTAGTAGTTCTTCAATTATATTGCTAGAAATCATATAGAAGATGTCCTTAATCAAGTATAAAATCTATACCAAATTTGAAAACGACATCTCGAAACATACCGGAAATATTAATAACTATTATATATAAAAAAATTATCTTTGACGCCATGAATATCCATGTACCATGTATCATTATTTTATCCCAAAGAATATACGGCTAACGGATTGCCCTACTTCTTTGTAACACCCTGTATATGTGAGTAAAGACTTGTTAAACCGTATATGCGTCTGTAAGCATTTCACATCGCTTTGATCTCACCGAATGATAGCGATGAATTGAGAGCCACATCCAAGAAGTAATAGGCGGTGTGGTATATACAGGGTTGCCCACTTGGCCTTATTTCTTAAATAGTACGCTTAATATTGATTTTATCAGAAAATGTTAAGTACAAATTTTACCCGGACGTTTCTCGTTTGCAATTTAAAAATATTTTAAGTTTCATAAGGACTTCGGTTTTATCTGTACAGGACCGTACTTAGTCTTTTTTCCGTGGAAGATCTTATATAACTTTTATATTTTTGATATGTACATCGAATTTTAAATCAACATTGTTAAGACTTTTATCCGTATAAGTCTACCCCTTTAGGAGAACAAAATGTGTTTTTTTTTAATTTCCATCGAAATTACTATTCATTTAAAAAATCGTATCTATTCAATCCTTGACAACCAAGTGACCAAATTCGAATTATCATAAACTAGAATGTTTTTAATTTTTGTAGAGTTTTAAAAATTTATTGTAGAGGGACTTTATTGATAGTTCTTTGACAACCACAGAAGAATTGGAAATTTTATTTTTTTAAATGGAAGGCCCTGTCCTATACCCAAAGGCAATAGTTTCTGAGATAATTAGAATTCTGAGGTATTAGCATTACTCAGAAAGTTTGCCGTTCTTTTAAGTTAGAAATTAAAATAAATAAGAAATACACGCTAATGTTAAATATTTAATTATTCTTATTATTCAAATTGTGTTATCTAGTAGTAAGTTAAATTATATAAAAAAGAAATGGTGAAAAACATAAAATGGTTAACATCAGTTTAAAATAGTTTCAACCACCCCACCGTTACTTTGCATACACTGCTTTAGCCGATTTATAAAACTTTCGTCAACATTTTGTAACATTTCGGGCGTGATTGACCGGAAAACTTCACGTATTCTGTCTTTCTTGTCGTCAGAAGTTGTAAGCGGTTATTTGTATACGCGTTTTTTGACATATCCCCATAGAAAGAAGTCAATTTTGGTTATATCCGCACTATCAAAGTGATATCTTCTAGCAAAATTGGCAATTCTTGCTGCAAAAAATATAAGTAAGTTGGGCAGTTGAAGTGTCCATCAAAGAAAAAGGGTCCCACGATGTATTGACCACGAATTCCACCCCACGTATTTAGCGACCATCTTGCTGGCGAGGTAGCGCCTTTATACGTAATACAACTTTATTAAGTTAAATACAACAACGGATTGGTTTATATTTTATTATTCTTTATATTTTTATTTTATTCCGCATCAATTTCCTTTAGTATTCCACACACCTATCAAGCGCAATTTGGGAGCTTCATAACGTTTTAACCTTTATTGAAAAATTACTTTTTGAAAGAGATGCACTGTTTTGGATGCCTCTTTGTGAGCTACATGTAGATGTATATTTGCGAAATTTTCCAAACTTTAAGACAGTGCATATTAGACATAGGGATCTATTGTTCTATCAATGAATACATGTAGGTACTGTTAAACTAAAAAATCCGATTTTCCTCATGGAAGTTTCTAGTAGTTATTAAATAATTTGTAACATTTTATAAAATTGCAAGAAGCTGATATTGTTAAGAAAAACTATAGACATATCACGACCATCTACCAAAACAACATTGGAGTATATGTACATGTATGCATATCTCGCAATTATTTATATCAATATCGTGGTTTGCGTAAAATTCAAATGTAAACGAAAATGTTACTTAAACAAAAAGGAGGTATGTCAAACAATAACATTACATTTGGCTGAATGCTCAACAGTCCTTTTATGTCCATCTTTTAATTTTGATTTTGAACACAATTTCAGTATACTTACCCAATATATCTTACATAAAATCTTCAGCAATTAACTGTATGTATTTTGTGACATTAAGTGAACTACAGTAATTTAAAAGTAAAATTAAAACGACACTAAAATATATACATATACATATATTGAAACATTAGCAGCATTATGTTAGTGTCCAATGATGCTGCTGCTTAAATTTACAAAAAAATAACAGCTTTAATAGCAATTGCAGCAATTAATAGTCAAAACGTGACTTAAATAGTAACATCTTTTTTCAGGTGGTTTAAACATTTATCGGATGCTGCCGAAGCTTACAATAAACGCGAAGGAAAACACAGACGTACAGATAGTGCTGTACCAGATGAAGAGGAAACTGTTAGTGAATTATCTACTGCAAGAGAACCTACCGAACGTGCAGAATCAGTTGGAGGTTCTGAATCTGCAACTAGCGAATCCGAGCAAAATGCTGGTAATACCGATGGTAACCAAAGAAATAGTTCCGGGACAGATGATGACAAAGATAGCCGATTATCTCAATGTGACGGAGAAATTAGCAACGCTGCAGCAGGTATTAACAATTCAAGTAAGTAAACATGTGTAGTACTCTGCAAATATGCTTGTACAAAAGAAAAAGTACAAAATAGCCATAAGTTAATAATCATGTCTATACTACATTCAGCATTACAATACTCAGTTTAAAAAACGTTCCATACAAGATATTCTGTCGAGAATAATAATTTTTGACGTTTCGACGATCTTGAGTAGTTATATGAAGACACTTCTGACAAGTCGAGAACAGCAATCATCAGTATTTATATCCAAAATTTTGCAGTTACAGGATATCGGCCTTGCGTAATTGCCATGAACCTAATTCCTGTGTTCGAAATTCGAATATAATAAAAATAATAATTCATTTACATTTTGTGTCACTGGCAGATTTAGAATTGTTGTTGGGCACATCAAGTATTATGCATAAATTGTTCTATAGAATAAATTTATTAGTGTTGTTTTGCAAAATCTTGTAATTAACGTTTTTTAAATATTATATATTCTAAGTTAATTAAAAAATGTAATTATATCCATAGCCCAAGTAGTGACACCTGCCTCTCTTCTCTAAATCCGTCTTTGTTATGTAAATATAGTAAGTGGTAACGGGCCTATTTAGTTAAAAGATATCTTCCATCAGTTCAAACCATCATGTGCTATTACATCCATACGAATCACTACACAGACATTGGGAGTGCGCACGTGATTCCTCTCAAATTAAGTAGGCCTTAAATCGAATATATTTCGAAAGGAGTCACATGAATTGTACCTACGGTCTCCTTTAATTTCACACTGAACAAATTGTATATAGAATAGATACATACAGGGTGATTGGTGAGAATGGCCTATTAAAAGTATTATACAAACGGAACGGAATTTTAAAACAAAATTTTGCAGTTGGATATGGTTGAATATGAACTATCACGTGAACATATTTTTGAATAAATATCACTTCCGGTTAACCGGAAATGGACATCAACTTCGATTTTTTAAATAGCATGCTATAAAATATGATAAATTTTACACATATTTTATGTATCATACCCTAAGTACCATTACTTCTGAGTTATTCGCAATTAAAGAAAAAAAGTAACAGTTACCGATCTTACTTTGATACTTACTTGTGATATTTATTCAAAAATATTTTCACGTGATAGCTCATATTCAACCACATCCAACAGTAAAATTTTGTTTTAAAATTCCATTCCGTTTGTATAATACTAGCCATTCTCACCAATCACCCTGTATGTTTGTCATACACAGGATATTCAGTATCCACATTTATGTGCAACAATTTTAGTTGATCTGCCCAACTACATTGACCCTGTTTACCTGTGTTAGTCTTTGTCCCAGTTTTAATGTGTACAGGAAGGAAAATGTATACCTTTATAAAATGTAAGGCGTTCTGAATATTAAAAGTTTCTACATAAGAACCAAGAACTGAGTTTCCAATTACCCAAAATTTAGGAAACCGTAACTCATTTCCTACAAATAACGGTTTCTAATACCACTAGTAACCGATAGTAGTTCTAAATGCATTCATATTAAGCGGACTCAATTGTATTAGAGTATGAAAGTAGTATGTATGAAAGGATTATATGAACGAGAATACAGACTATGTACGATTCCTAAAAAATATGCATCCTTAATTGCATAAAGGGACCTGCGTCATGTATAATGTGCACCCTTTTCGCATACGTTGCTTAATTCTTTGCATTTGAAAGTAAGCAAAGAGCACGTTTCAGCACTGAATAATTTGCATATTTCGAAATACCCTTCAACATATTTTTTAACTTACGAATACAATTGTAACGTAATGCTTCAATAGTGGTACATGATTGCACTGGTTTTTAGTTGAAAATGCAGTAGGTAGAAAGAAATACTTATTGGTAACTGTGAATTTAAACATATTATTAGAGTATTCTTAAGTACTCATTATATACAAACAAAAATTATTGATGAAATAGACATATGCCTATTATACTGAAGTTCCTTTTCCAAAATCTATTTCGCATTCTACTTATTCTACCTATTGCACATGTCAAATATATTTTCAACTGGAAAGCTAGTAATTGTATAAAAATGGTTATGGTTTTTTTAGCTGGTGGTGGTGTATCAATGAAGTTTGCAGCTGATGATTGGCCACTTATACAACCCTATGAGGTACAGGCTGAGATTCCTCCTG
Organism: Holotrichia oblita; assembly: GCA_023690525.1. Lineage (NCBI taxonomy): Eukaryota > Metazoa > Arthropoda > Insecta > Coleoptera > Scarabaeidae > Holotrichia > Holotrichia oblita. The sequence continues at coordinate 157,281,311 of CM043015.1, read as the reverse complement.
TTCATTCAGCCGCTCCTGTACTTACACCTATAGGTATGCACTAATGCACATTTCTTTGCTTTGATCACAATCAAGTTTTTTAATTACATTTTTCGAAGCGATTTTATATCTGATGATTTATTGTCAATAGAGCAAATTAAAAGGAAAGGTGATGTAGTACGTCAAGCTTTAGAAGACAAGGAGAATCTTGTAGCAGATCTATTAAGTATTCCCAGAGAAGATTATCACCATATAGCAGATATGGCCGTAGAGGAAGCCAAGAATAAACAACTGACAGAGCGAGAACCAACAGCGCTTGTATTAGCATCTCTTTATCAAGGTAAATAAGTATAAATAGCTTTCTATATGACAGATAATTTAGATTTCTTTAATTTTAGTGGATCAATTGTTATTGGCTGTGAATCAATCACTTGATGTATCAGAAAGTGATCCGGTATTAATAGCTGGTGGAAAATACCCATCTTGTACCAGTAATGAATCCTTGGTATCAAGAAATAATGTGCCTTCTGTACCTGTCCATAGACTATTAGAAAGTGCCACAACTTTAAATTCTCAGCTTACAACGTTATTAGTGAGTAGAAAATATTTTTTTCTCCCCCTACCAAAATAGTGTTATTGAAATCAATTTGGGCCAACGACAAGAAATATAAAATTGTGTACCTTGTTTATCTAAAGCTGTTACGTAATCACATTTTTATCTGTTATTTATTTAATATTCATTTCTAATATTCAATTTCTTGTACCGTTTTGAAGTTTCCATTATACCAATCGTACACAAAGTAGTTTGCTTCCGTTGTATGTATAAAGCAGGTTTACATTTAAATAGGTACGTCAATCACGGGATGATGAGGAGAAAAGTAGTAGTACGCAACTGTCAAATATTTAAACAGTGATCGATGCTTTAGTATGTATTGAGAACCGCATCCAAAAAGCAAACAAATCAGTGCAGCATATTTAATTCACGTTCATGTCAAATCCTATATAAACATAACCAAATGATAAATGACAGTTGACTTCAAACTGTATAATAATTATTACCATGAATTATAATCAAAACAAATACAACCTAGTGTTTGTGTTTAAAAGACAATAAAAGTTATATACACTGTTTTCCTGCGTGTTTTTTCATTTATATTTTGTTAATTTTTTCCAAAATTAACTGTTAAATTGTATTTTTTAGAGCGTAATTAAACAGAGAGATGAAGAAAGAGATAGGTTAAGGAGGGAATTACAAAGAACCAGAGAACAGCTCCATGAAAAACTAGCGCTACATTGTTCATCCCACTATCCCGAAGAAGAAACGACACAGACAGACTTAATGCAACCAGGAGACTTGGAAAGTATAGAGGTTAGTATGACAAAGTCCTAACATAAGATGCTTCACATTTTACTTACATGCCTTTCCGTCATTTATGTACGTTTTGTACAGTGTGTTGCCGGATAGGTGTCCCAATAAGAAAAACTTTTTTATTATGGATATATGAAAAAAAACATTCGTCGTAAAAGTTTTTGGTTGATCTGAAATACACAAATAATACTAGACTTCTAAATTAATATCAGAATGCGTAAAATGTTGGTTTTTATAAATTTTGGAGACACATTTTTCTAAGTCCGTATGATGTTGCACTCACATCTAGTTGCATTGAACGTAATGCATTGCATATCATGTTAGGTTAGGCATGTGTTAGGTGAACTATTGTCATACAGTATTTAATTGTCAAAATGCGGACACAAAAAAGAAAAACTTTATTATGGGTTTATAAAATAGTTATTTACGGTACAAGTGTTAAAAGTGCGATTTTATTTCACGAGTTAAAAGTTTACGAGTAAAATAAAATAGTATTTTTAACATGTGTATTGTACACTATTTTTTATACAACTGTTTATATTTAATTAAATGAATTAGGATTTCTACAAAAAAATTTGAATTTTGTCAAAATTATAAAATGTGTTACAAGTCAGAGGTGCCAGTCATGGTAACGCACTGATATCTGTGCTGAGAATTAGAAACGTCAAGAAAGTTTTGTTGACGTTTTTTATTCCTATTAAAATAATAAAATTGGATCTTGATGAGATTGATTGAAACTAATGATGATGCACAATGACTCCATATTATATAGTATTTGTTGGAATGCTAATGTACGAGGGAGCGTTTTTATATTCGCGGAATGAGCGGGTTGTAGGGGGGTGATTAGGCGCATTGGGGGCGTGGCCTGTGCAGCGACTCATAATTAGTATAAATACAAAGTTTCACTGTTATTAGACAGTTAGTCTTTGAGCTATCGTCAACCAAGTAACATAATCAGGAGTGAAAAGTGAAATATGAAAAAAGTCGAATATCGTGCCGTTATAAAGTTCCTTACCAGGCAAGGAAAATCAGTATGTATTGAGTCGAATTGTTACTGGAGACGAAACTTGGGTTCATCATTATGAACCTGAGTCCAAACAAGACTCCATGCAGTGGCATAAAAAGGGCACAGCACCTCCCAAGAAATTTAAAGTGTCACAATCAGCTGGGAAACTCATGGCAACGGTATTTTGGGACTCGGACGACAACGCGCCCGTCCACAAGAACCGCGTTGCGTTAGCTGCCCTGCATAAGGTGGACTTCGAAATTGTGAACCACCCATCCTACAGCCCAGACCTGGCCTCGAGTAATTATTACCTGTGATTATTACCCGAAAATGAAAAAAGAGTTGCGGGGTAAAAAATTTACTGCCGATGATGAAGTCAAGGAGGCAGTTTCGGCGTATTCTGCAGATAAAGAGAAATCATTTTTTTATGAGGGTATAAATAAATTAATTGAAAGATGTGAAAAATGTATCCGTCTTGCAGGAGAATATATATATAGAATATATAAAAAGAAAAATAATTTGGTTTTTTTATTTCCACCCCTTATCCCCCATTCCGCGAATATAAAAACGCTCCCTCGTATGTACATATACAGGCTAACAACTTGAACTACGAAAGCCTATTGATAGGAGAGGGTGGTGGGAGTTAAAATTAAATGTATCCATTTTACTATTGCCAACTTATTATATGACAGGAATGTCGGAGGTTATGTCAAATACTTTACCGAACCTTCAAACTATCCTAATGCAATACACAATTAATGAAAAAGTGCAAATTATAAAGTGGTTTTATAATTTGCCATAGTATTTGACACAACCACTGACATTCATGTCATACAAACAGTTGACATTGCTAAAATCGATACATTTAATTTTACCTCCCACAACCTTCTCCTATTAATAGCCTTTTGTAGGTTAGGTTGTTATCCTATATATCAATATTTACATCAATAAAGTAACTGTCATTAGCGTTATAAACATTTTCGCACCAGTGTTAATAGTAGTTTATACAACGAGGCAATAATGACAGTTATTACTCCCGAGAGCTGAATTTACTGAATTTGAAACGTCGAGTTTGAGTAAGTTGTATATATTTTTTGTAATTTTTCTTTTTAATTTTTGTTTTATTTTATTTTGTATTGTATATATGTACTTTACTATGACGCGGTCAAAACCCGGAAGCCCTCATAACACAGTTTATATAATGATTAAAATTTATTCAAAATGTATTTATTTTATCCGATTTGAATAATGTTGGTTTAATTATAGATTGATTGCTTGTTTTTTTTTACGTGCCATGCAAAGTTTGATGATGTATAGTATTGAATTTATACACTTCAACCCACTAAACACCAAAAACTTTTAACTAAACACCGACGCGTTTCGACACCAACGCTGTCATTATCAAGGCGAACTAGTTTTATTATCGTGCTTAGTGTTCACTGATACTGGTGTATAAAATAATACCATTAAAATTATGTGCTTCAAAACCGTATGTACTCTGTAAAAGTAGGTATAATTAAGTGATGAAAAAAATGCAAATGTTTAAGAAAGGTAATATCGTTCAAATTTAATTTGAGTTTATAGTCATTCCTGATTTTAATCCAAAAGATGGTACAAATATTCGGTAGGAAACAGATTATTCAATGTTCTATATATTATCCAAAGTACTATGTGGCACAAGACTAATAAAATTTTATAGGAATATACTTCATGTAAAAATCGATTATCCAATCTGGATTTTTTACAGCTCGTGTAAAAACATTAGAGACGTTGAAGTATCATAAATAATCACTAATCTCTCAATACATGACAGTTTATTTATCACAGCATTTGTAAAAATTCCACGTTTTTGTTAATATTATAATTTTAAATATTGACAATGCAGGAAATTATTGTATTGGGTATCATTCTTAGTTCAACCTTTTTATTTTTCAGGAAAGTCCAACGGAAAATGAGAGTACTTGAAACTGACAACGACCGTGGGCCTGTGAATTTAATATTAAATTATAAATAAGCCCTTTTGTGTAAAAATCATTTGTTACATGTTAAATATTCGTAGATAAATTATGTTAACTGTAGTATGAGAAAATAATCGGAATATTGTCAATTTTTTTTTCTGATTTCATTTCGATTTATTTTACATAGTTGGCTATCCACGATTTGTTATTAATAATTATTTTCTTATACAAGTAAAGTCGATAAGCCTGGGTACTAGATATACCTTGCAAAGTATTTTATTGCTGCATGCTGTATGTACGTAAGATACTTTCCGTGGATTTCCTATTATTTTCATAAACAAAACTTAACAGCAAGAGACAAGTGTGATTGGTTGACATATCTTTTTTGTAAAATTTCAAATTGATTTTATAATTAAGTGTCGGACACAAACCGAAGCTCTGGCTGTAAAGTGCAATAACGCTTGTGTTGAATGTTGTTCATTATTATAAATCGCTAGAAAATTGTTACCTATAAAGGTTTATATTAGATCAATTGAAAATAATGTACATAACTTTAACTGATATTTGTTTTAATGTAATTTATTGCATGCTACAAGTTACAGAACTTTTTAAGGTAAAAAACTTCTGTGTGTGTAGCCGTGATTATACAGTTATTTGTAATATTTTTATTTATTTTTTATTTGGCATTATGGATATAACTTATTCAAGTTTTATGTTACATGAATAAACTTTTATACAAATTTTTAAATATATTAAGAATAAGCTTAACAAGTTTTCTGTGTAGACCAGTGTTACAACGTTTTCGTTAGTTATCGAAGCTTCTGTACAATCGCTTAATATGCATTTTAGTATTGGCATTTATATAGATGTAATTTATTTTATGTAATTTTTGTTTGTAGTGATAGCGAATTATAAATAATGAACGATATTGCAGGTTGTTTGTTAATAACAATATGTATTATATACAAAAAGTAACAGTACTATATACAAATAAACTTATATATAAAATTTGAACAGCGTATTATTCATATAATAATATAAATTTCCGTAAACTTTTAACTTAAAACCTTACCTAGATATTAGAGATTTTGCTATTTGTGAATGACCTGAAAGAGTACAGTTCAAACCAAATAGTTATACAAAGATAATGCAGAACACGTACTCATAATGAACAGAAATTTGAAGTTACACCGCGTATAAATTTAATACGTAGAGCCGTACAATAAGTTCAGTGCTATGGGCTCTGCTTGTTGACCGAAACCCTATCTAACTCCTGTTCTTATTAAAAAAAATTGTATGAGTGTAAGGCTGCTGCATTGCAAATTAAATGGGAATTTTTCAGTTAAAAATTCGTGTTTAGTAAGTAAAGGCGTCACGACGCCTTTAAATGGATTTGATTTGTGTGAAAACCAATGAAAATATATATTTTTGTCAGAGAAATTAAATTTACTTTCAAGTAAAACATTTATATAATGCATATAAATTTCTATTCAGTTTTTTTATAAACATCTGTACTAAATTAAACCTCTGACTATTATTTTATACTTGATAATTATTCCTGGTATATTCATTTATTCTTTCACAAACATTTGATTTCCATAAAATTGCATACTGTGCAAATCATCTTTACTCTATTTTTAATTCAGTGAGCGTTTTTAAATTTAGATGCTCAAAAGTAGGATTGTTATCGGTCAGATTTCGACAAAAATTACACTAGCAAAGTTCGATACGCTGCCGACGGCCACACTGATATACAACAGCTATCACCGTATAAATCCATATATTTTTGTGAGTGCGTTTGTGTTTAATTTTTCTCCTTAGACTTGCATCGTAATAGTAAAGCAATTCTTTTAAGAACTAATCGGCTGATATGCCGCAGATAAGTCGTTCAATATTGTACGTTTTATTATTTGCATCATTTCTTATATCATTGGGCAAACTTAGTTCATTACATGTATGTTAATGTATATTAATATTTGCTTGTAAATAAACATATAATAAGAATTATAGGAGAACAGAGCAACATTCCACTCAAAAAGGTATAATATATAAAGGTGAAATCTAGTATGATGTAAGTATGTATATTTGTTCAGTAAAAGATTATTCAGTAGTCTTCTTTACTTAATTAATCGAATAGTGGCCGTTTTCTTTTTTTTATTTGAAAGTATGTATAATATTTTATCGCCTTTAAAACTTCTGCTTTAAACGTTTGTTATACAATACTGGTTCCTTGTTATTAAAGATTAAAGTTATCTATTTTTCACATCGGTAAGTCACCGGTAGATACAGATTGTACAGTGCTTTCATTTAAGATTAAAACCCTAAACCCACGTGACCTCTGACGTAAGATGACGTAAATAAATATGTTGGTAGCGCATAGGACTATGTAACGTAAAATTAATTACAATAAATGTAATAAAATAAAGATGAAAACAACGAGGTAAACAGAGGCGTATAAAAACTGTCAAATATCGACTTTGCAACTTTCTGGTTAGAAAGCTTAGGAATATTTATAGTTGACCAACATATTATTTACGTCATCTGACGTAAGATGACGTAAAGGTTACGTGGGTTTTAATTTTAAATGAAAGCACTGTACTGTATTAGCATACAATAGATATTCACTGCGGTACTTCACTCATCATTACATATTGGTGACTTAGCAATGTGCTAACTGAACACGACCATTGTAAACACTATTTTCAGTTTACCGCTTAGATCTAAAAAAAAACTAGCAACAGCTACAATTTTAAATGCGATAATTTATAGTTTCGATTTACACCTTTCAACTAATGAATGTTCTTTACTCTCCGTTACGTGTATTTTTCCTCTACGTATTTAGTCTGTCGAAATTGCAGACGTTTGTACTTTCAAGAACGAAATTGTACTCCTTATCGGACACTATTCTCTTAGGAATTCCGAATAATTAAAAGACATCATTTTCGAGATGTTGAATAGTTTTCACAGCCGTGGATTTTCTTAGCGGAAAAGATAAATTTACTAAATAGGTCAACGACTACCGAAATATAGCTGTATCCTTTCGTGGATCGAGGTAAATATTCTATAAGGTCTAAACTAATAGCTTGCTAAGGTAATCGAATGTAGGCTTTCACGACCACTGTTCCATAAAGATAAGGAATATCGTGATTTTGGTGTAGGAGTTCAGTGCGCTTTTCTTTGGAAATAACAATTTTCCATTATTTCTGCTGATCCAGAAATTGATATTCGTTGGTGTTGTTACCGTCTAATACCGTCTGGAGTTTTGAATATTTCGGGGTTGAGTCGGATTCGAGAAGCTTGATGTATCAACGATGAGTACTCGGTAACGTTTCAGATTCGTTGTTGATGACATTGATAATGGAAACGAAACGGGACAATGCTTCAGGGACCAGATGTTCTTTAACTATACGGTAGATGATTTCGAAATAGTATTGCTGAAGACTTCGGTACGCGCCAACAAACAAGTCGGACGGATTTGGTAATTTTCTTAACCAGATCAGGAAATAACGATCTGTTATTGCTTTAAAGTCACCGGCTTCAATATTTGGTCTAAGTTTTGTCAATGGCTTATAACACTGCGAGGCATTCCTTTTCGATATGGTGGAAAAGTTTCGTTCTTGTCGAGTTAAAGATTAACTTAAATATCATATCATTTTTCTCCGTCATCGAATTCTTGTGTTTCTGCAGCAAAAACTTGGATATCTCTCGTTAGATACTCGACATGTACTATTCACAATTCTACTAGGTATGTACATTCTCCATGAATGAAAAATAAATCTAAAATATCGTTTCTTTTCTGTAACCTGTTTCATTTGCTATTTTGCTTAATAGATATAAACTGTATGTATTTATAGTACAAATACACAATATCAAATTAGTTGCACATTGAAGGATTACTAACATTTTAAATGCATTAAAAAGGCGTATTTTTCGTACTTCTACTACTAAAACTATTAAAGATAGAAGAATTAATGATACAGCATTATTAAGTGTATTCAAAAAAGCAATAATATATAGGGTGTTCTATTTAAAAAAAGTGACTCATAGATATGAACTTAGTTGAAATGAGCGTTAAATTTGGACGGCTCTGTAGACATAATTTTGGAGGCATACATTTTTTGCTCTGTATGTTAGACAGCATGTCAAATATGAGGTATTCATCTGCAATAGTTCTCGAAGTACAGTTTTTAACATAACGTTGCAGTTGGTCGTATTTTTGAAAAAATTGAATAACTTAAAAACGGCTGATTTTGGGTATAACGTACACTCGGTACGACTTAGTCTTCGAACGATTTTAGTGAGTTACCTTATTAAAATCGTTCGAAGACTAAGTCGTACCGAGTGTACCTTAATAAGTTTTGATGCAGAATTACATGTGCGATTTAAAAATCTCATAAAAAATATACAATGCTATTTAAATTAAGAAAGTTGACGTGAACTGCCGGTAAACCGAAAGTGATACAAAATGGTGAATAGTTTCGCCAATGAGACCCATAGATAAGGATAGATAGGAAACGACAATCTATAGCGTTGGGATTAGTAAACACTACCCTCTGACGGATCTAGTCATGTACTTACTCAATTGGCGCATAGTTTGAAATTCTATAATTATACCTAATATATAGGCAAGATTCGTTTAAAGTAAATGAGAAAACAGTAAATTTTGTGTCCTGGATCTAGACACTGAAAAGTAGACAGATACAAGACAGAAAATTCACGGTTTTATCATTCACTTGAAGTAACCGGTAAATATTTTAATGTCATGCATTTTAATGGTTTTATTTGTATTCTTGCACGTTGGCACCCAACAATAAAACACCATTGTGTTAGCCAAAATGGACAGGATCACAGTTCGAGAACCTAGGTATTACCCTGTGAAAAAGATTTTTGTAGAGACAACCTCCGAGCTCAAAATATTACAACAAAACGTAAAAACAACGATACAAATAGTAAACAACCAACGGTAAACAATCACACCGTCCGTCAAACAACGTCAAATGTCAAATATGGTAAACACACTGTTACTAGAAACGTTTGCTATTTTACCGATAAATATTTCTCTCGACGATAGTGACATCTACTGTTTCTAGTCATATACCATCTAGTGTAGGCGGGGTGAAGGGGGCTAGCAACCAATATCTCCGTAAGCGCCCTCCTCCCCTTCCCCCACGATGAGACCGGATGCCACTAACTACAAATTTTCAGAATTGAGGTTTTGGGAACATTAAAAAGTTCTAGCAAACCAGTTCCGTGAATAACCCTGTACCTACATATATCATACATATTTAACTGTTTTACTAGCCATTCCGCTTCCCGTACAGCCCCGGGAAACGCAATCTTAAACAGAAATAGAAATACGTCTCCATCTGTGAAAGGTTGGTCATATTATATTATACTGACTAACCAACAATAAATAACATAATAGTGGAAGGTCGTGAGTGAATCAGTATAGGTAATAATCAGAATAATTAAATAAAATTAATAATTACTTCATTTAATGTTCCAATTAAAGGTTTTTATGCAGGGACAATTACAGATATGAAGACTTATCTGTGCATAACATAACACATACATAAAGAAAATAAAACAAATTTCAATATTGAGCGGGTAATTTCGGTGCAAGCCAGTCAATTACAGAACAATCCTTCCAAATGTATTGGCCTTTCAATCCATGTGTTTCAAGTGCTAAAAACAATGGTGCAGCAGCTCCTCTTCTATTGTCCACGTTCCTTTGTGACTAGTCATATCCGTATCTACATATCCAGGATGAACAGAATTTACATATATATTCCGTGACGGAATTTCATTGTCCAGCATCTTTTGGTGCACTCTACTTAATGCGCTTACGCCTACTTTAGATACAACATATGTTGAATTGCCCCATGTAGTTGAAACATCAGAACCTTGTTTGGTGGACCTGTAAAAAAGTAACAGCTTTAGTAAAATTATGTTATTACCGTAATATGGCTACTTTTAATCAATATGATGACCGTTTATTGTAGTTTATAATTTAGCGAAAGTCTCAAGGGCAGTAATAGCCTTCCCAATCGTAGTGTGTATACTATTTTTTGTGTTAGTAGTCTAAGTGGATCTGGAAAACTTGATAATTATGAATAAATTTACTAATATATATTAGACTGCACTTGGAATAAAACAAATTTAGTAGGCTTTATTTTGATATCGATAAATGAGTTGTGAGATAACTGCTGAAACCAAAATTTAAGTATTTAATAGATTACTTTTCTTTTTATTTATAACGTTTGAAGAAAATTTTAGATATAGACCACCTGAAATGCGCGAGATTGCAGAACAGGCAGTTGAAGCTTCTGGTTACCTACATCAAAACACTTATACATGAAAATATATTCAGAATTGATGGTTGACAGTCTACGGCGATTGCATGATTGCGGCATGCCTTTTAATTTGTTGTAATTATTTACCTAGATCGATAATGTGCCAATTATTTACCAGTGATTAGTTCAGATCTAGAGAAATGACATTTCTCGGAGTTCTAATATCTTCCAAAATGGTATATTTTACTACTGATAAAAAAAGACCCTTTTTTCACGTCACAGAAACAAAATTATTTTTAACTTTTCGGAAAAAATCACACTTTTCGACAACTTTTGCTTGTCTTCAACCCCCAAAATCTAACGTTAGTTTATCTGTAGTTGTTGGAGCCACGAGAAGTTGTCAATTTCAGCATCCAAGGTTACCTCTTACCCAAGGTCTAAAACATAAAAACCAATTTTTTGCGACACGCAGTAGTTATACATAATTAATATTGGATTTTAAGGTTTGAAGACAAGAAAATCCTATTACAAGGTGATTTTTTCCGGATTTTTTTTGTCATCTTTGTAACTCAATCGCGGGGCATACTGTATGTAACTATTCAGAATCAACTGATTAACGCTTTTGATATAGATACAACAGTAATGCACAATTAAAAATAGAATTGATTTTAATGTTCAAAATTACAATACAGTGTGAAATACATTTATATTGACAATAGAGTATCGTAGAAGAATGTAAACTACGGATAATATATGTTTTCACATTCTGAACTGATTTTAATCAATTTAATAAAGATTTTCTTGTTAGAAATATTAATTGCGTAACGTTTGACAGATACCATACTTATATTTTAGAAAAGCATGTTTATTGACCCACTAGTACGATGATAAATTAACTCGTTCTTTTGAACGGGATCATAATATTCTAGTATGAACACCTGTACATTTTATATTTGATCAATTTTATGATAATCACCTAATCCGTTGTTTAGTGTAGTCCTTTTGCTGCTTAGATTTGACACCTCTCGTTTACTATTTAACAAATTGAAAGTTAGTATTTGCAGAAAACAGCTACATAATCTATGCAGATGCAATTATAGAAGTGATTGAACGTGAGATGTAAGAGACCAACAACAACAAAAAACTACTTCATGTGTTTGACAATATGAGAGGAAACGTAATTTTGCAATTAAAAGATGATTTTTTACTTTATTTATATTAGCTGATATTAGTAATGTTTCATTTACCTTATATAGTATACTTATAGAATAGTAAAATTTATCGCAAAAGCTCATTTTTAATATTGCAGAAGTAATATTTTTTCTATTTTAGATCATTTTTGTGTTCGACGCGTGGTCGTTAATATCTATAATGCCGAATTCACATTTTTGCCTGTACATACGCTATTATTACCTACATTATATATATTTTTCTTATTTTATTTTTATGTTGATACAGTGTTTTAGTAGTTGTGTAATATAGATATTTTTTTATATAATATGCTGGGGCGAAAATGTTGCATATGTGGTGATATCCCTTAAACAAAGACATGTTTGGTTTCCCATACGCAGACAGAAGCATCGTTACTAATTATTTTTAATTATATAAATGTGCAGTGGCATATAACAAGTCCCATGGACGTATAGAATAAAATGTTATCATATAGCTAATAAAATTATTGGATGTTAGATGTTTAGTTATAAAAAAAATGTCTACATAGCGTAAAGTTTGATGTTTATACTCAATATGTACTATACATACCTATTGTAATTTTTGTAGATATTTAAGTACTTGAGTTTGTGATCTTTTAGATACATAATTTAAACAATGACTTTGTATATTTGTTCTGTTTCTCATATTTTTGTAAATTTATTTTTATAAGGTACAAATCATTTCGTGGTATCTCTGGTAGCAATTCCTGCCGTAGCACGGCTGATTTATTTGCTGTAGACTATGTGAATCGTCCTATTCCTTCGCATACGACGATTGACGGGATCGTAAATGCATTTAGGAAATATGGCTGTGTAGTCGGGAATTGCCATAAATGCCAACAAATTGAGGAACAGCCTCATATCCCTCTAATACCTCCCGAGCGGGAGGAGAGAGACGTGAGGGTTTGTTCGTTGGTTGAAATAGGCGACCTTAGGTGTACACGACAAATTGCAGACGAAATCGGTGTCAGTAGAAGTACAGTAAAGCAAATTCGAAAACGCAACAAATATAAAAATTACAAAGTTTAAAAGTGTCAGGAGATTTTTCCCGAGGACAATTTTGCAAGAATGGAGTTTTGTGAATCCGTGATGGAAAAGGTAACAGGGACGAATATTTTATACAAAATATTCTGTTTACCGACGAGTCTTCTTTTCCACGTCATGGCAAGCATAATCCTTCAGTCGTGCGATATTGGTCTCGAAAGAATCAACATCTAGTCCGTGATGTTAAAACTCAATACTCCGAAAAACTTAACGTTTGGGCGGGTATCTTAGGTCATAACATTATAGGGCCATTTGTTATCGACGGCAATTTGAATGCAGTAAAATATTTGGATTTGCTGCGAACACGAATTATTCCTGCTGTCTGTCAACTTAACGTCGATTTTGATGCAATTTGGTTTATGCAAGACGGTTGTCCCGCGCATAACAGCAGATTAGTAACAGAGTTTTTAGAAAACACTTTTCCTAATCGTGTTATTTCCGGGAAGGGTACGGTAATATGGCCACCTCGATCATCCGACTTCAATCCCTGTGATTTATTTCTGTGGGGTTATGTCAAAGAAAATCTTTACAGTCTTGCAACAATACCGAACTTGCAACAGTTGCAAGTAGAACTGTTTAGAATTTTCGCGAAAATAACCCCTAGAAATATCGAGGGAGTGAGGCGGAAGTTTTACAATAGACTCGGCTATTGTTTGGTAAAAGAGGGCGGTATTTTCGAATCCTCCATAAAGTAACATTGGGGATAAAATTTAAATTTATTTTGTAGAATTATTGGCTTTATTTACTTTTATCTTTTAAGAATCGTTATTATTTTATTATTTTTTAGAATTACTTTTCCGTTTGCGTAGCAGCTACGATTTTCACAAAGGGACTAGAGCACTTTCTTTGATCGTCGCTATTGTCTTTAATCTGAACATATGGGCAAATTACGTATACAGAACGAATATGCCAATGACTGTATCCTCGCTCGGTTTAAATTCAACTGAATTGTGCATGCGTGTGTGTCGCTAGACACAAGCTACAACGCGAAGAGAGGGATAGGCTGTTGCAATTCATACTGCCTATGTTGCATTGCGGGCTGAACCGACCGGTATATTTATCTGTGCTGAAAGTGCTGCATGATGTCATGCACAATCATTTATGTACACTCGGTTGATTTAAAATCGACTCACCCGGCAAGCGACGTAGACCTAACGTCGCACACAGAAACTTTCAACATTTAACTGGATGTTTGTAGTAGTAAAGCAATTTGCTTATGAGCAGGTAAAATAGCTACGTAATGTGAAATGAATGAGAAGATCGCTGCAGAAATATATTCTTTTTCAGATGCTTTTAATAGCTGCGTTATTACGTAGTATAGCGTTTGCCAACACCCATTACTATTAATGACATATAAACGCAAATAAAATAATTATTGTATTTCTTCTTATCACTACTTAAGTGAATTTAATAATATGCTACAAATCAATTTTAGAACCATAAGAAAAATTATTTATCAAAGCAGATAGATAGGAATCTATGTTCATCTTAAGTTTGTTTCGTTAAAAACACTGATTTTATTCGAGAATTAATAACAAAACACACAGTAAACAAATTAGTATATTATGACACTAGTGCATAATCAATGCACGAGTGTCATACGATATTTTTTAGTATAAATGCAACAATAATTTTAATTAGAAGAAATCAAATTAATAATTTCAATACATGACATGTGACATGTACCTAAATGTCATTTGACATTTCCTGACATTTCACTGGACTATTAAACGCTTGGGATTGACTGTTACCAAGCAACCTTTATACGCACGCCGTGCGATAAAGGCCCGATTATGCACGCCTATGAGTGTGTTTTAATTTGTTTATGATGCATGTATATTAAAATAGTTATTTACGAACCAAGTGCGTGAAATCATATTTCGCGAATGAGTGACCAGTTTTAAGCGCGAGCCGGAGGCGAAATACGTTATCGTTTATGACCATATTATGGACACGAATTCGCGAAATGTTTCACGCACGAAGTTTGTACAATATTTTTTGTACGAGAACTATAATAATAATACATATGTTAAATACGTTATCGTTTATGACCATATTATTAAGGTTAGGGATTTATGATTTTAAAATGTCACTAAATTAATCAAGTTCCAGGAAGTACCAACTTTACTTTTACGCACTCGTGCTTAAAGTGACTTTTTATGCACGCAAATCGAATCGTGAAATGACAGGTTTTGATAAGCGAGTACAAAAAATAATTTATTTCAAATAATAGAAAAGGCAGTCAAACTGAAAACAAATTAATATACAGAAAAAAACTTTTGAATTATTGATTGGTTCTGAAGGACATTTTCTGCACCATCATGCAAACATTCATTCTCTAAAGTATATGTAATAGGATGAATCGAAAAACGTGTTTTTTTTCTGCAATACAATTCTAATAGCACGGAAAACTTGCGCATAGGCGTCATTATAAATAAAAAATTATTAAAAATTTGTTTTTTCAAAATTTGAAATCGGGCAGAAGGCCTAAAGTTACCAAAAAAGTTAAAATCCCGGTAGATAAAAAAAATGCAAAAATTACAAAAAAATACATTTTTTTTGTTGTAATACTGAAAAAAGTGTTTTTAAGAGTGTTCTTAATGCATACAAAAAGTAATTAGACCCATTCTTGTTTTACTGAATTCACGCAAAAGACCTAAAGTTGCGAGCAGGGTTGCCGCCCTGAAAATATTATGTTGGCTATGATAATGGATGAGAGACCACACATTAGAGAACTTGGCTACAGGTGGATCCTTAAATCCAGAAATGAGCCATCGAAGGTTACGTAAGAGACTTCAACATATCTTCAATAAATTTTAGTGCAAACGACTATACCGAAGTAATTGATTGGTCAATCTGCAAGTTAACACCGCCGCCACTACTGTCCAAGATGCCAACTGAACACATTGCTTCTTTGTTGAAAGACAAAGCGCTATCAGCGTTTAACTACCTCAAATTCCCATGCCACACCCAGTCAGTTGAGAGGTATGTAAAACTGGTTACAGAAGCAGCAGAAAAAGTGTACGGGCATGAAAATCGAGATGGTTATATTAGAGCTACTTTAAAATCAAGACAGCTGATGCTCACATTTAATTAAAAGTCAGAACTCAAAGGGGCTTCTATGTAAATAATCTTTTGCCTACAACGAACATATGCATTGTACAAAGTAAATAGTTACTGTAAATATTGTAAATAAAATTCACCCTGGTTGGTTGGTTGCGTGGGGTGGATGTGGAAATCACTTGTTAGAGTCTTATTACAAACCTAATGTATTAAATAAACACTCATCAGATATGGAAAACGGCGTTTTTACGGTACTATAACTTAACTTATACTATAATTTAGACCTTTTGCACGAATACAGTTAAGTAATAACAGGTCTGAAAGTATTTTTTCTGGATTGGGAAAACTATTTTGAATGGTTTTTACACTATTACAAATTAAAAATAAAATTTTTATGGGTTTTGGCACATGTTTAAAAATCGTCGAAAATCATGAAATATCGTTTTTTTGCGATACAACCCGCATAATTATTATTTGTATGCGTTAAGGACACTCTTAAAAACACTTTTTTCACTATTTCAACCAAACATGTATTTTTTGTAATTTTTGCATTTTTTTGAAATTTACCGGTATTTTGACTTTTTTGGTAACTTTAGGTCTGCGCGATTTCAAATTTTGAAAAAAAATTGTTTTAATATTCTTTCATTTATACGCCTATGCGCAAGTTTTCCGCGTTATTAGAATTGTATTGCAGAAAAAACCTGTTTTTTGATCCACTCTAATATGTAATAGAGTTTTATATCTTGCCCCCATACATATTCTTATTCATGTAATTTCTTAATTACATAAATACTTAGAATTATAGTGAAATTGTATACGATAGCGATTTAACTATACATATGTTAAGCTCTCATTAAGAAATTATCGGTTTAGGAATTTATAAATGATCCCTTGCATATGAAACTGGATTTAATAGAAAAATATATTGTAAATACATAGATAGTAATTTACATACAGTTGACCATACTATTACTGCTTTGCATTCAGGGGCCGCAATAAAGCATACTTTTAACGGGTTTTATGGCAGTTTGAGTCGATTCTAAATCAACCGAGTGTACACTCTCTAGCTTTATAATATTCACACATATTATGTATAGTTAAGTTAGTTTTGATCTCAAATAAAAATTTTTAATACCGGTCTAACTATGTTCTTTTTCCTCAAGAATTTGATGACATACTACCTGTATTACTGGTTATCCGGGATATAATTCTCACTCATGTACTTTGAAACAAACTGCTTTCTACTTGCATTTGACATATCCATAGCCTACTTATCCTTACCTAACAAAGTCATTCATCAAATTATTTAATTCTTCAATTGTAAGATTTGGATCAGAGAACTTCTTCTTAAGTTCATCTGACGGTATTCTTGATAAGTGTCCAGCAGAACTAGAAACATTTACAATTCTTGCATCTTGCCCCAACAAAGGGATCATTGCTTCTGACATCCTTAGAGTTCCAAAATAATTGGTATTAATAGTAACTTCAGCTTGCATAGCAAAAGGTTCGGTAGCTTCTGTCTATACGCATAAATATTTACTGTAAATTTTTTTAATTAAAAACAATCATATATTACCTTAAAAGCAATTGCAGCATTGTTTATTAGTACATCTATAGATCCATAATTTTCTTTGATATAATCCCTAAACTTATCCACACTACACTGGTCATTAATATCTAGCTGATAATATGATGGATTTAAACCTATTGCTTTTAAACTTTCAACAGCAGCTTTCCCTCTTGTCTCATCTCTCGATGTCAGATATACTTTTCCTTTGTATTTCTCGCACAACCCCTTCACAATAGCATAACCTATACCTTTATTACTACCTGAAACCTAAAATAATACCATGTAGGTACATAGTTAAATACATAAATAAAAAAGATAATGGTTGCTTGTGGTTACTTACTACAGCAATTTTCTGAGACATGTTTCTGGAAATTGTTTAAAACAGAGAATGTTGTGTGGTAGTAACTAAGTTGAAATAAACTAATCCAAATACCTATTGACAATTATAGAAAGATTTGTACAATTTCAATATGAGAGGATGTGTTAGAAAAATATAAATTTATTAACTTGACGTCACGTACGCCAACTAAATTTTAACAAATTAGATAAACACGATATGACCAAGGATACTGATTTGGACATATACGAATCTCCCAATCACACCGCATCATACGGGTGCAACTTTATGCATACTTTATGCTAGCAGCATTTCATAGGTTGATAGGCAGGGCAGGGTCAAGGGTCAAGCACGATTATTTACCATCCTTCTCGTATTTATATGTTCATTTTTTTTCTATTTGGTAATTTACACGTTCACACTTCAATTTGCTCCAATCATTTTGAGCACTATGGTCACTAGGAATAGATCGGTATTATAATACCGGTATGTTGGAATAGTATATTCTTCAACGAGCGTATAATGACGGCTATTATTAATGTGGGTGGAAATTACAACCTCATTCACACATTCAACAGCCATAGCGAAAATATACTTTTCTCTACGGCTGTTGAATAATATATAATTCTGCCTTTTTATCCAATTGTATAATGGCATCAATTCTTCACCTCGTTTGTAATGAATTATTACACACGGGCTGTAGACCAATCACATCACTCGTATCATTCTTCAACGGTTAGCAGACAGAAATTATACGGTCAGTGTGTGCGTTACCTAGCAATCGCTAAGTATTGAAGTAAGCATGGAAAAATTCACCTCTCTTTGTGGTGAGAGTTGAATTAAATTTATATCACTAAAAGAAAGAGTATGATTTGTTATCCCATTGGTTTGATTATCTGCCAAAGTTCCAAAGTTATGAATTTTTTAAAACTACGAAATAGAGTCGAGAATCGCTTGCAACTATAGCCGCATGCAATTTGCGTCCTTATTTCCTTATTCAATAGCCGTAGAGAATAGTATCGCGTTTTTGACATAGGTAAATGTCATTACAATTGTGTCAAAACCGCGAGCTGACGTTTTAAATTCTGAGCACAATTATTGTGCTCAGAATAAATGTTAATAGTAGGCTACAAATTGTTTACATAAGGTAAACAGTTGAAGAAAGCAGCCAGCTATCGAATTAAATGTTCAAATTGGCGGCCACCAGCCTCAATGCACTTTCGTATTCGCGCAGAAAAATCTCTATGCACACGCAGTAACATGTCTTCAGAAATGTCTGCACATGCATGTCTTATTTTCTGCTGCATGCTTTCTGGTGTTGTTGGTTCCGTATCATATACAACAAGTCGATATTGTATACCTAAAATAAATACAGTACGGTCGACCGTCCTAGGGTCAGTCGATGTCGTCCAGGGCACGGCATCTACGGGCAATTTTTCTAATCTGGAAAAGGGCGCCATCTATTGGCACACCCCGTTTTTAAATGTAAAAGTGCGGGAAATTTGACAGTTCTTTTTATAATCGTATTAAAAATGTTCAGTTAATTACAAAATATCTTATAAGTACTATATACACATTTTATTGTATATAGTACTTATAAGATATTTGTAATAGACTGAAAAATAGCACAAAAAAGATATATTTATATTTATATATGGGATTTAATAAAATTTAATATTTTAATAAAAAATATTTTTGTCGTAAATACATATACATATATTCAGTAAAGCACTAAAATAGAAACACCAAAATACATACATAACTTCATAACTAAAGATGATTCATATGGAAAATAAAATATAGTAAAACGATTTTATACATAACTATAACAAAACGATATATAAACTTATGAAGTTGGATTGCAAAACTATAAACAATTTTCTTAAGATATACATACAATCACATGCAATATAAATATAATAAATAATTCTAAATACAGATTTTCTCATTTTTATTGCCGTTGTTTAATATATTCCAATTTTCAATTTTATCTATTCTCTTAAAACTAGCTTTCTTTTTTAGGATATTGATAATGTTTTTACAGTAATTTTTGATAATTATAGGAATATATATATGTAAAATAACGTGCCATCGAAAAAAAAAACATAATTAGGGTAGGCTATGTAAATGATTTTGATCGTTGCTTTAGCCACTATTACATAATGACATTTATTACTTGACATTTTATTGTAACTTTAGTTTATGACCTTTATAACCTCAAATTAAATGTCAAGGAATAAGTGTCATTATGTGAAAGTGGCTAAAGTAACTATCCATTCACATAGCCTACTCTAATTATGATTTTTTTCGATGTGTCTATACAATCTTCTAGAGTAATAAAGATCTAAACTGTAAATCGATCACAAAACAAATTTACATGAATGTTTGGTCACCGAATGCTTTACTTACCTATAAATAAATATGTACAATGTATTGTCAAGTATACCGGGTGTTCAAATTGAAGTCGGCACTATTGCTAACTTCGTTATTATTGATGCTACGATGTCAGTTAAATTAGCAAAGTAGTAGGGTTTTGCCTTCCGAATACGATGATAAAATTTAAAAAACAATTGAACTTCGCGTTTTCGAGATATTAACGAAAATTACATTCTTTTTAATGGAATACCCTGTATATTTTTGCACATTTTAAATGATAATTTAATTATAAACAAAATCTATTAATACATAGACACCAAAAAATTAACAAATAAACGAAATACAAGCATTAATGCAAAATCATGTAGACATTGACTAGTTATCGAAAAATTAATACACTTTGCTCTTTATTATTGTCACTATTAATCTTATTTGAACAACAAAAAAGGAATATGATTACCATCAAAGCACCAACGATTTTTTGTTCATCTTAGATGATAGATGATAATAAAATGTTTCTTTTACTTGCCAATAATCGGACATTCATTGGCCCTACACGATATTCAGATCAACTTGAACTGGTACATATAAATGCTTGTAGTTCATTTATTTGTTAATTTTTGGGTGTCTATGTATTAATAGATTTGGTTTGAAATTAAATTTTCATTCAAAATGTGCAAAAATATACAGGGTATTCCATTTAAAAAATTTTTATTTTTTTTAATATCTCGAAAACCCGAAGTTCAATTGTTTCTAAAATTTTACCATCGTAAGCGGAAGAAAAAACGCTACTACTTTGGTCATTTAACCAACATCGTATCTTTAGTAGTAACAAAGTTAGCAATAGTGCCGACTTCAATTTGAACACGCTGTATATAAAAAAACTAACGAAAAAATAAAACTAAATCTTGAAAATTAAACGATAAACTTCAACTTCAATGAAAAATTTTGTTCACAACGCGACACTAAAATTCACAATATCCGGAAAATAACAAACATAAATGACAAACAGAAAACAACTGTTAATGGCGCATGCGCAATACGGCATGTTTAGTTGTTAATACAGTTATTGACAAACATAGTGCCATCTAGTGAAATACCCCGCTTCCTAATTAACCATGTGATCGCCTGGACCAATAGTAATTGAGAACGAGATACGTCTATTGCAGTTATTTCCCCGTGATGTCGTCCGAAAGCGTATGCAATAAACCACAGGCGCGTTCAGTAAGAGACGATAAATATTCTCAAGCTGCTCTTAACAGTATGAAAATACTACTAAATATATTCCTTTCAAAAAGAAAAGTCCTTCCACGAATAATCTCAATTGCTTTAAAAAAGTCAGATTTATTGTTTAAATATAAAAAACATACAAGGTTCTATGGAAAATCATCATCAATCTATGGAAACTTAAGACAATAAATTCTCAAAACGATGTCCAAGCTGAAATGAACAATTCAGAACAACATAGCAGTATAGTAAATACATACAAAGGAGCGATACTGTCAAATTGACAGCAAGAAACTGAACCTGTCTGTGGTATTTTGCATACCCGTTGGGATAGACTGACCCTAGGACGGTCGACCGTACTGTATAGCGATTCTTCTGCGCGAATACAAAAGTGCATTGGGGCTGGTGGCCGTCAATTTGAACATCTAATTCGATAGCCGTCTGCGTTCTTCCACTATTTACCTTATCTAAACAATTTGTAGCTACTATTAACATTTATTTTCTACTTTTACATTTAACAAACGAAGGAAAAACATTGCTGACTTTTATTATGTTCTCATTTTTTCAAAATATCTCGATTAATATTAATTTGAGGTCATATGCGGTTTACTATTTTTCTGTTCAGAACTTATTGCTCTGTTAGAATTTGATAAATAAAAAACCATATGCTATTTGAAAAAAAAAGAGTTGACCTTGCTATGACCTTTGCGTCTTTTTCTATAGTGACAACAGTAGCGCCATCGGATGAACCCCTTCATATAATTAAACTTTTCTCTAACACTTTTTTTTCTTAACACTAATTGTTCGAAGATATTACAGTGTTACACTTTAAATGGACCAGCCTGTATATGGATAGTAAATAATTGCGAAGGTGTTTATGTATATTATGTTGTTAATTTTATTTACTACCCTTTTTTTAAATAAAATGTATTACATAGGTATAACAATTTTTCCTTTCTATTTTTAAAATAGTTGATTTCCATTGTTTTGTGAAAAAATATAAAAATGTGTACCTATAATTGATTATTAAGCTGACTATATAACTCACATTTCTGTCAAACAATCACACAGTTGGAATTCCTTAGCAACAGCCAATGACATTCATTTTATAGCGAAAAACACACGTGTGAATTTTAATAAGTGATAAAATCACTTGTGGTTTTATCAATACAAATGGAGTACTGTCAAAACGGCTCATTTTCATTCACAATGCTCGCAATTACTACACATTATTATTTAAAAAAATTCAAACACCAGAGGCGCTCAGGTATTCGGTTTAAACCATTGAGATAGAATAAGTAGGGAGACGCTATCACGTGGTGAAAACGGCGCAGGACGGCCATATTGGTACACCATTTTTCGTCAAATACGTAGATTCTAGTGTATATGTCATGTATGGTTGTATTATTTGATTATATTTCAGTTCTTAGAGTTATATTATACAGCAAACTACTACAAGATATAATGGTTTCTTGTGCTCTACTACTTAGTTGCAAGAGTAGAAACAGCGTTAACAAGAATTCGTCGAAAATAACATTTTATAGGTCAGTGTTTGACATAAAAGCAATGTGCAGGGTTGTAAGCGGACCTGGTGAGGCAGCCATATTGGTAAACCACTTAAGCCCCGCCCAGTGCGCCGTTTTGAACATACAGGAAATATGCTTCATAGCGTCTCCTTAGTATAGCCCTTGTTTATATATTTATAGTTATTCAACCGTTTGGTAGTTCGCGTAGGTGATTGATAGGGGCGCATTCGGTAATGTGTCGCCATTCATAAATAATAATTGCGTAGGCGTAAAATACGATTTATAGTAAAAGCTGAGAGCCAATAGGCGTGCTTTATGGTGATATCAGAGATTGGGGTAGATCATGATCTCATATCCAAACAACGGCAATCTGATTTTTCCTCATTTATTTTAGATGGTGTTAAATTTAGTGTTGGTTTTCAATATTTTTGATAGACTTTTTTAAGAACTTTTTTTGTATTGGGTAGATTCGGTTAAGTGTAGTGAATCATTCAACATAATCTTAAGGCCGGTGGACACATCGGAGAAACTAATTTCATGGAATTTGTATGTGAAAGATATATGAAAAAAAATGTTCCGGTTAGTACACATCAGGAAAACTTCTTATGCCTTGTACACACCTCCAGCTGCAACATGTAATGCAACGTGTAACGTAACGTGTAATGCAACGTGGACGGTTTTAATTTTACAGTGCAACAAAGAACGCGCATTTCGTTTACACAAATGTTCCGTAGTGCTCGTCGAGCATGGATGCGCGCGTGAACGAATTCTATCATCTGGCTGTAGCGTCTGCAGCTTTTATACTTTTACAAGAATTAGTTACCGATGGGTTCCACAATTTTTTTTTCCTCATAGAGCCGTATTAGCAAAGGTGTCTTTTCTTCGTCCCAATCTTCCATAATTTTTTTTCCTCATAGAGCCGTATTAGCAAAGGTCTCTTTTCTTCGTCCCAATCTTCCATAATTATTTACTGTATTAGCAATAAATTAAGAGATAATTTGGTTACACAGAATTAAGTAAGTAATATACTTTTTACTCCAAGCGCACCAGTAGAATGTGTGATTCTGACTGTGAACGTTTAAATCCTTCAATTTTTTTTTCCTAAACAAACAATATATGTATAGAAATCCAAACAGTCTACGCTACTATAGAATTTATAAAGTATTATTAATAACTGCTAAGTGGAAGAAAATAAATGAATAAATTTAAATGCCAGTTTAACATTTGTGCGCGTTCGTATGTACACACTATACGTCTAGCAAAATTTTCGTCCACACTGCAACCGAACATTCCTTTGATGGCGCGCTAAAAACCGACATCGCGCGGATCGTCAGCGCGCGTTCGGTGCAACACCAACTGCAACGCGCAACATCCATCCACACTTGTTACATACTAGTTGCGTTACACGTTGCGTTACACGTTGCATTACATGTTGCAGCTGGGGGTGTGTACAAGGCATTATATATGTATACTTGTTGCGTATACACATTTATATAGAGTATTTGAAGATATGTCTTTCGAGGAAGATGACGTGCTTTTATTGTGGTGGGCAAAGCGCAGACCGTGAAATAGAGTCATTAGGAGAAACAGACAATTTTGGATGCACCCTACTAACGAAAGAAATTTACAACATAATGCTACTGTTATTGGAGACGAACTCAAACAACTTCCTCATACTGTTAGTATCCTTCTTTGGGCATTTTCATAGGTGTATATACTACAGAAAACATACCTCGTTTTCTGCATTAGCCAACTATCAGTCGGTCAATGAAACAAGGGTAAGCCGAAACAAGTTACAACAAACAGAGTACGTTGCATTTCACAAAACTTGTTTACGAAATCATGTCTGCTCTCCTGTCTCAGAAACGCCAGTGTATTCGATTTCATTTGAATGTAGAACGTTTATAAAAAATAAAAATAATTTTGTTGTATTTTTATATTATTTTTTACTACGATGTAAAATAAGAAACCAGTGTATCATCATCTAAGTTAACTTCGTATTTATTATTTTGGTTTTTGCCGTTATATTTATGTTGTTAAATAAAGGATTTACTTTTTACTGGACTTTACTTATTTCAATTTTTAATGTCTACTACTGACTACTTACTATTTTTGATAATATAAATATTTATATCTTTCTACTTGTTGTGGAGTACTTAAATATTAGTGCACATAATCTGTAACTACCATTTACAATGTAAATATCGCTTGGCAATACATTCGTGATGTTTATTATTCTGGAAAAACGCACTTTTTAACATAGAATATACCTATTTTAAAAATAATTTTCCTGACTGGGTTGTAATCCAAAAGATAGAATGATGAAAATAGTTATACAATAAAATAGTATATTTTTGCAAAGTTCTTTTTTAATTTAATTTTACTTAGCACCTTTCCAGGGGATTAGATTAAATTAATTGTGAAATCATATTGTAACTACATAACCTATTGCAGTCGTTGTAAAAAATATAATAGAAAATATATTATAAAAATATAATAGAAAGCCACCACCATTTTCATTCATAACCCTTAATAGCAAATTTACGGGTTTGAGGGCAGCACTGTACAAGAACCCCGGTTGAATAACTATAATAAATATATAAACAAGGGTATAGCTCAATGTACCAGCCATAGACCATCCATAGACGACCCAAGTAAATACACTGGCCACTCTAAAAACAACAATAGACTGGTGCTGCCAGCTATAGAATGCCACAATATATTACAAAAAAATGGCGGTATATTTGAAGATTGAATAAGCACTCCCTAATTACATGTTTTGTTTGGAGAACATGTATGTATATTATATTCAAGGAGATTACTTTTAGGAAAAAGAAATCTCCTTGAATATAGTTTACCTGTTGATCTACGGCAATATAATTTTAAAATAAGGTTAGAGAAAGAAATAAATCTCAAAAGCGTTCAGCTTTCCAAAATTAAAAAGAAAAAAACAATTCTAAAGGAAATAGAAAACCAAACGCGTAATCTACACCAAACTAAATTATAATAAAATGCTGAAACGGTGAGCAATTGAGAATATCATTACTAATTTCTTAAAAAATAAATGTTTCATATATTTACTTCTTTCTTGCCCATGGCACGAAGCTGAAAAAGTAATTCTGCCTGATATATGTCTGTGTCGATATAAGAGAAAGCGTTTTCTAGGGTTGGCCAAATGGTAGTAAGTGGCACTCTGTAGATGGCGCTGCCTGTATAGTGCTCAGACCAGCCTAGACCCAGCATAGTACCGGCCATAGATAATATAATACCAATAATACTAAGCTCCATAAAGTTAGCCCCTCACTATAAGCAATTATAATAAATCTTACTTTTATTCGTTTGTAGGTGTTTGATAGCGAATTTCCAACGTTTGATAGTCAATAGTTCATTAGCAAACAATAAAACAAATTCTTCGGAAAAACCTATGTGATGTTAGCCCCTCATGTCGTCATTTTGACATCAAATTCAATTTTATTTTAGCATAATCGTTTGTAGGTCGTTTGTAGGTGCCTGATAGCAAATTTCCAAATCTTGATACTTGATAGTTTATTAATAAATAATAAAACAAATCTAGTAGGATATTAGGCAGGCAACCAAAATTACATCAGAAAAGCGTCCTATCGGGAACATATGTAATTGTAACTCATCCCGGCCACATTTGCCATCGAATTTAAATTCCTTTGAGAAAAATCGTTTATGCGTCGTTTATAGGTGCTTGATAACAAATTCCCAACGTTTGATATTTGATCATTTATTAATAAGCAACGAAAGAAGTTTTGCAGAATATTGTGTAGGCAACCAAAAAAACATGCGAAAATCATACAACATAAAAAAACATACCTATATTAAAGTTATTTATTTTATAAAATTATTATAATAAAAAAACAAAGAAAAGAGGAAGAACTGGATTCAAATTGGATTTGAAAAAGTTAATAAAGAAAACTTAAATTATCAGTAGCACATATCAAATAGCACACACCATATATACCTATAACATAATCACAACTGTCAATATATGCAGTTTTATATTGTTTTCAGTCATTTTCGTTGCACAAAAGTTAACGTTGAATGAACTTTATAGCGTACATAAGATTTGAAACTCTTAAATTTTGGAAATCTTTAAATCCGTTTATTAGTTGTTTGTTGTCCGCTTAAAAATGAAATGCTTGCAATAAATGAAGTCAGTTTGGTTTTTAATATGTCCGATAAATACGCTTTTTAAGATGTAATTTTGGTTGCCTAGCCTAAAGGTAGGTTTTCGAAATCGCGAGCGAGCGAACGAACGACAAATTTTCGTTCGTGTGGATGTGTTTTCGAAGACGCGATAAGACTCCACCCAACAATTAGTCATTACGTTTTTCAATGTCTGTGAAGAAATCAGTTGGGCGTTTGTTTGTACAGTTTATTGGCGCGTGACATTTCAATAACCTCCTAACTCCTTCTAACCTAATTGCAAATAAATATTCGTTAATTCTTCTTATCGTAGAGAAAAATGCAAATGTATATGGTTGTAAAATTCAGGTTAAAATTGAAAAACCCGGTGATTGTGGTTAAAATATTTTTATTTTATTCCTAGACGTGTTAGCATCTCTAGTTGGTCAAAGAATATTATAATAGAAAAAATGTCTGAAAGTAAGATTTTGTTGAGTTATTAGTTGTTTTCCAATAATATAACGTAAATATCCGTTTGTATCACATTATTTCAGTTGTGACGTCATGTTAGATCATTCCTTTTATGTTATTATTTTGATACAAAGTGATATTTGCTTTCTCTTGGTCCCCCCCTGCCGATCAGGCACCACCTTAGGAGGTAGAGATTTTTATCAGATAAGGTGAAATACCTAATTATCAACCATTTCATTTTTTCCGGTGTTATTTTCACGTTGGTTAGCGTATTTATATTAGTATTTACCTCGGATAAATTTTAAATTATAAAAATTCAACAAAAAATCTTGCGTACTTAGTTGTTCTTTTATATAATACATCTAGTGTGATCTCTCAATTTAATGTTAAAATGTATGAAATAATTAAAGCAAATAAACATAGATCTAATACAAACTAAACAACTCGTAACTACTATCCCCACTTTCAAATTTCAATAAAGTGCGGCATTCTCATTGGTAGTCGCGTTGAATTAACTTTCGCCTGAATCGCTTCCCAGGCAATCTCAAATCAGTCGCGTTGATTTCGTCGCGCCAAAAGTAATACCGTCTCTGATTGGTTGAATGAGCTCCGTCGCTCGCTCGCTCGCCCTTTCGAAAACCTACCTTAATATCCTACTAGATTTGTTTTATTATTTATTAATAAACTATCAACTATCAAGATTTGGAAATTTGTTATCAGGCACCTACAAACGACCTACAAACGATTATGCTAAAATAAAATTGAATTTGATGTCAAAATGACGACATGAGGGGCTAACATCACATAGGTTTTTCCGAAGAATTTGTTTTATTGTTTGCTAATGAACTATTGACTATCAAACGTTGGAAATTCGCTATCAAACACCTACAAACGACCTACAAACGAATAAAAGTAAGATTTATTATAATTGCTTATAGTGAGGGGCTAACTTTATGGAGCTATAATACTATAACGTACTATAAATACGGCAGAAGGTCCCGTGTACTGTCGTCAAAGTTTTGGTACTCACACATTTCACCAGGTGTCGCTGGCATTGCTTTTTGAAATTTGAAATATGAAAAGCGCGAAATTGAGTGTCATTATGACATTATATTGTCATTCTGATTTTGTATGTTGTGTCACAAGCGTCTTTAAAAACAGTATTAGGTAGTAGAATATGGTAATTTTTGTGATATTCTTGGAGAAGATATAATATAAGTTGAAGGATTATGCACTCTACAAAAACTTTTTGAATAAAAAAGAGATAACAACAAGAACAAAAATGACGGTATATCAAGCAGTATCGGTATATCAAGCAGTATCAAGTCTTAACCTATGAAGCAGGAAATTGGATACTTGATGAAAGACAAACAAAATGACTGCAATCCAGTGACGCATTAGACAGATGCTGACAACAAAATCATTAAGAACTGAAGTAGAAGACAAGAAACTGTAATGGTGGGGACACTTGATCAGAATGAATGAAACTAGACACGTGAAGCGGGTATGGGAGGTAAGGAAAATCGGGAAAAATCGGAGAGGACGACCCAGAAAAACGTGGAACAGCAGTACGGATGATGAACTTCTGAAAAAAAGAGAAAACATGGAACGAGGCGAAGGTCCTAGCCAGAAACAGGAAAGAGTGGCGTGAATTTGTTGAATCTGTGGAACTAAATTAAGAGAACTTTACACCTCGACACCTTCGGGTATAAGAGGTCTTTGATTATGTATGTATAGTTTGTATGAAGGATTATGTTGGACGTGGTTTAGTTTAAACCTTAAATAGTAGTGTTAAATACCGCTTAAGGATGAAGCTATCGTTTCTATTAAATTGACAAGAGCTGACATACTAGTTTTGACATAAACCAGTGACACTTTATTTTCATATCGCATTATCCCATACAAATTGAAGCAGTACAAGAAATGTTTAATGTCTTCAAGGCGATAATACCAGATACAATATACTACGCCAGGGAGAGTACAGTATACAACATCCAATTAATAGGTAAATACAAGATGTGTTATTAAATTCTGTTATGGTTTAGACCTACATTCTAATAGTGGTTTTCCGAGATTGTTAAAATTTGAATATCTTTTGAGATCATTTTTATAAATTACCTAACCTTCAGTTTGGATATTGCAGGTATACGTGACATACCTATATCATCCAAATTGAAACTTGACGAGAAGCGTTAGGGAATAAAATTTTATTTCGTCGTGTTCCACGAAGATAACATTTTTGTAAAAATATTTTTAATGAAAATATAGGACAATATTCAGAAACTATATAAATGCGTTTTGTTTTTTAGTTTAAAAGTTAGAAATTCAATTTTCAATAATAAACAAGCTTTTCGTCCCCCAGTATGGTCTGTTTTAAATTTAACACATTTCACTAGATGGCGCAGAAACACGCCAGCAAAATTTTATTAGAAGTGTCCAATTTATAGAGAATGAAATGTATATATTATCTATGGTACCGGCACAGGTGCCAGTACCCAGTACGAAACATATTACGTATCGCTGTATTTACCGTATTTACATGTGATTAGTCCAATTCGTTGTATAAAAATTTTAATAATTGTCAGTTCAATGATTAGTTCAAATCACAATTCTTTCTAAAGAATGAAATTTGCGAATACCACAAAAATTGGATTAAGTTGGTAAGTTGTACATCCTATAAATTCACGTTAATGTAACATAACCTCTATTTAGGTGTGCAATAGTTGTTGCTGGAGTGTATGCATTTTATTTATCGAAATCAAGTATCGAACAAAAGCGCTACGAGCATATGAAAATCCGTGAACGTATCCGACAATCTAACGTTGGGGAATACGAACCAAGTACTCGAAAATACGCAAATTAACTACGATGGCGCAAGTTCCAGTTCAACTTGAACAACAAAAACTTCAGCTTTTACAAGAATTGGAAATTGAAATGATGGCTGATATGTACAATCGATTAACATCGACTTGTCATAAGAAATGTATTCCGCCTTCATATGGTGATAGCGAAATTGCAAAAGGAGAAGCTGTATGTTTAGATAGATGTGTTGCAAAGTTTTTAGATATACATGAAAGAATCGGAAAGAAACTTGGACAGTTATCTATGCAAGATGAACAGTTACTCAAGAAATAATGCTTTTGTGATATATTAATGTAGTAATGTTAATAGTAATAAAATGTTCTAAATTTCTGGTTCGTAGTATTTACAATTATGAGGTAGTTGTAGAAGGTGACGTTTAGAAAGTATGTGTTTATTCATTCATTAAATTTTATTTCATCATTTTTTTCATGAAAAAATGTACATAAATGTTGATAAACAAAATTAAATATCTAGTAATTATAAAGTGTAGTTATTGGTGTGTATTATTATGAATCGTGTGTGTATGTAAGAGCAAAAAATATGACATGATGGTTGAAATATATTATGAAAGTTGTTAACTTTATTTACATTAGGTACAATTTCTTTGATACTATAAAATCAGCACATTATAGGTAAAGAATCCTGTCTGACAGATTTCATTTGTAAGCATAAATGGTGGAAGTCACTGGAAGTGTTCCATTTATTTAGTTTTTAAAGTATGATATTGCATTGATATAATATGCCTACTGAATGTATGCATTCTAAATATACATATATGCCCATTAATTGTTTGGTATGTTGCGGGTTTTAATCGCGTCATAGTAAATATCGATTGATATTTATTAGCCCAGCAAACAAAATTAATTTTTAGAAAAACATAATCGTATAAAAAGAACTTAATCTGACACTAGTGCATAATCAGCGTTGATGTTACTTTTGCGCAAAGCATTTTGAGTAATCAAGTTTAAAGCCACGACGACGAAGCGGAGTGGCTTTAACGTTACGATTGACAAAAAATGCATTTTAATTATGCATGCATCATAATTTCAGTTATTTACATTTGAACCAATTTCACTGGACTATTAAACGCTTGGGATTGGAAATCATTTTCGCAATGAGTGACCAGTTTAAAGCGCGATTATGCGTAAGGAGTGTGTTTTAATTGCTTTATGGACACAAATAGTATATTATGGCACGAATTCGTTATGGTATCGATTGAATGTTTTTACGCATCGAAGTTTGTACAATATTTTTTCATACGAGAACTATAATAATAATATATATTGTTAAATACGTAATCGTGTATGACACACTAATAATATATTGATATTAATCACAATATTAATTAATTAAAAAAAATTGAGTTGGCAGTATTGATTATTTGAAATGACATTTTATTTAAAATTATCAATTTCAAAATGGTAATTTATATAATATTTGTTGCTGTTCTGACATTGAATTACATACCTTCCAAATATATCAATTTCTATTTCATTTCCTTTTTATTTTCATAGAAAAACAACGAACTGGGTAGCATAGTATTAAGGTTAGGAATTTATGATTTTAAAATGTCACTAAATTAATCAAGTTCCAGTAAGTACCAACTTTACTTTTACGCACTCGTGCTTAAAGTGACTTTTTACGCACGCAAATCGAATCGTGAAATGACAGGTTTTGATAGGCGAGTACAAAAACCAATTAAAACACACTCATAAGCGTGCATAATCGGGCCTTTATCGCACGGCGTGCGTATAAAGGTTGCTTGGTAACAGCCAATCCCAAGCGTTTAATAGTCCAGTGAAATGTCAGGAAATGTCAAATGACATATAGGTACATGTCATGTATTGAAATTATTGATTTGATTTCTTCTAATTAAAATTATTGTTGCATTTATACTAAAAAATATCGTATCGACACTCGTGCATTTAAAGCACTGATTAAAGCACTATCGTGTCATAATATATTTTTACAAGAGGGCAGGTATTTTTTTAAATGCGCTGTTCTGTTCTGTTATAAAAATAATGTTTGCAATTCTGTTTACTTATAGTTATCTTAGTATTCCAAAAAATCAATTCAGTTATTTTTAAAGAGGTTCGTTGAAATGCAGATATTGTTTTTCTTGATATCCGTGTTTTGTTAGAAACATAGTGCATATCAAAGTTATTAAAACACGCACGATTGACTTGACGAAGTGTACTAATGACCAGAGTTAACCACGAATATTTTATACCTACTATTTTGGTGCATATTAAAATTATGTTTTATTTGTTTCAATACTACAGATAGTAACACGAACTAATAATGTAGAATTTTTGGATATGATGTGACATCAGTAGGGCTGGGCGAAGTATCGATTGATACATCATCCACTATTCGATACCATTACTGGTATCGATTTGCCGACACCTTGAGGGTGCATTCCGGCGAAATCTGCTCTCTCAGTACTAAATTAGCGTTCCGTAATCAGTTTATACATGCTGAGTTGTATGTACAATGCGCCATGTCAGTATAGAGTGACGTCATAAGTTACTGCTGAAACTGCTGTTGGTTATGAGGTGAAGTCAAGCATGGATGTATTATATATGGATAGCGCCTAATATACTAAACAAGCGCCGCGCATTGACTCCAACATTAGAGTGAGAGGTTGCACAAGTGAGATAGAGCTAGAATAGGCAAAGGATTCATATACGCCCATAAGATTTACATTGTTATTTTGGTTTCGTTTAGGTATTTATCCGTTTATCTCGTTTAATATTGATCGGATACCGACTTAAATATATGAAATGCGTAGCGGAATAAATAGAGAATAACTTGTAGTTTGGTTTTTATTATAGATACCTAAGTAAATACTATTAAATATATTAAGAAAGCCCATCGATGTGTTTCCCCATATAGGTATGAAATATATGTTAAATCTTCGGCACAAATAATATATAACACTTACCTTTTAGCGTTATATGGGTAAGGTGGTGCATAAAAAAATATTCGTAAGCAAGATTTTCCCAATATATTAAATGAAATTTATTTTTAAAGTGATTTATGGGATATTCATAATCTTATTTGTGCCAAAAATCACAAAACCGTTTTCAATATCTTTGTCTCAGGTATTGGCGCGTGAAATATACAATTACCATAAACTAAAGGAATACATAAAATTCGTATAATGAGCATGAAATAAACTAAATTAAAAATTAATTCTTATTAACAAAGAAAAAAATGTATTGCTCAAATTTAAACAAACATTAAAATATTAATTTATTGAAACTTAAACTAATACAAAATTATTTATTGGTGTTTAAATATTACCACCTTTGTATGCATCTGCCTAATTCTTACGCCTCCTGCATTAATAGTGTTATTGTAGTGATGCAATCTCAAAATGAAATAATTGTCTAAAATTAGTTTAATTAATTGGTAATGGTGCGAATTTAATGATTGTTGTTCATAAAAGTGATTCTGCAAGCTTTTAAAATAATATAACGCTAAAAGGTAAGTATTATATATTATTTGTGCGGAGCATTTAACATATATTTCATACCTATATGGGGAAACGCATTGATGGGCTTTCTTAATATATTTAATAGTATTTACTTAGGTATCTATAATAAAAACCAAACTACAAGTTATTCTCTATTTATTCCGCTACGCATTTCATATATTTAAGTCGGTATCCGATCAATATTAAACGAGATAAACGGATAAATACCTAAACGAAATCAAAATAACAATGTAAATCTTATGGGCGTATATGAATCCTTTGCCTATTCTAGCTCTATCTCACTTGTGCAACCTCTCACTCTAATGTTAGAGTCAATCCCTGAACAGAATGCGCTATAATAATACATCCATGAAGTCAAGGCCATACATAAACGGGCTGGCAACTATTTGAAAGAAAACATCCTATTATCTAATTAGATTCTTCACATTTTGATATTGCTTGAACTGGATGAGCCATGTGTAATGTGTACGCTGTTGACTGTGTATTGTAGTAGAGTTTATAAGCTGTCAACATAGATAACAACTGTCAAACACTGATACATCAACCGAACTGGTGAATGCATGCCCCGGCCACTCTTATATTAGCAATTGAAAACTATTTCACTACGTGAAGTTGTATACTAATACAGCGCTATGCGAGCGTACTGGTAACTATATGGTTTATGGCGCCAAAACGGTGCACTATAAATTTAAAAGTTTATAATACTTTATTGTGAAATAATGAAGAATTTCGTGCAAATAACGAAAACGCGTAATTTGCACCAAATTCTTTCCATTTTTCCAATAAATAGGTCTGTAAAGTTTAAAATTATTTTTTTTTTATTTAAATCTTTCAGCAACAACAGTTTATATACCACCCTTCAACCTAAAATTTTAATTACTTAGTTTTTTTTACTTCCATTTAAATTTCAAAATGTATTTTATTCACTCGCACATGTATCAATTCAAAAACTACTCAGAATCAGTAAATTTTCAATATATTTGATCTTAAATGTCGATATTCTCGATATTTCGCGATTTTTTTTTTGTTAATGTTAATTTTCAACTGAACTTCAAGAATGTTGGGAATATAGAATTGAAAAGAACGATATTTTTAAGAAAAACTGGATATATATATGTACTTATTATCAATTTCTTATACACCTATAACAATTACAATATAATATATATAAATATTAAAATAAATAAATATATATAAATATATATATATAATAAATTATTCGGTAAATTAATTTCAAAATAATAGCCAACTCGACTACTATCACGAACTTCTTCTCACCTCTTCATCAAGATAAGGAAAACGATGTAAAATAGCTTCTTTGGAAGTATTACTACATGCAGGCACGCAGCACGTCACCATTGTTTTTATAATTTATGCAATGAAACACAACAAAACTTACACAACCAAAATGTATAAATATATAAAATATTCACTTACAATCGGTCCTCGAAACTAGAAATAAGTACACAAACTAGAGCACAAGGAACCGTAAACATAGTTCGTTTATATAGGTTATGTATTGTTATGAAGCTAGCCGTCGATCCAGCAACATCAACGCTGCGCGATCGTTCTATGGACTAACACACATAGAATAACTAGCTAACACAGTTTACGACCTTGATCTATACCGTGAGATCATGGGGTGAATCGTATAAGTGAATAGCTGAAATCGTTCCGAAATTGCGTGACGGTACCTACTGCGGAATCACGAAAGAAGAGCCCTGCGTCTCAAATTGCCGCGTCTAGTAACGACACACATTTCGAAAATTATTAGTCAAGATACTTTAAAAGATAAAGATAACAACATAAACGTATGTCATTCGTCCGTAACATATCTGTAGGACAGACGTTTCATTGACCTGGTGTCCCCAACAATGTACAAGACAAAGATAGAAATGTAACCAAAATGAGATTTCTATACCAAATGTTTGTAATCTATAACTTGTATTACAACCATTACAACTGGCGTTAACCTTAAAGTTTGACACTTCGTTATGTGCGCGCCATCGCAATTTTAAAATACTACCGGAAGTACAATATCTAACATGACGCTTAAGTACCGATTTGATTCGTACATTAATTTATTGATGACTCAGGGCTCTTCTTTCGTGATTCCGATTATATATGCTCAATTACTTTACTGAACTATTACGGAACGATCTCTGCTCTTCGATCTTAGTAAAGCAGTAACAGCTATTTCAGCAGATCGGTATCGTCACCATACAACGACGATACCTAGGTATCGATACCAACGAACTACGGTATTGTCAAAAATCATTTTTAGACAAATATTTATGAAACTAGTTTTCATATATTGAAATATTGACTCAAATATTAATGAATGGGTAAGTGTAATTATTAGCGTACAATATCAATAATTGTTATAAAAAATCCAAAGTATCATAATATTGTATATTTGATGCCGTAGATATGGTATTGAATATAATTATTGAAATCAACCTGAAAAAAATCTGTACCTACAAATCAGAGTCCTATAATAGGTATCGATTTAAGGAATCAATTCGAGGTATCGATTCAAGGAAACGGTTTGAAATATCGATACCAAGGTATTGGTTTCCAAGTATCCATACCTGTCGATACTTAATCGATTCCAGTACTCGCCCACTGGACAAAGTCCAGCCACAGGGATATAATTGTGATGTTTAAGTTACTACTATCGGAATCACGAAAGAAGAGCCCTGAGTCATTAATAAATTAACGTTTGAATCAAATCGGTACTCCAGCGTCATACTAGATATCGTACTTCCGGTGGAATTTCAAAATTACAATGGCGCGCACATAATAAAGTGTCAAACTTTAAGGTTAACGTCAGTTGTAATACGAGTGATAGATTACAAACATAACCTATTTGAAATTCGACAACCAGTAAAACAACGTTAATCAAATTACGTCTCGAAGTGCGGCTATCTGTAGTTGGTATAGAAATCTCATTTTGGTTACATTTCTATCTTTGTCTTATACATTGCTGGGGACATCAGGTCAATGAAACGTCTGTCCTACAGATATGTTACGGACGAATAACATACGTTTATGTTGTTATCTTTATCTTTTAAAGTATCTTGACTAATAATTTTGGAAATGTGTGTCGTTACTAGACGCGGCAATTTGAGACGCAGGGCTCTTCTTTCGTGATTCCGACAGTATGTGATATAACTTTGATAACGCTAAATAACGTTGTGTGCGACATCACAGGGACGCTTAATGTCCGCCTAAGTCACAAAAAATGCGACGTATCCAAAACGTCACAAATTACACATCACATCCATATCACTGAAAACATCATCGCTGCAATATATTTCTTTGTGACTACATTCCTACGATTCTTTGCTACTTAATAAATATTAGCACCCAAAAATAAGAGTTTCTCATG
This sequence comes from Holotrichia oblita, assembly GCA_023690525.1. Classification (NCBI taxonomy): domain Eukaryota; kingdom Metazoa; phylum Arthropoda; class Insecta; order Coleoptera; family Scarabaeidae; genus Holotrichia; species Holotrichia oblita. Next base: position 157,243,977 of record CM043015.1, on the reverse strand, counting down.
TTCACCTCAAATCTTTGTTCATTGTCTAGATCTTTCGATACCACAGGTATCAAGCATACTGAAGTCCGCGTTTCTTTTAGTCACTTCAAAAGAAAGAAGAATTTTCATGTCATGATGAGGAAACATGGGTAGAAATTCCTCATTAAATCCACCAATTGATTGACTCATCCTGTAATAAAGGTTTTCGTTAACTTATTGTTATAACTGCTGACCATAAAGACTGCAAACCATAGAACTGCTACACTGCTACTGCTGCCAACTGCTGCTGGATCGGAGCATTGCATTATGGGAAAAAGTCGAGAATTCCTTGTGCGGATTCGTAACATGTCGTAATTTGATATTATCTTATATGTAAATAACTGGAAATTTATTTTTACTATATCTAATTCTTTGATTACATTGATTTTCTTGGAAAATCTATATTGTAGTAATTAATTTTTTATAAAACTATGTCTTCATAACAATATTACTATGATTGTGAAAAGAGCAACGACTATGTGATGTTACATACATCCCGCCGATTTTCAATCACGTTTGTGACTCTTGTGTGACCTTTTGCGATATCACAGCGACAAACCTTGTCCAGTGGGCGGAATCGATACATCGGCTAAGTATCAATACCCGATACCAAAAATGTGGGTATCGCCCAGCCCCAGTATACTGTCTGCCATGAAAATGAGTAAATTAAAATTAATTTAAAAACAACCCAGGTAGCACAGTGACGACACTTTTACGTCATAATTTGGTCATCGGTTACGTCCTTATAACTTTAAATACGACTTCTAAATGACGGTAGGATCACGTGATTATGTCACAGACCAGTCACGTGAAAATTAGACGTCTTATAGACGTGTTCAGAATGACTTTATTTCACTGTCAGTTTTAGATATATGTACTATACTGTATATACTCACATATAAGTCGATCTTAAAACGCAAAAAACCGATCAACTTGTAAGAACCACATTGAAAAATAGCAAAAATTAGACTGACTATACTTACATTTTTGTCAACCAATCACACAGTTGGAATTCCTTAGCAACAGCCAATGACATTCATTTTATAGCGAAAAACTCACGTGTGAATTTTAATAAGTGATAAAATCAATTGTGGTTTTATCAATATAAATGGAGTACTGTCAAAACGGCTCATTTTCACTCACAATGCTTGCAATTACCACACATTATTTTTTTTTGTTTCCTCTTCTGAGTTACCAGCCAAATTCATGGCAAAATGAACACAACCTAAGAGAGTAAATTACGAAAACATCCGATAACTGCGGAACTTACTAATAGCAAACTACATTGCAACAAATTTTGATATAGGTAGTCTTTTTAAATACAACGCGTGACCAAGATTTTTCTTTGATAAAATTGATTTGGATAATTTGTTCGTGCTTATGTTGATCTTAAATAATTTCACTCGCCCTTCGGCTTCGTGAAATTATTATCTCAACAAGCACTTAGGTACAAATTATCCACATCAATTTTATCGGAAAATCTTGGTCACTTGTTACATTACTTATGAAAAAATAAGGTTCGACTTATACGGCGGAACACTTATACGCGAGTATATACGGTATACGTATTGTTTAAAAAGAATTACAGTAATGAATAAAACAAACTCGAAATACTTTAAAATATTTATTAAAATTAAAAAATTACCATTACCATATTTGCACTTATAGAGAGCATTTTTCGCCATTCCCCGCTGGCCACACAATCTTGAGCTTAACCGACATAACTTACAATTTTACCCACAATATCTCATTTCTTAAATAACAATATCGTACCATAGGTATTCACCTTTACGTTGGTCTTGTTACGTGAAAATGGACCAAATACAATTTTATAAAATAAATTTAATCACGGGTCAGTCAAGTTGGAGTATCACATGACTTAAAATGAAATTGAACTAAATGTAAGTTTTGTATAGGTTATATATAGTTTTGTATACCTAATTTTAGGTTTTGTATTAAATTTATCGATAATTTCACTCATACTTCCTGCATAACGACTTCGCCTCGCGTCAATTTGACAAAATCCTTGTCAAACTGACACGCGTCTTCGTCGCTATGCAACAAGCATTCGTGAAATTATCGATCGAAAATTCAAAGCTCTTATGGTATGGCCACTGCGATACACATAGCCTGTTACATTTGCAGCTTAATAGCTTCAGAGAAAAAAAGCTTGTATATGGGTTGGATAGCTAAGAGGCCGGGGAACTCAAATCTCGACGACATTCTTCTCTAGCTACTTAAGAAAGACAAGCTGACGTCGTTTCCGGCAATATGTGACCAACTGCGCTCTCGAAAAGTATCTCACCTATGTTCGGGATACAAACAATACCTACTGCCAAAATTTCAAAGTTCTAACGTCATTCTAAATAGGTGAAATTGATTTTCTCCGACATGCGCATCTTGAACGACAAAAAGGCTATATCAAAAAAATTGCATTTCTCACGCTGATTTCAAATATCAAACGAAATCGCATCGCTGACGTTAAAGAAGAACAAAGACGGCGACTATCTCGGTAGCCTGCGGCACCATGTTTTCGACAGATACACCATTCGAGAGGAATTAGCCCATAATACCTATCCTGAAAATTTCAAAGCTCTACATCCATTAGAAATATACTAAAACGAAGCTCGTGCATACTCACAGCCACTGCGATACGCATAGCCTCTTAAATTTGCAGCTTAGTAGCTTCAGGGAAAAAAACTTGGATATGGGTTGGATAGCTAATAGACCGGGGATTTCAAATCTCGACGACATTCTTCTCTAGCTACTTAAGAAAGACAAGCTGGCGTCGTTTCCGACGACATGTGACTAACTGCGCTCTCGAAAAGTATCTTACCTATGTTCGGGATACAAACAATACCTACTGCCAAAATGTCAAAGTTCTAACGTCATTCTAAATAGGTGAAATTGATTTTCTCCGACATGCGCATCTTGAACGACAAAAAGGCTATATCAAAAAATTGCATTTCTCACGCTGATTTCAAATATCAAACGAAATCGCATCGCTGACGTTAAAGAAGAACAAAGACGGCGACTATCTCGGTAGCCTGCGGCACCATGTTTTCGACAGATACACCATTCGAGAGGAATTAGCCCATAATACCTATCCTGAAAATTTCAAAGCTCTACATCCATTAGAAATATAGTAAAATGAAGCTCGTGCATACTCACAGCCACTGCGATACGCATAGCCTCTTAAATTTGCAGCTTAGTAGCTTCAGGGAAAAAAACTTGTATATGGGTTGGATAGCTAATAGGCCGCGGACTTCAAATCTCGACGACATTCTTCTCTAGCTACTTAAGAAAGACAAGCTGGCGTCGTTTCCGACGACATGTGACTAACTGCGCTCTCGAAAAGTATCTTACCTAAGTTCGGGATACAAACAATACCTACTGCCAAAATGTCAAAGTTCTAACGTCATTCTAAATAGGTGAAATTGATTTTCTCCGACATGCGCATCTTGAACGACAAAAAGGCTATATCAAAAAAATTGCATTTCTCACGCTGATTTCAAATTTCAAACGAAATCGCATCGCTGACGTTAAAGAAGAACAAAGACGGCGACTATCTCGGTAGCCTGCGGCACCATGTTTTCGACAGATACACCATTCGAGAGGAATTAGCCCATAATACCTATCCTGAAAATTTCAAAGCTCTACATCCATTAGAAATATACTAAAATGAAGCTCGTGCATACTCACAGCCACTGCGATACGCATAGCCTCTTAAATTTGCAGCTTAATAGCTTCAGGGAAAAAACTTGTATATGGGTTGGATAGCTAATAGGCCGGGGATTTCAAATCTCGACGACATTCTTCTCTAGCTACTTAAGAAAGACAAGCTGGCGTCGTTTCCGGCGACATGTGACTAACTGCACTCTCGAAAAGTATCTTACCTAAGTTCGGGATACAAACAATACCTACTGCCAAAATGTCAAAGTTCTAACGTCATTCTAAATAGGTGAAATTGATTTTCTCCGACATGCGCATCTTGAACGACAAAAAGGCTATATCAAAAAAATTGCATTTCTCACGCTGATTTCAAATATCAAACGAAATCGCATCGCTGACGTTAAAGAAGAACAAAGACGGCGACTATCTCGGTAGCCTGCGGCACCATGTTTTCGACAGATACACCATTCGAGAGGAATTAGCCCATAATACCTATCCTGAACATTTCAAAGCTCTACATCCATTAGAAATATACTAAAATGAAGCTCGTGCATACTCACAGCCACTGCGATACGCATAGCCTCTTAAATTTGCAGCTTAGTAGCTTCAGGGTAAAAAAACTTGTATATGGGTTGGATAGCTAATAGGCCGGGGATTTCAAATCTCGACGACATTCTTCTCTAGCTACTTAAGAAAGACAAGCTGGCGTCGTTTCCGGCGACATGTGACTAACTGCGCTCTCGAAAAGTATCTTACCTAAATTCGGGATACAAACAATACCTACTGCCAAAATGTCAAAGTTCTAACGTCATTCTAAATAGGTGAAATTGATTTTCTCCGACATGCGCATCTTGAACGACAAAAAGGCTATATCAAAAAAATTGCATTTCTCACGCTGATTTCAAATATCAAACGAAATCGCATCGCTGACGTTAAAGAAGAACAAAGACGGCGACTATCTCGGTAGCCTGCGGCACCATGTTTTCGACAGATACACCATTCGAGAGGAATTAGCCCATAATACCTATCCTGAAAATTTCAAAGCTCTACATCCATTAGAAATATACTAAAATGAAGCTCGTGCATACTCACAGCCACTGCGATACGCATAGCCTCTTAAATTTGCAGCTTAATAGCTTCAGGGAAAAAAAACTTGTATATGGGTTGGATAGCTAATAGGCCGGGGATTTCAAATCTCGACGACATTCTTCTCTAGCTACTTAAGAAAGACAAGCTGGCGTCGTTTCCGGCGACATGTGACTAACTGCGCTCTCGAAAAGTATCTTACCTAAGTTCGGGATACAAACAATACCTACTGCCAAAATGTCAAAGTTCTAACGTCATTCTAAATAGGTGAAATTGATTTTCTCCGACATGCGCATCTTGAACGACAAAAAGGCTATATCAAAAAAATTGCATTTCTCACGCTGATTTCAAATATCAAACGAAATCGCATCGCTGACGTTAAAGAAGAACAAAGACGGCGACTATCTCGGTAGCCTGCGGCACCATGTTTTCGACAGATACACCATTCGAGAGGAATTAGCCCATAATACCTATCCTGAAAATTTCAAAGCTCTACATCCATTAGAAATATACTAAAATGAAGCTCGTGCATACTCACAGCCACTGCGATACGCATAGCCTCTTAAATTTGCAGCTTAGTAGCTTCAGGGAAAAAACTTGTATATGGGTTGGATAGCTAATAGGCCGGGGATTTCAAATCTCGACGACATTCTTCTCTAGCTACTTAAGAAAGACAAGCTGGCGTCGTTTCCGGCGACATGTGACTAACTGCGCTCTCGAAAAGTATCTTACCTAAGTTCGGGATACAAACAATACCTACTGCCAAAATTTCAAAGTTCTAACGTCATTCTAAATAGGTGAAATTGATTTTCTCCGACATGCGCATCTTGAACGACAAAAAGGCTATATCAAAAAAATTGCATTTCTCACGCTGATTTCAAATATCAAACGAAATCGCATCGCTGACGTTAAAGAAGAACAAAGACGGCGACTATCTCGGTAGCCTGCGGCACCATGTTTTCGACAGATACACCATTCGAGAGGAATTAGCCCATAATACCTATCCTGAAAATTTCAAAGCTCTACATCCATTAGAAATATACTAAAATGAAGCTCGTGCATACTCACAGCCACTGCGATACGCATAGCCTCTTAAATTTGCAGCTTAGTAGCTTCAGGGAAAAAAACTTGTATATGGGTTGGATAGCTAATAGGCCGGGGATTTCAAATCTCGACGACATTCTTCTCTAGCTACTTAAGAAAGACAAGCTGGCGTCGTTTCCGGCGACATGTGACTAACTGCGCTCTCGAAAAGTATCTTACCTAAGTTCGGGATACAAACAATACCTACTGCCAAAATTTCAAAGTTCTAACGTCATTCTAAATAGGTGAAATTGATTTTCTCCGACATGCGCATCTTGAACGACAAAAAGGCTATATCAAAAAATTGCATTTCTCACGCTGATTTCAAATATCAAACGAAATCGCATCGCTGACGTTAAAGAAGAACAAAGACGGCGACTATCTCGGTAGCCTGCGGCACCATGTTTTCGACAGATACACCATTCGAGAGGAATTAGCCCATAATACCTATCCTGAAAATTTCAAAGCTCTACATCCATTAGAAATATACTAAAATGAAGCTCGTGCATACTCACAGCCACTGCGATACGCATAGCCTCTTAAATTTGCAGCTTAGTAGCTTCAGGGAAAAAAACTTGTATATGGGTTGGATAGCTAATAGGCCGGGGATTTCAAATCTCGACGACATTCTTCTCTAGCTACTTAAGAAAGACAAGCTGGCGTCGTTTCCGGCGACATGTGACTAACTGCGCTCTCGAAAAGTATCTTACCTAAGTTCGGGATACAAACAATACCTACTGCCAAAATTTCAAAGTTCTAACGTCATTCTAAATAGGTGAAATTGATTTTCTCCGACATGCGCATCTTGAACGACAAAAAGGCTATATCAAAAAAATTGCATTTCTCACGCTGATTTCAAATATCAAACGAAATCGCATCGCTGACGTTAAAGAAGAACAAAGACGGCGACTATCTCGGTAGCCTGCGGCACCATGTTTTCGACAGATACACCATTCGAGAGGAATTAGCCCATAATACCTATCCTGAAAATTTCAAAGCTCTACATCCATTAGAAATATACTAAAATGAAGCTCGTGCATACTCACAGCCACTGCGATACGCATAGCCTCTTAAATTTGCAGCTTAGTAGCTTCAGGGAAAAAAAACTTGTATATGGGTTGGATAGCTAATAGGCCGGGATTTCAAATCTCGACGACATTCTTCTCTAGCTACTTAAGAAAGACAAGCTGGCGTCGTTTCCGGCGACATGTGACTAACTGCGCTCTCGAAAAGTATCTTACCTAAGTTCGGGATACAAACAATACCTACTGCCAAAATTTCAAAGTTCTAACGTCATTCTAAATAGGTGAAATTGATTTTCTCCGACATGCGCATCTTGAACGACAAAAAAGGCTATATCAAAAAAGTTGCATTTCTCACGCTGATTTCAAATATCAAACGAAATCGCATCGCTGACGTTAAAGAAGAACAAAGACGGCGACTATCTCGGTAGCCTGCGGCACCATGTTTTCGACAGATACACCATTCGAGAGGAATTAGCCCATAATACCTATCCTGAAAATTTCAAAGCTCTACATCCATTAGAAATATACTAAAATGAAGCTCGTGCATACTCACAGCCACTGCGATACGCATAGCCTCTTAAATTTGCAGCTTAGTAGCTTCAGGGAAAAAACTTGTATATGGGTTGGATAGCTAATAGGCCGGGGATTTCAAATCTCGACGACATTCTTCTCTAGCTACTTAAGAAAGACAAGCTGGCGTCGTTTCCGGCGACATGTGACTAACTGCGCTCTCGAAAAGTATCTTACCTAAGTTCGGGATACAAACAATACCTACTGCCAAAATTTCAAAGTTCTAACGTCATTCTAAATAGGTGAAATTGATTTTCTCCGACATGCGCATCTTGAACGACAAAAAGGCTATATCAAAAAAATTGCATTTCTCACGCTGATTTCAAATATCAAACGAAATCGCATCGCTGACGTTAAAGAAGAACAAAGACGGCGACTATCTCGGTAGCCTGCGGCACCATGTTTTCGACAGATACACCATTCGAGAGGAATTAGCCCATAATACCTATCCTGAAAATTTCAAAGCTCTACATCCATTAGAAATATACTAAAATGAAGCTCGTGCATACTCACAGCCACTGCGATACGCATAGCCTCTTAAATTTGCAGCTTAGTAGCTTCAGGGAAAAAAACTTGTATATGGGTTGGATAGCTAATAGGCCGGGGATTTCAAATCTCGACGACATTCTTCTCTAGCTACTTAAGAAAGACAAGCTGGCGTCGTTTCCGGCGACATGTGACTAACTGCGCTCTCGAAAAGTATCTTACCTAAGTTCGGGATACAAACAATACCTACTGCCAAAATGTCAAAGTTCTAACGTCATTCTAAATAGGTGAAATTGATTTTCTCCGACATGCGCATCTTGAACGACAAAAAGGCTATATCAAAAAAATTGCATTTCTCACGCTGATTTCAAATATCAAACGAAATCGCATCGCTGACGTTAAAGAAGAACAAAGACGGCGACTATCTCGGTAGCCTGCGGCACCATGTTTTCGACAGATACACCATTCGAGAGGAATTAGCCCATAATACCTATCCTGAAAATTTCAAAGCTCTACATCCATTAGAAATATACTAAAATGAAGCTCGTGCATACTCACAGCCACTGCGATACGCATAGCCTCTTAAATTTGCAGCTTAATAGCTTCAGGGAAAAAACTTGTATATGGGTTGGATAGCTAATAGGCCGGGGATTTCAAATCTCGACGACATTCTTCTCTAGCTACTTAAGAAAGACAAGCTGGCGTCGTTTCCGGCGACATGTGACTAACTGCGCTCTCGAAAAGTATCTTACCTAAGTTCGGGATACAAACAATACCTACTGCCAAAATTTCAAAGTTCTCAAAGTTCTAACGTCATTCTTCAAACGAAATTGCATCGCTGACGTTAAAGAAGAACAAAGACGGCGACTATCTCGGTAGCCTGCGGCACCATGATTTCGACAGATACACCATTCGAGAGGAATTAGCCCATAATACCTATCCTGAAAATTTCAAAGCTCTACATCCATTAGAAATATACTAAAATGAAGCTCGTGCATACTCACAGCCACTGCGATACGCATAGCCTCTTAAATTTGCAGCTTAGTAGCTTCAGGGAAAAAAACTTGTATATGGGTTGGATAGCTAATAGGCCGGGGATTTCAAATCTCGACGACATTCTTCTCTAGCTACTTAAGAAAGACAAGCTGGCGTCGTTTCCGGCGACATGTGACTAACTGCGCTCTCGAAAAGTATCTTACCTAAGTTCGGGATACAAGCAATACCTACTGCCAAAATTTCAAAGTTCTAACGTCATTCTAAATAGGTGAAATTGATTTTCTCCGACATGCGCATCTTGAACGACAAAAAGGCTATATCAAAAAAATTGCATTTCTCACGCTGATTTCAAATATCAAACGAAATTGCATCGCTGACGTTAAAGAAGAACAAAGACGGCGACTATCTCGGTAGCCTGCGGCACCATGATTTCAACAGATACACCATTCGAGAGGAATTAGCCCATAATACCTATCCTGAAAATTTCAAAGCTCTACATCCATTAGAAATATACTAAAATGAAGCTCGTGCATACTCACAGCCACTGCGATACGCATAGCCTCTTAAATTTGCAGCTTAGTAGCTTCAGGGAAAAAAACTTGTATATGGGTTGGATAGCTAATAGGCCGGGGATTTCAAATCTCGACGACATTCTTCTCTAGCTACTTAAGAAAGACAAGCTGGCGTCGTTTCCGGCGACATGTGACTAACTGCGCTCTCGAAAAGTATCTTACCTAAGTTCGGGATACAAGCAATACCTACTGCCAAAATTTCAAAGTTCTAACGTCATTCTAAATAGGTGAAATTGATTTTCTCCGACATGCGCATCTTGAACGACAAAAAGGCTATATCAAAAAAATTGCATTTCTCACGCTGATTTCAAATATCAAACGAAATTGCATCGCTGACGTTAAAGAAGAACAAAGACGGCGACTATCTCGGTAGCCTGCGGCACCATGATTTCAACAGATACACCATTCGAGAGGAATTAGCCCATAATACCTATCCTGAAAATTTCAAAGCTCTACATCCATTAGAAATATACTAAAATGAAGCTCGTGCATACTCACAGCCACTGCGATACGCATAGCCTCTTAAATTTGCAGCTTAGTAGCTTCAGGGAAAAAAACTTGTATATGGGTTGGATAGCTAATAGGCCGGGGATTTCAAATCTCGACGACATTCTTCTCTAGCTACTTAAGAAAGACAAGCTGGCGTCGTTTCCGGCGACATGTGACTAACTGCGCTCTCGAAAAGTATCTTACCTAAGTTCGGGATACAAGCAATACCTACTGCCAAAATTTCAAAGTTCTAACGTCATTCTAAATAGGTGAAATTGATTTTCTCCGACATGCGCATCTTGAACGACAAAAAGGCTATATCAAAAAAATTGCATTTCTCACGCTGATTTCAAATATCAAACGAAATTGCATCGCTGACGTTAAAGAAGAACAAAGACGGCGACTATCTCGGTAGCCTGCGGCACCATGATTTCAACAGATACACCATTCGAGAGGAATTAGCCCATAATACCTATCCTGAAAATTTCAAAGCTCTACATCCATTAGAAATATACTAAAATGAAGCTCGTGCATACTCACAGCCACTGCGATACGCATAGCCTCTTAAATTTGCAGCTTAGTAGCTTCAGGGAAAAAAACTTGTATATGGGTTGGATAGCTAATAGGCCGGGGATTTCAAATCTCGACGACATTCTTCTCTAGCTACTTAAGAAAGACAAGCTGGCGTCGTTTCCGGCGACATGTGACTAACTGCGCTCTCGAAAAGTATCTTACCTAAGTTCGGGATACAAGCAATACCTACTGCCAAAATTTCAAAGTTCTAACGTCATTCTAAATAGGTGAAATTGATTTTCTCCGACATGCGCATCTTGAACGACAAAAAGGCTATATCAAAAAAATTGCATTTCTCACGCTGATTTCAAATATCAAACGAAATTGCATCGCTGACGTTAAAGAAGAACAAAGACGGCGACTATCTCGGTAGCCTGCGGCACCATGATTTCAACAGATACACCATTCGAGAGGAATTAGCCCATAATACCTATCCTGAAAATTTCAAAGCTCTACATCCATTAGAAATATACTAAAATGAAGCTCGTGCATACTCACAGCCACTGCGATACGCATAGCCTCTTAAATTTGCAGCTTAGTAGCTTCAGGGAAAAAAAAACTTGTATATGGGTTGGATAGCTAATAGGCCGGGGATTTCAAATCTCGACGACATTCTTCTCTAGCTACTTAAGAAAGACAAGCTGGCGTCGTTTCCGGCGACATGTGACTAACTGCGCTCTCGAAAAGTATCTTACCTAAGTTCGGGATACAAGCAATACCTACTGCCAAAATTTCAAAGTTCTAACGTCATTCTAAATAGGTGAAATTGATTTTCTCCGACATGCGCATCTTGAACGACAAAAAGGCTATATCAAAAAAATTGCATTTCTCACGCTGATTTCAAATATCAAACGAAATTGCATCGCTGACGTTAAAGAAGAACAAAGACGGCGACTATCTCGGTAGCCTGCGGCACCATGATTTCAACAGATACACCATTCGAGAGGAATTAGCCCATAATACCTATCCTGAAAATTTCAAAGCTCTACATCCATTAGAAATATACTAAAATGAAGCTCGTGCATACTCACAGCCACTGCGATACGCATAGCCTCTTAAATTTGCAGCTTAGTAGCTTCAGGGAAAAAAACTTGTATATGGGTTGGATAGCTAATAGGCCGGGGATTTCAAATCTCGACGACATTCTTCTCTAGCTACTTAAGAAAGACAAGCTGGCGTCGTTTCCGGCGACATGTGACTAACTGCGCTCTCGAAAAGTATCTTACCTAAGTTCGGGATACAAGCAATACCTACTGCCAAAATTTCAAAGTTCTAACGTCATTCTAAATAGGTGAAATTGATTTTCTCCGACATGCGCATCTTGAACGACAAAAAGGCTATATCAAAAAAATTGCATTTCTCACGCTGATTTCAAATATCAAACGAAATTGCATCGCTGACGTTAAAGAAGAACAAAGACGGCGACTATCTCGGTAGCCTGCGGCACCATGATTTCAACAGATACACCATTCGAGAGGAATTAGCCCATAATACCTATCCTGAAAATTTCAAAGCTCTACATCCATTAGAAATATACTAAAATGAAGCTCGTGCATACTCACAGCCACTGCGATACGCATAGCCTCTTAAATTTGCAGCTTAGTAGCTTCAGGGAAAAAACTTGTATATGGGTTGGATAGCTAATAGGCCGGGGATTTCAAATCTCGACGACATTCTTCTCTAGCTACTTAAGAAAGACAAGCTGGCGTCGTTTCCGGCGACATGTGACTAACTGCGCTCTCGAAAAGTATCTTACCTAAGTTCGGGATACAAGCAATACCTACTGCCAAAATTTCAAAGTTCTAACGTCATTCTAAATAGGTGAAATTGATTTTCTCCGACATGCGCATCTTGAACGACAAAAAGGCTATATCAAAAAAATTGCATTTCTCACGCTGATTTCAAATATCAAACGAAATTGCATCGCTGACGTTAAAGAAGAACAAAGACGGCGACTATCTCGGTAGCCTGCGGCACCATGATTTCAACAGATACACCATTCGAGAGGAATTAGCCCATAATACCTATCCTGAAAATTTCAAAGCTCTACATCCATTAGAAATATACTAAAATGAAGCTCGTGCATACTCACAGCCACTGCGATACGCATAGCCTCTTAAATTTGCAGCTTAGTAGCTTCAGGGAAAAAAAACTTGTATATGGGTTGGATAGCTAATAGGCCGGGGATTTCAAATCTCGACGACATTCTTCTCTAGCTACTTAAGAAAGACAAGCTGGCGTCGTTTCCGGCGACATGTGACTAACTGCGCTCTCGAAAAGTATCTTACCTAAGTTCGGGATACAAGCAATACCTACTGCCAAAATTTCAAAGTTCTAACGTCATTCTAAATAGGTGAAATTGATTTTCTCCGACATGCGCATCTTGAACGACAAAAAGGCTATATCAAAAAAATTGCATTTCTCACGCTGATTTCAAATATCAAACGAAATTGCATCGCTGACGTTAAAGAAGAACAAAGACGGCGACTATCTCGGTAGCCTGCGGCACCATGATTTCAACAGATACACCATTCGAGAGGAATTAGCCCATAATACCTATCCTGAAAATTTCAAAGCTCTACATCCATTAGAAATATACTAAAATGAAGCTCGTGCATACTCACAGCCACTGCGATACGCATAGCCTCTTAAATTTGCAGCTTAGTAGCTTCAGGGAAAAAAACTTGTATATGGGTTGGATAGCTAATAGGCCGGGGATTTCAAATCTCGACGACATTCTTCTCTAGCTACTTAAGAAAGACAAGCTGGCGTCGTTTCCGGCGACATGTGACTAACTGCGCTCTCGAAAAGTATCTTACCTAAGTTCGGGATACAAGCAATACCTACTGCCAAAATTTCAAAGTTCTAACGTCATTCTAAATAGGTGAAATTGATTTTCTCCGACATGCGCATCTTGAACGACAAAAAGGCTATATCAAAAAAATTGCATTTCTCACGCTGATTTCAAATATCAAACGAAATTGCATCGCTGACGTTAAAGAAGAACAAAGACGGCGACTATCTCGGTAGCCTGCGGCACCATGATTTCAACAGATACACCATTCGAGAGGAATTAGCCCATAATACCTATCCCTGAAAATTTCAAAGCTCTACATCCATTAGAAATATACTAAAATGAAGCTCGTGCATACTCACAGCCACTGCGATACGCATAGCCTCTTAAATTTGCAGCTTAGTAGCTTCAGGGAAAAAAACTTGTATATGGGTTGGATAGCTAATAGGCCGGGGATTTCAAATCTCGACGACATTCTTCTCTAGCTACTTAAGAAAGACAAGCTGGCGTCGTTTCCGGCGACATGTGACTAACTGCGCTCTCGAAAAGTATCTTACCTAAGTTCGGGATACAAGCAATACCTACTGCCAAAATTTCAAAGTTCTAACGTCATTCTAAATAGGTGAAATTGATTTTCTCCGACATGCGCATCTTGAACGACAAAAAGGCTATATCAAAAAAATTGCATTTCTCACGCTGATTTCAAATATCAAACGAAATTGCATCGCTGACGTTAAAGAAGAACAAAGACGGCGACTATCTCGGTAGCCTGCGGCACCATGATTTCAACAGATACACCATTCGAGAGGAATTAGCCCATAATACCTATCCTGAAAATTTCAAAGCTCTACATCCATTAGAAATATACTAAAATGAAGCTCGTGCATACTCACAGCCACTGCGATACGCATAGCCTCTTAAATTTGCAGCTTAGTAGCTTCAGGGAAAAAAAACTTGTATATGGGTTGGATAGCTAATAGGCCGGGGATTTCAAATCTCGACGACATTCTTCTCTAGCTACTTAAGAAAGACAAGCTGGCGTCGTTTCCGGCGACATGTGACTAACTGCGCTCTCGAAAAGTATCTTACCTAAGTTCGGGATACAAGCAATACCTACTGCCAAAATTTCAAAGTTCTAACGTCATTCTAAATAGGTGAAATTGATTTTCTCCGACATGCGCATCTTGAACGACAAAAAGGCTATATCAAAAAAATTGCATTTCTCACGCTGATTTCAAATATCAAACGAAATTGCATCGCTGACGTTAAAGAAGAACAAAGACGGCGACTATCTCGGTAGTAGCCTGCGGCACCATGATTTCAACAGATACACCATTCGAGAGGAATTAGCCCATAATACCTATCCTGAAAATTTCAAAGCTCTACATCCATTAGAAATATACTAAAATGAAGCTCGTGCATACTCACAGCCACTGCGATACGCATAGCCTCTTAAATTTGCAGCTTAGTAGCTTCAGGGAAAAAACTTGTATATGGGTTGGATAGCTAATAGGCCGGGGATTTCAAATCTCGACGACATTCTTCTCTAGCTACTTAAGAAAGACAAGCTGGCGTCGTTTCCGGCGACATGTGACTAACTGCGCTCTCGAAAAGTATCTTACCTAAGTTCGGGATACAAGCAATACCTACTGCCAAAATTTCAAAGTTCTAACGTCATTCTAAATAGGTGAAATTGATTTTCTCCGACATGCGCATCTTGAACGACAAAAAGGCTATATCAAAAAAATTGCATTTCTCACGCTGATTTCAAATATCAAACGAAATTGCATCGCTGACGTTAAAGAAGAACAAAGACGGCGACTATCTCGGTAGCCTGCGGCACCATGATTTCAACAGATACACCATTCGAGAGGAATTAGCCCATAATACCTATCCTGAAAATTTCAAAGCTCTACATCCATTAGAAATATACTAAAATGAAGCTCGTGCATACTCACAGCCACTGCGATACGCATAGCCTCTTAAATTTGCAGCTTAGTAGCTTCAGGGAAAAAAACTTGTATATGGGTTGGATAGCTAATAGGCCGGGGATTTCAAATCTCGACGACATTCTTCTCTAGCTACTTAAGAAAGACAAGCTGGCGTCGTTTCCGGCGACATGTGACTAACTGCGCTCTCGAAAAGTATCTTACCTAAGTTCGGGATACAAGCAATACCTACTGCCAAAATTTCAAAGTTCTAACGTCATTCTAAATAGGTGAAATTGATTTTCTCCGACATGCGCATCTTGAACGACAAAAAGGCTATATCAAAAAAATTGCATTTCTCACGCTGATTTCAAATATCAAACGAAATTGCATCGCTGACGTTAAAGAAGAACAAAGACGGCGACTATCTCGGTAGCCTGCGGCACCATGATTTCAACAGATACACCATTCGAGAGGAATTAGCCCATAATACCTATCCTGAAAATTTCAAAGCTCTACATCCATTAGAAATATACTAAAATGAAGCTCGTGCATACTCACAGCCACTGCGATACGCATAGCCTCTTAAATTTGCAGCTTAGTAGCTTCAGGGAAAAAAACTTGTATATGGGTTGGATAGCTAATAGGCCGGGGATTTCAAATCTCGACGACATTCTTCTCTAGCTACTTAAGAAAGACAAGCTGGCGTCGTTTCCGGCGACATGTGACTAACTGCGCTCTCGAAAAGTATCTTACCTAAGTTCGGGATACAAGCAATACCTACTGCCAAAATTTCAAAGTTCTAACGTCATTCTAAATAGGTGAAATTGATTTTCTCCGACATGCGCATCTTGAACGACAAAAAGGCTATATCAAAAAAATTGCATTTCTCACGCTGATTTCAAATATCAAACGAAATTGCATCGCTGACGTTAAAGAAGAACAAAGACGGCGACTATCTCGGTAGCCTGCGGCACCATGATTTCAACAGATACACCATTCGAGAGGAATTAGCCCATAATACCTATCCTGAAAATTTCAAAGCTCTACATCCATTAGAAATATACTAAAATGAAGCTCGTGCATACTCACAGCCACTGCGATACGCATAGCCTCTTAAATTTGCAGCTTAGTAGCTTCAGGGAAAAAAACTTGTATATGGGTTGGATAGCTAATAGGCCGGGGATTTCAAATCTCGACGACATTCTTCTCTAGCTACTTAAGAAAGACAAGCTGGCGTCGTTTCCGGCGACATGTGACTAACTGCGCTCTCGAAAAGTATCTTACCTAAGTTCGGGATACAAGCAATACCTACTGCCAAAATTTCAAAGTTCTAACGTCATTCTAAATAGGTGAAATTGATTTTCTCCGACATGCGCATCTTGAACGACAAAAAGGCTATATCAAAAAAATTGCATTTCTCACGCTGATTTCAAATATCAAACGAAATTGCATCGCTGACGTTAAAGAAGAACAAAGACGGCGACTATCTCGGTAGCCTGCGGCACCATGATTTCAACAGATACACCATTCGAGAGGAATTAGCCCATAATACCTATCCTGAAAATTTCAAAGCTCTACATCCATTAGAAATATACTAAAATGAAGCTCGTGCATACTCACAGCCACTGCGATACGCATAGCCTCTTAAATTTGCAGCTTAGTAGCTTCAGGGAAAAAAAACTTGTATATGGGTTGGATAGCTAATAGGCCGGGGATTTCAAATCTCGACGACATTCTTCTCTAGCTACTTAAGAAAGACAAGCTGGCGTCGTTTCCGGCGACATGTGACTAACTGCGCTCTCGAAAAGTATCTTACCTAAGTTCGGGATACAAGCAATACCTACTGCCAAAATTTCAAAGTTCTAACGTCATTCTAAATAGGTGAAATTGATTTTCTCCGACATGCGCATCTTGAACGACAAAAAGGCTATATCAAAAAAATTGCATTTCTCACGCTGATTTCAAATATCAAACGAAATTGCATCGCTGACGTTAAAGAAGAACAAAGACGGCGACTATCTCGGTAGCCTGCGGCACCATGATTTCAACAGATACACCATTCGAGAGGAATTAGCCCATAATACCTATCCTGAAAATTTCAAAGCTCTACATCCATTAGAAATATACTAAAATGAAGCTCGTGCATACTCACAGCCACTGCGATACGCATAGCCTCTTAAATTTGCAGCTTAGTAGCTTCAGGGAAAAAAACTTGTATATGGGTTGGATAGCTAATAGGCCGGGGATTTCAAATCTCGACGACATTCTTCTCTAGCTACTTAAGAAAGACAAGCTGGCGTCGTTTCCGGCGACATGTGACTAACTGCGCTCTCGAAAAGTATCTTACCTAAGTTCGGGATACAAGCAATACCTACTGCCAAAATTTCAAAGTTCTAACGTCATTCTAAATAGGTGAAATTGATTTTCTCCGACATGCGCATCTTGAACGACAAAAAGGCTATATCAAAAAAATTGCATTTCTCACGCTGATTTCAAATATCAAACGAAATTGCATCGCTGACGTTAAAGAAGAACAAAGACGGCGACTATCTCGGTAGCCTGCGGCACCATGATTTCAACAGATACACCATTCGAGAGGAATTAGCCCATAATACCTATCCTGAAAATTTCAAAGCTCTACATCCATTAGAAATATACTAAAATGAAGCTCGTGCATACTCACAGCCACTGCGATACGCATAGCCTCTTAAATTTGCAGCTTAGTAGCTTCAGGGAAAAAAACTTGTATATGGGTTGGATAGCTAATAGGCCGGGGATTTCAAATCTCGACGACATTCTTCTCTAGCTACTTAAGAAAGACAAGCTGGCGTCGTTTCCGGCGACATGTGACTAACTGCGCTCTCGAAAAGTATCTTACCTAAGTTCGGGATACAAGCAATACCTACTGCCAAAATTTCAAAGTTCTAACGTCATTCTAAATAGGTGAAATTGATTTTCTCCGACATGCGCATCTTGAACGACAAAAAGGCTATATCAAAAAAATTGCATTTCTCACGCTGATTTCAAATATCAAACGAAATTGCATCGCTGACGTTAAAGAAGAACAAAGACGGCGACTATCTCGGTAGCCTGCGGCACCATGATTTCAACAGATACACCATTCGAGAGGAATTAGCCCATAATACCTATCCTGAAAATTTCAAAGCTCTACATCCATTAGAAATATACTAAAATGAAGCTCGTGCATACTCACAGCCACTGCGATACGCATAGCCTCTTAAATTTGCAGCTTAGTAGCTTCAGGGAAAAAAACTTGTATATGGGTTGGATAGCTAATAGGCCGGGGATTTCAAATCTCGACGACATTCTTCTCTAGCTACTTAAGAAAGACAAGCTGGCGTCGTTTCCGGCGACATGTGACTAACTGCGCTCTCGAAAAGTATCTTACCTAAGTTCGGGATACAAGCAATACCTACTGCCAAAATTTCAAAGTTCTAACGTCATTCTAAATAGGTGAAATTGATTTTCTCCGACATGCGCATCTTGAACGACAAAAAGGCTATATCAAAAAAATTGCATTTCTCACGCTGATTTCAAATATCAAACGAAATTGCATCGCTGACGTTAAAGAAGAACAAAGACGGCGACTATCTCGGTAGCCTGCGGCACCATGATTTCAACAGATACACCATTCGAGAGGAATTAGCCCATAATACCTATCCTGAAAATTTCAAAGCTCTACATCCATTAGAAATATACTAAAATGAAGCTCGTGCATACTCACAGCCACTGCGATACGCATAGCCTCTTAAATTTGCAGCTTAGTAGCTTCAGGGAAAAAAAACTTGTATATGGGTTGGATAGCTAATAGGCCGGGGATTTCAAATCTCGACGACATTCTTCTCTAGCTACTTAAGAAAGACAAGCTGGCGTCGTTTCCGGCGACATGTGACTAACTGCGCTCTCGAAAAGTATCTTACCTAAGTTCGGGATACAAGCAATACCTACTGCCAAAATTTCAAAGTTCTAACGTCATTCTAAATAGGTGAAATTGATTTTCTCCGACATGCGCATCTTGAACGACAAAAAGGCTATATCAAAAAAATTGCATTTCTCACGCTGATTTCAAATATCAAACGAAATTGCATCGCTGACGTTAAAGAAGAACAAAGACGGCGACTATCTCGGTAGCCTGCGGCACCATGATTTCAACAGATACACCATTCGAGAGGAATTAGCCCATAATACCTATCCTGAAAATTTCAAAGCTCTACATCCATTAGAAATATACTAAAATGAAGCTCGTGCATACTCACAGCCACTGCGATACGCATAGCCTCTTAAATTTGCAGCTTAGTAGCTTCAGGGAAAAAAACTTGTATATGGGTTGGATAGCTAATAGGCCGGGGATTTCAAATCTCGACGAAATTCTTCTCTAGCTACTTAAGAAAGACAAGCTGGCGTCGTTTCCGGCGACATGTGACTAACTGCGCTCTCGAAAAGTATCTTACCTAAGTTCGGGATACAAGCAATACCTACTGCCAAAATTTCAAAGTTCTAACGTCATTCTAAATAGGTGAAATTGATTTTCTCCGACATGCGCATCTTGAACGACAAAAAGGCTATATCAAAAAAATTGCATTTCTCACGCTGATTTCAAATATCAAACGAAATTGCATCGCTGACGTTAAAGAAGAACAAAGACGGCGACTATCTCGGTAGCCTGCGGCACCATGATTTCAACAGATACACCATTCGAGAGGAATTAGCCCATAATACCTATCCTGAAAATTTCAAAGCTCTACATCCATTAGAAATATACTAAAATGAAGCTCGTGCATACTCACAGCCACTGCGATACGCATAGCCTCTTAAATTTGCAGCTTAGTAGCTTCAGGGAAAAAAAACTTGTATATGGGTTGGATAGCTAATAGGCCGGGGATTTCAAATCTCGACGACATTCTTCTCTAGCTACTTAAGGCGAGATTTCGACCGACCGCATGTTCAGATTATGTTCAGATTCGAGCGGAGAATAGGGGAGTACAGATGCATCACGTGTTTCTCCTTCCAAACCAGAACACTGTCAACGAGCTAATATGTAAAACGAGATTTGTTTTACGAATATATTTGTATTGTCGATTTGAATAATTTAGATGTTTTCTATGTACATTTAAGAAAAACGCAGGAAAAACGTTTTAAAATAAATTTAGAGAGAGATTAATTTCTTGCACCTAAGAGTTAGTTATATTGAGAGGTTTCATTTTTAGTTTTTGTTTATGTTTTCAAAAGGCTGAGTGCTGTACTTTTTTTGTTAAAAATTTCCCTAACAGTGCAAGTTAAAACATATGTCACATTGTGTAGAGTATTATTTCTATGGTGATTTTGAATGGATTCAAAAATCAGAAAAAATAAATAATAAGTTATTTATACTTCGTTCCAGAATAAGGAGTGATTCAAATACCGCGCCAAAACTCAGTTTACGTAGTTTAAAATAATTTAGGTGCATAAATAATTATGTATATAATAATTTTGTTCCTCATATAATTATATCATAATATTTTAAGTATAACGGGAAAATGTTATATATTAACAAAAATACAAAACGTTGAGAGGTTATACTTGCATACTAAAAAGTAAACAAATATGACCGATATCGCATACATTATTTTCAATATTGAACTTGCCATATATTATTATGTGGTATTTGAAGAGTTCTAATTGAATTAATTATCATTTAATTAATTTTTGAAATGTTTAATGTTTAATGATGGTTATAACTTGTTAACTTTACGTTAATTGTTAAAAAAAAAAAAAAGAACTTAGAACAGCGATTGAGGGAGTGAAAAATGAAAAACACAAATGTAATAATAGTAATTTTTTATTTGAGAGAAAAATTCAAAATTTAATGTAACGTACACATACAAACACATACATGACACAACACGACTCGATTAGGCATTAATTTCCAAATTAAAAATACATCGTTAAATAAATTAGAAATCTAGTGGGGAATGACGTAACGCCAGTTTTGGTAGTTCGGAGCAGCAGCAGGTGGATGTAAACAGATTATTTTTTGACAGTAAGAAACAGTCACCAAAAATTAAAATTTAACATAAAACCGCATAAAAACGATTTGATATTTATACAAAAACACGCTACAAGTGATAAGTGGGTGTCAGGAAAAAGAAAGAAGAAATAAAAAGAAGAAAGAATAGAGAACAATTCATCAGGACGAGCGAACTTAAAGGGAAATTGAAGAGGATAACTAAAGAAGAATAACAAAATAAACACGCACACACACACACATATAATTAGCAAGGTAAGAAAGAGGGTGGGATAATTTTAAGACTTTTTGTACAATTTTATTATTATATTTGTGTTAATAATTTCAATCTTTCATTTCTGTCGTTTGTGACAGAACAATTTGGCGACCGTGACAGGACTATATTGGCATAAGTCAATATATCCTCATATTTGAATCATTAATTTTAATTTAAACTCAATTTTTTATCAAAATTCAAAATTTACACCCCATATTAGATTTCATTTAGGCCTAACAAAACTTTTTCATTTCAATTCAATCAGTTAAGTACAAAATTCAATAAATAAAAATTTCAATTTCATTTAGTTAAAATATGCCTAAGGTAAGAAGCGTAGAAGGTGATGGTGGGGATGACATTAAAGATATGTTAAACATCATAAAAGGTAAACTTGATAACATTATGTCAAGTCAAACTTCCTTCGAAAACAGGCTAAACTGTTTAGAAGAAAAGGTAAATAAATTTGGATCACCGTCGGAGTTAGCTTCTCGATCATCAATTGTTACGCCTCCTGTGACTGCTACTGTTCCTGACATTTCCAACATAACCCAAAATGAAATGTCATGTGACTTTGGTAGACAGACATTTTCTCATAACCTCAAAATCAAGGATCTGGTCCCGAAGTTTGACGGTAGGCGAGGTTGTCCCGTGGCTTTCTTGATTTCTATCAAACGGGTGTTAACGCCAGCAACATCGCACGTACAATTATATAACATTCTTAGATCATCATTAGTGGAGGATGCTTCAGTCTGGTTTTCGGTTGTTGAGAATTCCTTCAACACATTCGAGGAATTTGAGGCACTTTTCTTAGCTAAGTATTGGTCTGAAACCGAACAAAACAAAATTAGAAGTAATCTTTTCATGGGGAAATTTAATTCACAAAAAAGTAATTCACGCGAACAGTATTTCATTAATAGGTACGCCACTGCGCAACATTTGACACCAAAATTAAGTGAAAATGAGATTATACGACATTTTGCAAGAAATTTTGATTTCGAAATTAATAAATCGGTCATTATACAAAATATTACTACTTTTAAAGAGTTTTGTGAAGTTCTTAGACAATACGATGATCTTTACAAACATAAATCAACACAACACATTCATAATCACACAGAAGGTTATACGCCATATTACCGACAAAATTCTAACCAAAATTATAAAACAAGCAATTTTAACACACATTTTAACAGCAGAAACACCAACTATCAACAAAATTCTCGTCCATATCAAGGTTACAATCGCCAAAATATTCCACAAAGCTCTAATTCACATCAAAATTACAGTCGTCAAAATTATCAACAGAATTCTAATTTTAATCGAAACGAACACACATTACATCAAAATTCAAATACACACAGACATTCTAATCAACAATCTGGAGTTAAAACTCACAACAATTCACGGCAACAACCAGAATACCGCAATCCATATGAACATTCACACAACGTAAATGCATTGAACGTTATAGCTGACGTACACAATTCACGAGAAAATTCTGATCATTTTTTATAAATAATCCACAAAATTCTAAGTATACAGTAATCTCAGACAACAACTATGAACATCCGAAGCATTTATTCACAACTGACCACAAAATTCTCACTGATGATCTAACATTACCGTTAGTGGAGGTTAAATTGGATACTTTGACATTAACCAATTAACAGCGTTGGTAGATAGTGGATCTGAGATAACTCTATTGTCCAGCAGAGTATTCGCGGAAAATATGACGTATTTTAGTAAAAGGGTTTTTAAAATAAACAATGTTGAAATAAGGGCATCCACTGGGAAATTATTATCAAAAATTGACAGTTGTGTATGTGATACGGTCATTTTAAACGATATTCACTATTCGTGTAGATTTTTAGTAATGAACGGGTTAAAATATGACGTAATTATAGGAGCAGATTTTTTAAACAAACACAATGTAATAATTGATTATGACAGCAACGAAGTGAAGTTAGGTGATAATTTTTTACAATTCAAAAATTCAATCAAAACAGAGGTAGAATGTGATAGGGAAAACGAATTAATAATAAATGGTTTAAATAAAGGTTTATGTAAGAATTTGAATGAAGATATGCATGCAGATGAGAATGAAGAGGGTATGAAGGGTATGAATGGTATGAATAATAAGGGGATTAATGATAAAAATAATTATATTTATAATGATGAGTATGATGTAAGTGGGAATGATAATGGGGATATTTATATTAAAAAGAATGATAAGATAAGTGTGATAGGGTACAAGTGTGATGAGAAATACAGGAATTTTGTAGATGAATTGTTTAAAAGAAACCATAGATTGATTGATGAAAGCGCATGCGTTGCTCCCAACATATAAGAACACAAATTAGTAGTTAATGAATCATTGCCGTTTAATCCGAAAGTTTATCCAATTCCTCAAGCATTCAGGGAGAAGGTCAAAGTAGAAATACAAAAAATGCTGTCACAAACGACAGAAATATATATATCCAATATATCTATCAATAAAGGAGAAATTTGTCTATGAAGCAACGTCGTTTACTGCTTGCATTTGCCAGCCGAAATCCCGCCTTAATGAAAGGTGAGCTTTTTCAAAATAATTCTAATATGTCAAATTAGCCATGAAAAAATTACAGTACAAAGCTATTAAAATCATAAATTGAGTTAAACTTGTTAGATACAATACAATTACAAAATATCTAAGTTATGTCGATAATTAATATTATATTCAAAATGTTCACCAAAATGTTCAAACAACGTTGTAGCCGTTCTTAGAGTGATCGATTATATTTCTTAACATTTCTACATACAGTAAAAGCTCTTTTAACCGGCACGTTCGGGACCACGGCTGTTCCGGTTAACCGATTTTGCCGGTTAATAGAATATAGGTAGAATAGATAGAATTAGGTTTAACCAGTGATATTCACTATCAAAACTAATCGAATCACTAAATAATAGTACACTGTGCACAATTTGTATTTTAAGTATTGCATCAGACGTAGACAAACTGAAGAACACTAAATGACAAAGAGAATGGGGTGCAAAGACCAATAGGTTGCCAGTAGATTGGCGGGAAGTATTTATTTACGTCTGCCAGTGCCCGAGGCTGCCCGAACGTAACCGGAAAAAGCCATTCGTGAGTCGCTCAGCTGATGCCGGTTAATAGAGCGTGCCGGTTGTTAGAATGCCGGTTAAAAGAGCTTTTACTGTACCTACATTCTATCAGTTATGAACTTTTTTTTTTTTTTTTTTTTTTTTTTTTTTAATGTGTGGTGGGTGCTTAGTTGCAGTGACTCCGTAAGCTGTATTACTTGTCTGGCTATCACTGCAACTCTTGCGGTGTAGTTTAGTGTGTGTAAGTTGTGTTTAAATGGCTTTGTGACAGCATCATATCGCCTTTTATGATGCCGCGCTGTTAATCACTTTGCTCCCAACAGCGAATGGCAAGTCGATCCGGGATTAAACTCTCTGAAAAAATGTCACCGTCCCTCCAGAGAATTGAACCCCGGCACCTATCGTCCTCTCACAACAATAGTCAGCCGCCTAACCACTGCGGCCATCAACCCGTTTCAATCCACATATTAGTAAACGAAAACTCTCGGGCCAACAAAAGCTTTTCAAAGAATACTGTGTAAGAAGAAATTGCAATCCATAACATATGTGCAATGTATTTTTACACACCATTCTTTGAGGCGAGCGTTTAGAGTTTATTCGAAAATATTTTCACGTGATAGTTCATATTCGATCATATCCAGCTACAAAATTTTGTTTTAAAATTTTGATCCATTTGCGTATTAGTTTTAACGTTTAGCGATTCATTAGCCACTTAGGCTGTGTTCCGTAAACCGAACATAAGATACCAAGGTCTTGGTTGTGGTTGGTTGCGGTACATTTCCGTGCTAAATATTTACGGAACGATGTTGGTATGATTTGATCAATTTCATCAGCTGTTTAGACTTTACAATGGAAAACAAAACTATATTATTGCGATTTATAGGTACATACGAACAGTATGCACATGGTATTTTATCAATGTTCTATAATAAAAAGCCAATAGTTCAATATAATCGTTAAATATAGTTTATTTTATAAATGTGCTTAACCTCCATACTGTTTTCTTGTCAAACAAAAACAAACCAGCAGTAACCGTAATTGAATAGCGGTTTGTTTGGTAACAACTGAATGTACCAATTTCAGATAACCGACTTCCGTAAATGTACGATTTTCAGGATTACCAAAACCACGGTTACAATATTATATTTACGGAACACAGCCTTAAAGCGGCCCATAGACAATCAATTACCTTTTACCACAGACTAATGAAATGTTGACAACCAAGTTGTAAACATCACTTCTTAATTAGTGTGTTTTCGATCGAGGTTGTGGCCTATGCTTAATTTAATAATAATAATTTTAGATATTTTTGTTTATAAACATTTAAAAGTTTTAACCACGCATTCTTCTTTTTGTTACGGTTTTTAAAAATGTGCGATTTCACTCTCCAGCTCGGGTAGCTCTTATTTGAATGTATCAGAAAAGTCCACCCAAACTTGAATATTAGATATACTACTCATGCATATTTATAAACGAGTTTGCACAAATAATAATAATAATATAAAAATAAAATAAATAAAAACTGACAAAAGGCGTTCGCAACTGATATTCATAACCACAAACCACCTAAAAAGGATGTACAACTATATTGAATCAGTTGATCGAAAAAGTTGCATGGCAAGGGGCCGGCTGCCACGATCGGGGAGGAGAGACATTAGGCGCAAAAGAGTAGGAAACTAACATTACTAATCTGTATTTTAATTTGCATAAGCTCTAGTTGTATATTTTTATTCACAAAAATAGCTTTTTATACAACTTACTGTAAAAGTGACACTTTTAACGCAAGCTAACTGAATTAAAATAGTATATTATTCTGCAACAAGTTTTATAAACGACACTTTAGTCACGAGTTGAATTAATCACGAGCGAGCGTAGCGAAACTGTGAAAAACCAGTGTGGGGACGCTGTTCCCACGCGTTTCCGCATCACTACACCACTGTACTGTACAGTGACTGTACATATTTGTAATACAAAATTTAAATTTTATCCTTGACTGATTTGAATTTTACCGCCTTGAGTTCTTGATCCCCGCGAGATGGAGCTATTTACAAGGAACCATCTAGTTTTTATTAGGGAGTTTACAACTTTTGTCAATATTGTGAATATTGTTTATCTATGTGCTGGGGTGCTGGGTATGCCGTAGCAACCAAGCAACCCCACTAACCGCATTTTTTGGATTATAATAATTGTTGTTATAGTGTAAAATGGGTCTAAAATTTTATATCAGTTCCTTTTTTAAAATATGCGTTGCTGGAATTGGGTTAGGATTAGCATTTTATAGTGCCATAAATTTTACACTATTTTTGTCTGACCCAAATTATAAAATTTCTCATTCTTCAGTTAAAGGTTCTTATAATTCTTATAATTAGTACCTGAGTTGCTTGTTAACATGTATCGTTGTAGATGATTGGAGCAAACATTCATGGTCTTTGTTTGTAAACATGTGCCTCTTAAGTACATTCATTTTGCTGCATTCGCTAATGGCACATCATACATTTAAAGAAGTTTTGCATTCTTATACGACTGATCTTCAAAGAAGTATCTATGTAATTACTACAGCGTTAAGTTTACAGGTATATTAGAGATGCTAATAAAGCCTAGCTGTTTAAGATATTTTGTTATAGGTATTATTAAGATATTGGCATGTTATTCCAGATGTTACATTATGGAAATTTACCTTAAAAAGTCTGGCAGTACTATGGATTTATCGTATTATACATGCTATTTTTTGGCTGCTAATATATGTTGGTTGTATATGTGTTGACATAAACGAATTACTTGGTATTAAGCAGGTAATGCTTTAAATAATGTTTTCTATTCTTTACTTGTACTATTATCAGTATTTGAACAGACCACAAAGACCTACTTTGGTCGATGTGATTTTAATTTAGTAACACAGCAATGCTACAATAATAGATCTTTTCTTTGTTTTGTAATTCACAATTGAAGGGTCCCGTGCAGAAACCGGTTAGCTCCATTTTTTTAAACTACAGTATTAACAAAAAACTATTTTCCAAAGTAGGAAAACTTAAACTAAAAATTGCATTTTAGAATTATGGAAAATGTTACTATACATTTTTTTATAAAAGAATGTAGATATACCTGTACATTTTTGTAAAATATATTTTTGTCAAAATGGAGCTGTCCGTTTTTTGTACCGAAATAAAACAGCAAGAGTCATTACATGAAAGAAACTGGTTTATTTATAAATTAAGAAAAAAGTGTAAATATATAAGTTTAAAACATTTCAACTTCCACATCTTCGTCATCACTATCCATGTTTGTCCAGGGGTATTTCTGGGCCAACAGCATTAAACACAATAACGTAATACCACTTATCGTTCATAGGCACATAAGTACTTTTTCTGCCAGAGACCGAACATTTTCAAGTTTTTTTTGTTTGATTGGTTGCTATATTGCTAGTTTTTCTGACGGTAATGAGTATGAACCTGATGATTTTCTAAAAGAAAATTCAGAGAACAATGTTAGACCTGCTGATATACTGCACTTTACAGCATTGGTTTTCTCATACTTGAAAACCCAATATTTCGAAATAGAAAATTTCTCTTTTCTATTGTTTATTACAGATTTTGTCAAGAAACTGCTGAAAAATTTAGAATCATATGCTGACTCACTTTTACTACGGTGAATTTCTTAGAAGTAGTTTTGACCAACCTTTTGGCGTATAAACTACTTCTTTTTTACGTTTTTCTTTTTCTATTAAGCCGAAAGATCGATCACAGGCTAAGAAACTGTGCCCAGGTTCTGGATATTGATGCACTATTACCCTAATATTTCTCCCAGTTATATTAACAAACATGTGTAAAAAGTGTACCAACACAGAGTTCTTATTTTGAAGGAAGCAGTTATCAGAGAATAGATATATGTACATAGTCCACGGGCAGTCGGCGGGTGCTTCCCTTTTTAGCAGTTACTTCATCGTACATATAAAATTTGCTTTTGCCTGTTTTCGCTGAATGAACACAAAAGTTGTAGACCCATAACTGCCTCTTGTAAAATACATCTTCAGAAGGAATGTGTGGTAAGGGCATGTTTGGCTGATAATCGAAGCATAGGACTTCAACCGCTTTTCCAATGTTGGCTTGGGCGGATTTCTCTTTTAGCGTGTTGTAAAATGTTTCTACTTTTGGCAAATGGAGGGATTTTTCCTGCTGTAATTTGGTCTTTGCTTCTAGGTCTTCGTCGGCTACAATGCTAATCTCTAACTTGTCACATTTTTGGCAGATATCTGATCTGGGCTGTGCGAAACTTATATTGTACTTATAGTTAAAATGCCGACAGTAAAAATCATATGAAACTTTTGGATATATTTTTCCTTCCATCTTCATAAAGCTTATACTGCCCTGGTTCATATCTAGCAAGATATAGCCTATACATTTTTGTCATATTCAATTCAGAAGATAAATAATATCTTTTTTGATTATCTCTCCGGCTGTAGTGTGAACGCCGTCTTGGAAAGCTCTTAATGTGTTTGTCGATCTGAATAAGGGTTTCATTCGATTTCTTGTTAGCCCTGTTTGCGTGTCTTCCGCGCCCATCTTGTTTTGGTGTAAAATCTCCGCATTTCAATTTTGTCGTAACGCCGTTAACTCGATGTTTTGTTAACCCATGAACAGAGCAAAAGGCTTGTTTGCATACTACATGTGTTTCTGTACCTATCCGAACCTGAAATGATAAAAAAATACCTGTTTTAGCAAACATAATACATATATGAAAAATAAGTTTTGAATTTTATAAAATATACAGATCGTTGCATCGCAAGTGCCGTCAAAATATTATATCGATAGTTGAACGGAATGTCTTAGTTAAGTCCATATGCCGCGCCGGCGCCGATACATGTTGCAGAGAATACGTATGAATATTTAGATATTTGCAGTCTCCAGTTAGGCATTGTAGAAGGTAGTTGTCTCATATATTCTAGCGCTCTGCGATATTTTATTACATTTTCATTTTTTTATTATTCTTGTTGAAACAATATTCTTTTCATTTGCATTTTCTTATTATATCCTAATCTGTTAATTGTCTCATTCTTCAAGCATTTTTGCTAAACATATTCGTTTAGTTAGTGTTTTGTCGTCGTTTCTATTAGGTTTTCTGCAGAGTTTAGTGTAAGATACATACATAACTATTTATTTAGTTTGTTAGTTTGGTATTTATATGTTATAAAAATAATGGATGTGTATAATTTAGTTCAAAGAAAACAAATTATTATTTGGTATCATCAGGAAATACCCTTAAGGCAAATAATAGAGCGCTTTTATGAGAATTATCTATCAGGACCCGCTCTAAAAACAATTCAGCGAATAATAAATAATTTTGAAAGATTGGGCTGTATTATGCCGAACAAGCACAAACGTAATAGGCAGCCATTTGTTCGCCAAGACGAAAGAAATCTTTTAATTTGTGCCAGTGTCGAACAGAATCCGAAAATATCTTCATTGGGTATTGTTGATTGTTGATTACTATCAAGGCAAGGCAGTCTCTAATTATCCCTAACACTGCGGCCCACTTAGCCTATTGTGTTATTCCTGCCTTGATTCCGTTTTACTCAAACAGGTTAGTTCCCTCGATCAGGTTTAGAAGCCTATTTGGTAAATCTTTCTCCACTGGTAGATCAAATGCGCTTTGCAAAGTAACCCTACGTTGACTTAGTGCCGCGCATTCGAAGATGATATGAAAGGCTGTTTCCTCCTCCTCATTGCAGAGTCTGCATAGGGGTTCATCTTTATAGATCCCCATCTTGTGCAGATGACCTCTTAGACAGCCGAGTCCTGTTAATAGACATGTCACTGCCCTAAGCTGAGTCCTGTTTAATGCAAGTAAGTCAGCAGTTAGTCGTTGTGACGGTCGTTCCATCATCCGTTTGCTGTGTCTTTGTCCAGCTACATGGTTCCAATTTAGTTGGTGTTGTTTTATAATCCACTCATTAATTGCACCACGTACTGCACTCTTTGTGATACCCAGACCTGGCTCCGGCCCGGTGAATTTAATTTGGGAACCTTCCCTCGCTAGCTGGTCTGCGGTTTCATTGCCTGCTATACCCCTGTGTCCCGGCACCCACACCAAGGTGACCTTGTTGTCTCTGGCCAGGACAGTTAGGTTTTGCAGACACTCCCATACTAGTTTGGAGGCTATGTAATAAGATGCTAGAACCTTTAAGGCTGCCTGACTGTCAGAGAGAATACAGATCGCCTGCCCTCGCGGTTGGCGGCGTAGACTCTCCAACGCACAGGTTTGTATAGCATATATTTCTGTTTGAAATACCGTTGTGTATCGCCCGAGTGGTTCACATACCTTGTAACCCTTATTTTCCTCGTATACACCAACGCCAGAATTAGTGCCCGCCCTTGACCCATCTGTATACCAGTTTTGGGCGTGCGGTTTTCTCCCCTCACCATTTTTCCATTCATCCCAATTCAAGAAAATCTTGAAGGGTTTGTCATAGGAAATCCTGGTGATTGATTCCTGGTGACCAATACGTCATATGCGGTTTGAGTCCCCATGTTTTTCCAACTGTTCTACGGGTTGTTATTAACACCCTTTTACATTTGTCAGTCATTTTCTCCAAATGTGAATTCCAGTTTAGTTTAGAGTCCAAGATCACCCCCAGGAACTTGGCCTCCTGACTAATCTGTATAACCTTATTGTATAGAGTCGGTGCTCTTAGGCCTTCCAGTCTCCTTCTTTTGGTGAAGGGTACAAGTGCAATTTTCTCCGGGTTTACTCCAAGGTTCTCCCTCTTGCACCACCCTTCTACCATCTTTAATGCTCTTTGCATAAGTTCTGAGATTATGCTGGTACTCCCACCAATGGTGAGAATCACTATATCATCAGCATATCCCTGTGTATAGAAGCCTGCATTGTTTAGCAGAGCGAGCAGTTCGTCAATTACCATGTCCCACAGTAGAGGGGACAGTACGCCTCCCTGTGGGCATCCCTGGAAACTGACACCTGCATCTTATCTCCCGCCAATGCCGCTTCTACCTGCCTACCGTGAAGCATGGCTTCCATCCACTCACAGATAGTAGTTTCTACTCCACGACTTTTGACAGCTCTTATTAGAGATTCAAATGAGGTGTTATCAAATGCACCTTCTATGTCAAGAAATGCCGCTAATGCAATTTCTTTATTGTTTAAAGTTGCCTCTACCCGCGACACAAGCTGGTGCAAGGCACTTTCACATGATTTACCTGCTTGATATGCATGCTGGTTGGGGTGTAACGGCCTCTCTAGTAGAGAGGTTTCCCTAAAGTACTTCTCAAGCAGCTTTTCCATAGTTTTCAGAATAAACGATGATAGGGTTATTGGTCTGTATGCCTTTGCCTCAGCGTATGAGCTACGTCCAGGTTTCGGTATAAACACAACCTTAGCCCTATTCCAAACAGATGGTATGTAACCCAGCGCCAGACTGGCTCTATAGATTCGGCAAAGCGCTAATGCTATTGCCTCTTCACCTTGTTGTAGCAAGGCGGGAAAAATTCCATCAGGACCAGGGGACTTGTACGCCTCAAAGCTGTTAATCGCCCAAATGATCCTGTTGTATGTTATTACCCTTTTAGCTAATCGCCAGTCCTCTCTCCCAGGCCTTCGTAAAGGCCATTCAAGAGTTTGACTGCCTAATCCACTATTTGGGCAAATATTCTTTGAACCTGGGAAGTGCGCTTCTAGTAAGACCTCCAGCGCTTCTGTCCCAGTGTTCGTAAACTCTCCAGTGGGTTTCCGAATGGTTCCCAGAGGATTTGTTGGATCTTTCGCAAGTAGTCTGTGGAGTCTTGCACTTTCTGATGTACTTTCTATATCCTCACAGAGCTTCCTCCATGACTTTCTCTTAGCCCTTCTTAGGGCTCTGTTATACGCAGTGAGTGAGTTCCGATAATCAGACCACTCATTGGTTTTTTTCGCCTTATTAAATAATTTGCGTGTTCGCTGCCTCAGTAATGACAATTCCTCATTCCACCAGCTGACTGCTCTGGAAGAGTTTCGTTTTGTCTGAGGACAGCTTATTTCATATGAGGTTATTATGGCCTCTTGCAATTGTTCGGAGGCAGCCTCAATATCCAGTTCATTTTTTATATCTGGTCTGACCTGCTTGATGTTATCGCTCAGCTCCTCTTTGTACTTCGCCCAGTCGGTTCTCCGTGGATTCCTGTACATCTCAACTGTTTTATCGACTCCCGCGATTTCCAGTATGATGTACCTGTGATCTGAGTGAGAAGGTTCCTCAGACACATACCACTTAGTAACCTGTGAGCTAATGTACACGGAGCTGAACGTTATGTCAATTACCTGTTGCCTTCTCCGTGTTACAAAAGTTGGTTCACTACTATCATTCAAAACCACCAGATTTCGAGAGATAATGTATTCTAATAGTGACTCACCTCTACTATTTGTGTCGGTGCTTCCCCATGCAGTGTGGTGGGAGTTGGCATCCGCTCCGATGATGACCTGGAGGTTAGAATCCTCGCAGTACTTCACCAGGTTTTCCACTTCGTCCGTTGGCGGTGGTTTCGGTGCATCATACGGGAGGTAAGCAGAAGCGAAAATGAGCTCCTTGCTGCTCCCTCTGGTGCAGAACTTCAGCCTTATGGCCGCTAAATCTCTGGAACAGAAGTTAAGCAGCGTTAATGGTTGTAGTTCTTTCTTAACATAAATGCAAGATCTTACTCTGCCATAGCGTAAATCATATATTACATTACCTTTGGCTTCACCTAGGCCTGCTACACGGTCCCCAACCAGCCAGGGTTCTTATATTAGGGCCACGTCGATGCTGCCCGAGGCTAGCAGCTTACATAGGGAAGCAGAGGCCGCCCTGCTATGTTGAAGGTTTATCTGTATTACCTTCAACATCTTCGGGTTTTTCTTTCCTCCCAACTATCTTGAAGGTGAGCTGGTTTAATCCAAAATAGGGTTTCAGGCCCATGCCATTCAGCACGTTCAAGGATCCCTCATCGATATTCAGAACCAAGGTTATACCTTTCGGGTCTGCCTTGCTCGATACGACGCGCCAGTCTTTGGTTGTTATCACATAATTCTGGGTTTCGAGGAGTTGGAAAACTTTCTCCACTTCCATAGACCCCAGGAATTCAGTTGGGACCCACACAACTACCTTTGTGGTTTTGACGATATCCTTCGCAACGCCAGTCCTCAGGATTACGCCTTCCCACAGTTGGAGTTTAGGAACAGTCTCCATCAGCCATGTCTTCGATTTCTCGTTTCCACAGGTGAAGTAGACGACTCCCTTCTCTGCATAGCTGTTCTTAAATTGAGGTGCGGTTGGTGGCTTGCACTTCCATATCTCCCCCATTATTGCCATTTGCAGATTTTTAGATTGTTCTTCTGACAATCTTTCCTCTGGATATTTATCCAATACTACAGCCATCTTAGTAGCGGTTAAGGCCTGACTAAAGGTTGCCCCAGCTGTGTCCTGGCTACAAGACGCACTGGGTTTTACCTTAAGAGGTTTGCCGCTATCTGACTTCTTTATCTTTGTCGGCTGACTCTTCGTTGAAGATGGAGTACTTCCCTCCGATCTTACTCTCTTAGAGGTTTTCTGCTGACTTGTTGACGGTTCTCCCTCTTGTTCCTTCGAACTTCGGTTTGACCGTTGTTTCCTGGGTCTTATAGCTTCCCCAGCAGCAATCGCAGCTTGTATAGCCCTTCTCCGTTTCTGTGCTCCGGAGAGTTTAGGTTTTATTAGCTTCAGGCGATCCATGCCCGTAGCTACCTGTTTCATCTCAGCATCAGAATCTGCTGGGCTTGTGGTATTACCACTTCCCTCTGTCTCTTGCTGAGTTAGCTTTAGTTGGGTAGCAGTGTCTTGGATGAATGAGCCTTCCTCTGCTTTTATTGTTTCAGGGTTTTCCTTGTCTGAAGGTTCCCCTGTTAAGGTTGTTTTGGGTTTCATGTTTATTCCTTCCATTTTGTTCCCACGAGTATGGGGGAAAGGGTGGTCGACGCCTGTGGAGCCCCCACACAGACGCAAGGCTGTTACTCCGGAAGGTCGCCCGGTGTTCCAGGAGTGTATTGTACATTGGGTATTAGTGAGTAGCTGGATATTTCTAAAAGCACAGTATGCCGTGTTTTAAAGAAAAATAAATACCATGCCTACAGATTACAGAAAACAAATGAAATATTTCCCGAAGATGAAGAACAGAGAATGGAATTTTGCGAAAATATGATGCATATTTGCAATCAAAACGCAAATTTTATTGCAAATATATTATTTACGGATGAAAGTACTTTCCCGTTGCACGGAAGACATAATCCCGCTGTACCTCGACACTGGGCAAGAGAAAACTCGCACCTAACATACAATGCTAGAATTCAGTATCCCCAAAAATTAAACGTTTGGGCGGGATTACTTGGAGAGCATAAAATTGGACCATTTTTTATAGATGGCAATTTAACAGGCGAGAAGTATCTTAACTTGCTCCAGAATTGAATTATCCCACGCCTCCACAATTTGGCGCTCAACTTGGATAACATATGGTTTCAACAGGATGGGTGTCCCGCTCATAATAGTAGAGTTGTACGGGAATATCTTCATAATGTATTTCCAAACCGTGTTCTAAGTACCTGGCGAACTATTCGCTGGCCACCTAGATCACCAGATCTCTCCCATAATGACTTTTTCTTATGGGGATACATGAAAACTAAGATCTATATATTTGAAAACGATAGACCAAACAATTTGGCAGAATTGCAACAAAAAATTATTAACACTTTTGATGAAATTCCTCCAGCAATTTTACAGAATGCGCAACGAGGCTTCTACGATCGTTTAGTATATTGCTTTGAGGCGACCGGAAGACGTTTCGAGCATTTAATGCATTAGAAAAGTGGTCGCTTTTATGTTAACTTATAAAATAATAATTTATGACTAATAATAGATTCCTTCTGTTGTAACATATGCATATTTTTTTAACGTTTATTCCTGCAAATATGAGAATATTCATTTTTTATTTAGCTACTAATTACAGAATTTAAATTTCATTATTTTACTGTGGACAGTTTTCTTAGGTGTGCGTGCGTGTGTGAACAGAGTGCCGACTAAATCTGAGCTCCGTAATTTAACTCAAATATTGAGAATTTACGAGCAATTAATAATTTTGAGTTGGTGTATAAACAGTGTAACAGCATAATTGTAGAAATAACAACATTAGTAATGAGATACGCATGAACTGTAAGTAGTATATTAGTTAAAATAGTACCTGTATGCGAATATCGATAAAGGCCAGAATCTCCGACAAGTCGATTGGGATCCTGGTTTTTGCCGCGGTATCGGTGCAAGAGCGATAGAAATAGACATTCGCCGGTAAACAAAGAACAGGGCCGGCCTAAGCGAAATCTTTGTAAGCGGATGGACGCGAGTGAGTGTTCAACGGACGAGGGAAAGCGAAAACGGGAAGAGGAAGACATAGTGTTCCGAAAAACCAAAAAAACGCCCAGAACACCAACAAAAGATAACAAACCGGAAATGGAACAAATGATAGAAATGTTGAAAAATGTAGCGGCAGATGTAAAAGAAATAAAGGACGAACAAAGGAAAAATAGCGAGGACATGGCAATATTAAAAAAGGAGCTCAAAGAATTAAAAGAACAACAAAAAGAGCAGATGGAAGAAATGGAAAAGGTAAAAGAAGTAAATAGAAACGCGGCGGCAGAAGTCAAGGAATTAAAACGAGAACTTATAAATGCTAATGAAAGGATTGGAAAACTAGAGGGAGAAAAGAGGAAGAAAAATGTCGTATACGGATTAAAAATCGACGCAAATGATAGGGCTATGCTGAAGGAGGAACTAAAGAAATTCTTGACAGAAAAAGTAGGTGTGAATGTAAAAATAAACAATGCAATAAAATTGCAGGAGAAAATATGCTTAATAGAACTGGGCAGCATAGAAGACAAAATTAACGTAATGAAAAACAAATATAAGCTGAGAAATAATCAAACCGACCGCATATACATAAATAATGACATGACAAAAAATGAAAGAGATATACAAGGGATCATAAGACAAACCGCAAAGGAAGAGAGAGGAAAAGGAAAGAGGGTCAAAATATTATACCAAAAGTTAATGGTCAATGAAAAACTTTGGATATGGAATGGAGAAAGAGGCAAGTTAGTAAGTGGAGATTCAAAAAACTAATTAACAGAGTGAACTGGAATGGAAATATGGAGACGAAAAAAGCAATGAATAAGGAAATGAGACAACACAAACAAGTAATGAAACCCCAAAAAAATAAAACCGGAAAGGATATAGTAATTAAAAATGCTAGGAATAACGGGACCGAAACTACCAAAACGTGGAATATTGGAACTTGGAACATTAGAAGTATCGCTGGGAAGGAAAAAGAACTAGAGGAGGAATTCGAAAAACTAAATTTGGAAGTGTTAGCTATAACAGAGACTAAAAAGAAGGGACAAGGAGTAGTAGAAATGGACGATGGGCACTTGTTTATTTACAGTGGAGTTAAGGAAAATGTAAGGGCTGCAGCAGGGGTCGGATGCATATTACATAAAAACATAACGAAACACCTGACTGGATGGAAGGGATGGTCTGAAAGAATACTGTCGCTAGAACTAGAAGATAAGCATAACAACAGAAAGACAATAATAGTTATATACGGCCCAAACGAAGATGATAAAGTAAGCAATAAAGAAAGATTCTGGGCAGAGTTAACCATGATTACGGAAGGATCAAAAGGAAAATTAATCATACTAGGTGACTTTAACAGCATAATAGGAAGAAAAGACAATATACATGACACAGTAATAGGAAAACATGGTGAAAATACTAGAAATAATAATGGAGAAAGAATGTTGGACTTCTGTATGATGCAAAACTTAATAGTTACTAATACATTCTTTGCACATAAGGAGATCCATAAATACACAAGAGAGGTAAAAAGCAGAAATGAAAGATCGATAATAGATTACGTACTGGTAGAAAGGAATAACAAAAGGGAAATATTAGATACAAGGGTTAGACGTGGACCAGAAATTGGTAGCGACCATTTCCTAGTAATTACAAAAATTAGAGAAAAATCGGAGAATACTGGAAAAATTAACAGAGACAAAATAAAACAAATAAAGGAATATGAATCCATCAAATCATACAAGCTACAAAATAAAGAAATAGCAGAGAGGTATAAAAAGGTGCTAGCCGAAAAGTTTGAAAATTATATAGGAAGGGTGAGAAACAAAAGTATAGAAGAAATGTGGAACTACTTCAAAACAACACTCCTGGAAGCAGCAACTGAGGTATGCGGTAACAGCAAGAAAACAAATAAGAAAAAGCAAACGGCCTGGTGGACAGAAGAAATAAAGAAAGAAGTCAAATTAAAGAAAAAAGCATGGACAAACTATATAAGTAATAGGAGTGACAGAAATTACGAACTTTACAAAGAAAAAGAAAAATGGTAAAAGAACTGGTAGCGGTATCCAAAAGAAATAAATGGGAAGAATTCGGAAATAAAATGGAAACAAATAGCAAAGCGAACCAAAAACTATTTTACAAAATCCTAAAAACCTTAAGACAGGAAAAACAAGAGAAAATTAGCTACATAAAGAACAAAAATGGAATAGTCATAGAGGATGAAAACGAAATAACAAATAGATGGAAGGAATATTTCCAGGAGCTGCTTGGAGGGGAAACAAATGTATATAAGAAACAGAAATGGGGAAAAGATAGGCAGAAAAATGAGGAACAACATATAACGATGTTAGAATTAAAACAAATAATAGCAGAACTGAAAAACGGCAAAGCACCAGGAACGGACAAACTAACTACAGAAATGTTTAAAAACCTAAACGAAATTGGCATGACAGTGCTGCTGGAAATTTGTAACGCAGTATGGAATGAAGAGCAAATACCCGAGGACTGGAACACTGCTTTAATAGTACCGGTATATAAGCATGGAGATAGGCACGACTGTAATAATTATAGAGGAATAACTTTATTAAGCACAGCCATGAAAATATATGAACAAGCGGTAGATAGAAAAATAAGAACGACGATAGATAAAACTCTTGAAGAATCGCAGAGTGGGTTTAGAAAAGGCCGCAGCATACAGGACCACATCTTCACTGTGAAACAAATAGCTGAGAAGTCACTGCAACAGGGAAAAGACGTATACCTAGGATTTATAGACTTAGAAAAAGCCTTCGATAGTGTACCAAGAGATAAACTGTGGAAAATATTAGAAGAAAGAAAAATTGATAATAAGATAATTAGAATAATTAAGAACATCTACAAAAATAATAAGAGTTGTGTGGTGTACAAAAATAGAAGATCAGATGCGTTCTCAACTCGAGAAGGATTACGACAAGGTGGAGGACTAAGTCCACTGTTGTTTACGGTGTTTATAGACGAAATTATGAAAAAATGTACAGCGAAAGTGAAAAAACTACACGTGGGATATAAACATCTACGAAGGGTAGACATTTCGGAAGGAGCCTTCGCGGACGATGTTGTGATTATGGCAGAAAATGAAAGAAATTTACAAGGAAATCTGCAAATATGGAACGAAGTTACACGGGAATATGGAATGAAAATAAATAAGCAGAAAACTAAAGTGATGGTAATTGGAGAGTCGAACAAAATGATAAACATTCAACTCGATGGAGAAACAATCGAACAAGTGAAAAGCTTTAGATATCTTGGAGTAGATATAGACGAACACGGTAAACATGACACCGAAATAAATAATAGGATACAAAAAGCTCTAAAATTATATTACACGATGAATACAGCATTTATAAATAAAAAAGAGATATCCAAGAAAACAAAAATGAACGTATTCGCAACTATTTACCGACCAATCCTGACTTTTGGATGTGAATCATGGGTGCTGACCAGAAGCCAAAAAAGTAAATTACAGGCAGCAGAAATGAAATATCTTAGAAGGGTGAAGGGGTTACCAAAAAAGACAAACTACGGAATACACATATAAGAGAGGACTTGGACACGG
This sequence comes from Holotrichia oblita, assembly GCA_023690525.1. Classification (NCBI taxonomy): domain Eukaryota; kingdom Metazoa; phylum Arthropoda; class Insecta; order Coleoptera; family Scarabaeidae; genus Holotrichia; species Holotrichia oblita. The sequence goes on along the minus strand of CM043015.1, from coordinate 157,204,309 downwards.
AACCAATACTTGACTTCATTGAGAAAAGGCAATTGAGTTGGTGGGGACACTTACAAAGACTGAACGATACGCGACCAGTTAAGCAAGTGTGGATGTCCAAAGCACAATGTAGAAAGAAAAGAGGAAGACCAAGGAAAACATGGGATGGAGTTCTTGCAGAGATAATACAGAGGAAAGGAAAAACGTGGTTGGAAGCAAAAGCATTGGCGAAAGACAAAAAGAAATGGGCGGAATTTGTATATAAATAGTCTAGCACGTAACACAATGTGAATACACAAAGTACAGGATAAATGTAATATATACCCCACACCATAAGGTAAATGGGGTTTTGATAATATATATATATATATTTTACTGTGAATTGTTGTGATAATACATAGTATTACTATTCTCCACATTGCTTTAATATTTTACATTTTTCATTCGTCATAAACATCTTCTTACAATACATATTCTGTGCACAAGTTTGCTATTCTTGTTATAACTACATATTTAGTTTTTATGAGGATAAAAACAGCGGGCACATTGTGCACGTTAAAGAAAATTTTATCATATGAGTCTACCTACATTACGTATAATTCATACCGCCGGCGCAGCTATGCACGTACATACATACTACAACGCTAAGACCTGCTCAACGAAGTAACACGTCAATCGGAGCGAGCGTTTGACGGCACTTGCGATGCAACGATCTGTATATACATACATAAGATATTTCTTTACAAAATTAAACATAAAACTTGCCTTGAAATGAAATGCCATGGTTCTTGCACTGCCTTCTCCTGTTTTCACCCTCCGACGCTTTATCATTTTTGCAGATATTAAACCTGCTAAATAAATATCTTGTTTGTGTTTGTCACCAATCTCACAAAACTGCGTCAAAACACTCTTCCTTTGAATATCATTTATTTTTGAAAAACATCTGTACTTGCATTTACAATCTGGTCCAGTAGCTCTTGCTGGTATTATTTTACTTTTCCCATTAGCATGTTCTTCCCCTTTAGCTTTTTTACATTTGATCACATTACGTTTCCATGTACTCGTATTTTTTCTACTTTTTTCCTTTATTTTTGTTAATTCCGCTTGTTCCAGGCTCGTCGTGTACACACCTACGGATTTGTTCTTCATCCAAAGGCATATATATTTACTACCACTATCTTCGAACGGCTTTGGTTCAGACTCACTGCTTGTATCATACATTATATCAAATAATTCTAGCTCAGTTAACAAAATAAACAAACTTTTGCGCAAACTAATCTCGCGAACGCTTCAATTCTAACACCGCTGATCGGCAACTGACTACGGGACTATAAGACCACTCCTGACCACTCTACGCAAGCATGCGACGTCAGCTCCATCTGTAATTGTAGCTAGAAACAGTAACAAGAAACAGACAGCTGGCCGATTCTTGTCCCAAATAACTCTTCGGGCAACTCCGCATATAGTTGTATTTCCTATTATAAGTCATGGAGCTGGCTGTTTCCTATACCAAACGATGCAGCATGCCACGTAGATTAAAATCCAACTAAAAAGTGATTTTCACAAAAAAGTGGAGCTGACCGGTTTTTGCACCGGGCCCTTCAATTGTGAAATTCAATAAACAGCAAACGATTTTTAAAACAGGAGTTCATCCATTGACCAATTGTATATATTATCACTAATAAGCGACTTACTTTATCATCCATGTTTCCTTTATAGAAATTTAATAGTCTAAAAGGCATAGTGTTACCTGATTTTTATAAAATCCATTAGTTAGATAATTTAGGGAATCGATCGTTAGTAGAATTCTGAAATTTGCATTTGTAGTAGTGGCTTTATCCTTTTAAAATATTTGCAACCAAATCTCATTTCCAGTTATATCACAAGTAAGCAACAACTTTGTTATTTTGAATAGAATGGTAAATTTTTTTAATGTAATCGATTCATTATTTGCAAATAATTTGTATCCCTAAATTCAATTATTTCTAAGGTATTTATAATTTTCTTTAATCTGCCATTATATACCATCTTAAAGAAAAATAAATATTGGAAGTGTTCTGAACTATAAGCTGCCAAACATCTTCAAAAGAAAGTAAAGGGTCATAGATACTTCGAATTGTCATAAGATTCAACAAAATTTATACAGGTTGTTCAGAAATTAGCAGTCAATTCACATGCCTTCAAACATTAAAAATCCTTTTTTCAAATGGCATAATAGTAGTTTTTATTGTAGCACTTAATTCCTCAAGAAATTTTACGTTTGTCTATAGCTAGCATTTTTCCGTGTAAATTTGGATTCATCAGTCCAAACAATTTTCGTCTTCCTGAATTTTTATTACTATAAATTCACAAAATTGAATTTGTCTAATAGTGCCTTCCACCATTTTTTTGCGACTCCCACCATAGTTCTTGCAATATTGGAACTAGTATAGTTGCATTTCATATCTTTTAAAATACGAAAAATGGAACTTCCTGACAGTCCGAGATCAAAACTTAGGCTGTAGCGACTGAACTCACTATCAAGTGAGATTTGGTGAAAATGCAAAACAATAAAAATTTCACCTATTTGGCAACTCTTATCAAAACACTTCGTTTTCATAGAAAACTACGATACAAATACCAGACATAAGGATAATTTCAGTAGTTGAAACCAATAATCTCTAATAACTCAAAAACTAATAAAGATAGGTATACCAGACCTAAATAGTGATTGATGTTGAATTTATTCCTAAATGTTATAATAAAAACTATTTTGTTGAAAGTTGTGACAATTCTAGGTATCTATGACACTTTACTTTCATTTGAAGATTTTTGGTCTTAATCTAATGGTTTAAAGCACTTCACAATATTAATTTTTCTTTGCGATGGTGTAATAGCGAAATATTAAAGAAAATGGTAAATATCTTAGAAACAGTTGAATTTAGGGATAGGCTATTCTAATACAAAATATTTGCAAATAATGCCTAGAATCGATTGCATTAAAAAAATATACCACTCTATTCAAAATAACAAAGTTTCTAATGTACAGTCGAAGCCCGATAAATGTAGTACAAGCGTTTTTTTTTAAATTTGTATGGTGTAAGTTTATGTTCCAGTATGATCTGACATTTTATTGTTATGATAAGCAGCTTAAGCTAAAGCTCGTCACAATAATAAAATTTCAAATTTTGGACATATATGAAATTTAAGGTTGTACTACATTTATCTGGCCACGACTGTACGTTAAATGTTTAATTACGCTCTTAATGACGTAACGGACAAGATCCAAAAATTCGATTGTAATTAAAATCCCATAACACTTAGAGAGCTCAAATTTACGGCGTTCTTTTCCATTTTTCGTAGGTACTCGTTAAATTGATGTTATATTGCATGACTAGTTCCCCATTTTCACTGTATTTTGAATTTTTTTTCAATACCAAAATACCTTACTTTCGATTTTTTTAATATGTTTGTTTTGCATTACAATTGACCACATGCATATGAACTTTCTGGATGGGATACAAATGGGTTGCTCTTTGAAAAAATGTTTTACTATCAAAGAACATGTCGGTTAGATCTGATCTACTTATGTCTGTGTATGTGTTAGTACGATAGTACATTATATACATACACCGCTGGTCTGTTTACTATTAGAATGCGGTATAAAATGATGTGCTCGCTAGGAGTGAAAATAGACCCTTAAGGGGCTATTATCAGTTGTTGGTGGGAAATTTGAAATTGCGTTATTTTTACTTGCAATAATTTTTGTGAAGAATGATTATAAACAAGAAATTATTACTGGAATATTAACATTTAATTATAAATTGGTGGACGAATAGTAAGTGACAGAAATTACGTGTTTAATAAAAAAGATTTTTTTTTTGTTTTTAAAGTAAAGTACCTATTTCAAGAGTTATAAACTTATTCGTCCACTAAATATGAACGGGAATAAGCATGGTGTACATTATAAAAAGAAATGTAATGCTAAATAAAAAAGAGTATTGCAAGAAACGTATCCGGTAGAAAAACAGATAACTGTAGACGTTACAAATGGTTTGGCACCTTTCTAAAAGAGGGGCACATCATCGCCCCAATTACTGCTATTCGAATTTACTTTATATTCCTTTCTACGTGCTTATACCCCTTTCACGACATGTCTCTATGTCACGATCTTGCTATCTCATTTTGTATATTGCTGTCTTTCATCTCGCAGTATGATCGACAACTGGTACTATTAGCTCCCTCTGTTATCCAATTTATTTGTAATGACAGCCGATGTTAGTATAAGATGTGCTCGCTAGGAGTGAAAATAGACCCTTAACGCGGAATCATAACTATGACAGTACTTAATAATGACACAAATGACATTTAATAGAAAATCGTTTATTCACGCGGACAATTTTCTGTTATTTTGAGTTACTGACATTGTCTAAGATGTACACTAAGGAAGAAAGAATCCAAATAATTAAGTGGTACTATTCAGGTAATACAGCACAAGAAGTAATTGGTCGCTTCATATTTTCATTTGAAAACAGACCCGTCCCTGCCGTTCAAACAGTTATCTTATCTATGATATGTACAGATGTGGGCATAAAAAATAGAACAACTAAAGTATTACTGTGTGAAGCAGACGTTTGTTTGATTAATTACATTAATGTCAAAGTGCTAGTCAGAAATTGAAAGCGTTAGAAATGTCAGAAATCCTTTGATAATCTGTAATGTGACAGATTCATGCATAATCTTTGAAATCTATCCCGACAATCTGAATATGCTGTATGCCGTGGCAGATCCGTTTACACAGATAAAAACCTGGGATTTATCCTTATAAGAGTTGTCCCATTTTTTTGCACATATCTGTACAGTTGGGAGCATGAAATTCCAGACACAAGTATTTGGCTACTGTAAATATGTCTTTCATGATATACAGTTTTATTGACATTTGACATTTATTAATGTTTCATTGACAAAAAATAAAAATATGCCTATACGCACGGACAGGATGATATATCGGTAAGGGTTTAAAAATCTGTTGCATCTACCGTAAGTATTCCCTTGGAAAGTATTATTAATGATTTTATAGCAATCGGCTCATTTCCGGATTCCTAAAAAATCGCAACAATTATACCAATACACAAAAATCAATGAATCAATTGATGAATCACTTAGTAAGAAATCATTTGATCTCTCTAAATATAGATAATAGAATAAAAAAATGACAGTAATACATAACCTGAAGCTACAAGTGACAGTAAAATACCCGTTCACAATAGTAAATATTTTGACAAAACTGCTATACTTGTTGTCTGGAGTTCCATGCTCCAACTGTACATAAAGTATGCTACTATGGACAGCTACGAGCAATATACGGTATATTTTTTATGAGTTTTTCAGATCGGTCATGCAATTCTGCATCAAAACTTATTAAGGTATATTATTCCCAAAATCAGCTTTTTTGGGTTTTTTCCCATTCAATTCCCTAAATAGAGCTCGACATGATGGTAGTGGTGATACACACAACATGTATCTAATCATTTTTTTTTTGTAATATAAATAGCTTCCTAGCGGCAGCAAGCGATCCCCAAAATATACCACCATAACGGTGGCGTGACTCGACATATGCAAAGTAAAACAATCTTAATGACTGAGTATTAACAACATTGCGTAAATTTCGCATACCGTATAAAGCCGTTCATAGTTTAGCCTCCAACGCAGAGCAGTGGTCTTCAAACTTCAGATTTTTGTCCGTAATTAATCCGAGAAATCTTACAGAATCATTCTCTAGACCTGAATGTCTATAATTATTCAGAGAATATTGTGTTATTTCATTACTAGAGAGCCAGTGTTCAGATATGCATACTACGCTAGGAAGCTTTAAGTCATGCAACAAACTTTCAAGATGTCTTATCTTATTGCGAACATTCGAAATGAAACAAACTATTTGTTGCAAAATGTGTACTCACTTCTGACTCATGTTGTATATTACTCGCCGTATCATTTATTAAAAATTTGAACTATCGCAGACACGTTCATCTAGCTGCACATAAATTAAATTAGAATGAGTAACACCATGTACCTTACGCTGTAATTTCGAAATGTAACAATCAATTGCATATTGGAATATTTCCTCTTTATCTCTCCTACTAGTATGGAAACTATCTTTATTTTTGCCAGTATTATTTAATCATATTTACTTGAACAAACTCTACATCCGAAAAACCGCACGACTTGATAACATTATATAATTTACAATTATATGAGAAAATTAATCTATTCAAAATCGGTTGACCTTTCCAATATGGAAAACTCAGAAATACAACATTTGTATGAGCTAATTTATGAAACACATTGCTAGATTCCCGCTTAGATGATCACACAATCCTTTTCGGATGTCCCTGTGATTAAACTTTCCATATCTGCGACGATGTCCCGGAATACCGCATTTTGTTTACAAATGGTCTGCACTGCATATCGGCGATTATCCAGATGGACTTTCAGCAGCATAGCTGAATTTCTCACATGGCTATCTCCTAATACAACAATTTTTCTAGATTCGCCAACATCATACAGTTGCAATTTTTCTTCACCATCTCGTCGATCAAACTTCTTGATTTGTCGCCTCCTTTGTGGTTTTAATGGCCTCTGCCCTCTCTGTTCTAATTTAACGCCATTATTCTTTTCTTCCAATTCTGTATTAGTCACGCTGTTTGAATTGTTATGATTGACAACACCTGACATAGTATTTTCGCCACATGTTTGAATACTTTGTTCTCTTACTAAAACCGTATCAGTTTGAGTATGGGCGTCATGGACAGTATTTTGCCGTTCTCTATGCAGCTCACCAATTATCTGATGCAGATTTTTGATGATATCTTGATTTGAGCATTTGTTTTTGTAATATTCTTTTTTTTCTTGTTGTGCATTTTCTTCGTGAAGTTCTTGAAGCTGACAGTTTGTTTCAGCTAGTTTATCTCTTAATTTCTGCAAAATGTTATTTTTCATATTTTCTTCTTTTGCTCCAGCTCACATTATCGAGATATAACTACTATTAACTTTGGTGTACTTCCCGTTTATAATTGTTCATTTTTAGGGGGGTTTTTACTTTTTTGCGAACGCGTAATTACGCTGCTAGCTTTAGGCATATTTATTAGTGTTGTTTTTCAATAATTTAAATATTCGTCACGTTTTTCAATGTAAGTCGTAAAGTACGTTTATCAATCTGTAGTCCGATAAAAACTATAGAAAAAGTTCACACACATAAATCTAACAAAAAAGACACTGATCTAAATTAATATCACAATTTTACACAATTAAATTGCTATTTCGAGGGCTTACATTCACTTCACACAATTTTAGATTCAAGTTTTAAAAATATCACGTCACAATCTTCATTTTGACACTAAATACAATATTAATTAAGGTAATAAACACGTTTTTGAATTGTTTATGTCGAAATTGCTATATTCTGACTGTCGCAATGACCGGCACTTCGACATATTAATGTAAATCGAAAGTGGTACAAAAGCGTAAATAATTTTGCCTATGAGACCAGAACTACAAGTTTTCAGAACTGTTAAGATTTCAGGAACATCGACAAGTTCTAACAAACCAGTTCCGCGAATAACCTTGTATAAGTTACAATTTGGAACATACTGTGTCTGGTTTTGTGATAGTAATGTATGAAAATTCTTCATGGCTGGAATGTATTGAAGGAAAAAAGCACGACAGCTCGCTGGTTTATCTACAACCAAAACATGTATTGGATGTGCCAGGAAACACACTTTTGCATAAAGTGGACCCATCGACATCAATGGGAAGAATGTACACCATAAGTGCTGGACAAATGAAGTTCTCATGCTTTATAAAAACTAATTTTTAGGTAGACAGTGGCATACCTTTCTGTATGTACGTAGACATAGGTAGCTCACATCTAACTGGTGTGTACCCTACTAGTATTTTTTTTCCAAAAGAACGCGTTTGTATCCTATCCTGAAATTTTGTCTACATGTAGTGAATTGTAGTGCAAAACATATTTTTTCCAAAACATCAGCGACGATGGGATTTTCAAAAACATTTTTTTTTTGCGTTGTGTAAATTTCTCTGCTATTCTACAGTTGGAAAATTGAAATCTTGTAACGTATAACAATTACAATTTCAGGTATATTACAAGTTAAAAGGTTTACCAGATCCACTTTCACAAAAATCATTTCAATTAAGAAAATTGTATGGGCACATGCGACATCCTGGATTCAGTTCTCTTCTCGTAATACTTTGGTTTACACCTATTATGAGGTATTTTTCAATCTGTTTTGTAATTATATGTTTGGTATGACTAAAAAATTGTTTTAGTTTGGATCGCTTATTATTAGCAACGGTTTTAAGTTTATACATGTATATCGCATGGAAAACTGACCACAATGATTATGAATATCAGTATGTTCAATACAAGAGAAAATATTATGAATTAAACTACTTACGATAATTTATGTAAAAGTTATAACTCCTAATTTCAAGTACAAACTTATAAAATATTTTTGTATGTCTTTACTAACTTCTTTTTATAATGTAATATATATATAGCTTTATTTGTATTTTCAATATATTTATTAAAACGAATGTGTTTATATTTCATAAACGTAACTCGTAGTGATGACAGTGTCCTAAACTATGACCTGCGGTTCATTAGTGTACTACAAGAGATCTCAAGTATGCTGCAAAAGATATCAAAATATTGGTGATAATGTGCAAAGATACCATTGATTGTTTGAACGTGCGTTACTCCGCACTAGTTCTGGAAAATAAAAATCGATAAATGTTCGCAAAATCTTGTTCTCCAGTATGTGTGTCCCAATATGTCAAACACTGTATAGTATTCCATTCGATCATTTACTATTTGAAGTTAAAGTATGTATTGTACATGCATAATCATAATCAGTCACAAAAGTTTTCATATATCTACTAAATATTAAAGAACATCAAATCTGAACATTGTATAATAATGCAACAATATTTTTATAACTTTGTAATAAAGTTACACAGCACTTATTACATCATAAAAGCAGTTATTTCTTAAAACTAGAAACAATACAATAAATGTTATAAAACTGAATGTTTCATACACCGTATTTAACGCAGTATATCTCGGTTATTGTGCATCTTCAGGAGTTAGTAAATCCGCTTTGGTGTTACCGATTTCTTATGATCCAAGGGTGCTTTATTTAAAAATGTGTAAGATACTAATGGTTACGAGCAAACTAAACACCCTGTATATCGTAGAATAATTTTACGTTATAAATTGCGTAAAACTAACCAACTTTTGTATTTAAATATTTGCTGTATTTTGCATAAAAATGGAGATATGGAAGAATATCGCACTATTGTTACACCCTGTATATTGCATATCGCAAGTTATAAACATACATAAGTTTCTTATTAATTTAGTAACATTGCATTTTTAGATCAATAAATCAATATTATGAATCATTAAAATATAAAAACCAAAAAATGCCTGCAATAGGCGGTCATGGAATATTGTTGGAAATCACCCTGCAAACGAGTGCAATGAAAATAGATCAAGCATTAGGCCTGGACCACGTGGTTCGCGGGTATTCGTTTGCAGGGTGATTTCCAACAATATATTATGAGCGCTTATTACAGATATTTTTTGGGTTTTATATTATGGCATTTCTCGACGTTTTCATTAAAATATAAAACAAAGAAGCATAACACTCGGGCAATATTGGATACAGTGCGTATACGTATTTATATATCGCTTGCAGCGGCTTTCATTCTTATTCGTCTAATTTCACGAAAATACAAACAACTCATTGCTATAAATCCGTCTAGGTAAATATATAAATGTGTCTGTTATGAGGGCTTCGGGTTTTGACCGCGTCATAGTAAAGTACATATATACAATACAAAATAAAAAATCTCAATCGCGATATTGGTTACCCACTCTCCAGTATGGAAACCCGTCCTTTCCGCTTCTTCGACCCGTGCTCACTGTTCCGCATCGTTGCCTCGCACTCACCGTTCCGTTTCCCTGCACAATGGTATATATACCCCCGCACGTCCATCTTCTCCTTGTCAGAAGGTTTTCGCCTCTAGCGTGGTTGACACGTCGAGTTACCGTGACCTTCTGGCCCCCTGACCTAGTTTTGCTCTTGAAGAAGCCATTTACATTAGTGGCGAAACGTCGAGTTTGAGTAAGTTGTATATATATTTTTTTGTAATTTTCTTTTTCATTTTTGTTTTATTTTATTTTGTATTGTATATTATGTACTTTAGTATGACGCGGTCAAAACCCCGAAGCCCTCATAACAGAGACTCAGACCGTGGAAGCCTTCGATATCATTTATATAAATGTGGTCCCTACTTCTAACAACGCTTGAAAACAAACCCTTCCCATTAGGAACAAAGATTTGATTTCGAGTCTCTAAGAAGAGACATTACTTCTGACGAGCAGTGTACATTCAAAAAAGCAATCAAAGGCACCTTTGTTTTTTGTGGTCACCTGTATAGTTCACACCTGCTTAATGTGTTGAATCTTTATTTCGATAATGTAATTATTTTTATTTACCTAAGCGCTTGGTTTTCTTGAATCTGGTATAATAGATTTTAGATAGATAGATTTGTTGGTAAACTATAATTGTTTATTTATGTATTAATAAGTCGACAAAATTTCATACAAATAAATGCTCCTATTTGTTTAATGGATTCAGTGGGATGTAGTAAATTAAAGGTATGATAAACTTAAAAAAAAGACGATTTTGTGAATTGTTAATTAATACGCTATAAAATGTCTTAAATAAACGCTTTTTATTAAACATTGCAGTTAAAATATAATATACAGTGGTGCTTGTGAAAGGACCTCAAAGTACGTACGAAGAAGCAATAAGTACTATTAAATGCTACCAAAATAGTCTCTATTTGCTTTCCATTTCTTAACTTTATTTTTCTATTTCTGTAGATAGGTACCTACTTTGCGTGTTAGAAAAAATATGTAAGTTAAACTTATAGTATGTACCGTAATATTAATATTTCAACCGCTGGGTTGGTTACGCGTTCCGTAATTATCTGGTCACTGAAAATTCAGAAAATTGTTATAGAAGGGAACAGTGGCTGCTGAAAAATCGGTTAATTTGTAGGAACCACAACAACCGAGATTTTATAGCGGTTACTTAGGTGAGTTGTGTCATATGTCCTACTAATACATTTAGAGCTTGCGCGTTATATGCAAATAATGGCTGTGTTCAGTTAGCACATTGGTAAGTCACCGGTAAGTACCGAATAGTGAAGTACCGCACTGAATATCTACATCCCAATAATGTAATACCTATAATTTAGATATTCAGTTCACTACTTCACTATTCGGTACTTACCGGTAACTTACCGATGCGCTAACTGAACACGACCAATGCTTGTCGATGACAGTTGATGTTTTCTTAACCGTGCGTACCGTTTTCTTTTAGCAACTTTGACAAATCACTACTAACCTGGATTCTTACCGCTACTGACCGCAACCAACCAGTTGATAATATTATTGCCTGTGGGAATCACGAAAAAAGAGCCTAACGTCATCAATAAATTAACGTACGAATCCAATCGGTACTTTAGTGTCGTATTAGTATATCTATTAGTATAGGGACACTACGTGGGTTTAAATTTCTTAAATTTATCAAATTAGGCAACCTAATACGCACAATCAATTATCGACATCTTACGGATAAGCGCCAAAGTTAATTTGATAGATATTAATCATGTTTTAGCTACTGACTATAGCTTTTGCAAAAACTAATGCTTTATTTACAATTTTCACAACTTGTCATTCATCTACGAGTTTTTCCTTATATTCTAAATGCAAAATTATTTCAATTCATTGCTATATATTTACTCGTTTGAAATAAATTTTGACGTTATTTTTACAAACAAAATAGCTTAGTCCCTCCGGAGGCATCATATCTTCATGATTAATACAAAGTATACAATTAATTCTTTCTAAATCAGCCAAAAGCTATAAAAGTTTAATTCGGTTACCGACTGAACACTCTACTATATCTTAACCGCACCTTAAGGGCGCGCGACGAAACAATATGGCGGACATTTGTACCAATGTAATTTATAGTACCACCTATTCGGTTCATTTTAAGAAAAAATACGCAATTATTTTGCGAAATTATAGGTGCAATGGAGTCGTGAAACTATGGGTTTCGAAATGACGCACGCCAATTCTAAAATAAAAGTATTCTTAATAAGAAAAAAAGAAATTGTTTGAAACAGTCGGGAATTTAAGGAATTGCGGCTAATCTAGGAATAAATTCAAAAATATGAGATAGTCAAATTGAAACTAGATATGTATTCTATTAGATACAACATGTAGTAGCGTATTTTATAGTTTAAATTTTGCAAAAAGCTACCGAATAAAAATTTTGCAATAAAATTTAGCCTAGATACGATCCGTGTTAAGGAAGTCGTGGGTAATACAGAAAATCAGGAAAACCTAATGTTCGGGCATTGCTACATAGATGTCGCTGCTAGCGCTCGCAACTGTGACCGCATTTTCAGCTAAATGCCGCGAAACGATAACATATACGAAATACCAACTTTGTAGGGACCTAAAACAGTACGGCTCAAACTAATTATGCAAAGATAATACAGAACATGCCTTGTTTGCTAACCTAAATGCTACCGATATATTAACGCAATATAATACGTTAGAGAGAGAATGGCATATCTTGATCCTAAACCATAGGTATTTACAAAAATGGTGACTGATTCAAGCTTGACGCCACCATCAATAGCATAGGAGTGTTTCATACCATACCACAAAGACGTATAAACTAAGATAAAATGCATGAATATCAGTACGTGTCAGTACTAAATATTGCTGTATTTCAAAATATATGAGATTTTTATCAAAAAACATTGTTAGATTTATAGGAGAGATGTTCATAAAATAGCAGTCATAAACTACAGTACTTCATATTTTTTTCGTTTTCCTCGAAATGAAACAACAGGATGAAGATGATTAAAAATATGCAAACTATATTTCCACTGAAAAATGTTTGTAGACTAAATTTACATTTTTCTGGTAATCGCCTTTCTTTTAAAAAGTACATAGTGTTGTGCCATCACTCAAGATATCAAAGAAAAGTACATTGAAAGTAGTTTATTTTTACATACAGCCAATGTATGCAGACACATTCAGGTTTTTTAGTTACTAGATAATACAGAAAGTTGTATCTTCCCTCTTCTAACGTTTCTGGTAAATTTTAACATAGGCAGAATATAAAATTATCTGTAGTAATACCATGAGCTTTGAATTTATCGATAATTTCACGAATGCTTGTTGCATAGCGACGAAGACGAGTGTCAATTTGACAAGCATTTAAACCACGTAATTTAGAATTTACAAAGTTTTTCTGAAAAGTATTATATTAATTGAAAATTGGAATTAAATGAACGATATTATATTTCTCCTTTCTTCGCTTTTAACAACCTTTAGTGAAAAAGTTCTTTTTACTAGAGCAGGGTAAAGTTTTGATATGTTATCTCAATACTGGTATCGATTATTCGATAACTGAAATAACGATGGTGTATCGAATCTAAGATATAGGAATTTAGGAATGAATTCAAGAGGGTATCGATACATGGGATGTCAAGAAATTCATTACAAAGTCCATTACATTTATGAATAAATCAAGTAGGTACTTCGTACATCAGTAAATTTTTAACAATGTATATATCTATAAATTATCTGTTTTATGAAAGAAACAGACTATATTACTTATACAAGTTCGAAATCGTATAAAACTATGAATTAATTACCGTACATACTGTGAATTGTTGATATCGATGCAAAATATGTCTTCAAAAAGACAATTTTTAATAAAAACAATATTATTATTGGAAACGAACCTCAAACGACAAAAGAACACCAATAAACTGTCGGTGCTACTAAATAACAACAGGATAGTTGCTACCTGACATTCCCAATTATTGGTAATAGACTCAACCAAGCAAAAATGTGTCGTCTGCGCAGCTATGACGAATGTACCTTTTCATTCTGTGCGAATTCTACACGTCATATGTGAATTAATTTTAAAAATAAAATAATTAAAATATGCTGTAGTTAATTGTATTTAAAAAAATATCAGATTGTAAAAAATTCCATAAAATGCTACAATATATGGATAAATAAATAGTATCCTATCACTTTCTTATTTATTTATATTTTTCTATTTAGTTCATATACGTCTCCAGCGTGTAGGATTACACAAACACATGTATAAAGCATGATAAAGTATAAACAAAAAATTCTTTGTGTGTATTGTGTACTAATAGAATAGATTTTCTCTATACTTATCCGATTTATCTCGAGCTAACAACAGTATTGTACAGAACGTGCGCGTTCTGAAATACGCATGTACCTATAAAAGCGAGATAAAAAATGTTGCACATATAAAAGTAATACGAATTTATTTGAAACCCACGATATGCATATAGTCCATCCATCAGAGTCCTCTATATGTGAAGATCAAAACTTAAAGTCTAATGTTATAGATGGCAGCACATGCCGGAACAATATTAACCATAGATGAAATATAATATAGATGCGTCAGATAACATTGTATGTCAATCATAACCATGTTTTGCGCCATCTACTGAGTACGTTCGCATTATTATGCGAAAGCGCGACGCTTAAATATACCAAAGCGTACGATGCATTTTATTTCAATTTATATTTAATGAATTAATACAAAACATAAATAACAAATATGTATATATAAGTTATATTGTATTTTTATGAATAAGGTAAATTATAAAAGGATAACATATTTGATAGAAATAAGGGTCGATTTCGTAATAAAACCTAATGCCGTATTATTATCACTATTCAATACAAATTGACTTTCATAAAAAAAATAGTGTTATGCGATCATTAATTGATATATTCCTAAGTCCTTTTTGATGTACCGTTAAACTACCATACTCATTACTTAACCGAGAATAAACCGAATGAAGGACATTATTATGAAATCGGACCGTAAGTACATAAGAATTCTGTATACAATAGAATTTTTCTATACAATAGAAAAAAGAAACAGAAATTTAAGTTAATGATGAGTAATTATATTATTTATAAGCCATTTAGCCCCCTGCTGCAATTTGTTTATAATATGAATAAAAGTCGGAGTTGATGCTTTTACTGCTGTGGCCGGTTTAAATACAGAGAAATACGAAAATTTTATGGTAAGTATTTCAGATCCGGTTCCATAAGAAGACTTTCATGGCTATAGGTTGAGACCATACATTTTCACTACATATATTGTTATGTTATAATTTGGCAAATTCTCAGCTGGAACTTCTTCAAAAATTCTCCGAAAAATGATTGTAAGTGAAACCTTTTTTCATTAGTATGAAGCAATATCGTAGAATACTACCAAAATAGGACGCCCATAGAAATAATATTCAAATCATACTAAAACAACATAATATTAATAACTCAATTCAAAACTACCTTAGTCCACTGATAAAAATAGGTGAAAAGCGCACGATCGCTGAAATGTTAAAATTTTTGCCGCAACAACAAAACGCATAATGAGAATTAGGCCGAAAGCTTACTTGGAATATTTAAAACTGAATATGCAGTAGACAACAATCTATTATTAGACCCACATTGATCATTAGTAAAATGATTTCTACAAACTCGTCGATTTTAATATACATTTTCTGGTGGCAAATTACATCATTCATCATTACAGTACTTGATCCATTTTTTAAACATCCATATTTTTCGCTGGATTAGGAAAACAGTGTCTGCTACCATATTTTACTACAAAACCATTTTTATAACGCAGCGTGGACCTTCCATATTAGTTAATTATTAAATTATGATAATATGCTAGAACACTAAAATAATGCAACTAAATACAAAGCCCAACAAACAAAATTCAAATTTCGCGGAATTATTTTTAGTAACTTCAACGCTGAAACATGAAATGACCTATAAATTTGTTTCAGATTAATAGTTCTTTTTATACGATTATGTTGTAGTTACTAAAAATAATTGCGCGAAATTTGAATTTTGTTTGCTGGGAGTGAAACAATAAAACCAAAGTAATTAAATATTGTGTTTGAAGAAAGAAAAGAACTCGAAATAATCAATAATATTGAACACAACGCTTAAACCAATTATACATTGACAATAATTTGACAAATGTCAATTAAATCAAAATTAAACAAATTAACATTTGAACAGCATTATTGCATTGCAGCGCCTCTCGTGGGGACGTTCGCATTAAAAATATTGGTAGTAGTCATGGTAATCTAGTGAAACCAGCCTGATATTAACTTATCTGTCCCCCACCATTCGTTACGTACCCTTAAGAGGGTGTTTCAACATAAAAAATCTCGAATCTAGAAAAACCAACTAGCGACAGTAGAAACACAATTAGGTACAATACGGATTGATACCAATTGATACTGATGCACAACTTCATCAGATGTAGTTGTGGAGTAAGTAATTTTTACCCCAACGTATTTATTGCTTGCTCTACCCTTTCTTAATCCAATACAACTGACAAAGATAAACCGAGAGTCTGATTATTCAGGTAAATCCAAATACAAAGCAAATAAACTTATAGTGCGGAATTAAAACAAGGTCATTAAATTGAAACGGAAATTTGTGATGTGTATAGAAATATAGTACTCTCCGAGCCATCTATGTTTCAGCTGCGACATAAAATACAGTTTGAACGATATGATGAAAATTTAGGCGCGGAAACGTCCCCTTAAAGTGACTTTTTACGCACGCAAATCGAATCGTGAAATGACAGGTTTTGATAAGCGAGTACAAAAACCAATTAAAACACTCATAAGCGTGCATAATCAGGCCTTTATCGCACAGCCAATACTAACAAATTGTTTACAATTTTGACCTATAAGACAAATATACAAAATACCTTATTTTCATAACTGAATATCAAAGAAATTAATATGTAGATTAAAAGAGACTGTCTGATGGGCTAGTAGAAGAAGATCTGGGTGATAGATGAATAGTAAATTAATATAAAAATAGATAACAAATAAAACACTTAGTATTGTTTCACAAAAAATTATATGCACTCGATGTACATTTAGCTTTGCGACAGGAGTTTAACAGAAACTAAACTAAAGAACAATATACTACCACTATCCTCTTAAAATAAATACAATGAAATAAAATTTTAAAAAATTGCAGTAACAGCGACCATTACAGCTTAGGTGGGAAAATAAATTTTACGATACTCGGATTTAGTAACGGTGAATTTATGAGTTCTCTTTGGTCTGGCCCGGCTGTAAATTTTTTTGTGAAACAATACCAAGCGTTTTATTATACTGGTGCATGTGGATGGTTTTCATTTACTTTTCAAATAGAATCCCTTCGCCAGAGGCCAAAGTGAATCATTTAGTTTTCTTTTAGTAAAAAAGTTTCCTCCGAATGCTTTCTCTTGCAGTGTTTCATCTTGATAACCTATAATTTTAGACTTTTTATATGGCAATAACTGTATTTTGACTGTATTGATAATAGCGTAGTTTAGCGATAAGTCGAGGAAAATGAGACAATACAAAATACAAATATACACAAAACACACGACAGATGACAGACCGACATTTTCAATATCCAATATAAGTAGCCCAAAATACTCCTACTCCTTTTACATCTTATAAAGAATAAAAATATGATACTGGAAAAGCACTTAAAACTTCGTCACTTTGCAACGCTGCCATATCCTTGCCATCGAAAAAAGAATAGCAGAGAACTAGTCAACCAAAGTTCAATCGTAAAGCGCGAGTTGTAAATTATATTTTTAGTATGCATGCATCATAAACCAATTAAAACACACTCATAAGCGTGCATAATCGGGCCTTTATCGCATGGCGTGCGTATAAAGGTTGCTTGGTAACAGCCAATCCCAAGCGTTTAATAGTCCAGTGAAATGTCAGGAAATGTCAAATGACATATAGGTACGTGTCATCTATTGAAATTATTGATTTGATTTCTTCTAATTAAAATTATTGTTGCATTTATACTAAAAAATATCGTATGACACTCGTGCATAATTAGCTTTTAAAAGCTTGATTATGCACTAGTGTCATAATATACTATTTTGTACTCGCTTATCAAAACCTGTCATTTCACGATTCGATTTGCGTGCGTAAATAGTATACATATAGTATATTATGACACTTCGCGTCGTGGCTTTAAACTCGTTACTCGTGCTTTAAAAGCTAATTATGCACGAGTGTCATACGATATTTTTTAGTATAAATGCAACAATAATTTTAATTATAGAAGAAATCAAATCAATAATTTCAATACATGACATGTACCTATATGTCATTTGACATTTCCCTGACATTTCACTGGACTATTAAACGCTTGGGATTGGCTGTTACCAAGCAACCTTTATACGCACGCCGTGCGAAAAGGCCCGATTATGCACGCTAATGAGTGTGTTTTAATTGGTTTTTGTACTCGCCTATCAAAACCTGTCATTTCACGATTCGATTTGCGTGCGTAAAAAGTCACTTTAAGCACGAGTGCGTAAAAGTAAAGTTGGTACTTACTGGAACTTGATTAATTCAGTGACATTTTAAAATCATAAATCCCTAACCTGAATAATATATGGTCATAAACGATAACGTATTCAACAATATGTATTATTATTATAGTTCTCGTACAAAAAATATTGTACAAACTTCGTGCGTGAAACATTTCGCGAATTCGTGTCCATAAAGCGCTCGCCTTACGGCTCGCGCTTTAAACTGGTCACTCATTCGCGAAATATGATTTCACGCACTTGGTTCGTAAATAACTATTATGATGCATGCATACTAAAAAAGTCACTTTAAGCACGAGTGCGTAAAAGTAAAGTTGGTACTTCCTGGAACTTGATTAATTTAGTGACATTTTAAAATCATAAATCCTAACCTTAATAATATGGTCATAAACGATAACGTATTTAACATGTATTATTATTATAGTTCTCGTACAAAAATATTGTACAAACTTCGTGCGTGAAACATTTCGCGAATTCGTGTCCATAAACTGGTCACTCATTCGCGAAATATGATTTCACGCACTTGGTTCGTAAATAACTATTGTATCTTAACAAAAAAATATTACCTCATAATACAATCAAGATATTTTTGTTATTGACAATGACAATTGCCCATAATCAATACAAAATAATAATTTTGTGGTATATTTATAGTTTTTTTGTAATTTACGGATTTTCTAAAATAAATTTCGTATTTTCATTGATATTAAAGCTGATAGTGACATCTATATTCTAACGGAGTTGTGATTTCGCGCCATCTTGGCTGTTACGAGATTTTTTATGTTGAAACGCCCTCTTAAATCATCCTTTCTCTCCATCTTTTCCACCTTTTCTATATTCTTGTGACTGAGACTTTTATCAATCTAAAAAACAAAGGGAATTGACATAACGATTTAGACACTGTCCGGATTTTTTTGCTAACGACAGTACACAAGAACCATGCCGATCAACAGTCGTATTGCGCATTCGTCGCGGCAAAAAATGGTGTAGGGAATTTTCATTATTTATTGTTGGCATTTCAAAATGATTTTGTTTGACAAGTTCCATTCACCGATCAGTTTAAGGAAGCCATATTGAAGAATTTTGTGTAATATAATCAATAAAAATGTTAAATGGAATGAATATTAACATCCGATGAGTTTTAAAGTTATTTATTTAGTCGAGTGTTGTATTTATGGTGTTTTTACGTTATAAGTATCTAAAATGACGCAGTTTTTACCTCCTAATCTGTTGGCGTTATTTGCGCCACGTGATCCAATTCCTTATTTACCTCCATCAAGCAAGCTTCCACATGAAAAGAAAAATCGAGGATATGTGGGCGTTGGAACATTTTTGTCGGAATTTGAGGTGAGCCATTAAAAGTAAGTGGTAGTTGAATATATGATATAAATTGTTATCTATAGGATCCAAAAAATACACCTCCACCTACAAGAGTAGAAACGCGCGAAGAACGCCTGGAGAGAAGAAGAAGAGAGAGAGCAGAGCAAGTTGCTTATAAATTGGAACAAGAAATTGCAGTATGGGATCCAAATTCTCAAACAAACATAACAGCCGACCCTTTTAAAACCCTTTTTGTTGCAAGAATTGTAAGTTGATATGATTGGTTTAATTATCGTTAAATAAACCTGGTCTGTTCACATGTATTCTTGAATCTAAGAGTCTATGTATGTAACCCCAGGTAAAATAAAACCTTATAATATTCATCTTGGATATTGTATATTCAAGTTTGCATACTAAGGTGACATTTATCAAAAAATTTTGGTAGTATACGTTAGATCATTCTATAAACATAGTTATTAAGTGAATGAAATCTCACTAAAAATGAACAAAATTCAAATTCATATACTATATTGAATATTAGATGGCCAAACCTCTTTGATATATCGATAGTGCTGGGTGATTTAATGTCTGAATTATGCTTATAGTTCGTACGTCACTACTTATGACATATGCTGTGAGAGTCTTAACTGAAAGTAATTTGTTTTACATTGTCGTAATTTTTTACTATACGAGGGACTGGTATTTAAGGATTTTAAGATTGCGAATAAGATGTCGTCATATGTTGATCACATAGTTTTATTTCATGTTTGTGGAATAAGATATAGTGTTGATATTTTGCCTATTTAATTGTCATTTTTGCAGTCTGCAAATTTCTCTTATTTTTTTAGTAGAGTAGAAATTGGAATTATCCATAGTGCTTATACAGTATCATTAGAAGCATGTTGTACTGTAATATTGCATATACATGATAACAACTTGAATTACGAAAGCGTATTGATAGGAGAAGGTAGTGGGAGGTACATAAAACTAAATGTATCCATTTTAGTATTGCCAACTGTTCATATGACAGGAATGTCAGAGGTTATGTCAAATAGTAATTTATGGTACAAGGGTGTTATAAGGGAAATAAGTCATGAGCAAAAACAGACAAGTTGTTTTTTCGAAAGTGTCACTTTTCCTCCGCCGGAGGTTTACTTTTCACTTTTCCGCCGCCGGAGAGAAAAGTGTTATTATAGTATAGGAGCTAGCAACGTTTTTGAGAGAGCATTTCAGGTCAGCTGATTTTTTGATATGTTTTCCTTATTGCTCCTTGGGTTAGAGTCTGAGTCGACTGGCTGGCGGTAGCGGTTGCTTATATTAGTGCGCAGCCTACCTGTACAGGTAATAATCCTAGATTTTAAAAGAATGTTAAGAAGTGTAATTTTTAATTTTGTCACTTTGGATAGGTTTCCCTGACATAAATTTTTTTATTGCCAGACATTTTTATCGTTGCTAATTATATGCCATACGCGAATTTTCTTTTGTTCTTTTTAAAAATTCAAAGTATTTTTTTATGTCTGGTATTTATATATTATCTTATTTAGGGATAAATAAATCTAAAATTAATTTGCCAGACGTTAATTCAATTGTTTAACTTTAAATAAACACGATAAAGTATGGCAGTATGATGCTAGTAATCAAAGAGAGACAGATGCAGAATCTATTGCCGAGAATGAGACAGAAAACAATCACAAAGATACATTACTTATTCTTGCTTTAGTGAGTACAAATTTCGATATATAAATATTTTAACAGAAAAAACCAAAATTAAAATAAAACTAAATTAGAAAGGAGAGAATGAAAGGTATATCATTGAAGTTCAAAAAATTACATTTTTAATAAAAAATTTCTGGTCACTATACGGAAATTACAAATAATTAATATTAAGTTATAAAATTTTTTTTATTCTATAATAGTGTCATAAAAAAGGAGGCATTTTTTTATAACTTAATATTAATCATTTGTAATTCCCGTATAGTGACCAGAATTTTTTAATTAAAAATGTAATTTTTTGAACTTGAATGATATACCTTTCATTCTCTCCTTTCTAATTTAGTTTTATTTTAATTTTAGTTTTTTCTGTTAAAATATTTATATATCGAAATTTGTACTCACTAAAGCAAGAAAGTAATGTATCTTTGTGATTGTTTTCTGTCTCATTCTCGGCAATAGATTCTGCATCTGTCTCTCTTTGATTAGTAGCATCATACTGCCACACTTTATCGTGTTTATTTAAAAGTTAAACAATTGAATTAACGTCTGGCAAATTAATTTTAGATTTATTTATCCCTAAATAAGATAATATATAAATACCAGACATAAAAAAATACTTTGAATTTTTAAAAAGAACAAAAGAAAATTCGCGTATGGCATATAATTAGCAACGATAAAAATGTCTGGCAATAAAAAATTTATGTCAGGCAAACCTATCCAAAGTGACAAAATTAAAAATTACACTTCTTAACATTCTTTTAAAATCTAGGATTATTACCTGTACAGGTAGGCTGCGCACTAATAAAAGCAACCGCTACCGCCAGCCAGCCGACTCAGACTCTAACCGAAGGAGCAATAAGGACAACATATCAAAAAATCAGCTGACCTGAAATTCTTGTTTTTTAAACGTTGCTAGCTCCCGTACACAGATATTTTTGCATAAATTTGCCGACGTTTGAAGAAAAAATAGCATATTTTATGTGGAGGAAAAGTTACTTTTCCTCCGTATAAAATAATATACTATTATCCAACACCTCTAGAATTTTAAAACAGTGTTTTGTGATGATGACAGTTGACATTTTTATTTGACATTATTCAACCACATTCATGGATGAGAAAAATTAAGTCATTTTATATGTTGTAATCACGAAAGATGATCCCTGCGCCATCAATTAGATTTGTATGAATCAAATCAGTACTTCGGCGTCATGATAAATACTGTAAATATCAAAATGAATATGGCAGCTATGACATTTTCATTTTTGAGCTAAGTGCATGGGGATTTATTGACAGGCCGTAAAAATTTAAAACAAGTTATTGCAATTGTACCTACCGTAATGTTCTACTATGCAT